>JAGDQO010000091.1:0-1267500 GCA_018342035.1 Solanum appendiculatum
AGTTGTATATATATTTAAAATTCCATGTTAATGTCAATATCAGTGTTTTATACTGTACCAAAAGTGACAAAGATTCCAAAGGCTAAAAGGAAGAAAGAGGAAGATGATGAGAAGTTATAAGGAAGACTTAGAATTGAAGTCTTTAAACTATATATAAAAGGGCAAATAGTACGTCGTCCTCCGTCTATTTTTATTTGTCCAGTATTAATTTATCACACCCTTTAAAAAATAATAAATATAATCAGCAGCGAAGTCAGAAATTTCGTTAAAGATATTCAAGATTTAATATATACACATGAAAAAAAAAAGTTCACATATATACATCCTATAATTTTCTATATACATAGTGTAATTTTATACTGAATGATGTTCAATTGATCACCCTTTTGAATATAATAAATACCATACTTTAATTTGGAAAATATATTGAGAAATGATTATCGTTGATGATAAAAATAAATTAGAAACTAATGTATATTAAGACTTGTTAACTTGGTAAGAATATATTTAAAAGTATAGGTAACTTTACTTGGTAGTAATAGCATAGAATAACGAGTTTAAATTTATGTAAAGCAAGTAATTACCTGATCTGATAACGTAAAAATTATTTATATTTATTATATACTTTTAGTGCAACATAATAAAAAATAAAGAAATTAAATGGTGTGGAGAAAAGTGAAATCCAATATAGGGAAATGTAGAAAACAAGTGATTTTTGTGGGGGGGTCGTTTCGTTTCCTTCGTTGGGAAATTAAAGAAAAATTCAAATATTTCCATATTCACTTTTGTTTTCTCATTTGCCATAAAACTTAGAGGAGTGAACTTACTATTGTACTATGTGCAACTTTGTTTCCCTGCCGACCTCTTTTTCTATGACTAAATTCTATTAGCGGTCGTTTGGTAGAATGTAGAATGTATAAAAATAACGTTAAATAAAGTGTATTAATAATGTTTGTATTAATTATATATAGATTATTCTTATGCATTTGTCGTATTTTGAGTTTTGATGACTTAACAAAATGTAAAGAAATGGGACATGATATAGGGACCTGGTAGGAGTGTACAAAATCAAACCAAATCGCAAATTGAGTCAAACCAAAAAAAACTCGACTAATGGTTTGGTTCGGTATTGGAAAAAAAAAACCCGACTATACTTGGGTTGGTTTGGTTTTAACTAAAAAAAGTCAACACGAGACCAAACCAACCTGACATTATATATATAATTTTTTAAATTTCTTTTATACATAAAAGTATTTGCTTTGATGTAATTTCTAAATATTACTTATAAGTTTTCATAGTTTTTATCTTTTAACATATTTTTTCAAGTTTTTTTGAGATTTAGAATTTTGAATGGTCCAATAAAGATTATATTTCATATATATTAGTAACTCTAATAAAGCTCAATTCAAAATCAAATCAATACTAATGCTAATAAAATAAATTAATTCAACACTAAGAATAACAATAATGTTAAATATTTGTTCTTTAGTTTTACATTGGTTTAGACATTTAAAATACATAACCTAATTTTAATTTTTCTTTAATGTTTAGTCATGTAACTAATACTTATTAGACTTATTTTAGCATGATTTAGTACTTTTAAATTATGATCATTTTCATTATAACTTATCAATTTGTAATATTTATTTTATACGATTTCATTATTATTTTTTATTGAATATTTTAGTGTCATCACTCATCTCATATTTCATGTTATTTACAAAATGCATATTATCCAACTATTCTACCAAACTATAAAGTTGTGAATGTGAGCAATGACATAGTACAATAAACTTATGGAGTGTACTTTAAATATATCACATTTGCAACTTGGATATATGAAGATCAACATATTCACTACGTAAATTTTACTTCTATCTTTATAGCAAGTTCATAGCAATATGGACATCGAACAATCTTCATGGAAAACGCAAACATACAGAGGAAAAACACAACAATAAGAACGCGATAAAACCTACACGTTAACGTCTTCAATGATTCATGAACTTATCTACTCTGATATTGTCTTTCCTTGATAGAAACTTCATGCAAATTGGTGGATTCACACCTGATAAAGTTAGGAAAAGTATTTTCCTATTTTCTAGAAAAAAGAGAAAAAGTAACGTTGGTTTTTTCTTGTTGAAGGAAAACGAAACGTGTGTTTCTTTTCTTGAAGGAAAAGGACTTGTACTTTCTTCTCCTTTTTGGATGATAGAAAGTTATTCAGTTTTCTATATGATACTTGCCCACTCAAGTATTGAGAGAGTTCAGTTGTTTTTTATCACGGTAAAAGACCGTGGAGCTGAAGTCTGATTTGCTTCAAGATATTTGTACACGCTTCAAGAAGTAATCTTTGAGTTAATTTTAGCATACTTTGTATGTGATACGTATTTGTGATTGTTGTCTATATTCATGTAAGATGTATGAGATGTGTATGGTATTTTCCAACAATTATAACATGTTATTTATTATCTGCGTATATAACTTAAATCCATTGATGGAATCTACGGATTACAATTCGAGGAAGCATGATCTAATTTATAAATCTATATATACGTTGTCGTACGTACACGAATATAGGACAATATGAAGATCAGAATGAAGCCAAAATCTAATATTAAGATCTTAGAGTTGTATTATAATTTTTATATATATGGAACCAAGCTACATAGTAAATTAACATGATGAAGGCAGTAGATAGAACCAAGAATCCAAGCTTTTCAAGCAACAAACACAGAATTTAACGTCAAGAAATGTCGTAGCTAGTCAAATTAAGACACTTAAATTGAACAATAGGACGTAGTAGATATGACATTATATTTAACAATGGTTAGATTATAACTTTAAGGCCTCCTATACCTTCCTGAAGATCCTGGTTTATCCCTCAACTTCATTGCTTCCAATTGACATGCCAAGTTGTCGTCTTGGTCTCTATTAACTGAGCTTGTTGAGCTAACACTTCCATCAATTAGCCAAGTCATTGGAAATACAAATTTTCTGAAGAAAATCAGACTAGTGAAGTTAGCATTTCAATGGTTTCTCCGTTATACTAAAATATATACGAGAGACAACTAGACATGTTCATGGAGTACTTCCACAATTTACTCTGTCAGTGTATGAAAGCTAAATCGAGGAAAAAAAGAGAAAGACATTATGTACCGTTCCACACGTTTGTATTTGCAACGATTCATCATATCCACTGTATATTGACCAAAATGGATGTCAAGATCCTTAGCCAACTTTGGTATATAATATCCCGGTAAAATGTCCCATATCTTTAGTACTTGAAGATATGTCAAGTTCTGCTTCAGAATATCGATGGTCCAGATCAATTTTAGGTGCTTTACATTGTAGACCTCCAACAGTACAGAAGAATTCCCGCTCTTGTTTTTGAACGTGTTGTTCTTTTCTGACTTACGCCAACCACTCGAAAGCTTCTCTAAAAGGGAAATCACTTCTTTACTTAACTCTGCATCCTTTATTCTGGCAATGGATTTAGTGAAATCCTCACTAAATATAACCTGTTGAGTTAAAACAGCAAAGAACATGTTATTTCTCCGTTGTGTAGAATGTACAAAATGTCATTTAATGTTCTGGCCTTTAACATGCCACGTGGAAAGTTAGAATTAAAGAAACTTCTTAAAACGGACTAAAAAGGAAAGTAAGACAAACAAATTGAAACTTAAATATTCATGATACCTTCCACTTGGCTGTTTGGAATAAAGGGCAGTAAAGTTTCTATATGCTGAAGTTCAATGGTCGCGTTCAAAGTTGCTTGATTCAATCGTTTGTCATCAGTAATATCAAAGTAACAACCACGAGCCTTGGCGTCAATGACCAAACCCTTCCATATGGAACCACTATTAACCAAAGTTATGCCATTTCCCAATATCCAAAGGCAGTACCTACAAAAGAAGCAGAGGAAACAATCAAGAACATGTTTGTTCATCAATTATCTTCTTGTTGAAAGATGATAATAAATAAGAATATCCAAATTCGAACCATCCTTAGTACCTTGCTCGTGTCAATGCTACGTTTGCTCTCTGAAGATTAGAAAGAAAACCAACTGATCCATTGCCATTACAACGAACAGTGGATATAATTATCACATCCTCTTCACCACCTTGAAAACCATCAACGGAACGTACATTCACAGAGAAGTCACTCTTAACATCTGTACAATATTTCTTTCCAAGAATTTGTTGAATAGCTAAAACTTGAGCCTTGTAAGGAGATATACAACCAACACGGACTTTTTGTCTTGAAGAGACGTATTCTGCAGGTAATATAATATTATTAGACCTGCCAACATGTTCATTCATCGTAGGCAGAAATTAAATCCTTGAAAGATAAGTGCATTACCTTTATGAAGGTTGGCAACTATCTCAGCTACAACGAAAGCTTCTGCCTTATTTGTCGTGCTGTGTCTGTCATCTTGCTCTTCATTTCCACTACTTACGTTAATAAATGAATACGAGCCAAAAATATCTCCTGTAAGAAATCTCTTCTCATATCTTTCACCTTTCACATTAGGACCATCCATAATTTTCTTCTCATAGAACCCGTTGTTTGGGAACAAACTTATATTCGGATGCATCCTATACTGAACATTAAGAAGGTGCTTCTTGTGTCCTAAAATTACCAGCCTCTCAAATAAGCTCCTCCCAAACTCAGCCTTCTCGCAAATCTGTCCACAACAGACACTAATTATAAATTATGAAAGAACAGCAATGTAAATTATGAACATTCAATACTAAGATTATTTGAAAACCTTGCTCTGAACCATAGCAGGCAATTGTTTTTCATCTCCGATAAGTATAGCATGACGGAGACCAGGGAGTTGTAATGGAATAGTGGATTCACATTCTTTCAGCTGAGCAGCTTCATCAATTACCACCATATCCAGTGGCGGCATTTCTTCCATGTTCAATTTTGATGAGCTAGACGCCGTGCAGAAAATCAAGCATGCACCTTTCAGACAAAAACTCCGAATAGGGGGCTCATAATTCTTACTGAAAGTTGGAAGAGTGAGATGCTCGTTAAGGAATTTCAACATTCCAAGGCATTCTGTTTTACTTTCATGCAAGTTAACAAAATGCCTCGCCTTATTTGTTGTATCAATACCAAGCAGCACTTCCTTAAATCTTTCAAATGTTTTTGTAGTAGCAAACAATGTTTCAAGAGTTTGAAGATTCTTAAGAAGTCTGAACATTACGTTAGCCGTTTCTAGTGGCATGAAAGAAGTAGGTACATGTGTATACAAACTTGGCAGACAAAATAATAAATGGTTAATGAACCATTTGAATTTTTTGATAACAAACTCCTCAAATGTCAAAACACTGGCTTCTTTGTCACATGACTCCCCTTCTGCTCTCGAGTTGTTCCTCCGTTGAGAACTTTTTTTATCTTTTGAAGCCTTCTTCTTGTTTTCTTTTAAGGGTTCAAGAACAAATTTCTTCCACAACCTATTCTTCCTATACTTTTCTACTAGTCCTTGAGCATTGATCTTCCCATCTTTGTTGCTCAAAATAGATTCATCATTGGTAACGCTACCTTTTACTTCCTCTTCGTCATCATCATCATCATCATTTGTATCCTTATTATCATTCGTGTCATGTTCCTTATTTTCATCTTTTTTTAAGTACTTACGATATTGCTCTTCAGGATCCTCGAGCAAACATATCATGGATTGTACACTACTTTTCCATCCATCTTTTAGTGACAGGCAGCTAGCAAGAACATCAACACGGTTCTTAAGAAATACATCAAACAGATCTTCATGATCACCGATCTTCATTCTTTCCCCGTTTCCAAATAAAACAATGTCTCCTAAACCATACGTGTCATATTCTAGACCTCCTTGTACATGCTGCATCAGCCTCTTTGCAACTCCCAAAACAGCAATGTTCGTAGGAGCACAAGTCAAAGTTCTGCATTTCATCTTTAACAGGACATAAAGTAAGGAGGCGACTGTTTTAGTCTTCCCGGTTCCTGGAGGACCCCAAATTAGCTTAACCATATTCCGATGATCACATTCCCTTGTTGCAATACAACTTAGAATAGCCTCCTGTTGAGCATCATCTAGACCAAAAGACTGAATGATTCCACTTGAATTTGATATAACATCAGTTTTAGTTTCTCCACCGGAGCAACGTGTGCAGTCTACTTCACCCTGCCATTGATCAAAATTTAATAAGCCTCAACATGGATGCTAGATTAACAAGAGTAAGAAGGAAAAAAATGTCATGAGTATGTTTAATACGGCAAAAGACATTTTTCATGGAAAACATTTTCCCGGAAATGACTTGTGACATAAACACATACCCGATAACTTACATTATTTAGATCACTTTGCAACACAGTCTTAATGATCTTCCGATTTGCACTATCCGAATCTGAATGCAAAGCATTCCATATTCGAATATTTGTTGTCAAATTAGAAAGATAGACCACAAAAAGCTTGTCCCCTTGTTCACCCTTTTCATTGTCTTGTAGCTGAAACGGAATAAGATTTGAAGACAGTATAAGTATCCAGTGATCTTCATCCTCTTCATTGTCTTCATCGTTCATGTTTTGAACTATGGCAATGAGATAAGATCTCTCAGGTCTGTTCAGATCATCGATTATTCATGGTCTCACATCTGATAATGCAATCAAATCTCCCTTCTCTGGTTTATATTGTGTTTCAGTTTTCTCTTCCTCTGTAGCTCTCTTAATTAAAATTTGGTATTATAAATGTTTGGGAGCCTTAAAGTTTGATGATGTTACAACATCAAGAACCTCAAAGAAAGGGTCTCGCGACACTGTGGAGATACATGAGAGCAAATCAGCATGTGTTTCTTCAACAAGTGGAGTAATGTATGACTTCAAGTAATGATCAATCGACCCGAATGTCTCTGGAATTTCTTTCACCTATAACACAGATAGTATTGATTAATAACTTAGAAAATCACTTACAAAGGAATAAGAGAACACAAAACAGTTCAACGCAAAACTACACTATATATATCATGATAAATTACTTTATATATAGTAGATGTTAAAATCCCTCGACTTTTTCTTGTGTTTACTTCTTCATATTTTGAACTCCCTAGTACAATCACCACGAACTATAGTGAGCACGCGCATTTTGTCAATAATACTTGCTTGGTTTACTAGAAAAGTAAAAATTCAAACCTTGTCTCTGTAAAGATTTTTGTTGAGTACATCCCCTAAAGACCAAGAAAACACCAAATCCACTAAGCCATGAATTGGTTTCTTCTTTGTTGTTGCCATGATCTTCCCCTAATTGTCATCAAAATAAATAAATAAATTAAACATCTTCATCTTACACATGCAAGAACATAATTAAAGAAGGGAGCTTAATTACCTTTTATTTCTTCTTATGAGATTAGGAGTTTCTACTAGCTAAGCAAATTAGAAATTAAAACAGGAAAAATAACAAGTGAATTCATGAAGAGGTTAATTTTCAAAAGTCTCCTCATTTTCTTCCTTGGGAATTATAGAATTTACACAATTTCCATGCACGGATGGGATACCTATATTGACAACATTAATTAAAAGTTACTGTTCCATGTCTCAATTAGTTACATGGCACTATTCGGATTTACGAGTCAAATTTTTTAATTTTGAGCATAAATTGAACATAGAATCGTTATGTAATTTTTCAAATATTCCGTCCGTTCATTTTTACTGGCACACTGATGTTAGAGAAAAAATGCATCCTCGCATTTTCGCACTTTCTAGTCAATCTTGCATATTGATTCTATCATGTTGCACTTAATGTGTCGATTCACTAATATAATGAGGATAGAAATATACTACTCCCTCTGTCCAATAATAGTTGTCCACTATTGACTTTGCACACTTTATAAGAAATTATAAATAGAAGGATAATTTTACTATACCGCCCTTTGAATATACTCCCTTCATCCAACAATACTTGTCCAGTTTAGAAAATCAAGAAATAATTTACATTTTGTGTCTATTTTTGTAATACCCCAAATATTTCTAAGTTAAGACTCGAACCATTCTTGAAATTCGTATAAGGTCGTACCAAGTGATTCTTAATTGTTCTTGGATTCTAAGGTCAATTCTTTAGTGTGTGAATGAATTTGAATATGAATTAAGGCCACTAGAATCCCCTAGCACAAAGTTGAGTTGAAAGCTTTCCTACCGATTGAGTTTCAATAGGAGATCTTACTTGGGTCAACTTCAAACGACCATATCTCTCAGCATATAAGGAATTAGGTGGCTCTCAGCTATCTAATCGAAGGTTTTTGAGTCCTCTTTCCAACGCCACCAAGTTTGCTAAATTTTGAGTTTGGAGTAAAAAGCTATGCTCATTTGAGTGAAGCCTCTCTATTTAAGGCATATCATTCGTTTTAAAAAAAGGGTATTTTGGTCTTTTCCTTTTTCCCACTAGGTTTAGCACGATTTTCCTCACCCAATTAAGGGTCTAATCAGATGCTGAACCATTCTTTGTCGTTCCTAAACACTTAGAAAAATAAGAGAAGAGTTCAAGAGGAAAAAGAGCTAGGTTTTGAGCGTTCGTCCAGATCCCATCGATTTTCTCCAAGAATATTATTCTTTCCAGGTATGTAAGGCTTCCTACAGTGATGGATTTGTTCATCCTCACGCCAAACATGTAATCCTTTCATTAATTTGCCCATATAATCATTTATGTAAATATTCTTGAAGAGTTCTTGAGTTTTAAACTTCATTCTTTAACAATGGAAGTTTTGAGTTCTTGAGGTGAGGGTTTTGCGAATGAGTGGTGTTTCTTGATAGAATTTGAGTGGGATTTCGATAATTTTGTGTTGGATTTTTGAATCAAAGAGAATTTGGAAGAAACCAATCGATTCTAGATGAGTTAGGACCCGAAATTGAGTAAGAAAATTCGTCGGATTCCTGGGTAGGGGGCTGGGGCGGCGCGCCACCATAGCGCCGGAACTACTGGTCAGTAGTTTTGGGCATGGCGTGCCACGCCAACAATGCGCCCCAAACTCTGGTCAGTTGTTTGGGGCCTGGCACCCCACGCCAGAAGTACGCCAGGGGTCGTCTGGCCTTTTTCCTTCCGTGTTTCATTCCGAACGTATTCCTTTGAATCGTGACTACATTCTCTTCTTTGTATTAGCTCCTAAAGGCTCCATTAATCCTTGAGAGATCCTACATGTCATTTTACCATGTCTTAATTTACATTCCAAACTAAAGTGAGTTTAAGAGAGAAGTTCAAGAGCTTTAATTGAGTTGATTTTGAGTTCTTGAGTTCCTGGTCCTTGTTGAAACTCTATTCCTAATTATTGAATAGCTATACGTTATCCATTGAGGTTCTTGAGTTGATTCATTCGTGTCTAATTTTCAGCATGAATCCTATGAATTGAGTATTCCTGAAAATAGTAGTATCGTTAAGTTCTGAGTTTTGAGTTCAGAGTATTGAGTTTTTTATATTATTATTGAGATTATTTTTCAGCATGAACCCTATTCTTGAGTATTCAGTGAATTCTTATTAAGATCTTTTAAACAAAACATTATTGTTTAAACTGAGTTTTGAGGAAGTAAATAGCAGTTTTGAGAAAGAGTATAAGGGAACTAAGTAATCTCCAAATGTCTCATTTTTACGTGAAGAAAAATAGTAGACTTTTTTTTGAGAAAACTTAAAAGAGTTTTCAAAAAGATTAAGTATACAGCAGTTACCTCTTAAAGAGGCCCCTTTTTGAGTAATTATCTCAACCCAGAATGTATTTTTATGTTAAGCAAAGAGAAACTTTATTTTCTAAATAAACAATGAGTTTCAGAAACATTTCAGAGCAGCTATCTCTTTTAAGAGGATAGTTTGAGCAATTACCTCAAACCAGAGAAAGAGTAATGTTTTTATACATTTGAGCAACTGTATATATCATTGGGAGTAGTATTGAACAGCGATATGGGGAAGAGTTCGTAATTATTGTATAGATATATGTTATCCATTGAGGTTCTTGAGTTGATTCGTTCGTGTCTATTTTTCAGCATGAACCCTATGAATTGAGTATTCTTGAAATTAGTAGTATCGTTAATTTCTGAGTTTTGAGTTCTGAGTATTGAGTTTTTTATATTATTATCGAGAATATTTTTCAGCATGAACCCTATTCTTGAGTATTCAGTGAATTCTTATTAAGATCTTTTAAACAAAACATTATTGTTTGAACTGAGTTTTGATGAAGTAAATAGCAGTTTTGAGAAAGAGTATAAGGGAACTGAGTAGTCTCCAAATGTCTCATTTTTACATGAAGAAAAAGAGTATACTTTTTTTTGAGAAAAGTTAAAAGAGTTTTCAGAAAGATTAAGTATACAATAGTTACCTCTTAAAGAGGCCCCTTTTTGAGTAATTATCTCAACCCAGAATGTATTTTTATGTTAAGCAAAGAGAAACCTTGTTTTCTAAATGAACAATGAGTTTCAGAAACATTTCAGAGCAGTTACCTCTTTTAAGAGGATAGTTTGAGCAATTACCTAAAACCAGAGAAAGAGTAATGTTTTTATACATTTGAGCAACTGTATATATCATTGGGAGTAGTATTGAACACCGATATGGGGAAGAGTTCAGACAACTCACAACCCCCATAAACCATGTCTTGCCAATATGGGTTCAGGATCATACTTTTTAGATGAATCCTTATAGCTTAGTGGATCCACTTAGTTGAGAGGTTCTATATCCCGGCACAATATAGGACAGTTCTGGCAGCGTGGATAAGACACTGCATCATCACTTAGCTCACAATGATGGTTGTCAGTTAGAGAATCTCCCAATAAAGTTAAAGTGTATTTTTTTTATGTAACACTTCTTATGTTGAGTTCAGAGTTGAGTAAGTATTTTTGTAAAGTTAGATGATTTCATTTCTTTAATCCTTTACATTCAGTTGAGTTCATGCTGTATCTATTGCAATCATTTAGTTCAATTATTTATTCCACTTCAGCCATATTACATACTCGTACATTCCAATGTAGAAGCGGCATCACTTCACACTCATATAGGTCCAATCATCAAGTGTATTCTGCATAGCAATACACCACCTATAAAGAATATGACTTGGATTAAGAGCTTAACTCAGACTCATTTTGCCTTGCAGATTGTTGCACTATATTCACACATAATAGGAGGGACATAATTTTATAGTGCTTACTTGATCAACTAATGACTTGTTATTACCCATATGAGCCTAATTCATGGGATCTCCAATCACATAGGTTGGGTTACCATCATTGTTGATCTTTCTCAAATGACAATAAGTCTTACTCCCTTCGATGTTTCTTTTTGTCTGTGAATTGATCAGATTCACCCTGACTCCACATAATAATTTCATTACACAACAACTGTTTTATCACATTATGTATCAAACACATGTATCTAATTTTACCACAGAAAATAGTTTTATTCCAATTGGAATCCACACTAAGAGTTGTCTTAACTACTTCTCATCACCAATCAACTCCACAACAACTAACTCTACTTAGTTGATTTTTTTTAATTATGGCACCGTCACCAATAATAATTCATAATTACTAGTGAATTTTGAGATTCACGTTGCATCATTGTACCCTTCTAGTAAAACAAAATATTCAATTTATTTGGTATTATACTTATGGTACCTCTCCTGTATACATCAATAACTTCTTTCAAAAATTAACACATCAAGTAACAATATCATTTTCAACAAGAACATGAGAAATCTGATCACTTATAAAATTTCAACAATAATCTTTTTTCACTCTAACGGTGCATTCAATCACATCACAATTGATTATCACAAATATGTATATGTAATATTTATTAGCATCCAATCAAAACTTAGATCTGATTTTTCCTTTCTTGGAATCATGTAGCACAACCTTAACAAGTCACCCCTACACTTTCAAATATTTCATAATAGAAGTATTACTTTTCCACAGTTTATAAAATTTTCCATTTTATATGAATAAAAACAAACACTTGTTTTCATAAATTGATAAATATTAATTACAAAACAAATCATGATCATGATACTCATTGCCCACAATAACATTTGTTAACACATTATCAAAATTAAATTAAATCCTCATTCAATCTTTTTTCATAATTTTACAAGAATCAAGTTACAAATATTAATATCATATACTACCTCAGATAATGTAAATATTTTTTTATATGTGAGTTTAATAAGAAGAATTTTTTCATCCTAAGAACTTGAGTAGTTCTAGAATCACCAACATATAAAAATTATTCTTCTTCTTCAACTTGGGCGTAGAACACAAAAATTTTAAATCACACAAATGTGTTCAACTATGTCAAAGTCTAACACCCAAACATTCACATATTAACCACAAGATTCACCTGAGAAATGACCACAAAAAATTTATATCTTCCGCTTAATCAAATTTAATTTTTATTTAGTGGAATTATCATTTCTCCGAACCTTCTTCTCATTGAGGAATATAATAATTTACTTTTCCCCACACAAAATAACAACAATAATAATAATTCATGACTATGGGGTTAAAGTAACTATGCCAATCTTTCCATTAAAATTACAGAAAATTATAGTATGTTACGTACCTTATTGACATGAACTCAAAAGTCCAGTTATTTGGTAATTTTCTCTTCTTTTTTTTTCCAATTGAAAGGAGAAAGTGCCTCTAGTTACCCATCCAATTGCCTTTATTGCTTGCTTATTCTCCATGATTTTGCTATCAACTTATTCTATTCTTCTCTATTACTACTTCATCAAAAGTCACCCTCCAAAGCAAGTAGAATATCTCTTTAATAATATTTTTCGGAAAAGCTGGGTAGTATTTTACGTAAGATTAAAGTATAAAATATCGTTAAGATTGTTGGAAATCTTACGGAAAATACCTTTATAATAAACACTGATATGAAATTCACCAAAGTTTATACTTCACCACGAACTTTTGTAGGAAATTCTCCAAGCTTGAGACGTGTCGAAAGACACTGTCCTTAAAGATATTTCACCCGGTATAGGTGTATCCCCAGGATTCAACAAGCACTTCTAGTATAAAACTAGGAGCCAGAAACTAACAAAGATCCACAAAAAGAAAACCCAGCATAACAAAATATAGATGGAAGAATTTTTAATTCTATTCTCACAAAAGGGAATATGTCTATCTCTTACACCCACAATGACCAAAGAAATTCTCAATAAATAATAGGTAATGACCCTCAAAATATTAACCTCTTCAGCCCTCATTATTGAAATGGATTAATTGAATCTTAATGGAGAAAAAGAGACGTTAAAAAAGTATTAAAGAACATAGTCAATCAAGACTATTAAAGACATTCAATAGCTATTTAAGGAGTGAATAATTTAGAATATGAAATAATATTTTTCCAACAATTATTTAATGGGGTATGAATGTAAAGGTAATTTAGAATATGAAATAATATTTTTCCAACAATTATTTAATGGGGTATGAATGTAAAGGGATATATGTTTGTAATTATTTTATTTTTACAGGGTATTTGCTTAGTTTCCCCTAAGCAATTAGAATTTGAATTAGACGATTAATCTGCCATGTCTCTGTAGGTACGACATTTTGACAATTATTTATACATATTAATTATGTGGTTGAGCCAAAACTACTTGGTTCTGCCGAAGCTATAGCAGCTATAACATGTTAAATTACAGTGATGGAATACACGCGTTACAATTCCAGGAAGCATGGCATGGTGTAGGAATATAGAACAACATGAAAATCACAATGATGGCACAATCAAATACTAAGACCTTCAAGTTGTATTATATATATATATTCTTTGCTACATTTTAAAGAGCAGGATGTCCATTTTACAAGCCATTTCACTTCAACAAAAGCATAACTATTAATTACAGCACTCTTGGACACCATCTCAGCAAACGCAACGATTCAAAAATTAGAGGATCATCACCATAGTTGTAGTATTAACATAATGAAGGCAGTGAATTGCACAAAAATCCCAAGCTTTTCAACCAACAGACTGCCAAGAAAAAACAGAATTTAAGGTTAAGAAAGTTCGTAGATAGTCAAACTAAGACACTAAGATTGAAACGTAGTAAGTAGTAGATATGCCAATATATTTAGTGTCACTGTTTTCTGTTTCATGTTTTACCTGTATTACGCGATGTTTGGCCTTCTATTTGGACTTATTGCGCATATATCTTTCCATGAAATCTTCAGCAAGTTAGTTCTATTTTGCTTCGCGGAACAGTTCTCCTTTCTACTTCTTGGACTTCTGAAAATTTCTGATATAACAATTGAGTAAAGTTAGTAACTAGACTGATCTAACACCAAAAAAAAACAAATATCAGAGTTCTGTTTCAATTTTTCGTGTAAGTACTCACTTGGAACTTCTTGAAGATCCTGGTTTATCCCTCAAATTCATAGCTGACAATTGGCATGCCAAGTTGTCGTCTCGATTACTGTGAGCTGAGGTTGTTGTTGAGACAACATTTCCATCAATTACCCAAGTCATTGGAAATACAAAGTTTCTGCAGAAAAATGAAGAGTTGTGACTTGGTACGAAAACTAAGACATGTACGTGGAATACTAATTCGATTATCCTAAAATGTACTTGTAAGAATTGGCAGAAATGTAGACCAGAGAAACAATATAAGACATTTTGTACCTTTCCACACGTTTGTATTTGCATCGATTCATCATATCCACACTATATTGACCAAAATGGATGTCAAGTTTCTTTGCAAACTTTGGTATATGATTTCCTGGTAAAATGTCCCATATCTTTAGTACTTGAAGGTATGTAGAGTTCTGCTGCTGAATATCTATGGTCCAAATCAATTTTAGGTGCTTGACAACATACTTCTCCAACAGTACAGAAGAATTTCTGCCCTTGTTGCGGAACGTGTTGTTCTTTTCTGACTTACGCCAACCACTTGAAAGCTTCACCAAAAGGGAAATCACTGCTTTACTTATCTCAATATCCTTAATTCTGGCAATGGATTTTGAGAAATCTTCACTAAATATAACCTGCTAAGTTAAAACAGCAAAGAACTCGTTATTTCTCCGTTTGCAAACAGAACTCAAATATTCATCATAGGCCAAATGAAGCAACATACCTTCCATTTGGCTGATTGGAATATAGGTGAATCGGTTTTGAGTAATGTTTCTAGCTGGCCAAGTTCAATGGTCGCGTTCAAAATTGCTTGATTCAATCGCTCATCTTCAGTAACATCAAAGTAACAACCACGAACCTTGGCGTCAATGACCAACTTCTTCCATATGGAACCACTGTTAACCAAAGTTGTGCCATTTCCCAATATCCAAAGGCAGTACCTACCATAAGAATCAAAGTAAACAATTAAGAACAACGAAAACCATCCTTTATGTTCAAGCATTTTGAAATGTACACCAAATTAGTACCTTGCTCGTGTCAATGCTACGTTTGCTCTCTGAAGATTCGAGAGGAAACCAACCGATCCATTGCCATTAGAACGAACAGTAGAGATAATAATCACATCCTCTTCACCACCTTGAAAACCATCAACGGAGCGTACATTCACAGAGAAGTCACTCTTAACATCTGTGCTATATTTCTTGCCAAGAATTTGTTGAATAGCAAAAACTTGAGCCTTGTAAGGAGATATACATCCAACACGGACTTTTTGTTTCGAAGAGATATATTCTGTAGATAAAATAATATTTATCAAGTATGCCAACTAGTTTATTCATCTTAAGCAGAAATTAAATTCTTAAAAGATAAGCGCATTACCTTCATGAAGGTTGGCAACTATCTCAGCTACAACGAAAGCTTCTGCCTTATTTCTCGAGCTGTGTTTGTCATCATGCTCCTCATTTCCGCCACTTACATTAATAAATGAATAGGAACCAAAAATATCTCCAGTAAGAAATCTCTTCTCATATGTTGCTGATTTCACATTAGGACCATCCATGATTTTCTTCTGATAGAACTCTCTATTAGGGAACAAACTTATTTTTGGATGCATCCTATATTGAACATTAAGAAGAAGCTTCTTGTGTCCCAAAATTACCAGCCTCTCAAATAAGCTCCTCCCGAACTCAGCCTTCTCGCAAATCTGTATATAACAGATACTAGCTATCAATGACAAAAGAGTAGCACAGTAAATTAAAAAATAAGTTGTAAAGAGATTAACTTATAACCTTGCTCTGAACCATAGCAGGCAATTGTTTTTCATCACCGATGAGTATAGCATGACGGAGACCAGGGAGTTGTAACGGAATAGTGGATTCACATTCTTTCAGCTGAGCAGCTTCATCAATAACCACCATCTCCAGTGGTGTCATTCCTTCTGTATGCAACTTTATCGAGCTAGAAGCCGTGCAGAAAATCAAACATGCACCTTTCAGACAAAAACTTCGAATTTGGTAGTCCTCGATGAAATTGGGAAGAGAGATGCTTTCATTAAGAAATTTCAACACTTTTAGACATTCTGTTTTAGTTGTACGAATATTGAAACGTCTTGTCTTATTCTTTGTAGCAAATCCCGGTAGAATTTCTCTTAATCCTTCAGATTGTTCCACTGTAGCAAACAATTTTCCAAGAGTTTGAAACATCTCAAGTAGTCTGATCATTTCCTTAGCTACTTCTAGTGAAATGATAGAAGTAGGTAGATGTGTGTACAAGCTCGTTAGGCAAAATGTTAACTGGTTCTGGATACATTTGAATCTTTTGTTGACAAACTCATCAAGTGTCAACACAATGACTTCTTTGTTGCTCGCCTCCCCTTCGTTCTTGACCTTGTTTGCTTTTTCACCTTCTTTCAAGTTGTTCTTCCTTTGAGAATTTTGTTTATCTTTCTTCTTGTTCTCTTTTAAGGTATCAACAACAAATTTCTTCCATAACTTACTCTTCTTATTTTTGTCGAGTCCTTGATCATTGCTCAAACTAGATTCTTGACTAGTAACACTTCCTTTTTCTTCCTCTTCCTCATCATCTAAATCCGCATTATCATCATTGTCGTGATCCTTGTCCTTTAGTTTTTCTGAGTACTTACGATATTGTTCTTCAGGATTCTCGAGCAAACATGTCATGGACTGTATACCAATTCTCCACCCACTAATCGGAGAACAGCAGCTAGCAAGAGCAGCAACACGGTTACTGAGAAAGACATCAAACAAATCTTCATGATCATCGATCTTCATTCGTTCCCCATTACCAAATAAGACAATGTCTCCTAAACCATACGTGTCATATTGCAGACAACTTTGTACATTCTGCATCAGCCTCTTAGTTACTCCCAACACAGCAACGTTCGTGGGCGCACAAGTCACAGTTCTGCATCTCATCTTTAACAAGACAAAAAGTAAAGAGGCAACTGTTTTTGTCTTACCAGTTCCTGGAGGACCCCAAATTAACTTAACCGTATTCCGATGAGCACATTCTCTTGTAGCAACACAACTTACAACAGCCTTTTGTTGAGCACTATCTAGCTCAAAGGACCGGGCAATGGCTCTTGAACTTGATATAGCAATATTAGTTTCTGTATCTCTAACAGCACAAAGGGAGCAGTCTACTTCACCCTGCAAACGATTGAAATTTATTCGACCTCAATAAATGTATATTACTTACTATACTAAAGTCATTAATAAAACTCTACTGCTACAAATGATAAAAATCAAGGAGATAAAGAGGTTACTTACAACATTCGAATCATCACTTCTCATCACGGACTTAATGATATTCAAGTTTGAAGTTTCCCGGTCTGAATTCAATGCATTCCATATTCGAATGTTTGTTGTCAAATTAGAAAGATAGACAGCAAAAAGCTTGTCCCCTTGTTCGCCTGTTGCCCTATCTGGTTTCTTAAACGGAATAAGCTGTGAAGACAAGATAGGTATTCTATAACCATCATCTTTCATGCCTTGAACTATAGCAATGAGGTACGATCTCTTAGGCCGGTTTAAATCCTCAATTCTTCTTGGTCTCACATCTGTTAGTGCAATCAGATCACCAACTTCTGGTTCATATTTCGATTCATGTTTCTCTCCCACCTCTCTTTCTTGATTTCTTTTCAACAAAATATTGTAATATAAACCTTTGGGAGGCTTAAAACCTTTTGATACTTTAACATCAACAACCTCGAGAGCTGGTGCTCGCGCAACTGTGGACACATTTGAGAGCAAATCAGCATGTGTTTCTTCAACTAGTGGAGTAATGTATGACTTCAAATAATGATCAATCGACTCAAATGTCTCTGGAATTTCTTTCACCTAACATATCGAAACAGGACTAATTAATACAATTTATGATAGCAACAACAAAAAAACTTAGCCTAGGAACAAATTATAATGTTCAGAGGCAGATTCCTCATGCTTCCAATCTATGTTGCTCGGACTCTCCAAAAATGTAGTCTTACTCATGTCGGATCCTCCAAAAATGCACTAGTTTTAGAGGATCCGATATGCATCAAACAACATTTTTAAAGAGTCAGAGCAACAAAGCAAAGAAAATAAAAATGTGTGCATATTATACACCTCACTAACCAACTATCATTACTCGGATTCTCCAAAAATGTTATCGCACCTGTGTCGGATCCTCTAAAAATACACTATACTAACACACGAACAAGAAGAAAGATGAATTCAAACCTGGTCTTTGTAAAGATCTTTGTTCAACACATCCTTTAAAGACCAAGAAAACACCAAATCCACTAAGCCAGGAATAGTTTTCTCTGTTTTCTTCTTTGTAGTAGTTGCCATTTTCCCCTAATATTAATCAAAATTATTTTTAAAAAAAGATTAAAAAAAAGACATGTACAGCATGATCATCAACATGCAAGAACAAATAGAAGGGAAAAAAATAATTAAAACTTTACCTTTGTATTTCTTCTTCTAGGATTATGATCTTTAAGTTAATAACTTTATATCATATAGAAGCAACAAAATATTCTCTACTGCTGCATTCAACAAAAATGATGATAGTTTAGTAAAAACATATGTGGAAAATGACAAGTAACTTTAATGTGGCAAATTGAAGAAAGCTTTTATAGAAAAATAATTTATTTCGTACAATCATATGATAAAAAGGAGAAAAAGTGTGGAATAAAGATTATAAAGACCTTCAACTAGGTGGACTAATAGTGAACAACTAAAATAAATGATAAAAACAGAGAGGTCATAAGGAAAACTTATAATATATAGTTTTTTTTCATTTTTTTGTTTGCCAAAACTTAGAGGAAAGTTGTATATATACTTAAAATTCCATGTTAATGTCAATATCAGTGTTTTATACTGTACCAAAAGTGGCAAAGATTACAAAGGAAGAAAGAGGAAGATGATGAGAAGTTATAAGGAAGACTTAGTATTGAAGTCTTTAAACTATATATAAAAGGGCAAATAGTACATCGTCCTCCGTCTATTTTTATTTGTCCAGTATTAATTTATCACACCCTTTAAAAAATAATAAATATAATCAGCACCGAAGTCAGAAATTTCGTTAAAGATATTCAAGATTTAATATATTCACATGAAAAAAATAAGTTCACATATATACGTCCTATAATTTTCTATATACATAGTGCAATTTTATACTGAATGATGTTCAATTGATCACCCTTTTGAATATAATAAATACTATACTTTAATTTGGAAAATATATTGAGAAATGATTATCGTTGATGATAAAAATAAATTAGAAACTAATGTATATTAAGACTTGTTAACTTGGTAAGAATATAGTTAAAAGTATAGGTAACTTTACTTGGTAGTAATAGCATAGAATAACGAGTTTAAATTTATGTAAAGCAAGTAATTATCTGATTTGATAACGTAAAAATTATTTATATTCTTTTAGTGCAACATGATAAAAAATAAAGAAATTAAATTGGTGTGGAAAAAAGTGAAATCCTATATAGGGAAATGTAGAAAAAAACTACACTTTTGAAAGTGATTTTTGTGGGGGGGTCGTTTCGTTTCCTTCGTTGGGAATTAAGAAAAAATTCAAATATTTCCATATTCACTTTTGTTTTCTCATTTGCCATAAAACTTAGAGGAGTGAACTTTGCTATAATGACAAATTAAAACCTACTATTGTACTATGTGCAACTTTGTTTCCCTGCCGACCTCTTTTTCTATGACTAAATTCTATTAACGGTTGTTTGGTAGAGTGTATAAAAATAACATTAAATAAAGTATATTAATAATACTTGTATTAATTATATATAGATTATTCTTATGTATTTGTCGTATTTTGAGTTTTGATGACTTAACAAAATGTAAAGAAATGGGACATGATATAGGGACCTAGTAGGAGTGTACAAAATCGAACCGAAAATCAAACCAAATCGCAAATCGAGTCAAACCGAAATTTTTTTTGACTAATGGTGTGGTTTGACTTGGTTTGGTATTGGAAAAAAAAAATCCGACTATACTTGGGTTGGTTTGGTTTTAACTAAAAAAAGTCAACCTGAGACCAAATCAACCCGACATTATATATATAATTTTTTTAATTTATTTTATACATAAAAGTATTTACTTTGATGTAATTTCTAAATATTACTTATACGTTTTCATAATTTTTACCTTTTAACATATTTTTTCAAGTTTTTTGAGATTTAGAATTTTGAAAGGTCCAATAAAAGTTATAGTTCATATATATTAGTAACTCTAATAAAGCTCAATTCAAAATCAAATCAATACTAATGCTAATAAAATAAATTAATTCAACACTAAAAATGACAATAATGTTAAATATTTGTTCTTTAGTTTTACATTGGTTTAGACATTTAAAATGCATAACCTAATTTTAATTTTTTCTTTAATGTTTACTCATGTAACTATTACTTATTAGACTTATTTTAGCATGATTTAGTACTTTTAAATTATGATCATTTTCATTATAACTTATCAATTTGTAATATTTATTTTATACGATTTCATTATTATTTTTTATTGATTATTTTAGTGTCATCACTCATCTCATATTTCATGTTATTTACAAAATGCATATTATCCAACTATTCTACCAAACTATAAAGTTGTGAATGTGAGCAATGACATAGTACAATAAACTTATGGAGTGTACTTTAAATATATCACATATACAACTTGGATATATGAAGATCAACATATTCACTACGTAAATTTTACTTCTATCTTTATAGCAAGTTCATAGCAATATGGACATCGAACAATCTTCATGGAAAACGCAAACATACAGAGGAAAAACACAACAATAAGAACGCGATAAAACCTACACGTTAACGTCTTCAATGTTTCATGAACTTATCTACTCTGATATTGTCTTTCCTTGATAGAAACTTCATGCAAATTGGTGGATTCACACCTGATAAAGTTAGGATTGAACTAGGCAAGGTCCAGATTCCATCTCCACAAATTAGTCCAGATGCTACAGCTGGTCCAAACGCGTCCGCCTTGGCCTTGTTTATCTTTGTCCAGATGAACAGAATCAGGCTCCCGAGACACATATCAATGGTGAAGTATGATCCAAGATAGAACGGTATAGCCATTGCCATCGGAAGAGGAATGTACTGTGCCTTGTTCTTCCCTAAAGCATCCCTTAACGCGTTGATTGCTATAGCTCCGATGAAGAATATGTAGCATAAGGTGAGACAATTCTTTGGTAGAGCTGAGAAGCCTTCAACTCCCAAGATAGACATGTTACGATAGACTAGACCGTAAGGTGCAGGGTACTCTGAACCTGGAACGCCTAAGTCGTGGAAGGCCTTGTAGAATAGCCAAAATACACAAGGTGAAATGACACAGCCCATTGCTGTTCCGATTATCTGGCTTATGAACATGGACCTAGGAGAAGCCAACGTCATGTAACCGGTCTTGAAGTCTTGCGTTAAGTCTGATGCAGTTGAGACTATGTTCATCATGACACCACAAGCAGCTAATCCTGCTAGAACACCACCATGAGCAGCCCCAGCCCATGCCCCGATCGTGAAGATTGCCAGCTTCCCATACATTGATGCCAATGACCAGTCAGTAAGACCACAGCCGTAAGCATTGCAGAAGGCTAGTACTGGTGCAAAAATGTATATCACGACGATGTAGTACCAGTCAAGTTGATGGAAAATGTGTGGAAGCGTTATGGTGGAGATGATGGCAATGCTAACATAACCAACTATTGCGACCCAAGTAGGGATTTGATCCTTGAGGAAAAGCTCGGTTCGTATCTGATCATCATAAGACAGAAACACCTCTTCAGGGGATGCACGGGCACCAACAGGAAGGACGGAGCCTGTTTTTTTCTCGCGGAATTGGCAATATATACCATACAATGTTCGTCCGAGTACTTTGATGAAGTTGTAAAGACCATCACCAAGGATCATAGCTATTGCTATAAAGACCTGCATTACAAGAGCATTGCAGAAAACCTATTAGCCTCATTTTCAGTTTTATCGGAAGAGCTAATTGAAAACATCGCGTCAGTTGGAATACGCACCCTATAACCCTGTATGCCGTGAAGGCTGCTAGGACTTTGATCAGCAGGGTACCAATGACCTTTTCTGTCTTCAATAAGAGGCCACATTATACCCCATGAAAGGATTGCTCCGACTAGCAACGATACGTTGATTAGATATGGACATATCATCCCAACACCAACATATGTCGCGGAGAAGTCAAAATAAAACCTGGTTGATCAGAGAAATATGTCGAACACGTTGAAAATGATTAATCGGAGGAAATTTAATTATCTTGTGTAGAACAAACACAAATTGGAAGGAAACATAAAGGGACAGACGCGTATCAAATACTCCAAAATTTTGTAAGTTATTGAAAACGCAACTCAAAATGTATCAAACTTATCATGAATTCATGTCAATTGATGTGAGAAAAACAAGTTGATATTAACGGAAAATCAAACGTACCTGTTCTCGAAGGCTTTGAGACCGAATGTGGGAAAGCTCCTGAATCCACAGCTATCCCCTCCTGTAAAAAACCACTGGAAGAAGCCCCATAAGAAGCTGAAGGTGAAAAACTTTCCCAAAGCTTGAACTTGTTTCCTGCAGCGACGACCAAGTAATACTGTAAGTACTATCATCGATAAGAAACAATCGTATAGTAAAACGTGTACGATACTAAAGACTCACTTGGCTAGCTTAGCTCCTTGTGGAGTATGGAAACTGTTGATTAGGTGAGCAGTTGCAGTACCACTTGGATAAATCAGTTTGAAGTCTATGATCATAATCTGAAAATATATTCACATTATCTCAAACAATGCAGCTCTTATGAATAAAAGAAGAACAATTGCATCATTCGCGGTGCTTAAAAGTGCAAAAAAAAGAGAAGACAAGGTCCATGGGGCTTGAAACGAATTTATAGGACATTGTTTGACAGGACACAAAGTTTAAGAAAAACATAACGATTTTTGATCTTTTGGGGTTAACACACTAAAAAAGAAAAGTATGTCACATCACTCCTTCACTTAAAGGGTGAAATGAAAACTCCTGATAATATTGATCAATAGTTGATTCATTCATCCAAAACTACTTACTAAAGCCTATAAAAAAAAAAATGGTCAAAGACACACTTGAACTACTACTTTTTTGCAATTCTCCTTGAACAATCAGGTGTCCGCGTTTCCCGACTAAACTATCACAAACTATTTATCAAAAACACACCTCAAAGCTGACTAGACCAAGTGTTCAAATATGATTGCCAAAAGGCGCCTAACAACTTAACTTGCCTATAAAATTTCGTTCACATGGCAACTAACTCATTAATTTCGAGGTGTGTTTCTACTAGTGCTACGGCCTATATACAAGTCTCGTCGTGCTAGAAAATATGTCAAACATATACATTAGAGATGTCGAATTTACCTTACGAAGCGGAACAACTGAGAAAAGTCCAAGAAAGCTAACAACAAAGAGGAAACCTATCATCCATCCCAAAGAAGGGTTCTTGATATTATCTGCATCATTAGCTTCTGTTGATTGCTTAGCAACAACTTCGCTCATGCCAAAAAGATAGCTTCCAAAACCTCCTACTCATGATCAAAAGATAAAATGTAAACAAAAGAAATTAGAGTTATTGAATTTTACTATATGCTTTTAATCACATAAATAAGGTACCATATGATTCTAAAAATCCAAGAATTGAAAATGCATTGCCTAAGGAGAGATTACACCAATTTAAAATAACGCTAGGTGATTTCTTTTCATCAATCCATCCAATTCTTCGTGAATAGCGTTAATGTACGTTTGTAATGGTGGGAGGTGACGGGTATAGAGTAAAATTGTTCAAGTTGCATGCAAACTGGTCTGAACATCATATTGGAGAAGGCCCCAAGTCATAGTGTCACTCGTATTCACTTTGGGGGCGGAGCTAGCCTCAAAGTTATGGGTTCGATAGAACCTCAATATCTTTGGCTCAAACGTTGTTTTTGTATTAATTCAGAATCCAATAGATAGAAAAAGAATTATGATTCAAAACTCATAAACTAAAAAATTGTACTTTTAAGATATACTTTTTCATCATATTGATACTGTACAAATTGTAACTTCTAATACTTTTCGTATAGTTTTTGAATATCTAAATTTTTATATTAAAATATTGCATCATCTAATCCAATTTAGCTTCAAATATTAGTCAAATCAACTTTTAAAAATGAAACATGACAACTAATATGGAACGAAGGAATAAATATTTTCAATATTCTAAAGCAATAATGATTTCCCTATGGAATTTTTATTTCTATTAATTGTGGAAAATGGTCATCAACGTTATTATAAATGGGTAACTTTCACATATAGCCACTCAATATTTTATTTATGCTCCATAGCTATAGTTTGCTCACTACGATTCGTAGCTACATGTTATAGGAGGAGAGTGGCGAGCGAGATTGGGAGAAGGAGGAGAGAGGCGAGCGAGAGAGGGCAGAGAGTGGAGAGAGACGAACTGTATATGTATATCTGTCGAATTATATATGTATATCTGTCAAATAATTGTATATATGTAACTAATATACATATGCATCCGAGTGAGTGTGAGAGAGGGGGAGAGAGGCGAGCGAGATTGGGAGATAGAGGAGAGAGGCGAGCGAGAGAGGGCAGAGAGTGGAGAGAGGCGAACTGTATATGTATATCTATTGAATTGTATATGTATATCTGTCAAATAATTGTATATATGTAACTAATATACATATGTATTTGTATATCTGAGCGAGAGTCGGAGAGGGAGGAGAGAGGCGAGCGAGATTGAGAGAGGGAGGAGAGAGGCGAGCGAGAGAGGGAGGAGAGTGAAGAGAGGCTAATTGTATTTGTATATTTTTCATATAATTGTATATATACATATGTATAATTTGTATTTGTATATGTATAAGTGACGTAATTACAGTTAAAAGTAAGCTGCGAGCCGTAATTAATTCAAACTATAGCTATGTTAGCTAATTAACTAGTATATGTTTGCTTATCCGTGTAATTTTCCCATTATAAATTGACGCCCACCACTTGCGGAGATAATAATCCATACACAAAGACTTTATAAATAAAGTGTTACTCACTGCGTTTCAATTTATATGACATACTTTAGATATCGAGAGTCAATTTTTTATTGTAACCATGCATTCGGACATACGATCATTAAGATATTTGAAAGATAATTCACATATTTAGAGACTACATAAAATGTATAATAAATCACAAAAATTAACAATTTAAAATATTTTAAGAACATACGAATAAATCACAATAAAAAAATTTCTTATTTGACTCTCGAAATTCAAACTATATCATATAAATTGGAACAGAAAGAGTACGTATTACAATTTTCCAGCTTGCGTAAGTGTTTATCATATTAGTCTAACAAGTCAAATATGAATAGCTAAAGTCAAGTATGAATAGCCAGTCACTCCAGTTGTCTTTCAAAGACTTTTAATTTGTCATTTATTCACACACAATAATTGACTAAACTAAAAATGGCAAGGTGAGTGCATAAAATATTTCGCGTTAACGAAATTCCCAAAAAGGTTAAAATTGTGATATAGATAATATTCTAATGTAAATATTATTGACTAATTTATTTTATTTTATTTTTAGATTCTAAGAATTTCTGAGAGTTCTTTAAAAGTTTTTATGGTAAAAGGATAAAAATATATATATTTAAAATGAAAATATTTAAATTCATGTATTTTATTTTTTTTACTAATTTGCTACCTAAAAGAATGTCTCAATGTCACTTAACCTTCCTATATTTAGTAAAAAAGTTTTTCTAACATTCTCATTTGACCTTTTAATGACACTCTATTAATTATTATAGTAATGATATGACAAAGTTTTTAAAATTATAAAATTCAAAATGTAATAGTATGTACACTTTTTAATTTGAATTATAAGATCTTAAAAAAATAAAACCAAAGTAATATTATTTATTATTTAATATAATAAAGGACAAGGGCTTTACATCTAGAAATTCACATTTAGCCTAACGAGATGGGACCACCTCCATAGGGCCCACATACCTTTTCGCCCGTGCAAATGATAAAGTAAGATTAATGAGTTTTGTGCCCAAAACATCTCGCGTGAACAAGATTTGAGAAAGAATTACACTTCGAGAGATGAATTGTCGATCTATCCTAATATACGATAGTGATTATTTTCACAACTCAACCATGTAACTTAGAGATTACACGAACATAACTTTACTGTTACTCCTAAGTCTCCTTTCATATTCAGAAATTTTAAAATAATATTTAAAACTAAGGTTATATATTTAGATTTTTTTTTATATTTTGAAGATAAATTTCACTTGAACAAAATATCTAAATTCATTAATATTTTTTTATACAGTGTGGAGTCCACAAACCCACCAAAAATCCCGTGGACTAAATAATATCACACACAATGTATATAGTCCAACATTTCAACAGCATTAATTTTCGATTTAAATTCAAAATCAAAAAAAACACATGATTTGACAAAAATACAGTTCAAACTTTTTCCTTTTTTCCAACCCCTACAATCATGGAAAGTTGTTTCCACATTGTCCGATTATTTTCATCGTCTCATTTCATGTAACACACTTTTTTTTAAAATAAAAATTATATAATTAATTTTAATTTTTTTATTTTACTTTTAGTGATATTTTTGTATGGCCGTGATAATAGTAATTGTTATATGATTTAAATCAGAAATTTCAGATTTTTTTAAATGAAAAATCATATTCTATTAAATATCTTAGTATAAAATGAGATAAAGATGGAGAGTATGATTTATTAAAGTAGAAACGTTTCATCAGCTAAACCAACACCTTTTGTGAAGTTAAACTATAAAGACTCCAAATTTAAATTGAATTCTCTTTTAGTCCCAAGTGGAAATTATAATTACTGAACTTTTCATTATTATTTTTTAAAAAAATAATTTGATATGTTAAAAGATAACGGCAAGTAATCATTCTTGAGAAAGAATAATAATAGTTATATCAAATTAATTTAACTTAGTATGGTAATTAAGTAATTTAATAAATAAAAATATAAAATATTACCATAAAAAAAAATTTCTTTAATCATCTATTTTTAAATATTTTAAATTTTTAATTATGACTTAATTGAAGATTTTCTATATAGACTTGAACAAACAACAATGTGCCAAACATTATGGGTTCGAAAATTAACATTTATATATATAAACATATATCATGCCTCTATTCCACCTAACGTAAATTAAATAAATGCAAGTAAGTTTTAGTAAAAATGAATTACTAACCACTAAAGGTTATGTTTGAGGACAATTGACTTTTAAAAAGGAGAAACATAATGAATTTTTAAAAAGGAGAAACATAATGAATTATACAAAACGACATAAATAAGAATATATAAACAAACACATATCTTATTACTAATCATTTGACATAAACACACGATGCCAATACATTTTTATCGAGATAAAAAATGAGAGGTGAATCAAGAATTACTAACCACTAAAGGCTATGTAAGGCAAATCGATTTTCAAAAGGTAAAACATAACAACTAATACAGGACAACATGAAATTACAAGTATATGTCTTGCATCAATTAATTTAAAATAAACACTCGAATAAGTTCATACTGAGATAAAAAGGAGAGGTAAATAAAGAATCACTAACCACTAAAATCTACTCTTTAAGGCATTTCAAAAAAGGAAAACATAAACTACTAATACACAAACACATATTATGCTTCTATTCATTTGACATAAACACTCGATGCAGATAAATATTGACGGAGTTAAATAAAGGAGAGGGAAACATCTAGAATTACTTACCACTAAAGGCTATGCCTGAAGTTGCAACAACACAAGTCTGAATAACAGTATTTTCTTGTCTTGTAAATGGTTGTTTCAAAAATCCAGATTTTTCAAGAAATTTAGTCCAAGTCTTGACAAAAAAGTACCCCAAAAGTCCAGCAGAGACATTAAGTGAAGGTATAATTCCAGTAGTAAGATTCAACTTCATGACAATAAAAGTGAATAAAATTCCCAATATTAAGCTCACAAAAAATGCCCTCAATGTTAATTGACTTTGCCATGATGGCACTTGTTTTGATTCAAAAAGCCTTTCTACTGATTGTAGTTCTTGTTCTTCTTGTACTAATAATTCTTCTTGAGTTTTTTTGGTACCATTTGTTGTGTGTGGCTCTCTTCTATTGACACCATTGGATCTATCCATGGCTCTAGGGATGTGTGAAAAAAGAAGTTGGGATTATTTTTTTTTGGAGGAAATTGGTATTTATTGAAGAAAGGAGATGAGTGGGGGAGTAATAGTGGGGTCAAGATTCATATTGAGTATAGTGTGTACTAAAGGGTGAATATTGTCCTTATTATAGACAAAATGGGGGCAATGGCGGGGGAAGGGCGACGGCGGAGACAGAATTTTTATTAAGGAGATATGTATAAGGAAGGGTGGAGTCAATATTTGGGTTATGAGTTTGATTGGATTCAGTAATTTTAGTGGGTGATTATTGGGGATATATAATTAAGTACTTCTTTCGTTTAAGTTTATGTGACACAATTTGATTGGAAAGGAAGTTTAAAAAATATGGAAAGACTTTGAATATTGTTGTTATCAGTTGACAAAATGGGATAGGGTGGTGATAGTCGTAAAATTTTTATTAAAGAGATTCAAATAAGTTGGAGCGGAGTCAATATTTTTGTTACGAGTTTAGTTAAATTCAGTAATTTTGATAGATGATTGTTGTGAATATTTAATTAAGTAAATAAAAATAAATTTTCTCTAATAATTAAAATTTTAATGGAGATGATCGCGTATTTTAATATGATAGTAAAACAAACAAAGGTCATGGAATGATCACACTATTTTTTTATGGCAAGTTTATATAATAGAGTCACATATTTTTTTAATAAATTTTAAAAAGTTAGTTAATTCCTTTTTTTAATAAAAATAATTTTTCTCTAATAATTAAAATTTAGAATGAGATGATCACGTATTTTAATATGATAGTAAAACAACAAAGGTCCTGAAATGGTCACACTATTTTTTTATGGCAAGTTTATATAATAGAGTAACATATTTTTTTTAATAAATTTAAAAAGTTAGTTGATTTCATTTTTTTTTTAAATCAAGGATAGCTCCACTCTTAGGTAGGGGTTGGCCTCAATATGATCATCATCAATATGTATGGCTATAATAATAATAATCAATTTGGATATTTGAATGTTTTCTTGATAGAGAAATGGATAGCTTTGTTGGAGTGAGGAAGTTGAAGGCGAAATTAGAATTTTAATTTTATTAATTATAAAATTTTAAAATAATAATATTAAATGCTATTGATTAAATTTTAAAATATATGCGATAATGTTTTTAATATAAATATATTATTTATTCAAAAGTTATTGAATTCGATTAAATTCACCGTCAAGCTTCAATTTCGCCCATAGCTATGGGGGTGGGGGTGGGAGTACCTCAAGAATCAAGAATTCAAGATGACATTGGTGTACAAAAGGGGGTGATGTTGTCTTTATCACTATAGAAAGTGAGTGTGTGGGGTTGGCCGCGATGTATGACCATTAAAATGTGTATTAAATATTCGTTTGATTGGAAAATAAGTTATTTTAAGATAAATTATTTTGAGATTTTGTTCTAATCAAACATAAATAAATTAGTTATCTATTATTCCTCGTACCAAATGAATCTAAATATTGCTCCTTTCGTTCCAAAAATTAGCGGTTATTTTAGTTTTAAAAATAATTAAAGCTTTTTAGAATTTAAAATTGCCAATTATTTTTAATTATATTCATAATATTTTTTTAAAAAGTACAATGTTTTAGAAGAAAAGGTTAATGTACCTTTAATAAATAAAATAATTTAATAAATTATACTTTATATTATAATAATCAGTCCCTGGATATTGAGTGATCTCTTGACAGCCAAGGACATGAATCTAGACCTGGTTTTATAGCTTTACTATTACTCCCTCCAATTCCTTTTTACTAGTACTTTTGTCATGGTAACTAAAAATAATATTGATTTAAAATATTTATCAATTGAAAGAATTAAATATTATTTTTCACTTTAATTTTGACTTTAAAAAATATTTTTAAAATAAATATAATAAAACTATTAAGTTTAAATTATGGATTTCATCTCCTCCAAAATGAGAAGAGAATCCTACGGATATTCCGTGAAGAGAGAGAGAGAGAGAGAGTTGACATTATAGAGTGGTGTAATAAAAAAGACATTAATAGCATAGTATGAATATACGTTAGTTGTTCGAATTTTTTAAACACAACGTACTTTTCGAGATAATTTATTCTTATAAACAATTTCCTTTTTTTTTTAAATTGTGAATGATGATTCTTTTGGAAAATATCATTTTTAGTCCTTATGTTATTGTATTATCTCAATTTTAATTCTTGTAATATTTGACTGTTACGTATTTAACCTTTAATTAAGTAATATACGGTGCTTTAACTTTTAATTAAGTAATATACGATACTTTTAGTCCTTTAAGTAATAACCCTTAGATAGAATGACGGACTTCAAAAAATTGCGAAGTTCAAATTTGAATATTTAAATTTTCAGTATGGTTGATTATAATCCCTAAATTAGGCTTAGACCTAATTATGGCTTATAAACAGATATCTAACTTGTGATTTTTGACTTTCTTTTGTTATTTTAACTTTTAACATAAGTGTTTCAAAACATTTTTATTTTATTTTATTTAACACTATAAAAGTGCTTTAGAAATTATTTTGACTTAAAAACATAATATAAAGTCGAATCCAAACTGACTTCAAATTTATGTAGTCTTATATCACACTATATCTTTTTATAAATGTTAGTGCTTAAGTATTTAGACTGATATAAATTTAAATATTTTTGAAAAATTCCACTAAGGCCCCTGACTCGTACTCTCAGTGCTACGGGATGAGCTAAGGGGTTTGTCCTGCTAATGCACCCCCCCCCCCTCAACATCATAGTCTCCCTTATCCTGTTAAGGCATCATCTCGTCTTTCTAAAATATCTTGTCCTATTAGACAACCTTATTTAGGGTGACAAATTGAGTAAATCAAAATTCATATAATTCGTTCAATCCGTTCGAGTTATGCCTAACAAAACTCATCACACATTTACAACTTAAATGGACCCATATTGATGCCCAACTATACATAAAACATGTGCGGTTCAACTCACATGCTTTGTGTATGCCTGTCTATTTACCTCTATCTCATTGAAACTTGAATGATGATGAAACATATCTATAATATCACATTTTTTATAAGTTTTTTTATCAAACCATACATCAAGTATTAAGTTCACTTTTTTCTACGTGAAAATATCAATATAGTTCACGTAGAAAAATGGAACAATTAATAGTTGAGGTGCGATTTGACAAATAGTTGGTGATAGTTTAGTTATAGAAGAAAAAAAGAACACACCAGATAATTCATATAGAAAATTTGTAAAAACATGATACTTCAAAGGTGTTTTTGACCGTTAACATCCATCTTTATAAAATAAAGACTTTTTTTTCTTTTTCTCTTTCTTCTCGATGGTGATTCGAAAGGATTGGGAGAAGTAATGAAATTCTACAAATAGATAGCAAAATGCAAACATCCAAAGTGGACTCAATCATCCACACAAAATTTCTACGTTAATTGGAAAAAATAGTGCAAACATCTAAATCTATAATTATGATGATTGGTCTGAAAGAAGAAAAAAGACAAAGTAGGAAAAGAAAAATCTTATAAAAGATAATAATGATGAATCACTTCTTCATGCACTCGTTTGGTAAGATGTCGTTACATATGTATCACTTCATCTCTATAGGAAAAAAATAGTGGGAGGAGACTAAGAATATCGTATTCTTTTTTTTTTATTTGTGGTGAAGTTATATGAGGAATCAAGAACTAGCTCTTAGTTCGAATTTATTTGTCTTGGTGGTGAATGAATTGACGCGATATATACAAGGATCAGAGGGGTCATATTGTATATTATTTGCAAATGATATAATATTGATTGACGAGACACATGAAGAAGTCAACGATTAAGGTTTGGAGAAAGCCCTGGAGTCTGAAGGATTGAGGTTGAATAGGACGAAGATAAAGTACTTGAAGTGCAAGTTCATTGACATAACTGACGAGTCAGATGTGGAGTGAGTATTGATACACAAGTCATCCCCAAGAGAAGAAGTTTCAAGTATTAATTGGGTTAACAATCCAAGGAAATTGGGAGATAGAAAATGATGTTACACATTGTATTGGTGTGAAGGTGGATGAAATTAATGGAAATTCGCATCCGATGTCTTGTGTGATAAGAATATAATACGTAACCAAGACTTGAAGGTAATTTTTATAGAGTGGTTGTTAGACCATTTATATTGTATGAGAATGAGTGTTGGCTGGTGAAGAACTCTCACGTCCAGAGAAGATGAAATTAAGTTATGGAAATGAGGATGTTGAGATAGATGTGTGACATACTAGGAGGGATTTTGATTAGGAATGAAGATATTCAGAACTAGGTGAGAGTATCCTCTGTGGTGGACAAGATGAGAGAAGTGAGATTGAGGTGGTTTGGTCATGTGAAAAAAGAGACGCAAAGATGCCAAGTGAGAAAGTGTAAGAGGTTAGTATGGTGGATCTGAAGAGAAATAGTGGTAGGCTGAAGAAATATTGAGAATAGGTGATTAGACAGGATATAACACACCTTCAATTTACAGAGGAATTAAGCTTAAGTAGGAGGTTAAGGAGGTCGAGGATTATGGTAGAAGGTTAATAGGTACTCGAGCGTTGCCTCACTTTTCTGTGGGAGAGCCATAATGATAGTTTGGAACACCATACCTTCCCCTTCTTTTTCATATCAGACTATCAGTAACAATACTATTACTCTCCTATCATCAAAGGTGTATCTAAGGGGGGTCACCGGGTTCACGTGAACCCATGCTCCCCTTCCGAGATCATATATAATAGTGTTATATTTTTTTTAAAATATTGAAATATAGATGTGTGAACTCATACTCGGAATATCATATTATGTGACGATGATTGGGTGCACCTCTCTATGTGAGGTTAGAAATCTGAATCTTATATATGTATAGATATATCTGATCAAATTTACATCTTAGATCCACCTTTTTACAATAATGCACCTCTCATCTCGAAATCCTGGATACGCCTCTGCCTATCATTACAAGAAAAAAATTGAGTCTTTTCATGCATTCATAGCTTCCAACTGTTTTGGTTTACTATTTTCCTTGGAATCTATGATCCCAAAAGGCCAAATTTGCTTTCAAAAACATGTAACAAATTGAGTAAATATATCAAAATTTATATAATTCGTTCAATCTGCTCAAATTTGAGTTATGCTATCACGACTCAAAAACGGGGTGATGGCACTTGTCTATTCCCATCAAGACAAATCAGCCGGCTCAATCCAACGAAACGAAAGAAAGAGCGGAAAGATAAAGTAAGAACAAGATAAAAACGGAAAACTTATTCATTCTAAACAAATACCACATAATTTGGTTGTCACATGCACAAGCCACTAATGTAAATACAGAATTCGAAAGATAAATACAAGTCTCAATGTTTTGTTTCTCAAACATAACAAAACATAACCACTAAGGAAAATAGGGCCGGCCGGAATGACAAGCAGCTACCTCTCAAGTCATTCAACGTGCCTCAAAATCAGAAGAAGAAGGAGAAGAACACACATGCTCGGAACTTACACAAGTGTAGAAGCAAGGAGTGAGTACCAACAACACGGTACCCAGCAAGCAACCTAATAAACAAGGCAACTTAGCTAGAATCGAATACTCCTTTCATCCCAATCGAACCCTCTCAAAAACTACAACCTACATAGAAATCAGCCCAACCTAACAGTTCTATAAAGCACATAAGTCATTTTCCTTCGGCATAATGTCGCTACCCGAAACCATTTCCCTTCTGCTTTCACATTAAGTCACTTGCCGGAACCATTTCACTTCGGCATTTATATCACTAGCCGGAACCATTTTCCTTCGACTTTATCACAAATTATTACTTGCCAAAACCATTTTCCTTCGGCTTTATCACAAATTATCACTTGTCGGAACCATTTCCCTTCGGCATTTATATCACTAGCCGGAACCATTTTCCTTTGGCTTTAACACAAAATATCGATTGTTGGAACCATTTTTCTTTGGCTTTATATCAAATGTCCCATCACGATGTTTCACAATCAATGCATACAAGCAATATCACACCACACGGAGAGACAACAATTCATACAATTTAAGTTCACTTTCATGCATTCAAGCAATTCGCCAATCAATCAAATATGGGCCACAACAAGGCAATTCACAATTTATCATTATCATCTAGAAGTCTTTTCATTTTTTTTCCCTTTTTTTAGGTTAATCTTAATCAAGTGGAGCAATATTCATTCACCTCATTCTCGATTACTCCCCAACACACATACAATGAAGAGAAGTAGACAATTCTACTAAATTTGAAAAGTTTAAGAGATCACTTGCCTTAAAGCAATCAATTAATCAATCAGAAGTTAGAGTTTTCCTCTTCTGGATTACTTTAAAAGCCACACAATCCCAAATGATTTAGCACAAGAAATCCTTTCAAAAATCGCCTCCAAGAATTTTCCAAACTCAAAAATTAAAAATAGGGCTAAAGCCCCGAAATTTGCACGTCAAAACCCTTCTATGATGTCGCAAAATTGACCCAGGGTTCGCTAAAGCGAACCCCGCAAAAATGGCACCTCTAGCAAAAGCGGACCCCTCTTCGCTCTTGCGAAGCTCGCTAAAGCGAAGCACTCCTCGCTTCTGTGAAAGTCGCATAAGCGACTGGCCTTCGCAAAAGCAAGGTCTGCAGACACCATCAACACTGAAAATATTAAAAGGACCTCGGGATTTGTTCGGAACCCCGTACACACAAATCATAAATGCAATGCGATTATACTCGACGTTCTAGGCTCAATGAAACCGTCAAAACACAAATCTGAGGTCTCCTTGACCCGACATTCGTGAAAACCACAAGAAACTAACATAATGCCTAAAAAGGCCAAAATGAGTTCGGGACCTCTCAAAAATCAACCAATGCCTCCCCAGGCTTAAAATCATCCCCCGAATCCAAGGGAACTCTCAGAATTCCAATCCGAGTATCCGAACCCCGAATGACACCAAAAACCACCTTTTAAGCAACTTAGCTTTCAAACTCAAAGCTTACCAAAATCTCAACTTTTTACTCAAGATTGAAACCAACTTTCAAAACTTAATCAAAAATAACTCGGGGTCAAAAGTCAAGAGGAGCAAAAAGATAAATTCCATGAAAATATCAAAAATAACCGACCGGATCATTACATATGCCAAACATAACTCATCATACATTAAGGGGCCGTTTGGTTACTGGTTAGAATTATGCAGGTATTAGTTATGTAGGAATAAGTTATGCAGGTATTAGTTATGCGGATATTAGTTATGTAGGAATAAGTTATGCATGTATTAGTTATGTAGGAATAAGTTATGCAGGTATTAGTTATGTAGGAATAAATTATGCAAGTATTAATTATGTAAGTATTAGTTATGTAGGAATAATAATACATGAATTATTTCTTATTGAAAGTTTGATTTGTTATAAATTAATTATATACATGGCCCAAACAAAAATCAAGTAATTATAATTTGGTTTAGTATATAAAATTATAGGAAATGATATTGATTAAATACATTATTTTTTCTAATCTTGAATCACGTTAAATACACAAATAAAAAAATTAAAAGTGAATTAAAGAATCCGGTACCTTACAAAAACCAGAGAAATTATTGATAATGTGGAGAATTGAAAGAGTGTTATCAAAGAGAAAGGAGAAAACAATTGAAGCCGTGACTACTGCTTCCTAAAATTCTACTTTGTGAATTCTAGCAAGGATATTTTTTATTATTTAAAGATATAATTAAATATTTTAAACTGTATATTATTGTTGCTTACTAATTTGTGTATATTATATCTATAATTCAACTACTGATAACTATCACTAATTCATATATTATTGGGTCCCTACGTAATTTGTCCCTAAACCACGCTACCCTTATGGAAAAAAAGAAAAGGAAGGGGTAAATATGTAATTTTATAGTTTTAATCCATGTATAACTAATACCCACATAACTTATTCCATCTTCTATCCTGCATAAAATTATACATAGATTTCCTCATAAGTTATGTAAGTATAAATTATGTGGATTCACTAAAACACAACCAAACATTGTATAAAACTAATGCAGGAATAATTTTTATACAACATTTGAAACCTACCAACCAAACATTGTATTAAATTAATACATGAATAACTTTTATTCTATTTACAAACCAAACATGATATAAAATTAATATATGAATAACCAAAGTTATTCATGTATTAGCTTTGGGCTTATCCCATAACCAAATGGCCCCTTAACAACTTAAATGGACCCATAATGATGCCCAACTATACACATAACGTGTGCGGTTCAAACTCACAGTCTCTGTGTATGCCTGTCTGTTCACATCTATCTGATTGAAATTACTTGAATGATGGTGCTATTGGTGCATCATTAATGAGGGGCGGAGACTTCTTCAAGTCAATGATAGCTCTCGAAGGATACATATAGATCCTTTAATACATCTTAACAAGTTAAATAATCAAAAACACATTTAAAATATTATATTTTATAAAAAATTTATCTGAATTATTAGGTGTTCATTTTTTTTTACCTGAATTATCACTTCTATTTGTCAAATGATCATACCTCAAGTATCAATTGCTCATTTTTCCTACTTGAAATATTATCATCGTTCAGATAGGAAAAAAGAACAACTGATAGCTGAGGTGCGATTTGATAAATAGTTGGTGATAGTTTAGATAGAAAAAGTGAACACCAAATAGTTCATATAAAAAACTCACAAATACGTAATATTTCAAATGTGTTTTAGTAAAATAAGTGTGTTTCTTAAATATCTTATAGCTAGTGTTTGATAAGTAACCAAGAAAATATTCTTCAGAATTACTTATATATATGTGATGGCATAACAATGGAGGCGAGATGGGATGAAAAGTGAGGGTTCGGGGGTGGGATAGTCAAGGATTATGATTGAATGGATGGAAGGAGACAATGAACTTGGAATACCACTTGTGTAACTTGAAAGTGATTTTTTCTTATTTTTAAGGAACTTGTTAAGTAAAAAAAATATTTTTAAAAATATTTTAATCAACTAAACATAAAAAACAAATATTTTTCTTCATACCAAACACTTAAATAAAGGGAAAATTACGTGGCTAAGCAAACTTATACTACGTAATTAGTCATCATAGCTATAGTTTGCTATAATTATCACTCGCGACTAACATTAACCATTAATTATGTGAGCTGGCTTCGAATTTGTATAATTAGTCACATTTGTATAATTCGCAACTAACAACTCTTCGTTTGATTTGTATTTGTATTTGTATGCGATGGTTTGTATTTGTATATGACGATGGTTTCCTTTGGTTTTTTAGTTTTATCACCATATACTGAAATTCAATCTTTTTTTGTATAACTTTTTAAAATTTGTATAAACGTGTAGTTTTCGAATTTTATATAATATAATTTATATAATGTAATTTGTATAATATAATTTGTATAACTGTTTAAAGTTCATATGTTTATGCTTGTATCAATTCGTTATTTTGAGTTTTGTCATATTTGTATAATTTCAGACTTTGTATTACTCAATTATACAAAAAACACGCGAATTATACAAATTATTGCCCTCTCTCGCTCTCCTCTCTCCTCCCTCTCCCAATCTCGCTCGCCTCTCTCAATCTCGCTCGTCAGATATACAAATACATATGTATAATTAGTTATATATATACAATTATTTTGACAGATATACACATACAATTCGCCTCTCTCCACTCTCTTCCCTCTCTCCTCTCTCTCCCAGTCTGGCTCGCCACCCTCCTCTCTATAACATGTAGCTACGAATAGTAATTAACAAACTATAGCTATGGAGCATAATTAAGTTATTTTTGAGTGGCTATATGTGAAAGTTCCCCTTAAATAAATACTTTTTTTCTTTTTCTTTTCTTCTCGATGGAAGTAATGGAATTCTACAAATAGGCCACAAATTGCTAACATCCAAAACGGACTCAATCGAGGATATACTTTTCACGTCCACACAAAATTTCTATGTTAATTGGAAAAATAGTGCAAACATCTAAATCTATAAGATGACTGGTCCGAAAGAAGAAAAAAAACAAAGTGGGAGAAGAAAAATCTTATAAACGATAACATGATGAATCACTTCTTCATGCCACTCGTTTGGTAAGATATCGTTACATATGTATCACTTCATCTCTAAAGAAAAAAACAGTGAGAGGAGACTAAGAATACCTTTTTTTATTTGTGATGAGGTTATATCAGGGATTAACTCTTAGCTCGATTTTATTTGTTTTGATGATGGATAAATTGTTACGATATATTCAAATAGATGTGTTATGTTATATGTAAATGATATAGTATTAATTGACGAGACACGCGAAGAAGTCAACAATTGAGGTTTGGAGCAAGCTCTAAAGTCTATAGGATTGAGGTTGAATAGGACTAAGATAAAGTACTTGAAGTGCAAGTTCACTAACGTAACTGACAGGTCAGATGTGGAGTGAGTATTGATACACAAGTCATCCCCAAGAGAAGAAGTTTCAAGTATTAATTAGATTAAGTGTCAACAATCCAAGGAATTTGGGAGATAGAAAATGATGTTACACATCGTATTGGTGTGGCGGTAGATGAAATTAATAGAGGTTCGTATACGATGTCTTGTGTGATAAGACTGTGTCACCAAGACTTGAAGGTAAGCTTTATAGAGTGGATGTTAGGTCATCTATATTGTATTGAAATGAGTGTTGGTTGGTTAAGAACTCTCACATCTAGAAAATGAAATTCAGTAATGAAAATAAGGACGTTGAGATGGATGTGTGGCATACTAGGAGAGATTTTGATTAGGCACAAAGATATTTGGGACAAGGTGAGAATATTCTCTGTGGTGGACAAGATGAGAGAAGCGAGATTGAAGTGGTTTGGTCATGTAAAAAGGAGATGCAAAGATGCCAAGTGAGGAATTAAGTTTTAGAGTTTAGATATGGGTAGGTTTGAGGAAAGGTAGTGGTAGGCTGAAGAAATATTGAAAATAGGTGATTAGACAAGATATAACATACCTTCAATTACGAGGACATGACCCTAAGTAGGAGGTTATGGAGGTCAAAGATTAGGGTAGAAGGTTAAAGTACTCGAGCATTGTCTCGCTTTCTTGTCGGCGAGCCATGATGATAGTTTGGAACACCTTACCCGCCCTTTTTTCCATATCAGTATTGTTATTGTTATTACTCTTTACTACAAGTGTAAAGATATGACACATAGGCCTAACTCAATCCCAAAAGCTAGATATGACACCTAGGCCTAACTCAACCCCAAAAGCTAGCTCATGAGGGGAGGATTGCTCAAGTCAATATAAGGAGACCACCAGTTCATTCCCCAACCAATGTGAGACTTTTTATTCACTCTAACAAAAAAAAACTGGAATTAGCTACGAACTTCATTGCTAATTCATCGCTAAATCGCTCATAGCAAACAAAATTTCATCGTTAACTTAATATGATTAGCAATATATTTTGTTGTTCAATTATAGAATTTGTCTGTCGCTAATTAGCGCGCTATACTATTCTTCAATTTTTATATTCATGTTTTTTTTTACTTCAATCATCGTATTATTTTCATTATTGTTATTGTTCTTTTCCTTCATTATTTCTACACAATTTCTTTATTATTGTATTTACTTTTCAAACCTGCTTTAAAATACTTTACTTGAGCTAAGTATTTATCGAAAACAACCCCTCTATCTTTATAAAATAAAAATAAAAATAAAATCTGCATACACATCACCTTCTTCAGATCCTCTCATGAAATTACACTAAATATATGTTCTTGTTGTTGTCATATGCCAATGAGCTTGGTATGTAATTAAGGCATGGGAAACTATATACAATTTATGTCATGCTATACCAATGACAATTCACAACTCATTTTCAAGATTGACACACACTCTATGTGTGTGTGTATACACAAATAAAAGTCAAGAGGGGCAAGTATGTCTTTTCATGCATTCATAGCTTCCAACTGCTTTGGTTTACTATTTTCCTTGGAATCTATGATCCCAAAGGGCCAAGTTTGCTTTCAAAAACTACATGTAGCAAAATGTCAGAAATTTTGTCCCACAAGGGGAGACTTTCTTTCTTATTTCAATTTATTATAGTACTTCCTATTTTATGTGGATTTTTTTTTGGTGTGAATTGGCTTTGAAATATTCCACTTACAAATTGGAACTTCATATAAATAATTGCTCTCAAACACCACGTAGGACGAATGTGATTATTTGATAAAATTTTATACAAGTTTAAGTGTCTATATGTGTACACTCAAAATTAAATGATATAAATGTCAGTTGATGTCAAGTTAATGCGTTTATGTATTATGCCTTTAGTATATGTCATCATAATTTTGTGGCTATTAAATCATGTAATTAAGAAGAAAATGCGAAGTTAAAGGTATATTATTCATTTGTGTGCCCTGTTTTTTCTGACTCTTACAATTTATTTCCATAACGTATATTTCATTTTTACAAATTCATAAAAGAATTCATTTCAAATAGATCAAGATATATAGAAACAGCTGGACCATACAATAGAAAAATCTAGGTTTTCTTCATTATATGTTTTTTGGTACAGTGTACAAATAAAAGTGAACAGAGAGAGTATTAGTTTTCATATTTAACTTTACTCAATAAATATGAAGAGAGATTAATGTAGTGAAAATAGAGTGGTATTAAATTAAAATCTAAGTATAAATAAGAATAGTTTTGTTAAAGTTAATATATTGAATTCCAATATTGAAAAATCACAACTTAATTATCTTATAAATATGTTAAACGTATGTATTAATACATTATAAACGTATTTTAAAACAAAAATACTACATCACATTGTTAAAAATATTTTAGGGCGGGTTAAACTTAACAACAAGTATCAGAACCTATGGTTCAGTAAAACTACTATGGAATGGAAAAATGATGATGCTTGATTCGATTTATTGCTTTTTCTGGGCTCGGAGACAGACAAACAAACAAGGAGAACCTAGCTTATGGGCTTTAGTAGCCATAAATACTCGAAAGATATTGATGACACACTACTAATCTCCAGATAAGTTCATGGTGATGGATCATGTGAAACTTAGTTCAAGGGCTAAATAATAAGTCATATGGAACTTAGTCTGAGTGACTGATTATTGGGGGTGCTAACAAAAAATCTCACATTTAAAATTACGAATTAAAGAAGTTACCTATAAGGTGTAAAGATACTTTCAATGATGCGAGATTTTTTGAGAAAAATCGTGTGAACTTAACTTAAAGCAGACAATATCACACGTATCTTATTTAGAGTGTTTTTGAGTGAATCGAGCCCAAAAAAATGCTAGTTCCTGCATCATTTGCAGACATCCTACTTTGTCTTTGGATTATTAATTTGGGCTCAGATCAGCAAGGTTTTGAGGCCCAATGAATTTGATATGGAGTAATGTAATAAAAGTAGAAGAAGGGGTGGTATTTGGACAGACTAGATTAAATTTGAGTGGATCATAATGGGTCAAGATAATAATCGAGTTAAGATCCAACTCAATCCAAGTTTGTTTGGATTAAAACGGGTGGGGTAACAGGTTATAAAACGGGTCAAGTTACATACCAACCAAATTTTTACTAAATTTTAATTGTTTTATTTGTTCTTAACAATATTTTAGTACCTAATAAAATTATTATTTTTTCTTTATTATGACTATATATAATATATCAAAATACAATAAAAAAGGGTTTTAAAAAATATTTTGACAAAATTTCTCTGGAGTCAATTTGGGTTACATATCAATCCAAATTTTAATGGGTTGAAATGAGTTGGATTGAAATGGATTGAGCTAACAAATGATCCGCCAAACTTAAATGGGTTGGAAAAATTGGATTTGATTTTGTCATTTCTAAACAAAGAGGTAGTTCAAATATATACAACAAAGTAATTAGTTTACATCAAGAATAGTCATGTTTTTATTTACATAAAAAATACTCAAAAATCATAGAAAGTATGCTTGCCAAAAGTCAAAGAAAGTATACACTAACTATACAATATAACTTACTTATACAACAGATATACACTGTGATACACTCAAAAAGCTTAATATAATTTAACTATACATGAAGTATACACTGACTATATATGAGGTATACATTAAATATTCAATCTCGATCAATTCAAAATCACCTTTAAACAATCTCAAATTTTAAATATGAAATTCTCTTAAACGATTTACGTTTGCAGTACGTTGAATTTTAAAGAAAAAGATGCAGGAGGAGGAAGAAGATGCAGAAGAAGAAGGAAGAAGGAAGAAGGAAAAGAAGTCATTAATGACGAAACTGAAAGAAAGAAGAAGCTTGCCCAATTACGATAATTTTAAATAATTAGACTAATTTTCTAATTAAGCAAAAAAACAATGATCACTCTACGTAATTTTCCCCTAAAAATGCAAAAAGTGAAGGCCTAACCAATAATTGCCATAGCCATATTTTAGAGTGACCACAATATATAGAAAAAAACAATTCTTATAGCTTGTATAGTTGCAATAAATATTGCAATAATGTATATCGTTCACCTCCACTCACCATATGATGTTTGAATTTCGTATGACTGAAGTTTAATTTTTTTTACTTGAACTTCAGATATATATAACTGAAGTTTAATCATTGTTATCTGAAACTCAATCATTATTTTAAAATGAATAAATGTAAAAATAGCAATGTCCAAACACAAGAAAGAAATATATGGGGTTAAGGCCTCCATTTGACTATAAAAATTGAGAGTATTTAAAAAAAATAATTTTATTTTCAAAGTGAAAAATCTAACTTAAATAGCTAAATATGTACTAGCTAAGATGATAGTGTTCCCACTACTACTCCTATTTAATTTAAAGCTAGCATTTTCTAACCGTTTTTAGTTATAGACTTATAATACGTCCATCATATAAGTTTAAGGAATATTGATTATGTAGAGGATTAATGTTGACTCTTTTTGTTTTAATATATGAATGGTCACCAAGAAAAATGAAATTTATGTAATTGCAAAGTATAGGATAAAATCTAAACCATTTCTCATAGCTTAGGGACAAATTTGACATCTCTCTTTAATGAAAAAATGTTCATGTTTTGGGAAGCTTATATCGTAGTAAATAAGGACATATTTAGATCAATATTATAACACATGGGTATAGATTATCCCAACCCTAACTATTAAGGGATATCAAATTTAAATGATTTCATAAATTCAATAGCATATTCAATTTGGTATTTTACCCTAATATATTTATGTGAATATTGTTGTTAACTAAGAGTGCAAATTAAGTTTGACATCGGTAGTTGAAAAGAAAAGGAAGCTATGTGTATAATGTGTAGTGATACATATATTTATTCGCGCAAGGTTTTTTGAGAAATCATGTAAATTTGGCTCAAAGCTGATAATATCACACTATGTTAAAAATATCTTTGAGTTATTTTCGCCTAGCAACTAATATGAGGTATCAGAGTCGACCGTTCAGTGAGATGAGTATGGATATGGGGAAGTAATGGCATAGGCCCGACTCAGTGTCTTTGCCTGTCTGAGGATTGATTTACTACCTTTAGGAGTAGTTTTGAAGACGCATAGACACACAAAAAATAAAGCATTGACTAGTGGTCATAAATGCTAGATTGATATGGTTGATACACAGCTAATCTCCAGATGGATCATGAGGCGATGTGCCATGTGAATCTTACTTTAAGAAAAAGATTGTTAGTTTGTGAACAAAGTCTTATACTGATAGTCGAAAAGAAAACTACAAATAGTGACACTATTAATGATGGTATTAAATAATAAGTCCAAAATTCAATTATCTTTAATATACTAATACTAATATATTAGTCTTTTCAAAATTATTATAAAAAGGAAATCTTGAAACATTAATTGCACCTAGGTGATATTTGTTGAATGTTTCAAAGTTTTTCACATTCTTGTATGAAAAGTCAAGATTAAGAGTTTGGGGTTCTAAATTTCCTTTAGAACCGTCAATCAATTTTGTTAGGGGTTCACAAATTAATATACATATATATTTAATTAATTTTCTAGTACAAATATAGAGTCTACGAAAAAGCTATTGAGTTTGTTCGAACCACGAATCCCCACCTAGCTCCGCCTCTACTTGCATTTATGTGGACAATTTCTTTTTAGTATATATGCATGAGTCACTTCAAAATATTATGACCAACCGCAAAATCTTTATTGCGTGTGTGATCCAAATAAAATTGAATTAGGTGCAATACACTTTATGTTGGAAAGTAAGATAATTGATGACATTATCACGATATATATTTATATATGTAGGGACACACCATGCATCATGCTAGGAAAGTTACAAGTCAAGCTTGCACAAACTTGGTCATGTTCATAGAATCAATGTGGTAGCATTTTTCTCTATTCTTATCCTATTACGGACACAGACAGATTCAGAATTTAAATTTATGAGTTTCACACAACAACTTCAAGTTAATGTTATACTAATAATTCATAACAAAATTTACAATCAAATTAAATATAATTATTTAGTAGATTTCTTAGTATGTATATGGGGTTTGGGCAGAAACTACGCAAAAACTTGTAATCGGGCGTCTAAATCCGCCACTAATATTCACGGAAGCTTGATTTCCTTTGATGAACCAAACATGTAGAAGAAAGATAACGGACGGTGATGAGGATCGAAGACATGACATCTTGATTGTTCTGATATCATGTTGAAGTCTATGATCATAATCTTTTTAAAAACTTAAATTGTTAGAAAAAACACATTTTTATTTACGTAATTATACCTTAACATATTTATATTATAAATATTGAATCACACCTTAGTAATATAAATATTTAACTTCTTAGAGACTTTTGAACTCATAGTTAAGAATTGAAACTATTTGATATTTGAAATCAACTCAACTCGACTAATTTGAATTTATGTCGATGTAGGATGACTTGACTTTTTTCCCTTAGCAATTCTTTTTTGGTTTCCTATACAGTTCTGGTATCCACATGAGAGCCCGACTAAATCTGGATTTATGCTGGAAAGTTTCACATTGTGGAATAAATCGTTCCCTAACAAAGGTGGCTCCATACCCAAGAGGACTCGAATGAAAGATCTCTAATTAAGGATGAAGAACTACTTACCAATTCTTACTGGTCCTGAGCAAATATCTTTGAATATTCCTAGTTACAGTTTTTGGCAGCTCAACTTCAATAATCACTAGTTTTGGCACCATGTAAAGTTGGCAATAATTATTTACATTTACTCCTTCTCTATCACCTACTGGGCATCAATTTTCAAGCTGACAAATTAAAAGCACCAAAATATTTCTTAGAAACCATGTGGTACCATTTTTTTTTTTGCATGTTCAACCTTATCCTCTAATGGTACATGTCCAGAATTTCGAGAAGATGAGTATACTATCATAAATAGATAAATTTAAAATTTATATTTGACAGGCTCAACCTTTATGTCCTTACTGTGAGATTTATTAATTTACACTTCTGAAATTTTAGAGTCAATTTTATTATTTGAATTTTTTAGTATACTTTTACATTTTTATTTTTATTTCATACTGAACATGTTATTACTATTTTAACACATTAATTATATGTTACGTCCTCCACTGCTATTAAATTTAATAATATAAGATTTTACGATAACAAATGAAGAATAAAAATTTCAATATATCAAATTTGAAGATTTTGAAAGGACAAATCAAATAGAGGTGCACAAATTAACCATTGCACTATAGAACTCTTTGAGTTTGAATGCACACACACATATATTTAAGTAATTTTGAAGAAATATAATAATATTATACATAATGTAATAAAGAAAGCATAGGTACACATGAACTCAGACTTCACTCCCTCTATTTAGAAAATTTTAATATTTAAATTCTTAACAATGTTTGAACCCATAGCTAAGAACGAAAAGTCATTTTTTTAAAATTTTTTTTTTAACTATTTGATATTCAAAATCAACTTACTTAACTTACTAGTTGCTTTTGAGAAATAAGTGCTTGCAACTCATAATTTACTATTTACTAAACACATCTTATCCTTTAACTGACTAATCTGGATTCACGCTTACACAAGTGATTTGGCTTTATCCCTAAGCAAATACTTTTGAATTTTCCCAGTAGCAGTCTTTGGAAGCTCATCTTCAATAACAACTGTCCTTGGCACCATGTAAAGTGGCAAATTCTCTTTACAAAAATCTCTCAACTCCTTCTCGGTCACTTTGTGTGCATCATTTTTCAAGCTGATAAACGCGCAAGGTGTCTCACCCCAAAAATTATCTGGACGCGCCACTACTGCTGCCTCATTCACCGCGGGGTGTTTGTATAAAATTGACTCAACTTCCACACTGCTTATGTTCTCCCCACCACAAATTATAACATCTTTCAACCTATCTTTCACTTCTAAGTATCCATCTGAATGCATTACTCCAACATCTCCAGTGTAAAACCATCCATCATTTTTCATGCATTTTGATGTTCCTTCAGGATCTTTAAGGTACCCTAGCATCACACTACCTGTTGGGAATAAAATTGAATCCATTAAGGAATAAAACTAGATGCGGAAACATATCTGAATTCAATATTCAATCATGTTGTTATTTATTTATTAAACTAGCCAGAATTTCAAAATATACAGAAATAAACACAGGGATAAGATATCAAAAAAGATTCAATATCTACTACTATATATAAATCTCCTCCCCTACCTCCCATCTATTTTATTTATTATGTCTTTTTTTGTACGTTCCTTATAAAGATATTGACTAAATTATCTTTATTTATTGAATATGAATGAAGGTGAAAATCAATAAATAATAATTATATCTTAATTTTTTAAAATAACAATTATATTAATCAGTTATTTTTAATAAGCACTATAACTAAAATGAGTACAAGGTACAAATCACATATGATTTCTTTATTTGTGATTTGGTCCATCAATGCTAGAATTTATTGAGGCCTCTTGGGACCATTTCACATAATAAATAATAATAGACCTTGATCAAAACAAAAAACAAAAAACCATTAATAAGACTACTTTAATTTGGTCCAAACATCTTATGACAACAAATACTCCCCCACCCACCTTCTAAATATGGTAATAAATTCATTTAAATTATTCCAATCGTTCATTTTTATTTATTTATTATTTTAAAAATAAAATTTTATTTTATTTTTGTTTATCAATTTTAATATAAAAAAATAATCCAATTTCTTTTCATGTTTTATCCTTAATATTAATTACTTATTACTCAAATTATTTTTCAAGACCTAGTATTAAATATCATTTAATATGGTTATTATAATAAAATATGCATATCTTTCATTATTTTATAATGAAAGAGAAAGTAACTTTTATTTTACTGTTAATGATAAATCTCTATCTTCACACAAATATTACGATAGGTGTAAGATTATAAGTTTGAAAAGTTTTTTTATAAATTACTTTTTGAATAATGTCATTATATTACGTATCTTTTTTTAAAATACCTTTGATATTAATATTTAAATTATAATAATTAAGAGTGACATAGTAAAATATTATTTTATTTATTATTTTTTAAGGTAGATTCAAAGTTAAATATAAATAAATAAATGTACACAGAGACAATATTTTGGACTAATATTTAAATTTAGTAATCATAACAACTAAAATATATCAAAGAAAGTATAATGTTAGAACTATAGAGTTACTAAGTAAAAAGACACTTAAATTGAAACGAAATGAATATGTGTACCTCCTTTCAAAACAATTTCTCCAATAGCCATCCCATTCCTCTCAATGCTGATGCCAGTTTCAGGATCTACTACATCAACTTCAGTAAACCCTACCATCCTCACACCTTGTCTTGATTTAAGTGTTGCTCTTTCTGAATTTGTCAATTGATTCCATTCTTGTTTCCATGCACATGTCACCGCGGGCCCACCCGTCTCTGTCAATCCATAACCGTGACTTATCACGAATCCCAAAGATTCCGTCCTGTCCAGGACTGCGGCCGGGGGTGGTGCCCCGGCCGTTAGGAGGTGGACAGGAGAATCAAGGGGTTTCCTTTTTGAATAGGTTGATAACATGTTGAGTACTACTGGTGCACCACACATGTGAGTTACCTACATAAAAAAAATATTACAAAATCAAATCACTTAAAAGATAATTACAAGGAAAGTAACTTGATATCACAGGTTAAATTAGTAACTTAAGTCCAATGTTTAATTATGGGTTTTCTTCAAGTTAAGTTAGTAGATAAGATGGTCACATTTTCTTATTTGATACCATGATACTAAGTTCCAGTTCGCCATCACACATGATAGTATTTTCTAAAAGATCATAATTTTCATGAGATTATTTGACTAAACATGAAATTTAAGAAAGAAAAAAATAGTTTTAAAATTTGAAATTTATAATCTTGAAAATAGAGATTATTCCAACAATAGGTAAATATGACCTGATAACGTAAAAGTTTTGAATCACAAACCTTGTTCCTATTTTGACTTTTTTTTACATACGATACATTTTTTTTAGTCTGTTCCAAAAATAGGAAAAAAAATTCTAGTAATTTAGCTTTAAAGCTCTCGTTTTATCTTTAATGACTACATATTTTTTTTAAAAATTCTTTTTTCTTGAATTGTGTGCACACTCACACATGCTCACATAAATTTGGACAGATGAAATAGTATTTATCTCTAATAAATTGTGTTGTTAGATGATACGGTCACAAAATTCAATATTATGTCTCGTAACAGAAAAAAAAAATACGGAGTTCGAGTTTAATTGCTATCACCTATAACAATAAATTAAAAAAGTCATGTGTCTGACCCATTAAAAAAGAATCAGACCCACAATAGGTAAGATATGTTGAAGATATTATTAAGTGATTAAAATTGTTTTTTTTTTTTTTGAAAGCTTAACCTTTTAAATGAAGCGATCAACGATACCTTGTGTTGTTGAATAGCTTCATATATTGTAGCAGCATCATGACTCCGACGGAGACACACATTGGTTCCACCAAGAGCAGCCATAGCCCAACAAAAACCCCACCCATTGGCATGAAAAATCGGTAGGGTCCACAAGTACACCGGTTGCTTCGGAATGGACCAATCAATTAAGCCCATGACACTCATCATAAACGCACTTCTATGACTATGAAGCACGCCTTTCGGTGCATAAGTAGTCCCAGAAGTGTAGTTTAGTGTCATGGGCTCCCATTCGCTTTCTGGAGCGATCCATTTGAAAAATTGATCTCCTTCATCAATAACATTCTCATAACTATTATAAAACTCATTTCTCGAAATTAAAGGCGTACTACCACAATTATCCTCGATGAGAATTAATTTCGGACGTTGTAAATTAGGTGGGAACAAAGAAATCGCCTCGAGTACTAAAGAACTCGCTTGATAGTCCACAAATACAAGCTTTGATTCGCTATGCCGGAGCAAAATTGAGAGGGTACGTGGATCGAGGCGGAAGTTTACGTTGTTGAGGATCGCACCGGACATTGGCACGGCGAATTGGAGCTCGTACATTGCCGGAATATTCGGGGCTAACACGGAAACAACATCGCCTTTTTCGATCCCTAGGGAAGAAATCGAAGAAGCCAATTTTTTGCACCTAGTGTAAGTTTGTGACCAAGTGTAACTTGTCTCATTGTAAACAATTGATGTGCAATTTCCATAAACAATAGAAGCCCTTTCTAAAAAGTCTATAGGCGAAAACGGGCACGAATTCGCAGGCCTCTTGGGTATTTTAGTGATCGCGCTCCCGTTTTCTCTAAAAATTTCAGGAGGAGTAGTGACAGGATTCAAGGCTAGCGTAGATCGGATCGTACATTTCTTTAATTTGTTTACTACAAAAGGGGTTCTTGACTTAAAGAGTTGATAACCTAATGGATTGGATATACCAAGGGATGATAAGTTGCAAGCATGAAGAGATGAATTTTTTGTTGTGCTAGTTGGTGTTAAAATATCCATAATGTGTTGTGCTTAATTTGTTTATTTTTTTCTTCCTTTCCTTAGTATGGATGGATATATATATAACAAAGTTATGGGGAAGTTGGGCATATACTCAAAATTAAATGTTGTAGGTACGAATATGAATTTGTCTTTATTGGACGGTTCAACATGTCTTTTGAAGTTTTTTTTTTCCAATCAGTGTTAGGTACCCACATTGGAGCTTGATTAAATCGGAATTTGCGCTGAAGAGTCTCACATTGGGGGTACTGCGGACTCGAATCTGAAACCTCTAATTAAGGATGAAGGATGTACTTACTACTCCACCACGACCCTTGTTGGTCATGTTTTTTGAAGTTTTTTTAACACAATCCTTACAAAAGGTTCTTTCGGTTCATTTTTACTCGTACACTATTTTAAATATGAATTTTTATTTTTATTTATTACTTTTAATATATTTAAAAAAACTTTTTTTTCTATTTTATTCTTAATATTAATTACTTATTTCACAAATTATTTTTCCAAGACACAAGACTATACATCAATTACTATGAATATTATGATAAAATATTTATATTAATTATTATTTTTGATAAACGTACAAATTCTAATGTGAACAAATAAAAGTGAATAGAGATAGTATTTTCTATAGTCTTACCCTCAATACTCTCTTATCATGATTATCATTACCATTTGAGACTCGATCCAAACCCATTTTTGAACAAGAGTTGTAATAAAATTGATAATACATAACCATGACTCTTAACTAGGCTTCAGCTGACAAATGACCTTTAACTTTGCCAATGCATAAATAGATACTTTAACTATTCAAAATATGAACAAATAAACACTCGAATATTGCAGGTCATATGTGCGATACACAAACGCTCTACGTGGATTCCACGTATGACATAAATTGTCATGTAGGACGCTACATAGAACACCCAAAGTTGAAGGACATAGATATTAATTGAGGTCAAGTTAAAGGACATATTTATGTATTATGCTTAATTAAAATCACTACAAAAAAATGCTCATTTTGCAAGGGGTTTAATCGCATTTTGCGGGGGTTTAGGAATCCCACAATTTACTCTTACAATGGTTTTAAAAATCCTCAACAAATATTTTATTTAGCAATCATTTTTGACAAATTATTAAATTTCATTTAGCAAGGGTTTATCACCTCTACAATCTTTTTTTAAAAAAATATAAATAATTAAATTTTAATTTGTGAGAGTTCATAACCTCCGCAAATACAAAATCTTATTCATTTTGCGGGGGTTAAAATCCCCCACATGATTGTTATAGTAAATTTTTAATTTTGTAGAAATTTTATTGTATAATTACGAGAATGAGCGAAATTAAAACAAGTAAAATTACCCCAAAATAACTCTTTCAACCAACCAAACTATCCAAAAATCAATATACATAGCAAGGATAAAGTGGAGTAATGTGTATATATTGAATAGATATAAAACATAAACATGATCATTAACTTGGCAATAACTATGACCTTTAACTTTGTCAGTGCACAAGTTTGCATTTTAACTATCCAAATTTAAACAAATAAACACCCGAATTTTCCCTCTAATGCGCATGACTTAGGGTATTTCACACATATTGTCAGGAAGAATTCGAGTGTTTATTTGTTCAAGTTTTGGATAGTTAAAGTGTTTACTTGTGCATTGATAAAATTAAAGGTCATAGTTATCAACTGAAGACAAGTTAAGGATCATGTCTATGTATTATCAACTTTATTAATGAGTAGTACATTGCAATTCATGTTCAATTTTACTTTTTTATTGAACTAAAGTTCAATCAATAATGTTGCATTTTTTTCAAAATAGCTTTATGATAGTGTCTTATACTTTTGTTATGAACTTTTGCTTGTTTGGTAAGATTGTATAAAAAAAATTAGGGTAATTTTAATAGTTCTTACAACTTATGGAGATTTTATATTTATGAGCAAAAACTACAACTTAAAAATCTAAATTGCATGTCCAAACAAAACTTCAACTTCAACTTCATATCATGACTTTATCTCGCATGGCTAAACGGGCCCCTAATTTGAAATTGGAAAAATTGTACAGAATAGCAAACATTTAAACCATATTAAATGTTATAGCTACTGTTTAGAGAAATTCTAAATCGCAGCTATAGTTTCGCCCAATCTAGATATTCGCCTGATTTGTATAATTTGCTTAACTTGTATAAATTCAGAATTTTGTATATGCTTACCCTAGCTATTTGTATACGATTTATGAAAAATTCATAATAAATTACCCTATTTGTATATTGACAAGCGAAATATACAAATGGAGTTATGAAAAATTCCTAAATATATAAACACAGAATTTGTATATACTTACCATATTTGTATATTCGCAAGCGAAATACACAAACCGCAGCCTCCATAGCAAACAGAACTATAGCTATGGAGCGCAATTATCGAAACTATAGCTATGGAGCGCAATTATCGAAACTATAGCTATAGAGCCTTATTATGTCTATTATATTTGCTATTTCTAAAATTTTCTCTTCATTAGGAATCAAGGGATAAATCAAGACTTTTAGTAATAACGAGAGCAAAATTAGATCAAAGGTTTAACACAAAAAAAATAATTAGGGGATTAATATCTCAAAATAAATTGTTGGATTATTTTATCTTTTATTTATATATAAAAAAATTATTTGGGGATTGATTATATACCATCCCTCCTATTTTTACATTTAGTATACCACTTGTACCATGGATATTTATAGGAATTCAATCATAATGGCAAGAAAAATCGTTTGATTAAAAAAAGCTAGCAAAAATTGAAAGAGAAATATCATTCAATTCATCGCTCTCAAAAAAAGAAAAAGAAAAAGGTTTTCATCATTGAGCGGTAAATGGAAAACTTGGGAACTATTAACTACTAACTCATCATCTAAGATATTCTCGAAAAGTCGAAAAATAACTAATAAAAAAAGAGAAAAGACATAAAATAACACCTGAAGTTGTCCTGAATTTTCAAAAAGACACCCAAAATTTGTGGGTGTCCTATTACCCCATGGAACTATATATTTCAAATCACAATAAATAAATATTTTTGACCCATTTTCACAACAAATGTGTTCTCACAATTGATAGGCGCGTGGAGGAGTAAAAATACACCCCCAAACCATTGTAAAAATGTCACGTGGCACTGACAATTTAAAATTTCTTCTTTATTAAAAGACCTAATTTTTCACCTCCATTGATAGATGTTGAAGAGCTTTCCATCTACAACCAAAAAAAAAAAATTCTCCATCCTCAATGAAATTTTCATCTAGCTTTACTAGCTTCAATTTCTTCTTTTTTTATTTTATTTAAAAGTTATGAGATCAACTAATTTGTAAATTCTGAAAGTGCAATTGCAAACAAATTTCAAAACTAAATCAGTGAAGAAACATTCAAACTCAAATCAGTCCTAAATTAACACTATATACACATGAATAATAGATAGCACAAGAAGAAAATAACAACAAATCACTATAAAGATGATTTTCTCAAAAAATCACTACTATATAAAAAGAACATTTTTTTAAACCAAAATTTGCAATTCAAATCAAGAAGCAATGAACATGTGAGCCTTCACTTCTTCGTTTTGACTCCATAATTCAAGAAATTATTATCGCAAAATAAATTTATTGTGACTATTGAAATGCTTTAGGGTTTTGATCATCAAAGAGAGAGAGTAGAGTGAAAATCTGAAAGGGGTTTAGGATTAAATGGAGTGGGTCATGATTTAAATTTGAATGGGTCAAAATTTTATCCAATTTTTACTAAATGGGTTAGAAAAATATGTAATTATATTATTAATTGGGGTGAGACTCACGCTCAGGCACTGAGAATGTAGATTGTGCAGAAAGTGTGTATTTATTATGATTTTGAAATGTTTTGTGAGTTAATAGAACGTCCGCAAAATTAAGGTGTCTTTTTGAAAATTCTGAACAACTTCAGGTGTCACTTTATATTTTTTCTCATAAAAAATTATGAAATCTTACCACACTTTATATGGGATAATAAGTTTGGAATTGTTAATCCCTTTGATAAATTAACAAAATGACATATTCACCCTTATCCAAAGATTTCCCCCAATTTTTTAAATTTTTTTTGAAATAATACTAAAATTGAAAATAAAAATTTATCTCCACTTATTCATTTCACCAAACACTTATTTTACAAACCAAACTTGTATCAATAAAAATATATTCACTAAAAAAATTTGTTATTAATTATAATACTATTCTAAGACGATACTACTAAGGTTTACGTACATTTTACCCTATTTAAACTTTACTTTGTAAAAGTTCCACTAAATATATTATTATTTTATTTTATTCAATTATAACACCATCATTAAATTTTCCGAAAAACTTATTTTCCAACCAAACGAACCTTCCAAAAAAGTACAATTTACTATCCTAATCAATGCAGAGATGGGTATACACGCTTAATCTATGTCACTTAGCTGGCTCATTAATTTATTATAGAAATGAATGCTACAACTACTTACTGCACATCAGGACACAATAGTGATGGTCCAAAAACCCTAAGTTGGTGGAAGTAATTAATTTACAGTTTATAGGAGGGGTGGGGGTACCCTCCAATTTAAGTTAGGCCATTATTCTTATAAAATTATTAAATTTATAAAGTTTGTATTCAATGCAATTGATCCTGATGAGGTGAAATCGGAAAAGAAATCAATTGGAATAAAAAAAATCAGAAGGTCTAAAAATATTTACATTTTTTTTCGAAACTTAACACCTTGTATTAATTTATCAACGAATTATATAGTTTAAATGTGTCTTTAGCAACCTGTATGGTCCAACATGTGGAGATATTTATTGCTAACAATCAAAATAGATATTTATTGCTAACAATCAAAATAGTGATCCTAATAGTACTAAAGATATTAATCATCCATTTGTCTTTTTATTATTAGTTGTCAAAAATTACAAAAATCTCTTAAAATTTAAGAATTTCGCATACATTACTCAACATCCTGATATATCGCGTCTCGATTTCGGATACATCACTCAACGTCTCGATACATCGCGTCTCAGTTTTGAATACATTACTCAACGTTCGATACATCGTGTCTTGATACATTACTTTTGTTGATACAAAACATACCTGTCCCGATATATCACTTAATGTCCTGATACATCGCGTCCTGATACATTACCTTTTTTGATACAAGACTCACCTGTCTCGATACATCGCGTAAGAGTGATATATCCGAGAATAGGAGAAAGTAGGGATTTCTGTAGTTTTTTCAAATGATAAATTTTTTTAGAGAATATGATAAAATAAGTTGTGTATTTAGGTAAGTTTTCATATTTTTAAAATATTTTACTAAAGAAAATTTTAAGCAAATTTTCTCCACTAGACAGTGCGTTATATTAATAATAAATATTAATCTCCAAATGGGAGAAGTACATGCCAGACGTTACCTTATATTTCACTAATTAATATAAAAGAACAGCAGAATTAGATATTCAATGATTATCACATGATTTTTATTACACACTATTATAATATTATAAATTAAAGAAGAATGCTTAAATAAAATATATGTATATATATATATATATATATATATAAATTAAAAAGAAATTTTTGTTATTAACTTGAGACTTTCTTTTATAAAATTATGAATTAAAAAGGAAAGCTAACCCATCTAGAGTAACTTGATATATTTGATCTTTGTCTTCTTCTTCAAATCTATCTATAATTATTTAAAAGTTAATCACTTTTTTTTAAATTAATTAAATCTTATTAAAGTTATAATTAACACTATCATATAACTATGTTTCATCACATGCATCAATAAATGCCTTAGAAATAATTTTCTCAGTCATCTTATCATTCCAACTCCAATTTCTACTATGATATTTTTTTAAAAAAAAATTCTATTAATGATGCCAAATTTTCATTGGTGATTCTAAAAAGTTATTTTGAAAAGTAAGTAAAATGTAGTTTATGAACCTTTATTTCCACTCTTACAGATCTTATCCATGTTTTACCGCTTTTTAAAATTAATTATCTTAAGTTATTTATTACTTTTTCATTTTACTTTACTAGTAAATGTGTTTGAAGATTATAATTACCTTAATTATGAATAGAAATGATATACAAATAAAATAAATATTAAATAAAAAACTTAAAAGCACATAAAATAAAAATAAAATAAACAATTTGAGATGAAAAAAATAATTTAATTCTGAATGAGGGGTGACATCTATTAAACTCGGGAAATTAGTTCATTTAATAATCCTCATTAATTACTCTGAACACAAAGTATCCAGAACCCCCCACCCCCAAGGGATAGTTTGCAAATATAATATAAGATAAAATATTTCATGAATAAATTTTAAAAATTAATATTTTATTTAATTGATTGAAAATACATTTAATTTCAAAATAATTTATATAGCAAAATTAATATTATTTTATCTCACATAAGAAAAGAGAAAAAATAATTTTAGAATTATAAGTACAAAATTATACTCTAATATTGATGCACAAAAATTCTATATCGCATGTCTAAACAAAACTTCAATTTAATCTCATGATTTCATATTATGATATCATATCATGATTCTATATCGCATGGTCAAACGGGCCCACGACCGTTAATTTACGTTACTACTAAAAAAGAATGGAGGAGTACTCTCTTCATTCACTTTTAGTTGTTCATTTTGGACTTAACACGCTTCTTAAAAAATAATGATTATATATAGATAGTTTATCATAATAGCTATATTAATTGATATTTACTTAAATCTTGAAAAATACTTTAAAGAATAAGTATATAATATTAAGATAAAATATAAAAAAATATATTATATTTTCCTAATATGTTAAAAATGGAATAAAAATAAAAATTGGCTTTTGAAATAGGGGAAACTCTCATAAATACCAGTTGCCCCACTAGTCAAAGGTCATTAAATGATGAATTAAAGAAAGAACAACAAAAAGCATGTGAATTGGAGATCAATTAATGTTGTTATTAAATTCTTTATATAGTAGTATAAATAAAATTTAACATGCAGTAAATGTGAAATTGTTTTACGTGAATAATATGTCAAAAGACTAAAAACATCATAAGAGAATCATATATAAAATTTGGGACCGTTTAGAAAAGAGTTAGAATTATTCGAAATTGAAAAAAGAAAGTTTATATAAAATTTGGGATCGTTTAAAAAAGAGTTAGAATTATTCGAAATTGGAAAAAAAAAAAGTTTAACTCATTGAGAAAGATAAACTGTCAGCTGTAATCAATTTAATTGGATTAGATACAACAAAGATTTTTAATCAGTCACACTATTTTAAATTGCACATATTGAAGATGATAAGATGACACATAAAAATGTATAAAAAAAGAATTTGAGTATTTAGCCCCAAATGGAAATTCTTGAAGACAATGAGTGAAAACAATCCAAAATATTATAAATCTCTTTCAAATCTTTACATAATCTACATGTCATTCAATTAATAAATTATGATTGCAATACAACTTGAGGTGAAAATATATATTAATTAATTATGATTTATTTATGACAATGCACATAAGTTTTATTGTGATTATATACGTATACTAGTCTTTAAAGAAAATGCCAATTTTATAGTAATATTCAGCCAAGCTTTTGGAAAATTAATTGTGATTATTTTTATTTTTTTAAAAATTTGTAAATAGTTAAATTATTTGTCTAAATTTTTAGAATGAAAAAAAAAAAGTGTTCCTAAATAGTAATATAAGTTTTTTTTTTAGAAGTTAAAATATTTTTTCAGAGAAGCGGTTTTGGAACTTTTCCGAGCACAAATTATTGTCTAATATTGACAAAAATATTTTTAAAATTAATTAGCAAGATACAAATTACCATTATACAAAAATGCTCTTTTAGAAAAATATTTCTAATAAAAAAATACTTTAGAAAATAGTTAAATATTAAAAATTTGGTCAAATAAGCTATTAATTGCACATTCAAAAGATCTTTAAGGCAAAAAAGGCATATGGAAGAGTGGTTGGTTATGCATTAACTGAACTAGGGGTGGGCATGGTATGGTATTTGAAAATTTTGATATCGTAATTTTGGTATTCGATTTTTAAAACATTATACCATTACCATACCAATTTAATTTGGTATGGTTCGGTATATTGAAGTTCGGTTTCGGTATTGTACGGTATGGAAATTGGTAACCATAATTTATTCAACTTCGACTAATATATACTCTTATAATAGAGTATTATGACTTCGACAATTTAAAAAGGTCTCAATTGTATCATACTAACACATTACACATGTAAAAATATATATGCAAAATAAAGTACAAACAATTCCTTTTGTTAATCAATTACAATTCAAATACATTTCAATCAAAATAAAATAGTCAAAGTTTTAACTTCTAAACATTTAGTTTATACTAATACTAGGTTGCATATTTGTTAGTATTTTAATAATATATATATGTTATTTATGTAACTATATACTTCGGTATGGTATTCGGTATTTCGATACATTATTTCTAAATACCAAATACCGTACCGAATACCAAAAAAAATTAAAATGTATACCATATACCACACCAAATACCATAATATCAAAACTACGATATTAAAAATTTCGATATGGTATAGTAATTCGGTATATACCACACCATGCCCACCCCTAAACTGAACTATAGTGTATAAAAAATCTTTCCATCTTGGGAAAATGTATCTAAAGATGAAAGGAACTACCATAAAGTTTCATAGAGGAAATTGGCATGTAAAGTGGTGGGGGTGGGGTGGGGGGCTACATTGTGAATACTCAACCAACATAAGGAGTAAGTTACTTCAATGGTAGGGAATCAATAGCAGGAGGGATCCAAGATTTAAATTTTATGAATTAAGAGATAATGGTTTGTGCTTTCTTTTTTGTATCCATTCTTAGGAGCTAGGTGACTCGAACTCACAATCTTAGGATTAGAAGTGAAGGATAATTATCATCTGAACAATTTCCTCTTGATCAAAAGAGATAATGGTCAAAACACATATGAAATATCTTCTTCTTTTTTTGCAAGTTTTATATGTAAATTATCAGGGGTTTGTGTTTTCTACTTGAACTATCACCAACTATCTATCAATAAAAATCTCAAAGCCGACTAGATCAAGTGTTTGAATGCAATCACCAAAAGAAGTGTGACAGCTTACTTTTGTCCATTAATTTTGAGATGTGATTTGATAAATAATTGGTGGTAATTTAGATAAGAAACACAAACACCTAATAGTTTAGGTATGAAACTCATAAGAAAATGACACCTCAAGTACGGAGTGTTTTTTATCATGATCTCTTATTTTTTTAAAAATTTATAATTAATTCCTTTAATTATCCGCGTGAAGTGTCATTTGACATCATTTTAAAATTAAAAAAAGAGAGTATTGTACACCACGTATCATCAGATACTAATCGAGGTATATTTTGATGTATAATTGACAATAGCTCAAATAAAAAATACAAATACTAAATAATTCAAATAGAAAACTTAAATAAATAAAAATCTCAAATGTTTTTAACCATTATCTCCATCGATTTTCAAAAAAAATTAATATTGTTTTGCCTTGAGTTCTTGAAGATTGAATGAAAAACTTGTAATTTCTTGTATTATTCCTTGAATTTTTTTGGGTTACATAGCTTCAATTCACACAACATAAAGTTTTGACATGGAGGTAAACAATTTTTGAAAATATTTTTTAATTTTTTATATGTAATTAGTTAAAATATTTTTCTTCGTACCAAACAGACTTTCCTCTCAAGTTCTCAAAAATATTGAAGAAATAATATACATTCAACTTAGCCTCAACTAGTAGTTATATGAAATTATGGGAACATCCAAGGAAAAATAAAAACTAATGGTACAATAAATTCCCCAACTAATAACTGTAACAACTAATGCACTAGTTGTTGTAACAAATGGGATGTTTTGACCTTTTGAGGGGCAAACTTAAAGATACTTATGTATTTGGACATAATATGAAATTGCATACCCAAATATTTACTTAATTTGCTAATATTTATATGGAAAAAGGTCAAAATTATTCTTGAATTATGCGAAATAGATCACTTATATCTTCGATTATATTTTGAGATAAAAATCTCTCTGGCGTTATACCAAGAGATCACAAATACCTTCAAAAGTTAACAATCCAAACTTTTAATGACGTGGCAAGCCATGTGGGACTAATCCCTCCACGGCTCCACCTAAGGATTGCCAACTACGATTCACTACAAGAAATTGGACCTTTAGCGGCGACAACAGTCACCACAAAATCTCAGAAAAAACACAAAATCATTCTTATCATCTAATGCTAAAAATCAGTAAAAACCTTTAGTGGCGATATTTTAGAATTTTTTGGCGATTGTTATCACCGCTAAAGGTCCAGTTTTTTATAGTGAATCCTAGTTGGCAATGTTTAGGTGGAAAGATTAGTCCCACGTGGCTTGTCACATCACTAAAATTTGGGTGTCTAACTCTAGAGGGTATTTGTGATCTCTTAAAATAATGACGAAGATATTTTTTATTCCAAAATATAACAAAGGGTATAAATAATCTACTCTGCATATTCAAAGACAATTTTAACCCTTTTCCAATATTTATGTGTGGATGTACTCACATGACATGTAGTACCCCCTGAATTAACTCACATATCCTCCTTGCAACATTAGGAATATATATTAATAATGGTCTAACCCTATTAATAATAACATAATCAAGTGCTGGTGGGATGATTAATTCAGTTCTTTTAGATTAGCTCATCTCTTCCATTTGTTAATACAGTTTGACTAGACACAAAATCTAAATACGAAATCATTCTTATTAGAATTGTTTTAACGTATAACTTTGTTTTATTTACTTCAATTAACACTTACATATTCCTAAAATACAAAATATTGTTAAATTTTAGCGCTGTAATTTTTTGCGAAGCTGCTTATTTTAATACCGCTATTAGATAAAATATATGAAGTTAACATATGAGTGAAGTTCAGGCTAAAATGATTGAAGTTCAATCGTTTTTGCCTAACTTTAGTCATTTTTACTTGAATCAATTATATATATGTGCATGAGCATTTAATATAAATGAATTAAGTTAAGCAAAAATGACACAACTTCAGTTACATATGATTGAAATTCGAAAAACAAATACTTAAAGTCATGTGCCAAAGATTTTAAAAAGCAAACACAAATTAAATAACGACGGTGATTGAAATTATCTGAAATGGAGTACACATATAAAATATTTTTAAAAGTAGGCATGAGTTAAATAATAATGGTATCTGGAATTGTCTAAGGGGATAGATGTATAAAAAAAATTAAATTAGGCACAAATTAAATAATAGCAGTGTCTGAAGTTATCTAAAATGGAGTACACGTACAAAAAAAATTAAAAAGTAGGCATTGAGTTAAATAATAGTTGTATCTGAAATTGTCTATAATAAAGTAGATGTATAAAATATTTTAAAAATTAGGCACAAAAATTTTAAAGATTTTAAAAATTAGGCATACGTTAAATAATAATAATTTCTGAAATTGTCTAAAATTGAGTAGACGTATAAAAAAATATTTTGAAATTTTGAAATGAAATATACGTACAAATTTTTTTTGAAAAAAATAGCATAAGTTAAGTAATAATGGTAATTATTTTTTTAAAAAAAGACTTTTTCGATCAGTCACAATATTTAAAGTTTTTTTATTAATTTTAATATTTATATTAGAGTTTGATTAAATTCAAATTTGCGTCAAAAAATTCCAGATTAAAAAATAAAGAGTTAAGTGACACTTCTAAAAATGTATTAAAAATAGAATATGAATATTTAGCCCCAAAAGGAAATTTTTTAAAGACAATGAGTGAAAACGATCCACAATTATTAATTAATAATATTAATAAATCGCTTTCAAATATTTACAAAATCTGCATTCAATTAAAGAGACCTTATCACAATGAGACCATCTTTCACAATTAATAATTTGTGCGCTATGATTTTTGGATAACGATATAAATTAATCGCATGATAATTTTTTAGGCAACTAACGATATATATTAATAAAACTTAATTTATTTTATTTTTGGAACCCCTAGGATAATCCGCAGCCGCTACAAACTCTGTCACAGCCTCTGCCCTTCGGGTGAGCACTCTGTGGTGAGCACTGGGTAAACTCTCCACTGTGTAATATCTGCAAACCACACAGGGCATGTAAACCGCACTTGGCAAGCCCTATGCGACAAGCTCGACTCAGAAGGTATTGAGGGGGGATCGATCACGGGTCATCCGTGTGGATAACCACCCTCCAAACCAACTGAGCCATCCTGAAGGGCAATAAAACTTAATATTATTTTAGGCATTTAACTATATTTATTAACGATTTTTGAAGCTAGACGAGCACTTGAAAAAAAAGCGACAAATTTAAAATTGTTATGCTATATAGTCTAGGTTGCTTCATTTATTTCATTCTTCTTTGTCTGGTTTTTTCAAAATTTTATAGTAATTAATTCAAATAATATTAGTTGAAGTTGTAAAAATAAATATTTAAAAAATTGAAATGGTGAGTGGAAAATTACCACTTGATTTCTTTTTTAAAAAAAAGTCATAATTTCATCCATGTGTGGTGTTAATAATTAATACTCAACCACCAATATGGGTTGTGGTGCACTGGTGGGAGTGTTACACCCTTAACTAGAGGTCTCGGGTTCGAGTCCTGGGTACAGAGAAAATTCTGTTAGGAGTGCCACCCCCGAATGGACCCTGCAATGCACGATTCGAATTTAGTCGGAACTTCAATGTGGCTTCGAACACCGAATGAAAAATCGAAAAAAAAAATTAATACTCAACCAACATTTGGAGTAAGTTACTTCAGTGGCAGGGAATCAATAGGCATGGCTGGATAGTTATGAATTTGATATAACTTACTAATTTTGGCATCAATAGGTATGGCTGGATAGTTATGAATTTGATACAACTTACTAATTTTGGCAGGGAATCAATGGCATGGATGGGTGGATAGTTAATTTTGACTTATGATACTTTTTCCGTTCAACAATAATAATCCACTAATCAATAGGGATAGGCGGATAGTTATGAATTTGATATAAGAGAAAAAACATAAAGTCGCTATTGAAGTTGTCCCAAATTTTCAAAAAGACACCTTAACTATGCGGGCGTCTTATTACCCCACATAAGTATTAAATATCGTTGTAAAGAGACCATTTTGATCCATTTTTTCCCTATGCTTGCATTCACGCAAATGACGCGCGTGGATGTAAAAAAAAATTCCCAAAACAAATTTCAAAACGCCACGTGTCGTTTTCTTTTCTTTTATTTAATTACTTCTTCTTTAAATACTTCATCTTCCCCAATTCTTTCAGAAAGATCCCATGGTTGAAGGTTTAAACTAAAAAAAAAATCAACTTCTTTCTTGAATGAAATCAGCCCAAAAAGACAAGAACTTTCTAACTTTTTGTTTATTTTCAGTCATCAAGGTTTAATTTCTTCTTAATTTCTTTAAAAATTGAGATATTAAATTATCTTTTGTGATTCGATTTTGAGGAAAAAATTCTTATAATGTCAAATACAAATCTTGAATCATATTTGTAATGACGAGAATGATTCGATGGTGTGTGTGATGCGATGCAAACATGAAAACTTACTTTCAATGCAAATTTAGTGATCAAAGCAAAAAATTCTTATGACTTTTCTCATTTTTAAAAGCTTCTAGTATTTATTAAAATTTAGTTCCATGAGATCGGTGAGTCTAGAGCATTATTTCATTATGAAAAAGCGCCACAAATTAAATCCTAGCAAAACCCCAATTCGCCGAACTTAAAGAAGCTCAACTCTTCACAATAATGGCAGTAAAAATGGACGATTCCAAAAAGCGAAAGTTTGCTTCAACATCCGAAGGTAAATCAGCTCCCAAAAAATTGAAATCATCAATTGAAAAGGTTATGAAGAAACCCATAAATTGAAAGCAACGAGAGTGTCCTTTACAGACAAAGATGTGCCAATATTTCAGTTTTGGGTATGCACTTTATTAATATTTAAATTAATTCATTAAAAGGGGTGTGCATCACTCTCCTATTAGAATTCTTGGGTTGGTGAGAAAATAGGCCAAAATGGTCTCTTTATAACGATATTAATACTTTTGTGGGGTAATAGGACCCCCGCATAGTTAAGGTGTCTTTTTGAAAATTCGAGACAACTTTAGTAGTGACTTTATGTCTTTTCTCTTGATATAACTTACTAGGATAGTTATGAATTTGATATAGCTTACTAATCTCCTTCCGTTGATTTATGATACTCTTGATACTCCTTTCGTCCAACAATAGTTGTCCACTAATCAATAGGCATGGATGGATAGTTATGAATTTGATATGACTTACTAGGATAATTATGAATTTGATATAACTTACTAATCTCCTTCCGTCCAACAATAGTTATCCACTAATCAATAGGCATGGGCGGACAATTATGAATTTGATATAACTTACTAATTTTGATTTATGATACTGGGCGGATAGTTATGAATTTGATATAATTACTTATTAATTTTGATTTATGATACTCCTTCCGTCCAACAATAGTTGTCCACTAATCAATAGGCATGGGCGGATAGTTATGAATTTGATATAACTTACTAATTTTGATTTATGTCCACTTATGTATGCCTTTAACAAACACTTTCTAGACATTTCTATTATTTAAAAGGTGATGTATCAAGAAAATAAGAACAGAGATTCATTCCATTATTTCACGGTGGTGTAAAACAATATTAAGCAAAAATAAAATATAATTTAGATCACACAAACGGAAAGAAATCAATCAAGATAAAACTCACGAGTTGAATCTACTTATATTAAGTATTTAATAAGAAAAAATTAGATCAGAAAAAATATCTATAATTTGTAGTTTGTTATCCAAGATCGTTGGAATACCTTGGAGCTTACTAGTCTCAAAACTCGAAATACTAGAACTAATTTAGTTTCAATAGTGTAGTATAATAAATTTCAGTATTAAGACTTTGAATGTCAATTTTGTTACCACTTGTAGTTGCTTCTATTAGTACCCTCGTAGGAAGAGAAATAGTTCCAAAGTCGTGGAAACTATCAAAATTTTCTCAATTCTTATACAATCTTACCAGATGAGCAAATCATAATTCAATAACAATATATTGAAATATCATAAGATAAATCACACATCCACGTGTTCTTCTTATAAATAGCTGTATGCGATTACAAACTTTCAAATACATATAATATTATAAAAATTCACTTGTCAACGATAGTAATAACTAGTTATTCTTTAATATAATTCTTTCATATGGTACATGCAATCTTTTTCACACCAAACATGAGCCTTTTTCTTTTTTTACAAAATTTAAAATGATGATTCTTTTCTTTTTACAAAACATAAATATATAAGTTAAATTTTATATTTTAGAAAAATTGAAATCATGATTTGAAATTTCAAATCATAATCTCGAATTGCATATTCAAATACTAATTTAAAATTATGACTTTATATTGTATGTCCAAACACAAGCGTTAATATTAGAAAAAGAAGAAAAGTTGTTAGCATAATAAATTCCCAACCACTAGCAAATGCACTAGCTGTTGCAAATGGATATACTAGCATTTTTGTAAGGAATTTTTCTGTCTCAGAACAAACAAAATTAAAAGCAATTTTTTTGATATAAGTATTGATATTGACCTGCCTCTGTAGAAGGTTGGTGGGGATCAAGAGAAGTAAAAACGGTTTTGTGGGCTCAATTGAATTCATTTATTTTAGCTCGAATTATGTGATATAGTTGACTAAATATGAAGTTTAAGGGGGTGTTTGATTATGAAAATAAAAAAAGATTTACTTTATTTAAAATTTTCAAAGTTAGAATTATGTTTGGCTATATTTTTTAGTTTTTACAATAAATATTTAAAAGTTGAATGTATTTATTTTTAGAAAAAAAAACATGAAATATAATTTAAATGAGATTATTTTATAAAAATAAAAAATTTAGAAGAAATTTGAAAAAGAAAAATTTATAAAAGTGAAAATAATGTTTTGGATATTTTCAAGTTGTATTTGGAATTTTTATGATCAAACGCTAATTTCAAATAAAGTGGAAAAAGTTAAAATTCTCACGGTAAATCAGGTCCTAAGAAAGAATGAATGAAAGAGCTATCACAGTGCAGTTATAAAACTTTTGAAACTTATAATTTTAACATGTCATAACATTTGTGAGTAAGATTATAAATGCTTGTTACTAAAAACAAGATAAAAGATCTAAGTTAAATTGTTTTCAAACTTAGGAAGCTATTACGACAATAACAAACTCAATATAGTCACACACAGTGGGATCTGGGGAGGGTAGGTGTACACATATCTTACCTCTACCTCAGAGGTGAGGTAGAGAGGTTGTTTCCGATTGACCCTCAACTCAAGGCAAAACAATCTAGGAAAAGACATAATTAAAGCACAATAGACAATAGATCAACAGATAAAAACATATTAGTACTACAACAAAAACACTAGTACAAACAAACTACACGAAATAATATATACTCACAAAAATCGAAGAACAAAAAAGTACAACCTCCTAATATGGGCAACAAGACAAAGCACTCCGACCTACTAGTATGGACACCCTCCTACCTACTAACGTTCTACTCTAATTCGAGTCCCCCCAACCTTCCTATCTAAAGTCATATCCTCGATATGCTATAACTACGCTATATCCCATCTATTCACCTATCCCATCATTTCTTGAGTTTAACCTTAGAAAAGATTTAAATTTCATTAATCGTTCATGGTGTTTTCGTCCAAAACATTTTTCTACTTTAAAAGAATAACTAAATGTTAATAGCTTCAAAAATAGTGATTAATGTTTAATAGCATGTATTAAAAGTGGTTATTTGTCAAAATGCAAACTAACATGAAAAGAAATGAGGTTTTTTAGTCAGTTAGGCCCAAAGTCAACAGGCTGCTATCTGAAATATTTGGCCTTTTTGTCCATTCAGTCGAACGTATCGGGTGGTTCAGTTCAATTTTAGAATTTAAAGGTTGGTAGGCGGTGGCAATAATCTGATATCATTTTTAGGGAGTTTTTTTTTTAATTTGAAATTGTTTTAAAAAAATTAAAATAAGCATTTTTATTTCAATTAGCATCTTATATATACAAGTTTCATAAATAAAAAATCGTTATCAAACTTCATACCTATTTCATACAGTAAAATATTTATACATACTATACTAAACTTACTAATTGATATCAATTTTAATATACTTTTTAAAAGTAATACACAATTTGCTGCTCGTTACTAATGGCAGTTGGGTATCAATTTTATACACTTTTTAAACACCAAAAAAGATATAATAATTCCAAATTTGTTGAGGTATCAAATTTCATACCTATTTCATACAGTGAAATATTTATATATACTATAGTAAACTTAATAATTGATACCAATTTTAATACATTTTAAAAAAATAATACACAATTTGCTGCTCTTTGCTAATGGGTAGTTGGGTATCAATTTTTATACACTTTTTAAACACCTATAAAAGATATAATAATTCTAAATTTGTTGGGATATCAAATTTCATATCTATTTCATATAATAAAATATTTATACATACTATAATAATTTATACCAATTTTTATACACTTTTAAACACTAATAAAATATATAATAATTCACAAATTTATTAGAATATCAAATTTCATACATATTTCATACGGTAAAATATCTATACAAACTAAACTTACTAATTGATACCAATTTATATGCATTCTAAACATCAATAAAGAGTATAATATTCAACAAATTTTGTTGAGGTATCAAATTTCAAACCTATTTCATATAGTAAAATATTTATACATACTATAATAATTTATACCAATTTTTATACACTTTTTAACACTAATAAAATATATAATAATTCACAAATTTATTAGAATATCAAATTTCATACATATTTCATACAGTAAAATATCTATACAAACTAAACTTACTAATTGATACCAATTTATATGCATTCTAAACATCAATAAAGAGTATAATATTCCACAAATTTTGTTGAGGTATCAAATTTCATACCTATTTCATATAGTAAAATATTTATACATACTATAATAATTTATACCAATTTTTATACACTTTTTAACACTAATAAAATATATAATAATTCACAAATTTATTGGAATATCAAATTTCATACCTATTTCATACAGTAAGATATCTATACATACTAAACTAAACTTACTAATTGATACCAATTTATATGCATTTTAAACATCAATAAAGAGTAATATTCCACAAATTTTGTCGAGGTATCAAATTTCCTACCTATTTCATATAGTAAAATGTTTATACATACTAAACTAAATTTTACTAATTGATACCAATTTTTATACACTTTCTAAATATCAATAAAAAATATAATAATTCACACATTTGTTGGGGTATCAAACTTCATACATATTTCATACAGTAAGATACTTATACATACTATACTAAACTTAATAATTGATACCACTTCTAATACACTTTTCAAACACTAATAAAATATATAATAATTCACAAATTTGTTAAAATATCAAATTTCCTACCTATTTCATACCGTAAGATATTTATACAAACTAAACACAACTTATTAATTGATATCAATTTATATACACTTCTAAACATCAATAAAGAGTATAATATTCCATAAATTTTGTTGAGGTATCAAACTTTATACCTATTTCATTCTGTAAAATGTTTATACATACTAAACTATACTTTACTAATTGATGCCAATTTTTATACACTTTCTAAACATCAATAAAAAGTATAATAGTCCACAAATTTGTTGGGATATCAAATTTCATACAATAAAATGTTTATACATACTAAATTAAACTTACTAATTGATTTTAATTTTTATACACTTTCCAAACACTAATATTATTGCAAATTGATATTTTATAAACAAAAAATATAACCAATAGAATCAAAATCGCCACATACACACTGCATCATAATCATTGTATGCATAATCACTTATGAAGTTTCTCCTTCACAACATTCTTCGATCTTTTATGTTGCATTTCTTTTATGTTTGATTTCAATAAAAGTTGTGATGGTCATTGCCACAATGAGGAGGAACACATTGATACCAATGCGTTGGAGGTGAGAGGCGCCCGTCTCTGTATTGATTACTCTACAAGCAAATATGATCATGATGATGGATTTTTAAAGAACAGACCTTTGTGTTCATAGATGTTGTTTGCTGGATAAAGAATGTTGAGAGTTGAGCCATCTTCCCTGGCCTCCCCAACACTCAGTCCTACTACTATGAGAATAGTGAACTCAGCATAGTGAAAACAAGAAACTATGAGGAGAGCGTAGCCTAGCTAGACATCTTGAACGATGATACTTAAGCAGGCAGCTCTTCCAGCTATTTAGTATGCAAATAGACAGGTCGACATTACACGATAAGTGAGTAAAACATAGAACTGTTACACTAAACTCTCTCAGAAACATGTCCTCTATGAAAGTAGACCTTATATAAACTCTCTCAGAGGTGCTCCAAACTCAGAAATAAATGGCTTCCAATTTGCCTGTATCAACTCAAATAGAAAGACAGATCTTTGCACCAACAACAATATTCAAAAAGGTTGGTACACTAAACACATCTTTTTAGACAGCATAAGACACCAAACATTTCAAACTCATCAAGCCATATAACTGAAAGTTCATTTCACACAGTCTGCGTATTGGGGTCCTTTCAACCTTGAGATCTTGGCCCTCCTTGATCCACACGTTAATAACAAAACTCACTGACTACAGAGAAATCCAGATTACAAGTGATGTTTGCAACACCTGTCAGTCAATATACTAACAAACTAACTGCCCAGCCCATCTCTGCCTACTCCTTTGTCCAAACCCATTATCTTCCTCAAAGGCCCCGAAAATGAGAGTGACCCAATGGTCAAAACACTCTCCTAACATAACTCTAATGATCAAATTTAAAGCTCTGTCATGAATTGGCAATTAAAGCATTGAAATCTAAGGCAGAGACAGATGTTTCAGGTAAGATTTGAGTGATGGTATTGCTAAGATGCTGATGGAAGATACCAATTAGAGCAGCGTATTTGATAAGCCATGAACAATCATATGACGAGTTTAATTTGATGAAGACACTTTAAAAAGAACCTTTTATTCAACTGTGATGGAGGTGGCAAATATAGATCATTGGCTGTATTAGAGGTGATGCAAGGTGGAAGAGCAGCAATAAATAGAGTGGACTGTTGTAGACCCTTATATAACCTTTAAGGGGTCATTAGGTCTGAAGACAAGTTATGTTGGGATTAGTTCTTACTGACTGTTTGGTTTGTTGTACTAAAAATAACATGGATTGCGCATTTTCTAAGAAACAGTTGTTTGTTTACAAAAATACCTTCACCTTTTCTAGTAGAGAAGGGGTTTGAGGGACCTCAAGGGTATTTTTGTCATTTTCATTGTTTTATCCCGAGATAACAAATCCTGGCACTATTATTCCGCCCTCAGACATTGATAACTTATCCTGATACTAATTACTAATCATGGTATAACTTATCCCAAGATTAGTAATCAAAGAAGGGATAAGGCCGTACTAAATTTTTATCCCAAGACTATCTACGCTTGTCCAACATACCAAAAGGCCCCTAATTGTATAAGACACAGCACGTAAACTATAACAATATAGCCAAGAGAAAAAAATCTTCTGGAAATTCCCTCAGGCCTCAACTAAGTCACTACCCATAACTTAAACAACTCCCTGTAATGAAACTAGCAGCAAACCAGCAACAGAATTGGAAATCACAATTCTGGTACATGGATCACGTTGGCAGACACTTTATACTTCCACAGACATAATTACAATGTCCTATTATCAGAGTTACCCATTACCTCTGTTAGTGGGAGGTAGCAGTTATCCTGATACTAATTACTAATCATGGTATAACTTATCCCAAGACTAGTAATCAAAGAAGGGATAAGGCCGTACTAAATTTTTATCCCAAGACTATCTACGCTTGTCCAACATACCAACCGACCCCTTAATTGTATTAGACACAACACATGCGCTATAACAAAAGTTTAAAGAAAAAATATTCTGGAAATTCCCTCAACTCAAAAACAAAGTTACAAACCTTAACTTAAATAACTCCTTGCAAAGAAACTGGTAGCAACCTGAAACAGAATTGGAAATCACAATTCTGGTGCATGGATCACGTTGGCAGACACTTTATACTTCCATAGGCATAATTACAAAGTCCTATTATCAGAGTTACTTGTTACCTCTGTTAGGGGGAGGTAGCACTTATCCCATGGAAGTAGTCGAGATACACACAAGCTGACTCAGACACCATGGTTATCAAACAAGAAATATACAAAGTCCTACCCAAAACACACAGATAATACAATCTCAGCTTCCAAGTTATCATCTTTAACACCAGGAGTAGTACATTGCACATCACATTAACAGAAAAGCATCATAATTTTGATATTTGTTCGTTGGAATACACAGTATATTACCCGATGAACATGGAAGATGCACTCCTCCATTACACTGTTTACAGTTATTTAGTAATATTCTTCACATTTCAATACTAATATAAACAAAAGCAAAGTCACAGTAATTCAACACATTTGTTCATCAAATTTTGAAGCATCAATAACAAATGCATTCAACAAACAGCAGAAATGTTTAAACTTCCCCCTATTAACCACCAAACACTTACACATAGAGACCACCTTTCATACCACTTCTTTAGCCGGAGCAGCTGGCTTCTTCAAATCATCATCCACAACTTTAGTCGGAATCGACACGTATCCCATCTTCTTAGGGCTGCTAACATCATAATCATCATTACCGTCCTCGAAATCATCATCGGAATCCTCAAACTCAAAGCGATTAGGCCAGAAAAGTGACCAGATCAAATACATAGTCGCAGCAGTTAACGCACCACAACCGACACCAAAAAGCAAAGCTCCAACAACCCTCATAATATCCTTGGTTCGATCACGGATTGAGCTCGTCACCGACGAGTAAAATCCCACCGGAATCATCGACGACGATCGGCTCTCCAATTCCTCTCCATCCTCCACATGTTCAACGGCGTCCTCTCGTTCAAAGAAAACCGGGTCGGGTCCACGGATCAAAAGCGGGTCGGATCTCCTGAAGAAAATTGATGGCCTAAGGAGTCCGAATTTCGGAGCATCATCACGGAAACCAGAGGTGGCGACGAAGAAAGTACGGAATCGAGGAGAAATAGAGGGGTTACGGAGGAAGAAATTGGGGTTAGGGTTAGGGTTTCGAGAAATAGTTGTGGGGATCTGGTAATAGGAAGTGGAGGTGATGAAGAATAGGGTTTTGCATGGCCGGGCGGCGGCGGAGACGGCGAGGAGAGAGAAAGCGAGAAGTAGAAGCGCGAAATTCGAGGACGCCATTGACGCTTAGAGAGAGAAAGAAAGAGACAATGAGGAAATTAAACAATGACAATTATGGCTTTAAATGAAAACATTGAGGAGGAAAATACTAAATAGTTAATTAAATTTAATTTAATAATTTAACACTTTTTTTTGGTTGTGGACTTAAAAGTCAAATTGAACTCCCAACAAACTTCCAAAAAACTTCAAATTAGTTACCATTTGTTGGGAAAAAAGAACCAAAAACAAATATGGTTTAGTTTAGTCAATCGGTTCGGTTTGGTTCAATTTTATATATTATTGATACGATTTATTAGTTTTTTATTTTGAAATACGCTAAATCAATAACAAATTTTTATTGATTTTCAATTTATTAGTTTTTGATCCTTAACCATTCGGCTTTCGATTTAACCAATAAGAAAGTAATTATTCCAACAATTTGGCGCAACAAGATAATAATGTAACTTTAAAGAATGCTCATAAAATAGAAATAGAAGTAACTAACATTAAAAGAACAGAACTATACAAGTGCAACGCAAATAAAAGAACTAGGACAATAATATGAATTGAAGGCTAAATAGTAAAGATAGTAACCAATAAGGTATTGATATTAATATTTAATATTTATGCAGGGGTTAAACAGTAAATTACTATTGTTTTAATAGGTTATTAGTTTACCTAATAACTCAATATTAAAAAATCAATATGGAACTAATAACCTGATAATTTTTGTTTATAAAATCATTAAAAATTCATTAACCTAATAACATTTTTTCGGTTTGATTTGATGGTCAGTTTCGATTTTTGCACAACCCTAAGGGGTCGTTTGGTGTGAAGGATAACACCAAATAGTCATGAGATTAAATTATAGTGACATCTAATTTGTTGTTTGGTTGGCAAGTCTGGGATAACTTATTCCGGGATTAATAATTAGTACCGGAATAAGTTATCCCTCTCTTTGGGTGATATAGTAATCCCGAGATAACTTATCCCGAGATATAATAGGTAAATGACAAAGATGTCCCTTTAAACCCTTTTTATACATTACTTTTCACATTCATGAATGACATTTTTAAAAACAAATAACTTGTTCTTAAAATTTATGTAATGCATATTATTTTGAATACAACAAACCAAACACTCAATAACAAATAATCTCAACATAACTTATCCCATCATAACTAATCCCGACATAACTTATCCCATCATAGTTAATATCATCATAACTTGTATTCAAACCAAACGACTCCTAAGTTTAAGAGCACATTTAGATATGATTTCAAATATCGATTTATTTGAAGTTGAAAGTTTATGTGACATGAAATTTGGATAATCTATTCACATTGAGTATGAATCTTTTTATTTATTTTTTTACAAAATTCCAAATAAAAAAATTACAAAACATAAACTTATAAACCAAATTTTACATTTAAAAATTTTAAAACTGTAATTTAAATCTACTTTTTAATAAACGTTTAGCCATAGAATTTGGAATCGCCCTTTAAAATTAGTGTTTATAAATGAAATACTGATCTAGTTCTGTTGAAATTGTGTCTGGCCTAGTACTTTTTGTTATTGGTTTTGGTTCAATGTCCATTTTCTTAATTAGTTTTGTCAATTGGCAATTAACATGGAAATTTCTGAGTTTGACAACATTTTATTCTTGGCATGATAATATATAGATAAACACTTTAATTTGGTTCTAATTGATAATTAAATATTCAAGTTTTGAGGATGTACATTTAATCACCTCAACTTCTCTTTAATGTGTCAGTTGAACACTTTAATTTACGAATGATCATTTAGATACCTTCAAAATTTATATGTCACGTTAGTATTGAATGCTCACAAGACACAATGAAAATAAATTAAATCAAAGTGTCTCGATAGGCATTTTCAAAATCAAAATGTGTAATTGTCAGTAGACGTCAAATTAATATCTTTATCTATTATTATGCCTTTATTATTTTAATAAAGCAACAAAAAATTTGTTCTTTTATGGTTTTTTTAGCTCACAAGAGCTATACTTCAGTTCTTGAGCTGAGGTTCTATGGTAAAACAGTCTCTCTACCTCACACAGGGAAGATAAGGGTAAAGTATACATACATTTTATCTTCTTCATAGCTTACTTCACTACAAAAAAATAGGGGTTATTGCGACGGTTTTTTACATGTATTACGGCGGTTCCAAACCGCCAAAAGACATTATAACGATGTTTTGTGAAAATGTCGTTATCCCGACTGTCACAAATGTATTACGACGGTTTTTCATTAACCGTCGTAATATATATATATATATAAACCGCCGCAATATTCCATTCATAATGCAACATTTTTAATTGTATAAAGTGGCAGTTTACAACTGCCATAATTGTCAAAATCAATTGATCAATTTTACATTACGACGGTTTAAAACCGTCGTAATGTGACAATTCATGTCTGTTGAATTTTGTTGCTATAATTATATTTTTCAATTTTGTCAATTCACATTTGCATCGTATATATTGCACTTGATACATTTAAACACCTATAATTAGTAATTTTTACACAACATTAAAGATCAAATAAGCTAAATATTCATCATATAAACCAAAAGTACTCCAAAATCAAAATACTAATGTTTTGAAGTGTTATTCGATGCTCCATTTCTTCTTACTTCCAATCACCTGTGTTCTTTTTGATAACCATGGAACACTTTGACTAATTCTACGGAATATAAACAGGTACCATGTAATGCCATTAATACTTTGGGGTAAGGCTTCTTGTTTTTTGATCAAGAGTAATGGTAAAGTTTGGTCTTTATTCTATCTATAGATCAAGATGCCTTTTTTGAGTTTAGATGATTATTTGAGTGGATAATGTAGAGATAGTCGATTAGTGTTTTTTTTGGAGCTATGATCAGCTTGCCTCATGATAGTCAAATTAATATATTTTTTTCATTTTCAGGCATCAGATATAGGAAGTGGTGTTCATCGGTCACTAATCGAACCAAGCATCGATTAGAGATCTTCAAATGGATCAAGCATCGATTGAAAATCACTTTAGGATTTTTTTTTTTGGATATTCTCGTTGAATGACACTTTAAAATTAGTATTTTGATGATGTGAATTTGGAGCATCGAATAACACTTCATAACTTTAGTATTTTGATGATGTAATTTTTCAGAGTTAGCTCAAAGGAGTGATGTTCCACATGTCATAACTGCCATTCTTCCTTAATATTGTATATTAATGGCAAACCTCAAAAATCACAATCACATCTACTACCCCAAAGTATTTATGGCAAACCAAAGTGACATTTCTTTTGCAATAGAAAATGACATGTAAATGTATTTATATGCATGCCGTATGATTGTCGACTAAGAAAGAATAGAAAAGAACAACATCAAAACAGAAATGAATTTCTAGCACAAAGGACAAAACAAATAAAACGATAGTCCAAACACAACTTTATAATGGTTGTACCTGTCGAGGAGGTGGAAATAAGTGAGCAAACTCTTCAGGGATATTCCCTATGTTCCTTTGATATAAGCTAAGTAGCACATTTAATTGTGATTTCATACTCGTTATCTGTTACTGCCTCTCTGGAGTTGGAGCGCTAGTGCTAGATGAACTCACAGTAACATGACAATTAAATCTCCTAGATGTCTGTTTGAATGCCATAGTTGGAACAACACCCAAGCCTAACCCTCGAACACGGCCCGGGTGTTCAGGACCGAGTACTATACCAAGTGCATCGTTAGGTGAAACTTCGACAATACTTTCTGGCCTTTGACTTAGGATTTCTTCAATTTTCTGCTGTGCAAAAGAAAACAAGCATACTATTGTTGTAAGACTTCTAGTCTAATTAACAATTCTATAAATAAATAAAAAGCAGCTCAAGTCCAAGGAAGGATCACATTCAAGAGGTGTGATGTAGATAACTTACCCTAATACAAGTATAGTGGTGCTTCTACAACTCGAACACTGTAACAAGCATCATCTATGCATACACACTTTGCCCTCTTTGTGTCAGCTGTAGCTAGTAGGAGAGAACTATTAATATAAGAACAACTGAAAAGTTTACTTCTAAACTATCAGGACATCTGCTAACACATAAAAGTTCTAAGGCAAACCAATTCATTCCTGCTGAAAACAATAGGATTGAAAGGCTAGAAGACCAAGAAATCTCTTTTTCATAATCTTCCTCAAATTTCTGCAACAACAATCCAGCTAACTCAACCAAATTACAGGGGAAGTAGTTTTTGCTATGTCACCATAAACAAATATCTTATTAAATAGCTACTCGAGTAATCGTATATATAAGGAGAATACTTACCCCAATCTCTCTAGACGCCTCAGTTACATAACTTCCATCTTTTCTCTTATAAGTCTCGGTCCACATTTTGCCTCGATCAACATCTTTTCCCTTTGCCATCTGAAATTTTCACATTGTAAAACATTAGTAATTAACTAAGAATATACTTGTCTAAGAACATTGTATTAACTAAGAATTTCTTTCTTTGAAATAAGGAAAGAGTGACTCAACGAGTATTTTCTTTCTTTCAAATAAGGAAATAAAACAAATTGAGAGTATTTTCTTCTAAAATTAGCGCTTAATTATTTTTCTTTATCTTTGATCAATAAATATTTAATATTTTAATAGTTTATAATTATTAAGGAAACAAGAGTAATAATTAAATACTAAAATAGATGAGAAAATTTAAGGAAAATTTAAATTTAAGGGAAAGATAGTAATAAATACGATTGGACGAATTATACTACTTTTAATAAATAGATGAGTAAATTAAAGGAAATAATAATTTTGTTGGGTAAATTTTAAAAATTGTAAAAATACTTGTGGCGGTTCGAAGCGCCGTAATTTAAGCTCAAACCGCCATTATTAAAATATTTCATATGACGCATTATAAAACGTCGTATTATTTTGTATTTGTGGCGGTTCTTTAAACCGTCGTAATATAACCGCCGCAATTTATCCGTTTTTTTTTATAGTGCTTACGGAATTACACTAGATATATTATTGTTGTGGAGCTATACTTTTCTCAAGCAAACTCTTGATGTTGTGGTGATAAGGTGCTGTTGCATGACAACTTTTGTTAATGATACAATTCACACACACATATACAATATATATACAAAATAATAAGGATTTTGTGTGAAGTAGTAATTAGAATAATTAGAAAATGTTAGATTTCGAATTCGGGTTATGAGTCGCTCTATATGGGACTAATCGACCCGTATTGAAAATTTTTACTTTGAGAGTTAAGTGTATAAGTAAAGTGATTTTATACTCAACACTCGAATCTGAGACTTGTTATTAAAATTAAAGGAGTACTTACAACTCTGCCAAAACTTTTCATGTGTTTAAAGTGCATCGAAATTACTACCGACACTTAGTTGATATATCTTAGCTTGTTAAGTAATACATGGTCATTTCCTATCTAATTGAAATATTGTTTGAGCTAATATATTTATGTAGAATTATCATATTTTAATTATTGTATTGGTGAAAATAAATCGAAAACAAAGAATATTTGACCAGACATATGATGAGGGTAAAAAAAACTATATTCAACCTTTAAATTAATTAACAACTAGTCAATTAGCATGTCAAGTACATTATAGTTATGATTTTGGCAAATCCAATTTTTTTTTAAAAAAATAAATACCAAGACATGAAAAAGCAAACAAAAATTTGGCATAATGGATTACACTAAAAAGTCTCCAACAATGGAATATGAATTTAAACAAAAATGCATGAGGCAATAATTGGAAGAAATAATTATGTGGTCCAATATATATAATATAATAATGTCCAAACAAAAAGATTAATTATCTCTTATCGATCTTTTTATTTTTTTCTTTTGGTCGGCAAATAGAATTGTAAAGACATATTGAGAAGTCTTGCCTAGAGATTGTCTAGAAAACCAGACATGTTTTTTAATCATCATCATTAGCAATATATTATGCCATATCCAAATTAAAAACCATTAACTTACCAAACAACAAAATCTTTGACAATTAAAAATGTCAAATATATCTTTTATATTGGGAGACAAATTGAATCATCAATCATATCTTATGAGGTTAATTTTATCAAGAACTTTATCCAGACTATAAAGTCTTATATAATATAAAATGGTCTAGTGGTCCAAAGGGGTTTGATATATTGTATTTTATTGAGTTTAAGGGTTCAGTTGATAAAGGGTTAAGTAAAAGGGTTCATAATACAAACTCGTATATGTAAAGGGTTCCACTAGACCATTTCATCTATAAAAAATTAATACCTAGTACAGTTGACTACGAATGTAATACGTGTACAATACCTTAACTAATGCACTAAAAATTCAAATTAGTGTCAACAGGTGTCAACTCTTGTATATCAATTTATTAAATCAAAATTTAACGTATATATATATACCATGTAATTTTCAGCAAAAAGGTGTCGGTTACACCCCTCAAGCAAGGATAGATCTGTCCCTGGTCATTACAAGAGTCTTGTTTATAGGAGGAGATTATTCTCTCAATAATTTTTATGTTTTTTTCATATTATTTTTTCATATGTAAGTCAATATAAAAAATTATGCTCTTTTAGTATGTAATTTTGCCATCTGTTATATTACCGGTATAATTTACAATTTTTTGCTTTTGCATATCATTCTCAGATTTGGTCTAGTCAGTTAGGTATGTGAACTAATTAAACTAGTCAACTCAAAATAACCAGTATATATATCATGTGGGTTAATTTTTATGAATAAATTAATTTTTCACACGCTTTGTTGGTGATTATTTTCAAATATTTGATTTATATTGTAAAATATAAGCAATATACTACAAATAATATAGACAAAAGATATAGGGAGTAGAATGTAGAGATCATCTTATTCAAGTATCTTCAAGCCTCTCATCTTTGTGTCATGTGTATCTTACAATGGTGAATGAATAACCCTATTTATAGGTTGAGAAATCACCTCAAAAGTCACCATATTAAGTGTCATAATAAATAGATACATTCTTATCCAAAATGGTTCATAGAACCTAGGGAATACACATACATGAATGTAAGTAGTTCATGTAGTGAGAATATGGACAATCCACTAATTCAATGAATGAATTTATAACACTTCCCCTTGGATGTCCATAGATAATGTGCATTGTTAAAAACCTTACCAGGAAAATCCAATTGGGACAAAACCATGATTAAGGAAAAGAGTACAACGCGTATTTCACCCCCTGATGAAAGCTTTACTTGATATCCCGGAGATAATGCATTTCAATCTCATATCTCAACTTCTGAATTGTTGACATTGGCAATGCCTTAATAAATAATTCTGCAAGATCATCACTTGAAGAGATCCGTTGAACTTGTATCTCACCATTTTGTTGAAGATCATATGCGAAGAAGAATTTTGATGAAAAGTACTTTGTCCAGTCTCCTTCTATGTATCCTTCCTTCAATCGAGCTATACATGCAGCATTATCTTCATACATGGTGGCTGTAATATCTCTTTTCAAAGAAAAATCACATAGTTCCCAGCATCTGCATAATCAGCAATCTGTATGTGCACCAATTGCACTAATACATGATATTTTTCAATCATTTTCATGAGATCGAAATTGATCTTTCTTTATGTTAAGCAATCCATAACCATTGGGGTACTCAATGGAATTACTTTAAGACCTTTTAAATCCCTCAAGGATTTTCATATAACCTTCATCGTCTAACTAGACATGACAATCATTCATTACACATATTCAAGCATTTCATCTATTACCAGACTGAAATAAGCTTCATTGCATCCACCACAGGAGAGTATATCTCCATTTAATAATGTCAGGATTTTTGCGAAAACCTTTTATGCCCCGAGGCACACACTGTACTTTATATCTTACGGTTATACTTTCGCATAATGATTCATTTGTACCCCACTGACATCATATCTTGATCCATGGACTATAAGTCCAAAAACATCACTTTTCTAAGTGAAATGTAATATACTTGAATTGTGCATTTCATTTGGCCAATCATTTATCTGTCCACACAATATGACAGATTTGAATTCAAGATCCTCATCATCATCTGAAGCATTGAGCGCTACTTCATATCAAAGATACCGTTGACGGTCTTTTGACTCGATTCCAATATGACATAACTTATTGAGATCTCTTCATATTCATCATTTCAGGTACCTGAACATTTGCCTAGGTTTTATGAAGTGTTATGTCATCATGCTTCTTTAAAGCACTTGCCTCATTATCATGACCATCTTGATCATTCGCTCCTCTCCTACCTTAAGAAAATTTTCATTTGGAAATGATTGGTCTATCACGCTTCAGGCGTACCATAGACTCTGTCCTTCAAGTACTTCTCATTGGAGTATTTGCAGCTGAATTATAACATAGGGTCAGCAAATTCATCTGGCAATTAATTTGCATCATTATGCAAATGAATTATCTTTTGAACTTCAAGTTCACTTTTTTTAACGAGGATCTAGATAATCCATCTCATAATTTTTAGCTGTCAATCATCTCACCCCCTAATGTTAGAAAATCTAACATTCACCCCAGCCTCATTTGAGGATCCATCTTTGTGCGTGGTGGAGCAATTAAATCAGATATCGCACATTCAAACTTTAGATGGAAATTATTTGGTTCCTGACGCTGAACCAATTATGATGGGGAGACCTTGTTGGCTTGATGCATACATGTGTTGCTACATGTAAACAAATTCATCTCATACCAAATTTTATTTGGAAGTTTTGTTCTCATACCCAAGGTTTAACTATAATTGGAGGCATACAATTTCTGCTAAACATTATCAACATAATTTCATAGTTTGGAATTGTGCTCTTAATTTAATAATTCGGGCATAGAACCTTACAAAAACCAATTTGTAAGTTGACAACAAAGCACATGTGACCATCTTATGGATGCAAACTATCATATAATTGCAAATGATCCACATGGCAGGTGAACGGGCCCATATTCACCTAACGGGCCCATATTCACCTTTTTATATGTTCCAAAATCCAGGGAATACAATCCCAACATTAGCTGGTATAATGATACAATGATCATTTTATCATGAGAACAAGCAACACAAGAGAATTCTTGAAGAATTTTTTTTATTTCTTCATCATAAAGCCACGTGAATTCTCAATTACTTTTGCATCGCATTGGAACTGAAATGGCCAACCAATCATGCCAATTAATATTTATTTTTCTCAAACCTCCCGTAGAGGTGAGTCGTGGCATATATCCACCCATAATGATTTTATCATATCTTGACCCATTCTCTTTCAGAATAGTCGAGCATTCACGATGCTTATCACACGTCACATTCTCTTCAAGAAATGAACTAATCATTTATATGTGCTTCATAAATTTACATTATAAGCACATTGTCATGCCTTTGAAATTCATCATTTTTCATGACACACCTCAACATCACTCTGAAAGGTCAAGTATAGCACCATTTTATCTTCCTTTCTTTTGATGGAGGATTTTTATAAATTCATCAAATTATTAGGTCACACAATGACCACGGGTCCAATGACCTTTTATACCATTATGATGATAAAAATTACCTTCACTTTTTGAAGGAATATTTGAGAACCCACAATATTCTTCCTTTTATAATTACCACAATGATGACTATTATAATCCTGTCCCTCAACGCCCTTATTCATACATTAAATAACTTGTCATATTTCAGACTTTTTATTCACTGCTACCACATTCATATGATAGAATGAAACAATTGGGCGGATTTCAAACTTATCATGTACTGCTACCACATTCGCATCAGGGAATGAAGCAAATTCAATGGGATGAATTTCATGACTTTTCATCAAAGCCTTAGTGATCATTATATCATCACTATGGTACATTGAGACTCAAACTCAATGTATTATCCATATAAGGCGTGTTATGCCATAATTCTATGGGACTTGAACCCAATCCTTATCATCAAGGTGCATCAAAACTCAAATTGATGTCTTACCCTTTTGGTGCGGTAGAACTTGCATCTACCGTCTTACTCTCAAACATTTTTCATTATGGTGCATCCGTGCTTTAACCTGATGTCTTACCCTTTTGGTGCGATGGGACTTGAATCCATCGTCTTACCCTCAACCAACGGTATAATAGACCGAAGTATAACAAGATTCACCCATTGAGCCTTTCAAAAACATTGAAATAAAATTCATAAAATATAATACTAAAACTCATGCTACAAAAATTTTATACCTTCTTTCCATTTAAGGAACTTTGTGGAACAGAGAATATTCAACCAGTAGTAGTATATGTCTTTGGTTCCTAGTCAATGTTATTGACCAAACACTATTGTATTCTAAATCATAAAAAGATTTAAGAAAATACATACATGATTTTATTCATATAATACCTTGATAATATTGCAGTAGTTATCATTTTTCATTCTTGATTCTCATAACGAGATCATCTAGAACATCATTTAAAGAAACACTAAAACTCAATCTCAATTGGCTAGAGTCTCGTGCTGATAACGTGTTGTAAAATATAAGCAACATACTACAAATAATATAGACAAAAGATATGGGGAGTAAAATGTAGAGATTATCTTATTAAAGTATCTTCAAGTTTCTCATCTCTGTGTCATGTGTATCTTACAATGGTGAATGAACAACCCTATTTATAGGTTGATAAATCACCCCAAAAGTCACCATATTAAGTGTCATGATAAATAGATACATTCTTATCCAAAATGGTTCATAGAACCTAGGGAATACACATACATGAATGTAAGTAGTTCATGTATTGAGAATATGGACAATCCACTAATTCAATGAATGAATTTATAACAATTTAGTCATTTTTTAGGTGTGTTTTAAATAGTGATAGTTTATGTAGGTAAAGGAAGCAATGAATAGTTAAAGTGTGAAACTCGCAAAAAAATAATAACTCAAATATTTTACCATTATTTTTTAAACTTTAGAGTTTAAACAAATATATACTATCACACAAAGTTTTTTTTTATTACATTATCTACTATAATAAGTAAAGATAGATGTTGTAGATAATGATGATGTTGGAAATAGAGCAAAATGCACTTCCATATTTTAATGATAGTCAAGTACTCAAGTTTATTACCTTAATCTTTTTACATTTATGAAACAAGAAAATTTTAGTCTATAATTGCTAGAAAAAAAACACTATAATTAAGCAAAAAATTTCATAATCTCTTAGGATTATGATTTTGATTATGACCCTCCTCTTTTTTTTTTCTTACCTTAAACCTTTGCCAGCCATTTCTCAAACATCATTAGTAATTAATTACTATGTAAGCAAAAGCTTAGTAAGGTTTTGAAATTGTGTTCTATTAATTGACATATTTAGTGATATGATTAAACTACCTAATTTAATCTAAAATGAATATTTACTGGTCTTGATTATGAACAAAGGATATAATTCATGTAGATATGAGAGAAGGTTGAGTCAATTTAGATAAACTCGATATCTTTTGCTTAGACCTTGTTTTATATTAAAAATTAATAAATATGTAATTGTGAATTCCGATACTTAATTAAATATCTCATATTCATTTATTTGATGTGAAATTTCAACAACCGTATAATGTCACTAATTATTCCTCAATCAACCGTCCCATAGATTTGACCTTTATATATAGTTTCTCCATGCCAAAATATTTATCGTCCTTATTAAAAATATTTGTAAGCATTTTAGAAGTTTAAGACAAAATTAAATTATATATATATACTTTTTTATATTTTACCTTAAATATTCATTATTTTTGAAGACACAAACACTTCATGACACACAGATATATAGAATGAATATTTAATGAAGATAATTAATTCTATCTTAATAGTATATAAATAATGGTAAAATAGTCAAACACCCTTCCTAATTAATAATTTCTTAAGAGACATAAATAAATAAAAACATGACAAGTATTTTGAGATGAGAAACATAAGGTTTTTTTTCAGCCTCAAATAATACATGATGAGACATTAGAGTTCATCATAGGAATTAGTGGGAAAATGATTTATTGTACAAGGAAATGAATTGCATTAACTATAGTGTATAAGTTTGTTGTACCAAATTACATGTTATAGGCAACCTAGTATGCCAAGCTCACTTCACTATTGCATTTCTTACTCAGGAAATCCTAGAAGCCTAGTGTTGGATAGATACTTGAATTTGGTAATTATCATTAATTTTTAATGGCTCAAGATGATTAGGAAGTCACGAATTCAAGTTGTAAGAAAACGTAGACTTTTTACAAAACTGTAAAGTAAGACTACATTCAAAATATCTTATAATGTGATCGATCATATCTCGAATCTCATGTACAATGAAAGTTTAGTATACTAAATTGACCTTTATTAATTTTCATGAATTGCTGAAAGAGATCAGGTTTAATTAGCACAACAATAAGAGTAGCATTGACCTTTTGGCCTATAAAAGGCCCCCCTTAGAAGAAGAGAAGGCATGGACAACTCTCTTTGAAAATATTGCTACTTTCGAAAGACCCTCGGGTCAAGTGCATAAGTAAAAGAAGGAGAAAACAATGAAGAAATCATAACAGTTAATAAGAAAAACAGTGTAAACAACAATTTTTTACAAATTCTACTATAAATCAAAATGACAATTTTTCCGGTAAACGGTATGAATTCAACAAAACTCAATAGCCTTTGATCCACGTCTTATATATGTGCTAAGAAATCTATTAATAAATATGTACATATAATAAATTTCAGACCTAAAACTCATAAACTTCAAATCTTGAATCGTAGTCTGACCCAACAATTGTTTATTAATTTTGAACCACTTGTCGGTTGCGACCTACTTCATGCAACACCTACTTACTATATTACAAAAATATTTTACCATGAAATGTGAAATGAAGGGTTGTTGCTCCAAATCTTTGAATATCTTTCACTAAAATCTTTGTATTCCCCACAACGTGTGAAAGGTTTAAGTCTATTGTACCATATAGACTATAGTACTGAATATGCAGGCCAGAGCCAACTCTTTTTTACTCCTCCCTCCGTCTCAATTTATGTGACACGATTCAAATTTTGTAAGTCAACCAAGTTTTTCTTTGACCGATTTTGTTTTTGTATATCTCTTAAATATTCTAAGTTACGTTGTAAATTACTGTGATTTATATAGTACTTTTAACGTAGTTTTCAAATATATAAATTTTATTTTAAAAAAACTTAAAATTTCTATGTCTGAATTCATGATCAAAGTTAGATGTTTAAATCTCGAAATTTCAACGGTACCACATAAATTGGGATGAGAGAGTACTATTTGATGATGGACTTTTGTTAGGTTACAAAAAGGGTAGACTAGTTAGGCAATTAGTTAGTGAGATTCCAACTCAATGTATGAGTTTGCCAGTTCAAATGTGGTCTTTGTAGTTTTTGGGAAATTCAAATATGTTTAGGGTTCAGAAAAGGGTCGCAACTCTCGTAATGTAGGCAACTATCGACTTGACCTAAAGTAAACATCAATAGTTGATTTCACAGATACACAACATAACTTTCTAATAATCGTATTCAACTAATCATCTTTCACTCTATATGGCTCCGTCACTATGAATAACCTCATACGAACCATCTCCCCTTTCCCTAGCAAATTAAAGTAAAAATCAATTTATCAAACTTGAAAAATTCATCTTCAGAAACTAACAAAAAAAATCAATATATAGTCAAACAATGTTTTGAAAAAAAAAGGGGAAAAACAATTCTACCTCCAAACAACTTCATAACTTGTCAACTCTCTAGGTTCAAATTCTAATATTATATTCTAATTTTTTGAATTTCTTACGTGAAAATCTTAAATCCGTCTAAGTTAAATGATAGAAGTGCTCCACTATGAGTTTTTTTCTTCATGGTGAGTGGCTATATACACTGTATTTTTCTCCCTATCTTAATCTTTTTCAGTGCACTTTCCAAAAATAAAAAAGTGTGAATTCTTAAAAAAGAAAGGAAAAAAAATTAGTGGCCACAACATATTCCTTTTTATCAAATGAAAAAATATAGGTCTATTATATTAGGTATGCATATACTTTTCTTTTTCTTACTTTTGACCAAAAGTAGTACGACGTATTAGAAAACGTCCTCTTAGATATGAGTTGAAAGATGCACTTTCCTCTCTTTTATTTTTTTCGAAATACATCGATAACTTTTTAAATTTTTAAGTATATTTTACTTAGATATTTGAATTATATACTACGTGTATTGATTGAGCATTTGAATATTTGATAAAGTGTTCATATTAAACATTAATTTCGACTCAAAATTTTATAAAAACTTATGTGCATATTCTCAAGCTAGAGTTCAATGAGTAGGTAGATACTTTAACCATTTAAAATATTTTTACCTTGTTCAATTATGCTCATTAGCCTTAACAAGTCGTAAAATCTTAGGTTTGTTTTCATTAATGTGATGTGTATAATTAAATGAGGAAACATATTTTATATAAATAATTTATTTACATAATGAACGCTTGAGAATACTTGCGAAAACTTAATTGAGACATGTTTGAGTATTCAAATGAAATTTACTAACAAATTAAAAAAATTGTCGATGAGTTCAGCCTTAATTTTAACTGGAATTCAATCTATATGAGTATGGCCATGAGTTTCAAACTCCACTTTAATCGCGGTTAATTTAAAATTTATGAAAATAGAATTGAAGGATAAATAACAATTGTATTGGGATAGATAGTTATGCATATTAAAGTAAAATATTTAATATAAATATAGAATTTAAACTAAAATTACTGAATTTTATCGAACTCATAATTCACGAGATAGATTCACCCTTGCACTTCATTGATTGCAATATTATCCTACTCCAAATTGAACAAAGTTCAAATGTCTTTGGTCCTTGTTATATGTCGGCCGTTTTCGAAAAAAGATATTTGATGTGAGTTTAATTTGATGATAAAATGACAAAAATATGGTCCCTAGTGTTTGATGTAAGTTTATAACGATTGATTGAAGATATTTTTGAGCAATTTTAATTAATTTTGATCTTTTAAATTTATCAAAAGAAAATATTGTTAGGTCTCTATAAAATATTTGATAAGCTATGAATGTTAGATTTAACGAGATTATAAAAGAATTTAACATATTTTAAAATTTTAAGGAGCCATTTTCTATTTGAGTTTCATACAATGGAAGTGGATTAAAATTATACAATCCAACTTTGATAGTGTAAAAAAATATATTATTATTAGGGGTGTCAAAAGAATATGAAAAACCGATCGAATCTAACCGAATCGAACCTATTTATGTTATTTTTTCAATAAAACCGTAGACTTTTATTTAAGTGTATAACCGTCCCGAACAATTGGGATGGTCTTTATAATTTATGAAAAAAACCGAAAAATTCCCGAACAGAACCAAATAACCTTACATGTATGTAAATATATTTTATATATTAACAATATGTTAAATTTAATATATAAATATATTTTATAACATTTTTCAAATATAAATATAACCTAGGTCCTAGGCCTGTGGTGACTAGACGACTTTGGGTCTTTGCTCTTTAATTTGCATTTACTTAATTAGGTTTAATAATTAAAAAATACTGTAATAGATACTCTATCAAACAATACAACAAAATCTATTCAAACACTCCTATCAAATGTTTAAGATCAAACAATACAACTACAAAGTTTTAAATTCTTGCCTTCTTGGTGAAGAATTAAAGTGCTTCTTCAAGAACATATTTACGAAAGAAATTTTTTAATAGTAGTATATTTTGAGGTGACATTTTAAAAGAAAAAAACCGAAAATTAACCGAACCGTACCGTTACCGAAGAGAAACCGATATGATTGGGATGGTTTAAAAAATCTAATTTTGGCTACGTATTATAAAATACCCGGAAAAATGGGATGATACAATTTTTAAAAAATAACTGACCGAACCGTACCATTGACACCCCTAATTATTATCGCAACAAGTTATTACTCTATCTACATATATCATGTTAAATTTGTTATAAATATTTCAACTCAATCTAAGTTAGGGTTTGACATTAAATTTTGAATCAAACTATTAAAATTTATTTTTTTAAAAATATTTTAAATTCTCAAAAACTAAATTAATTATTCTACTCATAAAACTTTAAAAAGAGAAATTCAAGTAAAATGCATTAAAAATAATTTCTAATTTCAAAAATCACAATTTCAAATACACAAATTTTAACTTAAAAATCCATAGTTAAACTAGAGTTTTAAAAAAATGATGGATTTGGTTTACCAAAATTTACTAACTAGCTATAAATTATTGTCAAAGTAGATTCCAACAATTCAACATTGGAATTGTTGATGTCTCCAAAGAACTATGATTGGTTCCTTAATCATGGAAAAATCTTTTTCACACTAAAAAAAAGAGAGTATCTATATATATCTAAATATTTATAATTATAATAAGATCTATAGTTTGATAGAAAAGAATTTGGTCCCTCCTAAACCTAGTTTTCCTAGGACTATATAGGAGTAGTAAATTATCAAATTTTTAGGCATGGACCATTTTACCATGTCCCTACCCCCTATATATTTTTTTAAAAAAAAATTCAATGTGATACATTACTTAAGATTAAGTTTCCATTTTAACAATTTAATTTTAATTTCACGTGTAACGTCTTTATCTATAATTTTATGTTTTGGAATAATGAATCTAAACATTATTATCATGTGATAATACAAGATTAGATCATGATAATATTCTTGAAAAAGTTCGAATAACACTAATGTATTAGGGATAGTATGCAAAAATATCAATTGAGATGATTTGATTGGTCATGTAATACATCGACAACGAAAGCATAAAATGATGATGAGTAAATATTTAAACTTAAAATTACTTGAAAGAAAGTTCTCTCAAAGGACTTGCGATAACTTGAAATCTATGCGAACTTAATGACACAATAGGAAAAAATGATCTATAAAAATTATACTGCACTCTTTGGTTGGGAATATATTTTAATAATATTAGTAACTTGAACAATAAAATATGATATTTGCTATAACATTGATGAGTCGTTTGGTGTGATAGATAAGGAAAAATAATCTTGAGATAAGTTTTTAGTACCCCTCAATTTTTTGTTTGGTTGCAAAGTGTGGAATGACTTATCCCATGACTCGAATAAGTTATCTTTACTTGTGGGTGAAATACAAATCCCGAGAAAAAAATTGTAAAATAACTAAAGTATCTCCTTAAATCCTTTTTTCTAAACAAAACAACTTATTCTTAGAAATTAAGTCATGCATATTATTTGAATATGACAAATCAAACAACCAATAAATTTTTTTTTTCCAGTATAACTAAACCCATCATAACTTATCCCAACATAACTTATCCCATCATAATTAATTCCAACATGTCTTGTCTTCAAACCAAACGACTCCTGATAGTATAAATATTACTTATATTATCTGTGAAACTAGATTATAAAGTAAGTTATATTGTGTAACATGCTAAAATGCATCTAGAAAGTGAAAACTATTATTTTGAATCGAGCGTTTATTAAAAATATAATTTCTCTATTCCACAAAGATAAAAATCTACATGTTACCCTCTTTCGATTTCATTTATGAAATTACATTAGATATGTTACTTTTCTTATTGAAGTTTCATATATTAAGAATCGATTGATAGCTTGTATAAGAATAATGGTGAATATAGTGTATTAATATCAACCACTTTGTTTTAATCTACTTCTTTCACTCACCACTAAAGGCTATGGCGTTGGATGAGTCTGTTTCTCTTTTAATCTGAGTCTTTGATTTGAGTTCAGGTAAGAAATTTTTTTGGTAGCCTTATAAGGCACGAAGCCGGATTAATCTTGCTCTAATATAAATATCAGACACATGAAAAATCGAAAAAAAAAAAATCTTCTTCTTTCTCTATGTTTGTTGATCATGTACAAATATTATATTGGATGGTCCGTACTCTGACAGTGACCATTCAAGAATGGTGGCACATGCCCCTTCTGTCAAATTCAATACCCCACCTCAATTCAATGGCCAAGATCTTCCATGTACAGGTTTCATCAAACGGCTGTTTATTGAAGCTTTTTTCCCCCAAAACCCCTCTCTCTGATTGAGTATGCTCCTTATCTTTCTCTCTCTGTTTCTTGATTTTCTCTCTCTACTGTTATCAGGTCGAGCTTGGTCGGGTGTGCTATAAAAACAGAAAAAAGACCCTTTCTTTATCACTCTTTCATAGATAGTGATGGCTCTCAACTGAAGTTCTTTTCTTGATATTTTTAACTAAAATCAAGAAAAGGGTTGTTTTCAGAATTTCAGAAACACTTCAAAAATTTGATTTTTTTTAAATGTTTTTAGCTGGGTTTTGTGTTTTGGGGTTGTTAATGGAGGTCTTGGAGAAAGAAAAGTGTTGATTTCTTTAAGGTTTGATGTGGGGGACCTGAAATTTGGAGTCTTTTTTGGTGGGGGTATTTGAGTTGGGAAGTGAGGGGTTTTATATAATTGTCTGGATAATCATATTTTAAGGGTGTTTTAGATATATAAAGATATATATACATAATTTAAGGGGAATTGTGTGATGAAAAATATGAAGCTTTCAACATCAGGAATGGGTCAGCAAGCTCATGAAGGTATCTTCTCTTCCTTTCATGTCTTTTTTTTTTCCAAGTTTGCCTTTTTATATATCCTTGTCTCAGTCTTTATCTCTATATTTATGCTTATGCTTTGTGTTTAGTTAATATAAGAGAGATCTTTAAGTATTTACTTAAGTGGAACTTATAAATTATTGCTGATGGATTATTTATTTGGTTCTGAAAGGAGAGAACAAGTGTTTGAATTCAGAACTATGGCATGCTTGTGCTGGTCCCCTTGTATGTCTACCGATGGTAGGGAGTCGAGTGGTTTACTTTCCTCAGGGACACAGTGAACAGGTCTTTCTCAAATTAGCTACATTAATTCTGAACCGATTGTTGCATATATTAGTATTTAGTCAATTGCTGATGGTTACAATTGGTATTGAGTGCCAGGTTGCGGCAACAACTAATAAAGAAGTCGATGCTCACATACCTAATTACCCGAATTTGCCACCCCAGTTGATCTGTCAGCTCCACAATGTCACAATGCATGTAGGTTCTTTGTTCATGTTCTATGTTTTCTTGTGAATTAGTGGTGTGTAAGTTGTAATATAGGCTTACGAGGGAATGACAATTTCTAGGATTTTAGGCAGATGTTGAATCGGATGAAGTATATGCTCAGATGACATTGCAACCCTTGACACCGGTATTTTATGAACGATTCAATAAAGCTCATTTACTTTTACTGATTATCCGATATCTTGTGTAACAAAATATTCTGTTGCATCTTCAGCAAGAACAAAAGGACATGTATCTACCTGTTGAGTTGGGTATTCCTAGCAGGCAGCCTACTAATTATTTTTGCAAGACACTTACTGCAAGTGATACCAGTACGCATGGCGGCTTTTCTGTTCCTCGTCGTGCTGCAGAGAAAGTTTTCCCTCCTTTGGTGATAACTGCTCCATTGTCTTGTATTGTCATAACACTCTAGTTCTGAGCCTGATGTTATTCTCATTTTCTTCTGGTCCTCAGGATTTCTCACAGACGCCACCCTGTCAAGAATTAATTGCGAGGGATCTGCATGACATTGAATGGAAATTCAGGCATATTTTCCGAGGCAAGCTTCGGAGGATCCTTTCTTTGATATGTGTAGATTTACATCGTGTTAAGTGTATTTGGCTTTAATCTAACAGCTGGTGGTTGTTTAAGTTTGCAGAAAAAATAGATATAGGCACACTTCGATATGTGCTTTCATTTAGCAGTATTTTAGTTTATCCTCTTAAGTACTTTCTTGTCTAGAGTCCTTGAGTTTTAGATACTTCCTTCACTTGATTGTACTGTAACAACACGAATGATGGTGAGTCTAAAGAGGATCTTTTAAAGTATTTTTTTCTTTTCTTTTTTGAATCAACCAGACTGAAAGAAAAGAGTAAAAAGAAGCAGGATAGTGGCTGGTGTGTAGGACGGATGTTTTGTCTTCTGTACTCCCCTACTCTGTAATATCCTTACGAATGATTAGAGTTGTGATTATAATTACGGAGGACTAACAATCTGTCATGTAGAAATAGAGTTGTTATTCAGTGGGCCATGGGTGAGATGGTATAGAAGTTATCTCGTTTTCTCTGTAAATGTGAAATTCAAGTTGGAACTTAGGTTTCTATATGAGGTTCACATTATAAGTTAGGTAACCTGAGCAGGAAAAAGTAAATCATAAATGTACTTAAAAAGATTTTTTTAAAAAAGGGTAAAAAAAAATAACAGGCTGAATCCAATAGATTAGTGGATGGCCTAGAATGGGAATGAGGAAGCAGGTCAATTATTTCTATTAACCTGTCTATCTCCAATCGTCTGCACAGTTTCAGTGTGCAAGAGTATTAAAGAGTTCAATTTCCAGGTTATATTGGTGGCGAAAGAACATTACTCTTATGTTTACTAGATTTGTACCACTACGACAACTACGCCTCAGTCCCATTTCCCAAACAAGTTGGGGCTTTATCATGAATTGGTTAGTTTTACGCTGGTTGCAAACCTACCACACCACTCCTCTTTTATCCGGGTTTGGGACTGACATTGTGAGTGAGATTTGCACCACTGCTTCAAAATTAATTGTTTAATTTATCTGAACTCTCGGTACATGTAAATGGTGCATGGATTATTGTAGTCTTTAGACTTGTGGTATAATTTTTGGACATCCAAATGAAAATGGTTTCCCAAAAATGGTTCCGAATCCTTGTCTATCTGCTCCTTAATATCTCATTTTTTAACCTTATTATGGGGCTGTTTCTCTTGTCATCATAATCCTGTTCCCTTGTCATTCTTGGCTTGTTTGTTGATTCATTTGTTGGATATACTAGTGAATCCTGATGTCCCTTGGAAGCGTGAGCAGAATGCATATAAAATTAGCTAATGCTGTAATATGTTCATATTTTTCTGTCTATGCATGTAGGACAGCCTAAGCGGCATCTTCTGACGACTGGCTGGAGTGTGTTTGTTAGTGCCAAAAGACTTACCGCTGGAGATTCAGTTCTTTTCATTTGGTAGTTTTAGCTTTTTTATCAACATATCTTAGTAATTTTACACTGTAGGAATTGCAACTAAGTGCCTTGTTATTCCTTGAGGCTTTCTCTTAAATGGTTTCTCATTGTTTGTCAGGAATGAGAAAAATCAGCTTTTTTTGGGAATTCGTCGTTCAACTCGACCTCAGACTGTGATGCCATCATCTGTTCTGTCTAGCGACAGCATGCACATTGGATTACTTGCTGCTGCTGCTCATGCTGCCGCTACCAATAGCTGTTTCACTGTTTTCTTTAACCCAAGGTGGTGCCAAACGATTGTCAGCTCCTTGTTTTTTTTTAAAAAGTCATATCCATTCTGCTATTTGAACTAACGTTTATTGCATCAGGGCTAGCCCATCTGAGTTTGTTATACCTCTTTCAAAATACATCAAAGCTGTATATCACACACGTGTTTCTGTTGGAATGCGTTTCCGGATGCTATTTGAGACTGAAGAATCAAGTGTTCGAAGGTGCGCAAGTATTTGATCTTAGATCTCATTCTTGTTTTCTTCATGGTTAGGTTTTCTTCAATCTCTTTTGTTTAGTCAAGTGCATATGGCTACTTAAGTACTCCCTCTGTCCCAATTTACGTGACACTCTTTCCTTTTTAATATGTCCCAAAAGGAATGTCACCTTTCTATAATTGGAAACAATTTAACTCTTAAGTTCCCCTTTTATCCTAAATGAAATGATTTATAGCCACAAATATGGTCAATGAGTGGTTTAGACCACAAATTTCAAAAGTCTTCCTTTCTTTCTTAAACTTTGTACCAAGTCAAATGGTGCCACATAAATTGGGATGGAGGAAGTAGCATATTAGTTTCTTGTTGATGGATCTTAGGCACTTTTTGATACTCAACATGAGTGGATCTTTGATCTGACTCGTAAACACAGATGAGTGTTTATTTGGATGCGGCTCCTTTGTTTTGTCAATGATTTCTAATAATGTAGGGAAAGGTGGTTTAAGATGAAGGTGCAAGTTTATGGCCTCTGTTGCTTCACTTTTTACTCATAATTTGCATATCTTGTTTAGTCTAGTGCATGCAACAAGTAACACTAGAGTATAAACTAGGCCAACTCAGTGGTTAGTACATGTGTATAAACCAACTAAATTGGAATTCCATAGCTGGGAATGGAATATGTTAAGAGTCCTGTTGTGACTGTCATTGAAATTCGAGTTGGCAAATTATGTGTCAGGTTTCTCTTCTTATATGTGGATCTGATACTTTTCAGGTACATGGGCACAATTACTGGCATTGGTGACTTAGATCCGGTTCGCTGGGCCAACTCTCACTGGCGGTCTGTCAAGGTAAATGTGTTTTAGCTCTGTCATAGTTTTTACTTTTTAGCATTTTTATATACGCTATTCTCATTCTTTTGAAGCCATAGCATTTAAAAGTTAAAACGCCTTCTGTGCACATATTAGGTTTTACTTGTATCTCCATATTATTAAGAAATTCAGAAGAAAATCTTTTCAACTGATTTTTCTTCCCCCACTTTCTTTTTCGCTTGATCTTCTTCTATTTATGCTGGCATGCACTAGCTTGGCTTATGTCTTAAACTAGCTATTACTTGTACATTCTTGTCCTAGATCCCAGTTTGATTTTATTCTATTGTTTATTGTAAAAGTATACTTATGCTTTTCTACATTGCTATGCTACTTCGCACCCAACCTCTCTCTCTCTCTCTCTCTTGTGCAAGCAAAATTCACCTCTGAATTGCTACCTCTTTTCCTTTTCCTGCGGTCGATATCTTCAATTTTAAAATATGCCTTAGTTTTTCCACAATGATGATGACATACTTGCATCGGAGCTCATGGTTCTTTTGCTGGCAAAGATTGTAGACTTTGTTTCCTAATTAGGGAGACTTTTACTACACCAGCATCAAATGCTTATCTATCAGCTATTCAAATATGTTGAACTTTTAATAGTTTAGGTGCTAAGTGATTTGAGTTTATTTCCCATTCTTAAATCACCAAGCTTCTTTACTATGTCAAGTTGTTCCCCCACAAGGTTGTCTATCTTTGGTGCTATATACATTAGTGTATAGAACTTGTTTGTCTCAGAACTCACGTTGCAAATGCAGAAATCAGACTATCTTGCTTTGCTTTTATCACCATTCGTAAGGAAATTACAAATATACGATTGTACAATTGTTATATGTTTGTAAACAGTTATTCTATGTTCACAGATATCTAATTACAAAAGAAATTTTACGAAATTGTAGGTTGGTTGGGATGAGTCAACGGCAGGCGAGAGGCAACCTAGGGTTTCACTATGGGAAATAGAGCCTTTGACTACTTTTCCAATGTATCCATCTGTGTTCCCTCTTAGGCTAAAGCGGCCTTGGTACCCAGGAACTTCATCTTTTCAAGGTACTTTGCGCACTCAATGTTATGCTGTTAGGAAAGTGAAGCTGTGCAATGAGGTTTCCTTGTACTCCTTCCATTTCAATTTGTTTTATCTTACTTTCCTTTTTAGTCTGTTTCAAAAAGAGTGCCTCTTTCCGTTTTTGACAACTCTTTAATTTTAACTTTCCATGTGACATGTTTAAGACCACAAGATTAAAGTGAATTTTGGTACATTGTACATATCTTTAGTTTAAGACCACAAGATTTATTAGTCTTCTTTTACTTTTTTAAACTCCGTGCCAAGACAAAACTAGACGAACAATTTGAAAGGAGGGAGTACTGTTTGTTGAGAAAAATGTTAATTCCGTTGTCATCCAGATGGCTCTTCTAAGAAGGAAAAATCTTTCTTTAGTGGTATCATTTATTTCATTATTTGATCTTTCAGCTTATTTGTGTTCCCGCAGTCTATTATGAATATCTGCTGTTTGTTTTTTCGCAGAAAATAACAATGAAGCTATTAATGGAATTTCATGGTTGAGAGGGGAAAGTAGTGAGCAAGGACCACATCTAATGAATCTTCAATCTTTTGGTGGCATGCTCCCCTGGATGCAACAAAGAGTTGATCCAACAATGCTCCGAAATGATCTTAACCAGCAGTATCAAGCAATGCTAGCTAGCGGTTTGCAAAATTTTGGGAGCGGAGATCTGATGAAACAGCAACTGATGCAGTTTCAGCAGCCCATCCAATATGTTCAGCATGCAGGCAGTCATAATCCTCTCCTGCAGCAGCAGCAACAACAACAACAAGCAATGCAGCAGACAATTCATCAGCATATGTTGCCTGCACAAACTCAAGATAACCTTCAAAGGCAACAACAGCAACACGTTAGCAATCAGACAGAGGAGCAATCTCATCAACATTCTTACCAGGAAGCATACCAAATACCAAACAGCCAGCTCCAGCAGAAGCAACCAACAAATGTTCCTTCTCCATCATTCTCAAAGCCAGATATAGCAGATTCGAGCTCCAAGTTCTCGGCATCCATTGCTCCATCAGGCATGCCGACAGCGCTGGGTTCTTTATGTTCGGAAGGAACTAGTAACTTTTTGAATTTCAATATAATTGGTCAGCAGCCTGTGATCATGGAGCAGCAGCAGCAGCAGAAATCTTGGATGACAAAATTTGCACATTCACAATTGAATACGGGCCCCAACTCATCCTCACTCTCAGGATATGGGAAAGATACTTCCAATTCACAGGAAACGTGTAGTCTGGATGCCCAGAATCAATCTCTTTTTGGTGCTAATGTTGATTCTTCAGGGCTTCTCCTCCCGACAACTGCGTCTAGCATCGGTACTACATCAATTGATGCTGATATGTCCTCTATGCCACTAGGGACTTCTGGATTTCCGAATTCTTTGTATGGTTATGTGCAAGATTCTTCTGACTTGTTGCATAATGTAGGACAAGTTGATGCACAAACTGCGCCCCGTACATTTGTGAAGGTGCTAGTTCTGTTGTGTAGGTTATGCATTTCATTGTTGCTTTCTTGCATATTACTATGATATGGATAATTTTTTTATTTTTTTACTTTTTTGCAGGTTTACAAATCAGCGTCCCTTGGGAGGTCATTGGATATCACTCGGTTCAATAGCTATCATGAGCTACGACAGGAACTGGGACAGATGTTCAGGATCGAAGGGTTTCTTGAAGACCCTCAAAGATCAGGCTGGCAGCTTGTATTTGTTGACAGGGAGAATGATGTCCTTCTCCTTGGAGACGATCCATGGGAGTAAGTACCTAATTAACCAGAAGGCTTTACATTTTGACTCTTGTACTTTGATTATCATATTATTTTGTTGTAGTTACTGCTCAAAATGTTTTGTTATGCTTTCACTTCCATTACTTCGTTTTGGATTGTCTTTCCTTGGCCATCGGAAACAGCCTCTCTCTACCTTTGAAGTAGGGGTAAGGTCTGTGTACACTGTACCCTCCCCAGACCCCACTTTGTGAGACTAGACTGGGTATGTTGTTGTTGCTTTACATTTTGACTCTGCTTTGAAATTTTCGAATCTGATGGAATGAACAACTTTATGCTTCAAGTCCTTGTACTACTCACAGGATCATCGGATGTTTGGTAGTGATAGCTGATTATATATCAATTCTAGTACCTTTGTCTGAATTATTCATTCAGTCCCGTGGTAGAGTTCAAAGTTAAAAAAATGGCTTTTTACCATCTTTCACTCCAGTTATTTTCTTTTTTCGAACTGCTTTGAAATGCTTCTCCTTGATTCAAGGGTCTATTAGAAACAACCTCTCTACCTTCCAAGGTAGGGGTAAGGTCTGCATGCACACTGCCCTTCCCAGTCTCCACCTATGGGATTACACTTGGTTTGTTGTTAGCTTTTTACCATCTTTTGTTCAAACCAAGACATGTTATTCATTTTCCTGATATCTGGCATGGTATTTTTCAGGGAATTTGTCAATAATGTCTGGTACATCAAAATTCTTTCACCTGAGGATGTGCAGAAACTGGGGAAGGAGGAAGCTGAATCCCTCAATCGCGGTCCACCTGAAAGGATGAACAGTAATAATAGTGCTGATGGTCGAGATTTCATGTCCGGACTTTCATCTATAGGATCACTCGAGTATTGACTGTTGTCATCTTTCGATAAACCAAGTGTGGCTCCTAAGAGCTTGGCGTTCTTTAGCTTTGGCCTAATTAATCCGGTCTCATTTCTAAGACAGTTCTTTATGTAGTAAAAGACTTAATCCATCTCCCATTTGTATTACAATGCTGTTTGTATTAGTTAATCTTAATCGCTGTACTGAGGCTCAGGACATATGTGATTTAGACCAAGAATCTTGAGTTGTAAACTTGTCAATGCAGTTAAACTTTTGTGAGTAAATTCCCTTTTTTTGAAACAAAGCATTCTAGGATTCTCCAGAACCATGTCTGTGAAATGCTAGTACTATGCAGCTGCTTTAAAGCCAACATGGTTGGATGATCGAGACATTGGTGAATATCACATTTGATCGAGAAATGTGTACCTATAATCACATGAAAACTATGAAAGTGAGTTGATAAAGAAAAGGTAGATGCAAAAAAGTGAAGGATTGTTGATAAAATCCCATTACTAGAAAGCCTCTTTTTAGAAGTAAGATGATACTCATTATGCTCTGTCTTGTTAACCCGTAACAAAATGTTAAACCAATCTCAGGGCTGACACAATCAAATTGGTTGATGAAAAGAAACCCTAGTGAACAAGCATTCCCGCTTCAAAAGCGGTTATTGAAGAACTGTCAGGTTGTCAAGGACACATCTTAAGTGGAGACAGGCCCTCTAGGTTGACCACCCTATGCTACAATCAAATTGGTTGACGAAAAGGAAACCTCAATGACCAAGCATCACCTGCCTCAAAAGTGGATTTTGAAGAACTGCCAAGTTATCGAGGACATATATGAAGAGGAGGCAAGCCCTCTAGGTCGACCACCCTATACACTAATGGATCTATGATTTATCTGAATTTGCATGTGAGAAATATAAGGAGATATAAGACATATATATTAGTCCAATCTCTCATGACAAACATATCTATGTTGGTGCTTGACATACATAGTCCTCTTGTTTCTAAATCTATATTTATTAATCAAAGGCAAAGATTATCTTCTAATCTCCCTTGAACTGGTCTTACTCTGGGTGATTGTCTAGTACGCTGGACAAGCATAAATAATTTTGGGATAAAAAATAGTACTGTCTTATTCCTTGTTTGGTTACTAATCCTGAAATAAGTTGAAGAAGTATTAGTAGGGGTGTCAAATGGGCGGGTTGGGTTGAAATTGGAGATATTGAAATGGGTTGAAATAGATATTGGATTGGGTCTTGACCCGCCCAAGTTTACTTTGGGCTCAAAAACGGGTTGGGTTTTGACCCGCCCAATTTGACCTGTTTCATCTCAATAATTTTAATATATTATTTTTCAAGTTTTATAACCACAATTTGAATTTCAACTCAAGAAAATTTTTAAAAAGAAGTTACAAATGGATAGATAAATCCTAAAAGATATAAAATACATAGTAATTCATACCTTCAATATAGGAACATACATTACTTTAATGCAAATAAAGAGTTAAAAACGGGTTGAAATTGGAGATTAAATTGGGCTCAATTGAGGATTCTCTTAAAATGGGTTAAGGCTTGAATGAGTTGAGATTGAACCAAATTTAAATTATCTTGAGCCCAACCCTTAAAATTCTGGGCGGGTTACATATTATTGTGCTCATTTTGACACCTCTAAGTATTAGTAATTAGTATTGAGATAAGTTATCTCTATTAGAGGGTAGAATATATAATAGTACCGAAATTAATAATCCTAGTATAAGATAATGAAAATGATAAAAATATCCTTGAGGTCCCTTAACCCTTTTTCTACTCCCTTCGTCTCATGTTAGTTGTCCATATTGCTTAAGTAATTGTCCTAAATTACCTATCAATTTACAAAACCAAGAGGGAATTAATTGATTTTTTTTCTATTTTACCCTCACAATAAATTCTTTTTTGAAAGAGTAAACAAGTTTGTAAAAACTCAAAAAGGTTTCTTAACGGATAAATTAGTAAAACTATCCTTTTTATTTATGATTTGTTAAGAGGCGTGTATAGGGGAAAATGGACAACTAATATAGAATGGGGAGAGTACTAAATAAGGTGGATGATGTTTATGTAAACAAACAATTTCTTCTTAGAAATTATGCGATGCTTGTTATTTTTAATTCAACAAACTAAACCGTTAATAAAACAATAATACCATAATAACTAATCCTAGCGTAACTTGTCCTCAAACCAAACAATCCCTTTAAAGTTTACATTTTCTTTAGATTATTGAGATGTGTATTAAGATTATAAATAAGTCAAATTGCAGAAGAACCAATGTATAGGATGAAATTTAACATAAGGTCTCAAAAATATATACATAGGCTGATATACTTGTCATTACACAATAACAAACTTGAAGCAAAAAAACATCAAAACAAGAAGAAAATCATTTGATATCCTCACCATATAACATAATTACAGAGAAACAAAAAAAACCTTAAAAGGGAAAGCAAATTAAAATCAAACTTTTTTTCCTTGTTATCAGTAATATATACTATAGTTGGCCTATAATATGTATGCTGCTATTGCTATTGCTATTGCTATCTCTACTTGCTTTGATATTCAATACTGTTGTTCCCTGAACTGTACTGAGGAGTTGTGATGGATATTGTATCGACGATGCTCGATGAATCTCTGTCAATTGGAACCATAGAAGGCCACACAAATGATGGTTTGAATGGTGGTACATCTGGTGCTGGAACTGATCCTGATATAACTTGAACTATAGTTTGTGTTTTAGGCCTTTCATTTGCAATAGGATGTGAGCAAGCCAGAGCAAGTAGTAACAATCTCTCTGCTTCTTCAACCACATATTCATCCCTGAGCCTCGTGTCAACAGCTTCAAGGATTCTCCCATCGCGATGTAAGAACCAAACCCAATCAAGAAAGAGTTGAAAGCCATTAACTTTAGTTCCAGGCCTTTTGCCACATATTAGCTCCAACAACACAGCTCCAAATGCATAGACATCAGAATGTTGTGTTGCTTTTCCAGTGTGGAAGCATTCTGGCGCGATGTATCCCATTGTGCCAAGGACACCTTCAGCTTCATCAGCATATGAGGTCTTTTCATTGTCTATTGCTCGTGCTAATCCAAAATCACCTAAACGTGCATTGAAGTTTGAGTCAAGCATGATGTTGTTTGCCTTGAGATCGCGATGGACTACCTTCTGCTCGTACTCGTTGTGAAGATAGTGCAGGGCTGATGCAACTCCTGATACAATGTTGTACCTGACACTCCAGCTGAGGGGCTCGTTTTCTGGCCCTGAGAAGAGATGTTTGTCCAGGCTACCATTTGGCATGTACTCATAAACAAGTAGTAGTTTTCCATGCTTATGGCTCCATCCTGTCACAATAATATGTGATTAACATATACACATTGACGGTGTAAAAGAACTTTTACATTATTACCAGGTCACCTAAATGATAACTACATGTAACATTTAGGTTACGTTTTCATTAGAAGGTAAATGAGGTTTCAAAAATTAGTTTAGATCACTTGAAATTGTTAGTGCAACAACAATAACAGCAAATTCAGTGAAATCCTACAAGTGGGGCTCTGTGGAGGGTAAGATGCACACATCCTTATTTCTATCTTTATAAGGTAGAGAGGTTGTTTTCGATTGACTCTCAACAACACTCCTTCTTTATTCAATCTTGATATCGATAATGTGAGCGAGCTCACACATGCAGCAGAGTTTAAATTGTTAGTGCATATAAGCTAAATTATGACTACAATAATAATGATCTATAAATTTATGCAGTCTTACTCTTACTTTTATGGGGGTAGAGAGGATTGTTTTTGAGTAGAGGTGTCAAAATGAGCCTAATAATATGTAACCCGCCCAACTCGTCCAGAATTTTAAGGGTTGGGCTCAAGATAATTTAAATTTGGTTCAATCTCAACCCATTTTAAGAGAATTTTCAATTGACCCCAATTTAATCTCCAATTTCAACCCGTTTTTTAAGACTCTTTATTTGCATTAATGTAATGTATGTTCCTATATTGAAGGTATGAATTACTATGTATTTTATATCTTTTAGGATTTATCTATCCATTTGTAACTTCTTTTTTAAAATTTTCTTGAGTTGAAATTCAAATTGTGATTATAAAACTTAAAAAATAATATATTAAAATTATTGAGATGAAGCGGGTCAAATTGGGCAGGTCATGACCCAACCCGTTTTTGAGCCCATTTGAGCCCAAAGTAAACTTGGGCGGGTCAAGACCCAACTCTATATCTATTTCAACTCATTTCAATATCTCCAATTTCAACTCAACCCGCCCATTTGACACCCCTATTTTTGAGTAATCCCCGACAATCCTCCTCCTTTATTCAGATTAGAGATCGATAATATGAGCGAGCTCACAGAGGTTGGAGTTGAAATTTTGAATGCATATATAAGCTAAATTGTTACTACAATAATAATGATCTATTAATATATCCAATCATACTATTTTGAGGATATCAAATCTTTATATGGCAAAAGAAGTTGGGTAGTATGTGTTCCAATCAATTTTTTTTGTAGGACCTACTTTTAGAATATTTGGACCTCTCTCAATTATGATGACATGTTGTTTGGTTACAATCTTGGCCATAATTGGAGTTGAGTGCATTTTGAAGCAATTGTCCAATTCTATTACATTATATTAATATTAGAAAGTACCAAACTTATCACAATATGTGACATTTGAATGAAAGTGATTTTCAAAGACAAAGGAAGCTTCACTACAAAAGAAAAGTATGTTCAAACAATGATTCAAATTTTAATGAAGTCAAAAATATTAGGTGATTTTTGTTGATACAATTAATTTGAATGATCAGAATTATTCGATATTTATGATGTGTGGGACCTATGTTTAAATTTGGTGGTATAGAAAAGCAAAAAGACACAAAGGGAATGGAATCAGTGCTCTTCTGTCTTCCAGCTAAGAATTTAATATTTATAAACTTTGGATTTTTCATCAAGAGGGCATTAAAATTATTAGTTAGTAGGTCCTCCAAGAAACTTTGGATTTTGTTTTAAAAATTCAAAGATAAAATTAATTATCCCTACCTTATTTTATTTTTAGTAGTAGTAATTATTTTTGAAATTTACAAATACCTCAAATATGACACATAAATAGAGAAAATATTTAATAAATAGAGATTATATCTTAAAACATAAATAATAGGGAAATAGTTAAATATCTCTTCAAATTAGTGTTTTCTTAAGAGATGTATAAAAAATATACTAACATAAATAAGTATTTTGAGATGGAAATAGTATATATTTATCACTTTCAAACTATTGTAAAAGGTTTGTGAGCACACCATTTTTGACACTTGCAAGTTGCATCAAAGCTTTTAACGTTTTTCACGTATCTTATAGTAGTTGGATATAACTATTGGGACCATTCTCAAGATGGGGTTGGGCCCTAATATGAGTCAAAATGTTACTCCTTAGAACACATGAAAATATTCTTGGTACTATAATAATAAATTTAATTTAAGTTGTCGTTCCGAAGATGGATGAACATGCACTTGTATTCAAAAGTTATGACATTTGGAAAAAACATGAAAGCGGTTACTATGTCGAGAAAGAAAAAGAAACACAACTCAATAAAAAAGCATCCTCAAAACAACTAAAGAAATGAAGAAATGACTATGAAGACAGATGAACATGCACTTGTACTCGAAAGTTATTGAAGTTTGTACAAAATATGAAAGCGGTCACTATGTCAAGGAAGGATAAGAAACACGACTCAATAAAAAAGTGTCCTCAAAACGACTAATTTGACAAGAACAATACTCAAAAAAAAAAAACATAAAAGTAAAGAGTTCAAAATACTTACCAAGTAATTTGACAAGATGTTTATGCCTTAAACGGTTGATAATTGTCAACTCAGCCAAGAAATCATCTTGACCCTTGATACTCTCCCTAGAAAACCACTTCACAGCAATTTCCAAATTTTCACCAACTAAATACCCTTTATAAACAACTCCAAATCCACCTTCACCAAGTTTATTTTTTTCATCAAAATTATTAGTAGCTTTTTTCAATTCTTTAAACTCAAAATCCCTAGGCATTCCAGGTAAACTCTTTAATGCCCCTAATATATTAGATTGTGATTCATCATCCCTTTTTTTCTTATAAAAAAAATACCGAAAATACCCTGCCAAAATCAATAAAACAACCAATATTGGCACACCAACACTTAGACTTATTATTAGTACCTTTTCTTGATTCTTTTCTTGAAAATACTCAACTGTTAAATTCCATCTCAACACACAATTCAACTGATTGAAATGTCCTGTTGAAGCTGAGAATCCAAAGTATGATTCTTGATTTACAAATTTTGTCAAATCAAGATTATGTGTTAGTATTGGTTCTTTTGGCCTTGTTGGTGTCGTCCCATTTTTCTCCATTTGTTCAATAATGTACACATCAAGTACTTTCTTGAAACCATCATAATGTATCCATATATTGTAAAATCTTACACCCATTGGAGCTAGTTCAATTCCATGTTGTGTTAAAGATTTCGACGTAACGGATTTAATACTGTTTATATCAATCCCAATATGGTTATCATCAATATCGTATTCTTGTTTGAACGTGTCTAGCTCAATCGCGATTATTTTGTTGGAAGAATTGCCATCATTTGTTGCATTTGTTAGTCCCAAATATTGGCCTTGGCTGTTTAATGGCAAGTCGAAATTTGGACATATCAAGAAAGCTAGACCTTCAGCTGGTGTTTCATTTTTTGGTCTATAAATGTTTACTAGGAATGAAGTGTTGAAAGACGCTATCCTTGAAATATTGTCCTCATAATTCTCTTCCCATAGTTTGAAAGGATGTTTTAAGAGGATTCTGCCTGAGTTATTGAACATTTGGTAATCAGATGAAGCTGTGTCAGGAGTTATTTGAAGAGCTTGATTGCTTATTTGTGCAGGATGTTTGATTTCAAATAGGGGAACATATGTATGATCAAAAGGGTCACCATATTGTTTGTCAAATGTTATGATCTTGGCTTGTGATAATATGATATGAAGACAAGAGAAAAATATGAAGATTTTTGATGTCAAAAAATCCATGTTGTGTTTTTCATGTAGTGAAAAGAAGTATAGAGATGTGAGGGATTTTAAGTGGAAGATAGAGGGAAGGGTCAATAAAAGAAGCTATTTTGAAGCAGGCTGGAGTTGTGTAAAATGAGATATTGGAGGAGACATAACACAATTATGATGATGATAATATATAGTAGGGAGGGTTGAAGTTTGAAGTTTCCAACTTTGAATATTTTTTGTTTTTTGGTCTTTCATTGCACTACTAGGAACTTACCACCTCTCTACCTCACCCACCCACACTAATTTTCCTGGAATTTGTTTGGAATTTTTGTTGTAATGGTAAAAAAGTTTTCTGGGGAAACTTGACGTAACTGATAAAGTTAATATCATGTGATTAAGAGGTTACGTGTTTGAGTTGTGGAAACAACTTCTTGTAGAAATGCAAGGTAAGACTGTGGTCCAATCCTTCCTTGAACCCCGTGCATAGGGAGAGTTTAGTACACCATGAAGGGGAGTCTTGATGTAATGTATGTGACCAAGAGGTCACTTGTTCGAGTTATGAAATTAGGCTCTTGTAAAAATGCAGGATAGGACTATGTACAATAGACCTTATGATTTGACTCTTTACCAAACTATGTGCATAGCAGAAGCTTAATAAATTGAGTTGCTCCTTCTTTTTAGTCAAAAGTTCCCCTCATGTTTTAGTTTTACCTTTGGTTTCCTTTGATGTCATTCACATATCCTTAGGTATGGTTAGCAACTTTAGAGACAGATTTATGATTTGATTTTTGTCATCAAGTTTGAGATTTTATCGCAACTCATTTAGTGATTTTTTTAACATACATATGGAGTTCGAATCAAAACTAATGAATTTGAATGACATCATACCTTACCATCTACGTACACTCCTGACCAAATTGTCGATCCTCACAAAACTCCTACTTGAAGTATAGAGTTAAGTAATTTTAAATCATAGCTAAAAATAGAGGAGTAATTAATTTGTTTTTTTCTCTAAGTACTTTGACACATAAAATTCATCTAGTTCACGTTAGAGCTCCTTTAAACTTGAAAATAATTATGAGATGATTTACTAACGAAAAGAATATGAATGATTTTTAAAGTATAACAATTGCTAAATTAAAAAATATTTTTATGCAGTAGAGTAATATTATTATTATTATTTATTATTATCATTTTTGCCATTTTTTTTGTATAGGATATATCCTGTTATTCACCCTTTTTCCAGCTAATATACCAAAAAGTTGCCACCTTCCTTCCTTTTGTCTTCTTATGTGATAATAATGGATGGTATTGGTGGCCATAGCCATATTTGGATATATTTCTCAATATTTTATTCAGAAATATTAGTATGTAATCGAATGTTGTCATTTTTTTTTAATGTGTATTACTATTTGTTATTTTATTTGATTTATGTCTTACTATTTTGTTGTCATATTTTCTTGTTACTATATTTCAATTTTTTTTCTTTTTTATCGAGCTGAGGTCTAAAGAAACAACCTCTTTATATCAAAAAGATAACGATAACTATGTACATCTTATCCTTTCCAAACAGGAGTCTGGACGGGGGTGGGGGATTGCAAGAATGTTCTCCTGAACTCCCAAAAAAAATCACTTTTTAATATCTAAAACTAATCCAACTTTGAATTCTTTTATATTTAATGAGATCATTATTCAAAAACTTTTCATTTTTTTTCTAAAATTTTATATGCATCATTTCAAATAAATTAGAACGTAAAAAATTATTAAATTCTTACTAACTCATTCAAAATTTGCCACATGAATTATTATCTCAAAGGCAACTTGCATAGCCAGCGGTGTGCATATAGTGACATGAAGGGTGGACAGTTGAATACCTTTAATTCGTCAAAAAATTATTATATATATAAAAAATTATACGATGTATATAAATTAAAGCCTATTTTTCATATATATACTAAATCTTGAATATTTTTAATGAATTTTCTGACTTTGTCACTGCTCATTATTATAACTTAAAAACTATAAAAAGAATTCAAATTCGTCATCGTATGAAAAATCCTGTTTATGCAGCTGATCACTACTAATACGTAAAAACAATAAAAAGAATTCAAATTCGTCACATGCAACTGCAGCTCTGTTTTATTTATTGTGTTATTTATTTATCATCCCAAATTCCTATAAGAATATTATACTATATAGTTTTATATTTTCAGAAGAATTATATTGAAATTTAAATCCCCAACACGATGACTCTCTACTAACTCCAATGTCCATGATGCAAGGCGCTTTAATCGCACCATAAATTATTCTAATGTTTTCTTTTTTATGCCCCAATACAAATACTATTAAAATAATTACACTTCAAAGTTCATGTTTTTTCTATTTTTCATTCGATATTAAATAATCGTATTACAATCTTAACAAAAAAAAAATCATATTCAAAATTCAAACTCGATCGATACCTTTACTTAAGATTTAAGAAGGACTATCCATCCAGTTACGATCTTGATTAGTTAAACTACATGGTCATATTATAATTAAGTTGATGTAGCCTATGAATTCTTTTTTTTTTGGAACCCCAGGATAACCCGCAACCGCTACAATCTCTGCCACAGCCTCTGCCCTTCGGGTGAGCACTTTGTGCGCACTGGGTAAACCCCTCACCGTGTAACAACCTGCAAACCACACATGGGATGTAAACCGCACTAGGCAAGTCCTATGCGACATGCTCGACTCAGAAGGCATTGAGGGGGGATCGATCCCGGGTCATCCGTGTGGATAACCACCCTTCAAACCAACTGAGCCATCCCGAAGGACAGGAGATGTAAACTGCACTAGGCAAGCCTATGAATTCTTATTGATTATAAGTTCATAGTTATTTTCCTTTTATTCATCATTTTAAATTGTGGAATTGCCTGGAAATATACTATGAATATATGCAATCAGATATTTTTGTGTCTAAGCAAATAAAAAATAAGTGGCGGAGCCACATATACTTGAGGGGAGTCAACTATACTCCTTTGTCGAAAATTTACATTGTATATATCTAGGTAAAAGTATTCTTTTTATGTATATATATATATAGTACATAATGACACTCTTTGACTTCCAAGCAATTTTAGTTCTTTATATTTTGACACTCTTACTTAAAATTCTGACTCCGTCACTAACACAATGATTAAAAGAAGTCTTTTGTTGAGAAAAAGGGAAAAGGATTATTCCATTACATAAAATTAACAAATAAATTAATAGAAGTAGCTTTCAATTGTACAAAAAGTTATGTGTATGCATTTATTTTTTAAAAAATAGGATTAGGTTTTAGCTAGTGTGAATATTGATCATGCATCATGACCCTGCTGAGCTAATTAATTAATTAGTTAATTAATTCTTTTAGGTATAATAAAATTCCATATGGACCACAAGGATGTCGATTAATTTGGAGTAACTTGTATATTAAAGAATAAAAAGGAGAAAATAAAGTATAAAGTGGCATAATAATGTATAAAAACCTTCTAAGTTACTTTTCTTATCCTTATTCTTTGTTCCTTTTTGGCTGTCTTTTTTTTAATTTTATTTTATTTTTAGATAATAATATTTTTTGATTCCTCAATTATTTCTGGGGCAAGTGAAAACTCATATTAAGCAATGCTCCAGCATCAATTGGTAGAAGAAGGAGACACGATAGCGAAAATCAATCTACACGATAACGAAAATTAATCTATCTCAATCTACAAATTAAAAAATATTGTCTTGGGCATGTAATCCAAAAAAATAGAAAGATCGCTCGCTTGAAGAAAACATTTTTAGAGCCTGGTACCAACCAACCAAACCACCTCTCCTTAAAATCAAGAGATTGAAAGCCGTCTCGACTCAATAACAGGAGTCAGGTATGTAATAACCTTTTAATCGGTTATCTCATTCTTAAGGACTTTCTGACAAATACGCTTTATAGTATTAATAAATTTTAATTGATCCTTCTAATTGAAATATAAACTTTTGCTCTCATTATGTAGGAAATATGTCGTATTTGAACTATTTTTAGAAGTATATTACCTCCAAATATGGAGTAACAATACAAATTTAATATAACACATAAGCAAATAAATGGTGGAACAATTAATAATTCTTGAAAATTAGTGAATATTCACAAGAAAACGGATCAAAAAGGCACATTTCCAGTAATTAAAGATTAGACACTTGGTTTGACAATTGGTTAACACTTATATATAAGAAGATAAGTATTACGTCAATTAATTAAGTGGTATCTATATAAAATTAGTCAAAACATAGGGTATGTTTGGTACGATGGAAATATTTTTTTTCTTTAGAAAATGATTTTTGTAAAAATAAAAGTGAATTTTTTATTTATTTATTTATTTATTAGTGTTTGATGAGTAACCAAGAAAATATTTATTCCAAAAATATTATATGTATTTTAGCAGAATACTATGACGAGATTGGAAGCAGGAGTGGAGGTTCAGAGGTGACAAAGGTGGGATGATTACGGGGTTGAGATTGGGGCGTTGGGTGGATGGAGAGGAAATAATGCATTTAAAATATAACTTATGAAATTTGTTTTTCTACTTTTATCAAGTAAGTCATTTATTTACCCAATTTTAAGGAACTTATTTTCTTAAGAAAAGTATTTTTCTATCAAAATATTTTGATCAATTAAATATATAAAAAAATTAAAAAATATCTTCCTCCGTACCGAACACACCAATAATAGAGTCAAAAGTAGGAGGAGATTAATTGGTTATATGTCTTAATCAAATTTACGCAATTGATCGAGGGAAACTTTACTATTTCTTTTTTATATAAAGTAAAGTAAAGTCACTTTTTTTAAAAAAAAATCGACTGAAGAAGTCTTCTTTTAATATGTTCATCTCAGATGGACCACATGGGGAATTATATAAATATAAAGTCGTTAATTTTTTTTTTTTTTTTACATAATTAAATAAATAAAATAAAGAAAAAGTTTGGAGTAATTGGTAAAATTATTGTCATGTTGCCAAGAAGGTTACGAGTTCGACATGTGGAAATAGTTTTTTGCAAAAATATTGGATAAAGTTGCAAACAATAGATCCTAATGTTTCTATCTTTCCTGGACCCGCGCATAGCGGAGGCTTAGTGCACCGGACTTTCTTAACAATTTAAATTTTTAAATAAGATAATTGCACATTTTAATATGATATCGAAGCAGATAGAGATCTTAACTTCGAGCCTCACCATCATACACTATAAAAAAAATTCACATACTTGATTCATAAAATGAAAATAAAATCAGACCCACGAGTAAGAAAAAGGTGTTTTTTTTTTAATCAAAAAATCCACTTTGATACAATGTATCTAGAAGAAATTGACCCCACACATCCTGAGATATATGTATATGAACGTATCAAGTAATTAGTTTCTAAACTAGTGAAATTTATGTAAGTTTCCCTTTTGATTTTGGTTTCCCATATGGTGTTCGGAGCTCGAATTGGAGCCCCAATTAAATCAAGATCTCGCACTATAAGGCCAAAGGGTGACACTCCCAACAAGATTTTCTCCATACTCAGGACTCAATTCCGAAACCTCTGATTAAATATAAAATAATCCCACCACTATACCACAACTCATGTTGGTACGATACTAAAGTGTTGTAACAACCAATTCTAGTCATGAGGGAAGAGTACTAAAAATATAATTAATTAAATAAAAACATGTTCTCTCTTACAGTACTCTACATATATCGTTACTATAGAATTTAAACTCTTTCTAATTACCCAACTTCATCCCATTTGAATCTGATTAATTTGAATTTGCGTAAAAAAATTTCAATTATTAGCTTGAGACCTAGGAATTAATTAGAATACGAAAAATAAAAATAAAAAAAGGAAGTGATAAGAAAAAATGAGATAAACCCCTTTTTTAAAAAAATACTTTGACTTTTAAACAAAAGAAAATTAAAGTAGTTTCCACGAGTTGCATGCCTATAATAAATAAATAGTGCATCAATTAAAGATATATGTCTTGGTTGTTGAAATTATAGAGCATAGAGTCAAACATTAAGATGATTTTTGGTGCATTTCTTATCTAGCGTCAAATAGATGTGTTAGACTGAATTAAAACGAGTTAAAATATATTAAATTAATAATAAATGAATTAATTACTTAAATTGAGATTGGCTGAATCAAGATTCAAGATGAATAACTTATTATAATTTTTTTATGAATCAATCTGAATTACATATTTAATCCAAATCAATCTGTTTTTTAGTTGAACTGAATTGGACAAATCAAAATTTATTGAATTAATAAATAAGCAGATTATTAACCGAGAATAATTGTTCAAGAGTAAGTCAATTTTAGTAGTATAAAGTGAAGGCACTATTAAAATAGAGTTCTTGCAAGGTGGACCAAAGAATTTTTTTTGTTGTTCATATAATTAGATGGACCACATGGGTAAATACATATTGTTAATGTAATTAGCTACTACTAATTAGCATCTTCATTTTCTTCTTATTTAATATTTTCTTAATCTTTACCTAATGGTGGATTAGAAACTTTGGCATAACACAATGATGGCTATTTAACAAACTTTTTTAAAAGTAGTTGTTAATGTAATTAACTACTACTAATTAGCATCTTCATTTTCTTCTTATTTAGTATTTTCTTAATCTTTACCTAATGGTGGATTAGAAACTTTGGCATAACACAATGATAGCTATTTAACAAACTTTTTTAAAAGTAGTTTGCAAGTTGCAAATATTACTAATTTTCAAAAGTGGATATATTAATGATTTGAGCCAGTGAGCCAGATATTTGATAATTTTAATATTCAGAATGTTGTTGTTGTTTTAAGATCATAAACAACGCAAATCCCTCTAGTTAAGAAGCAAATTATTTCCCTTCATTCGAGTATTCAATATAATAAATTTTAGTAGATTTGGACTTCGGATACATGTATCCGGCGGGTCTAGATACATGTATCTCGGATACATATGGTTAAAATTAGGTATAATTTATACCATATACATTGTATCTAAGTGGATTCACTTGTATCTGACTCTCTCTCTCTCTCGACTCTCTCCTATTTCTCTCACCTCTCTCCCTTTCTCGCTCGTGTCTCTCCTATCTCGCTCACTTCTCTTCCTTTTTATCTGTATTTCAGAATGTATCTGGTATCCAAATACAATATGCATCTAATGTGATTTGCATACTATCTGTGATACATAGACTATCTCGCTCGCCTAGTTTCCTATTTCATGGTAGCAAAAATACATGTATGTAGGTGTATCTGACTTGAAATATGGTATGAAATTGTTAATTAGTGAGACAATATGTAATTATTTCAGATATTAATTAGTGATTAGTGAGAAATTATTAATTACTGAGACAATATGTAATTATTTCAAATTGTAGAGATAATTAGTAAATATGATAGGAATATTTGTGTAATTAGATAGTTTTTCCTATTATTAAACCCTAAGAATTGAATTTCCATTTTCATGAGACGGATGTGGATGGCTTTTAGTGTTCTTTGTAGCGGAAACAGATTTGCAGCAATCACAATTCATGTCACCGATTGTCAGAAATCTTACTATATGAATGAATCCCCATGCAAAAATTTCTTCTTTATAAACCCTAGTTGTCAATTAATATGAAGATAAAAAACTTATTTTTCCAACATCCATAACGGTGAATTCGTAAGCTTAGGATTAAGATTTAGAAGGAAGACAAACAAACAGGTAACAAGCTAATTAGCACTCCTCATATGATAGACCCGACCCAATTGCTATTTTCAACATTTTGTTTTCTCAAGATAGTACAATTATACATGTGCTATTTAATTACTTTAGTTTTTTGTTATAACATTTTGGGTTTTTTGGCCCATTTAAAACTGAGGAAATGACACATATATACAACTGATAGTTATAATTAGCAATAAATAGCCCAACATTAATTAGCATTTAATAGACAAATAAAAAATAGGCATAAAATAGCCCAAATTAATAAATGACATTTTAATAGAATTTTTTTTCCTCGTGTAACCAACCACCACTAAACAACAAAAACATAATGGAAACATGTGTTAATTATTTAATTCATAATTTTAACTCCAGATTGATATTAGCAATTCAATTTTCATGAACTACATCAATCCAAAAACATTCATGTATCCAATATAAAAATATCAACAAAGATCTGCAACAAACATAAAAAATTATATATACAATACGTAACCACCTAAAAACGTAAATTATGTATTTTCATATATTTCTTTTGTTCGTTACTTAACAAAAAATTTCCAATTGTATACTTGATGATTGCATATAGGTAGAGGAACAATGTATTCATTCACTTAGTATTCGTATACATTTATATCTATGTTATCCCCTGCGGTGTATACATATTCAAAAATCGAATACTTTATCTATTCATTCACTTATAATATGTATACACTGCATTGAAGGATTTTTTTTAATCACGAACATCATGTATACAGTGTATTCATGTATACATATCCGCGTATTCATTCACTCAAAAATTGTATACATTTTAGATTCTTTTTTTTAGTGTGTAAATGAGGATTGCACATTGAATTTAAAATGCTCAACAGGAATTACACAAGTCGAATCGGATAACGAGAAGAACTTGCATGGCTAAAAGTTAGAGCTATAGTTGGAGAATTCACAAAATCAGAATCAAAATTTCTCTTTTTAGGAATAATCCTAGGAATAACTTTCTTAACCATGACAATTGATACTCACAATCAATTACTATTTCCAAATTTTTTATCTAAAATAGTTATAACCTTCAATTTCAAAAATTAAAATAAAAAAAATTGAACAACAATAAAAGAGGGGATTAAACATAGGCTAACAGACTGAAAAATTGACACTATGGATAGATATTTTTATAGAACTCAATATTTAAAGCTAATAAATAGAAAGTAAGTCATGTTTTGTTTAAAGTAATGAAGAAGAAGAATAAATATTTACATCATCAATAAAAAGGCACCATAAAAAAAATCTTGTGCATGGGAAAAAAGGGAAAAAAAAGGGGAGAAAACAACTCACTTCCCTATAAAAAAGGGCACCATACTGCCACTTCCTAAAAATTATTTAATTTAATTAAAAAAGAACTTCCCAATACATGGGCTATTAATTGCAAAATTTAATTTTTAAAAACCTTTTTGTGCTACAAAATAAAAGGGGGCTATATATTGCCAATTAATAAAAAGAGATGTCATGCTGTGCCATTTAATCTTTTTCCTTAATTATTTTAGCTTTTTGTTACATTTATTTTATTTGTGGCATTTGTTTTGCCTTTTCCTATTTAATTCCTTGCAGATAAATCATCACCACATTTATTCATTGTGCTCAAGTCAATCAATACAATATTTTGTCCATAAATATATATTTTTTACAAATCAACCAAAAGAATAACCGCTCAATACACTTAAGCTTTCGCTATACTCAAGCTTAGAAAAGGCATTTAATTCATTGTACACAGTATTACTTTTGCATTTCAATGTGAAATTATTTTCGCAACTTGAATCTATGACTTCCTGGTAACATGACAACAACTCTAAACGTTGCATCAAAACTCCCCTTGAATATATAAAATATTGATCAGGACAAGATATACATGAAGTATGTTGACCAAAGGGTCAGAGCAACTGCTGCCACAGCATAATTCCAGAACATGATAACAGAACATTCAGTTTCACCAATTTCAAACAACTGTGTGATAGTACCTGCAAAACTTCACTCATTAATCTCAAAGTTTTCGGAGGATCCGACACACACCTTACAGTCTTTTTGAAGAGTTAGAGTGCGACATAGTTTATTAAAGAGAAAAGGGATAAATATATTTCTCAACTTTGCGATTTAGAGTGGATATATCTCTCGTTAAAAGATTAGTGTATATATATACCTTGCTGTTTAACAAATGCTGGATATATCATATATACTCTAACCGTCTAACAAATAATGCATATTTAACCTTTACGTTAACAGACTAAATTTAAAAAAAATTCTAAAATTGTTTTTTTCATTTGGAGGGGTAAAAAGAATGTGCAGGGAGATTTTTTTAAAGCCACGCGACATTTTTTGGAATTAAAAAACCAGTTAGGAATTTTTTAATTCAGTAAATATAGGTTAGCTAACAAAAAGGATAAATATGCAGCATTTGTTAGACGGTGGGGTATATGCATCATTTTTTAACGAGAGGTATATTCACTCTAAATCACAAAGCTGAGGGGTATACTAGAGATCAATGAGGAATCTCATTTTTTAACGAATGTCATTTGTTCGTCACTTCGCTCATCGATCTCAAGTTTTTGGAGGATCCGACATAGTATTTTTGAAGAGTCTGAGAGACATAGTTTATCAAAACTTGAGATGAATGAGGGATCATTACAAGTGAACTTTACCTATAGCCATTGCAGGTGGAACTGCATATTGAAGCAGAAGAACAAAGTGATATAAAGGATCTGATCCCACCATGCCTAGATTTTTTGCAACTGTAATAACAGCAACACCGATGATAGGCAAGATAACGAATCGAACAACAATGATCCCGAAAAGAAGCCAAATTCCCACTCCTGATCGCTTGAAACCTGAACGAATATGTAAAAAGTAGTTGAAATGATGTTACAGAAAAATGCAGCGGATTTCGAACGATATACAATTGTATATGATACTAAGTTCGATATACAACGTACCTCTTAGAAGATTTGCGCCCATTATAATGGTCATGGATGGAATTGCTGCCTCCCTGCAGTAGATAAAATCGCGTAACAAAATGGCCCCTTTGAGAACCAAGGGAGTAATGATGGAAATGCTCAACATGCTAGGCCATGGTTGAGTTTTCCTTTAGAGCCCAGGGTCGAGTTTTCCTTTAGAGCCCACGGTCTTTCGGAAACAGACTCTCTACTTCCACAAGGTGGGGGTAAGGTCTACGTGCACTATACCCCCCAAGACCCTACATGTGGCGGATTACACTGGATATGTTGTTGTTGTTGTTACATAAGGGATTCGTTGGGACAAGGGTATGGGCTTAGGGCCACACTGGATATGTTGTTGTTACATTAGGGATTCGTTGGGACAAGGGTATGGGCTTAGGGAGCAGAGCTCGAGACCAAGGTATAGGTTCGATTGAAGGTATAGGTTCGATTGAATACAGTAACTTTGATTCAAACTTTAATATGTATAAATTATTAATTTCTGTTGGTAAAGAGCTATGAGGATTTAGGCAACATATATGATACCCTCCTACAAGTAACTCAAGTAGCATTAGGAAAAAAAATATTTGCATGAGGAATCATACCCTAGCAAAACAACGGAACTCTCAACGAAACGAAGTGGAGCACCGGAGCCAACCATGAAATTTTGGATTGGAGAGATTGAAGCAATGATAATGCCAATAACCTACGAGAGGAAAGAACTGAACAAGCATGCATCCATGAACCTAATTGGGATGACATTGTAATAAGCAGTTAGGCAATACCGTTGCAATTGTAGGTGGTCTGAAAAGAACACTCAGGTCGATATATTCCACCAACGACTTCGCCTTCTTCTCAATGATATTAGGTATCGAAACCTGTTGTTTTGAGTTGTGAAGTGTTTATATTTGATTTTTTGAAACATCAAATAACTTAAAAAGTAATAAACGAGGATAAATCTTGATGAAAAGTAGTGGAACAAACTACAATTGTTATAACACTTTCTTGATTATTCATTAAGGAAACGATTACATGGAACACCTTATCAGCAGAGGCGGATCTAGGATTTTAACCTTTATGGATTCAACTACATAATTCGATCATCTCCATCAAATTTACTCGATTCAGAATCTATTATTTGTCATATTTAGTAGATCTTTTAACACACACATATATATAAAAATATAAATATAGCCTAAGACAAAACCTATGGGTTCATAATAGCTTATTCATTGGATACGCCCCTGCGTACTAGGAGCTTTGTAGATGTAAACCAGATAAAAGAAAAGAGGAATAAAGATATTTAATGACCTTACTGATACTTTTCTTAGAAGAAATTATGTTGCGCGGACTCTCCAAAACAGTTCTTGCATCCGTGTTTGATCCTCCAAAAATGCACTACTTTTGGAGGATTTGACACTCACTCATCGACTTTTTCAGAGAGTCCGAGTAACACAGGAAGAAACCATTTCTTGTGTTACACCTTGTTATTTAACCATGTTACTCAAGCAAACATTTGCCAGTAAATCCATTAGTACCATTAACTTATAACGCTAAAGTACTACTTAAAGTCAATGTGAATATGTGATGGTACATAGTTATGATAGAAATAAGTTTGATAACTGATTATTCCTCACAGAATGGTTATATGCTGATGAAGTGCATGGAAAAAACTAGTTCCTATCATCCCAAGAGAAGTTTCTCATTAATTTTAATGAAGTTTTAAATGATGCAGTTATTTTCGCCTATACAATATCCGTATCATGGTGCATGAGAGGAACAGAAGAAAATACCTTGGTTTCGTCCGTGGATCCTTGGTAAATAAGCTCAGCTGAAACTTCATCATCTTTCGAGTTACTACTTGGTAGCAATGTTTGTGTAGTACTATCCAAGGCTCGTTTTGACGTTTCACTTTGGTTATTTTCTCTTAATTTGGAGTAGGCTGAGACATCCCCGTCATCCTTCTTTCCATATGCCCGTATGATATTATATACATACGACCAAATGCCAATAGCTCCTATCTGGAAACAGGATAATAAAAACCAAGCTGAAGGTCATCACATCTAAGACAGAAATTGTTTATGTTTAATCACGTATAGAATGAAGTCGTATTCCATACCCCCATAGAGAGGGATACGTAGCCCATCCCATTTATCGAGCACGTAGATGAATCTCCAAACGGATTGTTTTTCTCGGCACAGATGGCTGGGATAATAATGACAGGCAAATTCCCCATGTTTCCTGTCATGATCATTTTTCAGAAACTCGTGAGTATGAATATGGACTTAATGATTCAGAAGAAAAACTTGAAAGTTTTAGGAAAAGCCATTAAAAGATGTTACGGAATGTATATAGACTGTAATCTTAGTAATGTACATAGCCATATTTAAGTAGCAGCTTTGTAGGAATCCTTCTTTATTTCTTTACAGACAAGTTCTTCCATTTGATTACATGGTATTAGAGCCAAGTCCATCCTTGTTTGGGGCCCATGCTATATTGTTGACGCTCCAGTTGGCCGTCTGGGCGTGTGGGGTGTCAGAGTGGATTAGAGTCACTTTGGTTGGGGAATGTACTGGTGGTCTCCTAATATGAACTTGAGCAATCCTCCTAATGAGCTAGTTTTCGGAGTTGAGTTAGGTCCAAGGGCCATATCTCACAAAGAACATAAAAGAAAAATAGATTTCCGAGATGGCACCTTTATCTTGTTCTGTATATTTCATTTAGAGAGGCTAGAAGACTGATTTGTGTCCCCATGATACTATGATTATGTAGGTTCAATTTGTTGGACCAAAAAGGTAATCAGTTTCATCTAAGTTTGCCCAAAATCTTTATAAGCTGATATTGCTGAGTGGTGAAGAAATTATGAAGAAACATTTTTGTGTTTGAAGATCAAAAAGTTATAGTGTACTAAAGGAAAACGACAAAATGCTGTTCATCTACCTCCCGCGCAACAGCCAATAACAAGGCCGTGCAAATGCTGAGGCGTTCTAGTGATTTTGACAAGTATCCACCCGAGAGCTGATCCAACAAGAAACGTAATAAGAATACTCACTGGGACGAACCACCTGTACTTGAAACAAATGTACCAGAAACACAAGAAATGTTGAAAACTAAGGAAAATGTAAAAATGCATTTAAAAGAAACGTGGAGAGACAAGAATGCACCTACAAAGAAAATATTCCAGTCGCTGTACTTGAACTGATAAGACCACTAGCACAAAGTGATGGAAAGAAGACGTAGAATACAAGCTGCCCAAAATAAAAAACACAAGATCCTCTTTAGTCCTTGCAAGGTCGGTTAGACGACAAAATCACTCTGCTTGTTCTTTCCCTTTTTGTTTTCCGGTTTTCATTTTCTCTTCGAGGCAGTTAAATATTTGTTTGTCATGGAAGATAAGACAACTTGAGGAAAATCTAAATGGGTAAAATGCTGCATATAACCACCCATCTTTCAGTTTCATACTTAAATGTTGCTTGGACTTTTCAAAAATGTTAACAACTATGTGTCGGATCCTCCAAAAATAGTGCATTTATGAGGATTTGACACAGGTGCAGCAACATTTTTGGACTTTCCGCAGACTACCAAGAAAACATTGTTCCTTCCAAGAAGACAACAAAATTGACCTTACTTCACACACATATTTCTGAATGACACAAACAGATAATTTAACATATTTGCAGAATTAATAACTCTCTCCCGAAAGCAGAACTTTTGAGCACATCACCATCCACACGAGAAGACACACAGGCAGAAATCAGCATTATGTAATAATATCAGATTGCATAATCTTTCATTTGCTTTTACCACTTCAAAATATTCTACGCACAGGGAGGATTAGCAGTCTCATGTCAACTTACATTGTTCAGATGGTGCCGTCCTTCTGCAGTCAAAATACTCACATGATCCAAAGCAAGATATAAGCCAACAACCGCAATCAACAGCGTTTTCAGAACAGGCATTAATGCCAGAAAAAACAATTCCTGAATGTTCATAGTAAATACTTTTCTACAACCTCAAAGATGTCCTCCTGCAAGTCTATATGCATCGAAAGATTAGGCAATAAAGTAACTTAAATCCTTAAACACTAAAGAAAACACCATAATTTAACTTATTAACCAAGAATTTCCACCCGAGACCTCTTCCGAGGAGCAAAAACCATAAACAACATCTAAATGTCAGCCAAAGTTTTTCCCTTCCCCTACAAGCCAGAAAAGACATGTCCTTTTTCTCAAGCTCGGATTTGTTGAAGACTTAATGAAGTAAATAAAAGTATAATCTCTCTAACAACTTAAACTTTTAGATGAGATAATGACACAATTTAACAGGATTCACCCGCAAAAACAAACACCATAAATCTCCGATGGTCACTAAACGCACTCATTGTAACACTAAAGTCACAAAGCTTTTTATGCAACAATAAAGTCACTAAACTTACTATTTATAAAACCAAAATCACAAAAACTAATTTTTGCAGAAGTAAAGTCACTAAACAATGTGATAATTTGGCACAGAAGATTCAAATCGCCAAAAGTAAAATTTCTGGCACCTGAAAATTGGCACATTCTAACAAAGAGTAAGTCTGATGCACAACTTACTCTTTCATTCCTCGGGTTGATCTCTCAGATGATCACTCAACTAATAGTTATTAACTTAGAAAGTCGCTTTCTTTGTTAAAAGAAAATTGATATTAAGAAGAAAAGTGACTTTCCGAGATAATAACTACCAGTTGAATGACCATCTGAAAAACTATCTTTCATTGATGCAAATCGTCGTGCATTTTAGCTGCAACTACAACTAATACATCAAATTTTGCCTCCTTATGCAAGTAACTAAATAGAAAAGAACATTTTCCCACAATCAATCAATCAATCAATTACGCCTCAATCACGAACTAACTAAGATCAATTATATGGATCCTCCATACATCCATTCCTTTATATTTCTTTATTGAACATCCAAATAAGCTAAAATCAACAATTTTATACTTCTTATAAATTGGACCATAAAAGCAATCTAAGGATGATGGAACTATGACCGAGGCGGAGTCAGAATTTAAAGTTTATAGGTTCAAGATTCTAGTCTTTTAAAGTTTTTAAGTTCTAAGCTAATAATTTCTACATATTCAAATGATTATTTAAATACAAATACAAAATTTAGATCAAAACTACTGAGTTCAACCGAATCCGTAACCAAATACACAAAAAAAAAGATAAAAAAGATGAATGTGATGAAGTGACTTACAAATTTAGAAACTGTTTCCCGCGCTAATTTTTAACTTTCCCAAAATTGGTTTTAATTTCATGGAAGTTATAACAGGGGTCCAAGAACTCTGTTTCAGATATATATATAGTAGTACCACTTTGGACAGCTTCAGTAAATTACACAAACACCCCTCATATCCATTTCTAACATACTGGCCCTCCACTTTTCCATCTTTTGGTTTTCCGTGTTGTAGTACGACTAAATTCAGATTCACACCAGAAGTTTACATCGAGGATAAAATACCTTTTAACAAAGATGACTTTGTATTTATGGAGATTTGAATTCGACATCTGATGTCAAACAATAGAGTACTTATCACCCAGTCACAATTCCGATGGTGTCACTTTCCCTTTTCTATTAGTAGTAAAGGACTATGGAGTTTTATAAACAGTAATTTTTATTGTGATTGATATGAATGAAGTAATTTTTTTCATAGGATATTTTTGGATGTTTGATTGATTGAGTAAAAAAATATTAAAATATGGAGTATTAAATAATGTTAATATTATTAACCAAATAGGAGTGTGTTTTGATGAATTTTTTTTTTGAGCATTAAAATTAATTAAAATGGTAGTTAGAATAGATAATATAAAGTGGTTTGAGAATCATGAAGGTCTTAGATGGTTCATATTTAAAAAATAAAAAATATTAGATGGCTTTTTTCATAGATTTATGTGGAATTAGTAGAGGTGTGCGTACACTTGATCAAACACTACAATTATCTAAAAAATGGGGAAAGATATATTTCTCCTATTAGTAAAAAACATCTCGAAGATATTTATTGATAACCAAAATATCCGAAAATGATTTTAGCATTTGTGAGACATCGAGGATATAAATGTATCATTTGTTAGACAACAAGGTATATATACACCACCTTTTTAACAAGGGATATAATTTGATCTAAATCGCAAAGTTAAGGAATATATTTATCCTTTCGAGAATGATTTGTTCGGCCTAAGATCCCCCCTCTTACTTGGCAATGCGTGCAAGCAATTCATCCTTTCTATTAGTGAATATGAATGAGAATCAGAGGCGGATTCTGGTTTTTCACTAAAAAGTTTTGAAAAATAAATATGTAGTGCAAGGAATTTGCACTTGAAATTTGAAGATAAATTTTGAACCCCTTAAATTACTAAACCAACAGCTAATTATGTATTTATAGGATTCATAATCTATATATTCATACACACACAAAAATATATCTTATATATAGAATGTATTTTTTATTAAGAGAATTTAGTATATACCTTGGCAACTTTCTAAATCCACCCCTGATTGACAATGACTTAAATAACTTATTGCGAGCCCTAGTGAGAAGAAGATGGTTAGACGCCAATTGAAAGAGTGGTAGTTTTCTCCATGATGACCGGGTGTTATTCCACTTACGGTTACAGTGCCTCTATCGAAGCAGAACAAGTCTAATACTCCAGCCCAACACCATCGACCGACATAGACTCATCCCAATCTTTAAGGAAGAGATCGACGATCCAAATTTGATATAATCAACGTGTTTTTTACTTATTTATTTAGTGGGAGACGGACGATAACCTTTATTTTATCTTATAAGTATTCGGACTATATTATAAGTTCCCAAAAAAAAAGAAAAAGGGCAGCAAGATAAGTCACGGCTCTTTTGTAGCTCATCAATTTTTGTGAAGTAGGTATTAGGATGAAAATAAATATAAATAGAAGTCATTTTCTTATATAAAAAGTTGACTAAATTGGAAAGGACCAGCAGAATATAGACAAAAATAAACTATGTAATGGTAGCAACTATCATATGTGGACTGCATAAATTTATTTAAAAACAAAAAAAGGAATCTTTCAGTATTTTTTTATAAGGGGATATTAATTGGAACATTGCCCTTTCATGAAGTGGATGGTCCAATATAAGATTTGTCTGACTATAAGATATTATTTGAACATTGAATTCATATATGTGATTTGTATAATCAATTTAACGAGCTTGAGATTGAAGCGTAGTTATTAATCGATATTACGTATTTTACCGTTGCACTTTTCATGTATATATGGCAATTAATTCCTTGGATAGTTGTTACATATGATTTTATAATTGTATCGTATTATATTGTACTATATTTAAATGAATATAATGTTTTTAATAGATTGTATGATTTCACATTGTTACATATATAATGTCACAGATCAACAACATGATCAAGTAATATTATATATATAGAAAAGAGTAGTATGGGGTAGAGTTATCATAAACTAGATAAGGTACTACATGATAAAATAGGATATTTAAATAATAAGTCAAGGCAAAATGAAAAGAAGAAAAAAAACGACATGACAATGCCAAATCGTTCGTTTAATAAAATGAGACATTTCATCAATTTATAACGATGAATTTAAAATGCCATTGAAGAAAAATATGTGAACTTGACCCAAAATGGATGATATAAATTACGTTGAGAGTGTCTTTGACCTGATTTAACCTAATGGTAAGATGAAAAATAATTAATACCCAAGTATGAAGCTTATTGACATAACACTTGAAGCCACTTGGGAGAAAGGTGAGATGGATGTGAGTGTTACATTCATACTTAGGCCTCATTTGTTTTCATTAAGATTAAGACGCTTGAATCTGAATGTATATCAGAATGATTAAGATGCTGTCTCTACATCTGAATATTGAATGATTAAGACTGTTTGTTTTTCAACATCTGAATATGCATAATTTATTTAATTTTTAAATATCATAAATATATAATTTAAATAAAAATATAATTAACCATGAAGTATATTTGAACAGAGTAGGAATTTTGTAACTAGCTAATGAAATGTACAAATTCTAGACCACCATAGTAGCAAAACATCTCAGTTCTTCGCAAGTTCCAGTTCACTAATTGGAACCACAGAGACATAGAAAGATCATATCCATGGAGTGTAATTAATACATAAGATAACTCATGCATATCCAAAACTTTCAGCCGTTTTCAGAATTTGTAACTCAAAGATAACTCTAAATGGTAGAATATTGTAATGACTCGGGAGGTCATTTTTAGGAATTTTCATAAAATAATAAAATAAATTAGACTAAAATAGGGTTTATAAATTAGATTGTAGTGATAGAAAATAAATTGACCCTCCTCAAGTGCGTATTTCTTTTATCTGCCAATGTCATGTGATATCTGCTTGTGGAATCGATGATAGCCTCTATGAAATGGTGCTTGTGTGCGTCTAGTTGCAAGGAGGACTTAGTAATTCTTATTATTATCACATTAGAGTTCAAGTTTGCTATATTGAGATAGGTAACTAAATATTAGGTGTATTGTTTTATATAAATACCATTAAAGTTATTTGATTGGAGAAATTGAAACTTAACCCTAGGCTTGGAAGTTAGGAACTTGATTATAGATTTGGGTGAGTTTTTGGGTCTAGGCTAGAGGTATAGTAATATGGGTGTTGTTAGTTTCGAAACCTTATTGTGATTATTTATTTGAATAGACTGCATTGATTTGGAAGCCCAACAAAAAGGGAAGGCTCAAGTCCCAGAGTAATTGTTCGACTGTTTGAGGCAAGTGGATTTCTCAACCCTTGTTAAGTGTATAGAATCGTGTATTCACTTGTGGTATGTGTTGGGGAGTAATGGGACTTGGTGATGGGCTGACTTGTCCATATTGAATAATTTTAATGATGAAAAAAGGGGTAATAAAAGACGATGTGATTAATTATTGTTGTGTGATGTGTTGAGAGTGGTTTCAAAGGCTTATTGATTCATTATTGATGTTGTATCACGATTGTGTTGTTGTGAATTGTGCATTGTTATGGAAATGGTCATCTCCTCATTATTTGTGCGAACATGTCATTTGCATTGGTTCTGAGACATGGTTATGACAAGTGTTATGTGAATTGAGAAAGAATAAGAAATTAAAGAGGATGTACCATTTTGAGGCACGTGTCGCGCGCTGCAACGGATATTATGATTCGAAGGACGTGTCACACGGCGCGACGGATTTTATTAACGAGGTTCGTGTCGCATGCCGCGACGGATGTATGCACAGATATGTCCCCCATGGGTCCCGAACTGAGAGACAGCGGATGTGTATCACTAAGTTAGACATGCATCATCATACTTGGCATTGCATTGCATATCTTTATCATTTGTGAACTTGTGAGTGTCTCTATGTGGAACCTGTGATTTATGAACTTGATCCCGTGTGTTACTGATCTGTAATTGTTAGAGTGTTGTTATTGAGCTATGTGCTAGGTAAATTGTGAACTGCTAGGTTGGGCTGATTTTATGCTGGTGGTAGTTGTGGAGGTTCGACTGGGGTGTAAGGGGTACCCGTATTCTATCCCCTTAACTTGTGTATAGACGTTTGTTTGCTGGGTACCGTGTGGTTTGGTACTCACCCCTTGCTTCTACAATTTTAGTAGGTTACGAGCCCGGATTTTTGTGATAATTTCTATTCCCTCTCTTCTAGTCTGAGGCTTCCTGTGGAGATTTGCAAGGTAGATGTTTGTCATCTCAACGGACCTTCTTACTCCTATTTATGATTTTGTTCTACTTTAGAGACAATATCATTTGAGACTTGAGTTTTTCTTTCAAATATATTGTGATACATTAGAGGCTTGTTCACGTGACAACCAGGTTTTGGGGATTTAGTTAAATTGACTTATTATCTGCATTAGTATTGACTTTTAAAATTCTTATTTTTTTAATTTTATTTCCGCACTTTATCGTATTGGTTGGGTTTGAGGTTAACTTGTGAAGGTGGGATAAGACGAATGTCATCACGTCCATTTTTGGGTCGTGACAAATATCTACCTTAATGCTTTTCTTTTTCTTTATTTTGTTCACAGAAATATCTACTCTTTATTTTTCTTTTGTTAGGCTAGGCTTAAGTTATGGACATCTTGTTGATCTCTTAATATCCTAATTTCACAGTTGAAAACTAGCATTAATATACAGAATAAAGATGGAGAATTGGATTCGAGAATACTTAAACGGAATTTGATAATTTACTGATTCAAGAGAAAAATACAAAATAAAGATGGAGAATTGGATTCGAGAATATCCAAACGGAACGTGATAATTTATTGATTCAAGAGAAAAATACAAAATAAATATGGAGAATTGGATTCGAGAATACCCAAACAGAATTTGATAATTTACTGATTCAAGAGAAAAATATCAGGTTGATTGATTGATAACTGAAAGAGATGGGGAAGAACGAAATTGCTTTGAGGAAGAAAAAAAAAAGCGTGAATTTGAGAGAAAATATAAGAGCATGAATTTTAAAGTCTGAATGATATTAACACTCTTTCATAAATCTGATTCAGTCAAATATATTCACACTTATTAAGAGCTTTTTTTTTAAAAAAAAAACAAATATATTTAATGGGTATGAATCATTCATATTCAGACCCCATTAAGAACAAACAAATGAGGCCTTAATCAAAACTCTTGAGTTCGAACTATGTGAATTTAGAAATTACCTGATCCAAATTAATGCAGTTTAATATTTCATACTAGTCTTGCAAATGAAGTTTTCCCAATGGCCATAACTGTGGAAACTCTTGTAGACTTCAAATTGATTATTTTAAGTTAAAAAAATATATTTACCTTAAATTTGTCAAAATAGTTAGGGAAAACTACCTTATTAGATAATTATCTATATCATGTATATTAATTCTATTTATACTTTCAAATAATTATGTATCTTATCATTAAAATTAAGAGTTTCTTATTATATATTAAGGAAGATACACGTATTTTTGCTACCAGATACACTAAAATAGAGAGAAAGGCGAGCAAGATGGGGAGGAAGGCGAATGAGATAGTCATGCATTTCATATACATGTGAATCACACTAGTTACACACTAGATATATACATGTATCTGGTGTGATTCACATATATCTGGGATATCAGATACATAGGAGAGTGGTGAAAGAGATGGGAGAGAGGCGAGCAAGATTTGTTATGTATCTCAGATACATGCGAATCCACTTGAATACGGTGTATCTAAAACAATGTCACCTAATTTGACCTACATATCCCGAAATACATGTATTTGGACAAGAAAAACATAAGAAAATTATACTAATATAAATTATTTTGATATTTAACATATCTGTCACAAAACTGTGACAATTTGTGACAATATTTATGACGAAATTCATAATGTTAACAATCCATATCTTCTTTCATTAATAAAAGCAAGAATCAACTCAAGGCACAAATACATATATATATATATATATTCTACATGAAAAATTGTCAAAACAAAAAAAATAAAGAAAAATATTTTTGGAGACTATTATACTACTAAGTTTTTCCTAACGAGTAGAGGCTTTCTATATAACCATAAATATTGTTGCACAAATACCTTTCACTAGATTTTTCAACTTTGAATTCTCTCCAGCTTTTTCTTGTGATATTGTAACACATAAAGACGAATTTACGGAATTTCATATTACTTTCAAATATGATATCTTTGTGACTATCACAAAATGTGCACAGAAAATCTAATGATTCCAAATTTCCAAAGTTTTCCATTGTAAAGGAATGTTCATGATGTGACTCTCCCAATCATCGTTTTGAGCCAAAATCCACAACTTGACATCTATCTCCAAATTTATTTTGCACTTCAAGACGGCTAATTTTTCCTTCACTTCTATCAGCTTGTAGTCATAATTATGGCTAATGAAATCACAAGAACATGTTAAAATTTTAAAAGTTTCAGGTCCGACATCAAATGCAATTATTTTCAATTTGGATGTAAGATACTCGTAACTCAATATATAGATAACTCCATTAAGACAAACTCTTTTTCGGGATAGAAAACAATTAAAGCTTTTCGTCTCTCTCCATGATTTGTCTGTATCTAAAGTGAATATCCAATTTCTTGTGTACCCTTCAGAGACATAACTAATTGACAAGCAAATTTTGTGCTTCTTTTTTTCTGGTTCAAAACCTATTAAATAAAAATAAAAATCGTAATTTCGTTGAATGTTCTCATCCAGGACAGGAAGAAATCTTACTTCTCTTGTACTGGCGTTGCAAATTACAACATGTTGCACGTCTCTCCATGCGCAAAACAAACCATTAACGCACATTGGATGATAATATGTGGAATAATGCTCAGAAAATTTATAAAGATCCTCATCAATACGAATAAAGGAGCCTATTCCATCTTCCTTAAGCTCTGCGGTATAAAATTCTTTAGGTTGGTGCACAAGATATTTTCTTCCACCAGGACGTGTCATAGAGAGGCAATGATGGAGGTCCACGAAATTTGATTCAAATACAAGAGAATTATAAAATTTGAAAACGCACCTATGAAGGAAGCCGTGAAAATATTTTGAAGATTATATCTAGCGGAATTGACTTAATTTTTGTAGATTTCATCTTGGAGGAGATTGGAGCTGTGGCCATGCCTTACGATAGTTTGAAAACCAGTAATATCTATATATATAGACCGTTTTCCTTTCCTTATAAAATTGGGTAGTTTTATCGATTTCTTTTCCAAATATATATGTAAAACAAGAATAAAAAGATTTTATTCTCCGATAGTTAGAATCCTAAATAAATTCTATCTAATTAATTTAGAGTCCAAGTTACTTTATAATACTTTATTTGTTATTTTTATTTAAATATTAATAACATGTGAAAATACTTAAGAATATTTCTAAAAATAAAATAATGGTGTAATTTTACTGTCCACTGTTTAGTTAATCTCTAAAAAGAAACCGTATTTTGATATAAATGATCGTGTAATATAAGATTTGTCAGACTATAAGATATTTTTTGAATATTGAATTCATATATGTGATTAGCATAATCAATTTTATGGAGCCTAATCCATCTTCCTTTAGCTCTGCAGTATAAAATCCTATCTGTTGGTGCACAAGATATTTTCTTTCACCAAGACGAGTCATAGAGCGGCACCGATGGACGTCCACGAAATTTGATTGATCAGATATAAGAGAATTATACAATTTGAAAACACACCTGTAACGTATTAAAGATTTGACCGGAAGCCATGAGAATATTTCGAAGATTATTTCTTGCGGAATTGACTTTATTTGCGTAGATTTCATCTTATTCTCCATATAAGAGGAGGCTGGAGCTGTCCTTTAAAAGTATAAAGGACTTAGAAATGTTGTTTGAACTTTTTGCCCTTCATTAAAATATCCGGCTTTAGATAAATCATTTTTCAAATATTATATCATTATTTTAATGATATTAAATATTAACTATAATAAAGATAATAAAAATTAAATGGACAATTTTTTTTTTATCATGATTAAAGTTTTAAATTTTCTGGAGAAGTTTTCCATCTAAAATAGACTTGATAGTTATAAATCAATTAAATATAAGAGGAGTCCAAATTCCTAACAAAACTATCTTAGCAAAACAAATACTGTCTTATATTTTACAAAAGCAAAAATTGTCTAGGTTTTTTTTTTGGCTCATGGGAATCCTTTTTATTATAATATAGGATATGTCCTAATACAAATTAAATAGGAGTCTTTTTTTTTATCATGAATACATTTTTATAAAAAGAGTTGTTTTGTTATGGTGGGTGGCGATTAATATGTAGGATTTAATCAATTTTTTCTTATTTGAACTATGTAGTAGTTACTCTTAGTATTGAAGAATTTAAAGTTATACAAAACTTTTAAAATATCTTCTACTAAAATATATAATTATTTAAGTAAATACAACATTTATTTTGACACCAACTGCTATTTTTAAATGAAGTTTCATTCATTTGTACGAGACACACATGCTAGGACTGTTCAAAACTGAACTGAAACCGATAATCCGAACCGAAAAAAAGTTATTGGTTTATCAGTAATGGGTTATTGATTTAGAGGTTTTGATAATGGTTTTGATTTTTTTTGTTATCGGGTTATCGATTCTTAACGGTTTGAGGTTTTTCTTAATGGGTTAACCGATAACCCGATAGTAAATTAAATAATTATATTTATATAATTTTGTATATAAAGTCCTTGACTTAGAGTTTAGTTTCTTACTTTTATTTCTGGCTGTCTCAAACTCTTGGATATTCTACAATGTAAAAGTGTTTGCTTTTTAGCAAGATGTAGTTTGTGAACTCATGTGCATGGTTCATTTGGTTTGTCACCTTGTTTCTAAGTGATTTTTAATGACTTTTTTTTGTGTCAAGTCTTAACGGTTAAACCGATAACGATCAATAACCAATAAACCAATAACTGATAAGTCAATACATTAATGGTTCTTTAACGGTTTAGCATTTCTACAAACCGATAACCAATAAGTCAAACCGATAAACTTCAAAACCGAACCGAACCGACCGATACGCAGTCCTAACATATGCAAAGCACGTATGGTAAATATATTTGAAATAAATAGTCAATTTTGGGATTCCTATTAGAGCGTACTTTTAATATATATTTTCTTGAGTTAATGTCAAAAACACATGTGAACAATCAATTTTTCCCTCTGTTTTTTCTCTCTCATGCCAATAAGAAGAAATCCATTCATTTGTATTATGTATCAATTGTGTTCAATCAAATATATGTGAGAGTTTTGTATTCTATTTTAATTGTATTCGAAAAAGTGTATTTTGTATTTTTGTATCAATTGTATTTGTATTCGTACGAATGCATATTGCATTCATCCTCTCTGTCAAATGTATTTGTATCCAATCAAAGAGAGGATGAATATAGTTGTATTCGTTGTATTTCGAATACAATTGATACAAAATAAATAAAGAATACAATGCAAAATACAACTCGTTGTATTTTGAATACAATTGATACAAAATAAATACATAATACAATGCAAAATAAATACAAAGTACAATTACAATGCAAAATAAATACAAAGTACAATCCTCTCTCCTCCCTCTCTCGATCTCGCTCGGCTCTCTCCTCCCTATCTCGATCTCGCTCGCCTCTCTCCTCTTAATATATATGTATTCATTTTGATACAAATCAGTTTGTATTTGTATTTTTTTTTAATAATTCCCGAAAAAATACACTTTCTCCTCTCTCTCCCAGATCTCGCCACCCTCCTCCCCTAACATTTTGCTATTATTAGTAATTAAGTTTAAACCATAAGTTATAAGGTGTAGGAAAATCACAAGAAGCAACATTTGAATTTTGACATATTCAGGTTTAGTTCGATAGACTATGCAACTATTGACGTTTCACCACCAGAAAAAAAAAAACATAGCCATAAAAAATTATACAAAACGATTATTTTGGTATAAATATTGATATGTTTGTCACAAAACCAAGACAGTAATACGGACAATTCATATATTTTTTTATTAATAAAAGAAAACGCCAATTATAGGCACAAATTATATGATCCTGTCATACATGAAAAACTATCAAATATAAAATAAAATAAAGGAATTTAATCTTGAAGACTATTACTTCAAATTCTTTCCCAACAAGAAGAGGCTTTCTACGTAACCAAAAATGTTGTTGCACAAATTCTTTCCACTAAAATTAAATTTGAATTCTCTCCAGCTTTTTTTTGTGATATCATAAGAGATATAGTCGTATTCACCAATTTTCAAAATATTACTTTCAAATATGATATCTTCATGATTATCCCAAGATGTGCACACAAAATTTAATGATTCCAATATTCCAAAGGTCAATGGCAAAGGGATATTAATGACCTGACTCTCCCAATCATCGTTTTGAGCCTTTTCCAAAATCCACAACTTGATATCTCTCTCAAAATTATGTTTACACTTCAAGACAGCCAATTTACCCTTCACTTCTATCAACATATAGTCATTACTACGGTGAGTGGAAGCAAAAGGACATGTTAAAATTCTAAAAGTTTCAGCTCCGACATCAAATGCAACTATTTTCAATTCCAATGTAAGAAGCTCGTAACTCAGTAAATAGATAACTCCATCGAGACAAATTCTATTTAGGGACATAAAACAATTAATACTTTTTGTCTCTCTCCATGATTTATCCGTGTCTAAAGTGAATACCCAATTTCTTGTGCACCCTTCAAAGGCATTGATATTAATTGTCAAGAAAATTTTGTACTTCTTTTTTTCTGGTTCAAAACCTATTGAATAAAAATAGAGACCACAATTTGGGTGAATTATATACTCATTCAGGCTGGGAAGAAATCTTACTTCTTTTGTACTGGCGTTGCAAATTACAACATGTTGCACGCCTCTCCATGCGCAAAACAAACCATTAACGCACATTGGATCATGATAATGTGGGGGATAATTCTCACAATATGTATGAAAATCCTCAATATGAGTAAAGGAGCCAATTCCATCTTCCTTAAGCTCTACGGTATAAAATCCTTCCGGTTGGCGCACGAGATATTTTCTTCCACCAAGACGAGTCATAGAGCGGCAATGATGGAGGTCCACAAAATTTGATTCAGATACAAGAGAATTATAAAATTTGGAAACACACCTATAACGTATTAATGACTTGACCGGAAGCCATGAAAATATTTCGAACATTATCTCTTGAGGAATTGACTTTATTTGTGTAGATTTCATCTTATTCTCCATATAGGAGGAGGCTGGAGCTGTGGCCATGCCTATGATAGTTTGAAAACCCTATTCCCAACGCAAGTAATCTATATCTATACTATATTAAAAGCATGAAGGACCTTAGAAATGTTGTTTAAACTTTTTGTCTTTCATTAAAAATTTCGTAATACATAAAATTGTTTTTTCATTATTTTCCTCAAATTATTGACTATAATAAATATATGAGAAATTTTGATCAAGTAAAACTCCTATTTATATGGAAAAAAGCTACGCAACCCATTTATAATTACGACTATTGGAATCATAAGGACATGTTAAAATTCTAAAAGTTTAAGCTCCGACATCAAATTCAACTATTTTCAATTTGAATGTAAGACATTCGTAACTCAGTATATAGATAACTCCATTGAGACATACTCTTTTTTGGGACATAAAACAATCAATACTTTTCGTCTCTCTCCATGATTTATCTGTGTCTAAAGTGAATACCCAATTTCTTGTGTAACCTTGTAAGACATTGACATTAATTGTCAAGAAAATTTTGTGCTTTTTTTTCTGGTTCAAAATCTATTGAATAAAAATAGAAAACGCAATTTTGATGAATATTCTCATCCATGCCGGGAAGAAATCTTACTTCTCGTGTACTGATGTTGCAAATTACAACATGTTGCACATCTCTCCATGCGCAAAATAGACCATTAACGCACATAGGATGATAATATGTGGGATAATGCTCAGAAAATTTAAGAAGATCCTTATTAATTCGAATAAAGGAGCCTATTCCATCGTTGCGATATAAAATTCTTTAGGTTGGTGCACAAGATATTTTTTTCCACCAAGACGAGTCATAGAGCGGCAATGATTGAGGTCCACAAAATTTGATTCATATACAAGAGAATTATAAAATTTGAAAACGCACCTATAATGTATTAAAGACTTGACCGGAAGTTGTGAAAATATTTCAAAGATTATGTCTAGCGGAATTGACTTTATTTTTGTAGATTTCATCTTCTTCTCCATAGAGATAGTTTGAAAACCCAATGCTCACATTTCAACTATCAAGTTATTCTATTTTTATAATCTAAATTATCATCATCTATGTATTAAAACACAACTTGAACATGATTAGGTCAACTATCAGTTGTTTTATGTTCTCTACCTGAACTACCACCATCTACTCAACTAAATGTGTTTTAACTTTTAACACATAAATGGTGATAATTTAGTCAGGAAAAAGTAAATAATTAATAATAAGGATGTGAAATACACAAAAAAAAATAAAAATTGGATGTGCTTTTCATTATTATTATCTCTAATTTCTTTTGCTCATTTTAAATTTGGCCTCTACTTGTGAACTTAGCCAAAAAAACGTAGGGGATTAAGTGAATCGGTTTGCAGACAATTGTAAAGCTGCCAATAATAGAGTTACGTAAAAATAAAATTTTTATATACTAATAATATATATATATTTATATAGTAAATATATAATTATATATAATCGTCCACAATAAGTGAAATTACAAAGAGTATTCGACTTTGGCTCCTATATTGAGATCTGATTAAATTAAATTTGTATTGAAAAATTTAATATTGAGAATAAAACCTTCTTAACAAAGCTAATTCATACTTCGGACTTATACTCGTAATTTTTAATAAATAAATAAATAGATAGTTTACATAATATCATATATTAGATTCCATATACGAGCTGTTATATATTATTACAAATATTTTTCACTTAATTTAAAATTTTTGAAGTTAGATTTGAAGATGGAGACGCTCGTGACTTGAGTTAGTGGGCTAACAGGCGTCAGTCCCCATACACGGTCTTACGACTTTGTGGAGATCTGTATTTTTGATAAACAGTCGTCCGGGCTTGTGTGCCGATCGAATTGACTAAACCAATGCAACAATCAAGAAGACGATCGAAAAGACATGAGTTAGTATAAGTCATTATCACAAATGTGAGCTTCCCCTCATCTTTATTCTCTCAACTTTTATTTAATGTTGGCCCGATCCACTTGTATTTTATATTTGTATATCTGCAATAAATATAAATAGATAACAACTCATTATTCTTTGTAATATACATAATTCATTTTTCCATAAATAAAATTGCTTCTTCTCTCTCATAGTCTGTTAGAACCAGAGTTACTAAAATAGATATTTTCACTCCCATTCCTATAATGCTTACAGAAATTGTATATAAACAATCTTAGAATAATATTTATTTATTATTTATCAATTACTAATAAATAAATAAATAAAAATATAATTTATTTTTTAGAAAATATTCTTCGTCGCACCAAATACACCCTTCATAGTCTACTCTTTTGTCAATAATTTATTCAACTTTTACAGGACAACTGGATAATGTTAAACAAATTAAGAGTTGATTTTCAATACACCAAAAATATTTTTTAACGAAAATTAATTAATAATAATAGTTTAATTGTAGTATTTTTTTTTGAGGCAATTAGCATTCTTTGTAAATGTTCCTAAAACCCATAGCTATATTAAATTCAATAACAATTAAGCTCTTTATTAATATGCGTATTTATTGCTGCTTAAAATTATTTTTGTTGTATTGCTCGAAGATTTATAAACATTAATCCAAAAAGTCATCCTTAATTAGCTCTAAAATATTCTTTGGACTTTCACTTACTAAATTTTTAAAAATATATTTTTAAATTAGTGGAAAACTGCTGTTACGACCGTCCAAATTTATTTATTTTTTTGCCAGTAATAAATATATGTATAGTGGATGTATACAGTATACACTAATATAATCGATACAGTCTTTGTATACTTTCTAATGAATACTCGCGCTCCCTCTCAAATTATCTGTTGTGATTATCTTTTTTACATAATTTTTAAAAATATTAATTAGAAAATGCTTTAACTATTTTATTTTTTATTGGTATTTGTACAATTATAACATTACTCGTAATTAAATGTATTTTAGTCAAAACTTTTTTTAACTTTTAAGACTATTACGGATAAAATGATAAAAAAATTAATTTATTTAAATTTTTAAAATAATAAATTATTTGAGATAACTATTTTTAAAATGACGACAGATAATTTGAAATGGTAGGAGTACGTAATTAATCAACTGACAGCTTATCTTTTGATGGAAAGAAAAGTATACCACTTAATTAAAGGCACGCAATTAATAAGACAAAATTAAGAGACTTTAGACTTAAGAATTAATCAAATAATCTTACATGTTAATTAATTAATTGACCTTGTGTATATTGCATGACAGAATGTAGTAATCTACTTGTTAATCTAATTTATTGGATGACAGATTTTGTGATTATCAATTTGTTAATCTAATCTGTTATGCTTATATATCTAATCTCACAACTACTCCAGTCACTTTGGTTTGTGACATTTTCCCTATTTTTCTATCATTTGTCTCCCATAGTCTGTCTTGAATATTCTCAATTCTTAAATATAATCCCACTTTTCTTCTTTCAATTATTGATAAATTTTAATTTTAATTTATTTAGACAAATTTTTAAATATTTTTTCAAAATTTGAACTCAAAATATCTAATAGAAGAATACTTTATTATGTGTCCAAATTCTTAATTGGTACAAATTATTTCTATCAAATACTTTCAATTCAAATTTTAAAAAATAAAATAAAACTAAGTGCGTTCTCAAATGTTTATTAGGTAGTTAAATTAATCAGATAAAATATATTATTTATTGTAAGTACATACATCAACCTCGATTGAAAAGGACTAAGGTTTTACAGCTTATTGAGGTAAATACATACAGTTAAAGAGATTTGACAAATTTTAAGAGATTAACTTATGTACGTAATGGCCATTTGAAAACACATTCAAGTATTTTTTTTTTCAAAATTTGAACTGAAAGTGTGTAATAGAAATACTATATTATAAGTTAAGATGCTCAATTAAAACAAGTCTTCGAATTTCTAAATACATTATTATATATTTAGATGCTCAATTAAAACAATCTTTTGTTTGAATGTCTAAACATTTTATTATATGTTGAGATGCTCAATTAAAACAAGTAATCGTTTGAATATCTAAACATTTTATTATGTGTTGAGATGCTCAATTAAACAAGTCTTCGTTTGAAGTTTAAATACGTTCTTATATGTTCAGATGCTCAATTAAAACTAATCTTCATTTGAGTGTCTAAACATTTTATCATATATTCAAATACCAATTAAAACAAATTTTCGTTCAAATATCTAAATACTTCATTATATATTCAGATACTCAATTAAAACACGTCCTCATTCGTTCGAGTATAATCTAAGCCTTTTTTCTAAGTCTTACAAATCCGCGTTTAGACCATCAAAAAGTCTCCTCCAAAAACACCCCATTTTCCAAGTCATTTCCCTTTTCCACTCACCAAGTTGTAAATCATTGCCTTTCTTCATTCAATTTCCACACTTATTTATAACAACAATTTCCACACTTATTTATAACAACAATTTCCACACTTATTTATAACAACAATTTCCACCCAAAAAAAAAAAAAAAAACCAATTCATCACTTGTGTTTTAAAAAAAAATCATGGGTCATATGGGATACAATAGAGTAATTGGAAGAAAAAAGTGCTTTGGGATTAAGCTAAATTCAAGAAAATTTTCTGTTCAAAGACTACAAGTGAAATTCTTGAATTTTTTCAAGATTTTGAGAAAATCAATGAATTTGTCTTGTGGGAATTTGTTAATTTTGTTGAAGAAGAACTTTAGTGGAAGAAAAAAGAGATATGAGAAGAATTTGGTGAAGAAAAAAGTTGATTATGGTATGTATGGTAATAGAAATGATTATAAGTTAAAGTCTTATACACGTTCAAATTCATTTTATGCTGAAGCTATTGCTGATTGTTTGGATTTCATCAAGACTAGGAATTCTCTTTCCATTGAGGAAAATCATGAAACTTCAATGTTGAAATGATCGGAATGACTGATCAGAGGTCTCAAGTTAGAATTTTCAGAAGGAAATTTTTTCAAAAGGTTGAGTTTGAGCTGAAGGTTGAAAAGATCTCAAGTCTAGTCAAAGGTTACGAGTTTCGATGAGTTTGAATTTTGAAAATAGAGAAATTCTCAAAAAGTTAGGAGGTTGAAGGGATGGCGAGTCTAAAGAGAGATCTTGAATTCAAAACTTGAAAATTGAGGAAATTTTCTACAAGGCAATGTTTTTTTCCTTTAATGAGCTCTACAATAATTCAAATTAATCAGACTAGTGAGTTTCGTCCAAATCCTTGTAAATATTAAGATTAGTATATATTTCCACTTTGATTTTTTTTATTTTCTTTATTTAATGTTGTATTTTTGTGTTGTTTGATCATAATTCATATGGTACCTCAGATTTAATTCAGGTGAAAATTGCCTGGTCATGAGATTTGAGATAGAACAATTTTTGTGTGTTTTGTTTGTCTTTTTTTTCTTGATGTTTTTGTTTGTACATTGGATACAGTTCTGTTTGTCCTTGTGTTTCCTCTTGTTGAATGATTGGAGATGTGGTGGGCCTTTCAAAGGAAAAGAAGGAACAAAATTACAATAAAAATAGGACAAGTTTTGTTATATGAATGGGGCTGCTCCTCACGAGGTCTCGGATTAGAATTCTGTGTATGAAAATTGTTGATAGGGAGTGCTTTTCTCTAAATGGGGCACTACGCTATGTAAACTGAAATTAATCATATTTCAATGTAAGTATCGAACATCGAATGCTTTTTTTTAAAGAAAAGATCTTAACTCTTGTTTTTGTGTTCTAGCATTAATGTTGTGTTTTTTTGTATTTGTTTTAGCATTTAAGCTTTATGTGTTGATATTGTACTAAATGTATTCCTTCCGTTCTAAAATAAGTGTTATTTTAGTAAAAATCATGTTAAGAATTCAATACAAATAATGTGTAGTTTTACTACATTATTCTTATTTAATAAATGTCTCTTGAAAATTACATATTATTAAGAAGATGAGGTATGATGGTATAGTTAGATCTTGAATACTCAAGATGACACTTATTTGAGATGAATAGAGTATTTATATAAGTAAACTATTTATAAGATAACTATAAATAAATCTTTATAATAAATATTCATTGATAATTTGCTAAAAATAATACTAATTTTTACACTATTATATATATTATAGAGAGTTTAAAATATATATATATATATATATATATATATATATATAAATAATTAATTATTTCATATTATAATAGATAAACTGTATTATTTTTGGGAGAAGGTTCTTAGTAGGTACTTATAGGTGAAGATTCAAAAGATTATGTGGCCACCTAACAAAAGTCTATTATTTTGACCATAACTAAAATCAATCAAAGTTTATGTTAAAAGTTGTGTTGTTGGGAACATTTTGGGGGGTTAGAAAAATTTATATATTAAACTAAGGGGCCATCCTATTTTTCAAACTTTGGGAAAGCTCACTAGTTATGTCTCCATGATGATAATCACTTTTGCTTTAATTAGTCAATTGTTGAGATTAAAGTCTCTTTATCTTTAATCATTTCATTAGAATGTTTACTTAATATAATACTTCTTCTGTCCAATAATACTTATCTACTATTGATTTTGCACACTTCTTAAGAAGCTATAAATAAAAGGGTATTATTATCATACTAAATAGAATAAAAGTAAAAATCAAGTTAAATTATATAAATAATAGTTATATTATTAGAAGTTGTGTAACAAGTTTAAAACTTATTCTCTGCTAATGTAGATATCACCTATATGAATCTTTTTTTTAATTGTACTTTAAGTTTAGCTAAGTCTACACTGTTACTAAGAATTTGCAGTCTTTCGAGATATTATCAAATTAGGTCTTGATACAAACCGTATAAGGAATATGAGAATCTCTTCACACCTAATGTGGGATCATTCCATTCAACATGATTTAGGCCTATCTCGTCCTTTTAACATCTTCACATATCGTAGATTTACTCCTATGGATCGGTGCATCTATAGGCAGTGGCGTAGCCACATAGTAGGCAGGGTGTCCAATTGAACACCCTTCGTCGGAAAAAAAATACAATATATATAAGTAAAATGATTAACGAAATGATTAAATAACATATTTTGGACACCCTTAACACAACAAACTATTATAGCCTAGTGATTTCAAATGCTTGGAATGAGGTAGTGCTCGTGTGTTCATATCTCACTAGCGACAAATCTCACTACTTTTTTAATCTTATCTGATCTTGTATGTCCACATATCCACCTTAGGATTCATATTTTTGCAATATTCATCTTTGAAATCATAAAATAGAAAAGTGTTGTTTCTCAGCCAACAACTAAAGTTGTCTACATATACTTGTTTGATCCTAGTTCCTAAAGCGTCCCTACTAATTAACATTGGAATTTGATCACTAAACCCTTTAATTAAAACGTAATTGACTTAGCAAAAGAACCTTTAGAAAACTTTAGGCCACAATTAAATTAAAGATTGAATTTTACTATAAGATATGACATTTATATATATATATATATATATATATATATATATATATATAAATCATGTTAATAAATTTTATATTATTGTGCATTTTAATCAGTTATAATAGGTAATTTAATTAATTTTCTTGTTCAAACGTATCAGGATTATTATAGACAATCACTCTTGTGATGTAACTACACTAATTCAAGAGTGTTCACTCAAATATTCTTCGTCAAAAAATTATATTATGACGTATAAAAATAATACTCTATATATAAATTTAAAATAACTTTTTAGAGATATATCAAGATTGTGTTGGTTGCGTTAGTTAGTGACATTGATTTAGCTAGTTATATATACATAAGCACAAATGTCATCTCATTAATTAGAGATGATTTTCAGGACCGAGCTTGTCGGGCGGTAATCCGCCATAACAATCTCAGATCTCTTGATTATAGTACCCGTATAGGGACATACAATCAAAGTAAAGAGAGATTTCTGTCTAATTATGGTAATTGTATGGAAGGGGTTTAATACCCTTTTACCCAAGCAAGGGGTCTGTCAAGATCCAAGTACATATTCAAAGCAGTCCATTAACTAGCAGTTTCTGACCGAGATTTTTACCGCCCCTTTTCTCCTTAATGGGGACTTACACTTCCCAGCTTTCCTAGTTCAGACCACTAAGAATAGTACTTATATCTGACTGTACCACCATCTCAAAACCAAGTTAAGATTATTAAACATAAATCTCTTTTTGCTTAAATTGAGTCTAAGATATTTGCATAGTTAACAGAGCCAATAGTTAGTTATTAACCTCATTTAAAGAATAAGGAGCCTGATACTCAAAACTTCGGTGTTTTTCAAAAGGTTTAGAGGAAGTTGATCCAGTTTTGTCTGCTAGATCAATAATCTTCTCCCGAAGTTTGTTATCAGTTACTTCCTTTAAAAGTTCTATCACATTATCAGATGTAATAGTATTAACATTCAAATCTTGAAATTGAGCCTGTAATTTGTAAATTCATCATTTTCACAAACACAATCATCATTTTTACAAGTATTATCGCAAACCTGTTCATTGTCAGAAAAGTCAAGTAAATCAACTTCTTCTTCTGATTCTAATTCCAAATCGTAATCTGATTCAGAACCGGATGTGTATAACAGACCGTAAATCCTTTCTTGTAAATCTCCTTCTAATTCAAGAGATTTTAACTTTTGAAGTTTACAATTTGGAGCTATGTGGCCATACTTTCCACATTTATAACATTTAACATTTGCCAAATCTCTTTTCGATCTATTTTTGGCAAATCTTTTTCCTTTCCGATTGCTCCTTCTAGCTTCTCTTTCTTCTTTAGATCGCTTTCTCGATCTCTTTTTCCTATAATGACCATCTTCTGATTTATAATACTTATCCTTTTTCTTATTACTATTACCCTTTAACTCTGGTAATCCAAACTGAGAACAAAAATCTCCCAATTGAGCTCTTTCTTTTAACTTATCTAGCTTATTCTGTCTAGATAGTCTTAATTCATTACACAAATTTAATCCTTCTTGTATATATATTCCTATCATCTTTCCATAAGTCATTTCTCCATAAGGAATTTCTGCATTATTTCCTCTTAGAGATTTCCTTACTCGTTCTGCAAATAATGACGGCAGCCCATCTATAAATTTGGCTTTCCAATAAGAATATTTGTTCTCGGGTAATTCCATAACCCGAATGAGATAAGTATCTTTGTACATTGAAACTCACTTAAAGTCCTGCATCTTAGACCATTAAGTAAAGTACGCACTGTTTCATGCTGATTCGTATAACGACCATTAAAATGTTCTAAAATAGTAAGAACAAGAGTATACACTGCATCTTCTCTATTAGCTGCAAGAGTCATACCTAGGTTATCAATGCCTTCCTTTTCTGCTTTAGCATTAACTACCATCGTTTTTTCTTCATTGGATAAATAATTATCCCACCAACCTCTTAATTGGCCTGTAAAACCTGCAATAATCATTTTACAGATATTTTTATCTGTATTATTAGTACTTTTACAGATAGTTGCATACATCAACATACGATGTACCATTATAGTTAACTGTCTATCAGTTAACCCATCCAAATTCCATTCATAGATCTCTGAACCACTATACGACGTATTAGTCTGATTCCAGTATCTTTCTTCAATTAAGACATCTTGAGGAGTAGGCCTTGAATAATAATAAGTTTGCATCCGAGGTTTATCACCAAATTTATAACCTCTTAACTTATTTATTTCAGAAACAATCTCTTCTTTATGATTTCCAGACTTATCAATCTGATCACCAAAGTCTTCAGACAGATTTATCGGCTGTAAACTCAAATTTCCAAATTTTTTATCTAACCTTGAAAATTTTCATCTAAAAGATCTTCCAAATCATTTAAAGTTTTAAACTTAAATCCTGTAATTTCAGGAGGTCTTTGGATATTTGCAATAGCAACTGGAGCATCTGGAACATCTTTAGAAGCATCTTGCGAAGTAGAAGCTATGTCAGATGTCTTTTTGCTATTACTAATTTCCTTTATCAAAGAAATTAAATCATCTAATTTTTTATCAAGAGAACTAATATGTTCTCCTATCACTTTCACATATAAACCCAAATAATTGTTTTGAGAAATAATTTTATTTATTTATTTTATAGTTACTTCAACAACGTCTTTTTCAATAAATTTTTGAAAAGCTTCAAAAGTAATTCCAGTATTATTTGGTAAAATAAAAGCCGATTGAGGCGGATAAATTCCTTTTATCAATTTTCCAGTACTATCTTTATAAGATCTTTCCAAAACATTAATGTATAAAGGAAGATAAGTTGATATAAACCAAGGAACAAAATCCATAATTTTATTGTGCAAAGCACATGTTTCATAAAACTCTTGAGAGATATTACTCATATCTTCTTTATTATAAGAAGCAAAAAACCCAAATTTTAAATTGATTCCATTTTTCTGAATGAAATTCTTTTTGAATATAACTTCTTGCCTGGGAATCAGGACTAAAATCAATTTGGTGTGAAATCATCAAAAACTATCATTATCAATTCCCATCTCGAAATTTGTAGGTACATCTCCTACCTGAGAAGCAGTGAGAATCTCTCCCTTTGTATTAACCACTTGAACAATATTGGTTTGAGGATCAACCTTTATAACTTCTTTAGCTTTTACCTTGTCCTCTAGTCTGTTAGTAGACAGAGTATGTAAAGAAGCTGCACGATTTCTTGCCAAATTATATTCTGGCTCAATAGGAGAAATATAATTCAACATAGGTCTTCTCAATTCTGAGAAAGAATTTCTTGAGTAAATCGTGGATCTATCATCAAATCTTCCAGTATTACTGTTATTAAATTGAATCATAATCCTTCCATCCGGATTTTGAGAAACATGAGAACAATCAGTGCTACTGACTTCATTTGTCAGCTGATCAGGAGCTATCACAGAACTTCAAGTCCAAGTTTCTGGAAAATTTATTTCATCCCACAAAATTGTCCTCCTTGTGGTAATTTTTGACTTGCAAAATTGGTTTCCATCAAAACCGTTTGTTGAGAAGTATCATATAACTTGCACTTTGGATTCAAAGTAGATAATAAACGATAATAAATTCTATCTGACAAGCAAAGCAATTCTGAGCCTGGCACATAATTATAACCATGAGTTTTAACATTTAATGTTAAAGCATCTAAAATATTCACATCAGATAGAGATAGCTGCAAATTAGGCTGAGTATTAAAATAAACTGGGTCATAAGCAACAGTGGATTCAATAGTTCCAATTAAAGATTGCCGAAAATTATAATTTCTTGCATCACGCAAAGCAGCCATAAAAGTTTCTGGTAAACCTTTTAAGGTTAAAGGTTTAAAAGCAATTTGCACCATGCCAATATGCATAAAATTAAATTGATCCTTATATAATTTAATATCACGCTCATGCAATAATCAAATCGTCTGTTCTGACGAGTTCAAAGCAATAGATTGCTCCGTAGTTTTTATCAATTGTTTAGAAGAAAACTTATCAAACCATCCATAATCATACACAGTCTTCATCGAGACTTTTGGAATAGTCCATTTATTTAATAAATCTAGATTTTGAGGTATATCTACCTCTCATCCAACAACTAAAGTTGTCTACATATACTTGTTTGATCCTAGTTCCTAAAGCGTCCCTACTAATTAACATTGGAATTTGATCACTAAATCCTTTAATTAAAACGTAATTGACTTAGCAAAAGAACCTTTAGAAAACTTTAAGCCACAATTAAATTAAAGCTTGAATTTTACTATAAGATATGACATATATATATATATATATAAAAAAAAATATCATATTAATGAATTTTATATTATTGTGCATTTTAACCAGTTATAATAGGTAATTTAATTAATTTTCTTGTTCAAACGTATCAGGATTATTATAGACAATCACTCTTGTGATGTAACTACACTAATTCAAGAGTGATCACTCAAACATTTTTCGTCAAAAAATTATATTATGACGTATAAAAATAATACTCTATATATAAATTTAAAATAACTTTTTAGAGATATATCAAGATTGTGTTGGTTGTGTTATTTAGTTTATGAATTTTAATTCATTTATTTTTGTTTATTGGATTCTGACAAATTATTTATTCTAATTCAATAATTTTCGTTGACTAATATTACTGAATTATCTTGAATCTGTAACTATAACACTAGCTCCATTCCTGTAATTAATAATCAAAACTTTTGCATAAAGTATGCAAATGTCCACATTAGCTTTTTGCTAATGTGAACTCATGACAAATAACAAAAAAATTAAAATTGTCAATGGTTGAATAAATGCAGACTAATCATTTTAACCTCCTTAACGACTATGATTAGGTTTAATATATACTACTCCGTCCGTCTCATATATTCAAATAAGTTTATCTTTGATTGTAAGTTTTTTATAGATCTTTTAAACATTTTGAATTATCAATTATAGTGAAATATAGTACTTTTTACGTAGTTTATAAATATATAAATTTCATTTCAAAAAATTTGAAGATTTCATGCGCAAATTTCCGATCAAATTTAAACTGTTTGACTCTAGAAAAACGAAAAGTGCCACATAAATTGGGACAGAGAGAGTATTTAATATATAATATATTTTCCAAAACATTAAATTTAATATATTCAAAGGGTACATTAATAATATTACTCCTATCATTTCTTGTTTCTTAAAATGCGTGTCAAATCAATAGTGAATAAATATTATTGGACAGAAAAAAATATAATTTTTTTCAACAAATGAAATTCAATGAAATGTATAACGCATACGAAAGGAAATAAGCTTTCCAATTCGGCCCTCTCTCAATTTGAATAGAAGAAAATTACGTATTTTTTGTTTTCGTTTTTAGCAGTTTGAATTTGGCGCCAATCCCGCCAAAATCCGACCCATTTAAAACAAAGTTCTGACCCGTAATTATTGGCCACATGTCATAAAGATCCACTCCAGAAAGCCCAAAAACAATATAAACTCTCCACCGTCGTCGCCACCAACCACCACCACCGTCGTGTCTCTAATATGGCGGACATACAGAAGACCAAAGTTTGCATCATCGGAAGCGGACCGGCGGCTCACACTGCCGCCATTTACGCAGCACGCGCCGAGCTAAAACCGATCCTTTTTGAAGGATGGATGGCCAATGATATCGCGCCAGGTGGACAGCTCACAACCACCTCCGAGGTCGAGAACTTCCCCGGATTTCCAGAAGGACTCGCCGGTGGTGAACTCATGGACCGGTGCCGTGCTCAATCTGTTCGATTCGGTACGCAGATCTTCACTGAAACTGTAAGTAACGTTGATTTCTGTGCTAGTCCTTTCAAGGTTATGTCCGATGAAAGGACTGTATTAGCAGACACTGTTATTATCGCTACTGGTGCTGTTGCTAAGCGGCTTGAATTTCCTGGATCCGGTGACGGCGTAAATGGCTTCTGGAATCGCGGGATCTCGGCTTGTGCTGTGTGTGACGGTGCAGCTCCGATCTTCCGTAACAAGCCTTTAGCTGTGATCGGTGGTGGAGATTCTGCAATGGAAGAAGCTACATTTCTGACGAAATATGGTTCGAAAGTGTATATAATTCATAGGAGGGATGAATTTAGGGCTTCGAAGATTATGCGAAATAGGGCATTGAGTAACCCTAAGATAGAGGTGATTTGGAATTCTGCAGTGGTGGAGGCATATGGGGAGAAGTCTTTGGGTGGATTAAAGGTGGAAAATGTGGTTACTGGAGAGGTATCAGATTTGGAGGTTTCGGGTTTGTTCTTTGCTATTGGGCATGAACCTGCTACCAAGTTTTTGGATGGACAACTGCAGTTGGATGCTGAGAGGTATGTTGCAACCGTGCCTGGGACGACAAAGACGAGCATTAGAGGTGTATTTGCTGCTGGTGATGTGCAAGATAAGAAGTACCGGCAAGCCATTACTGCTGCTGGTTCAGGTAGTGATCCTAATTTACTTTGCTGTTTGCTCTTTGTTAGTTTGCTTCATTGAGCATTGCTACAACTTCTCTATTGGTTGTGTCCGATGAATGCCATTCAGGGGCGGAGCCAGGCCCCTTTTAGCGGAAAATTACACTGTTTATAGATGATTAAAAAAACTATCTTTTATGTATATATTGTAGATGTTTAACGTCCTTTGGCTTCTTAGTATGTTTACTTCATATTTTGAACTCCTTAATGAAAATCCCGACTTTGCCAATTGCAACAGTGTTGAAGAATCCCCTCTTTTCAACAAGAGCACTAAGCCTCAATCAAAGCCCGTCTGAATCTCGGGCTATTTGCTCATACATGGTTGTGAAAGTCATAAAAATAATCCAAAATCCATTTTTTAAAAAATTAAATTATTGCTTTGTTTTATTTTGTTTACTCTAGTTTGGTGATTCTGTATAGTTAACTAACTGTTAAGGATTGAATAATATAATGTCCTTCTAGGAAATAATGAACTAATGTTAGCAATTTGACCCTTTATTTTCTGAGCTGGAAGTAAAGCATCAAAATGTTTTTAAAAGTATGCTGCTTTGATAACAAGTGTACAAGGATTTTACGGTACATGACCTTGATAGGTGCTGAGAATAAGGAAGCACTTTCTATCATATTAAGAAGAGCTTCAAAGGAAGCATTCCTCATTGCAGCCACAGCAGTAGCACCCCGCATTTTTTATTAATTGGATCCCCTATCTCTACTTTTTAGGGAAGGTTGGCTGGCTCTATTGAATGAGGGTTAGGTTATCAAAGTTTGAAAATAGGAAATTCTCAAAAACTATTCAATTAGGAACGTCAAGTGTTGATACTGACTTCCAGGAGACATCATAGATGTAATAAAAGAAGCGAGGTTTCTATTTAGCAAGAGGTGGTGTAGCGGTTCTAAATGTTGATAGAGGGGAAAGATCTATCCAGCTTATAGCTTAGAAAATGAAACTTCACAAGGCTTAAGAGAGAATGAGAAGAAAGATATCATATGGAAGTTACCAGAAATACATAATGAATGCAAATGGAAGTTGATTTAGAGGAAATGAAGCATCGTGCTGCTCCTGGTATAACCAGCAATTTTCTTTATGCGTTGTTTATAAGGATTAGTATGTTCTTGAGAAGTCGTTGTGGAAGAGTTTTTTTCTTCATTTTTTTTTGCGAAGTCACTTGATTATGGTTTGCCTTTTTCTCAAGATTTTGCTGGACAATTAGTGAAAAATCACCTCCAATTAAAGAAAAATGGAAAAACAACCCTTATTAAACAATAAATTTGTAGCCCTTGATATCAATCAAAAACATATTTTCTGTAGTCCATTATGATGGTATCTTGTAAGGATTGCTTGAGCACAAAGCAACTTCTTGAGATAGGTAAAATATTTTTCACCTCAAGGGAATAGTGTAGTGCATTGATATATCTATAAGCAATAGTTCTCTGGAAAATTGTTTCAATTCCCTAGAGCTTGATAGTTTCTGGAGGTGAAAGTATTTGATAGGAAGTTGATTGCCAATTTTTCTTAATGTACTAGTCTGGACTGTGGTAAAGTTGTCTCCATATGACCCATAAGTCACAGGTTCGACCCATGGAATCGACCAATGATGATTGTATCGGGATAAGCTGCCTACAATACATCACATTCCTTGGGGTGCATCCCTTCTCCGGACCATGACGTAGGATGCTTTGAGCACCGGAGTTTTCCCTTTTTTTTTAATTTTATTTTTTATACTAGCATGGACCACAATATAACGATCAACCAATATATATTTTTCCAACAATTTATTTCTTGTTTTGGTTAGTGCTACTATAATCTCCTGTCATAGTTGTCCCATGGAGAAGAGAATTTTCTTCCCATCTAAAGTAGAAACTTTAATCATTTCTTCCAGTCCAATATTATACAACTCAAATATTAAAATAAATTGGTTTTACACCTTTCCTAACACAGTTCTGCACTTTCTGAAATCTAAATTGTGACCTCCTATTTGTCTAAGCGTCATCGTCAAACTCCTGTACCAACCATTTGATTCTATGATCTTCTGATTTCATTCTACTCATAGGAGGTTTCTATGCCAAGTCAATAAATGTCAAGCAGTGCATTTGTTTTGTTTACACCTTTCAGTGCTAACCCCGACTTCCAAAACTATTAATCAGTATTCATCCTGTAAAGAGTATTACGTTAACCAATTTTGAACTGTGTTAACATTTATATGCTATGGGCTTCATAGGTGGACCGTTGTTCTTTATGACACAACGAGTCGCTTTACTATTTTGATTTGGTGGAGAATGTACAGATATTTTCCACTTGAATCTCCATTATTTTACTGATCTCGAGCTGGATTTAAGTCAAAGATTTGTCTCACAAACATTAGAAATTGCATGTTTCTCAACTCCCTGTATTAACCAGTACTTTGACACATGCTTGTTTGAAAAACCTTGTTTTGCAGGATGCATGGCAGCCTTGGATGCAGAGCATTATTTGCAAGAAATTGGTGCCCAAGAAGGAAAGAGTGATTGATAGCATGGCAGCCTTTGCCACGAAAGAATCGGTATTTGCTTAAATTCCGTATCTGTTCAAATAAATTATTGTTATCATGAATTTATCGACAAGAAACTTTTTTTGCAACGATTTACAAACCATAGGGATGAATTTGATGGATACAATGACTAGCATTTACTTTATTGCAATTCTATCATGTGATTAGTCTTTCATGCTTTGAAGAGATGGCATTTTGTAATCAAGATTAGATGGTGATTAATTAATGGATTTTGAAGGACTTAAATAACGTATTGAGCATATTATACTTTTGAAATATGAATTTCGAATATAATATTTGTTGCAATTGTTATGGTGCAATAAACTCTGGGTGCATTACCCATAAGAACTTCAAAACTGTGTACAATAACAAACAAAATGGGTAACCTGGATCTATTACTAGGGGCGGATCACGGTACATGTAGGTTCACATAAATTCAATAGTTTTTGTTTAGACTAAGAATATATTAAAATTCATTAAATATTTTATTGTAAAAGGGAGGATTTATTAACTTTTCTAAATTTGAGTTAATTGAGCTCCCCAACTTGATAACCAACCCAGATAAAATTTGTATATTTGAAAATTACGTAACTCGAGATGTAGGGGAATTTAATATTCCAATATATGACAAAATATAGTTGAGGATGAATTGGTCCAAATAGAAAAATGGAAATGAAGTATATTTCATCTGAATTTCTTTTCATCGGACAATTTTTATTTTTCTAACTGAACTATCACTATCTATGTATTAAAACACACTTAGTTGAGTAAATGATGATAGTTCAGATGAAAAAAAGGGAACAATTGATAGTTGACCTAGTCTGCTTCTAAATGTGTTTTAATACATAGATGATAATAATTAAGATAACAAAAGATCTATGTAATAAAACAAACCTAGTTGAGTAAATGATGATAGTTCAGATGAAAAAGGTGAACAACTGATAGTTGACCTAGTCTGCTTCTAAATGTGTTTTAATACATAGATGATAATAATTAAGATAACAAAAGAGAAAATTGATAGTTAAAATGTAAAACTCATAAAAATAGTAATTCAAATATGTTTTATACTCTTTTTAAATTTGTGTACAACTTTTAAGAAAGTTTTTTGATAGCCTTATTCATAAGAATACTTGTCAAATATCCTTTATATATCTATCTGAAATGTCTCAAATAATTAACACTGACTGAGTGGAGTCATAAAAGTGAATTTGAAATTATATGGTGAATGAAGGGAATGATTCATATTGGTAATGACAAAGTCAGAATTTTCGAATCTTGTTAAGAAGTGCTCAACTAGTGAATGAGAGAAAAGATTTTTAAAAAGATACAACACTCTGTGCTGATCAAAACAATACCAATATTGAGATGCCATTTTGGAACTAAATTACAAAGTAATAACAAGTACAAAAGATAATACAAAAGACATTGTAAGGTCATCCACCTTGACACAAATTGAAACTTAATCATACCAACTACCATATCTTAAAAAAAATATTTGCATATTAATACCTTACCTACCACCTTCACATGGATACACCACAACATACAGATCATCTTGTCTCTAATAATATGGAAATATTATTCCTAAATTTGGTATTGTAATCCTTTATTTCAAAGATGATGATGATGATGATTATATTTCAAGAAAGTTGCTTGTTGGGAATAATAAAATCTGTACAATTTTCAAACATTAAGTGGGGAGAAATTAGCTGTCTTCTGCATATTAGGAGGATTACTTTGTGACATCTTTGCATGATCTATTGTATTTCATGTGGCTCTTAACAAGTTGCCCAGCTGAGATAGCTGACATGAGGGATAGCTCACCGGCGAGAACTGAACCTGCTACTATTGTGGCCAAGAGCCTTGCATTTGACCCTGGTGCCTCTCTGTTGGCACCTTTCACTCCTAATAAGTTCAAGCAAGCTGATTGTGATGCAAGTTGAGTTCCTCCTCCTACTGTACCCACCTGAAAAATTACAAATATGCATAATAAGTACAACGAAGAAACTCACACTTCCACGAATACTTTTTAGTAGTAACAACAACAACGATGACATACCCAGTGTAGGTAGAGTGTACAGACCTTATTCCTACCTCAAAGGTAGAGAGTTGTTTTCGATAAAAGTAGAGAGGACTTATATAGACAACCAAAACTTGCTTGGGATTTGAGGCATAGTTGTTTTAAAACTCATTAAATGATATCGTTAAAATCCTCACATGTAAAAGTTTGGGGGGTGGAAAGATGGCGTACCAAGAGTATCAGAATGATCAAGAGTAAGTGTTTTATATGTTAAATGCATACCTCGATTGAAGGCATGGTGACGGAAATATGGAGGTCCTTGCCATCATTTACAGCCTCCATCATAGTGATGCAATGGGAGCTCTCAATATTTTGAGCCGGGTCCTGGCCAGTGGCTAAATATACAGCTGAGACAATATTGCTGGCATGGGCGTTGAAGCCACCAAGTGCACCAGCCATGGCAGAGCCAGTGAGGTTTTTAAGCATGTTCAGCTCAACTAGAGCAGCAACCTCAGTTTTCAGAACTTTCTTCACCACCTCTTCCTTGATGATTGCCTCACAAACTACTGACTTTCCTCTCCCCTCAATCCAATTAACAGCTGCTGGTTTCTTGTCCGAGCAATAGTTCCCTGTCATAATTCAACAATTCCAATTGATAAGTGTCTACCGATCATGGGGGTAAAGAAGGAAAATTTTTTTAGGTGTGCCATTACTTGAGGCTTGTTGTTACATTACATTGGGCATTAGGCAGCATGTAAATCAAGTATATATGAAAAAACCATGAACTAGTAAGTAAATCAAGAATACAGCATTACACTCACTTTCTTTTATGACAACAATTGTGAACTTAGCATAAACAAATAAATGTGTGTGTGTGTGTATGCATTCAATTGTTCATATATAGTTCGAGCTGAAAAGCACACCGCTCAAATAGTGCATCGGTCCCATTTATGAAGTTAATATATTTTATAGCAGTATAGTTGAGCAGGTAGTTGAGTACATGGGCTATCAAAAATGATTTATTTTTTTTTAGAAAAAGGTAGGTGGAGTACCAGATATGCCGATGATGTCCATGTCGGGGTACTCATTCTGAAGGTAATCAAGAACGTTTTGTACACCTTTGGAAACCATGTTCATTCCCATTGCGTCACCAGTGCTACAGCTAAACCTCATGTATAGATTCTTTCCAGCTATTGCACATTGAATGTTCTGTAATCTGGCAAATCTGCTTGATCTGTAAAGTCCAAATCAAAAACAAAGTTATACAACTAGTAAACATAATATTGGATGATGACATGCTGATATCACAAAAAAATCAAAGATTTATCCAAGGAAATTAATGAAAATGACAGATATTGAGGTAACAGAAAAATCTAATAAAATCATAAAGACCATGATGGAAGTTCTAGATAGGGTAAAAAGACATTGTTGAAAGAAGAAACAGAAAATGGATTCATTCACTGAACACATCAACATCAAGGGATCTTCGCAAGGAAAAAGCATTAAGAAAAGATGTCTGAAATATTAGTCAACAATAGAAAAAAGAAGGAAAGATCCAGATGTTCTCATCTACCATTCTGTTTGAACACTTTCATGGTAACTTTCATCAACTACAAAGCAAAATACTACTCTCTCTGTTTCAATTTGTTTGTCTTTTGACTAACACAGAGTTTAATGAAAAAAAGAGAACTTTTGAATCTCGTGAACTAAAGAAATGTTGAATGTACCAAAATTCCCTTTAGAATTAAAGAGTTGCCAAAAAAATGAAAGAAACGTTCTTTTTTAAACAGACAAAAGAGGAAAGCAAGACAAACTAACTGAAACGGAGGGAGTTTATACTTTTTAATTTATACCATTTTCAAGAATTCGCATTTATAAAGCTATTCAATACCTGGACTTTGATATGATGATTTTCTATCATAATTACTACTTTTTAACTATAGTTTAATACTTTTTCATAACTCGAGTAGTATATAAATCAAATTTAAGGAATTACTATGATTCTATTAACTTCATAGTAAAAGATGAATGCAGTAAAATGAGTATAAGCATATTAAAAATCAAAACTTGAAGAAGAACAAGAACACTCACTGGTTGAAAACAACAGATAGAGTCTCAAAATTCATTGGATCCTCGACGAAGAACTTCAACTCAGCAGCTCTCTTGGCACTGCCGAACCTGACTACAGGAGCTCTAGTCATCCCATCTCTGAACAAAACACTCGTAGCACCACCAGAAACATAAATGGCTTTGCAACCCCTGTTAGTACTAGCTACTAAACATCCTTCTGTGGTTGCCATTGGCACAGAAAACTCTTTCCCATTAAGCAACAATGGTCCAGCTATACCCACTGGTATTTGAATATACCCAATTGGCATCTCACAACACTGTCCAAGAATTGATTCATAATCAAATCCCTCTAATGGTAACCCTTCCAATGACTTCCCTGTACTCCTCTGTAACGCCTGTTTACGAATAAAAGCAGCTCTTTTACAGTCACCCAACTTAGATTCCAATGAATACGACGGTATTCTCCCTTCCACCACCGATTTGATAACCACCTCGTCTTCCTCCGACGAAAATGGTGTGATTATCTGAGCAGTTTTTTCAGCAACAGGTACAGATTTCATTGGGACATTTCGTCGAACAGGTGATGGTGTAACAGTTCTATCAATAAACTGTTCTGGGGTTTCATCGTCAACGTCCCAAGAATCATTATTTCCTTTAGAAACGAAAGACTGAACAAACCCAATACCAAAAAACCCCAACAGATAAATAACTGAAGCTATCAACGAAACCATAGCAACTAATTCCGAAAAGGTAAGCACGTGGAGTGGAATTCCATTACGGATCTTCTCACGCCATCTGTGCAGAAGAAAATACATGACAGAGAAAAACATGGTGAAGAACAAACCATTTGTAAGATACAAAGGCAATGGAAGAGCATCTGAAGCTTTAACAGAGGAATCTTGAATATGGGGTTTGAGAGGTTCGCCGGAAGAAATGTCCTCGGTAGGGTAAAGGGGTTTTACAGGTCGCCGGCGAACGTCCATCGTGAAATTTTTCCGGTCGCCGGAATTTACAGAGGAAATTGGAGGAATGTGAGAAAGTATTGTGAGTGATAAACCGAATGTATCGGAAATGTATTTATAGCAAAAAACATTGCATAAATACAATATTTTACTAATTTTTTTTAGCAAATTAAAAAAATTGTTTATTGGTAAAAAAAAAAACTATATTTTTGACAAACCAATATTAATTAGATATATATTTCTTGTGTAGCAAAAAAAAAAGTTACTTAGGTACACTCTTTTTCGAACCTCATTTATAGAATTATACTGGATCAGTACAACTGTAATGACGAAGCTAGAATTTCAACTTATGAGTTTTGAATTTTACATTGACGATTTAAAGTGATAATAAATGAATTCTAAATTTAAATTTGTATACATTGAATGAAAGTTTTATTGAATTCGGTGAACTTGCATGCAGGCTACTAGCTTCGCCCATAAGCATAAGTGTTTTTTTCTCATTTTAATTACTTGTTTGAAAACTGGATCCTTTTGAAAGTTGTTTACTTTCGTGAGGTAATGATAAGGTTTGCGTACACTTTACCCTCTTTAGATCTCACTCGGTGGAATTTCACTAGATATGTTGATGTTGTTGTTGGTTGAAAATTAGATCCTAATAATAATGGGTCGTTTAGTAGTCGGTTAAGTTGTTATTCATGTATTAATTTTATATATTGTTTGATTTGTAAATAAAAAAAAGTTATTCATATATTAATTTTATATGATGATTATCTACACATAGCATTGGAAAGATCTTCTATTTTACGTTATGCAACATATTAATTAAGTTTAATGACATAAATGACATAATTTTTGCATCCTTTCATAAATAGCATAACTGATATCAATTTTAGCATATGTATAAAAATTTATTAATATAGATTAATCAATAAAGGAGATCCCATAAAATCTGAATTTAAATTTATACATTTTTAAAAATCTATTTTAAGTTTCAACTTCTCTCCCCAACAGTTAATATATATTCCTAATTGTTAGCAATTTTTCTTAGTAAATTTTTCTTATACATTATTTATATTCATCATATATTAAATAATATAATATTATACACTATTACTTTCATGTAACATAATATTATTATAGTACTTTATTATATGTATTCTGGCTATAATTAAATTTACGTACATATAATATTTGATATGTACTGCTATTATAAAACTATCATATATATACTTTTGACATAAAAGCATATAAGCATGACTATCTAAATTTATAACAAATTAATATAATGAGGCAAGTATTTTGTAGAAACAATATATAAAAGAAAGGTTATAGAAAGGGGAAGTAACAATTGCCTATTTAATTACAATGATTCATCCTTCTTTTTATGAATTGATTTAGACAAAAAGGGAAGTAACAATTTCCTAATTAGTTTTGGAAATTAAAAACCCCGATCATATTATGATCATGGTATGATATTGGATGGTCAAGCGCGCCCCCATCGTCTAATCTTATTTTAGGTGAGATTGACTATCTGAATTTTTAAAATTTTAATTTTTTTTATGTTTGTTTTAGGAGAGATTAGTTGTGATAGTCCTTTATTAATGTTATTCTAGTTCAATGATTCTATTAGGGCTGTTAAAATGAGCCCAAAAATAAATGACTCGCTTAAATCGATCAAATTTTATGGATTAAGCTTGAAATATTTATAATTGGGCTAAATTTTAACCCATTCATTTTTCTTAAAATGATTGTTAGCTTAGCCTAGTTTAATCGTGAACTTCAACTCATTTTCTGTCTTCATTAAATTATTTTTTTTTAAAAAAAATATATGTTTCATCACACTCAATAGGATCATGTCTCGGGTCTTGGGTCTCGAATCACATGTGTCGAGTATCAAGTCCTAGGTCAGGATCGAATAGGTCTCGAATCTCGAATATCAAAATCCTGCGTTGTCGAGTGTCGAGTGTCGAGTTTTGAGTTTTGGTTCGAAGTCGAGGTCGGATCCTAGGTCTCAAATCCCAAGTGGAGGTCAGATCTCAAACTACGATCAGGTCTTAAATTTGAGTCGGGTGGGGTTGAATCGGATAGGGGTCAAAGTTGGGGTCGAAATCGAAGGCTTGAGCCTCGTTGGATGGAAGGGGAGGGGTGTACTTGAGCAAAGGGTGGAGGTGGGGGGAGTGGACCATTCAAAAAAAATTAAATTAAATTGGCGGGATCATGACACGACTCCTTTTTAACTCATTTCAACTAATCAATTTAACCCAAGTGATTTTTTGGTTGATTTTATTCTAAATTATTTATTAATTTATCACATTTTAATTTACTCAATATCAACTCAATTCTCTCATTTGACACTGCTAAATCAAGTAGAAACTCACATAAATGGAGTGGAAATTAAATACTTATATACAAAATAATAAAAAGACTTGGTTTTAGTTTATTTTGTCAAGTTGACTCCAAAATTGGAATGTGGGAGTAAACACAAATATGGATATTTATTATTTATATAAATACATCATATTGTGAAAGTCTATTACATACTCTTTTTTTTGGATAAATTTATAATTGGATAAGCTTGTAATGAGATAATTTATAATTGGATAACTCATTAAAAACAACTTGTTCTTTTTAATGGAGTTGGTTGTAAATAGATATTAATTGAAATTTATAGATGATGAATATTTTTATAAAATATAAAAATTTGGGATAATTTTTAAATTCTAAAAATTTTCAAATATTAGAATTTGACCCGAATTCTTTTTTTTTAGAACTTGAGAACTTGAGATATTTGCCAAATAATGACAAATTATATAGCCAAATACTAATTTCCAAGTTTTTTTTCCAATTTTTTCTCAAATATATTTGTGGTCAAACAACACCCTTAGCTACATCTCACTATTTTGAAACAAAATGTTATTACCTTTTGTAATTAAATAAAGTCTTGCTATTTATAACAAAACATAATGTATTACCATAACAATTTACTTTTAGGCCTTTCAAACCTCATTCATTTTCTTTTTGTTTTCGTTTCTTTGGGATTACCTAATTAATTGTCATGATCCAACTTATCGGGTCATGCGGACACCTATTCTATCTCTTAAATAGGAGAATCCTTGCCACCCAAACAAGTTAAAACATGCGGAAAATAAATAATTTACAAGGAAAACCTCTTAAATACTGAAAACTTTCATGAAACATCCATCTTTAACAAAAATCCTTTTTACAAATGACTAAAAATCCTTCCCATGAAACTATACTAAACAGGTATAAGAGCGACTAAGAAAATACAGTTTACTCAAGAAAATAGGACACAACTCTCACCATAAGGAAAAGAAACATGGAAGCTATTGGAGGTCATCGTTGTCTGAATCTATGAAACATATCACTGACCCTGCAATCAGACTATGCCAAGTGACATAGAAAAAATAGTATCAGTACAAACAACACGTACTGATAGGCATCATCGGTCGACCCGAACTTACCACATAATATAAAGTAAATATACAGAAAGACACGCAATATAAAGCTACACCACCCCACTTCTCTATTTCTTTACTTCTACCTTTTTCTGGTAAAAACTATTAAGTACTTCAAATATGTCACCCTAAGGCTTCCCCAAGCCTACATGTTATGTCGCAATAATACACAATCGTAGTGTCACGCTCCGAGCCTACACCCTGGACGTGGCCGCCACTTGAGAACCATTACTGATCCCCAAGTGAACCCTTGGCCTGGCTCACTACTCAGCGGAAGACTTAACTCGAGCCTAAAAGGCTCTTATCATAGCATGAATAAACTCATAAACTCAAATGAAAGATTAAAATAGTTAAATGCTGAAAATACTCAAACTTCAAATACTGAAACCATTAGAAAGACTCAAGAATGGGAAAATACGAACAAGTCCGGGGGAACCCATCAACTATAGACCTGTCTATGAAGCCTCTAAATAACTCAGACGGGTGTCGGGACAGACCCCACAACACCTCAACAAAACTAAAACAACTGAATAAAAAGACGGATCCTCCGGAAGTACTAGGAGGCTCACCACAACAGCTATCTGGAGTGCAAACGGAAACAACGAAGCGCTTGTTGATGACCCTGAACACCTGTATCTGCATCGCAAAAAGATGCAGGTCGAATGACATCAGTACATTGAATGCACTAGTATGTAAAACGGCTGAGTAAAGCAATAAATAAAAAGATAGGGCTCAAGGAATACTCACGTCAACTCAACTCAATGCAAAAATAAATTCTGAAGTAACTCAAGTAAAGCTTTAAAAATACAGATGTTATCTCAAGAATATAAGTAAATATCACAAATTAAGTTTTTTTCTCTTATTTGGGAGATTCTCTAACCGACAACCATCACTCTGAGCTAAATGATGATACAACGTCTCGCCCACGCTGCCAGAACTGTCCTATACCTTGCTGGAGTATAGGACATCCTCAACTAAGTGGATCCACTAAGCTCTACCCGAAGGCATAAATAAATCATCTAAAAAGTATGAATCCTTTACCCATGTTGGCATACATGGTTTATGGGGAGTTTGAGTTGTCTGAACTCATCCCCATATCGGTGCTCAATAATACTCCCAATAAATATACTCATGCTCAAGTAAGTAAAAATATAACTCTTTCTCTGTTTTTGAGATAATTACTCAAAAGATACTCTTTAAGAAGCAGTGCCTCAATTCCTCTTCTCAAAACTCTCTTAGTTAATTTCTCAAAATCAAAATCCTCTTTCTCACAAAAAAAATGATAGTTGGGAAATCAAAGTTTCATTTACAAGTTACTCAAACTGCCTTTTTAACTCTATTCACAACTTCCCTCTATTTTGCTCAAAAGAAACCAATTTAAATTTATGGTTCAGTTTAAAAGACTCTCAAAATAATTCAGTAAATGCTCAATTCATAGAGTTCTTTGCAGATAATTAAATATGGACAGTCAACTTAACAATTAGGGTTCATACCAGAATCTAAGCATGAACCATAGCAATATAATCACTCAAAGGTATGGATACAATTCTCAAGAATTTAACTAGAATTCAATAGAATAGGCAGATATTCGAATTTCTCAATAACTTGGAATGAAACCCTAAATTTCATAAATTTTGAATTTCTGATGAAATTTGGTGTGTGGATGTACTAGCCCAACACTGAGGAAAGCCTTACATACCTGGAAGATCAAAGAACTTGGCGAAATTGAAGATTCTTGGTTGAATTCTTGGAACCCTAGCCTTTTCTCCTCTTGGATCTCTACAATTCTCAAGAATTTAACTAGAATTCAATAGAATAGGCAGATATTCGAATTTCTCAATAACTTGGAATGAAACCCTAAATTTCATAAATTTTGAATTTCTGATGAAATTTGGTGTGTGGATGTACTAGCCCAACACTGAGGAAAGCCTTACATACCTGGAAGATCAAAGAACTTGGCGAAATTGAAGATTCTTGGTTGAATTCTTGGAACCCTAGCCTTTTCTCCTCTTGGATCTCCTCTCTAATTTTTTTCTAAGAGTTTAGAATGTTTCTAAACTGGTTGCTGCTGTTTTAGCCCGTAATTAAGAGGACAAAGTCAGAATTTGGGTTTAGAAGGGAGGGGAAAGATCTAAAATACCCTTACTGAAAACTGTCGGCGCAACCTACGGTCCGTAAGTCGACCTACGGTCCGTCCTATTCCTCCGTCGTTTGATTAAGAGAGTTTGCAACTTTGGCCTTCCAATTAACGACACCCATGTACGGCCCATCATCTGATCTACGGTCCGTAGAATCCCTCCTGAAACTTGACATTCTCCAATCTCAACTCGGTTTCTATGATTGCCTTCCTACGGTCCGTAGAACTACCTACTGTCCATAGGTCGGTCCCGTAGACCAGTTCTGCAGCAGTTTTCTGCATTTTTCCAATTCCAAGGTATGGGGTGTTACACGTAGCCTAACGCTTCTACCACATTAATGTCACTGGATATCAGGCTATCACTAGCCCTATCAACTAACATGTATTCCTTTAAAATACTCATGCCAACTCCCTGACCCATTTTGGAACAATAAGTGAAATTGACACCTTAGACCAACCCATCCTTAGCCAACTAATCCCAGAACTCATTACAAACCAAGACCCTTATGACTAACAGAAATAAAATTTAGACAACTAAAGAATTGAGTCCCAATAAACTCAACTCAATAGTCAAACAATATGCAGAAGAAACCTAAGAATTTAGATTCAATGAACAATTTACTTAACTCCACTATCACAAGTGATACATAGCCTAGACTCCCAATCCTTACCCTGACGTATCGTAACATGATCCAAGTCCCACACAGTCACATACTAGTCAAACTTGAGATCAACTCACCTTTCAATTAACCCAAACAACTCAGGGATCTAACATGCAACAATTACCTCATGCAAGAATACACTGGGTCCACGCATGGGACCATAATCTTATAGTTGGCCCTCACAAGGAACCCAAACCAATTTGTTAGTGTACTGACGTGGTACTCGAGTCATCCATAGTTCGTGTACCGGCGTAGTATCCGAGCCATCCATTTGTGGATATCTCCGTACCAGGCATGGTACCCAAGTTAACTGTTAGTATATACCAGGTGTGATATTCGATCCAACCGTAGGAATATCCAGTACCACGAGTGGTACCCGAGTCAACCAACAAACATAGACAATCATGCACAATCACATAGCACAACGATTAAAACCACTTGAAAACCACAAGTCACAATCACAAGTTCATTGCATAAGATTACCTACATGATGTCAATTCAAATGTCTCCCTAGCTACCATGTACTGCATCAATGATACTATAAGCAGTAGACATGCATACATACACCAACCGAGAATATACAACCATCCTGACAAGGAAACTCAAGACTAATCATGAACTAGAACACCACCTCTTATTCATCACCTTATCCCTGCCCTAAAAACACATAACAACAACCTTTAACCATCCAAACTCCGTGCTCGAAGGCCTAGGCATGTAATCTCCGAATATTTCCAAGATAAAATACGGTAAAGACAGGTCTAACTACTCAATTTGAAAGAAAACCTAGCCTACATGAGCGCCAAACAACTGTTGATGAACTTTGCCCATGAATATGACTCCGCAGAAGCAACCTTTGATGAACGAACATTGAAAATCCGTAGACTTTCACCTCCCTTGCGGGGGAATTCTCCCTCCTCCATTGTTCCGTTACCCCAAGTGCTTTTAGAGGGTTTTTTTGGAGCAGCCCCGTCTATTTTCTCCTTTCAAAAGTGGGAGAAAAATAAAAGACGATGCATTAATAGATTGCTGAAATTTGACATCCAGCTATAGCGACTCTCAGACCACTCAGAAATTAATTTAAGCCAAAATTCGTTGTGTTCAAATTTTAAAAATTCTTACACTACACTTTCAAATTTTTGGGACTCCACACGAGGTGCTTTTTAGTAACGACAAATCGGATCGTTACATTAATTCTATTAATAAAGCTTAAAGCGCTAAAGTAAACATTTTAAAGGTTAAATAAAGAATAATCATTCTTTACATATAGCTTATTCGTTTTTACATAAATTAACGCATTAGAAAATTATATCTTTTTATTTTGTGTATTTATTCATTGTCTAAATTATTTCTTAAATCCATTGAGACTCTACACGGATGAATATAAATATTATTCCTTGTAGACGTGAAGTCTGCATGTTGATTTTTATTATTTAATGAGTTTATAGGATAAGATAGAGGCAGCCAAAAACGAAGAAATGGGCAGTCATGCATTGACTCTCTTAAATTTGTATACAATTGAAATGATTATTCCTCCCTTCCTACCCACAAGTTATTCAAGAATGAACTACTTGCAAACTTTCATTTTAATAATAATAGTAATAAATACTAAGTAAATTATCAATATCGATTTATGATAGGATGATTTAGATTTCTTCATTTTCAATCAGAAGTCTCATGTTCGAATTTTTTGGGAATAAAAAAAATCTTGTTTGAAATTCCGCTCTCAGAAACAGACCCTATAATGCACGAATCTGAATTTAGTCGTGCACCAATATGGATTTCAAATATGAGTGGAAAATTAAATAAAATAAAAAAAGAATCACATGTCAATAACGGCTAGGCTAATTATAGAGGCGGATTTAAAATATAAAATTACAGATTGTGAATTAAAAATTTGTAATATGTACATGTTCAATGGATTTTTCAGTAAATATATTGACGTTTAAATACTTGCACGATGCTAATGGCCCCCTTCCAAGCTTCAGTATTTTTCTTAACGACTCGCTAATATGTAATATCATATCTAGTTGTAAATGAGGTAAGTATGCTATAAAATTTATCGATTAGAAAGTTCTTAAGAACAAAAAAGTCGACTAAAAAGCTATTTCATAACTGACTCTTACTGTCGAGTCGAGAGGAGCCTCATCTAAAAGATAGATTAGTTTTCTTTATTTTATTTTTTATTATTTAAAAAATAAGTACAAATAATCTTCAATAATAAATAAAGATTAGTAACCTATAATTATAAAATGCTAGTGTTATTAAACCACCCCTAATTTTCAAGACTTAGCTTGTTCCACATTCCAATATTCTATTATGCCTTTGAAATTTACTTAATTTAGTTAAAATATTGGTTTCCTTATCTTAACGGAACGAATTACATGTTAGTTGATTTATATTTCCACTAGTCTTTTTTCTAACTTACTGTAACTTTCAAAGTCCAACTTTTCATGAATAATATTTCAAAGTCCAACTTTTCATGAATTATATTTCAATATTCTCTAATACTATTTGCGCATCACGTAAATTCTAACACTAGTTATAATAATGATGAATTGGTGACGATGATGATGATAATGGAAAAAATTAAAACTATAATTCTCTATCGGTTTTGTTAAATTTAGTAATTATTATTTTTATTGATAACTATTTATATCAATTTCTTGAAAAAAATAAATATATACTCACATTACAAAGCCAATAACAACTCTTCGATCAATTTTTCTACACATTAAGTAAATTTTTAAACATAAATATCAAATCTAGTTAAAACTATTAAGTCCTACGTATCAAGTCTGCAGATGAGCTTATAGCTCTAGCCAACCTCTACCGTTAATTAAAAGGTTCGAATTTAAGGTTAAAAAAGGAAATATTTTTAATAGAGAGTGTTTTCTAACCCTCTGAATCAAAATAAATTAGATTTTGAATATGGTGTGGCTATAAAGTTGATTGAGTATGCTTATAGTTATTAATTAATATCCATACAAGTTTCAAGTGAAAGGAGACTTATGATTTCCATGAGGAATGCATGAAAATTGCAATATGCATGCATATGAGGGCTATCCTCTATATGGTATAAGTTATATATTTTATCAGTATAAGTAATTTATCGAATCGAAGTTAATATATATTTAAAAATATATTTTAAATATTTTTAATTATTATATTGGAGTAGGGAAAAAAAAATAAGAGAGGTGATTACAAGATGGAAAATTGAGTCTTTATCAATAGTATAAAAATTCAGATAGTCAATCAACTAAATTAGTAAGATTTCCTATTTAAAAATATGATTTGGAGTTATAGTAGTCTTTTTGAGATATCAAGTTCAAAATTAATAATTTGTACATATTTAATGAATTTTTTAAGACAAATATAAAATTTTGGACCAAAGTTATTAATCAATTTAACAAAAGCAGTAAGTTATGCTCTAGCTCCGCCTCTCTCATCATGTCCTTTTTACTTGTTATGTTAGGTAATTTGTTTCATTAAGAATATTTCGGTCATTTTATCTAAAGAATAGCTTATCAATATATTTTATTTTATCTAAAGAATAACTTATCAATATATATTTTTTTTCTAAACATCAACTGTTTATTATCAATTATTTAGCAGTCAGCACTTCAAATCAGATATATGATTATTTAGTTGTAGAATCAGTTTCAACACTTAATAATACTTATCAAAATTTAATATTTATGATTATTTACAATCAGTTAACCCAAACAAGACACACACATATATATATATATATATATAAAAGGAGGAAAGGACTAATATTTTGTAACACTTTAACTTTAAAATGCTCATTTTATCTTTAATGAGATGATTTATAGCCACACAAATGTCTTAGACTTATTTTAGACTATAAGTTATAAAAATCTTTCTTTGGATAGTCTCAATGATTTGGAATCTAAAGGTATTTTTTACCATAATAATATAGAATCTATAAAGTCCAAATCTTGATTTCGAGTTTGTAATGTTTTTTTTATATATATTTTTCTTGATTGATTAAAGTATTTTGGAAAACATTTTATTCAGGGAAACTAGTTTTTTTAAAATGAAAAAAAAATGACATCCCTGACGAGCAGTAGGAAACACAAAATTCATAAGTGGCATTTCAAGTTCATTGCCTCCTTCCTGTTCTCACCCCAAACCCTTTGACCATATGTTGTTGTTGTTGTTGATCATGACCCGTTTTTCTTTTCTTTGTTGATTCCTCTCAATAAAAAAATTCATATAAATACTCTTAAGATTAAAAAAAAAATTACTTACTTACGAAACACTAAAAAATAAACAAGAACCTACTTATTTTTTGATGAAAGAAATTTTCCTTCCTACCAAACTCATGACCCTAACCTTCAAAACAATTTTAACAACCTAGTTTTTGTATTTGTAGTGATGATATGGATTGAGCAAATTTTTATGGACACATATATTTCTCTAATAAGTAGTCTTAGCTCAATAAATATCCATTTGATTCTTATTGCCATTTCATGCTAATAAATCATTTTTTAGTTGATAAACATGTGCATATTAATGTCAATGTGATTTGAAATAACAAAGCCAAATATAAGTAATTGATATGTTTTATTTTTCTGAAAGAGCAGTATGTGGCTGATATTATCCTAATTGTTATCAAAAAATTACACTCTAGAGGTCGATTTTTCACAATTTATTATTATCATATTTTAAGAGAATATAATTCTAAATTTAACCCAACTATCACATGATCTTTATAAAGAGGCCAAAAATACATAGTGTAGTTAATTAAATGTTAGATGTGTTTAGCTAAATAATATAAGAATCATAAAAAAAAATTAGAATTTAATCATTTATTAGTAACTAAGGGAACAAAAACGCAATTATCACTATTTTAAAAAAAGTGAATATAAGCACGTTATACTTATAAGCTTCAAAACGATTTAATGACATAGTTTATATGGTGATGATAAGGATTAAACGAAATTTTTTTTGGAGTTTTTGCCTTATACGACTCCTCTAGGGATGGAGGTAGATCTAGTCCAGACTTGTGTGGTGGATAATTATTTTCCTTTAATAAGTGTATATATATATTATGACACTTATTGCCATTTTAAGCTAACCAACCATTTTGTAGGTGAAAAACATGTGAATATTATTAATGTCATTATGTGATTTGAAATAACAAGCCAAATCTTAATTGATTTTTTTTTTACATCAAAGAGTAATTTGTGGTTTATATTTTCTTCATTCCAATTAGATATTTCCATAATCACATTTGAAGTTATTTTAAATGTGCTATAAAATAAGAAGACAAATCTAAATTGATATGTTTTTTGCAAATGAACCTAAATATATCATTTTAATAGAGTACTATATATTTCGTACTAATGACTAATATTTAGCTTATATTGATGGAAAAATCAAGCATACAATATATATGATAATTAAAATATTAAATAGACTTTTAAAATAGATCTTCGGAGGTCGATCTTTTTTTTTGGAATATCGAATTGTTTGTTTGATTAAACTTGTCATTCTCTATTCAAAATGTGTTATAAGAACGTCTCTAACCGTTTAAATTTTTCAATAAGATTGTCATTCACTTCAATATGATATCAGAGTAGACAAGAGATTTTAAATTTAAAATATCTCACTGCAACTCGAAAAGTAAAATATATTTCCGCCTATTATGAAAAGGAGTTTCTACAAGACACATAAAAGGACTTGCTGAAGAGTCGTAGGTTCAAATTTCAACGATACATATCATCAAAAGAAGTTTTACATGCGTGGCCGATGAGAAGTCAAGCTAACACGTGATCATCACTGCATTTTCTTGATCATCTCATCTATTTTTGGGCTATATATGCATGACGTGTGCATATAGGGCACTTTGGTGCACTAAATTTTCGTTATACACGAAATTTGAAGAAGGGCTGGACCACAAAGGTGACCCTACATTTCTGCAACAGACTATTTTTCTCATGGCTTAAACTTACGACTTTTTAATCAGTCACATGACAATAACTTTACCAGCTCGTGCACAATGCAACTTCTTGGACTACTTTAGGGTCAAGGGAGAAATATTGATTTATCGATTTGACTTTGGCACTTCACCTATGGCATAATCTTTCTTGTTGTTTCCCCAATTTTAGGGTTGTAGACATAAGTAGTGACGTCAATTTCGGCTCATTTTTTGGAAGACAGAAAAGAAGAAATAACAAGTTGTTCGAAAAATAGTCGTTATCATAGAGTTTCAAATCTAAAATTCAAGACATTGGCAAAATTTGAAACTTCCATCATAGTGACTACTTTTCTATTACAAAAGCTGGAAAATGGCTATTTGTGAATTTTACGCATAGAAAAATATAGTTGAAACCTCTTGGAAGACTTGTGTCAATATGGTCCAATTCCTAACTTGGAGATTGAGACAAAATGCGTCTACGCAATAAAATAACATACCCACTAGAGATGCTAGGGTGTACGCAAATTTTATCCCTACCTCAAAGGTAGAGAGGTTGTTTCGGATGGTTCAAGGAAAAACACTCCAAAGCAGTCTCGAGAAAGAAGTAATGGACTTGTCCAACAGATAAGAACCAAATAGTAACAAAATGGAAACTAAAATAAAAGAATACGAAAATCGAAAGACAAGAAACAACAGATAGTAACAGAAATCGAAGGACAAGAAGCTACATGAGCAAAATGCCTTTTTGCAGTATCTTCACAACATGGTTTCAAATATGAAAACAAAATTAACAATAAGGTGCTCACTCTAGCAGCTTTGAAATCATACAAATCAGATGAGTTCATCATGCTTATCAAAATTCTGGCTCTGCCACAAGAAACTGGGAAATCAAAAATTGTCAGATACCTGAACTGACATATACTCAAAAACAGTAAACAACATTTTGTTGGTCTCAGAGCAGGTCATCACAAACCCAACCACCAGAACTATGGTTCTAGCTGGTGGAATCTCTTAAATCCATTATTGAGTAACTATACGGGTCACAGATACCACTTCTGCGCCGTTGTATAAGTTAGTGCATGACAGAGAGAAAGCCTCTCTTCTTGCGAAAAAAATTTCACCTTCTTCAGGTAGCTTAAAAGAAGTCTGTCCCACTCTAGAGCCAGTCAGCAAATAGAGCTATTTGCTCATAAAAAATGGCCTGTACATCGATTTATTTGTTGGTAAATGCTCAAGCATTTCCGAAAAACAGTTATGGGGTCGCTTGTTCACCCTATTAGGTGCATGAGTATTCACGTGCTCATTATATTCTTGAATGAGCCTTTTCATCTTCCTCTATATCTTTGATTACATGTCCACTGGTTGGCCTACAAAATGTACATTTGAAACATCAAGCCAAGCATTTGAGACAATATGAAAGGCAAAGCAAATGCGATTTTGTTCTATTGATTCACGGACAAACTTGGAGACGATATATTGATAATAGCTAACACATTATTCCTACACACAAGTTATTCAAGAATGAACTACTTGCAAACTTTCATTTTAATAATAATAGTAATAAATTATCAATATCGATTTATGATAGGATGATTGGGATTTCTTCATTTTCAATCAGAAGTCTCATGTTCGAGTTTTTTGGGAATAAAAAAAATCTTGTTTGAAACTCCGCTCTCAGAAACAGACCCTATAATGCACGAATCTGAATTTAGTCATGCACCAATATGGGTTTCAAATATGAGTGGAAAATTAAATAAAATAAAAAAAGAATCACATGTCAATAACGGCTAGGCTAATTATAGAGGCGGATTTAAAATATAAAATTTACAGATTGTGAATTAAAAATTTGTAATATGTACATGTTCAATGGATTTTTCAGTAAATATATTGACGTTTAAATACTTGCACGATGCTAATGGCCCCCTTCCAAGCTTCAGTATTTTTCTTAACGACTCGCCAATATGTAATATCATATCTAGTTGTAAATGAGGTAAGTCCGCTATAAAATTTATCGATTAGAAAGTTCTTAAGAACGAAAAAGTCGACTAAAAAGTTATTCCATAATTGACTCTTACTGTCGAGTCGAGAGGAGCCTCATCTAAAAGATAGATTAGTTTTCTTTATTTTATTTTTTATTATTTAAAAAATAAGTACAAATAATCTTCTATAATAAATAAAGATTAGTAACCTATAATTATAAAATGCTAGTGTTATTAAACCACCCCTAATTTTCAAGACTTAGCTTGTTCCACATTCCAATATTCTATTATGCCTTTGAAATTTACTTAATTTAGTTAAAATATTGGTTTCCTTATCTTAACGGAATGAATTACATGTTAGTTGATTTATATTTCCACTAGTCTTTTTTCTAACTTACTGTAAATTTCAAAGTCCAACTTTTCATGAATAATATTTCAATAATTTATAATTTGATATGATTAATATTCTCTAATACTATTTGCGCATCACGTAAATTCTAACACTAGTTATAATAATGATGAATTGGTGACGATGATGATGATAATGGAAAAAATTAAAACTATAATTCTCTATCGGTTTTGTTAAATTTAGTAATTATTATTTTTATTGATAACTATTTATATCAATTTCTTGAAAAAATATATATATATACTCACATTACAAGGCCAATAACAACTCTTCGATCAATTTTTCTACACATTAAGTAAATTTTTAAACATAAATATCAAATCTAGTTAAAACTATTAAGTCCTACGTATCAAGTCTGCAGATGAGCTTATAGTTCTAGCCAACCTCTACCGTTAATTAAAAGGTTCGAATTTAAGGTTAAAAAAAGAAATATTTTTGATAAAGAGTGTTTTCTAACCCTCTGAATCAAAATAAATTAGATTTTGAATATGGTGTGGCTATAAAGTTGATTGAGTATGCTTATAGTTATTAATTAATATTCATACAAGTGTCAAGTGAAAGGAGACTTATGATTTCCATGAGGAATGCATGAAAATTGCAATATGCATGCATATGGGGGCTATCCTCTTTATGGTATAAGTTATATATTTTATCAGTATAAGTATCGAATCGAAGTTAATATATATTTAAAAATATATTTTAAATATTTTTAATTATTATATTGGAGTAGGGAAAAAGAAAATAAGAGAGGTGATTACAAGGTGGAAAATTGAGTCTTTATCAATAGTATAAAAATTCAGATAGTCAATCAACTAAATTAGTAAGATTTCCTATTTAAAAATATGATTTGGAGTTGTAGTAGTCTTTTTGAGATATCGAGTTCAAAATTAATAATTTGTACATATTTAATGAATTTCTTAAGACAAATATAAAATTTTGGATCAAAGTTATTAATCAATTTAACAGAAGCAGTAAGTTATGCTCTAGCTCCGCCTCTCTCATCATGTCCTTTTTACTTGTTATGTTAGGTAATTTGTTTCATTAAGAATATTTCGGTCATTTTATCTAAAGAATATCTTATCAATATATTTTATTTTATCTAAAGAATAACTTATCAATATATTTTTTTTTCTAAACATCAACTATTTACTATCAATTATTTAGCAGTCAGCACTTCAAATCTGATATATAATTATTTAGTTGTAGAATCAGTTTCAACACTTAAAATACTTATCAAAATTTAATATTTATGATTACTTACCATGAGTTAACCCAAACAAGACTCATATATATATATATATATATATATATATATATATAAAAGGAGGAAAGGGCTAAAAAATGATTTATTAGCATGAAATGGCAATATGAATAAAATGGATATTTATTGAGTTAAGACTACTTATTAGAGAAAAATATGTGTCCATAAAAATTTGCTCAATCCTTATCATCACTACAAATACAAAAACTAGGTTGTTAAAATTGTTTTGAAGGTTAGGGTCATGAGCTTGGTAGGAAGGAAAATTTCTTTCATTAAAAAATAAGTAGGTTCGTTATTTATTTTTTAGTGTTTCGTAAGTAAGTAACTTTTTTTTTTAATCTTAAGAGTATTTATATGAATTTTTTTATTGAGAGGAATCAACAAAGAAAAGAAAAACGGGTCATGATCAACAACAACAACAACATATGGTCAAAGGGTTTGGGGTGAGAACAGGAAGGAGGCAATGAACTTGAAATGCCACTTATGAATTTTGTGTTTCCTACGGCTCGCCAGGGATGTCATTTTTTTTTCATTTTTAAAAAACTAGTTTCCCTGAATAAAATGTTTTCCAAAATACTTTAATCAATCAAATATATATAAAAAAACATTACAAACTCGAAATCAAGATTTGGACTTTATAGATTCTATATTATTATGATAAAAAATACCTTTAGATTCCAAATCATTGAGACTATCCAAAGAAAGATTTTTATAACTTATAGTCTAAAATAAGTCTAAGATAATTTTCCACCTTGTAATTACCTCTCTTATTTTCTTTTTCCCTACTCCAATATAATAATTAAAAATATTTAAAATATATTTTTAAACATATATTAACTTCGATTCGATAAATTACTTATACTGATAATATATATAACTTATACCATAAGAGGATAGCCGCCCCGATATGCTTGCATATTGCAATTTTCATGCATTCCTCATGGAAATCATAAGTCTCCTTTCACTTGACACTTGTATGGATATTAATTAATAACTTTAAGCATATGTTTTTTTGAAATAACAAAGCCAAATGTAATTAATTGATATGTTTTTTTTTTCTGAAAGAGCAATATGTGGCTGATATTATCCTAATTGTTATCAAAAAATTACACTCTAGAGGTCGATTTTTCACAATTTATTATTATCATATTTTAAGAGAATATAATTCTAAATTTAACCCAACTATCTCACATGATCTTTATAAAGAGGCCAAAAATACATTGTGTAGTTAATTAAATGTTAGATGTGTTTAGCTAAATAATATAAGAATCGTAAAAAAAAAATAGAATTTAATCATTTATTAGTAACTAAGGGAACAAAAACGCAATTATCACTATTTAAAAAAAAAGTGAATATAAGCACGTTATACTTATAAGCTTCAAAACGATTTAATAACTTATATGGTGATGATAAGGATTAAACGAAATTTTTTTTTTTGGAGTTTTTGCTTATACGACTCCTCTAGGGATGGAGGTAGATCTAGTCCAGACTTGTGTGGTGGATAATTATTTTCCTTTAATAAGTGTATATATATATTATGACACTTATTGCCATTTTAAGCTAACCAACCATTTTGCAGGTGAAAAAAACATGTGAATATTATTAATGTCATAATATGATTTGAAATAACAAGCCAAATCTTAATTGGTTTTTTTTTTACATCAAAGAGTAATTTGTGGTTTATATTTTCTTTCATTCCAATTAGACATTTCCATAATCACATTTGAAGTTATTTTAAATGTGCTATAAAATAAGAAGACAAATCTAAATTGATATGTTTTTTGCAAATGAACCTAAATATATCATTTTAATAGAGTACTATATATTTCGTACTAATGACTAATATTTAGCTTATATTGATGGAAAAATCAAGCATACAATATATATGATAATTAAAATATTAAATAGACGTTTAAAATCGATCTTCGTAGGTCGATCTTTTTTTCTTTCTTTTTTTTTTTGGAATATAGAATTGTTTGTTTGATTAAACTTGTCCTTCTCTGTTCAAAATGTGTTATAAGAACGTCTCTAACCGTTTAAATTTTTCAATAAAATAGTCATTCACTTCAATATGATATCAGAGTAGACAAGAGATTTTAAATTTAAAATATCTCACTGCAACTCGAAAAGTAAAATATATTTCCGCCTATTATGAAAAGGAGTTTCTACAAGACACATAAAAGGACTTGCTGAAGAGTCGTAGGTTCAAATTTCAACGATACATATCATCAAAAGAAGTTTTACATGCGTGGCCGATGAGAAGTCAAGCTAACACGTGATCATCACTGCATTTTCTTGATCATCTCATCTATTTTTGGGCTATATATGCATGACGTGTGCATATAGGGCACTTTGGTGCACTAAATTTTCGTTATACACGAAATTTGAAGAAGGGCTGGACCACAAAGGTGACCCTACATTTCTGCAACAGACTATTTTTCTCATGGCTTAAACTTACGACTTTTTAATCAGTCACATGACAATAACTTTACCAGCTCGTGCACAATGCAACTTCTTGGACTACTTTAGGGTCAAGGGAGAAATAATGATTTATCGATTTGACTTTGGCACTTCACCTATGGCATAATCTTTCTTGTTGTTTCCCCAATTTTAGGGTTGTAGACATAAGTAGTGACGTCAATTTTGACTCATTTTTTGGAAGACAGAAAAGAAGAAATAACAAGTTGTTCGAAAAATAGTCGTTATCATAGAGTTTCAAATCTAAAATTCAAGACATTGGCAAAATTTGAAACTTCCATCATAGTGACTACTTTTCTATTACAAAAGCTGGAAAATGGCTATTTGTGAATTTTACGCATAGAAAAATATAGTTGAAACCTCTTGGAAGACTTGTGTCAATATGGTCCAATTCCTAACTTGGAGATTGAGACAAAATGCGTCTACGCAATAAAATAACATACCCACTAGAGATGCTAGGGTGTACGCAAATTTTATCCCTACCTCAAAGGTAGAGAGGTTGTTTCGGATAGACCCTTGGTTCAAGGAAAAACACTCCAAAGCAGTCTCGAGAAAGAAGTAATGGACTTGTCCAACAGATAAGAACCAAATAGTAACAAAATGGAAACTAAAATAAAAGAATACGAAAATCGAAAGACAAGAAACAACAGATAGTAACAGAAATCGAAGGACTAGAAGCTACATGAGCAAAATGCCTTTTTGCAGTATCTTCACAACATGGTTTCAAATATGAAAACAAAATTAACAATAAGGTGCTCACTCTAGCAGCTTTGAAATCATACAAATCAGATGAGTTCATCATGCTTATCAAAATTCTGGCTCTGCCACAAGAAACTGGGAAATCAAAAATTGTCAGATACCTGAACTGACATATACTCAAAAACAGTAAACAACATTTTGTTGGTCTCAGAGCAGGTCATCACAAACCCAACCACCAGAACTATGGTTCTAGCTGGTGGAATCTCTTAAATCCATTATTGAGTAACTATACGGGTCACAGATACCACCTCTGCGCCGTTGTATAAGTTAGTGCATGACAGAGAGAAAGCCTCTCTTCTTGCGAAAAAAATTTCACCTTCTTCAGGTAGCTTAAAAGAAGTCTGTCCCACTCTAGAGCCAGTCAGCAAATAGAGCTATTTGCTCATAAAAAATGGCCTGTACATCGATTTATTTGTTGGTAAATGCTCAAGCATTTCCGAAAAACAGTTATGGGGTCGCTTGTTCACCCTATTAGGTGCATGAGTATTCACGTGCTCATTATATTCTTGAATGAGCCTTTTCATCTTCCTCTATATCTTTGATTACATGTCCACTGGTTGGCCTACAAAATGTACATTTGAAACATCAAGCCAAGCATTTGAGACAATATGAAAGGCAAAGCAAATGCGATTTTGTTCTATTGATTCACGGACAAACTTGGAGACGATATATTGATAATAGCTAACACATTATTACTCAAAGAATTTGACATTATCTTACTGGCTATAACGAAACAGAGAATGCAAATGACAGGAAAATTCAGAAGAAGCAGCGAAACAAATATCCTAGTGGATTTTGTTACTATGAGAGTCAACCTATATAATGTATTCCCTCTATAACATGAATATCTGCTTTGACTTTGTGAAAGAATCTGAGCATCCAACCCAAAATATTAAGGTAACGGGTGGAATAGCTCAAAACTTTTATAAACCCCTCCCAAAGCTCTTACGCAACTCACGTAGGACAACCATGTAACTCAATACCTTCCTGCAACATTACTTGATTTTGGTGCTTACGCGGGAACTTTCATATGATTTACAAGTGTAAGAATGAGCTTACCCAAAGTTAACTCTTATATATGTGAAAGAATCTGATAATACAACCGAATACCTTAAAGTAATGGAAGGAGTAGCCCATCCACCTTAACCCTTCACCCAAAACTCGCCAAGCTTCCAGTTATCCTGAAGCAAAATAAGAACATGGAGTCTCCCATCACTGAAACTTTCAGGCCAGAATTCTTCTGTATATCCCATCACAGAAGAATTCCTCCATGGAATAATAACTCTTCCAAACAAAATTTTCACGAGTAGCTACTCAAAGGCTTAACACAGACTGTTGCATGCTCGAACTATAATAATAATAATTTTGAAGGAGGGTAGTGATATTAGTTACAGTTGACCCTTGTCAAAGCGATGGAGTACTGACCTTAACTCTCTTTTTTTATGATTATGGTGTCCGGACCAACTCGCACGCACCTGTAACAGTCATCCTCTATAACATTTCACTATCACGGCCAAGTTTTCTTTGGAATCATTTTTTTCATGTTATGTTATATTATACGTTCTCTATAACAATATTTTGGTATGACAACCAAACAATATCTGGACAAACGACAGCTTATAGAGAGGTTCGACTGTATCTACCACAGGCATTTGGATAACTCTGCCTACCAAGGCTCTACCAGATGGGAAGAAATCACCAAGTGTTTTTTTTGCCGGATTTGAACCTAAGACCTCATGGTTCCCCCCCTCATTCACCACTAGGCTACACTACTACGACACCTCAATCACAAGAAAATTGGGGCTAAAACCAGTACTTGGAAAATGTATTTGGCTATTGCTCTCGTGTACTTGAATTAATTAATTTAGATAGAGAAACTACCTTAAAAAATCAGACTTGGACAACAATTTGGCTATTGCCCTTTTTTAGCTATCTAGACAGCCAATGCGACCTCCCTGAAATCAGCCAAACCCCCTTTTGCTGTGTTGATGGCCCACTAAGTATCCGACATACAATACTTCTCGTATACGGGCAAGCCTTTGCCCTTCTCTAATGAAATTTATTACTTCAAAAACAAAAAAGTATCCAGCATACAAAATCACAAGCTGAAGGTACCCGTGGCTCCGGATCATGAAAATCTGGTTCTATAATCTTTTGTTGACTTTTCCTGTTTCTTTTTGCTTATATTTCACTTGCATGAACACTAAGTTGAATGTCAATAATACGTGCTTGAGTGTTCACATATGCTTAGTGAGAGCAATTGTCATCACTTCTCGAGTTACAGTGGCTCTTCTATGTCTTATAAATTGGTCAAAAATCATATAATCTATCCAATTCATGAGAAGCAAGAAAAGCAGTTCACATTAATAGTAGCTATCTGTAACTAATACTCTCATGGCTTTAAATTGAGCAGATGCATGTCCAAATAACAAGAAATCACATGCCAATATTCATGCAAAACATGCAACATTAGGAAAGTGAAAGTTGAAAATGAATCATCTCATGTATCAATATGAGTATGGAAACAGCACTTACAATCCACAAAATATTTTAATGGAGTCGTAGAACAGCCACTGCAAAGTTACAACCGGTCCAACAAGCATTATCCTAATAGGAAGACTTCTTGTAAACAAATTAAGAAACCCAATTTTCTTCACAGCCTGAAAAGTAAAAACAGGGTAAAATTAGAAATGAAGCAAACATAAGAATCATAGTAGTAGACATCTCTTGTTCTTTTTGTCGGTACTTCTTGTTTTTCATTTTGTGTTCATATTATTTTATTTATTTTAGGGTGTGGGAAAATGGTAAGAGATTTTACCAGCTTTAGGCTACTGGCCTTCTTGTTGTTAAGAGAAGCAACAATGTTGTCAGCAGGGTTAGAGATAATACTACCAACAGATCCAGCGGCATATCCAGCTAAACAAGTTACACTGAGCTGCTGAGTTCTTGAACAGTCTTCCCTCCTTTTCTGGATTAACTTTTTATAAAGAAAATTCACCGTATGCTCAAAGGTTGAGAACATAACTATTGAAACTGCAACAGGAAAAACAATAACCAACATTAATTTTATTGATACCATTCTACTGAAAACCCCTAAAGCATTTACAATGTAGCAGTACATCTAATCTATGTTGTTCGAACTTTTCATAATTTTCAGCTGGTGCGGCAATATTTTTGGAGAGTCCGAACAACATAGCAGCTAATAGTCATCAATTTCTTCTATAAATACACCATTCAACTAGACCAAGATTAGAAATAACAGATGGTAGAGTAGTATTTGATCTATAGCACAAATGATACTAATGTTACCGTTGCAACGCATTTCAGCTATATTTCAACTAAAAGTCAACAATGCTGCTTCAGACATAACAAAAACAGTTCTAAGTGGCCACAGAATTCTGAATAATAACAACAGAATACCCAGTGTAGCCCCACAAAGTGTGGTCTGGGGAGGATAGAGTGTACACAAACCTTAACCCTACCTCAAAAGTAGAGAGGTTGTTTCCGATAGACCCTTGGCTCAAAGAAAGACAGCCCAAAGCAGTCCCGAACAAGAAGTAACGGAAGTACAAGAAACAGCAGATAGAAACAGAATAGAAACTACATCAAAGCAATACGATAATCGTGGTACAAGGTACAACAGATAGTAATAGAAATTGAAGGACAAGAAGCTACAGGGGAATACTACAACTACTAATATGAAGAATTCTGAATAATAAATTTAATTATTTCTCTAAACCACAAAAAAAAGAGTACCCATAATCGTTTCATTGGTATCACATATATGTACAAAATTTCATAAGATATATACAAATTTACATCAACTGAATAGTGTGTCAAAGACTGAGAGATACATGGTATATTACGACCCAGTAGCGGAATAAGTCCCCTGTAAAACCTGAAATCAGAAAAAGGAGTTGTAGAGATAGTCAATACGAAGAAAGGTTACACCAAAGGAGAAAAGAAGTCCCACGGTGGGATTCATACCCATGGAGGCCTTCTGATGCATATATTTTTGGAAAGCCATCAGAAAGGCCTTTCGCAAAATGAGGCTGAGCTTGCACACGAACTTTAATGGCCTCAAATGGACAGAGAGCGACATTAGCAATTACTTCAGCAGATGCACTGCTGGCGAAAAATATCAAACTCTTGTTCTGATCCACCAGTACATTTGAGTATACTTTCTTAAAGTATTCATACAGACCAAATCTACAAGCACCCTGAACACCATAGCCAAAAAACTTCCCAGCCCATCCTCGCCAAAATGCCGAGGGACCTTGTTCTCTCAACAAAGATGTAAAACATGTGGAAATGCTACTATACTTGATAGGGTGCACCTAGAAATTACAAACAGTAATTCATAATTAAGTCCATAAATGAATGAGCAACCATACCAACCGAAAGGGGATTGATGTGTACACAAATCAATCAATCAACTATGCATCAAAATTAGTTGGGTCAGCTTAATAATGCTTTGCATCCATTCCACTCTATTGAAGCATCATTCAAAATGCTGAGTAATTTGACTTTTTAATAGTATTTATACAATTTAAAAATCTATCATTCTGCGACATTAGCCAACTCTTTATCTTAGCATTTTGTGTATAAGAAATCAGAAATGCAACACTACATTTACTTCTGACTCATTCTGGCCAAATGACAACCCAAAATTCTTTTCTCAGCCTTAAGAAGTAATACAGCCCAAATCCCGGGAGAAGGAAACATTATTCATAGATGCAAATTTAGCAATAAAGACACCAAAGAAAATCTTAAAAACTATGTAGCATAATCTTAATCAATGCAATTGACAGAAAACATTAACCCCAAAAGATTACAGTCTTGATCAACTCTGCACCTGTACAAGCTTTCTCACATTACTACAAGTTCCCAAGTCTGTAACATCAGTTTTATTTATATAAGATAAATCCTCACCAATATTGAGTGCGCGTTGATAAAATCCAAATAAAGTCGGGTTAACTTTGAAAATCACCAGTAGAAGAACCCCATATTTCCTCTTTAGAGAATCCCCTAATAGTATCAAAACAACTAAAAATAGATTCTTTAACCAAAAAGAATTCGGTTCAGATATAGAATATCTATCCAGAAGTTTTCGTAACTCAATCATAGATGACGGAATCATTAAAGCACGCCTGGGTATTATGCGGTTTGTGCAAATGGAGGGATGCTTAGTGCTGGGACTACTCATCTTGCCATCACTCCCCTTCATGTTGTCAAAGTTAATAATTAATATGTAGGTACATTTATCATCATTCTTCTAATAACAACTAATGCCCCTTGATACCAATCTGGTGAGTTAGAGACGAGTTTGAAAAAGGTCAAATGAATTCTTCACATAATTTCCCCCAAATTAAGCTACTGCTACTCATGTTTAAAGCATGACTCTTTTTTTGGGTTCTGCAGAAAAACCCCACTCTGTTTTTCTACTAGAGGATCTCCTTATAGTTCTAGAGCAACTAAAATGAGATTGTTTAACCAGAAAGAATTCAGTTCAGATATAGAAAACCTATCCAAAAGTTTTCGCAACTCAATCATAGATGACGGAATCATCAAAGATTTGACCTTTTCGAACTCTATCAATAATTGTGATCAAGGGGTATTAGTTGTTAGAAAAATGATGATAAATGTACTTGCATATTAACTTTGAGTACATCAAGAGGGGTGATAAGCATCCGTCCAACTGCACAAACCCCATAATACCAGGTGTGAATTCTTCAGATACACCCACCCCCAAATTAAGCTACTGCTAATCATGTTTAAGAAACACTAACCCCGCTTCAATTTTTCTTCTAGAGAATCTCCTAATGGTTCCAAAGCAACTAAAAAGTGATTCTTTAACCAGAAATAATCCGGTTCATATATAGAATACCTATCCAAAAGATTTCGCAACTCAATCATAGATAACATAATCATCAAAGACTTGACTTTTTCGAACTCTATATGTTAATGGGAACAAGAGGTATTAGTTGTTAGAAAAATGATGATAAATGTAGCGGGCACAATACATAAATATGTCCTTTAACTTGGCTTCAACTCACATTTATGCCCTCTAACTTTGGGTGTGCACAAGTAGACACTTAAACTTATATAATGTTGAACAAATAGACACCTACGTGGCATCCTACATGATAATTTACATCCTACGTGGTGTTCTACGTGTATTATGCCACATAGTACTCATGTGCCTACTTGTTCATTACTTGTGCACACGCAAAGTTGGAGGGCATAAATGTAAAATGAGGCCAAGTTAAAGGGCACATTTATGTATTATGCCAATGTACCTGCATATCAACTTTGAGTACATCAAGAGGGGTGATAAGCACCACTCCAATTGCATAAACACCATAATAACCCAATGTAAATTCTTCACATACTCCTCCCCTCCCCACAAATTAAGCTACTGCTAATCATGTTTAAGAATCACTAACCCCACTTCATTTTTCTTCGAGAATCTCCTAATTGTTCCAAAGCAACTAAAAAGAGATTCTTTAACCACAAATAATTAGTTCAGATATAAAATACCTATGATGCAATCATTAAAGATTTGACCTTTTCGAACTCTCATCTCTAACTCACTAGATTTAGAAAAAAGATGATAAATTTACCTGCATATTGACTTTGAGTACATCAAGAGGGGTAATAACAAGATGAGTAGTTCCAGCACTAAGCATCCCTCCAATAGCACAAACACCATAATACCCAGGTGTGAATTCTTCACATACTTTTCCTCCAATTAACTTACTTATATTTAAAGAAACAACCTTTTTTGGGTTCTCCATAAAAACAAAGAAACCCCACTTCGTTTTTCTTCTTCTTCAAACCATATCTGAACCCAAAGTCTCGATTTTTTTTAACTGCAAATGTGATGGATCTTCCAAAGAACTTGGAAAGGGGTTTTGGACAGGGTTTTTGGAAAAGAGCAAAACGATGTCGTAATATATGGTTTCTTTATTTAGAGTTTACACTCCCACCGTTCTTTTTTTAGTTGTCATAGTTTCTATTTTGAGAGTCAAACGATATGAATTTTAATTAATATTTTAAGGTGTATTTTTTCATTATATTGATATGAAAAAGAATTGCAATTTATAGTACTATTTGTATACTTTTTGAATATCTAAAATTTTATTTTAAAATATTGAATGAGTGTAATCTTGTTTAGCTTTGAAAATTAGTCAAATTGACTCTCGAAAAGAAAAACATGACAACTAAAAAGGAATGGAGAGAGTTTTTCTTTTTCCGTCAGGTTGGTCGAAGCTAGAAGACGGCTGGACAAACTGCTATTTTGCATAGGGGGAGTAAGATAGGTTAGGTGCTTTTACTCAACTCGTGAAGGTTCATTTCTAGTTAGCAAGGATAAGGAAGCAAAGGAGAACAAGGAACAGAAGGATCCGCATTGGAGCCCGATCCATTCGAATTTGTGCTTCTTATCAAAGATTTTTTCATACTCAGAACTCAAATTCGAAATCTTTGATTAAAGAAGGAGTAGTCTCATCCACTACACTATTCATTTGGTGGTTTCTTGGGAAAGTTCTCGTGGACAAAACTTTTACAATAAGGGGTGTGTTGGGAAATTATGTACCGGATTTTTAGCATGTACAACCATGAAATCATAGTACAAATCAGTGCTCAATAAATCGAAAAGTATCGTAGTACGTCGTTCTTCAGCAAATATAAACTTCTTCCACCTTAACTTATGTGACATCATTTGACTTGCTATAGAGTTAAAGAAAAAATACTTTAAAATTTGTGTTTTAAAATTAATCTTACATATTTTTGTGACTATAAATTACTTTACTAAGGATAAATTGAGCATTTTTTAAGCTAAGTTGGTTTTAATTATAAAAATGTAATATTCTTTTAGAACTGATTAAAAAAGAAAAATTATCACATAAATAAGGACATAAAGCATTTTCTTAAATCTCTTAAAATCACACATGGATGTGTTAGTTTTTAGGGGTATATAGCCAATATGCTGGCGGTAAGGGTATTTTTGATACCAAAATCAAAACGGAATATATAATTACTTTAATTGTTAATAGTTGAGAGATAATTTTGACCCATTTTCCTTTAATATATTGTGAGAAGTTGATTTTGTTTTTTGTTGGTTCTCCATAATTGATAATTCAAATTAATAAGATTATAATAGAGTGATAAGTATTTTTTTCATTCTCAATCAAAGATTTTATATTCGAATCTTGAATATGGGACTTTGTTAAGAAATATTTTATCCCAATATGCTGAATAGATTAACATGATAGATTAACGCGAATTCAAATTTGATTGTATCGAAATATAAATATTGTTGAATATTGAGTAGGAAACAAAAAAAAAATTACACTAATCAAATTGAGGTATCTTCTCAATGATTTTCCTTGTCTATCCTATTTACTCTTTTAAATAGAAAATGAGGGGATACATATATAATATAAATCAGTGTATTTTTTATGAACTCTTCTGTAGTTCTTGTCAAATATAATTACATCAATTATTAGATTATAAACTTTTTAATGGACGAGACAAGTTATCAAATAAACTAATTACTTTACAGAACAGCAATGACAGTATGGAGTAACATAAAATTACTTGTGTTGTCACTTAAAAGGACTTGGACACTTGGTGTACGAAATCGTCTAAATATCTCGTAATCATGTAAAAGTCTCAATTCTAGAATGTAATGTAGGCCACATCTTCCAATATAAACATCAATGACTGATTTCATGACATTCATTCATAAGTGGCCTATGAATTCGAAACCTAGAATCAACTACAAATACTATAGATAGAGATGGTGTGACTCAAGTAATAACCGACATCAAAGAACAAGAAAAAATTGAATATTACCGATATGCAAGGAGAAATCAATATCAAGCCTCAAACTACCCACCGAGCCTATCTTGCTTGAAAATGAGGCAACCCTCAACTCCCTTTAATCTTCTACCCTGATCAGCAACCTCCATACCCTCCTATCTAGGGTTATATTCTCAATAAGTTGAAAATGCAACATGTACTATCTAATCATCTCTTCCTAGTACTTCTTCGTTCATATGATCTTATTTCAATTTTAATTATATGTGGATATCCAGAGTTTTCAATGCATATGCATAATTTGAATCTGTACAATCTGGATTAGGTTATAAGAAAAAAAAAAGATACAAACCAAATTCAAGACTGAGTTAGACATAATTTGTGGATTCTGAAACTAAACTTTTGTTTGGCTCGACATAAATTTTATAAGAATTAAGTTGTGGTATGACATAACTTGTTATGCCTTTTACGAAATAACTTGTAAGTTCTAAAAATGGAGGTTTGTCTCGCTCAGAATAAGTAATATAGGAATGAGGTTAGGTAGAAGGACATAATTTGTGAAATATTATATCGTGAAAATATAAATTTATATCCAGCAAAAAATTATTTATATTTCAATGTTAGAGATATTTTCGACTTTTTTGATTACTTCAAATATTATAGGGAAAAAATTAAACATCACCCAAAATAAAGTCAGATCAGTATTGTTATTGGACCTTTTTAAACTTATAGCAATGGCCTTATTTGCAATATTCTTTTCTATTATTTTAGAGATTTATATATGATTCTTTCATTTTATTGATTTTCTTCCAAATACATGATGGCATGGCGGGCTGTTCATGGTTTGGATGAAAACTGATTCAAATCGAAAAACGAATCAAATTGATTAAATAAACTGATTTTATTTGGATTTGATTTGGTTTGATTTTAGATTTTAAAAAATCAATATTCTTTGGTTTGGTTATGATTTTGTTCAAAAAAATCGAACCGACAAATTATATACATATATTTTATTATTACACATACATAATATATTATTTTTATAAACAATTTTAAATTTCTTATATATGTTTTCATCATATTTTTTTATAATTTCTTATGAAAGCAAAAACGCCCAAGACGAGAATATTTATCTTATTGATTTCATGCATATAAATGTCTACGACAATTCTTGGTGGGACTAGGAATGTCACTATTCTTCCTTCTTGGCCAAAATGGTGAATTTTGAAGCTTTATTCACAGTAAATTTAGTGATCGAAAGTTATGTAATGTCAGTGATTCTAATTATTTTTCGTTTGAATGAATTGTTGTCTTTTGCCCTCTTTTGAATGAATCGTTCCTTTTATTTTTGTGTATGGTTAATAACGAATAACTGAATCAAACCAAACCGAAACTGATAACAACCAAATCGATAAATGTTTATTATATTTGGTTTGTTTGATATTGATAATTTAAAAATCGATTAAATTGATTTGATTTTGATTTTTATCATCCAAACTGATCCATGAACACCTCTAGCAAGAAATAGAGATACAACAACATAATCATACCAACTTTTAGAATTCATATTGAGAAAAAAAAAATCGTACCAGCTTTGATAATAATTACATATATTGAGAAATCAAAAAGGAATATTATTTAGTATATGAAATTGATATAAAATTTTATTTCAACATGATAAGTTAAACTAAATCATGAGTATCAAATTTTGTACCATTTTCATACACCAAAAATGATAAGAATACATTAAGGGTGACAGAATGGGTAATTTATATGGGTATCTATTTATATTTATCCATTTTAAATGGGTTAATTGGGTACCCACGTATAAAAAAGAATAGTACTCATATTACGTATAAAAAAGAATAGTACTGATTGCAAAACAGGCCAAAAGCTGTGTGTATTGTGGGGGTATATCTAAAGAGTTGCAACTTGAGATTTTGGAGGTGCTGGGTTTTGTCAAGGGTGATCACAACATAAGATACTTAGGAGTACCATTGAGCACAAAGAGGGTATCCAGTGTTCAATGCCAACCTCTAAACAAGAAAATGTTAGGAAGGAAAAAATCTTGGACCTCAAAGTTCTTATCTTATATTGGGAGAGCCCAATTAATCAAATCCGTGTTGTTCTCTATACAAGTTTTCTGGGGCCAAATTTTTGTGTTACCAAAGAAAGTGGTGAAAATCATTGAAGCAACTGTAGGAGTTTTTTGTGGACTGGTGATGGTTTTGATCTGACTAAGAAAGCTCTTATAGCATAGGACATAATTTGTCAACCTGAGTATGCAGGAGGTCTGAACTTACTGGACATTCAGACTTGGAATAAGGCTGCAATTGTAAAGCTATTATGGAACATTTGTTGCAAGAAAGATAAACTATGGGTTCGATGGATCCACTGTTACTATGGGAAGAACAGAGACCTGCTTGTAGACATACCAAAACACTCATCCTGGATAGTGCAAAAAATCCTAATGGCTACTAAATATTTGAGATAGGGGGCGGGGCTGTGGGGGGAGAGGGGTTGGGGCTAGTTAAGAAGAAATTTAATTTTAAAAAAATTTAAAATTTAATTTAATTTAGAATTGTCTTTTCTGTTTTTGCCTATTACTTGTTTTTAGTATAGTATTCTTAAAAGACATTAAGCGTTTAACTTCATAAAGTAATATTATTATTTATAAAAATGAAAATTAACTATAGTTAATAAGAGGTTAGCCATTTATTTGCCATACTAATTTTTGGATATTATTGTAAGAACTTTATTTATTAATATGAAGATTTGAGTTGTTTAATTTAAAGTTCTAAAATATTCCTGATAAAAAGTTTATAGTTCTTTTTTCTTTCTTTTTTTTAAAAAAATTTAAATTTTGTATTTTTTAAAAATATAATATTCAATGTTGTTTCAAGAGAAATTAAAATCATAAAAGATCATTATTAAAAATTTTGACTCAAAATTTTGGAGGCCTAAAACAAACGCTTCATAAGTCTCACCCTTGGGTCACCTCTGTATTTATTTTAGTATAACTTACATAAATCCCATAGTGTAATTACATCTTATCCCTACTCTTTTTGTAATTACATTAATCACATAAATTTTACACATTCCGGATACATTAATAGTGACACATTATATATGTCGTTGTTGCGCTTAAAAAGGGAAACAAAACAAAAAATCAAATTACAACCCCATAATTTACGCTATTCAGTTCCTCCATACTGCCAATCAGAGAAACGTAAATCCTAAAATAACAATCCAATTCAGAATTCAAAATCCATGTTCATCAGGAGCTGGGTTCAAAATCGCTATTCAGTTGTCCCTGTTTCGACGAAGAAACTTTCAAGTATGATTCAAAACTTTTATCGAAAGTTTGATAAGATACATAATGAATATTTCAATTTTGTTGAGACATTAAGGAATATGGGAAAGTGAGATTAGTATGAACGATATCGGGATGATGGGATCGTGGTTGAGAAAAATATTTCATTCGTGAATCTAGTTTCAGCCATTGCAGCTGAGTTGAATATTGATGAATTGAGGAAGAAAATCGAGATCCGATACATTGTAGAAGGTAAATTTTTTTTTATTTTTGAATTTGTATATGGATATATAAGCAATGATACATTACAGAATACAAGATTGATACAATTCTAGTTTGATACATGTGAATTACTGGATACAACTTGATACAATTATAGCCAGTGTATTGTTGATATAATGTATCAGAAACATGTGATTTTCTATTTTTTAAATGTATCAATATGTGAATTTCTTTCTTTTTTTAATGTATCCATGTGGAAGAGAAGAGATTTTTTTAATGTATCTATTATCCACTTTATTTTTTTTTTATTTTTGAATTTGTATATTGATATACAAGTCATGATACATTATTGGTTATAACTTGATACATTACTAATTAGATGCGTATGTAATGGGTTTCCAAATTTGTTAGTTAGTTTGCTGATTATATAAAGTATCAGATACATGTGAAAAATCTTTTTTGATTTTTGAATTTGTGTATGGATTTATAAGCCATGATACATTACTGAATACAAAATTGATACAATTCTAGTTTGATACATGTGAATTACTGGATACAATTCTTTTTTAATGTATCAGTGTATCTGGAGTTAGTTATCATTAGGTTGTTGTGTATGTTAAATTGATTTAATTGATATATGATGTATCTCTAACTTTTAAACGTTTGCAGGTTGTTCCATCTTCTGATATGTATCAACATTTTGAAGGAAAAAAAAACGAAAATCATAAGATAAACAGACAGTTGGAGAAGATGAAAATGGTACCTAAATCAACGTTGAACTCATTTTGACAAGAAAGAGACTGATTTTGAATTTCAAATGTGATGGAGAAAATAACGGATAAGATTGTGGGAGTAAAATGGGGAGAGATTTATGGAGTGAAATTAGGAAGGGATAAATGTGGGTTTTAGGAGTGGAGATTTATGTATCCGTAATTTGGGTTTTGGGAGTAAAATAAGGAATTTTAGAATTTTTTTTAAAATGATAGGGAATAATAGAAATTATGGTAAATAAAGGTGGTTGATTAAAGCCTTTCGTCCTTCACTTGTGAAAGATTGAATTCCATTCCCTCTCCCTTCCCCTCCCCAACCAAAAAAAAAAGAGGTGTAGGAGTGGCCTTACTGCAATACATTTATGTATTATTTTGGAGATTTATATAAATTATTCTTTCATTTAGTTTTATTAGTTTTCTTCCAAATACATGATGTCAGGACGAGGAATAGAAATACAACAATAACAATATTATATTCAGTGCAATTTTATAAGTGAGGTCTGAAAAGGGTAGAGTGTATGGGACCTTTATTCCTATCTTGTAGAAATAGAGATACTATTTTTGAATTCTGATAGACCATCGGCTTAAAACAAAGCATTTTCCAGCTATTTGAAAGAAAATACAAAAATGAGACAATAAAAATAACGGAGTAATGTAAAATTTAATAAAGAGTAGTGCACACCATACAATGGAAAGAACAATAATAACAATAAAATAATATGATAATTGAAACACAAAAAATAAATGAATTAAAATCTCTTAACCACTTACAAAATGAATAGAAGAAAAATGACCTTTTCATATTGCTTATGTGTAAAGCTGAAGATCCCTTATAAAAAGGCCATAAAACTTTAAAAAATTGTAAGTGACCTAAAAAATCAATTTTCCCTAAAACAACACAGGTGATAATTGAAATCGAAAAAAAAAATTACAAAAATATTGCTAATACCACTAGATTTACTATTAAATTATAAATCAAAAAAATCTTGGTCATATCCACATAGATCCAACTTAGTTAAGGTTGATCTCATCACTATACGAATTAAGAAGAAGACAACAATTATAATTATCTAGTACTAGAATTTTTGTTGCATACATGTCATTGATTTGGTTTTAGATTTTGAAATAGTAATTAATGATTATTTGATGACTTACAATTTTTGTTTTTTACAATATTAATCATCAATATTTTCTTTCTTTGAATTAAGTCCAAATATAATTTTAAAATCACACTTATATATGGTAAGAAATATAAAAAAAGAGAGGAGAAAAATTGTTCATCTATTAATTTCTAAATTTTAACTATTAACATTTAATTGTCCTTGTCTCCTTTTCGTAAATTAAGCTCAAATATGAAAAGATAATCAAATTATTTTAGCCCAAAATAAATTTAATATGTTATGAATTGTACTTAGAACTTTATTTTAGTAAATAGTATAAAGTAAGTGAAGCTACTAGTTAGTGTAGCTAAAGTTAGTTAACAGATTCTGTTAGGAAGTTAGTTACAAAGTTAGTTATAGTTAGCTATGATTAAATTAAGCTAACTAGACTAGTTGGTCTGGTGATAGTCTATATATAGTGTAACTACACAATTGTAATTGATAATGCATTGTTGAGTGCTTAATACAATTTCAGTTTCTGTGATTTCAAGGATCACCATTATCGAAGTTTAAATACATGTATGGTGTGATTTTTTATAATATGAAGCTTAAATACATGTATGGTGTGATTTTTTATAATATGAATTCAAGAAAATCTCAATAAAATTAGTGGACTAAAATTAAATTATAATAAGAGATCTTAAATAAGTATACATAAACTCAAAAATAACATTAATTTAGAATTGTATTCTTTGTTCTAACATATTACTTGTTTTTAGTAAAGTACTTTTAAAAGACATTAAGCGTTTAACTTCACATAGTAATATTATTATTTATAAAATAAGAATTAATTATAGCTAATAAGAGGTTAGCCATTTATTTGCAATACTAATTTTTGGATATTATTGTAAAAACTTTATTTATTAGTATGAAGATTTGAGTTGTTTAATTTAATGTTCCAAAATATTCTTGATAAAAAGTTTATAGTTCTTTTTTCTTTCTTTTTTTAAAAAAAATTAAATTTTGTATTTTTTTATATAATGTTTAATATTGTTTCAAGAGAAATTAAAATCATAAAATTCATTGCTAAAATTTTTTGGCTCAAAATTTTAGAGGCCTAAAACAAACGCTTGATTAGTCTCGCCCTTGAATCATCTCTGTATTTATTTTATGCAACAAGTTAGGGTTATTTGGTCCCTTGACAGATGCAATAATGGTCAGCATGTAAGGATTGCTCAGTTGGTTGAAGTTTTTTGTCCATCACTTGTGGTGAAGGATTGAGTTTCATTCTCCCCTTCAGTGTAATTTTATAAGTGGGGTCTGAAAAGGATATAGTGTATAAGACTTTTATTTTTATCTCGTAGAAATAGAGATACTATTTCTGAATTCTAATAGACCATCGGCTTAAAACAAAGTATTTTCCAGCAGTTTGAAAGGAAATATAGAAACGAGAGCAATAACAACAACAGAATCATGTAAAATTAAATGGAGAACAGTATACAACATACAACGAAAAGAACAGTAATATATAACAATAAAATAATGTGATAACCGAAGCACAAAAAAATAAAAAATAAAAATCTCTTGACCACTTACAAAATGAATAGAAGAAAATGATCTTTTTCAGATCTCTTTTGTGTAAAAATAAAGATCTCTTATAAAAAGATCATAAAATTAAAAAAAAATTAAAAATTGTAAGTGACCTAAAAAATCAATTTTATCTAAAAACACAGGTGATAATAAAACTCGAAAAACAAAGAAACAACGAAAATAGTGCTAATACCACTCATAGAGATATACTATCTATATATATATATAGTAATGGAGAGACATAGACAAGTAGATGTGTCACCTCTCTTATGCTCTCCATTTGCATTTATCTTTTTTCTCATTTTTTGGCATTATTTCTTATTTAAATTAATTATTGTATTATAAAAGTAAATTACTTAATTTGTTACAAATAAATATTTTATTAATGAAGGAACATATACAACAAAAACTCTTCATATTCTTTTTATTACCCATGACTTACACCTCTTTAATTTTTACTTTTAATAATATTCATGACTTCCATAATTTTCATGTCCATAACCTTCAAACTTTAATTTGTAAGTTTATGATGTTGTATGTTATTCCTCTATTTTGCCTATATAAATTCATATTCACATTCAAGATTATTCTTTCTCTTCTTCATCATATTGATTTTTGAATTAACTAACATGTAACAAAAAAGAAGTACATGAAGGTAAGAAATATTTTATCCTCAATTTTTTCTTTTTATTTTTATGTACTTTTACATGATTTCTTAATATTTTATTTATGTATGTATTATCATTCTCCAAACAAGTATGATAAAAAAAAATATCTTTGTATTAAGGAATAATGTGTTGTTAGTATGTGATTGTTCGCTCTAATAGTCAGTTTGCCGGTATATATTGTAGTTTGATTACAATATTTGCTAGATTTCAATAGATGATTATTATTTATTGTTAGTACAATTGAAAAAATATTTTACATAAATATTACATATAGTTTAAATTTCTTTCTTTTGATATAATTATTTTTTAATTGGTATGATGTTTTATTTATTCATAATTATATTTTTTTATCCAATTGGTTAGCATATGATAAAGAGTTTGACATATGGAGCAAAATATCGTGGCAGATCTACTTGCAAAGGAAGATGGTAGAAGAAATTTTATTTAAAGCATAATTAGAGATTATTTTTGCTAGAATTTTATTTTTTTTACTTTGAGTTGTATTTGTAACTTAGCTACTTTTGTTAGAATTTTTTTAAACTTTAATTTGTATAAATAACTTAGCTACATGTATTGACAATGCTACTCATTTAGTTATTTACTATTCTACTTTTTTTTTTTTGGTTATGAAGCATAGTTAATATAATTATCTCATTTTAACAAAAAGAAATTATGATGATCAAGAGCTTCATTTTTATTATGCTTGCAAATTTTTTTTTTTAAAATTGTTAATTCTATGATGTCATTTTCTTTGGTATGTAACAATCTATTTTTGTCACTATTCTTTTTTGTTTGAAATGAATTTACAATTTTTATGTAGTCATCAATTATTTTATTTTTTAGTTCAGTTTTGTATTTTCACTCTTGATTTTCATATTCATTTATTTATTTTTACAAATAAAATCAATGCATAATTATTAATGCATTTAGTGTCTAACAAAATTTATAACTCATATCTTTTCATCTTACTTGTAACTTCTACTCTTAAATATTATTCATAACTTTTGTATGTTTCATTTTCATAATATTTATAAATATTTAATTAATGTTAATAAAATTATAATGGACAAATGTAATAATAAAGACACAATAAAAAACTTCAATTTTGTTTTTTACGAAATCAAAATTTATTTAGAGAATCAGTACTTCTATAGAAGACAATGGAAATAAAAACATAAAAAGTATTTCCAACGTAATACAATATATTGTTATTTCAAAATATGATCTTTTGTTCAATTTACTTCACCATGGTAAATATTTTATTCTACTATATACATATAAATAGTTTGCACTTAAATATTTTTTTAAATATATTTTATATGTTTAAAAAAAAAACGAAAATCTATCATGTCGCAGATGAATAAAAATATCAACATTGTCTATATATCTCATATTAATCTGAGTATAAATACTATATATTATTATCTTATAAATATTTCATATAACCGCGCGAAACGCGAATAATTTCAGTAGTTAAAAATCTTGGTCATACCCACGTAGATTCAACTTAATTAAGGTTGATCTGATCACTATTAGAATTAAGAAGAAGACAACAATTATAATTATATAGTGCTAGAATATTTTGTTGCATACATGTCATTGATTTGGTTTTAGATTTTGAAATAGTAATTAATGATTATTTGATGACTTACATTTTTTGTTTTTACAATATTAATCATTAATAACCAGCCAAATAAGTTCAATAACACATAATAACAATTATTGATAAGTTCTAATTTTTCAGTAGCTTGTCACGATCTATATATACAACTACTTCACGTTACATTTTTCGAAAGTTAAATTATATAAATTTTAATTCACATTTTAAGATATATTTTTTAAATCATATTAATATGTGATGATTGCAACTTACAGTATTTTTAATATAGTTTTAAAATTATATTTAAAATATTATTTTTAAAAATTCATTAAATTAACTCTTCGGGAAAAAAAATATGACAAATAAAAAGAAACGTAAAGAGTACTTAATTAAATTATTCAGTCATGTTTACAAGTCAGAGACATAGTCAAAGATGATGGTCAAGATCGATCAGCATCGATCTGCTTCCTTTAAATAATAATAGTAATAATTTTAAATTTACTGGTCATACAATAATCGTAAATTTATAAATAATACTTATGATTATAAAATTTAAGTTTTATGTATGCATTGACTGTATAAAAATATGTATACAACTGAATCATTTTGAAACAATTATAGATAAACCTGTATAGGCGTAATAAATATTACAATTTCTATTTTAGTTTGTTTTGTGTGATTTTAACTTGACATGAAGTTTAAGAAAATAAAGAAGATTTTTAAATATTGTGGTCCTAAACTAAAGATATGTACGTATGTAGAACATATCAAAATGTCATTTAATCTTATAGTCTTAAACATGTCATGACGAAAGTTAGAATTAAGGAATTTTCAAAAAAGGAAAAAAAGTTTTTTTTTTAAACTGACAAAAAGAAAGTAAGACAAACAAATTGAAAGGGTAATTCCTCACCTTATAGAAGTGATAATTGATAACCAGTCAGCTACAGAATTAGGATTAACGAAAATTAAAATATAAAGAAATAAATATCTGAAGAAGCTAATGAGGGTTTAACATTTACTATATAATTTTAATCATATATAAACAATATAATTTTCTACTAAATTTTTTTGAATAAACTCTTCGATCCTATCTAACTCCGACCCCATAATTAGGTAGCCATTACTATAAGATAAACTACACCTGTTATAACTTAAATAAATTCATATATAGTTAGTATAGCAACAAAGTTGATGAATGTTGAACACAACCCTTTTGTTTTTACTGATATTAATTAGTAGCAATATTTGTTATTTTAAAAGGTTAGTCATTTTGTGGTGTTTTAAAATTTTGTAATTTCTAATCTGTCTTTATGTGTTTGGACATGATATACATATATTCTCTGAAAAAAAATGATAATTAGAGAGACCTTTGAATTAACGTTTAAATTAAATTTTAGGCTTTATATTCTAAAGTCAAAAACTCATTTAATTGGCTATAATAAGTTAGGTGGTTCGCACTTGTCAAAAATATCGATAAATATGTATTGAATACTTTAAAAATAATGCATTTTGAAAAATTGGATATGAGTATTACAGTAATTTTAAAGAGTTCGAATAACGTAGATAGTAAGTAACAACAAAGTTAACTTCATCTTATATTTTTAAAAATATGTAACAACATTTTTGGTTTCAATTAATATTAAATTTTGATTGTATTTTTTGTTATTATCTGACTAAGTATATTATTTAACCTTCAATTCAATAAATGTATGATTCTAATCCGTTTATGTAGGAGATATTATATTCTTACTATTATTAGAATTATATTACCGTTTAATATGAAGTGAAAAAATAATATTGACGTCTCACGTGTGTAAATAAATATGGAACATTTGATAATTATGATAAAATTCACAAATAAAGAGAGTAAACTAAATAAACATTAGAATCAGAATTTACCAATAAATAAAATACCATTATTTTTGCTCTTTAATTCCTAATATTATTATTATGTCATCAATTTTAAATATAATTATTTGGTACTAGCTTGATTGTGACATTGATGCTATCATTCCATGTGTGCTTGACATAAGTATGAGGAGGACAATATATAAGATACGTTGAATATAAGTTTCTTTTATTTTATTAATTTTTTGTTAGTATATAGTTATAATATAATATACGGGGACAAAAAAGAAGAGAATAATCATAAAAGATGATTACTAATACTATTGTGCACGATGGTATGAAATCTAAGACATGCAGGCCAACCTCTATTAAGAAATAATATCTAAGGAAATTAACTATAAAGTTAGTCAATGTAAAATTTAAATAAAATATTAAAGTAATCTAATATTATATCAGATAAGAAGTTTTTTTAAAAAAAATATGGCTAATGATGGTTGTACATATTAACTAATAGTAATGGTGACTAACAGTAGTAATTTACGGTGGTTGTTGATGATAATGATAGTTAATGATAAATTATTATGGTAGTTAACAATACACAATATTGATGGCTAATGATGGTAATTTGTCAATAGTAGTTAGTAGTAGTTATAATGGTAGTCGATGATGATGGTGATGACTAGTTATAGTAATAATTGATAATGGTAAATCACTATATAGCGACGGTTAGCAGTGAAAATAAATAAATAGCGGTGAACTTGCATCTTTATAACAATCATTAAATAAATATTTTAACAATATTAAAATTTTGTTATAGAGATTAACCATTCAGATCCATCAATTAATTTTAAAATAAAAAATCAAATACACTAAATAGTTAAGATCCTAATCATTAAAATTAAGATATAAAAACAAACAATTTTATAATTGAAATCAGAGTAATTAAAATTAAGACATTTATTTAGTACAATCAAATCTTTCTATAACAATATCATTAGTTTCAAGATTTTTTTTTAGCTATTATAGCAATTTGATTGTTATATTCTTATAACAACATTCGACATTTAAATAATATTTAATTATTTGATACAAACAAAAAGATATTAAATTCTAAGCTTAATCACGCTTTGTACAAAGGAGGAAAAACTTTTAATGATAGAAATATATATTTATATAATATTATTTGTCATAAATAGTGTAATAAAGTATCAAAATCTCTAGATCTATTTTTGGCAACCTAGAAGATTCTATTTCTATATTACCAAAAGAAATATAGTTATTTTAGAGAAGTAATTTTATAAACTAAAAGAACATGTTACTATACATATGATTGTTATTGTTATAGATAAAAAAATTATTATAAAAATTAAATAAAATATAAAAAAACAATTTTGAGAAAAACTTAATTATTAATCTGTTATATTGAAATGATATTATATAAGATCATATTGTTTTAGAGAAATTTGACTATATAATAAATAATTCAAACCCAATATTTTATATTTTCATCTCATAATTTCATATTGCAATATGAAATTACATGTCCAAACGCCTCCAAGGAGAGAAGGCATCAATATCCATTTTACCACATACTTCATAAGAAAATTAAATTATTTGATTTGAAAATTCAAATAGTAACAAATGCATTGACATAATAGTACCTTTTTTTTGTTTGTTTTTATTTTCTTGACGTGATGTGATCTTTATGTAGAGTTTATTTGTTGACATACTTTTAGAAGATCGGTAAGTTTTGTTTCTTTTCTAAGATACTCCTTTTTTTTAAAAATAAAATAAATATTTGTCACAATTTTTTTTAAATCAAACAATGAATTTTGATAAATATTTTAAGATATAATTTTTAATCATATTGATATGAGTAAATTTGTAATTTATAGTATTTTTTGTATAATTTTTTATTATCTAAATTTTAATTTAAAATATCAAGTTAATCTAATTCAATCTAGCTATGGCAATTAGTCAAGTTAACTCTCAAAAAATGAAATATAATAATTATTTTGACACGGAAGGAGTACTTATTTTGCCAACTTATTTTCACGTGAAGTTAATATTTTTTACTATTTTATATTGAACAAACTCAAAAATTTCAATTTGTGAATCATAATTTTTTTTCTTTATCTATCACATTTGGAATAAATTATTCGTACATTAAGCTTATTTATATAAACATGAAATTAACGTTTAAGTTACTGAATTTTATCGAACTCTAATGTTATCGTGAAACATCCTCCAGCCCACCCAACCAAAAAAAAGAAGAAAAAGACATCACATGATTATTGAGAGGGGCAAAAAGGTTATTGGGACAAGAAGGGGAGAATTGTTTTCATCAATTAATAGGGAATTTTTTTTTTCATCATTCAACAAACAATTCCCAACAAACAAAAATATTTTCCAAAAAGACTTTATTTCGTTAAAAAATATACTCTATGATTTAAGGTGATTTTCAGGAAAAAAAAATCAAATCGCGTTGAAAATAATTGATAAACATAAAGTGCTAAAAAATACTTTATGTGTTGGAACTAATATATAGATACATATTTATAATTAGATAAAAGTGCTAAAATATATAATAAGTCGTCGATATATTTGAAAAGAATATTAACCAATATTTTTATGTCAAAAATGACTTCAAATTAAAAAAAAAAGTTGATTATTACAAAATTTTAATTCGAATTTCAATACAATTAATTAAGTCTCAATTTACTTAATTATAAATTTATTAGCTAAGGTTATATTTAATAAGTATAGAGTAACCTATGATAAGCTAACATATATATTCTTGTAGTTAATAAACACAACTTAGAAAATGATGAACAACCCTAATGAAATGGATAGGGAGTTGGAAGTTTTATTTTGAAAAATATATTTTAAGAATTATGGGGCAGCTGCTCTCTTAACTAGAGGTCTCAGATTTGAGCCTTGGATATGAAAAAATTATTCGTAGGGAGCGCTTCCCCCCAATTAGGGTCCAACGCGTGCGGTTTTGATCTAATCTTTTTTCAGCTGTTAGAAAAAGTTTCTTTTTGTCCATGACCCTTAGCAAAGCTCCAATTTTAGAATAATTTTAAACTATAACCAAAATTTGAAAGGGTAAATTCTGATTTGGTTCTCAAAGAATTTGACTACGTGAAGTTCGTTGAAAATCCTTTTTAAACAAAGACAAATATGAAAGAATATGCTAATAATTCAATGCACATTAGCAAATTTGAATCTTTTCCATGTGACCATTTAGTACTAAAACACATAAAAACTTGAAGGTCTGGGACTCTGAGGACATTTTAGATTTTATCCTCTTCAGACTTTATCAGTGAAATTATACTAATTATGTCAATATTCTTATTGTTTAAACCATAATCAAAATTTAAAATGGTAGATTCTAATTTATTTATTTTTTCAAAGAATTTAGATACATAAAGAACTTATTTAAGACTGAAGATCTTTTTATAACATAGACATATATAAACGGATATGCTAAAAATTTCATGTACATTAGCAAATTTGAATCTTTTTCAATTACACTGAATATGTTGATATTGTTATTGTATAAATCATAATGAAAATTCGAGAGAGATAAGTTTTGATTCTTTTCTTGAAGAATTTGAATACGTGAATTCCAGATGTCCAACTCATTTAAGACCAAAGATCCTTTTATAACAAAGACAAATAGGAAAGGATATCCTAAAAATTCAATGTACACTATCAAATTTGAATCTTTTCTTGTACTTTAAAAAACATCAAATAGAGTAACTTTTTTCCCCTAAAATTGTCCTAATGGCTCCAAATCAAGATTTGAAGTAGAAGAATATAGGTAAATATGGGAAGTGATGATATGTGTCCAGAATAGAAAAGAAATATTACAGATCCTTACTGTCATGTCTACTCACCAAAATTCTGAACCTTTCCAAAAAAAAGTATCATATAATAATGAATTATGGCTATGGAAACAGATCAGCTAAGCACGTTCCTTGGTCACATCAAACATTATCATCCCCTTTTGAACTGGTTTTAAGATCCCATCTCTTTTATCATATGGTGTCTTATTCAAAAGTCTGTCTTTTTACTCAGTTTTAATAAACCCCATTTACTTGCCCTTTCAAAAGAGCAATTGGGGTTTTCTTAAAGTTACTTTCTTTGAATGTTTCTATACTCATTGTCTCTATATAAAGTTTCAGTCTTTCATGAGGATTTTGCAAGAATGGCTAGTTCTGGTTGCCATTAACTGATTCTTGTTTTCTCTGTTTCTCTCAGGTATCTTGAATTCTGCTTTTGCTGTTCTTGCTTTTTATGATTGCTACATTGATGTTTACTCATTTTTAACAAACCCCATTTACTTGCCCTTTGAAAATGGCAATTGGGGTTTGCTCTGAATGTTTCCAGACCCATTGTTTCTGTATAAAGTTTGTGCCTTTCATGTGGAATTTAGCAAGATTTTTCTAGTTCTGGTAGCATTTTAACTGATTCTTTGTTTCTCTGTTTCTCCCAGGTATCTTGATTCTGCTTTTTCCATTCTTGCCTTTTGTGCTGGCTACATTAGTATTTGCTCAGTTTTAACAAACCCCATTTTCTTGCCCTTTGAGAATTGCAAATAGCAACTGGGATTTTCTTAAAGTTTCTTTCTTTGAATATTTCCACACCCCATTGTCTCTATATAAAGTTTCAGTCTTTATTGAAGTTTTAAGGTTTACATGTGGAATTTAGCAAGGTTTTTCCAGTTCTGATAGCCTTTAACTGATTCTCTTTTTTCTCTGTTTCTCCAAGTTATCTTGATTCTGCTTTTGCTATTCTTTTCTGTTTCATCATTTCTTAAATCTGTTCTTGGATTAGTTGTCTTTGCTTGTTTAAAAGTATCATTTTGGAATGAGGCTGTGACATTTCCTTCATACATATGCAGTTGAGTAATGTATTTTTTTGTTTGGTTTCTAACCCAGTGTCTGGTACCTGCATTGAGGTCTGATTAAATCCGGATTCGCGCGGGAAGTCTCACATTGGTAGTAAAGCGCTCTGTAATAAAAGTAACTTCGTACCCAGCAGGGCTTGAACTTGAGTAATATAGTTAGATCTACTCTTAAGGGTCTGTTGGGTCTTTGAGAAGGCATACCTCTGTTTTCTTTAGACAATTGGGGTTCCCTTAAAAGTTTCTTTCTTTGAATGTTTTCAGATCAATTGTCTCTTTATAAAGTTTCTGTTTTTCATTACATTTAATTTTAAGCTAAAACATATGGAATTTAGCAAGAATTTCCAGTTCTGATAGCCTTTAATTATTTCTTTATCTGTATCTTGAATTCTGCTTTTGCCATTCTTTTTTCGAAGTTTCGTAATCTATTCTTGGATTAGTTGTCTTTTGCTAATGTAAGAGAATCATATTGCAATTAGGCTGTGACATTTCCTTTCTTCCATATGCAGTTAGAGTAATATAGTTAGATCTGTTAGTCTTATGCTTAAGAGTCTATTCGCAGATTCATGACTATGCACTCTATGTATTTTTTTTGAGAGAAGGGTAACCATGCACTCTATGTATGTTTTTAGGTTCCTTCTCAATTGAAGTATATCATTTTCTTGAATCTTTATGGAAGCGGGTTTCCAAAATTTATCAGTTCGGTTTTATGGTTGCAAATGTAGCACAGGAAATTTATTGAAGTCTAAAGCTAGGATCTTTCTGTTTGTTCTTGTTTTGATTCAGGAACACGACCGTGTGTTTTATATAGACTAGTTATATTAATCATGTTGATATTTTACAATTATGCATATTCTATACATCGCGCATAGCGGTGTTTCTCCAGATTCAGTCTAATCTACTACCATGTTCTGATTGCAGGTGTTCCAATTAGGAGAAGTTGGAAATTCATTTTTTCTACATAAAATCAAGAGTCTAATTTATTAAGGATGAGAGGAGCTGTGCTAATTGCACTTGCTGCTGCCATTGGCAACATGCTGCAAGGATGGGACAATGCGACAATAGCAGGTTTTACCTCATTACATTCTTGTTCTTTATTTGCACATACAGAACTTTAGCACTTTTGAAATGCTGGAAATATTAAAAAGTTTGTCATTGTTTTTACTCACAAATCTTCAACTCGTTCATTTCAAATGAAATTCATGTCGAAGCACAACTTGAACAGTGATCTTATTGAAAGAAAATGTATCTAATATGTTTCAGGATCTGTTCTTTACATCAAGAAGGAATTTAATTTGCAAACACAGCCAACCATTGAAGGGCTAATTGTTGCAATGTCTCTAATTGGAGCAACTGTGATCACAACATTCTCGGGACCTGTATCGGACATGCTTGGGAGACGTCCAATGCTTATAATTTCATCAGTACTTTATTTCCTCAGTGGATTAGTGATGTTATGGGCTCCAAATGTTTATGTGTTACTTTTAGCAAGGCTCCTAGATGGATTTGGAATTGGTCTTGCAGTGACACTTGTTCCAGTCTATATATCCGAGACTGCCCCACCAGAAATAAGAGGGCAATTGAATACATTTCCACAGTTCACCGGTTCTCTTGGAATGTTTTTGTCATACTGCATGGTTTTTGGAATGTCATTGACACAAGCACCAAGTTGGAGGCTAATGCTTGGGGTTCTATCAATTCCTTCTCTTGCTTACTTCTTTCTTACATTGTTTTACTTGCCTGAATCTCCGAGGTGGCTGGTCAGTAAAGGTCGAATGAAGGAGGCTAAACAAGTTTTACAGAGACTACGCGGCAGGGAAGATGTCTCAGGTTTGTCTCGTGCTTCCTTTATTTGTCCACAATTAACTTATTTCTTTGTTGTATGAGAGAATATATTTGCTCCTCAGAATAGTTTTAACAGCCAAATGAGCTAATTCTGTGATCCCCTCGGTTTAAGAGTAATCAGCAATGTTTCTTTTAATGGCTTGTTTCACTAGAACCAACTATGCATAAGATACAAGTTTGTTTTGAAGCCTTACTTATCAGATTATATGTTGGTTGTGAAATCTTTTTTTGTTCATTATGATCTATTTGTTCCATTGCTCCCCGACCTTTGGTCTAGTGGTAAGAGGCAAGTGTGATGTGAGGGTTAGGTGCACGTCATGATTTCGAACTTTGCGGCAGACAAAAGACTGGTATTTTAAGTGGAGAAGGGTAGAGTGTCCGGTTCATTATTCATCGAGTTTCAGACACATACACCAACAGCACTCGGGGATTTCTTGGTTATAAAAAAGAAGTGTACATTATTTCCATTGAATTATTACAACATTTTTCTTTAAGGTTTTGTTCTTAAGTTCAGGTTACACTTTTTCATACTTGAAGTTAATTATCTATCCTCTGGTTTTAACACTATAGACCAGGATTCTGATGTCCTATGGAATTTTCTCAATCTACAGGTGAAATGGCATTGCTGATGGAAGGTTTAGGCGTTGGAGGTGAAGTATCTATAGAAGAGTATATAATTGGTCCAGACAATGAACTTGCAGACAACCAGGATGAGAAAGATCAGATCAAGTTATATGGAGCTGAAGAGGGTCTTTCATGGATAGCAAAACCTGTCACTGGACAAAGTACTCTAGGTCTGGTCTCCCGTCACGGGAGTATGGCAAACCAAAGCATGCCTCTTATGGATCCGTTGGTTACTCTGTTTGGCAGTGTTCATGAGAAGATGCCGGAAATGGGAAGCATGCGAAGCATGCTCTTTTCAAATGTTGGCAGCATGTTCAATATCACAGAGAATCAAGGAAAAACTGATAATTGGGATGAAGAAAGCCAAAAGGATGAGGAAAATCATATGTCTGATGGTTCTGGGGCAGAATCTGATGATAATCTGAGAAGCCCGCTGCTCTCACGTCAAGGTACAAATGCAGAAGCAAATATGGGACCTCCAACATCATTAAGCATGAGGCAAGGCAGCAATTTCATGCAGACGAATGGTGTCGGTGAGCAAGCCAGCATGGGTATTGGTGGTGGTTGGCAGCTAGCATACAGAAAAGATGAGAAAAAGGAAGGAGCCCTCAAAAGGATCTATTTACATGAAGAAGGAGGCACTGGATCACGACGAGGGTCCATTATTTCTCTTCCCGGAGATGCTCATGCAGATCAAGGTGAATTCATTCATGCTGCTGCTTTAGTGAGTCAGTCTGTTCTTCGTGCTGAGAGCCTCTTGGGTCAGCAGTCTATCGAAGAAGCAATTGAGACACAATCTGAAACTGTTGCGAAGAAGTCAATCTGGAAAGCACTTCTTGAGCCAGGAGTCAAGCATGCACTGATTGTTGGAGTTGGACTTCAAATACTTCAGCAGGTAAAAGTTGTTCTATGAACTTGCTGTTTGACCTTGATAATTAAATGAGGTTCAGGCTTAGTGACATCTGTTAGAGTGGGTTAGAGTCCCACATTGGTTGGGGAATGGACTGGTTGCTTATAAGGACTTAGGCAATCCTCCCAGATCCATTTCTTTACAACATCTAAATTGTCTTTCTTTTGAAGACTATAAATCTTTGAAGTTAAAGCAATCCTACCTTTACAAATCGGAAAAGCAACTTACTTACTTCCCGTTTGGTTAAGATAAGTCATCAGGCAGTCGTAAGTACATAGGAAACTAAGATCATGAGCTGGTTCTCCTGCATGACTATGTCAGACAAAAAAGTTGTAGTTCATTAGTTGTTCTACTCGACAAAATAACTTCATTAGTTTTCTTACCTTCATATGTTGTGTTTAATATTAACTCCCTTTTGTCACCTTATCTTGCATATGAACTAAACCATTTACTTTCAATCCAGCTACTGATTTGCTTTGGTCCTTGTACAGTTTTCCGGAATCAACGGGGTTCTTTATTACACTCCTCAAATTCTTGAACAAGCAGGCGTAGGAGTTCTGCTATCGAATATGGGCATTGGTTCAGATTCTGCGTCTTTCCTCATAAGTGCTGTCACAACTTTGTTAATGCTTCCCACCATTGGTGTTGCAATGAGACTAATGGACTTGGCTGGCAGAAGGTATTCATGATTTTATTAAGTGTATAATTTATGAAACTATGAAAATGATAACGTATCATCCCTTGCTTGATCGTTCACTCATGGTACACCATAGTTACCTCCTGAGTAGATCAGTTTTTGTTACTAAATCAATCTGGAGGAGCTTTTTGTTACTAAATCAATCTGGAGGAGCTAACTTTTAGGGTTGAGTTAATGCCCAAAATTCATTTCTTGTCAACATCTAAATTGTCTTTCTTTTGAAGACTAGAAATCTTTGAAGTTCAAACAATCTTACGTTTACAATTAGGAAAAGCAAATTACTTCCCGTTTGGTTTAGATAAGTCACCAAGGGAATAAGTTAGTTCATGAGATGAGGATTGTTCGAGACTTTATAATGATAATAATCAACAACCCATCCTCTCAACTAATAAGTGACACTTTACGATGAACTTATTGATCACAACTTTTGTTCAATTATTACATGGACTTTGACCATGTTGAAGTTGAGTGAACTGCATATATTTTTAGAAGCATGCATTTTTAACTCTTTCGACTTTCCGTCTAAGCGAAGTTTTACTTTCTGTTTCTTCTCCAGGTGGCTTTTACTGGCTACTTTGCCCGTCTTGTTATCGTCACTTATTGTACTAGTCCTTGGCAATGTTATTAGCATGGGTGAGGTTATGCATGCAGTGATCTCCACCGTTAGTGTTGTGGTCTACTTCTGCACCTTTGTTATGGGTTTTGGTCCTATCCCAAATATCCTCTGCTCTGAGATATTTCCCACCAGCGTTCGTGGAATCTGCATTGCTATATGCGCTCTTACCTTTTGGATCGGAGACATCATTGTCACCTATTCGCTCCCTGTCATGCTTACCTCCATTGGACTTGGAGGTGTCTTTGCCATCTATGCTGTTGTGTGTGCCGTGGCTTGGGTATTCGTTTTCTTGAAAGTTCCTGAAACAAAAGGCATGCCCCTTGAAGTCATTACAGAATTCTTCGCCGTTGGAGCTAAGAAAGCTGCTACAGAATAACTACCTACACTAGAGATTTGAAAAACTTACTGTTTTCTTTCCCTGAAATGAGGTCTGGTCTACACAATGCATCCAACAGTATTTTCATTACTCAAAGCAATTCATGCGATACCTACAGAAATGTTGGTGATTTCCCAGAAGGAAATGAAGTAATCAGTTAACAAGATTGTAGTGATGAATTCATATCTTTCAGAGTTTCAAAATTTGGATGTCAGTTTGTCATTAGCACCAAAGAGTTTCAAAATTTGGATGTCAGTTTGTCATTAGCACCATCTAATGTTAATTTTTGAACATTTTGTTGATACACTTGCTTATTCCCCTTTGTCATTAGCCAGTTGTATTTGGACATGAAGTTCACTTGAAAAAAAAGTTGAAGAATTGTGAGTGAACAACAATTCACTTGAAATATTCTGCAAACAAGTTTTTCAAACACTAAAGTTCAGTATTTATGACCAAACCAGTATTAGCAAAAACTGAAATACCACTATCTATTGACCAAATGGAAGAAATGTCAGATTACACAAATGATAACTACATGCAGTCCTATATAAAAAGTACTCAAAAAGAATTAGTAGCCTGAAAAATAATGTATGTTACCAGCTATACAAGAGTTAAAAAGTATGGTAAAATACATCGACAATCCCTTAAACTTACTGGTATATTTCATTTAAACGCTTGAACTATGAGATGTTCTAATTAAGCACATGAAGATATTTTTAGCTCAAATTTTGGAAAAGTTTTTGTACATGTTGTCATCGTTCATTACTCCTTTCAATTACTTAAAATATGTTTTATTCTTTAATTGTTTCTTCTGTCTAAAAGTACTTGTCATGTTTCGCTTTTCGGGAGTTGATTTAACTAATATTTGGAGGTGAATTATATTAAATTAATTTAATATTTTAAAATTAAAATTTAGATATTCAAAGACAGCGAAAAATACTTTAAGTTACAATTTTGCACATATCAATAAGGTTCATGTACTCTCACCCTCAAAAAGCTAAACGTGACAAGTATTTTAGAACTCATACATAAAATAGGTTTACACGGCTTGAACTCGTGATTTATATGTCACTAAATAGTGATTTGGTAAATTTTGTTAAGAGTCAAAACAACTTCTCAACAAATTCCCATTCTTCTCCAAACTCCAAAGCATCAAATCTCCTGTAGTGAAGGAAGGAAGCAAATGGATCAGCAGCAGGACCCTTCAACATTCAACAGTAAATCGCTTGAGAAGAAGCCAGGAATTCTCATTCTTGGATCTCCCAATGTCGGCAAACGTACCCTTCTCTCTCGTAAGTTCTGAAATTGGATCGAATAAATACATATGATGATTCATATAGATCTATTTTGCTCCTGGTGTATTTGTGTTTAATTGGGGTAATCCCAATTTGGATCGAGTTCAACTTTGTTTAACAGTCTAAGGAAATGGAAATTGGGACGATCTTAATATGAATCCTGTTGTATTTGTGTTTAATTGGGGTAGTTCCAATTTGAGTCGAGCTCAACTTTCTTGTGTAACGGTGGAAATTGGGAATTGGAAGGAGAAAATAACAACCCCATGTTTCCTTTGCTATTATTAGTTGTATTGAATGAAACACTGTCAGAATAAGAGGAATGAATATGGATGATTCATGTGGGTGGCCCAACTAATTTGGCATTGAGACGTCGATTTGATGCATAAATTTGTCATCTTTTGTATGAATTATGTCGTATTTGTGTTTCATTAAGGTAATCCAAATTTGGGTCGAGTTCAACTTTGTTTAACAGTCTAAGGAAATTGAAGTTGGGACAATTCTATATGAATATGTTGTTGTGTTTAATTGGGGTAGTTCCAATTTGGGTCAAGTTCAACTTTGTTTAACAGTCTTAAGGAAATGGAAATTGGGACAATTTTATATGAATCCTGTTGTATTTGTGTTTAATTGGGGTTGTTCCAATTTGGGTCGAGTTCAACTTTGTTTAACAGTCTAAGGAAATGGAAATTGGGAATCCGAGGGGGAAAATAACAACCCCATGTTTCCTTTTGCTGCTATTAGTTGTATAGAATGAAATGCGACTCAGAATAAGCGGAAGGGATACTGATGATTCATGTGGGTGACCCAACTAATTTGGCATTGAGACGTCGATTGATGCATAAATTTGTAATCTTTTGTGTGAATTAGTGTTTAATTGGGGTAATCCAAATTTGGGTCGAGTTCAACTTTGTTCAACAGTCTAAGGAAATGGAAATTGGGACAATTCTATATGAATCATGTTGTTGTGTTTAATTGGGGTAGTTCCAATTTGGGCAGAGTTCAATTCTCTTGTGTAACAGTCTAAGAAACTGGAAATGGAAATTGGGACTTAAAATTGGAAGGAGAAAATAACAAACCCATGTTTCCTTTGCTATTAGTTGTATAGAATGAAATGTGACTCAGAATAAGCGGAATGGAAACTGATAATTCTTGCTGAGATTATTTTGCTTTCTAGCCGGTTTTGGTAATGCGTCATTGTGCTGAGAGTCTACAGGAAACAACCTCTCTACCCCACAAAGGTAGTGGTAAGATCTTTGTACATAACTACATCCTACCTTCCCCAGACTTCACTTGTGGGATTGCACTGCGTATGTTGTTGGATACTGATGATTCATGTGGGTGACCCAACTAATTCAGCATTGAGATGTCGATTGATACATAAATTTGTTATCTTTTGTATGGATTCTGTGGTTTTTGGGTTTATTTCTGGTAATCCGAATTTGGATCGAGTTCAACTTTGTTTAAAAGTCTACGGAAATGGAAATTGGGACAATTTTATATGAATCCTGTTGTGTTTATGTTTAATTGGGTTAGTTCCAATTTGGTTCAAGTTCAACTTTGTTTTGACAGTCTAAAGAAATGGGAATTGGGATAATTTTCTGGATTTCTATTACTTTCTCAAATCAAAATTAAAATTGGAAGGAGAAAATGACAAACTAATTAACTTACTGCGGAATAGAAATCACCGTTGTCGACCTCATAACCTGCAAAATTGAGGAAAGAAGGATTGAGAGAATAGAAGAGAGGAGAAGAAGGAGGAAGGAACACGTGAAGAAGCAAAATACCAATTTCATTAGTTTTTTCTTAGAATCCATTGGTTATGTATTAACCAACTTTGGATCTTAGCCCTCCATCAGCTCTTAATCTGGATCACACACATTTTTGGAAATGTAGCTCTGGTGTAATCAAAATCTTATTATGTAGCATCCGCCAGAGGCAAGTTAGACCATTGTACCAAGATATTCCCTGCAGCAGCAGCATTGCACCTCTTAACTAGCTGTCTCCTTAATATAGTTAGTGCTTAACTAAGAACTGGCATCTTCTCTAACTCGATTGACCACCTTCTTCAATAAGGATACATGAAGTGTTGGATGCATCTTGGAATTAACTAGTAGTTCCAGCTTGTAGGCCATCTTCCCTATTCTTTCCAACGCCTTGTAGGGACCACAAAATTTGTTACTGAGTTCTGAATGCCACTGACGTCTGTTTGTATAGTTGTAATTTGAGGAAAACTAGGTCTCCAGCTTGAGGTTCTCTCTTTTTTGTTATTATCAGCATAGTATTTCATCCTCTCCCGAGCCTAATTAGCTGTTGCATCTGTTGTCTTTTCATCACCCAATCTTCAACTGGTTGGATTTTAGAATCAAAATCAGGACTAACAGATAACTGAGGAGGAGGGTAACCATTCAGAGCTTCAAATGGAGTACTCTTGTCCTGAGGCTGCAAGGTAGTTGGTATTATACCACCATTTCAGCCTAACTGAGCTACTGTTTCCACTGAGTAGGCCTATTATAAGTCATGCACATCATCAAGTAAGTTTGAATGCATCTGTTGACCCTTTCTGTCTGTCCATAAGGTTGAGGGGGGTAGGAGGTGCTAAATAGAAGCTGAGTACCCACCAAAGAAGGTAACCGAGGGAAAATGTAAGGCAAATCGAATACTTCAAGTGTACACTTGATCTTTCCTTTTTAAGATTTTAAAAGAAGCTACTAAACAAATGCTAGTCAAATAGAAAATGAGATGATGAGCTGACCGCCTGACCCAAGTCGTGACAATTCATAGGTGGTGGGGTTACCGTGCTAGGTAGAGAATGCTCAGTTATGAATTGACTCATTGAGTATAACTTACTCCACACCCTTCTGTTGATTATCTAGTATGAATCTTGTTTCTGATGCAAATGAAATTGTCTAAAGTTAGTGAAGTAAGTCACTTAAGATGGGGCTAATTCTCAATTCGTGTTCATAATGCCAACTAAAAGTTGCCCTCAAGAGGGCCAATTCGTAGAGCATCCAAGGGTATGTTCTAGTGGTCAATGAAGTAGAAGAAAAATTATAAGGTTTCAGGTTCAAAGTCCAGAGGAGGCAAAAAACACTTGGTAGTTTCTTTTCATCTATCCAAGTCTTAGTGCACAGATTTACCCGGTACCTGTGCTGGTGGGAGGTAACAGGTACTTGGAATAGTCGAGGTGTGCACAAGTTGACTTAGACACCACTGTCATGAAAAATAAAAGAAAAGAGGGCCCATATTCATACTACTAAATTTTTCTTTGAGATTCTATGATAAAGTAAGATTCCCCTTTCACCTTGATAGGACTCCTGACACATTTGCACTCCCAAGAATTGCATTCTGACTTTAAGCCCTTATTTTTGACCTGTTCATTTCCTCAGCACCCATGCCAAATGGGTGTGTTTTGCTAACTTTTCTTGGAGATTCTTATTACAATGTAGGATTCCCTATTTGCCTTCATAAGACTCACAACACATTTTTCCACACAATTAAGTTTGTGAGCCCTTTTGTTGTATGGACCTTTCATTTTCCTTAATATATGTGCCAAATACTAGAACAAGGATAATAATATCTCCCAACAGCTTGAACTGAAATATGGAAATGAAAATGGAATTTGGGTCGAGTTCAACTTTGTTTAACAGTCTAAGGAAATGGAAATTAGGAATTTCGGTCAATTTTCACCAAAACATAGTAATGTGCATGGGTGTATTTTCTACATCATTCAATAAATTACTTAGTTCAAAATTCGTTCACTAAGTAGTCAATTATTTAGAAAGTTTTCATTAGCTTATGGTTCAAGTCCAAAAGACACCATTATTGATGCATGTTACTAAATTAATGTCTGAAAATTTTCAAAATTTCTTGAAACGAGGATTGTTTGAACAAGTGTTTCAATAAATTTGAAACAATGTATTTAATAAAAGACTCTTTGCTTTCCAAAGTGAAATGAATTTGAAAAGATCTGTAAGCTTCATTTACTAAATATGTTCTTGGTTTTTTGGCAAAATACGTCTTGATTTACTAAATTCATGAACTTATTCATTACTACTATGTAATGAAAGTCTTTCAAGAATTACTTAGCTTATGTATAGTGTTTATATTTCTTTGAGAATGCAAGCATTTCTACTACTTTTCCCTTGAAAATATTTGAGAGACATTAATCAAAAGGTGAAATCACTGATCCAAGAATAGAAGAGCAACATTCTTGAATGCTACATGTTGTATGAAATTGCTAAGAAAGATTTGAAGCCTATTTGGGTTAGCTGATGAGCAAGTGATGAAAAATATTTTTTGTTGCTGAAACTGATTTTATAAATAATCAGGCATTGTGTTTGGATAGAGGTGTTGAAGCTGATGATAAGCCGTTAAGGTGTTAATTAGAACTTTTGTGTCAAAATGACTGAGATATCCTTAAAGCTATTTAAAAAAATAAAATCTAAAAGTATCTTTACATAACATGGGCGAATGACAGAAACAAAATAGAGAGATAGTTGTAAGTTATGTTTTAAAAAGAGTATTTTGGAGATTGCAAAAAATATTAGGGATAAAGTCATAAAAGATTTGGTCAAACCAAAAGTACTTATAATCTGGAAAACCATAGGTGTGACCAACTTATGGCTTTTTGATGTTTACCAAACACATAGATAAGGTAAAGAGTGCTTATAAGCTAGTTTGACCAACTTATAAGCTTAGCCAAGCACCCTCTTGGTATGAATCCTTAAAAAAAACCTAAGTTCTGCCAATAATTTATAATACTAGTCTCAGATGTGTACTATATATAAAACGCATACTGGAGTCCATCAGTCCATGTAATATATGTATATGAATTAGGAGGGTGAAATAAAACATTTTAAAGTTAGCAGCTGCAGTAGAACAGATCCTGTTTTACAAGAATCTTGATATCCTGATAATAATCAGTTGTAATCCTGACATCTAATGGAAAAATTATCACAATCAACTGTAAGTCTCCAACCACTCCTTGGCGTGGGGTCGACAGAAAGGAAAAAAGAAATGCGACATTTCCGACTTTTTATGTTATCATACACAACATGTTTGAGGTGCGTCCAAATTTGCTCCTTGTAAAAAGGGTCTTCCCAAGTTCCCATATAATTGATGCATATAGGGAACTTACCTTCAGATCTAATAGTGTGCTTCTCTTTGATAAGTTATCCGAGTTTTACTTGAAATGTATTCATGAGGTTGTAACAGATACAAGGCGCCCCTACCTTCATCTGAGAAACATGTTACATTTGTTTTTATAATTTTCCTGTTAGTAGAGTCTACTTTGTCGAATTTTTTTGTCAAGTCCCTTCGGGTTTACCTTTAGTTCTTTTGATTTATCTCAACACCAGGAGAGTTAAAAAGGATCACGTGTAAATCTTAATTTAGTGTCTCATGCCTTTCTTGGTTGTGAGTCCTGAAGAATTTTGGTGTTCATTTTATGTTGTATCAACAATGATGTTATTTGGCTCGGGTACATTGACTAAATCTGCATCATATTTTGAATAAAATATAATGGGTTAATGACCTAATTCGTGGATGTGAATTTATTTATTTTACATAGCCTGATAAACTTCAATTTTTTTGGCATGCAGGACTACTTTCAGTAGATTCTGAAGATGCCTTCGAGTCATCTTCTAACATCCTATCCTATCCGTAAGTTGACAAAGTATATCCCCTCCCCTTTCATTAGCTATATTGTTGCAAAAAATGCTCTAGTATCTAGAACTTCCTTTCTATGTTAACATTATACATCATTGAGTTGTTGACCAGGTGGACAATCAACACCAAGTATTATAATGCTGATGTCTCTGTTTGGATGGCCCATCTTAATGAGGACTTTTCCATTGGAGCTCTGCCAGCATATGATCAGCTTGTTGCATTGGTGATGGTCTTCGACGTTAGTGATGTAAGCCTGAATTTTTTCCCTATTTGTTTCATTTCCTACTTTATAAAAGCTTTTGTGATCTACGAGATTATAGACTGTACTTCAGAAATCTGATGACTTCTCTTCTGCTACCATCTGCAGCTCTCATCTTTTGTTGCGCTTAAAGATTTTGTCTCCAGCACTGACATCCTTAAGTTTGAGATTTTGTTATGCATTGGTAACAAAGTGGACCTTCTTCCTGGTCATTCAGCTCATGTTGAATACAGACGGCACCTGTTGAAAAGTGCAGACTCCTCTGGTAGCCCTTATACAGAATTGGATTCTGGAATTTCTGAAACAGAAGGAAGCAGCCTATTAGGAGATGATGATTCATCATTGGATATTAAGAGGTCCTACTTGGATTGGTGCCTCGAACACAGCATTGAATATGTTGAAGCCTGTGCATCAAATGCTGAATTTGACAAATGTATGTCTTAGTTTTTATCATGACATTTCTGTCCTTCTTTGTCGCAGTTTTCCTTATTCCCCGGTTTTTCAATCTCCTCTTTTTTAATTAGACGATAAAATCCTTTGCTGCATCACTTATATAAGTCTAAGGGGAGTGTCTGAAGGTTCCCATTAGAGAATTTTATTTATTTTAGTCCCAGTTATTCTACTGTGCCACCATTGATGAGATTTGTGGCAGCATTAATCATTGTCTATACATTGTAGGTTTTCGTAGTGTAGTTCCAAATGGAGGTTTTTGTCACACCAAGGTTGTCGGTTGGTGTTAAATCTGTATGTAGAAAGATACTTACTGGAACATGTCCCTGTATATGCCTTTGAATTAATCTGTATATTGGCAATCTACGGTATAAGCAAATGGGAGTAAATCTGAAATGTAATTGAATTATACTCCTATAGTTCACTCACTGGCTCTAAATGCTGACGTTAGTATGACTCATGATACAACACATCTTGTGATATTAGATGCTGCAAAGCTTTGGGACCGGAAGCCACATCGTGGCATGCCTGCTCCATTTTGCTACAAATTATGGTTCATAACTCGTGTATGCTTTTTATTGTATGCATGAGCTCGTTCTAGTTTGTCTTTTCAATGATGCTTAAGCCAAAATGGGAGTGTTCTTGCATCTTTTTTAACTTTTACTTTTTGGAATTCAGTAATAAGAATATTTTTATGACAGGTCTTTCTGTGGATGGTGATTCTCAGGGCGCTGAACGCCTCTTTGGGGCACTTTCAGCTTATATGTGGCCTGGAATGATCTTGAAGTCTGGTGATAAGATTACTGAACCTTCATTACCTGAAGATCAAGGTTTTACAATATCTGGTCAATGATGAAATATTTCTTTATTCTTTTTTTGAGGGTCTTTTAATTGACATAAAGTTTTTATTCCTACCTTTCAGAGTTGTCAGATGAAGATTCTGATTATGAACTTGAATATGAAATCTTATCTGCTGGCTCGGCTGATCCCTGGAATGACACAGATATAGGATGGGTATCTGCAGATGCTCCCGTTGCAACCACTGGAACCGAGGGATCAGTTTCCAATGGAATGAGCGAAATCGGGTTAACTAGAGGAGAAATGCAACCCTCATCATCTGTGTCTCAATTGGAAGGAGAAAGTGACAGAAAAGAATTGCGCAGAGAAGATGCAGCTGATGTTGATTCAGAGGATGATAAAGGAACAACATATGATTTTGAGAATTTGGAACAGTTAATGTCCGAGATTGGGAATGTCCGAGACAGCTTAAGGTTAATGCCAGACTTCCAAAGGAGGGAAATGGCTGCAAATTTGGCAATGAAAATGGCTGCCATGTTTGGTGATAGCAGTGGAGATGAAGGAGGATTGGAATGATAGGAGAAGCCCTATAAAGTTAGCTGATCACGAATGCCTCAGTTTCACTTCTTGTAGAGCTGTTCATAGACTAATAGAATCTGATAAGCGCATTGTGCATTCATGTCAAGCTAGATCGACAAGATGTTTATCAAAGATGTCTGCTATAAAATTTACGGATTTTAATTATGTGTTCATGATCCAAATGCAGCAGTATTTACAAGTCTTAGCAGGTGGTTGGAGATGGTAGAAATGATTTTAGCTTGTTCAGTCTTCTACAGAAGTTCTTTAGATTTTCCTGCCAGAAGCAATTTTGTGTAATGTTAGCAAGAGTAATATATTATGTTATGAGAATCAGCTGTTGCTATATTTATTGAACTTCTGGCTATGTTATGAGAATCAGGTGTCTTCTCTTGTTGACACACCCAAGAGCAAACACAGTGGTTCTGCTTCAGAGGCTGGTGATACATTCTAGTCCACTATTTTTTTCACATCATGTAGATGGCTTGCACATTTCAAGAATGGTCCTCACAGAAAGGTTTGGCCACGAGGGATACGATATTCTGATGCTAGAACCAGGTATTATGCTGCTTCTTGTCTCAACTTAAGTTTTCCATGCCTGGTATTTATACCAACTCGTGAGTACATAACACGTGTCTTTACACGCATTGTTATCACTTAACAATTGTTAGTTAGTACACATTGGAATTATCAGACTAATCAGGTAAACTAGTATAGTTTGTGTAAAACATCCAGTGTAGGTAAGTTTTTTCTGGTGTCATTTAGAGGCAAAACAAAAACCAGGATTATGAATGGGATATGTGTCTCTCATTTTTATCTTGCACTTAACAATTGTTAGTTAGTACACATTGGAATTATCAGACTAATCAGGTAAACTAGTATAGTTTGTGTAAAACATCCAGTGTAGGTAAGTTTTTTCTGGTGTCATTTAGAGGCAAAACAAAAACCAGGATTATGAATGGGATATGTGTCTCTCATTTTTATCTTGCACGTTGCTATAAATACGTACTTTCCGCAACAGTTTTCTGGTTTGGAAGCTGTGAAACTGCCACTAGTGGATGAAGATTTAAAAGTGATGAGGAAGCCATGAAAAGAAGCCTAGTGCAGGTCTTATTCACCCAGATATATATCTTCTGCACTTTTTCCATTTTATCTCTCAACCCTTTTTACACATGGAATGTCTTCTGCAGTTCTGCTTGTTCTAGTGGTTACTTTGCAAATATTAGGAGTGTCAAACTACTCGGTAGGGCTGAATTTGGGCGGGTCAAAATGGACCGAGTTAATGACCAGCCCAAAAGTTACTTCGGCTGAAATGAGCTAAACAATGGGTTATAGCTCAATGGCTCAACCCCATTCAATTCTTACTAAATTTTATTTAATTTGTTTGATTTTTGATAATTTGTTCAAGTAAAACTATTTTGTCTATTTCTTTTTAACTATGGTGTACGGGGGCCACTTTGTGTGCTCCTCGACTAATTCCACTACAACAAATATATTTGAACTTGAGACTTCATGATTCTCAACTCACATCATTGACACTAGGTCAAGTTCTTGGGTAAAACTGTCTTGTCTTTATTACGACCATATATAGCATATATATCAAATTTAAAAAATATTTAATTTTTTTTAATCAGATTTTTTATGAGTCTATCTGAGTTAGATATCAAAGCATATTATTAGATTGGACAGTACAGATTCGTAACTTTGAAAGTTAAGCAAATTATATTTTCATGGACTAATTTTGTCATTGGGAACTATGCTTCTTGATTTGTTACCAATCACCTACCCAAGTTTGATAAAAATTGATTATTGACATAAACAAATTTAGAGTATCCACATTTAGTTGCCTTTTACCCAATTTGTGCTTTATAACATAAATGATAATAATTGGTAAGGTGGTATTTGTGATAAGGGGGTTTCTTCTCCTTCTATACATATCCTTTTGGTTCATTACTTTTTAGTAAGAAATGGGATTGGACTACAGACTTGATAGAATTTAGTAACTTTAGTTTGAATCTTGTACCTGTTTTTAGAAATTTATTGACTAGATATGTATTATTACTTTTAGGATCCAATAACCATTTCGAATTCATAATTTCCAAATTTTGACTCTGCGTTTGCATAGAAGCATCCTAAGCTTTGAGTGATCAACAACTCTCCCAATCAGTCTCGACTTTGATTTAGTGATAACAACGCAACACATAATATTTGAGTTAAATCACATACTTTCACAAATAAAAATGTGGTATTTATGTGAAGAAGGTAAAGGAACAAACTCATTATTTAGTAAATTTTATATCGCGTATTATAAGTCTTTTAAGAATTTCTCAATTATAAAATAATAAACTCTCATTGTAATTTTTCCATTTTAAACTACAATTTTATTATTTTTTTTAGTCTTTTTCATTGTACCAAAATGAAAAAATACATAAAACAAAAATGAAAATGATTTTATTTTTTGGAAAAAAAAAAAAAAAAACTCAACTTTCTTCGTCCCCTCCAACAGCCATAATTTCATTTTTGTCACTTTCTTATACTCCCATCATAATCACAAGGAAAGTATGCCTTATCCCTCGACTTCATACGGGGCCCATTTCCATCACCGGAAAAAAAAAACACCGTCACCAATTTACACTTACCGCGATGCTCCGGCCGGCGATTTTTTCATATTAACTCCGTTTACTGTTTACCTACCGGAAGTTGTAGACTACACCGGCGTTAGAATTTGACCTCCGTCGGAGGATTCCCCGGAAATTGCAGGAACCTCGCCGCACTTCCGGCACCGAGCACGAGCAACGACGAGAATCTGCCGGCAGGTAGGACACGATGAGTTCGTCAAAAGCCACGTGTCTACACACTGAAGGTGAAACCGGTGGCCACAATTCGGCAACACTCGAATTTCATCTCCCTCTACGTACTCCACCAGACAAATCGCGCACTCCGCCGCGAACGGTAGCTGACCGTTCGACGGATCATACTTGAATTTCGGTAAATACTTCAGAACTTTCTTCTTCAAGCCTTTATTCTTCACCGGCGGTGGATTTTCCGGCGGGTCCCGACGGAGCCAAGTGCAACGAGCTACTACGATGAGTCCGGAGACACAGATTACTGCACAGAGTAGAGCAGCGAGTATAACGATGAAGTCGGACTCTGCTGCCATGGCTGACGGTGGCTCCGCCTCCTCCACCGGCGGCGAAGTGGAGGACGAGGTAGCGGTTAGCAGAAATCTGAACCGGCGAGTCATAATTTTAGAAAGAGATGTAATAATTGAGGGGTTAGGGTTTTCAATTTAAAAGAAGAGGTTGAAATGTTGTTATATATATGTGGACTAGATGGAGTAGTTGGACTATTGAAACTAAAAGTTAGTTAACACGGTGAGTATTGTCCAAAATCATATAAAACGACGATAGTTGGATGCAGCCGTGAAGTTATGAATTTTGTTAAGAAAGTTTAAAATTTTAATATATGTAGGATGTTCGAGTGACCATCCTTATGTTAATGTAGTTATGCCACTAATTGGATGTACGTATAAAGCTGGATATTTTTGAGTTGAAAATTTATCGAAAATGATTTCTCCATCCTATAAAGATAATGTTTTTTTGTATATGTTTCTCTCTTCAATTTTTACTTGTGAAACTAACGGACTTGAGTATGTTGTTGTTATAATAAATGTAAAATATAAGCTAAATTTGAAATTGATAAAAAAATATGGATGAATCAAATTTTTCTATCATGTAAAGAAAGTGATTGTTGTGCCAAATTTAATGCTAAAAATTAGTTGTATGAGTTACGTATTGTGCAATGTAATGGTAGGAGCCAACACATTCATGTCATGAATTAATTGGAGATATTCAAGGTGAAGATCATTTTTGTGATAAGGCACTTAAATTTTTTTTGAATTATATATATTTTAAAAAAATTGAAAGAGTGGTTGGTTGAAGAAAAATGATCAAATATATCATATCACATTTCATCCATTTGACTCAAGTTAAGGAGAGATTAAAAAATTCAAATTTTTTTGAAAAAATTACTAAAGTACACACCTTTAAAGTATATTATTTTTCATTTGTCCCTATATCTTTTAAAAATAACTAAAATCCCTTATTTTAATAATGTACCCGTATTAATGTATTAATGTATCTGGATTGGGTTAATTTTTATTCAAATAATGTATCCGTGCTTGTATTAATGTATCCGCGCTTTCATTAATGTATCCGGATTGAGTTAATTTTTATTTTAATAATGTATCCGTATTAATGTATCCGTGCTTGTATTAATATATCCGCGCTTTCATTAATGTATCCGAATTGAGTTAATTTTAAGGGATTATTGTAATTAGAAAAAAAGTAGGGATAGATAGTAATTTCATCTTTACACTATGTGATTTATGTAACTTACCCAAAAAAAAATTGGTTTCCCACCCGGTATCCGGAGCCCACATTGGAGCTCCGACGACTAAATCCAGATCGCGCATTGCAGGGCCCATTTGGGGGTGGCGCTCCCAACAAGATTTTCTCCATACCCAAGGTTCAAATCCGAGACCTCTAGTTAAGGGTGAAACACTCCCACTAGTGCACCACAACCCATGTTGGTAAAAATTCAAATTTCATTAGTATTTGGTAGTGTTGTATTCCTTCCCTCACATATATCCTCAATATATTAGAAAAATATTTTAAAATATGAGACATTCTAACACTTTTATTTTATTACTATAACATTTTGTTGTATACCAAAAGTTAATTTGATTTTTAAAAAAATTCTTGTGCCAACATTTACAATTTGAAATAATTCAAATTTGAAGTCTTTTTTTTTTAATCATTCTGCATTTGGAATTATTAGTCTGACTAATTTGTGTAAATTATGCTCATCAATCAAGTTTATTTAGTGATTGTAAGTTTATTAGTCTAATTCAACTTCTTTATTTTGATACACATCAAAGCCTTTTATTTCACCGAAATGAAGAGCAATTAATTATTATGATATTAGAAAAAATGTAAATTCCTTTTTTTTTTCTCTTATGCTTTTCTTTTATTTATTCATATCGTAGAAAATTAATTTGTAAAAGTTTTCGCTCTCTATTTATAATAATCTGATTTTCAAGATTTAAACTCGACATGATTATGGATGATGGAGTTTTCACAGTATTTCACACTACCTTTTGGTAGTATAAAGTTGAATTTTTAAATGTTGTGAGTTGTATGATATGATAGGAGTATTATTATGAGAAATGTCTAATCTTTTGAAGAGTGAAAAAGATGTCATGTCAAATAATTTCTTATAAAGGCTCGTTTGGTTTGGGAATAAATTATCTCAAAATTATTATTTTACTTTTAATGTAGAATTATAAAATAACGTTATAATTTAGGGACAAGTGATTTCATAATTTTATCCGAATCAAATGTGAGATAAACTCGTCCTAAAATTAATCTCCAAAGTAGTTATTTCTTATGCCTCGCACCGAACGAGCCTTAAAACTATTGATTCTTACATCTATAGTCCAACATGGAGGCAGGTGTTATCACCAACAAAACCACTCTAAATATTTTGTGGGATTAGTTATCCCACTATTTATTTCATCATTTATGAAATAACTAATTTTATTATTTTAATGTAAATAACAAAATAAATAATTTATAATACTAATTAATATTTTTAACTAAATATAAAATAAAATAATTATGTATTTTATCCTGAAAATTACTGTCTCTTATCTTTCCTATCAAATGACCCCTAGGGGTTTGAGAAGAGGCACATAGAGTTAGTGCCTGGAAAAAGTACCTCTTGACATAAGAGAAAAGAGATTATATTGGAGTCGTTTATGTTAGAGAGCATTTTAGTTTTAATATGATAGTTTTTGACATAAATTTAAATTTAATCAAATTTTAATATTAATTGAAAAAATAGTAGAAGATTATATTTTTGATCTTGTATCAATTCAATTGTATATTTTTTGGTTTTGTATTCGGTGCTTGGTATCCTTTTTGGAATCCAATTAAATCCGAATTTGTGGTAAAATATGTATAGAGCGTAGATCACTTTCTAACAAAGACGAATTCATATTCAAAGTTCGAACTCAAGACCTCTAATTATAGAATAATTCAACATTGTGTTCCATCTCAAAGTAACAATGTAACAATAATAACAACGTATTCAATTTAATTTTATAGTTTTTGATAGATCATCGACTAAAAAAAAAACATATCAAAGTGGGTAAGAAAAAGAAAATAATGAAAGTAAAGAAATCATGATAATATATTATAGAAAGCCAACAAGATAAGCATTCTATAAAAAGGACAAAAAACAATTGATGGTAACAAAAATTGAAGGACCAGAAATTACAAAAAAAATTACTACAATTATAAGTATGGTAGGATAAGCAAGATAACACTCTATTATTTATTAAGCTTCTATCCCAATTTGTGTCCTCCGTGAATTTTTATCTAAATAAAAAAAATATGGATTACTATTATTTTTCTAAAGAAGGATGAGTTGATTTCTATTAAATAATTTTTATTTTAAATTAATATAAAATTTGAACTAAAATTATTAAATTCTGTCGAAATAAACAGTAGGCTCAGTACCAGAGATAACTAACACAACTCATGTGGGGTTCACTTGTTACTTGACAAGTAGATTTATGGGTCCTCCTTGCTTGCTTCAAAACATAAGATTGAAAAAAAAAATGCTTCAAGTTTATTTGCTTCCTAATTAGGATAATTAAAAAACAAGAACAAAGTGAAAAATAGAAATAAGACTTTGCTCATATATATTATTACCATCTTTTCACTCTCTTTTTTGCTTTTAAAAAAATAAATCTTTTATCAAATGTCTTAAACTATAAGAATTGAACTTCAGACTTGCAATTTTTGATTTTGTATTAAAGTAAGCAAGTAGGACCAAATGGATCCACTTGTCTATCAACTAGTAACAAAGAGAGATTCAACATAAGTTATGTAGTAGTTTCTTTATCAAATAATACATTTGTGTTAAAACAAAATTATTAAATATGTAAAATTATTAAATTTACAATGTGAAGAGTCTTACATTGATCCTTTAAAGAATGAGTGATCTCTTTAATATGATTTGGGTGATTCTCATCTTTGATAATTAGCTTTTAGGGGTTGAGTTAGGTCCAAAATTTATTTCTTTACATGGTATCAAAGGAAGACTCATGCCTCCCAATTCTTGTTTTCCGATGATGGCTTCCCATGTTATACTGTCCACACTCTAGATGTTCAGCCTTGAGCGTGAGGTGAGGTGTGAAGAAGTCTCACATCGGTGGTTAATGGGATGGGTGATCGATCTCTTTATATGGCCTTGAACAATCCTCCTTTCAAGATCCATTTGAAGTTGAGTTAAGCTAGCTTTTGAGGTTAAATTAAGCTCAAGATCCATTTCTTTACATGGTATCAGAGAATGATCATCTCCATTCTCATTTTTTATGTTGGATCCTCATATTAAACTGCACATGCACCAGATATTCAGTCCTGAGCGTGATAGTGGGAGAGGGTGAAGAGTCCCACATCTGCCCTTTAAGGGATGAGTGGTCTCTTTAAAATGACTTGGACAATTCTCACCTTTTGAACTAGCTTTTGTGATTAAGTTAGACTCAAAATCTATTTATTTATATAGAACCAAGTTATTACCACTTAAAACAACTATTTTTTAAATTTAAAATCAATAAAATTAAAATCCTAACTTAGTTATCGAGTGCACATAAATAGAATTTCTCATAATTTAGTAGTTAAAATAGACTATAAAAGAGGATTATTTCAGTGATAAAAGATACTATATGTGCGTGTACATATAATTTTACCTTTAATCTTTGCCTAAATGAAAATTAAAAAAAAAGTTTATATATCATATCAAATGACGCAAATAATTTAGTGATTAAAAATTAAAATGAGAATACATATTACATCAAGTGTGAATAAGGAAATATAAAATAAAAACTTCCATAAATTAACAATTAAGATAGTCAACAAAATAGAGATTCACTTGAAAAGAAAAATAGTACTACAAAAAAGTAGTAAGATGAAAATAAGTGAGATTATTGTCATTTTCGAAAATCTCAATTTAGAACATGTATATACAGAGATTCTATGATTTGATCTGCACTAGAAAAAAGATTGAAACAACATGCAGATAAATAGGATTAATTATGTTAGTGATAAAAGACCGTACTCCCTTTTATCTCAAAATAATTGTCATGTTTCACTTATCAAGAGTCAATTTGATTAATCTTCTCATATCAATATGGTTAATAAAACATCTTAAAATGTCTGGCCAAATTCATACAGTTCAATCCTCAAGAAGTGAAACGTAATAAGTAATTTGAGACAAGGAATATGTGTGTATATAAGTGGATAATCCTTACCCTTTACCTCTTCAATAGGTTATATGGAAATATAATCATTATATTTTATCTTTACCTCTTATCATTATATCTTATCATTGTCTAAATTTTAGAAAGTTGTTATATCATATATCATATGATAGAGCAAAATAAAGCTAAGATTTTTCTTTTTTAAAGCATGGGAATTGACACATCCAATTGTTTTTCATTGCTTTTAATTGGACTACTAAAACCATACATTCGACATGTGACGATATCTTCGGATCTTAACCACCTATACGTCATCGTTTTTAATCGTCATCGATGTATATTTAATATATAATAAGTGCATTATAAATGTATAATCAACATATAACATAAATACGTAATATATATATTAACTATATAGCCATTATATTTATTGAGATTTACCAAAAAAAAAAAAAAAGAAGTTATATTTTGTTGTAGAACGCAAATATTTTGGGCCGGTCTTTAGGTTATGCCCCCTACAAGGTATAAGTTCAGTTTTAGAAATTATACCTTAAAAAGTTCATACACTAAACTTATGCCTTATAAGGCATAATTTGTGCCTTGCGGACTTTTTAAAACAATGTCACATTTAAAACTGGACTATATGTCCTAAATATTGCAAGGTGTGTGTGTCGAATCCTCTAAAACCATATACATTTTTTTCCGATCTGGTACAGGTGGAACAATATTTTTGGAGAGTCCAAGCAACATAGGTAGAAATAAGTAAACTCAATTCACAAACTAAAGGGAAAAGAGAACATCCACCAAAATTAAGAAGACAAAAATGCATTGTTCCAAATCAATGCAATTAACCAAGAACCATGAACATATATAGCAGCTCCAGAAAGTTGGTCATTACACATATAAAACAGGCAGCCAAATGACAAAGCAAAATGGGAAGAACGCGTAGCTCATGAACAATGTTAGTTAGCTTTAACAAAGGCACAGAGAAACACCAAGTTCATTTCTAACTGGGGCTCGATCACCAACATTGAAGGCCAGTTTGTCAATATTGAAATATGCACAGTTGCACACCCATCTTCGCTATTCAGGAAGCCTTCTTCTCCATATCTGCATCATGTAAAGTCAGCTTGGTGATCAGTTATGTCGTCCAAAACAGTGCACAAAATATGGAAGGAGAAGATATTGTTCAAAATGAAAGTATTTCTTGCACAATAGTTCTACATGATGTACACTGATTCAGTTCTTCTAGTATTATAGCTAATTCAAAAGAATAACGGAAACAAAAATTGGCACAACAGAGCAAAAACAAGACAAGTATTCTTTTTCTTTTTGATAAGTGTGGTGTCTGAGCCAGCTTGCTCGCACCTCAACTTATTCCAGGGGATGCCTGTCACCTCCCACCACCACCAACAATAGCTACTAAGTAACTTTGTTGTTAGAACAGATGGGAAAGAAACCACATAGTGTTTTGTCTCTGCTGAGATTTTAACCTGAAACCTAAGGGTTCTCAACCCACTTCATTGACCACTAGGTCACACCCTAGGGTGTAGTATTCATTTTCTTTTAAACTATATGTGCCATTTGACAGCATTTCCATTCATGCCTTGTGTTGTCAAGTAACTTTTCAGCACAAGTTTGAAGGATTTGACTCAACAGTCAATTTGAAATCAGATACTCTCACACGTGCAAAGGGTTCTTGCGATGCTTCTCATATGAAAAACTTCCACAGACTTCTCTACAAAAATCCAACAATTACTTATAAGTATCGAGTCATTTTAATGTAGCTTCAAGCACAACATCTACCTCAACAGTCACCAATAAAAAGCTACACTTATACAACATATTATGCTGAAATAACAAATACTTTTATCACAGCATACATCATCAATGGAGATAAAAAAAGATGAAAAGTTGAGCACTGGATTTGAATTTCAACGCCTTGTGTTCAACTAGAGTACCTGTGGGTATGCAAAATTCACTGCTCACGATAGTGCTTCAAGTTGAATAGCAAACACACAGGCACCTCGCAACATTTATTTTACATACAATTTTTCTCCCTCAAGTATAGTTCAGATCATGAGCCAATGTTACAAGCAGGAACTACTGTCAGAATAATGAACACATTGACAAGATGCTAAGCCAAGTATATCATTATAACTCTGTTCCACAAGAACCTCAGGCACCATGTTTCATTCAAGAAACAGCAAACGCGTTTCTAGTACACAAGTTTTAGTATGTCCTTCGAAGACAACAGAATTACATCTATTCTTATTTCATGCCTCAAAACTAGTCTTCCCAATATGTCGCCATCTCCAGATTGTAAGCAGCAGCCAACCTTTCAGAAGGGCAAGTGGAAACTAGATGAATAAACATGCTTAAAGAAGGGAAAACTATTTCTCTTTATAACTTTATTCACCCCACTCTACACAGTCTCTGGCCTGTTTTTATCACCTTAGAGTACCCTCCCCAACCACCCACCTCCCATCTGAAGCTTTTCTCTCTTGCTCTCTCTTCGTTGCCACTTTACTATCATCAAACCATCACCACAATGCACTCTCATCCTACCTCACCCACACCTGGACTTACCGAGTCCTTAAAAAATTATTCTATCTTGTTTGCCTTTCTCCCTCCAATCCTTTCCCATCTGACAACATTTGGGGACCCAGGTGAACAGATTCCTTTGATAGCTTACCTCATTATCCTATATCCTTCCCCTTCATCACACCTCTTCCTCTCCATCCAAACCCTCTCTTTTCGCATACCTCATCTCATATTCAAATAGAAATCCAATCTCCAAATTTCCCCAGAAATCCAAAGCTCGCCTAATGGTGTATCATCTATACGTCTAATGTTCTAGCTTACATAACCAGTATACGCCTTCAGAAAAAGATAAACAGAAGAATAGAAGCTGATGCACTTTCTTTTTTACTGATAAGTAAATGAGAAAAAGAAACTGGGAGTGGGGGTGGAGACAACTATATTCAAGTAACACAAAGGTCAGAAAACATAAATGAAAGAGAAGAAATTATCAAACAAGAACCAGGTAACTAAATACTTGGCCAAAGCTAAGTTGCTATCTCCTGAATCCCAAGTTGAGAAGCTTTTAGGACACCATTGCAGCAATTTCATCTTCTTCGGCCTCTCCTGCTGACACTTCGTTGAACATATACTGGCTCTGATACTCCATCAAGTACTGTGTGGATCTCTTCACATCATAAAACAGATTATAGACTCGAGTAATATCTTCCACTTCCACAGCCTTCCCTTTCCGTTTTTGGCAGGCCAATGCTGCAGAAGTGATAAGGTGGATGGCGTATCTCAAAGAAGTATTCACCCCGATCTTGGTCAATAAAACTTTTGCATCCTCAGACATTTCTACATCCTCCTCTTGGCATCGGATGTCCAGGATTTTGCGAATTTCTTCCTCTTTGTAAGGTTGTGTAGAGATGATGAGCAGGCGATCAAGAAAGTCAATTGGAATCCCATGTGGGGATCTGTAGTTTGTTCCCCGGATTGTAGTAATGCCTCTATTTGTAGCAACAACCAATATAGGTGACATGTCATTCTCCAGAGCTCGGTTTAGGAAAGAGAAACACTCAATGTCTAGCATATGTACTTCATCAATGAAGAGGACACCAGGCACAATCTCTGCCTTTCCTTCCTCCCTCCACTCTGCAACCTTGGTATCTATTTGTTCTCTCACCTCAGCACGGATCTCACCAGTATCACCCGTAAACAGTGCTAAAAATCCCTGTGTTCTGAAATTGAGATGAGCTGATTAACATATTTAATCTAGTAAAGTAGAAAACAAGGAGATTCTTTTAACATGTCAGATTTTTTCAGAGGCAACTCTAAAACTTAAAGCATGAAATAACATCACTAATTAGAATTGAAGTAGAGAAAAGGCAAAGGAAAGGGATAGATACAAAATCTAAGACTAATGACAAACATAAATATTTGTTAAAAGTAGTTTATCAATCTTAGCACACAGAAAGATCAGTCTGCTATTCAATTGTAATAGTCCATTCCCTGTGAGGCCAAAATCCAACCAAACATAATGCAGAAAAGAGAGGTCAAAAAATCAGTTCACCAAGAGTGAAGGGATTAGCAAGAAAGAAATAGTCATCTCAGTTCCTAGTCAAAACACACCTCATTCAGTCTTTTGGCAAAATTTTACTACAAATGTGAATGTTCTTTTTGAAGTCAATCCTGTCAAATGATCACCAAGAAAAGCTACTAAATAAATACTCATTGTAGCCCCGTGCATTACTAGCAGAGTATTTTATGATATAACATAAGTAGCTAACTTACCAAAAGGTATATTATACGTAAAGGAGATGAATGGGATAATACTGTTTGGGTTATAACGCTGAGCTTGACTTCTAAAACCTTCTGACAGAACACTTATGACTCTTATTCCTATTCCTAATGGATAAGTTGAAAAGAGAATCAACTCCTTAAAGAACAATTTCCTAGGGTATGGTAATGCAGAAAGGAACAATTAAGTAAGCAACCATAGATACATCAAAATCGTTCCTTTCCAACAAGAACAGCAACAACATACTAGTCCCACAATTTGGAGTATGGGGAAGTAGAGTTACACAGACCTTACACCTACCTCAGAGGTAGGGAGGCTGTTTCCAATCGACGCTCTTACGAAAGTTCAAGAATCAACAGATAATAACAAAACAACAGATAGTAGCAGTTGAACATAAACTACAACAAAACAATAAGTTAATCAAGGTACAAGGAATCAAAAAATTCATTTCTTTCCATAAACAAATTGCATTAGTAATAAATTAGTACCTGCTATTTATGACATCAATTTCATGAAGGGTAACACAATGTACAATCTCCTTCCTCTTCTGCAGCTCCCCTTCAGGACATTGTACAAACTTAGTCTGAGGTCCCATAGCATCATAATCCCTCGACCTCGAAAACGACCTCCCCAACTTCGTAATCTTCCCAGAAGCCTTGTCAATAGCAATAACATCCCCACTCTGAACTTTCTCCTTCCCTAAAGCCTCAATCATCTTCGCCCCCAAATCATAAACCGTCTCCATATCAGTAGTCTTCAACGTCAATTTCCCCGTTTTTGACGCAGCTCCAGCCACCGCCGGCCTATCAATCTGTACTTCCACAACTTCACCTTCAATAACTTCAGCCTCTTCCTTAATCCTCACACCAATTGCTTTACGAAAAGCCTGCATTAACGCTTCAGTTTTCGACATATCAAGTGAATAAAGTTCGCTACCAGCAAGCATAGCAAAAGGGGTTTCTTGCCCTAACGATTTAGCCATACCCATAGCTATAGCTGTCTTGCCAGTTCCGGGTTGACCCGCAAGCAGAAGTGCCCGACCCGCAATTTTACCTTGTTGAACCATTTTCACAATGATTCCGGCAGCTTTTCGAGCTGGAATTTGACCTACCATACCTTCAGAGCTTAAGCGAGGTTCGAGTGAAGAATCGAGGCCGAGACCTCTGATATGGGAGTGTGCCCCTATGCGTTCTATACGGGTTAGGTCACGCATTTCTGAGATTTTCAACTCCCCCATTGCCATTGATGAAGCGAGAGAGAAGCAGAGGAGAAAGAGAGACAGAGAAGGAAGCAAAAATTTAGGGTTTAGGGTTTATAGAGGATCGATCACTTATAATAACACTAACATACTTGATAGGGTTTTCGGGTAGGTTGAATCGGTTACTGATTAAAATCAAAATGTTTTTTCTATGAACTTGATGTTGATAAAAATGTGAATCTATAAATTTATTTTCGCAAATTGAACCTTCTCAAACTCTTCCTTTTTAATAATCAAATCGATTTTTAAATTATTAAAATCAAATCAAATACAATATATATTTATCGATTTAGTTGTTATTGATTTTAGTTTGATTTGATTCGGTTGTCCGATTATTAATTATACATAAAAATAAAAGAAATGATCATTCAAAAGAGGGGTAAAAAAGATGAAATAAATTGTCTTCGTGTCATTTTGAATTTTATAATTTTTATATATGAACTGTAATTATGTTAAACTTTCTGATTATATTGTTAGTAAATCAAGTGTACTAAACAACATAAACTTATTAAATAAAGCATAAGTGATGGATATTGGTGCACAAAAGATGCATTATGCCTTGCTCTTTTTCATTAGAACGTTGCATTTTCCAAAAACAAATTTGTTCAAAAAAAATAATATATAATTATAAAAAATATGTATATAATTTGTCGGTTCGATTTGATTGTTTCTTCAGAATTTTTAAATAAAAACAAAATCAAAATCAAATCAAATATTATCAGGTTTTAAAATGTAAAATCAAACAAAATCAAATAAAAATTGAAATATTTAATCTTTTTGGTTTGAATTAGTTTTTACCTATACCGTGAACGCCCCTAACTAGGGGTGGGCATGGTATGGTACGGTATGGTGTTTGAAAGTTTTGATACCGTAATTTTGGTAATCGATTTTTAAAAAATTATACCATTACCATACCAATTTAATTTGGTGTGGTTCGGTATATTGAAGTTCGGTTTCGGTATTTTATGGTATGGTAAATCGGTAACCATAATTTATTCAACTTCGGCTTATATATACTCGTATAATAGCGTATTATCACTTCGACAATTAAAAAAATGTCTCAATTATATCATACTAACACATTACACACACACACACACATATATATATATATATGCAAAATAAAGTACAAACAACTCCTTTTGTTAATCAATTACTATTCAAATACATTTCAATCAAAATAGAGTAGTTAAAGTTTTTACTTCAAAACATTTAGTTTACACTAATACTAAGTTGCATATTTGTTAGTATATTAATAATACATATGTTATTTATGTAACGATATATTTTGGTATGGTATTCGATATTTCGGTATGTTATATCTAAATATCAAATACCGTACCGAATATAAAAATAAATTAAAATATATACCATATATCATACCAAATACCATAATATCAAAACTACGGTATTAAAAATTTTGGTATGATATGATATTACGGTATATACCATACTATGCACACCCCTACCCCTAACCACCACCATTGCCGTCATTAACCAAATCAATTATCACTGTCAATTGCTACCATATCTATCATCTCTATCATAATAATTATATCTACTGATAATAACTAAACTCTAAGGAGAAGAAACTGCAAGAATATATGAATAATAGAACTATTAACTACCAAAGAAAGGAAGACTACATTTAACTATCTAACTAACATTTTCACTAATTCATGCCCTCATTAACCTCCTATCTATAGTCCGAGTGAGCTGAATTTGTACCATGTCTTGTCTAACTATCCCTTCTCAATATTATTTCGGTCTATCTCTACCTCTCCTAAAACTATGCATAGGCAACCTCCCACGACTCCTCATCGGAGCAATACAAGTCAATAAATTTGTTAGTTTTACAATAAATATATAATTTTATACTTCGCCGCGATATTAATATTTCAAAATATTTTAAAAAGCATGCCAAATATCATAATATTAAAATTGTAATATCAAAAATTTAAATTTCAATATTAATTAAAATTATCGAACATCAAAACATTTTAAAATGCATACCAAATATTATTATATCGAAACCAGGATATCAAAAAATTCAATTTCAACTTTGATTAGATGCATTTAATTCGGGGTAAGTTCATAATGTTGGGCTTTAAAAGATAAGGCCCAATATGCTCCTTCATCACTAAGCCCAAACTCATGTGGCCCAACAAGTGACATGGTCTGCTAAGCCCATCAATTAATCAAATAAATTGAAAGTTGTTATAAAATGAGAATGTTGACAAAGAAAAATAATGTTGTAGTTTCCCTCCGAGCTAGATACCAAAACTCAATATCTTTTGAGCGCGAATTCAACCTAACTCAACAAGAACCACTTGAAATTTCTTCAAAGTTTCAAAGCTTCAAGAGTCTTTAATGGTAGAATTTTCTCCACAACTTCAAATCATTTGAAATTTTGAACATACACTCAAAAAACACAAGGGAATAAAGATCTAATGTCAAAAACAACTACTAAAACACGAATCAAAGTAAATTTTTAAAATTTTGGGACTGATTTTCATTTTTTTGGAATATATTTTTTAATACGGGTAAATTTTTTAAACTCTACAAATGATTTTAGAATTTTGATTTTTTTTTTTAAGAAAAAGAAATTAATGAAGTAGCCGAAATTTGAGATGATTTCGTGAAGAATTAAAAAAGTTTGAAATTTGAAAATTGTTAATGTTCTTCATGTGTTCTTGGTGTTCTTAAGGAAGAAGAAGCAAAAAGAGTACATTTGATCAAAAAACTACAATTGAAAAATGTTAAACCTAGTTTGGGGTGTAAAAAATGGTTTTGCAAAACCGGAGTTAAAAAAAATGGCATGGATGAGCCTTTTCTTTAACAGCAATAGCATAGATGAGCCAAACTTTTAACGGATGGCATAAATAAGCCTTTTCTGAAAGTTTGATGGCAAATTTGAGTCTTTTCCCATTAATTAAATATATGTCGTATAAGGTACTCTTATTAATTAGTACTAGTTAATTGTGGAGATAAATTCAAAATTTATAATTTATAATTTTGGGTGATTTTTCACTTGTTGCCGAACCCATAACCTATTTAATTATGGTATTGGATTCACAACATATTACGTGTATACATAGTGAAGGATCCAAAAGTATTATGTACGGGTTCACCAGAATTCAATAACTTTTACTTAATATATATATATTAAAATATTTATTAAATATCTATAAATATTTAAATGTAAATCTAATTATTATTGTATATCAACTTGATGTCATTATAAAAACATTTAAATATCAAATTATGAATTTACATCTAATAATATGAACATATTTAAGTAATAAAAATAGCGTCCACTGGCCATACTTATTTTTTATTTATAAGAGTACTCATTGTCATCAAGTTCCAATTTTTACAACTGAAATTTTAAGATATTTGTTATGGAGTTTCAATAATATAATTTGAAAATTTAAGGTAACAACTAATCAGTGATAATTAAGGTGAAAATTCCCGATGTTTCACTTGCTGCTCCCCCGAGTACTTACGGAGGGTCCTCAATAGGTTTCGGAAATAAATTAACCGGAAGCCATATCAATATAATATTCATGGGCTAACACACATGACAAATGAGAAAATCACCTAATTCCTATTAAATGTCTCGTAAATGCCCAAAAACGCCATGAAAATTCCCAAGGCTTCACTTGCAACTCCCCCAGGTATTTACGAAGGGTCCCCAATAGGTTTCTGAAAAAAATTGATTGGAAGTCATATCACCAAAATATTCATGGGCTAACGCACACGAAAAATAAGAAAAATCACCTAATTCCTATTTAATGTCTCGTAAATGCCAAAAAAAAGGTGAAAATTCCTGAGACTTCACTTGCTGCTCCCCCGGGTACTTACGGAGGGTCCCCAATAGGTTTCAAAAAAAATTTGACCGGAAGTCATATCACCAAAATATTCATAGGATAAAACACACGAAAAATGAGAAAAATTGCCTAATTCCAATTAAATGCCTCGTAAATACCCAAAAACGCAGTGAAATTTTTCGAGATTTCACCTGCTGCTCCCCCGGGTACTTACAGAGGGTCCCCAATAGGTTTCGGAAAAAAAAACTGATCGAAAGCCATTTCCCCAAAATATTTATGGGCTAACACACACGAAAAATGAAAAAAATCGCCTAAATCCTATTAAATGCCTCGTAAATGCCCAAAGACGCCGTGAAAATACCCGAGATTTCACCTACTGCTCCCCCGGGTACTTACGAAGGGTCCCCAATAAGTTTCGAAAAAAATTTGACAGGAAGCCATATCACCAAAATATTCATGGGCTAACACACACGAAAAATGAGAAAAATCGCTTAATTCCTATTAAATGCTTCATAAATGCCCAAAAACACCGTGAAAATTCTAGAATCTTCACCTGCTGCTCCCCCGGGTAATTACGGAGGGTCCCCAATAGGTTTCAGAAAAAAAATTGACTGTAACCCATATCACAAAAATATTCACAGTCTAACACACACGAAAAATGAGAAAAATCATGAAATTCCTATTAAATGTCTTGTAAATGCCCAAAAACGTTGTGAAAATTCCTGATGCTTCTCCTGCTGCTCCCACGGGTACATACGAAGGGTCCCCAATAGGTTATAGAAAAAAATTGACCGAAAGCAATATCACCAAAATACTCATTGGCTAACACATACGAAAAATGAGAAAAATCGTCTAATTCCTATTAAATGATTTGTAAATGCCCAAAAACACCATGAAAATTCTGAAACTTCACCTGCTGCTCCCCCAGGTACTTATGGAGGGTCCCCTATAATTTTCGGAAAACAAATATCCGGAAGCCATATTGATCTGAGGCAAAAAATATATTTTCTTATCATTAATTGCCTCATATTTATTATTTATATTTGTTCTTTTTTAGCATGGATTTTATGGATTGTGCTAAATAGTGTATTTTATTTGTAGGATTAAATTGGTACAAAGTTGAAGAAGTTTGGAGCTAAAATGAATTAATTATGAAAGATTGAAGAAGGAAAATCAAGCAGGCAGCTTAATGGATTAAATTGAATATTATATTAATATTTATATATATGGAAAGTTTGAGGCGGCACAGTTTCACGTAGGAATCCAATTCCGTTTTGGTTTTGGGTTCCTAATTTGTTTTAGACTCAGTTATTTTATTCAGGGTTTTCTACATATATAAATAGTCCATAGAAATAATTATTTGGGGGGAGAGACTTTTGAAGGAAGACACTTTGTAAGGAAAAATTGTCAATACTTTTTAGGGTTCTTTTCTTCTTCTTTTTTTTCTTAGGTATTAGTAGCTAAAGACCCTTGTTCTGGGGCTGCGGCCATGGGTAATTGTTGAACATCAATTGTTTTGAATTAATGTTGGTTATCGTTTAAATTATTTTTGTATTCTTGTTTTAGTATTTCATGCTTGATCACCATAGAAATAAATCTATTGTCTATTCTTGGACTCGAGAGATAAAGAGGTAGATAGACCAAAGAATGCAAAGAGCTTGTTCTAACTTTGTTTAGATTCGTGTTCAGGAGTGACGCCCGGACGAACACCTCGCTTGGTTACGAAACAGGATGAAATATAAATGCTCGCCAATTAGGACTGCCTATCCCCGCTCAACGATGTAGTTAGACAGCTAGTTGGAGTAGGCGATTAGAGGTCGAGAGATCATGATCATAAAATCAACCCTGTAAATCAGTAATTTGATAACCTTAGTTAATTCATTACATGAGATGCGATACATGAAACCCTATGCATGCTGCAGCCCTGGAATTGTCCCAATCACTGTAAGTTAATCTTAGTATTTAATTCTTGCATTCTTTTATTTCTTTTGACACTCTTAAATAAATAATTAGACTAGTATAATTTAGTAAATAGTTAATTGACAAGTCTCTGTGGGTTCGATATTCCGGTTCTTAAAGAGCCACTTATTACTTCTGCGACCACGTACACTTGCGTGTGCAATTGGAAGCAACAAGTTTTTTGGCGCCGTTGCCGGGGACTTAGAAATTAACTATTCTTTTAGGTTATACTTTTTCTTTTTATTTATTTATTTATTTTTAATTTTTTTAGTTAAAATTTTTTTTCTACACAATTAAAAAAATTTTCCTTTGAATAATTTGGTACTCTTATTGATATGACTGATTGGGATAAATCATGGTTGGGTGAGAAGTATCCTTGTAATTATTGTAATGGACCTCACTTGGATATTGAATGTCCTATTTGTCATATATGTGGTGGTCAATTTGGTCATTGGAATGGTTGTCTTAACTCTTATCCCCATCCCCCCTATTATGATTCTTCTGTTATTTGTGATGTTGACAGGGGTGATGAAGTGGGGAATGCCCAAAGAGGTGGAGGTACGCAGAATTATGGGAACACGCATAACTCAAGTTGGAGGAACCACCCCAACTTCTCATGGGGTGGAAATCAGAATCAACACCAAAATCAGGCTCAAGGGCAGAACCAATGCAGACCACAAGGTAATGGACAACAATTTCAACAGCCAAATAATCAAGGTGCGAAGCAAGGGGGCATGACTAAGGAGGAGTTGTTCCAAAAGCTAAGTACAGAAATCAACAACAAGTTAGGAGAAGAGTTGAGAAACACCCAATTAGCGCTGAAAAATCTGGAAAGGCAGTTCGCACAATTGGCTAATGCAGTCAATGTGCATCCTCCTGGAGATCTTCCGGGTGACACGGATCCTAACCCAAGGCAACCGAATGCGGTGAGCACAAGGAGTGGATTACAACTGGAAGAATTAGCTCCAAAGAAGAGAAGTTCTGAGGCAGTGAGAGAAGAAAAGAAACCCGAAGAAGTGGTTCAAGATGCGAATGTTGAGAGGATTGTTCCTCAATTAAAACCACCCCCTTCGTTTCCTCAAAAGTCCAAAAAGCAGAACGAGGATGCTTCGGTAAGTTTTTGTCTCTCCTTAAACAAGTTCACATTAATCTCCCTTTGGTTGATATTTTGCAGGGAATTCCCAAGTACGCCAAGTATGTGAAGGAGATAGTGGAGCAAAAAGAGGAATTCCAACCATTCAACTATACCTTATTCCTTAATGTCAATGTTGAGAAAGAGTACAAAAGTGAGAATGTTGTAAATAATGTTGCTTTGGAGTTGAGGCACCTTGGATCTCATTCAAAACACTTGACTATAGATGAGGAACAAGGTCCCGACAGCCTAAAGTTTTCTAATCCACGTAGACAAAACGACATTCCTCACTTAAGGGACAAGAAGTACAAGATGCGACATTTATTACTTGGTTCCTTTATCTTTATACCACCGCCCCTAGAGAGGAGCAGAAAAATTGATGCAAAGTTAGGAGTATAATTCATAAGTTCAAAGTGGAAAGAAAAGTGGTGAACTTAATTGGGTCGTGCCGCGATATTAAATTAGGCGCTTATTGGGAGGCAACCCAATTGGTAGTGTAGCTTCTTATTATTTTATTTTTTTATAGTGTCATTTTTTTTCTTCTTTTCTTTTGGTCTTGTTTTTATAGGTTTTGGAGAAGTCTGAGTATCCAAAATTTGGAGCTAAGGAGCACGTTTGAGCTTAAGTGTGGGGTGACGATCCTTGATGAAAATTAAGAGAACATGCTACTAGCTAGGCCTAGAGGCCTCAGGGAGTTTTCCTAACCCTTGTTTTAAATTTTATTTGATGCTTTGGGGACATAGCATCTTTTTAAGTGTGGGGTGGAGGAATGAATTCCTAGTTTTTACTGCTTTATCGAGTCTTTTTGTATTTTTAGGTGGGTTCCTCGGCTTTTGTTTTCGGTACTTTTCCTGAGGATAGTCCCTTTGAACCGATAGGGAGTAAATTTTTATTTATTTTTTATTTTTTAGAGAAAAGAAAAGACCCTTTTGAGTTGTGTGATACTTGCTATTTAGGCCTAATTTTAAGTAGTACGTTCTTGTGAATGCTTGATTGCTAATGAAATTGCAGACTCTTTGACACTTAGGTTCATGGTCGTGACTTTGTTTATAGCTTGTTTTATTTTGTAATTTGTTATGATCCTATCTCTCTTAGAAGTGGAGTTGATCCATCTTGATTGATACTTGTGCCATGTGTGGTGAGAATTTGTTTATTCCATGTTCTGCATCTTAGTCTAGAACTTGCCCTGCATGTTATTGAAGCGAAATAAAAAGTGTTGCTCAGTTTAGGAGATGATAATAGGCTTTCTTTGATTTGTCTTGTAAATTTTAGCATTTTCAGATATTATATCACTAGTTAGCACTTTTTGAGCCTGTAACCTTTTCTTGGTAGCCATATTTTGCCCTTAACTATTTTGTTGAATCACTAGTTTTTGCACCTTCCTTCCTTGAGCACTGTAGCATAGACTTATTATGATTGGTAAATCTGAAGAAAAAAAGGGATGGTTGAGTGAAAAAAGGTAATCAATGATAGCTACAAAGTGATGAAAAAAAAAAGCCCTCTTCGAAAGAATGTGACATGAAAAAAAAAAATTCTTTGAGAAAAAATATTATTGTGAAGAAAAAAAAATGATTGAAGCATTCTTGAGATGATGAGAATTACTTGTGAAATAATTGTTGAAGAGAGGACTGAAAATAAAGAGAAGAAAATAATGGGTGATGAAGTCTAAAAATATAAAGTGCTTAGGGAAGTATAAGTCACTATTATATAGTTTTCCTACCCGTCCCCTAACCTACATTACAACCCTTAAAAGTCCTATTTGATTCTATTCGAGCATGCTTAATTAGTAGAGATGTACATAATGGGCAAGCATATGGTTCTTTGAGCATACATGTGAATTTTATTTGTGAGTGTGAGATTTGATCTTTGACGCTAAGTTCTTAATTTATATTCAATCTTTTGAATTGAGTGTGTGGACTATTTCTTCTTGTGAGGGCACTTGTTTCATGATAGATAGGTGATGTTATTAACTTTCTTTGATGAGAGTAGGTGAGCAAGCTTAAATTTGATGAGTTCAGAGTCTTTCCTTGAGGTTAGGAGGTTAGAGGTTTGTTGTTTATTTGGATGTCTTGCATAATGAGCGGGAATTGTACTTGATTTTTTCAAATTTCTATTAAATGCCTCGTGAATGCCCAAAAACGCCATGAAAGTTATCGAATCTTCACCCGCTGCTCCCCTGGGTACATACGGAGGGTCCCAAGTAATTTTGAAAAAAAATTGACCGGAAGCAATATCACCAAAGTATTCATGGGCTAACACACACGGAAAATAAGAAAAATCACCTAATTCCTATTAAAGGCTTCGTAAATGCCCAAAAACGTTGTGAAAATTCTTGAGACTTCACGTGCTTCTATCCCGGGTACTTACGAAGGGTCCCCAATAGGATTCAGAAAAAATTTGACTGGAAACAATATCACAAAAATATTCATGGGCAAACACACACGAAAAATGAGAAAAATCGTCTAATTCCTATTAAATTCCTCGTAAGTGTCCAAAAACGCCGTGAAAATTCCCGTGACTTGACCTTCTGCTCTTCCGGGTACTTACGGAGGGTCCCCAAAAGATTTCAGAAATAAATTGACCAAAGCCATATCACTAAAATTTTAGCGGGCTAACATACACGAAAGAGAGAAAAATCGCCTAATTCCTATTAAATACCTTCTAAATGCACAAAAAAGCTGTGAAAATTCCGAGCCTTCACCTGCTGCTTTCCAAGGTACTTACAGAGGGTCCCCAATAGGTTTCGAAAAAAATTTGACCGGAAGTCATATCACAAAAATATTCATGGCTAACACACATGAAAAATAAGAAAAATCGTCTAATTCCTATTAAATGCCTCGTAAATGCCCAAAAACGCCGTGAAAATCTCAACGCCTCACCTGCTGCTCCCCCGGTTACTAACGACACCAAAAAAGAGAAAAAATCTCCTAATTCCTATTAAATGCCTCGTAAATTCCCCAAAACGCCATGAAAATTCCTGAGGCTTCACCTGTTGCTCTCCCGGGTGCTTACACAGGGTCCCAAAAATATTTCAGAAAAAAATAGACTAGAAGCCATATCACAAAAATATTCAATGGCAAACACATACGAAAAATGAGAAAAATAGCCTAATTCATATTGAATGCATCATAGATGCCCAAAAATGCCGTGAAAATATCCGTGGTTTCACCTGTTGCTCCCCCGGGTAATTACAGATGATCTCCAATAGGTTTCAAAAAAAAGTTGACCAGAAGCCATAACACTAAAATATTAATTGGCTAACTCTCACAAAAAATAAGAAAAATCGCCTAATTCCTATTAAATGCCTCGTAAATGCCCAAAAACGCCATGAAAATCTCGAGGCTTCACATACTGCTCCCCCGGGTACTTACGGAGGGTCCCCAATAGGTTTAGGAAAAAAATTAACCGAAATCCATATCACCAAAATATTAATGGGCTAACACATACGAAAAATTGCCTAATTCTTATTAAATGCCTCGTAAATGCCCAAATATGCTGTGAAAATTCACGAGGCTTCACCTGTTTATCCCCTGGGTACCTAGGGTGGGTCCCCAATAGGATTCATAAAAAAATTTACCGGGAGCTATATCACCAAAAAATTCATCGGCTAACACACACGAAATATGAGAAAAATCGACTAATTCCTATTAAGTGACTCCTAAATGACCAAAAACACAGTGAAAATCACGAGGCTTCACCTGCTGCTTCCCCGGTTACTTAAGGAGGGTCCCCAATAAGTTTCGAAAAAAAGTTGATCGAAAACTATATCACAAAAATAATCTTGGGCTAACACACGAAAAATGAGAAAAATCGCCTAATTCCTATTAAATACATCGTAAATGTCAAAAACGCCGTAAAAATTTGTGAGGCTTCACCTGCTACTCCCCCGTGTACTTATGGAGGGTCCCAAAAAGGTTTTGGAAAAAAATTGACCGAAAGACATTACCAAAATATTCATGGCTAACACACACGAAAAATCACACAATTCTTATTAAATGCCTCGTAAATGCAAATAAACGCCGTGAATATTCCCGAGCCTTCACCTGCTGCACCCCGGGTACTTACAGAGAGTCCCCAATAGGTTTTGGAAAAAAATTGACCTGAAGCAATATCCCAAAAATATGCATGGGCTAACACACACGAAAAATGAGAAAACGCCTAATTCCTATTGAATGCCTCGTAAATGCAAAAAAATGCCGTGAAAATTTCAAAGGCCTCACCTGTTGGTCCCCCGGGTTCTTACGGAGGGTCCCTAATAGGTTTCGCAAAAAATTTGACCGGAAGCTATATTACCAAAATATTCATGAGCTAAAACACACGAAAAATAAGAAAAATCGCGTAACTCTTATTAAATGCCTCGTAAATGCCCAAAAACGGCGTAAATATTTCTGAGGCTTCACCTGCTACACCCCCGGGTAGTAACAGAGGGTCCTCAAAAGGTTTCGGAAAAAAATTGACCGTAAGCGATATCACAAAATTATTCATAGGCGTTCACACACGAAAAATGAGAAAATCGCCTAATTCCTATTAAATGTCCAAAAACGCCGCAAAATATCCTAATGATTCACCTGCTGCTCCCCCGGGTACTTACGGAGGGTCCCCAATAGATTTCAGTAAAAAATTTACCGGAAGCCATATCACCCAAATATTCATAGTAGTACACACGCGAAAAATGAAAAAAATTCACCTAATTCCTATTAAATGCCTTGTAAATGCCCAAAAACGCAGTGAAAATTCCTGAGGCCTCCCCTGCTGCTCTCTCGGGTACTTACGGGGGGTCCCCATTAGGTTTCGGAAAAAAATTGACCGGAAACCATATCACAAAAAATTCATCGGCTAACATACTCGAAAAATGGGAAAATCGCCAAATTCCTATTAAGTGCTTCGTAAATGCCAAAAAACACGGTGAAAATTTTTGAGACTTCATCTGCTGCTCCCCCGGTACTTACGTACGGTCCCAATAGGTTTCGAAAAAAATTGACCGGAAGCCATGTCACCAAAATATTTATAGGCTAAGATACACGAAAAATGAAAAAAATCGTCTAATTTCTATTAAATGCCTGGTTAGTGCCAAAAACGCAGTAAAAATTCCCGAGGCTTCACGTATTCTTCTCCCGAGTACTTACGAAGGGGCCCTAATAGATTTCTGAAAAAAATGACCGATAGCCATATCACAAAAATATTCATGGGCTAACACACACGAAGAGAAAAATCGCTTAATTCCTATTAAATGCCTCGTAAATGCCTAAACAAGAAGTGAAAATTTACGACGCGTCATCTGCTGGTCCCCCGGGTACTTACGACGGGTCTCCAATAGGTTTTGGAAAAAAATTGACCCGAAGCCATATCACCAAAATATTCATGGGCTAAACACACACGAAAAATGAGAAAAATTGCATAATTCCTATTAAATGCCTCGTAAATGCCTAAATACGTCGTGAAAATTCTTGAGACTTCACCTTCTGCTCCCTCAGGTACTTATAGAGGGTCCCCAATATGTTTCGAAAAAAAATTAACCGAAAGTCATATAATCAAAATATTAATGGACTAACACGCACGAAAAATTATAAAAATCACCTAATTCCTATTAAATGCCTCGTAAATGCCCAAAAACGCATTGAAAATTTCCGTGCTTCACCTGCTGCTCCCCTGGGTCTTTACAGAGGGTCCCCAATAGATTTTGTAAAAAAATTGACCGGAGGTCATATCACCAAAATATTCAGGGGCTAATACATACGAAAAAGGAGAAAAATCACCAAATTCGTATTAAATGTCTCGTAAATGCCCAAAAAAACCGTGAAAATTCTCGAGGCTTCACATGCTGCTCCTCCAGATACTTTTGAAGGGAGCCCAATAGGTTTCGGAAAAAAATTGACTGGAAGCCATATCACCAAAATATTAATGGGCTAACACACACGAAAAACTAGAAAAATCGCCTAATTCCTATTAAATGCTTCGTAAATGACCAAAAACGCTGTAAAAATTTTCGAGGCTTTACCTGCTGCACCCCCAGATACTTACAGAGAGTCCCCATTAGGTTTCGAAAAAAAATTAATCGGATGCTTTATCACCAAAATATTCATAGGCTAACAGACACAAAAAATTAGAAAAATCACTTAATTCAATTAAAAGTCTCGTAAAAGGTCAAAAGTATCGTGAAAATTCCCGAGTCTTCACCTGCTGCTCCCCCAGATACTTACGTAGGGTCCCCAATAGGTTTCAAAAAAAATTGACCGGTGGCCAGATCACCAAATATTCATTGGCTAACACATACAAAAAATGAGAAAAATCGCCTAATTCCTATTAAATGCAACGTAAATGCCCAAAAACACAGTGAAATTTTTTGACGCTTCACCTTCTGCTCCACCGGGTACTTACGTAAGGTCCCCAATAGATTTGGGAAATAAATTGACCAGAAGCCATATTACTAAAATATTCGTGGGCTAACACACACAAAAATGAGAAAAATCGCTTAATTCTTATTAGACGCCTCGTAAATGTCCAAAAACGCCATGAAAATTCTCGAGACTTCATCTAACTGTTCTCCCGGGTACTTAAGGAGTGTCCCCAATAGGTTACGAAAAAAAATTGACCAAAAGCCATATCACCAAAATATTCATGGGATAAAACACACGAAATATGAGAAAAAATCGCTTAATTACTATTAAACGCCTCGTAAATGCTCACAAACACCGTGAAAATTCGCGAGGCTTCACCTGCTACTCACCCGGGTACTTACGGAGAGTCCCTAATAGGTTTCGGAAAAAAATTGACCGGAAGCCATATCACCAAAATATTAATGGGCTAGCACACATGAAAAATGAGAAAAATCACCTAATTTCTATTATATGCCTCGTAAATATCCAAAAACATCGTGAAAATTTCCGAAGCTTCACATGCTTTCCCGCAAGTACTTACGGAGGGTCCCAAATAGATTTCGGAAAAAAATTGATCGGAAGTCATATCACCAAAATATTCATGGGCTAAGACACACGAAAAATAATAAAAATCGCCTAATTCCTATTAAATGCCTCATAAATACCAAAAACGCCGTGAAAATTTCCGAGACTTCACCTACTTCTCCCCCGGATACTTACGGAGGGTCCCCAATAGGTTTAAAAAAAAATTGACTGAAAGCTATATCACCAAAATATTCATTAGCTAATACACACGAAAAATGAGAAAAATTGCCTAATTCCTATTAGATGACTCTAAATGGCCAAAAACACCGTGAAAATTGTCGAGGCTTCTCCAACTCCTCACCCGGATAATTACGGAGGGTCCCAAATAGGTTTCTGAAAAAGTTGGCCGGAAGCCATATCACAAAAATATACATGGATTTACATACACGAAAAATGATAAAAATTGTCTAATTCCTTTTAAATGCCTCGTAAATGCTTAAACGCCGGGAAAATTCACGAGGCTTCCCCCGCTGCTTCCCCGGGTACTTACGGAGAGTCCCTAATAGGTTTCAGAAAAAAATTGTCTGGAGGCCGTATCACAAAAATATTCATGGGCTAACAACACACACGAAAAATGAGAAAAATCGCTTAATTCTGATTAAATGCCTCGTAAATGCCCAAAATCGCCGTGAAAATTCACGAGGCTTCACCTGTTGCTCCCCCGGGTACTAACGGAGGGTCCGCAATAAGTTTCAGATTTTTTTTATCGGAATTCATATCACCAAAATATTCATGGGATAACACACACGAAAAATAAGAAAAATCGCCTAATTCCTATTAAATGCCTCATAAATGCCCAAAAACTCCGTGACAATTCTCGAGGCTACACCTGCTGCTCCCCTGGGTACTTACGGATGGTCCCCAATAGATTTCAGAAAAAAATTTGACCGGAGGCCATATCACAAAAATATTCATGGGCTAACACACACGAAAAATAAGGAAAATCGCATAATTCCTATTAAATACCTTGGAAATGCCTAAAAACGACGTTAAAATTCCCGAGACTTCACCTGCTGCTTCCCAGGGTACTCACGGAGGGTCACCAGTAGGTTTCGAAAAACAATTGATCGGAAGTCATATCACAAAAATATTCATTGCTAACACACTCGAAAAATGAGAAAAATTGCCTATTTCCAATTAAATGCCTCGTAAATGCCCAGAAATGCCACGATAATTCCCAAGGCTTCACCTGCTTCTCCCCCGGGTATTTACGGAGGGTCCCCTATAGGTTTCGAAAAAAATTTGACCGGATGCGATATCACCAAAATATTCATGGGGCGAACACACACGAAAAATTAGAAAAATCGTCTAATTTCTATTAAATGTCTCGTAAATGCTTAAAAACACAGTGAAAAATCCCAAGGCTTCACCTACTGCTCCCCAGATACTTATAGAGCGTCCCCAATAGGTTTCGAAAAAAATTGATCGAAGACATATCATCAAAATATTAATGGGCTAACGCACATGAAAAATGAGAAAAATCGTCTAATTTCTATTAAATGACTCGTAAATGCCCAAAAACGCTGTGAAAATTTCTGAGGCTAAACTTGGTGCTCTCCCGGGTAATTACGGAGGGTACCCAATAAGTTTCAAAAAAAAAAATTGACCGGAAGCCATATCACCAAAATATTCATTCGCTAACACACAATAAAAATGATAAAAATTGTCTAATTTCTATTAAATGTCTCGTAAATGCCCAAAAATGCCATTAAAATTCATGAGGCTTCACCTGCTGCTCCTTCGGGTACTTACAGAGGGTCCCCAATAGGTTTCAAAATTTTTTTTGACCGAACGCCATGTCACCAAGATAGTCATGGGCAAACACACACGAAAAATGAGAAAAATCGTCTAATTCTTATTAAGTGCCTCGTAAATGCCAAAAAACGCTTTGAAAATTCTCGAGACTTTACCTGCTGCTCCCCCGGGTTTTTAAGGAGGGTCCCTAATAGGTTTTGGAAAAAAATTGACTGGAAGCCATATCATCAAAGTATTAATGGGCTAACACACACGAAAAGTAAGAAAAATCGCCTAATTTCTATTAAAGGCCTCGTAAATGCCCAAAAACGCAGTGAAAATTCTCGAGGCTTCACTTGCTGCTCCCCTGTGTACTTACGGAGGGTCCCCAATATTTTTCAGAAAAAAATTGACCGGAAGCCATATTACCAAAATATTCATAGGCTAACACAAACGAAAAATGAGAAAAAGTGCCTAGTTTCTATTAAATGCCTCGTAAATGTCAAAAAATGCCGTGAAAATTACTGAGGCTTCACCTGCTCCTTCCCCGGGTACTTACGGAGGGTCCTTAATAGGTTTCCTATTTGATGCCTCGTAATTGTCCAAAAACGCCCTGAAAATTCTCGATGCTTTACATGCTGCTCCCCTGGTTACTTACGGAGGGTCCACAACAGGGTTCGGAAAAAAATTGACCGAAAGCCATATCGCCAAAATATTCATGGGTAACACACACGAAAAATGAGAAAAAATCACCTAATTCCTATTAACGCCTCGTGAATATCAAAAAAACGCCGAAAAAATTCCGAGGCTTCACCTGCTGCTCATTCGGGTACTTACGGAGGGTCCCCAATAGGTTTCGCAAAAAATTGACCAAAAGCCATATCACAAAAATATTCATGGGCTAACACACACGAAAAATGAGAAAAATCGCTTAATTCCTGTTAAATGTCTCGTAAATGCCCTAAAACGCCGTGAAAATTCTCGAGATTTCACCTGCTGCTCCCCTGGATACTAACGGAGGGTCCCCAATAGGTTTCAGAAAAAAATTGACCGGAAGTCATATCACCAAAATATTGATGGTCTAACACACACGAAAAATTAGAAAAATCGCCTAATTCCAATTAAATGTGTCGTAAATACCCAAAAATGCCGTAAAATTTTTTGAGACTTCATCTGCTTTTCCCCCGGGTACTTACGGAGGGTCCTAATAAGTTTCGGAAAAAAATTGACTGAAAGCTATATCACGAAAATATTCATGGCTTAACACACACGAAAAATGAGAAAAATCGCCTAATTCCTATTAAGTGCCTCGTAAATGTCCAAAAACGCCGTGAAAATTTCTGAGGCTTCACCTGGTGCTCCTCTGGGTACTTACGTAGGGTCCCCAATGGGTTTCAGAAAAAAATTGACCTAAAGCCATGTCACCAAAATATTAATGGGCTAACACACACGAAAAATGACAAAAATTGCCTAATTCCTATAAAATGACCAAAAACGTCATGAAAATTCCCGAGGCTTCACCTGCTGCTCTCCCGGGTACTTACGGAGGGTCCCCAATAGGTTTCGAAAAAAAATTTATCGAACACATATCACCAAAATATTAATGGGCTAACACACACGAATAATGAAAAAAATCGTCTAATTCCTATTAAATGCCTCGTAAATGCCCAAAACCCCGTGAAACATTTTGAGGCTTCACCTGCTGATCCCCCGAATATTTACTGAGGGTCCCCAATAGGTGTCGGAAAAAAATTGACTGGAAGCCATATCACCTATATATTCATGGGCTAACACACACGAAAAATGAAAATAATCGCCTAATTCCTATTAAATGCCTCGTAAATGCCATAAACGCAGTGAAATCTTCCAAGGTTTCACCTGCTGCTCCTCCGGGTACTTACGGAAGGTCCCCAATAGGTTTCGGAAAATAATTTACCGCAAGCCATATCACCAAAATATTCAAGGGCTAACACACATGAAAAATGAGAGAAATCGCCTAATTTCTATTAAATGCCTCGTAAATGTCAAAAAACGCCGTGAAAATTCTCGAGGCTACACCTGCTGCTCCTCCGAGTACTTATGGATGGTCCTCGATAGGTTTCGGAAAAAAATTGACAAGAAGCTATCTCACCAAAATATTAATTGGCTAAAGCACACGAAAAATGGGTAAAATCGCCTAATTCCTCGTAAATGCCCTAAAACGCCGTGAAAATTTCTGAGGCTTCACCTGATGCTCTCCCGGGTACTTACGGAGGGTCCCCTATAGGTTTCGCAAAAAAATTGACCGGAAGTCATATTACCAAAATATTCATGGGCTAACATACACGAAAAATGAGAAAATCGCTTAATTCCTATTAAATGCCTCGTAAATGCCCAAAAACGCCGTGAAATCTTCCGAGGTTTCACCTGCTTATCCCCTGGATACTTACGGAGGGTCCCCAATAGGTTTCGGAAAATAAATATTAATGGGCTAAAGCTCACGAAAAATGAGAAAAATCGTCTAATTCCTATTAAATGCTCAAAAACGAGCGTGAAAATTCCTGAGTCTTCACATGCTGCTCCCCCGGGTACTTAAGGAGGGTCTCCAATATGTTTCAGAAAAAAGTTGATCAGAAGCTATATCACCAAAATATTAATGGGCTAACACACACGAAAAATCGCCTAATTCCTATTAAATGTCTCGTAAATGCCCAAAAATACCGTGAAAATTCCCGAGGCTTCACCTGCTGCTCCCCTGGGTACTTACGGAGGGTCCCCAATAGGTTTCGGAAAAAAATTGACCGGAAGTCATATCACCAAAATACTCATGGGCTAAAACACAAGAAAAATCGCCTAATTCCTATTAAATGTGTTGTAAATGCCCAAAAACGCCGTGAAAATTCCCGAGGCTTCACCTGCTGCTCCCCCGGGTACTTACGGAGGGTCTCCAATAGGTTTCGAAAAAAAACTGACCGGAAGCCATATCATCAAAATATTCATGGGCTAACACATACGAAAAATCAAAATAATCACCTAATTTCTATTAAATACATGTGATGACCTAACTGTTTCGAAAAAAAATTAGTAGAATGCATATTTTGGAAGGACGTGATATTATTTTTTAAAAAATATTATGTTTTTTTTTAATAAGATTTTTTTTTTTTTACAAATAAAAAATTTAAAAAGAAATTATTTGTAAAGGATTCTTTTGTAGCTAATTAGAGTTATGTAGAGATTAGTTATGAGTGAATTTATATGTTATTTTATGCAAGTATTAGTTATGTAGGGATTGATTATTTATGTATTAGTTATTCCACCTTCTATTATGTATAATATAATATATAAATTACTCCATAACTTACACATATATTAATTATGTGAATTTCTAAATTATTAATGAAACATAATATTAATTTTCTATTATACCTACCAAATATCATATAAATTATATAAAAATTAATATATGAATATATATTTTTTATCCAGCTATCAAACGACCCGTAAGCGATCAAGAGATCTGAATCGATGGATCTAACTTTTGAAAAGAAAAGCGAAAAGTAACTTTTCGTATGATATGTTTTGAATAAAAAACTTATAATTCTTATTTGGTCAAATACTTTATAATTAATAAAGTTTTACTTTAATAATGGCGTTTTTGGGCATTGTCCAATTTTTAAATAAAAAGTAACTTTTTATTCCAGACTCCAGTATGGTGCACAAGCTTTTCTTTTCTTAATTAATTCAAGATATTTACAGTAATTTTTGAGAATTGTTGTAGTATTAACAAATCAAAAAATTTATGCACTATGAAAATAAAAAGATTTTTTGGGATGAGGTTCAGAGTGGGGTATATCAAAAATGCTTTGAGATGTAATTGAAAAACGTAGATTCATGACGTGTAATGCTTTAGAATTTAGCAATAATTAGTGATGAATTTTCAAAAAAAATCTTATTATCCCATGGACCAATCATACATACCGCCAAGAAATGATTTAGAACTACAACGACATCGAAATGATTTTTATTTTTTTATTCAATAAATATTATATGATCGAATAATTCAAGAAAGGACACATAAAGTGCCGAATAAATCAAGAAATTTTCGATTCCAATATACTTTTGATGACAAATTAACGATGAATTTTATAGCTAACTCTTTTCTTAATTATTTTATTTTTCCAACTCAGTGTGTTTTGAAATTACATAAGAAATTGATGGGGTAAATCCATATTTAAATTAAAAAAACTTCAAATTTTATATATAAAGTAAATCCTACAAAATTATTTTGTGTAGACTTTCTATTATGTAGGGTTTTTGTTAATACTCTTTGGATCATTGTTATCCATTGTTTCATAATATACTGTATTGTATTGTACTGTACTGTATGATAGATACAATATTTGGCTAGACTGTATTGTTTGTTGATGTTTAATAATATTTTTATTTTTTGGTTTGACTGTATCGTATTGTATTGCAATTTATAAATTTACTAAAATGTCTTTAATTATTATAGGACAGGAGGTTTGACTAAGATTAAATAATATAGGGTAAAGGGTAAAATAGTATTATGAGGGTTTTCATTGTTACATAACAACGAAATTTAACAATACAATACAATATATTTTAAGTAACAATCAAAACAAACATTGTATGTATGATAACGATACAATACAATACAATGGGTAACAATGATCCAAACAGTATGTAAGTCATAACTCATAATTAAGTGTTACACTTTGAAATATACCATATGTGCAAAGAATATAAATCATGATATTAACAATATAAAATTCTATTTTTATTCTAATACATTTTATGTAATATTATTTTTTTAATATATTTTATTCATTTAATACCATGAATCAATCCATCAATAAAAAATAATACCACAACATTATTAATACATCTTATTCAGTACTATTCTTATATACCTTATCAAACAACTCCATAGTGTATATAGGAATATATAGTATTTGTGTCTTCATTTACTATTTGTTGTATGTAACACAAATATTACAGAGTCGCTTGATAGGATATATAAAACTAGTAATATTATTTTTTATTGACAGTTTGGTTTATATGTAATATTATTTTTTATTGACAGTTTGGTTTATATGTGAAGTGGGCAAGCTAGCTTGAGAGTTGTTCATTATTATTTCATTGAGAGTTTCTTTTCTTCTATAAAAGGACTTTCTGTTCATTATTATTCTCATTTATATTCCAGGTTTGCTCCTTCACTATCTTTTTTCTATTTTCTTGCCATTTGCCTCTTTATTTTTTTTAATTGATTTTCCCCCTTTTTGGGTTGGTTGATAGTGAATTCTATAATTAGAAATTTAGAATTTAGGAAAATTTTATTGCATTGGACCTATCTTCTCACTTTTGTTAGAATTTCTTGTGAGGGTTCAAGATTTTAAGTCTCTAGATTCTAGAGTTTAGGATAACATATTTATGATTTGAAATTTATCATGAGTTTCTATGATATTAATATCAAGTTAATATTACATTAGTGATTAAATTTATAGTCAAACATTTATACGTCAAACGTTTTTTTCATATATATATATATATATATTTGAGAAAAAAGTTATTGACTTGACTTGAGCTAGTGACTATGCTTCTTGGTTTGGTTTCCTTTACTTGCCTAAACAAATGAATCACAAGCAAAGAGCTTATCTTGTGATTTTAATTAAATTCATTATTTTTGCTCAAATTTGATTTATTTCTCTAATTGTGTTATGCTTTTTACTAAAATTATTATTTCAATTTTTCTATGACGTTATATTCTTATTGAGATTATTTTTTTCAACTTTAATTTCCAACTACGCAAAAATAAATAAATATTTTATGTTACTTTATATTTGATATGGAGTTTGTTAGTGGAGAGAGGCATATCTACTCGACTTGACTAGCTTGTAAGAGTATTTTTGAGTCAAAAAGTAAACGAAGTTTGGAGAATATAATTGTTCTATTTTCAATTGCTCAGGAGCACATATGCTCCACTTAGCTAAAACGAAAACAAAGAGCATAATTGCTACATTATTTTTGGCCCTTTCAATAAAATTACATTTGATTATTTTGAATTTACTAATTTTAAATTCTGAATTTACTTTTATTCTTTTAGTAGCCCCATTCTATTAATTCTTTTTTCTTGGTCTTAATTCATTTAATTTCTTTGTTCTTTCAGGATATTTTGATTTAAATATCGAGCCTTTATCTTTCAATAAATTCAATTATTTGTCAGAATTTCTGACAAATTAAGAAGAAAGATGGGGTTTTGGACATTAATTGAGGTGGCATCTATGCCAATATTACAAATGCTTCTTATAAGTGCTTTAGGTGCTTTAATGGCAACTAATTATCTCAATATTCTTCACTCTGATACTCGAAGGTCCCTTAATAAAGTAAGATCATTTTTCATTATTTTTTCTAAAAGTATAATATATAATGTATGTTAATATTACTTACAAAATAGTCCAGGTACTACTAGAACATATAAAATTTGCAAAATTTATTAGTAATCCTCAGCTAATTTTATAGTTAAAAAATTCTTAGCTAATTATTTTTTTTTAATTTATGCGGATGTAGATCGTGTTCGTGGTATTTACGCCCTCCATAACGTTTGCAAGTTTGACTAAGACTGTCACCTTGGACGACATCATCTCATGGTACTACCAAATACTTCATATTTTGAAGGGAAAAGGGCCTGATATACCCCTCAACTTTGTCATTTAGAGCTGATATACCCCTTGTAAGGGTATATATAAGCCTTTTTCATAAGTAGGGGTATATCAGCTCTAAATGGCAAAGATGAGGGGTATATCAGGTCATTTTTCCTATTTTTAATCATGTTTCAATTTATATAACATATTCTATTTAAAAAATAATAATATTTTTTATACCTATTTAGTTATGACTCGTTAACTTATGTTTATAAGATTACGTGATTTAAAAATATGTTGGTACATACACTTCTTATTAGTTTAAATTACAAGATTCAAAAGTTTTTTTTTTTTTAAAAGTTGAGTTTGATCAAACTTGACACATAATAGTGAAACGGATGGAGTATCAACTCTCAAGGGCTCGTTTGGTATGAGGGATAAGGAAGGTTTTGACAAAATCACAAGATAACTTATCTCGAGATTGTAGTGTTATTTTTATCATAGATTGAGGGTGAGATAATAATCCTAAAATAATTAATTTTGAAATAACTTGTTCCCAACTAAACGAGCTCTCACAATATTATCATGCCTATATATATATATATAAAGAATTTCGTTATGGATACTACGAATTTATATAAATGACTCCAAAAATATTACAATATGAATAATGAGAATTTATATAGTCGATCGAGTCTGTTTGGATTGAATCTAAACTTGTTGATTATGATGTATCAGGTGGTTTATGCCCATTAATATAGGGCTAACTTTTTAAGTTGGAGGAATTCTTGGATGGCTAGTTGTAAAAATACTTAAGCCAGAGGTACATTTAGAGGGACTCATTATTGCTACATGTTCAACAGGTACACATCTTTTATATATATATATATATATATTATACTCAGATCTTCGGTTCCACTTTATATGGCACTATTACGATTATATAAATGGTCAAATAAATTTTGAACATGTCCTAGCTAGTTACTATTCGGAGAGTTAAATATGGTTTCTTTGATCACAATTTTCACAAAGAATACTTTTTTTTTAATGAATTGTTAGCTATTGTATTTTATATTGCTTTTTATGTAATTTTTAAATATACAAATTCTATTGCAAAAAGATTAAAGAATATTATTTTATGTTTGAATTTACACTGAAAATTAGCTTGTGTGACTCTGTACATACTTCAATTCAGATCACATAAATTGAAACAGAGACAATATTTAATTTTTATATAATTTTTAAACATGTAAATTTTATTAAGAGATCTAGAAGATTTCATGTTCAAAATTCAAATTCACACCAAATATTAGTCATTTTGACCCTCGTACTCCGAAACATGTGACATCTAATTGTGTTAAAACAGGTAATTTGGGAAACCTTCCATTGATACTAATTCCAGCAATATGCAAAGAGGATGGCAGCCCATTTGGTGATCATGGAATTTGTGCTTCTGTTGGTCTTTCTTATGTCTCTTTCTCCATGGCAGTAAGTCCTTATAAAAGCTTAATTAATTGACTTCTTTCCCGGTCGATCGAGTTCGTCGTAGGGGTTTGTCTAGTGCAATTTATCTCTCCTTCTTTTCTGATCGATCGAGTTCATCGTTGGAGTTTGTCTAGTGCAATTTATCTCTCCTGTATGATTTACATGCCATTACGTTGAATTGAAATTTACGTTATGCACACTCAAAAAATAACGTCTACAAATTTTCTTATTAAAAAATATATTACAAAATCATTTTTTATCAATTAAAGTAATTGAATTTTAATTATACACTATGATCACAATTCGATCATAATATATATTGCATTGTGTCACATTAATGCATCTGAACTATGTGTTAATTGGTTAGAAAATACAAATGATCGAAAAGTCAAATTTCTGACTCAGAAAAAAACAAATGCCAAATTTTTAACTATCCATATTTTATAAAAAACAATAGACAATTAATGAAGCATTAAAAAAAACGTTTATACCTCCGACTTTCCCTTCTAGTTAGTCATACAACAACAATATATTCATTGAAATTTCATAAGTCGGGTCTGAAGAAGATAGAATGTTTGCAGACCTTGTAAATATAGAGAGGTTGTTTTCAAAGGACCCTCGACTCAAGCCCGTCTAGCTAGTCATAATCACCAATCACCATTTTATAACTTTTAATGTTATATATTTGCTAGTGTTCAATTATTTTAATTTTGTGATTTACTAGTATTAATTTTGTTGATTTAATTAACAGGTAGGTGGTTTCTACATATGGACATACACATACCACTTAATAAGAAGTTCCTCTGTAAAATTTAAAGCAATAAAAGCAGAAAATGCATTGAAGAAACCAAATATGGATTTGTTAGATGCAAATGAGAAATCTCACCTTCTTCAGCATGATGATACTGAAAATCAAACAGTAAGTTAATGATAATTCTTTTTACTTTCTCACTCGGTATCTAGTGTCAGTATTGGAGTCTGATTAAATTCGAATTCGCGCATTGCATGATCCATTTCAGAGTGTCTAATTTATTTTACATTTTCAATGACTCGAAATTCGAGACCTCTAATTAAAGATGAAGGAATCCAACCATCACACTACAACTAGTGATGCATGGTTGTGCTAATTTCACATAATATCATCTAACTTTATATATTTAATATAACAACAATTAAACTAACAAAATCATTTTTATTTTATTAAAATTTATTGAGTTTCACCCATTATTAAACTTTACCTACTGCTTTTGTCGTTTCAATTTATGTTGTGATGTTTGATTAGGCAACACAGAGTTTCAAGAAAAAAAGACTTTTAAAATTTCTGTCATAAAATAAGTTATAAACATTTGTGCGTAAATCATAGAGTGAAATGAGAAGTATAGAGTTTTTTTATTTTTAAGTACGTTTGAGATTTTTTTGAGGAATAAAAATAGAGTAGTATTTTTTTTTGTCACAGTGAAGTAATTGAACTTTACTCACTATAACAATAAATCTAAACTTTATTGTTACACAGGATAATTTTATATCATTATTATCATAATTCATATCAGGTAAAGTTTAGTAACTTTAGCGTTGGTAAAAAATAGCTTGGCACTTTATGCCATAGCAGAAAAAATTATAGCGAGTAACGTTCAACTCGAATCCCTCTCTTTTGGTACACTCGCCTAATTCACTAATTTACTAACAACACAGCATTGAATATCATTATTCCAACAGCTAGATCTTTCTTTGATCTAAAGATATAGATTCCCAATTCCTAATTACTGTGACGCGTAAAATAGAATACAAAAAAATAATTATTCAAAATTCTGAAAAGAAAAGATTAGACAAGGAATGAAAAGAAGGGGTGATTGAATCTTACTCTTTATTATTTTTTACAATTCCTCAATTCCCATCAAATATTGTTTTATTTCTCAAGTCACTGCTCGGTGATGATATCGTCATTGGAGATGAGCAGGTAAATAAGCATTATATATTATATAGAGCAAGCTAATTTCATCATTGAATATTTCATTTTCGTTAGAGAAATCGTTAGTAAATTAATTTCACAATTTTCTGATTTATCCTATCATATTTTTAACATGTAGACCAAAGTATGTGAAGTGTCATCATGGAGCAAAATAGCAAGAACTTTGAACAGAATTGTGGAGGAGCTATTAGCACCTCCAACAATTGCAGCAGTAAGTTTTTTTTTTTTTTTTAAATAAATATTATCACTTGATTTTTTATTTTATTTTTAACAGAGAAATTTACCTTTTTTAATTTATTACCTAATTGATTGATAAATTCAGATTCTAGGACTTATATTTGGTTCAATAACATGGTTGAAAAACCTTATTATTGGTAGCAATGCTCCCCTTAGAGTTATTCAAGACACTGTCAAATTACTTGGGTATGTATTATATATTTATATAATATCTCCATCCTTTTATTTAAATTGATAAAATCAAGATTATTTTTTTAAAAAAAAATTGGACATAATGTGATTGTTCCAAATTAACAAGTCATTTGACCTTCCTCTCAATGCAGGGATGGAACAATTCCATGTATCACTCTTATACTAGGGGGTAACCTCACCCAAGGTAATTAAAAGACAAAATATATAAACGTGTCTTTTAATTTAGCTTTATTTGACGTTTATGTCTTACTCTCAACTTTGAATGTACTTAAGTAGACACTTACACTTGTATAAAGTTGAACAAGTAGACACACGCATTCTGCGTGACAATTCACGTCCTATGTGACATCCTATGACACGTTCTACGTGTATTATGACACATAGGATGCGTGTGTCTATATGTTCAACTTTATACAAGTTTAGGTACCTAATTGTGCACACCCAGAGTTGAAGAACATAGATGTCAGCTTAGGCTAAATTAAAGGACATAGGCATAATATTTTACCTACCGTAAAGGCATTATACATAATTATGTCATTTAACTTGGTTTCAGCTGACATTTATGCTCTTCAACTTTGAGTATGTACAAATAGACACTTAAACTCGTATAAAATTAAATAATTAAACACGTACTTCATACATAGAGTTCGATATGACAATTCACATCCTACATAACCTAATAATTATTTTTTGCCAATTAACTTGACAGGATTGAGGAAGGCAAAATTGAAACCAATGATCATTATAGCTGTGGTCTGTGTGAGATATATTTTCAGTCCTCTCCTAGGAATTCTTGTTCTTAAAGCTGCTTCCAAATTTGGATTCCTTGCAGCAGATCCCCTTTACAAATTTGTGCTCCTGATTCAATATACATTGCCACCTGCCATGAATATCGGTATGTTTTCAACTTATATACACTGACAATATAAATAAATTTATCCATATTCGTTAGAGGTGGATGTACAATATATATATATAACACGAGTTTAGCAAACTTTAGTAATTTTACCTCAAACCTGTATAATATATTGTTGAGAAATTCGTTAGACGTATACATATAATATAGACTATGAATTTTCAGTAACATAAATGAGTTGTTGATTCGTGGCAAATAAGGGGTTGCTAGCTGGGGCGGAGCTATATAAACATGTAAATGGGAAGGAAAAAAGAAATAGTTTTATGGTTATGTATAAGTTGTTGAATTCTTTTGATATAAGGTAAAATTTTAGTAAAGTGACAAAGAGGGTTCTAATATTATTTTAGGGCACGTTCAAATTCCAGGCAATGCGTTATTTTTGAATCACCTTGTATAAATTTTTGATTTTATCACTGGTTTATTAGTTATTATAAACTTTAGATTTTGAATCAATCTTTAATTTCATATAATTTAACATGTTGAAGTGATTGATTATAAATATGATTAAAATAATTTCAGGAACAATGACACAATTATTTGATGTGGCACAAGAAGAGTGTTCAATCCTTTACTTGTGGACTTATTTGGTTGCAGCATTTGCACTTACCATTTGGTCCACTATATTCATGTGGCTCTTGTTCTGAAGCGACGGAATAAGATATGTGGATATTGAATACTAATATGCAATTATTATTTTTTATCGAAATTTTGGAACAAATTATTCACAAATCTTAGCCGAAGTTATGGAGATTCAATTTGTTAGAAGTTAGAATTTTACGTAATTATCCTCGGGTTCAAAAAAGGAAGCATTTTATTCATGATATCCATTTTAAAATTATTATTTCATATCATTTCACCTATAACACTTTAATAAACTTTATCACAAGGTACCATAGTGAAGTATCAGTTTAACCTCCAGGAAAAAATGGAGGAGTATTTTCCTCAAAATATTAATTTACCATCAAAATAAATATTTTGTAATTACATTTTAAATAGTGACTAAATATTAATTAGTGGTCTAAAACTGTAAGTCCCATTAGTGTAAGAACCCACTCCATGAACATAACGGGCCTGGTATAAACAACACAACAGAAAGCCCAACCCACACCTACCTTACTCCCACTTCTTGTGATGAGCCCAATTTCCATAGCCCACTCATCACCTCACACGTTGGCAAACGCCAACTGACGATGCTAACACTTTGTTTGGATGATGTTACAAATCGTTTCATAATGTATTGTACTGTAATCATCATGATGAATATAATGTATGGATAGACTGTGTCGTTTTTCATTGTTATGTAATACTACACATAGCAATTTAAAGGCCAAACCTATAAGAAAAATAGGATACGTGGTAGAGATATTATAAAAAGGTTATAAGGTAAATAATGAAATAGGATAATTCGAGAATAATCAACATAAAATGAGAAGAAAAATAAGGTAACGACGCGATCACACCAAAATGATCGTTACATAAAATGAGACTTTTCGTCGTTACATGAAGATGAAATTTAATGATACTATATAACAAAATTTAAGTAACAATCAAAATAAACAATACAATATGTTCAGAAAAAACTTTGTTTGGTTTTTTTTTAATTAATAATGTCAGTTTATTAGTTGTCATTTTTTTTTCTAAAGAAAAGTCTTGACGTAACTAATAAAATTGATTTGATCAACTATGGAAATTACGTCTTACAAGTTACAATGATATAAAGTACCATTGTGTATAATAGATCCTTGTGTTCTAACCCTTCTCGAAATTTTGAATTTGCTTGCACTGACACCCAATTGACACCCCCCACCCCCAAATTAATTAATTTTTGTTTTGTGGCTTGTGTTTCTTGTCATTTTCTATTTAAATGCTTGTCTTATCATGCGATTAAAGTATTGAGATAGATATGAACATATAATAATTATTTTTTTATTTAAATAGTAATTGATTATAAATTATCATTTAACCATTAATAGCTTTATAGTCCTGTGTATACGTTGCATATTTTAATTTGTCCATCTGTTATGTAAAGAAAAAGACTTGCACACAATTATTGATCATGATCTATTTTCACATGTTAGAAACCATGGATTCATAGTCAATTCAGTTGACAAGATTTGCAGTGCAAGTAGCCAAACCCATAACAATCTGCACTTATTTTGTATTTTTTTTAATCGAATCATCCGATAAAGTGTATAAGAATAATATTGAATATATTATGTTATTAGTAAATTTTGAAATTAATTGTATTGAGACTCATGTATTCTCTAATACATCTTCCCGAATAATCCCTTATAATTCTGTGTTGTATATATTTCTTTTGAGTTGATGGTTTATTAAAAATAAGTTCTCTTTACTCTTGTAAAGATAAAAACGAAAGATAAAGTATTTCTTTCAGATTTTATTCGAAAAATTATACCGAATATATTATTTTTATATTTTGTGTGGCTAATAATTTGGTTGAACTAACAAAAGGTTTGGTTGAAGTTCTAGTGGAGTCATGTTTGACATGTTTCAGTCTCTCATTTGATAATACTTTCAATTACCATAAAAAATAGACATGAAAAAACAGGGCAAAATTTATACCACAAGTTACAAATCTGGTTCACATTATTTTTTGGCTAATAATTTTGGTTCACATTATTTTTTTTAATGTTAAGAAATTGACTTACAACCACAATAAGTTTAATGTAAAATATGTAAGTGGAGTTTGAAAAGAGTAGAATATAGTTATTTTTATTTTGGGAAGGTAAAAAGACTATTTGTTATAGATTCTTTGGTTGTAAGCGAATGAAAAGCTAAAATATGGGGTATGTGAATTCATGATTTTCTCATAAAATTAGATATTTTATGTATATATTTTTCAAAATTGATATAGTATTATTTGATGACACTTGTAATACAAGAAAACTAAATGATGATAGTTGATTGAGTGTTGAGTTATTTACTCGAAAACTATGAATTAATTCTTACTTAATATTTTTTTTTTCTTTTTTGGAGGGAGGGGCTAAATATACTCAAGCTATTTAAAATGGGCTAATTTTATCGTTTCTCACGTTTTTTTACTTGAAAATACCTTTATTATTGTATTTTTGACTCAAAAAATCAAAAATACCCATTATTATCTCTACTACTCTCATCTCTTGAGTATAGAAATTCTTGATCGGCTAATACTTTGACCCATAAAGTATGACTGCTTTAACCAACACTTTGTAAAACTTATCTTTAAGTCAGCTTGGTGACGTATTCTTGTCAAACAAAACACTAAATATGAATCTCTATTTTATCCACCCTTACGATGCATGACATCCTCATCAATCTCCCCATTACCTTAAATTACTAAATCAAGGTACTTAGAACTTCCTCTCTTATATGACACGTGTATCAAGCCTCACGATGATGTCCGTTTTATAAGTCATATCATTAAACTTACACTTCAAATATGCAATTTTGATCCTGCTCAACTTGAAAATCCTCAACTCTAAGACTTGTCTTTAAAACTCAAGTCTCGTATTAACTGTATCTCATACTTCGTTAATATATATAGTATTTAATACATGGACAAAATGAGAAAGATTAGGTATTTATTAGGTAGAACACCTATTGCATTTTTAATTTCACTAAAAGTTAACTAGTGTCTTATGATTTAATTCGATATATGAATTTACATAAACTCATTAAAGGATAAGACGCTTTTTAATAGAATATTTTTGTATTGTTAGATTTGAATCTTAAACCTTTTATAGAAATTAATTTTTTTTATCTATTTCATCGCAATTATTATAGTATTTCCTCTTCCTCTAAAGGAGTTCGTCGCAATACTCTTCTATATATCTTTTAGCTATTAATAAAAAAAAGTATTTTAAATCAATAAATAGTTGGCAGACGATTATTTGCAAATGGATAACTTATTGATAACTTCAATTATCAAAAACATTATTATATCTTCCTTATCAGCCACAAAACAAAAAGAACAATTAAAAAAAGCATTTCTTTTTGCAATTTTTTTTATTTATAAAATAAGATACGTGTACCATCGATATTTTCATGGATATTTCTTTATTCAAACAAATATCTAAAAAATAAATTTAAAAAAAAAGGAGACGTATTCGAACTTTTTTTTTTTATTCAAAAAAATCCAAAATCCAATAATAAACCATAGTGGTCATGTGGAACACGACATAACATAAACAAATATAATTTATGAGTTGGATATTTTTTGAACTTATTTTAATAGACGTTAGGTCATGTTTTATTGTGAAATTTGAATAAATAATTTCGTTTTAAAAATAAAATATGATATTTAAAAATGGATATTGTATTGATAATGAATACAAATTGAATTTATTTTTGACTTTCTGGAGTAATTTGAAGTGAAAATATTTTTAAAAAAATTATTTTTCAAATTCTTGAAAATTCTAGAATTCGACTTCAAGTTGAACTCTTAAATTTTATAACCAAATATGTGTTTCAAAATTCAACTTAATAAATCATAACCAAATGCTTCGTATATAGAATAGTAATCATCTCGAAATAATTTTCTCCTACCTTCTATATGAAATAATAATTTTATTATTTTACTATAAACAATCCACAATAAAATAACTTCTAAATTACCTAATACTTCAAACTTAAAAGGTATAATTAATACCAAAATTTCTTTCAAAAATTATTATTTTTATCTCACGTACAAATCGATACCTTATTGTCCCTTTCAAGTTTTTGTCCTTTTTTGAAAAGTTCCCTTCAATTTTTACTTTCCTATTGATAAGATAACGTACAGCTCACCAACAACCCCAAGTTTTCCAAAAAAAAAAATTCCAAAACTTTTCAAAACCCTACAACCAATTCCAAATTTTTACCCAACTTTGAAGTAATCTTGAAATAAAGATTTGATTTTGATCCAATTTTTGGTCTTGAAAGTTGAAATCTTGATTCTTGATTCTTGATTTTTGATCATATGGGGTTTGAAAAAGATAAAGCAAGTTCATCCTCTCATGTTTTACAAATTCCAAGAGAAGATACACCATTATTAGCCAAGAATCATCACCTTTCTTCACCTTCAAAGACTTTTGCTAATGTTTTCATAAGCATAGTTGGAGCAGGGGTTCTTGGTCTTCCATATACCTTCAAGAGAACAGGATGGGTAATGGGTGCTCTTATGTTATTTACAGTTGCATTTTTAACTTACCATTGTATGATGCTTCTTGTATATTCTAGAAGAAAGGTGGAATCCCATCTCAAGAATTCACAAATTTCATCTTTTGGTGATTTGGGGTTTGCTGTTTGTGGACCTTTTGGTAGATTTATTGTTGATGCTATGATTGTTCTGTCACAAGCTGGTTTTTGTATCAGTTACATGATTTTCATAGCTAATACTTTAGCTTATTGTTTTAATTACTCTAAAACTAATCCAAATCCTAAAATCTTGGGGTTTCCACCTAAAGCTGTGTATATTTGGAGTTGTTTCCCTTTTCAGTTGGGGTTGAATTCAATTCCTACTCTTACCCTTTTAGCCCCTTTGAGTATTTTTGCTGATGTTGTTGAATTAGGAGCTATGGGGGTTGTGGTGGTTGAAGATGTGATGATTTATGTAAAGAGTAGTCATGTTCTTGAAGCTTTTGGTGGATTTAGTGTGTTTTTCTGTGGTCTTGGTGTAGCTGTTTATTCTTTTGAAGGTGTTGGAATGGTATTGCCTTTGGAAGCTGAGACAAAAGACAAGGCTAAATTTGGGAAAATCTTGGGTTTTTCAATGGCTTTGATATCTTTATTGTTTGGTGCTTTTGGTCTATTGGGATATTTCGCTTTTGGTGAAGATACAAAGGATATTATTACGATGAATCTTGGACAAGGAGTGCTTAGCAGTTTAGTTCAAATTGGTCTTTGCATAAATTTGTTCTTTACTTTCCCTCTGATGATGAATCCAGTTTATGAAGTTGTGGAAAGGAGATTTTGTGAAGGGAGGTACTGTGTTTGGATAAGATGGATTATGGTTTTGGTAGTGACATTTGTGGCATTGTTAGTGCCTAATTTTGCTGATTTCTTGTCATTGGTTGGGAGCAGTGTGTGCATACTTCTTGGCTTTGTGTTGCCTGCTTTATTTCATCTGATTGTGTTCAAAGATGAGCTAAGATGGCATGGTTTGGCTTGTGATGGTGCAATTATTGTAGTGGCTGCTGTTTTTTCAGTCTATGGAACCTACTCTTCAATGCTGCAGATATTTGGAGCCAAGGAATAAATTGTTTGTTTTCCTTACAAGTTCAAGAGATGTTTATGATGTATTATCCATCAGAACTCCAAAGTTAAGCGTATATGGGTGAGAGTATACTAGGATGGCTGACCCCTCGGAAGTCCTTGTGTTGCATCCCTCATTCGTAAACTGTCTCTCTACTTCCACTAGGTAGGGGTAAGGTCTGTGTACACCAAACCCCACCTGTGATATTACTATGGATATATTATTATTGTTGTTGTTTATCATGCATTATGTTTTCTTCCTTCCTATCCATTTGATAATTAGCTTCCATCTAAGGCCATTTATTATAGGCTTGGTACAACTATGGAGGTTGTGTGAGGGACATGATCATGTCCTTGTAGTATTCATTGCAAATGGTCTAAGTTTGTTCAAATGGCCATTTGGTTTCTCTTCTTAGTACTATTTAAAATAATATTATATTATGATTTGAGAATTTCCTAAATGTGTTTATTTCTTTTTAATAAGTTGTGACTCATGATACAACTTACTTGGGTTGTGCCTCTTGATAGTAATGATGGATATATCTGCCCTCCACTTGCTTGAGATTGATGTGTAATTGTTGTGATAATAAAGTTGGCCCTGAATTTTGCTGATTTCCTGTCACTAGGGTTCTTTTCTGATAATGAAGTTTTGACTCTTGGACAATGAGAATTCATATAGCAGACTCTAGACGTGTTTCGGATTGAGACATAGTTATTGTCGTTCTTATTCACTCTAAAATAAGAATTGGTTTGTTGCTGCTATCATGTAAAGAGAATGGTCTTTAGGTCTAACGTAACTCCAAAATCAACTCATCGAGAATTGTTTAAGATCATATAAAGAGATAAGAATTTTGAACATATAGAAATGACGTAAAAAAGTGTTGGCTAAAATAACGTCATAATTTACAGTAGAAATGACATGAGGTAACCGTTTTAATGGTACTACTATTTAAAATATAGCCACTGTTATTCATTAAAGTTGAATAATCCTTCCAACCCTGTAATTCATCAATGGCTTTGAAACAAAAGTAGCATGAGTATGAAAGATTCTTTTGAGGGGGGAATTGATTCATGTCGCAGGTATCTCGTTCTGATATGATGAGCTCTCTTAACTACTCATGTTGTAAGAAAGTGAACGTCGTCTTATTCTTATGAATGACCTATGTGAATATAAGGCGTGAGATAGGCACTGATATGATGAGCTCTCTCAATTACTCATGTTTTAGAAAGTTGAACATCTTATTTTTACAAATGACCTGTGGCAAGAATTCAGGAAAATCACATTTGATATTGTTAGAGCAAGTCGACGTTCCTGAAGTGTTTCTTGTTGTATTTTTAGTAGTTTTCTCTTGCACTATCAAGTTTTTCATCAACCTCCATCTCCAAGCAAATTTGAGGTTCAATTTCTTTTCTTGAGAGAACCTTGGTCTGAATAAAAATAACATGTATAAAGGAGATTCGTTGAGAACATGTATCCATATTTAGCTAAATTATAAATACATTGCAAATATGGGTATCTTTTAAATAACAACCCTAAAAGTGGCTATTCCATAGCCTTGATTGACATAAATATGATCTTTTTGTGCCACAATTTAACTTTTGACCTCATTTAAACAAGTTTTGCAATCACATACATCTTAACCACTTGCATTAGGGTCATTTGCAATTTTAACCATTTCATTTGCCCCACTAGGCATAAGTTCGATTGCTATAGGGCCTAAGTTATAGACCAATTCATTTGAAGGACAAACCGTGCAGCTTTATGCTTACATTATTGTAAGTTGCTCAGTGACATGCTTCAAGTACACAAACTCTGAAGAGATTGAATTATTGATTCAAGAAAAAACATCATGCTTAACAATGAATTGATGGTGTATTTGTTCATGATCCTCTTAGACACCAAACAAAAACAAAAAAAGGTGCTACTGCTTTAATATATCTACACCAGAAACAATTTTACATTGAGATAAATGAAATGAAGAGACATTACAATAGTCTCCTTTGACAACAAATGTCACACTTCAATGTTAATAATGACAATGACTCCAGACATCTCCTGCTAGCAAAAAGTACCTGGAAATGGAACTCCAGAAACTAACAAAATCCTGTCAACACAATGGAAATCGAAATCAAAATCTCAGTCTCTGCTGATTCATAGAGCGAAAACTCATTGGTAAAGGAGAAGACAAGTCTTTAGAACCTAGATTACGAAATAAGAACTACTTAATCGTGATGGTCTATGAACCATCTTTTATGGAAAGACACATTTGGTTGCCAAGAATAGATAGAGCATTAGAATCTCACGAGGCATTAAGTTGATCCACGGAGTATAATATTGTACATCTGTAATTGAGGCATTCAGGAGCCCGTGTAATCCCATAAGTGAGGTCTGGGGAGGGTAAGATGTTAGCAGCCTTACCCCTACCTTTATGGGGTAGAGAGGTTGTTTTCAATTGACCCTGGCAACCCTCCTCCTTTATCCAGGCTTGGGACTGGTAATGTGAACGAGCTCATATGGGCGGAATTAATTGAGGCATTCAGAAGCCAACTTGCTGAAGCAATATAGGAAACATATTATGTGCAAAACAAATATGCAAAGAAGTTAAATATCAAGATATACATGTTAATTGGGATGGAAGAGGCCATACATGTGTAAAAAGAAGTAAGCAAGAAAAAACACGAAAGAGACTACCTCAGACTATAAGCCCCATCATGGTAGCCGCCTCACTTGAAACTAAAATACGAAGACTGTGATTGCATCGACTTATTGTTTAACGCAAGTGGATGCCTTAAAAGTTTGGCACTTCAATGTAGATGACCTCTCAACTGAAAACATAGGCTCATTAGGTGACGATGAACTTTTGGAATTCATATCCTTTTTGGGTTCACTTTATCCCTGAAACTGCAATTACTGAGGGGTAACTTTTTCTGCTTTATCCGCCCCTTCTTTTTATCAACGTTACATGTATCATTTGGTGATTCCCCGAATTCCTCCTTTGAGTTCATTGGTTTTTCTTTGCCATTTTCCATTTTTCTGAGATCCGCCTTAGTGAATTTCGCTATGCTCAAGTCTACTCTAATTAGTTCTTTCTCCTTGCTAGAACCATTTGATGCCTTAATTCCAGCAATATCAATCCCATTGCTCATGGAAGGTCGGTTTGCTTCCCACGACGTACTTCCATTCTGAAGCTTAGCATTTTCGGTAGGAGAAGATCTTTTAAGCCTCTTATGTTTTTGATTTCTTGAGTCAGAGGTTGAGTTCTTCGAAATTCTCAGAGAGCTGTTTCTTGTCCTACTTAACGTCCGAGCTAAATCTTCATCCGTTGTACAATTCTTGGTCCCTTTATATTTATTCTTCTTCTCCTTCTTCGAGTACTTGTCTCTATCTGTAACCTCATCAGAAACAGTAGCAACCAACTCCATAGCACTCTTAGCAGCAGCCATGGCCTCTGATGCTTTCGCAGCTTTCTCTTCAGCAACAGCTCTTGCAGCTTTTGCAAGCTCAACAGCTTTTAAAGCTGCCACTCTCGAGGCCTCGACAATCTCCTCGATGGAACGATTACAATCATCCGAGTGAAACTTCAACAGGTTATTAAGACGGATATCGAACTCAAATTCAGTAATATCATCAGTAGGAGAGGATGGACTACATGGATCATCATCAAAATTCTGTTTTTTCAATCCTGCTAGAAGCCGTTTTCGCGGAGGCAAAAGCACATCTGAATCCAAGTGATTGATGTCACATGTATTCCCTTCCATCTTTTTCTTTACATCTACACATAAGCTTATTGCTTCAACAATACCTTAAACTACAAAGAACAGTAAAGATCACACCTTTAGCATGAAGTATATGACTAATAGTCTCTTTAGCCAAACTTAAAAAATTGCATTTTTTTCTGCCAGAAGTGCTTTTCGGAAAAGTACTTTTGGAGAATAACAATTCATGTTTAGCTAATCAATTTCAGAAAAACACTTTTTGCCAATATCAAAGAAGTAAACTTGCGCTTGGTCAATGTTCCAAAAGTGCTTCTGGGAAAAGTTACAATTTTTAGGCTCTGCTGCTAATCAAAAACACTTATTCTTTCCCTAAAAGTTTGACTAAACGCCTCAACTTTATAAAATAAACACTTTTGGCTTCACAGAAGATTCGTCAAACAAGCTATAGAACAACTCAATTTTACATTTTTTTGTTTTATAACCGTGGTGTATGGGTTAAGCTTGCACACACCTCCACTAATTCCATAGTTGTCACCTTACACCCGCAACAGGCACCAGGTAACTCTGTCCACCAAAGTTACGACATATGGGAAGAAATCACTAGTGTTTTCTTTTTTTTTGTCTTTGCTAGGGTTGGATTTGACCGTAAGACCTCGTAATTCTCAACTCAATTCATTGACCACGAATTTTACATTTCTGGTTGTTATTTCCAAAACCCACATCAGATTTTACAGAATCTTGTCCTAGGAACACATTAAACACAACCACTTACCAAAATGAATCAAAATCAAACTACACAAGTACAAATTCGATGAAACCTCATAAAAAGGAAGAAAAATAAAACAGAACAGAACAGAGAAAAAAACAAGAATCATGTCAGTGTACCAACTTTCAACATTTTAAGATTTAAAAACAGAAAATTTTACCAAAAATTTAGCATCTTGATTTAATGGAACTATAAAAAATCTATAAATTATGCTTATAGCTCCTTAAATATGTGTGTTCATAGTTTTTTGGATATATAAAAGGAAGCCAAAAATTTGAATGCAATGTGAGTATCATAGAAGGAGAAAAAAATACCTGATCTTGGATACAAAAAAGTTGAAATTAGGGTTTTCAGAGAAGAAGGGAAGAGGTACACATATGAGAAAGATCATAAAACTAATTTAAATTACAATAATACATGAATATGTCCTTTTAATTTTGGCCTCAACGGATATTTACGTCTTCTAACTTTGAAGGTATACAAATAGGTATTCAAATTTGTATAAAATTAAATAAATAGATACACACATTAGATGGTGACATAATACATGTAAGACGTGAATTGTCATGTAAGACACCAAATAGACACGTGTGTCTACTTATTTAATTATATATAAGTTTAAGTGTTTATTTGTATATATCCAAAATTGAAAGACATAAATATTAGATAAGGTTAAATTTTCTAACCATTCGTCCTCCTTCTTTCACTAATATACACTTTTCATTTCTTCTTTTTATAAAAAAAATTAATAAAGTAAATATTTAATGAAATTCATATACATAAGTAACGTTGAAATTCGAGCAAAATTTATTAAAAATTTATTATAGATGAATCATTATGAAAATGATAAAGGAAACTAAAGCGTACACATTTTTGTCCACTGTTTTGAGGGACCAAAATTAAAAACACCATATAGGCTATAATGAGATTTGTAAAAACAAAAATTGAGCTAATGTTAGAAGCGAAGTCAAAATTTGCACTAAGTGAGTTCAAAATGAAAAAGTAAATAATGAAAAAACAAAAAGGTAATTCAACATATACTATATACACATAAAAAATAATTATAATTATATATAAATCATATAATTTTTATTAAAATTTCTCTTCCGAACCTCTTAACTCTACCTAGTTCTGATCTAAATCCAAATGCCACTATGATAGCTCATTTAACTTATGAACTGAAACCGCATTCATAATGCGTTTTATTTGTATTCTGCACTAGGTAAATTACCCATGCTTCGCACGGGATTGAATTATTTTACGAAACTTACATATGATCATTCGGTAATAGTCATATTTTCGATACATACACTACATTATCAAGAACATTTTATCTTAAGGCAAAGCGTTCCTCCGAAATCTTAAAGTGCTATTTTTTTTAATTTTCGTTTTTGTTATACAAAAATTATGAGTCATAGGGAGATTTTAAGTATAAGAAAGAAGTCTAAGAAAATCTCCATGGAAATAGTTGGTCAGAAGTAACGAAATTTTCTGAATTCGAAGAAGTTATAAAGAACAACATCACACGTTAAAGAAGAGACCAAAAAGCCTCGAACAACAATACTCCCAAGTAAAGTGGAACATCACGTCCATACAAGAACATAATTAACTAAATTCAAATGGAGGACCTTCGGCTCTTTTCTTAAGAACCTCTATCAATCTCTTTTTTATTAGAGTATGTCGTATCATGAATATGTTAAAAATGATCCTAAACTTGTTAGTATCATAAAAGTTTTTCCTCATTGTCTCAGAATAGTCATTACTATTGCTTAGGTTTCATATCACCAGCCCCAACTTATTTGGAATTGAATCATAGTTATTGTTATGGTTATAGTATGCAGTTACAAAGAATTAATGCAATAATCAACCAAGCAATAGGTGACATCTGAATGAAACTGTTCACAACTGGATATTCTAAACTAAAATTTTGATACATAACATATTAAAATCTCACACCATAATTTGGTGAGTACTTGAACTCAGAAATATCCACAAATAATAATAAAGACAACCTTATTTTTCTAACACTCAAGAAGAAAAAGGCATGTTGCTTACATATTTTTCAAAAAGATAGTCTGTTGGATTGTATCCAAATTTACAGTTCACAAATTTAATTGAAAGAAGCTATAAGAAAGACTTATCACTACAGCAAAAAATGATGTTTAACGGCAATTAGTAGCTTAATTGCCACTAAATATGTATATTCAGAGGCAATTAGTACTATCTATAAATGTCCCTAAAGTCTATAGCGACATTGAATCTAATGACAATTAATTAATGTCGGTAAAGGCTCTAGCACTCTTCGTTAATGTGCATATTTGTTGCCGATAAAAATTATTTTTGTTATAGTATATTTTGGGCATCTGTTAGTTTTAAGAAAACTTGATCTCTTATTATGCCCAAAAAGAAAAGAGGAAGAAATATGGCAAATTAGACAACTTGCGATAAAAGAAGTGAACTAGTTGTTTCTATACTAATATTCGAGGAAGAGTACAGTAACATACAAAATGTTTGTACCTAAGAGAAAGAATCAAAATAATATACTAACTGTGGCAAGCAAGAGAGCAATATGTTTGGTTCTTTCAACAAATTTCACTATTGGTTCCGTATTAATTATCACATATTTATTGTTGTGTGCTATCAAATATAGCATATCCCACAAACAATTTTCCCAAAAACTATATGAAGAAACTTGTAGAAAGGGACAAAAGAGAAGATCAATTTTCAATCATCCTTGCTGGAATTTTTAACAGAGTTCAAAAAAGTCATCAAAATAGCAAAAAGAAATTGCAATAGTTACATGAATCACAATGACTTACAGTAAAAGATTAAGCTTCATGAAATAGGAGAAAGAAAAATTTGAGGAATGAAACACACTTCATAAGAAGTTTAATTAATGTATTTGAATTCGATTCCCCTATAGCGGAAAAAAACCTACAAATAATAATGGTAGAAATATAAGCTTTGTTTACTAAAGAACCAAATGTAATAAATTCAACCATTCCAGCAGCGTTATGAGTTGTGGACTGAGAGATACAAGAGTAATAATGTTGCATTGCAATTGAAATCAATTTTCTTTATTTATTCTTTCTTCTTTTGGTGCTTTGAAATTAATTGTTGGGTTTTAAAATGTATGAATGAAAAATGAAGAGTTGTGACTTTTGTGAAAAGTTGTGTCTTTTGTGAAAAGCCGTGACTTTTATGAAAAGTTGTGACTTTTATGAAGAATTTTGACTTTTCTAAAGAATTGTGACTTTTATGAAGAGATGTGACTTTCATGAAAAATTGTGACTTTTCCATAAGGTTGTGACTTTTAAAAAGGTTAAATAAGAATCATGATCTGTGAGGGTGCCACATAGGCGAGTCGGCTGTTGTAAACAGACACAACGTTTATGAAGAGCGACAAGAGTGGTAAAACAATGAACGGGAGAAGCGGTTGTTGAAGGCTGAAGCGGCGTTCCTATTACAGAGGGGAATGACAGTTTTGGAAATAAATAAATAAAAAGAGAATATTTGCTTCTGGTGGCGCCACATCACCGGGTTATATATATATATATATATATGATTTTCCAAAAACATTACTCGTTCTACCAATTTTTTTTTAATAAAACACATTTTAAAATATAAAAATTTCTTTAACACTCAAGAATATTTCCAAAAAAAGAAATAGAAGTGGATTTAATTATTTTTTAAAAAAAGTTCAAATATTCCTTCAATATAAATAAACAGTGCACTAATCAAGGTCTTGAAAAGCTAACTTGGAGGCTTTTTGTGTATTTGTCTCCTTTTCACATTTTATTTTGTTTTGTTATTTTAATTACTTATTTTTCTTTATTTTATTTTACTTTACTCTTATATTAAAAATATTTATTTTAATAAACTAAGAGACTTTTTTAAACCTTTTGTTCATATTTTCATTAGTAGTATTAAATAATTGTTTAAAATAATAGAAGTCAAATTTAGCATTTCCAAACATAAATTAATAAAGTTAATTTAGTAAAATATGACTTTAATTAAATTTTTGTAAAGGTATGTCCGGTTGACAAAAGCCACAAATAATATTAAAACAGGGAGTATTTTTAACTTTACGGTAAAGTCTTTATCCGTCATATTTAAACAAGTTGTGTATAATTAATGAGTGTTTCTTATTAAAAACACTTTTATTTCTAATGGTTGAACTCCAATATTTTTAACTAACAAGTAGTACAAAACTTTATTCATTGTTTAAAAGGTCCCACTTTGTTTAGGTGTATAGTTGACAATTTAATCACAGTTTAAATGTATTTTTTTTTGTGTCTTATCCTTTTCTATTAATATAAAATAAACATTATATTTCAAGATTATTTGCATCTTTATCGTTACTAGTAATAAAAATCTCATGGGGAAGCTTGTTTTGATATGATTATTTAACTTGCACCAAACTATTAAAAAAATTAGGACTGATTATATGAGATCTAAAGTTAGGACTGATTAAACTAAACTTTTCAGATAGTATTTGAAGTTATATATGAATAGAATTTATGAAAAATGATTGAAATCTGGTCATTTTTAAGTTTTGTTTCGTGACTTCTGCCATATATGATTAAAGTTCAATTTTTTTTACTCGATTTTAATAAATTTTGCTCAAACTTCAATATTTTGCGCATAAATTTCATATAGAAATGACTGATTTACAATGGATCATGATATGATTGGTCCAAAGTATAAGAAAAGATAATATTGAGATATTTCGTAAGGCAGAAAGGTATTTTAGGAACCCATTGATTTTGAACAAAATTATATTGGGATTATAATCTCAATTCTCAAATCCAATATGTGATAGATGATATCGAAATTTTCATATAAAATTTATATTTATATTAGCTAATACTTAATAACCAAATACTGGATATACGTAATCCCAAACTTTATATAGAATTAACAAAACCAACAACTCTTATTTGTAAAAAATATCCTATTGCAAATATATATATATATATATATATATATATATATATTAAACTATTACAATATATATTTTATTATTTTTTTAACAATATCTCTTTTCAACTAATCCTCATATATATTTCCATATATTTTCCCTAACTTATGTGGACCACAAATTAGGTATGTGGACCACAAAGATTTTGTATTATTTAAACCAATACTAAGAGGATTTGTGTGAGATGCATTTGAGCTAATTTGTATTATGTCATGTGAGATATGTGTGTCTACTTGTTCAACTTTGTACAAGTTTAAGTATCTATATGCATACCCAAGTTTGAGGGCATAAATACCAGTTGAGGCCAAGTTAAAAGACACATTTATGTCAAATAGGCTAATCAAAGTTTTATCTTATGCATATATATTTGGAAGGCATAATACATAAACGTGCTCTTTAACTTGACTTCATCTGACATTTATATCCTTCAAATTTGGGTGTGCACAAGTAGATATTTAAACTTGTATAGAGTTGAACAAGTAGACATACACATCTTACTTGGAAATTCGCATCCTACATGGCGTCTTATAAGTTTAGGTGTCTACTTGTGCACACTCAAAGTTGAAGGATAGATGTCAGCTAAGGCCAAGTTAAATGACATATTTATGTATTATGTCTATTTGGAACAATGTTCATGCTTAAATATACTTATACTACTTCAAAAGTGAAAAGTGAATCGGAAAACAAGTTATAAACTATGATTGCATATCATTGATCATATATACAAGAGGAAGATAGAACATATTTATGGTTGCATATCATTGATCATTTCATGAATCAGATCACCAACAATCTGGTATTCAACATCTTTACCTAGAGCATTAACATCTTCATCAACTAATCCATCCCAACGCGTGCATTGCAAGTCTCGGGCTAGTATAGTTTCGAGGGATTGAAATGACATATCTGATGAAATTCGAGCAATTTCCCATACACATTCTAATAACTTCTTTCCCTGCGGAGCTCGTGGAGTAGGACCAATAGTCCTTTTCATAGAAGTGCTTCCGAGTACACTTGGAAGCACTTCATTCAAGAAATCACACAATAACTTGTGATTTAACTTCTTGAATTGATGTTGATCAGTGCTTGATCCTTCTTTGTCGTTGCTTATGTTTTGCCTCTTGTAAGACTCTTCGACTTCTTCAAAGACTTGGTTGCTGATGGACTTACCTAGAGGATCCCATTTCGATATATATTTATCGCATGAACCATCATATAAACCAGAAGCAACAAGAAGATCTCTAACGAATGCTTCAGCAGGATCTTCAATCTCCATTACTATCTCCTCTTCAATAGGCTGCTCGTCGATCATTGTCTCCTCAGAGTCATAAGTTTCTAGCTGATTCAATTGCCTCCTTAGCTCTGGTGTCACCAAAAGTTTCAAAATTAGCATTCACTTTGTTAATACTTTCTTGCAATTCTACATTTATGATATAGTTACAAGATCATACTCCCTCCGTTTCAATTTGTTTGTCTTACCTTTCTTTTTAGTAGTCCATTTAAAAAAGAATATCTCTTTTGGTACATTCTACGTATCTTTAGTTTAAGACCACAAGATTCAAAAGTCTTCTTTACTTTCTTAAACTCTGTAGCAAGTCAAAACCAAACAAACAAATTGAAATGGAGGTAGTAGTTAAAGTTTCACGTTATGACAAGATCATTCGAACTGTTAAGTCCATCTCACATCACATTGTAACCGCGCCTAAACTACAAATGTAATAAATTTAACATAAGTTTTTACTCGTACCGTTCAGATTAGAGCTGATCTCTTTGAAAACATGAGGTATCTCACTATCATCCAGTGGATTTATATCTGAAATTGATGATGATGATGGACTGAAATAATCTGTTTGCCTCCAAAATTCTTCATTGCTTGTGCTACATACAGATGCAGGGCTTGGTGGAACCTCAGTGGAATTCTCCTAGGACCAAATAAGATACTAAAGTTATATATCAATAATATATCAACATAAAAACTAGTTCTGTTACAAAAATAGTTTTGCGACTTTAGTTTTTTCGAGTTAAGATGTAAATTTTTTGGAGTTAATGGTCAAAAACACACTAAAATTACCATGTTTTTGCGAGTTTCCTATCAGGTGTTCACTTTTCCTACCTGAACTATCACCAGCTATTTATCAAAACACACTTCAACTATCAGTTGTTCACTTTTCCTACTTGAAATATCACCATCGTTCAGGTAGGAAAAGGTAACAACTGATAGTTGAGGTGTGTTTTGATACTAAGTTAGTCATAGTTCAGGTAGAAAAAGTGAACATCTAATAGTTCTGGTAGGAAACTCGCAAACACGTGATACTTCTAGTGTATTTTTGACCATTAACTCAAAATTTTCAATAGTTGAAAAGGAAAAGGATACTTGAAGTTTCTTACTTGTCTCACATAAAATTTGGATGCAACAGTTTGTGTGCTCTGAAGATCTTTTATGTGCATTTGTTTGTCTCCATGTGATTCCTCCAAAGATTGATTTTTTCTACCAAAGAGCTTTCCTCTAAGTACAAAACTATACTTAAAGCTGGAAACTTTTTCCTTAAGGTTGAATTTCTCTTTTCGCCATTTCTTGACGTTCATTGTAACCTCCTCGATAGCTTCGTGTTTTCTCCTAATATGAGCCCTTGTTAACATATCTCGATCCTCCAGGAGAAGTTTTCCAAATGATGATCGTGATACGGGAGCTGACAAAGATCTAACAAGGTTCCTATGAAATAGTTTCTGGTCTAGCATAACATCATTACCTATCTCCTGCCTGGAATATCTGCACTGCATGTTTGATTCATCTTTCATATCGTCCCCGTGGCTCACTTCATTCGAAGCATATCTCATTTCTTCAGCTCTGCTGTTTTCCATATTTCGTGTGACTGATCTGGAGCTTACACGACCATGTTTGTCTATATCATGAGATGATTCGTCCCTCAGGACATTCCTCAACCCTTCTGTCAAAATTCTTCTTGTATCTCTATTAGTGAACTCAGGTGAGCTAGCCTCGTCACGTTGAATTTCACTTCTATAAGACCGCATTGATTCTGATCGGTGTAGAGTCGTTCCAACGTCCCTAGTAACATTCTCTCTCGCCTGTTTTGCAATACATTGAGCTATTATCTTTGCATCTGATGGCTTCTCAATGGTTTTTCGGAAACTCTTCTCTTGCAATTCAAATTTTAGTCTTTCCTTAACCTCCTGAAGAAATTCTTCCATGCTACTCCCGTCTTCAGATATTCTAGGAGAATTAGCCCATGATTCTTCATTTTTCCCCGTCCTGTCGGAAACAGGCCTCAAAATTACAATCTTTGCAGGAACAGAACTCGACTTAACATTCAATGCATGAATAGTCTTATTTCGTGCAGCTGCAAGAAATTCATTTTTATCTTTCTGAACCTTCGAAATACCTCTTTCGTGTATATTTTCTGTTACAGCATGTCCTTTACGCTCTATAGATCTCTCAGTAACCGTCTTTCTCATTGAGTTTGCGTAAAGAATGGTGTTGGTGCTAAGCTCAACAAACTTTGAGCATTCCTTGAACCTTGCTGCTTGGTATGCTTCAAACTCTTTCTTAAACTTTTGTAGTTCCTCTTCCTGTGGATGTTCTCGGGGTTTAAGTTCGTTGAACTTCAGGCTATTACTACCTCGTCTGTCAAAGGAATTGAAAACTGTTTGTCTCGAGGAAACCTCTCTCAACCTCTCCTCATCTACGGATAATGTATCCAGTCCCATCAGACGGGCCACAACGCTAGGCACATTCTGTCCTGTGTTTGGCCTTTTAGCTAATTCTTCACTGATCAGTTTCTTCATTGGAGCCTCATTTACATAACAGTTCTTCTCTGGCCAGTCATTTGTCATGTGATAAGTACACTGAATTTAAGCAACTGGTGAGTTAAATCGCGAAAACGCAACCAAAATGAGAATCAAATGTATCAAATTTTCATTCAGAGATTGATTTCACTCTCACGACGTATCAAAGAAATAACAAACTGTGTTGAAAACAAGAACAGAAGTAACAACAGAACGAAGGAAACGAAATGATACGTAAAAGTTGACAGACATGTGGAGTGTGAATCATTTTAAGTTCAAAATGACAATGGAAATTGCAACTCTACAGCACCTAATGCATCTAAAGTGAAACTTTTCGCGAAGTTGACAAAATGATGATCCAAGAGAAGAATCAAATGCTCAAGAAGTCCCAAATGTTAATCTCACGAGTACGTTAGTGGATTTTCTTTTATCCTGAACTTGCAAAATGCATAATTGGTAAAGAAGATGTTAAGTTTCTCATTTCACTTTCTAGCTCCATATAGTAAGATTTAACCTCACTTCAACTAACAGAAGACGACACAACCAGAATCGCGATAATTCCATAATAACATAACAAATTATTACCAGGATATCGTCCTCTCCATTGCAGAAGCTCTCTGGTGGCTTCTCTGATCTATTTCGATGAGCTTCTAGGCCTGCAGTATAGACGAATGTAAGCAGAGAAGAAAATAAAAATGAAACAAATGTACTAGTATATCCCCCTAGTGGCGGAACCAGCATTTTCACTAAGAGGTGTTCAAAATATGAAGAAGTAAACACATGAAGAAGCCAACGGAATTCAACATCTACTATATATACATAAAAGATGATTTTAACCATGTATAAACAGTTTAATATTCTGTCAAAGAGAGTTCGAATAAACCCCCTTGGCCCTACCTAGCTCCGCCTCTGATAGCCCCTCTGTCTCGGAAACCTATGTTTTAGTGCTAAGAACCTAAAGATTGAATCAATCGAGTTTAGAAAGACCTAGTTTCCTTTAATGGTGCAATCATTCTTCCGTATTGTTGGTAAAGAATCATCAACACTCTTGTGACCTATGTTGCTCGAACTTTCCAAAAATGTTGCCACACCAGTGTCAGATCCTCCAAAAATGTATAGCTTTTGGAGGATCCGATACACACCTGACAACGATTTAAAGAGTCCAAGCAATGTATATAGACAAATCACTAAGCACTTTTAGTTTATGAAATTAGCTTAGTAGAAAAATGACAGCTTTGAAACCTTTACTACTACAACATTGTCCTCCATCGATGCAACTAGAGAAACGAAAACACTTACCTCCATGTCTCTTATTCGAAAGAGACATCCTCATTGTCCCTCCTGCATCAAGGTCAATAAGATCCGACAATCTTACCATAATGTTAAAATTGCAATAACTTTGTAGAGGCAACTCTGCATCAACAGTTCACCAAATAAGCACGAACGAAGAATTATGGTCCAGAATCCATAAACTAAAAATCCTAGATCCGCCTCTGGTTAACTACAACCATGATCACGAAAGCGAAGAACTTATTGTGATCTATAGCAAAGTAATATATAGTCTCACACACTTAGATTCTTGAGAATTCTCTTTACATTTCTAGAGAAAAAGTTCATGCATACACAAAAGTAAAAGGCAGCAAATAGTCTTCACACTTGTGAAGAAAAGGCAAAAAAATCCAATTCAATGCCAACTACTTGTATTCTTGAGAGTTCTCCACATTTCTAATATAAGTCATACAAAAAGATTAGTCAGTTGAACACTCTTCTTCGAAAAGTATAACATATATATATACTCTTAGTGAAATTTTAAATTTTGCCATTTACCTTATAAGTTACAACTCATGAAAATGGTGATGATAGCTTTATTGTGGGGCTTAATTCTTATTAGAAAATTAAGCAGAAAGATGCCTTTATTAGAAATGATGTAGAAGGGTTGTATCACGTTCATGCAAATCCTAAAGCCATGAGATTTTAGTGACCTTAATAATGATAGTTATAAAAAATTTATTAGTAGTGGATTATTTGGTTAGACTATTAATTTGGACCACCTTTATATCCACACATCCCTCGGTGAAGTTAGGGACGCAAGAGGTTCATTTTAATTTTCTTTGCTGATAAATTATATAGGTTAATATATAAGTTGAATTCCTTTGTCTTTTCCGTGTGTTTAGCAGTACGTCTTTATATTTTGAATCGCTTTAATAAAAACTATGGTTCTGGCATTGCACCACATTTTACGCATTGGGGCTCGACTAAATTTAGATTCACACAATATTGCATAGCTCATTTCTAGGGGCAACACTCTCGACATGGTTTTTTTCATTTCCAAGGGGTTAAATCTGAAACCACCTATTAAAAGTAGAGAGATCTCAATCATCTCATTACGACTCAAGTTGGTTCTCCACATCTATCAACTTACCATGCAACTTATTTCTATTTTGGACTCTTATAATTGGCTCTCTTTTCAATCTAAAGTGGCATATACAACATTTAGATTTAATAACTACGATCTACAAAGAGCATGTACTATTTGTTATCCCAATTAGCCCATTAAAGAGACCCGCTTAACACACAAAATGACATAAGCTAGGTAGCCTCTTTGAGCAATCCATATTTTAAAACATAATCAGTTACGTCATAGTTCTACAAGAGGAGATTTCATAGTTCGAACTCATGATCTCTTGGACACATAGTAGAAACTTTACTAGTTACGTCAAAGCTCCACTTTTCAGTACAACAAATGTAGCAGAAATGCAATGTTGTATTCGCAATGATCTAGTCAACGTTTTTCCACAATCAATCAAACAGCATACCTGCATCTTTTAGTACCATACTAACCCAGAAAAGAAACTAGAGGAAGCTTCAGAAAAGTTAGATTGTGACTAGTTAGACTTAGCTAGCAACGTGTTATATAAAACATCGCTCCATTTTTCTCTCTCGTCTTCAAAATTCCCCACTCAGCAGCTGTTCTGAGCATTCTACGCCACCACGGTGTTCAAAGTGGTCTTCAAAGTGTTGGAGATTTTAAGGGAATCAGGGAAATATTCCGCTTCTTGCATTCTTGTCTGGAAGATTTTACTTATCAGATTCAAGCTTGTTTAACAGCAAGAGCATTTCCAATATTGGCTAGAAAATTGTGCTCTTCGACATCTAAGGCTTCTGCAGCACATCTGCTAAGACGGAACATATGTGTTCTCTCATAGCATCCCTGTTATTTGTATCAAGTGTAAAAACTCTAGCTCCTGGATGATTTTTCATTCTAGCAACTGCAAAAATCCAAAACCATGTTGGTTTACTTACTTCTTTGATAAGTACAAGAATGTTGGTTTATAAGTCCAACACTCGAGTAAACAGAGAAAGTTCGGAGGTCAAAAGCAGAGATTAAAAGACAACAAAATAACAATATAGAAGATTTGTGAAAAAAGACCAAGAAAAAAGGCGTAATAAGTTGATTATGCAGAGTGGTCAGTTGAAGTTTTCATCCTTTGCTTCCGGTTTTAACGAAGATAAATAGCAAAAGAAGTTTGATTAGCATTTTCTGCAAAACCTTACATAACTACTAAGCTGCACAGACCTCGTTTTTTGGGTGTGGGATACGTACCAGATCTGGTTAATCAACATAAGACACTTTGACCACAAACTACGGAAAATTTAGAGTCATGTTTTGGCATTTTGATTTCTCAAGACAAAAGCTACTGTAGATTCCTAGAGGGCTACCTACAACTTGAGAATAAAAGATTTGAGTTACTGCACTCTGAAAACTACATTAAGTTTTCCACATAATGTCTCATAATTTAGGCATATTTTTATAGCTCTATTTTAGACATAACAAGTCCCCGCACCCGCACCCGTATCCATACTTCATACTTGGATCCCTACCCCCGAATCTTAAAACTTAGATCAAAAAGGATCCAACATTAAGAACCGCACCCATATCGAATACCTACACCGAGTCCGAGCAACTTAATATTACTCTAAAGTTTAAACACTTGCATAAAATCTATATGGCCCATATACCATTCTACATTAGAAGATATTTCTTCAAGAAATCCCTAGTACATAGATATTTGTCTATCAATGTGATTGATTTGGATTTGGCATGTAGGATTACCAGTGTGATCACAACAAAACTAAGGTCCAGACTTACACAAAGGCAAAACATACAGATAGAGGGGGTCTACAGTGATGAAGACATGTCACACTAGTATCTCCCTTTTTCAACAAAAGAAAATAGATCAACTTGCAAGCCAACCTCAGCTCTAATTAATCATTTGCAACAAATACATATATATATATATATATATATATATTTACATAGCCATATAGGGAAATACCTCCAGGTATATCTCGGCCTACTTTTGTAATGGGGATAGTAGCCAAGAGTGGGATATTAGATTGAAGGACCTTTAGTACAGCTGGAAAGAATGATGAACTATAGAGCTCCATCTTCCCAATTTCATCGATGATGAAGAGATCAGTATCTTCCCTTACCTACCAAAATTATGAACCATCAAAATGGAAATATACGATGTATTACAGATCAGAAATTCTTTTATTTATGTGATAAAGTAAAGATGAGGCAAATTGAATGTTTTATGATTTGCAATCACGATTAGTTACTAAACAAGAGACATGAACAAGTTATCGCTCAAAGCGAAGTACAACAATGTCAGGATAAGAGGCACTAAAATCCTGCTGAAAGAACTCACCAACCTGCAACTCTGGCAATGCTAACGACTCAAATGATGCAACATCTACCCTGTATCTACCCACGGTGGGCCATCTAAGAGATTGCGGGCTGCACGATTAAATATTCTTCAGCATAAATGAAAGCATAACACCAAAATCATGAAATTTGATGGGAAAATAGTCAGATAATTTAATATATAGCTTGACTAAACTAAAAACAACCTAAATATATAATGCTATAGCTTTTGACATTTTTGTATCACTTCATAGAAAATAACTCAACCATAATCACCCGTGCTGCATATTATGATCCAAAGAGGATCTTGAGGAGGATGTTATCAGGAACTAGCGAACTTGAATCAAATTTGACATCATTAATCAGCGAGAAATTGAACTGGTAAAAATAAACAACTAATATTCAGTCTTCTCATTTCTCCCACAACTAAAAAGAACAGATACAACAATAGAGGAAATAGGCTGAACACAACATCTCCATCACATTAGTATTCTCCATTCACAAAATTCTCGTGGAATAATGCGATAACGGGCAAGAATTTCTTCTTCTTGCATTTTATGAAAATTGTTAATATCAAAGAGAGAGATTCTCAAAAAATAATATCAAAAGCTGGATCTCTTTCACAGCAGAAACAATAAGAAATACGTTGAGACATAATTAATGAGGATACCAGTACATTTTCCCAGAGACATGCATTTCCAGGTAACTAGATGGGGAAAAACTTTCTAGAACAAGTACCAAAAGAAAATAGGGGAAACCATGTTTCCTATGCAAATAACATCTTCACAAGGTCAACGATCACGTGAACTGGAATTTCTGGTACTTTGTGATGTTCAAGATGGCTTTGGAGAATACTGAAGAAAGTGGATAAAGTTTTTTAAATTGAAGTTGAGGTTCTCAGTCCGGTTGAGCAGCCCGTGTGGTTTTTTGACAGCTGCAATAGGTTGAGGCAGGGACTCAGTATCTCTCTTGTTGTTCATTTTGATGATGGAGACATTGAGCAAGATGATGGACAGAGTGGTGGCAGAAGGTTCTTTGAAGTTCTACACGGCAAGTGTTAGGACTAATGATAAGTTGGGCTCCATCTCTTGCTTGCAGATGATACCCTGATAGTTTGTAAATTTTGTAATACTGAAGCCCTCTATTTAACCTACCTGAGACAAGGTCCTATTGTGGTTCCAAGTAGTTTCGAGGCTGAAAAACCAACCTAAAGATGTGTGAGATTGAACGAATGAGAGAAGTGGACAACATTAAGCAGTTAGCACATGTGTTCAACCACAGGATAAGAGCACTTCCAACAACTTATCTACGGCTTCCACTAGGAACATCAAACAGGGTCCCTACAGTCTAGAATATTGTGATTGAAAGAATGGGAAGAGAGTAGAGGGATAAGAAAAAGGTATTTGAACAAAGTGGTTTAGGAAGTCTTAGGTGTGTTTGGTACGAAGGAAAATATTTTCCATGGAAAATGTTTTCTTGGAAAACAAGTGGCTTTCTTACTTATTTTCTAGTGTTTGGTAAGTAAGCAAAAAAAATTATCCCAAGAGCATTTATATGTAATCTATCAAAACACTATGGGTGGGATGGGTAAGGGAGGGGTTGGAGTGGCGGAGGTGGGATGGTCAAGGAGTGGGAGTTGGGGCATTGGGTAGATGGGGTGGAGACAATTAACTTGGAATGTAATTTATGGAACTAGTTTTCCCTACTTCCCAGAGGCGTATCTAAGGGGGGGTCACCGGGTTCACGTGAACCCATGCTCCCCTCCCGAGATCATATATAATAGTGTTATATTTTTTTTAAAATATTGAAATATAAATGTGTGAACCCATACTCGGAGTATCATATTATGTGACGATGATTGGGTGCACCTCTCTATGTGAGGTTAGAAATCTGAATCTTATATATGTAGAGATATATCCGATCAAATTTACATCTTATATCCACCTTTTTACAATAGTGCACCCCTTATCTAGGAATCCTGGATACGCCTCTGCTACTTCCATTAGGAAGTCATTTTCCTCATTTTTAAGGAACTTGTTTTCCTAGAGAAAATGTTTTCAAAAATATTTCGACCAACCAAACATTAGAAATTACACACTCCAAGAGTACACAATCAAGTACCCCGGCATATTACATGTTCCTCATACTCACACTGACAAGTGTAGCCTAAAAGTTGGAAGAACTTCAAATAAACTTTTCCTGGAATAAAAATTACGGACACAAAAGTTCACATGCTAAATCAAATGTAGCCATATCTGCTATTAGTAATCAGGTATTTGAGAGGTCAGAGTAAACGCTTTAAGGACTTTAACAGAGCATTACTAGGTAAGTAACAAGTAGAAAATTGAGAATCAGTACCGGCATTATGATCGAGGGGGGAGGATTGACAACAACACTTTACCTTATGGACAGGTGCTACAGAAGAGCATCATGAAGGAAAGAACGCAATGAACTCTTGAACATTCAGAAAGAGAAGAAGCAGATGTAGAGCTTGGAAAGTAGCACCCTAATACTTATGTGTGTACAAAGACAAAGGAATATGAGAGCTTATTTGTTTTTTCTTATAGTGGTGTTGTTTGGAACAATTTGCAAGTACCTCGAGTACTTCCACCGGATACCTCCTACCTCCCACCAGCGCAAGTACTGAGTAACCTATCCATCAAGGCTTATGCACATGGAATGTGAGAGCTTTGCACTCGCTTCATTGACTACTAGCTACACCCTTGAGTGCAGGAATATGAGAGCCTTTGTGACGGGTGAATTACGGCTTTGTACAAATTAGAGAATGCCTTTTATTTTTTATTAACTTTTGGACACAGATGAGATTCATGCTAGTAGGTGTCCTTAAGACACCACATGGGTCTAGGTTCTCCATTTTTCTTCTATACTTTTTAGTTTTTTTTATACGGTTTTTACCCACATCACTAAATTATTAATTCATCAGAAGAAACTGCTACAGACACATTATATTTCAAAGTCTCAACTAGATATCAAAACCAAGGTTTCTTTATTTCTTCCTCTACTGAGTGCACTCCCCACAATCTTCCCTTGTCTTTTGCACAACTTTCCAACATCAAAGGCTTTTATCAATTGAATTTACCTACCCAAACTATCTCACTAAAAAGCTTTTCACATTATACTAAAAAGGTATTACCTCATTTTTTTCACTATACTAAAAATTCAATACCTCATCTTCTTGGTGGATGGTCTCATTCCATGCCCTGATGTCTATCACCCACTCACGATGAGTATTAATGGATTCAGTATAGCATTATCATCCTTGACTGGATTACTACTAGTCTCTCGATCCTTGTTCTTGACTGCCCTGTGAAACCTTCAAACGATTGAAAAACCAGTCACAGAAGATGTGTGACTCTGAACCATGAAAGGATCAGCCCTCTCTCGTCACACTTCTGTTCCGGGCTTAATGCCACTGATCACAGCCATCATTCATAATCTGGCAGCCTATACTGCTAACTGACTAAGCACATATCAGTAAAAGTGTACAACTACCTTGGATTACGTCTCTCCTCAAACTGCCTATTAGCATATACTCTTACACAAAATGAACTTTATATATCCTCTCACAACTTCTCTTCTAACAATCCATCATCCAAGGTTAAATTGTGAAAGGGTCAAGAAAAGAATAACAAGGGTTATAATGGCAGGAATCATTGACAATATTCTCCTAATGCTTCTTATACCCTTTTTTTGCCAGTGATTTGTTATGCAAGAACATGTTCACCTTCTAGTGATGGTGCTCTTGGCCATTCATACTTCAACCTCAGAAAACAGTACCGATCTTTTTCCATTTTAACCATATTGCTTATTTGCTTTGAATATCCGAACACATTTAATCAAGCATTTCTTACCTCCAGCCACCTCTCTTGCAAATGCTTGTACTCAAGAAAAAATCTATCGTCTATTGAGCTCAAATGGTTGTTTACCAATCCACTCAAAAGTTTAAATTCCAAAACAAATATAGGAAAAAAAGAAAGCTTTACCTCGAGAATTTGTTAGAAGCAAGAAGCCCTGTACGTCCATCAAGCGTCACAACCTCAAATCCAATCCTCTCAGTTCCTTCTCTAATCTCACCTTCACCAAAATCAGATAAAGAAATTAGATATTTCCCACAACCCAAACCAGCATTTGAAGCTTATGGGTACTGGGTACTTTCAAAATTAATAATGTGCATATACTCAATAGACCAAAGCTACTACAAAACTTGTAATGAAGGGCTAGCTCCACCACCACCCCAAATCAGGCAGAATCAGCATTTTCACTAAGAGGTTCAAAATACGGAGTAAACACACAAAAAGGCCAAAAGCGTTCAACAAAAAAGTAATTTTAATCATTAATCATGTATAAACAGTACAATTTTCCGATGAACCCCTTGACTCTACCATGACCCAAATAAATCAGAATAAAGAAGGAAACAGAGAAATTATACATACGAGTGTAGAACCCTTGAACTTTCAAACTGGGATTTGAATTTCTGAGAGTTTCGAGTAATCTGACTATCAAAGTTGTCTTACCAATACCCTGAAATAAATGACCAATCAATGTCAGATTTTTTTCTACACAAAGAAGAAACGGATCTGAGAGTTAGTGCATTCGAAATGGGCGAAAATGGAGATAGAAAAGGGGAAGAGAGAGAGCATACAACAGGGCCAGTGACAAGGAAGCATTTTCCGGCCGCTGCCATTTTCTCGCCGGAATATTTTTTCCTCGCCGGAATATTTTTTCCTCGCCGGAATCTCTTTGCTTATATTTTTCTTCCTCTTTTAGCAGATTATATTATTTTAGTAATTCATCACCTTAATATTTTAGTCTATAAAAAAAAAATTGATTAACCTTAAATTAGTGTCTTTAGCATCGGTCGGTTCGGTTTATCGGTTCTTAACTACGCTAAACCAATAAGATTTTTTCATCGGTTTTCAATTTATCGGTTTTGGTCCTTAAGAGTTCGGCTTTCGGTTTAACCAATAAGAAATGCTTATAAAACAAATATATGACTTTTCTAATAAATTTGACGCGATAAGACAATAATGTAGCTTTATAAATGCTTATAAAATAGAAACAATAATAACAAACATGAAAAGAGTTATACAAGTGTAACACAAAGAGAAATTGAGAGGAATAGAGTTCTTACTTTAGATTTTGACATTTTGTATAATGCGAAGTTATGAACTCAAAGTCACGATGAAATATGAATTGAAGGTTAAGGACAAAGATAGTAACTAGTAAGGTATTGAGATTAATACTTAATATTTATGTATAGGTAAAAAGTAGTAAATTCCTAGTATTAATGGGTTATCGGTTTACCCAATAATCCAATATAAAAAATCAATAACGAACCGATAACCCGATAATTATTTTTTATAAAACCATTAAAAAATCATTAATCCAATAACCCAATAGCAATAAACCAATAACAATTTTTTTGATTCGGTTTATCGGTCCGTTCGATTTTTGTACACCCTTATCTTTATCCCATCTTTTAACTTTAAATAAAGTTAAAAATTAATTAAAACTAAGTTAGAGCTATATCCAATTGCCATGGAAGAAAACAGAATACTACAATCTATTAATAAAAGGATTTTCAATAAAGGTATCAAATGGACGAATTAGGTCAAAATTGAAGCAGATCAAAACAAATCAAGATAACTTAATAAATTCAGCTTATGAAATATAAAAAAAATGCACTATTCTCAATATTTCAGATTTCACTTGCGTAATTCATTATAAACACAACTTATGAAACTTAAAACAGCTTAGGCATATAGAACAAACCTTCACAAAGAAATTTAATCAAAATATGATCTTTAAATACTTTAAGTTTTCAAAAACAAACTCAAATAATTTATAATTTTTTTGAAATTTGACTCACAACTAAACTACTTTTTTTAAAACTTAAATGACAGAGCAAATGAGTTGGACCTGAAATTCTTAACGCCACTGAGAAGATTAAAATAAGAAAATTGTTTGCGATTTGATGATCAAAACATTATTCTATAAATCCCACATTAATCAGAACCAAAATATAATCATTTGTACATCAATCAATAAAGATAAGAATAAAACTTATCTTAAAATGACAATTATGTTTGAAATTCATATTTTCTAGAAACAAAATAACACAACATAAAAAGACTATTCAAAAGAAAAGACAAATTGCCTAAAGCTGCATTATCATTAAGCAACACCAGCATCACAATAAAAATTACATAAACCATATAGCTTTAAAGATAGCTCTGTTCTAATTCAATTTTTTTTTTCATATCTAAGAAATCTCAAAATAAACTTAAAAAAAGAGCAAGTGTTTAACAGGGAAAAGTATGAAATCATGTAAAGTACTACACAACTTCCCCTCCATTAGCTTTTCAGTCATCAGCTTCTTCTTCCTGTGAAGATTAAAAATGCAAAATTTCATGATCAACACATAAGCTAAAGTTTTTCAAATTAAAAACTGTATTGATCATGCATCATTATAATGTACAAACCTCATCACTTTCGTTTTCCTCATCAACCTCAGACTTCGACTTGTCAGATTCCTCATTTTCCTCAGCCTCACCAACCTATACAGCAAAGATTTCAGTCTTTTTAGAACAAATAACCCGTCAAAAGAATAATAATGACAGAAAAAGAACAATTGAGAATCTCACTTGTTTCCTGTTGTAAGCATCCATAAGCTTCTCATACTCTATCTTTCGCTTCTCAGCCTCAACAATATAAGGAGTTTTTTCCTATATTCATGTTACGAAATTCAAAAACAACATTCAATGAGTAAAATCAGACTACAACAACACAAATTTCAAGTAGAATCTTTAGTTACTAGCAAAAAAAATAGATTCTTACAGCATCGGTCAAGTGTTTCCACTTATCTCCACCAGCTTTGCCAACCTAGAAATTGATTAATCAGAGATCAAATACTATGTTAAGCACAAAAAGCACTATAATTATGGATCTACCAAGGAAAAAATACTCACAGCAGCAACAGATTTGTTGCCTGGATGCTTTTCCTTGTATTGCTTCCTGAAGTCCTCCCTTTATACACCAAATCATATAAATATACAATAGAAATTCGAATTTTCTAAGCAGAAAAGTCATCGAAAAAATATGAACAAAGTTCAGATGTGTACATGAAAACAAAGAAAGCACTAACTGGCCTCTTAGGCTTGTTTGGGTCTTTGGCAGCATTCTTCTCCTTCTTAGTCTGAACAGCACTCTTCTTCACTCCAAGTCTGTAATAATCCAGTAAAAATCACATCAAAATCAAAACAAATCTAGCATAATAACACGTCGATAACATCTAAAATATCAAACATATACACCAAACTGTAATAATCCAGCAAAAATCACATTAAAATTCAGAACAAATCCAATATAACTACACACAGATAACGCCTGAAAATAACTACACTAAAATCAACAAAGTCATACACTCACAAAATCTAAAAACTAGGTCTATTTGTTGTATACGTAGAAAATTTTGTTAAAATTAAATGAAAATCCAACACAAATCATACCAAAACCTATGTTCATGCATAAAGTAAAATAAGAGTTGTACTAAAATTATAATAATTCGCCAAAAATAAAATAAAAAATTAATTCAAAACAAACATGAAACACTACATATCTATTTAATAGTCCGCAACAGTTCACTAAAAATCACATCATCATCATTTTTACAAAATCCAAAAAAATATATATAGATTTAAAACAAATCATGCTCACACACCTCGATCATAGATTTAACTGTATAAACAATCAAAATCATTAAAAAAATCTTCAAAAAATCATAAATTCAAAACAAATTATGCTCACACACCTCAATCATAGATCTAAAATTCAAAACACCAAAAAAAAAATCCTCAAAAAACTCCAAAACAAGAGATACACACACATTCTATCATCTTCACCCTATAATTTACCTCCTTTCGTCATGAAAAATAGAAAGAAAAAAAATATATATGCACTTTTCATTAGCTTTTCAAATTGATTTACAACAAAAATGAAATCAAATCAAATAAAAACAGATATATACGCAATTGTTATCAACTTTTCAAATTGATTCACAATAAATATAAAACCAAAAAAAAAAAAAAAATAGATATACGTACTTGTTATTGGCTTTCCCCTTCGATTTACCTCCTTTCATGATAAAAATCTGCAACAAAACAATAAAATAACAAAATCGGTGAGAATCGATTCACAATCCCTTCAAATTCGACAGAAAATTAGTACGCTTTCCGTTGTAGGATTACCTTCTAGGATTGAGAAAGAGAAAAAAATTGAAGAAGAGATATTTCTTATCCTTTGAATGAATTGTGTATTGCGTGTATTATGAAGAGAGGATAAGAAGAAAGGGGCTTTGGTAAGTTAAAATAAATTGAATATAAACCAAAAAAATAAAATTTTGAAGTCCGATTTTAATTTAGGCGGGATTTCAAAAAATATATAATGCCAAATCATAGATTCTTGTGAATGAAAATAAAATTATGGATTACATAAATATAATTATGTCGTATAAAAAAATTATAGACTTTTTTTTATTCTCCACCACGTGTTCTGTATCTGCATTGAAGTCCGACTATATTCGAATTCGCGCCGCATATGAGACCCTATTCAGAGGAAAATGTTTCCTACCAAAGATTACAAGCTTAATTAGCTGCTATTTTTTTTTATCCTTTCTATAATAGCAAATTGGAGTTTTTTTACACTTGAACAAAAATAAAAATTAATGATACAAAGCCTAAATTTTTATTTATAAATCATCATAATCTCAAATAAATATATTTCTACAGGGTATTACGTGATCATGAATTGTGCTTTAAATTTTAAGGTTTAGTTATTAGGGTTTAATTCATGAAATGATTTGTAGAGACAAAATAGTTCATGAAGTGAGGCGATCACTTTTTTTTTTGATATTTTATCTCCTTCGAGTTTGTGACCATGAATATAGTCCATATCCACAAACTTTAAACAATTTTTATTTTTCACTTGATCTTCGTTCAAGTTCATGGCCACAAACTTTAATAATTTTTCTTCTTCTTAACATTTCTTTCAATCTTCTAATTCAACTTGAATCTTTCTTATTTTGCTCATATTCATCAATAGCCATATTTGCATATATATTTTTACTTGTAATTCATCAAAACAAATCAGCTTAAATAATTAACGAAGCATAAGATATTAAAAAAAAGTGAATAAGTATGTGATTAATCAAAATTATTATTATCCATCATTAGCCATATTTGCATATATTTTTTTTACTTGTAATTCATCAAAACAAGTCAGCTTAAATAATTAAGAAAGCATAAGATATTTTTTAAAAAAAAAAGTGAATAAGTTGGTGATTTATCAAAATTATCATTATCTATCATTGAAAATAATCTTTAGATATGATCCAAAATGATAATGGTAGGAGATTCAACAAATGTGAAATGTAATTGAGGATAACTTTGAAGAACATTATTGTAAGTAAAGATAAAATAATAGACACAATATTTGAAGAAAAACTCACTATAACTAGAATAAACAAATCAATAACACCCTTGAAAATGTTTAAATAAAGCTCATAATTAATTAAAATTCTCAAAAGATAGAGAAACACTTTCAAATACAAAAATAGTCAAGCTTATAATTAAAAGATCACCAACTATCACTAAACATAATATATATTAAAGTGCTCATTACCATGAGTACACCATTATTCATCAACATATTCTAAACCTAATACTTTTCAAAAGTTGATCTATTATAGTAATTTTTATATTTAAAAATTTAAAATATCTCATAATAAAATCATTTACAATAGATGGCTTAACAATCATTAGGGAAAACTTTTTTGTACTTCTTGACATTAGTATACTCTTTAGAGCATGTTTGGTATTTCTGCTAAAAATTGTTTATTTTTAAAAATATTTTTTTTAAATGACTTTTTTTAAAAAGTGCTTTCGAAAAATATATTTTGTGTTTGGCTAATTCATTTGAAAAGTATTTTTGATAGACAAATTGTGTTTGACTAATCTTTTTAAAAAAGTATTTTTAAGAATCAAATTACGAAAAAAGAATAAGTCAAATTAACGTATGGCTTAATAATACTAGAAATGTTTATTTAGTTATGTACTTTTCTTAAATAAAACAAGAAGATGCCAAAATGTCTCAACAAAAATTGCTATGAATTAAACGTATAGGTAGCAAATGAGTTGAATTTGGGCGGATAAAAATGATTTGAGTTAGTAAATAGATGTGTTATTAATCCTAAGATTATTCAAAATCAAACAGAAATCGATAATCCAAACTGAAAAAAAAAGTTGTTGATTTTTCGATAATGAGTTATAGATTTAGCTATTTCGATAATGATTTGATTTTTTTATTACCGGATTATCGATTCTTAACGGTTTGAATTTTTGCTTACTGGGTTATCCGTTATAATTATATTATTCGGTATATAAAATTCTTCGCTTAGGGTTTAATTTCATATTTTTATTTCTTTTTGTCTCAAACTCTTGCTTATTCTACAATATGCCAGTATTTGCTTTTGAGCAGATGCAATCTATCAACTCATGTGCGTAGTCCATTTGGTTTGTCATCTTGTTTCTAAGTGATTTTTAAATCTTAATGGTTAAATCGATTACGATCAATTATCAATAAATCAATAATCTATAAGCCAATATCTTTGTAGTTCTATAATGATTTAGCATGTCTACAAATCAATAATCGATAAACTTCAAAATTGAACTGAATCGACCAATACATAACCCTAATTAACCTGCTCAAATACCATTTGGATTAAAATGAATTGAGCTAAAAAGAAAGTCAAAATCTAATTTGTCCAATTATTATCTAGTTTAAATACTTTATTTGTACTTAATTTTTTTTTAATTATTATTATTGTATATAACATATTAAATTAAAAAAATGTTTTTTATAAAAATTCTCATGGATCAATTTAGATCACGTATCAATCCAAATTTTAATAGACTGAAATCTATTAGCCTCATAAATGAACGAATCAATAATCCGTCTAACTAAGCATATTGACGGGTTATAATTTCATGGACCCGTAGCCCGTAGCTTGGGTTTGTCTTCTTCATTTCTCTTGAGTTTTTATCTAGGGTTCTTAGCGAAGCTTCAAATTGAGCGAATTAATTGAATTTTTCAGTTTTTTCAAGTGAATTTCTCAGAGCTATGTACGGATCAAGAGGGTAAGTTTACCTAATTTCTTTTCGCTTGATAAAATTACATGCTTTGTTGATGAGGTGAATTGGGCCTTTTGTCCTGTTGATGTGTTTTTTGCCTTATTTTTATGATTTCATGTGTTTTGATTTATTTGTTTGTTGATTTTGATGTGCGTTTACTGAATTGTTTGATTATTTTGTTTGACTACTGCTTGATTTTAAGAACCATGTAGGAGAAATTTTGTATTTGGTTTACACTTTTGTAGAAATAAGGATTGATTTAGTAAGTTTTTGGCCAATTTTTTTGTGGGCGTCCGTTACAACCTTATTAATGGCTTGAGTTGGTTTGGAGGGGAAAACTTTCGCATTTTCAAGTTCAAACGAAGCCCAGAGCGGGAATGACCAAACTCAACTCTTGACTTAAGCTTCAAAGTTAAAACGCGTAATAACACAAACTCACACCAGAGGTCTCAAGACCCGAACTAACCATGCCCCTAGCCTAAAATGGCCCTTCAGGAGCTGATGATGCAAATTATTCTTATTAAAAAGTTATAGGCTGAGTAGAGTAGAATGAACATAGAAGATTCATACCTGCAGCCGCTAGGGGTTAGCTCAACTGGAAAGATTGAGGGACTTGAGTCCAAGGTACATGTTTGAGCACAAAGGGAACTAAGTTCATCATTTAAGCGGGAAAGTTAGAGGTGGGTGTGGTTGGCATCATCCCGGAGTATAAAAGACTGCAGTAGACCTCCCAAAAAGTTGTCTCGACACGGATTTTCTTGGACATAAAAAAGAAGAAGATCAGACCATCAACAGGGACTAGTTTGGAATTGGGATTTGAGTGTTAATTGATTGACTGAAAGAAGAAGAAGATCATACCATCAACCCTTACTAGTTTGGAATTGTGATTTGAGAGTTAATTGATTGACCGAATTTAAGCCTGTAAGGCTGTAACCAACCCCCACTGCCCCAAAGAAAAAAGAAGGCCTTTCTATTTGGTGGAATGGGAAGCTTGAGATGTTTTCATGTCTGGCATTTGAGCTTTGTATATTACTTCATGAAATAATACCTTGTATTAAGATTCCTTTTTTTTTTCGACCCAAGAAGTGTAAAAACAAAATCTTCGACTTTTTTTCAGTTCTCATAGTTATCCGACCTTTAAGTGGTTGCTGATAGAGTAATAACAATTTCTTAAAGTGAGATTCTCTTTCTCAACATAAGAACCTCATAAGTGAAATGTTTGACCTTTTAAGTTCACATAGTTATCACATTTTTAGGGGGTTGGTACCAATGCAAATTTCCTGATCACTGGATAGTTTAAGATACCATATTCGTTACCTACATAGTCATGTAGGTAGACTCTCTCCTGTGTTAAGGATTTTAGGACATTTTTCCCCTTTTGCCTGAAAGCTAGAAGAGTTATTAGTTCTATGATGGTCTTTTAATGTGGTTACCTGGTTATGTGCGCTATGTGGATGAATTGGTTTTTGCCGCTAGAGATTTTGAACTATAAAAGGATGGAAAATATCTCCTTTCTTGGAAAAATTGTTCTTTCTCTAAGTTTATGCTTTGGGCATGCCATAATCCCGAGAATATGTCTCTAATTTACTACTCCCTCCGTTCACTTTTACTTGTCCACTTTGGACTTTGCATGCCCCTTAAGAAACAATGATTGATATGAGGATTTTACCATAATGCCCATATTACTTGATGTTTAGTGTTAGGTTTTGAAAACTGATTTTGGGATTAATTAGTAACTAATGCTAAGGGTAAAACATGAAGAAAAAAAGAATTGTCTTTTCTTGATATGTTAAAAGTGACAAGTAAAAGTGAACCTAGGGAGTATGTTCATTTCTGTTTTAATTATGTAATATGTGTTAATTTGCTAAATTTTTTTTTGGGATGCATGTGAAATGTTGTGATTTCTTTATAGAATAAGTGGTATTGGAAACTAGGTTGTAGGAAACATATGGGTTGGGTTTGGTTTTATTAACAAGGTTGAGTGGGGGATTTTTTTCCTTTTTGGGTATTATAATTGAAGGGCAATGTTGGGGAGCGGGGGGGTTTCGGACGGGTACGAGATCGGCTCAAAGAGACCAAGAATGATGGAATCAAATCCCTACTTCGCAGTGAGCAGCGGTGCAAGCAGTTATCACCAGCCTTATGGCTATGGCAGCAGCAGATTTCAGCCTTCTGGATTTCCTGTTGTTCGTTTGAGGGGTCTTCCATTCAACTGCACTGAAATAGACATTTACACGTTCTTTGCTGGCCTGGATATTGTGGATATTTTCCTGGTCAACAAGGATGGACGGTTCGTTGGGGACGCTTTTGTTGTATTTGCTGGTCATATGCAAGTTGATTATGCTCTTCAAAGAGACAGACAGAACATGGGGAGGAGATATGTGGAAGTTTTCAGTTGTAAGAAGGAAGAGTATTACCAAGCTGTAGCTGCTGAGGTGAAGGAAGGAGGTAAGGATTATGAATATCGTTCCCCTCCTCTATCTCGACCAAAGAGGTCCGTGAACAAAGATGATATGGAGTACACTGAGATATTGAAATTGCGAGGCCTCCCATACAGTGTTAGAAAAACAGATATTGGCAGGTTTTTTGGTGAGGAATTTAATGTTAAACCTGACAAGGTACACATTGCATACCGCTCTGATGGAAAGGCTACTGGAGAGGCTTATGTTGAATTTGCCTCTACTGAAGAGGCCAAGAAAGCTATGTGCAAGGATAATATGAAGATTGGATCTAGGTATATTGAGCTATTTCCTTCTCATCCAGATGAAGCTAGACGAGCAGAGTCAAGGTCACGACACTGATGCCAAATACTTCTGCAGCGTGGAGCATTTTTAAGCATCATATGTATTCTTCACCTGTTTCTATTGTGGATTAGTCCTGCACTTGTTAAAGATCGTCTTCTTTGATTACTATCATTACTGTATGATGATGATTTCCTTTGGGGGGGACGGGAGGGATTTTTTGTCCCCGTAAGTATGTTTTTCGAGACATTGATATGAACAGGTTTATAGTCTGTGATTCTCACTCTTGGCTATTTCTTTAGTTTTGGTTTTTGCTTAATTTACTTTGATTAGTGTCATTACTGTATAATTTTCCTTTTTTTTGTTGGCCTTGGGCGATGTCTTACTATCCACACATGAAATGCATTGCGAAATATGATAAGATCGTTGTAAATTCTCCACCTTTAATCAGAGATCTCGATCAGAGTCTCTGCTTTATTTCCCATTAATGCGTCTGTGCTTGTAATAAAGAAAGTTCACATAGAAACATAATGAGTAAAACACATATATGGTTCACTTTTCAAACTTCTACAAAGAAAAAAAGATATATAATATAGACAAACAACAATCTTTTTTAAAAAAAGGTGAAGCTTCCTATGACATTATTATTTGTTGACAACTTTGGCATACACATGATACAATGGAATTTGCATTTTTTCTACTGAGGGGAATTTGCTTTAACAATGGAGTAGCAAGTAGAACTTATTAATTATAAGTTATTTTCTCGACATCTGAGTGGAAAAGGCATCACTTTTTGACTAAATATGAACCTCTATCAAGAGGGGTAAATTATTCATGTATAAAGTTAGTACGATGTTTAGTTTACAATTTAGAAATTCGTATAAGTTATAACTAATATAGGTATAAGTTATGAGAGAATGTATGTATAATTTTATATATGACGGGGGATAGGATAATTAATATATGAATAATGTATTTTCTATCTACTTATCAAACGTAGTATAAGTAATACGAAAATTAATACATGGATAGCTTGTTTCTTATCCGACTACCAAACGACTCCTATATGTATAACTAATACTACATGAATAATTAATTCATGCATACTAATGTCTACATTAAATAAATAAACTTCTTATTCCCTTAAAACTATTCTCAGGCTAAAGCGCCAAAATGAGGTCTGAAAAAAATAAAATATACTCAAATTTTATGGTCAAAATGCCTCCTCGATATCTAACAAAATCACCAGATTTTTTATGTCAATTTCCATATTACGGTTGAATAATATGCAATAGAGTGAAGTTTTTTTATATATAAATTATAATAAAATAGAGAGTATATGCTACTTCCTAGTTCCATTAACACTATTAAAAGGGACAACAAAGGAAAATGCATTGAGAATCATTGACAAGGCATAAAACGCATTCATAGAATGCGATTTATGAATAAAATATTAGGTCACGTATCTCAATATATAATATTCATATCTAAGTAAATTCATATTATTTTTCTAACTTACATATAAATTTTCTTTTTCATACCAAATACACCCCTTTTATGTATAATATGTGTATAATTGTATATAACAATTGTATAATATTTATATATTGGTTAGAAAAAATAAATAGTGAATCCGACAAACTTTTACCTCTCATAATTCTTCGTTATACACAACCTCTCACACCTCCTCACTTGGGTATTTGTGTATCTTCTCTTCACATGTTCGGGCCATCTAAGTCTCGCCTTCTTCATCTTGTCCACCATGGAGGTTATTTCTATTTTGTTTCGGATAACTCTGTTCTTGATCCTATCTCTCCTAGTAAACCCACAGATCCATTTCAACATCCTCATTTCCACTATTCTCATTTTCTGGATGTGTGAATTCTTGACTGGCCAGCACTCCACCCCATACAACATATCTGATCTGACCATCATTTTTGTAAAATACTTTTGAGGCTTGCTAACACATACTTATCACACAAGACACCGGAATCGAGCTTCTATTTATCCATCATTATTCCAATACGATGAGTAAATATATCGTCAATCTTTCCCTTTTCTTGAATTATATTTGTAACCTCAAATACTTTTATCATAAACTTTTTCTAAATTAATAAAATTTATATATTTATATATAATGAAGTTAAAATATGCTCCCTCTAAAGGTGCCTATAGAAGGAAAAGTAATAAGCTTGATATGGTGGTTGGTAGTTAAGCTCAAAGTTTATTAATCATGGTATGTGGTTAGAAGTGGTGAATTTTTATTTTATTTTTTGCAAAAGTTTTTTTTCATTTTTTTCAATTTTTTTTGTTTGTAAAGTCTTTTTTCTCCCAATATTTTCAATTTCTCTGGGAAAAAAAAGTGAAAAAATAAGAAGATTGAATGTCAAACTTCAAAATCTACTATCAAACAAAAGATTATTATAACTTGACTCCCTCAAGTCTATGGCTCAAAGTCAAGCAGTCCTATGTTCATAACTTATGGAAGACCAACAAAGGTTAGTCAATTGAGTAATAGTTATAGTATTTCTGTTATCATAATTTTCAATCTGAAAAAGAAAAAAGAGAAAAGCAAATTACTTTTCTTTTGAAAAGAAAGGTCAGTCAATCTTTCTTCTCTTTTTTTTTTCCCAAAGAAATTGAATTTTTTTGGAAGAAAAAAGACTTTGCAAACAATTAAGTTTATGTGTCACCAAGTCTTAAAGGTAAGTTTTATAAAATGATGGTTAGATCAGATATGTTATATGGGGCGGAGTGTTGGCCGGTCAAAAACTCGCACATCTAAAAAATGAGAGTAGTGAAAATGAGGATGTTGAAATGGATGTATATGTCTACTAGGAAAGGTGTGTTCGGTATGAAACAAAAAAAGATTATGTCAAGAAAATTTATGTGTAATATATCAAAACAATATGAATTTATCTAGGTATAATATTATATATTGAAATACATGACGTAAATTTTATGTTTGGACGGTATAAATTTTAAACATGCCAGTTGTCATGTAGAATGTTGTAATAAAAAAATATTTACATTGAAATGAAAGCAGTACTAGAAAATTCATATTAGGTGATAATATTGTCCAAGAACATTAGTCAATATTTTTACAGTCTAATAATTTTATAATGTAGTCAATATTGTTGTTTTTCTTCATAAGCTAACAAAAGAAATTAAAGAGTACCAACCTATAAATAGATAGTGACATGAAAAATGACAGGTTGGTTTGACATTATTCACTTACCTTTTTTTTTTGGGAATTGCTTGGCAATGATGAATATTGCCAATTAACTCATATATAATTTGTGATGAATATACAAAACGATTCAAGATGTGGTACAATGGATGAGACCTTTTTTTAAAAAAAATTTAAGGCATTGAATATAAATATATTTTGATAATAAGCATTTTTTTTTGTAAATATATTCTATGTGATGTGAATTTGAATTAATTGACCTATTCAAATACCAACATCAAATAGTCACGAATGACATTTGATATCCCTTTCATTCTTAGTCAAGGGTGGAGCGTCGTAGCTATCATTATAGTTATGAGTTTGGAATAATTAAGTAATTTTGAGGTTTCGTGGCATTTATGCTCTATGTATCTTCTCTTCATATGCTCGAACCTTATAAGTTTCGCCTTTTTCATCTTGTTCACTTGTCCACCATGTAGGTCATTCCTACTTTGTTCCGGATAGCTTCGTTCCTGATCCTATCTCTTCTAGTGAAACCCATACATCTATTTCAACATCCTCATTTCCACTACTCTCATCTTCTGGATGTATGAGTTCTTGACCGGTTAACACTCTGCCCCATACAACATAACTGATTTGACCATCATTTTGTAAAACTTACCTTTAAGGCTTGGTGACACATATTTAAGACACCAGAATCGAACTTTCATTTATCCATCCTACTCCAATACGATGTGTAACATTATCGTCAATTTTTAATTCCCTTTTCTTGAATTATATTTGTAACCTCAAATACTTTTATCATAAACTTTTTCCAGATCAATAAAATTTATACATATTTAATCAATTTCTTAATACATGTTTTGAAGATATAATGAAGTAAAAAGAAATGCTTCCTCTAAAGGTGCACATAGAAGGAAAAGTAATAACCTTGTTATGGTGGTTGGTGATTAAGTTCAAAGTTTATTAATCATGGCATGTGGTTAGAAGTGGTGAATTTTATTTTGCAAAACTTTTTTTTTTCATTTTTTTCAAATTTCAATTTCTCTAGGGAAAAAAATGTGAAAAAAAAAAAAAAGATTGACTGACCTTGATTTTCAAAAAAGTAATTTACTTTTCTTATTTTCTTTTTTAAGATTGAAAATTTTGATAACAGAAATACTATAATTATTACTCAATTGACTAACCTTTGTTGGTCCTCCATAACTTATGAACATAGGATTGCTTGACTTTGAGCCATTGAATTGATGACTCAAGTTATAATAAGCTTTTCTTGGATCGTAGATTTTGAAGTGAAATTTGAGCTTTTTAAATTGTGGTTATTGAAATTTAAAATTGTGTATGGATATTTTACTTGAAAAAAAATCTTTGGTCAAACGCTAGGTGATTAATCTAGTTTTAAAAAAAGAATTACTTCTATTATTTCAATTAAAATGTCTTAGTTTGAATAATGATTTTTTTATGATCGTGGTGTTTGGATCAGCTTTCGCGCAGCTTGACTAATTCCACAGAATACCTTCCACCAGTGACATATACCAAATAACTCTATCCATCGAGGCTAAGATATATGAAAATAATGCTAAAATTATGCCCTTTGAATCTTTATATCATGTAACGTAGAATATTAAAATTTAAAAAATTATTATATATATATATATAATTATTTTTTTTAATTAGACTAACAAGAAAAGCAAGATATTTACATTGAAATGGAAGGAGTATTAGAAAAATGTAAAATGGGCATATAGAAAAAATCATACTAGGTGATAATATCAGCCTAGAACATTAGTCAATTTTTTTGCACTTTAATAATTTTATAATGTAGTCAATATTGTTGTTTTCTTCATAAACTAACAAAATAATTTAAAGTGTTCATATACATAAATAGATAGTGAGAAGAAAAATGACAGGGTGGTTTGACATTATTCACTTACCTTCTTTTTTTGGGGGGAATTGCTTGGCAATGATGAATATTGCCAAATAACTCATATATAATTTGTGATGAATGTACATAATGATTCCAGACGTGGTACAATGGATGAGATTTCTTCTTTTTTATTTGAGATTTTAAATATAAATATTTTTTGATAATAAGGGTTTTCCTAAATATATTTTATGTGACATAAATTCGAATTAATTGATCTATGCAAATATCAACATCAAACAGCTATGAGTGACAGTTAATAACCCTTTCATTCTTAATCAATGGTGGAGCGTCGTAGCCATTATTATAGTTACGAGTTTGGAGTAATTAAATAATTTTGAGGTTTAGTGACATACTGACATTTAAGCTCTTATTTTTTTTTAAAACTAAACAAATAAATAAATATTAGGGCTTTTCTCTAAAATTTTGTTTTAGGCCTCCAATCTTATTGTGTCAACCCTGTAAATTGGTCATTAGTTTATGCCTTTATAACAAAATAAAAAATCGCAAGACATAAATATATATTTTCGTAACATAATGTTCCTCAAGTTATATCCCATGTGATTTTATTTTCTAAAGAACTTATGTCCCACTAGACATAAGTTCAGTTGTTGAAGAGTAAAAATTAAAGATCGAATTATTTTAAGAGAAAAAAATAAAAATCAATTCATTTAAAGGACAATTTTATGCAATTCCAACTAATTGCGACTCAAGCTTTGATTTTTGTGTCAAACTTCATCTCATATATATAAATAATCTATGAAGAATCAATAAAAAAATAAGAATTGTCGTCCAAAGCTCATAGCTTAAAATTTTTAAATTCGATTTTATTCTTAATCAAAGATTTTGAATTTAATAACAATAACAACACACCTTAGCGTGTTCTAGAGAAAGTGAGGGTATATACATATTTAACTCCTACCTTTATAAGATAGGATAGACTATTTTTGATAAATTTTTAATACAAAATTTTTAAATTTTAGTCTTAGTAAGACAGTCACCTTTAATAAAAAATATTTTATTTTAAAAATAATTTTTCAATATAAATTTAAATTAATCGAGATGCATAATTCATATCATGCTAAAAAAGTAAATCATTTACACACTAGCCAAATGTTGAAATAATTGACTCTTCACTTTTTTGTTTCCTAATTGAATTTACACTGAATGACGTCTGAAAGCTATATTAAATAAAGTCTACATTCCACACCTATATTTTATTTATTTATTTATTTATTTTTGAATAAATTAAGTTAATGAAAAAGGGTTCCAATTCTTAGTAATTAAGTCAAGAAAAATAAATTACTAAACCTAGGCAATCATCCATTTTAATAATTAATGATGAATGTACATGTATACTACATAATTAATGGAACAAAAAGAAGAAGAAAAAAATAATTAATATAGTTTGCATATGTGACAATTGACCTTCACAAATGGTGGTAATAAATATTCAATAATCAGAGGCGAATTCATCATTATAATTACGAAATTTAATATAATTCAATAACTTTAATTCAAATTATATTTTTACATAAAATAAAAATAAAATCTGCGTACACAATCATATTGTCATTATCACAATCATAGGTACTATTTTCACTTCTAGAAACTTATACAAAGAGATAATAAAGCAAAGTCCGATGAACTATTGATTTTAATTTTTTTATATACATATATACAATAATAATAAATAAATAAATAGAGAAATGTACTTTTTCATTGTTTTTTTAAAATAAAATGTTATAAGTATTATATTCGTAATGGCACACGCACTAGTTTTATCCCTTTTATTTTCAGTGCTATATAAGTATTATATTTTTGCTAACTTTTGTTGAGATTTTAAAAAATATTTTTTTTGTTCAACTTGCAGTTTGCAGTATCCTGTTTTCTATTGATATTTTTTTTTTGTAAAATTATAGTAAAGTTTCAAGGGACATTCTCTGAATAATCATCGATAGAAGTAATCGCGATGGGATGAATAAAATTTCTTAATTTTTAATAAATTATTTAGGATTTGTGTTTTAAAATAATTGATAATATGCCTTACGCCAACGAAATTGAATATAATTGGAAACTATAAATTGATACCACATATTTAATAAAAAGTAAAAAGAAAATAAATCTCAAAATTCTTATTTTCTTTATTTCAATTTATGTGACATATTTTTATTTTTGATTCGTTTTAAAAAAATATCGTATTTTCATAATTACTTAACTTTAAAATTTAATCATATATAATGAAATGAATTACAATTACACGGATCGGAATTAATAGACAACTCATTTAAGAAGGAAAGTTGATAACTAATTTTGTGGCCTACTCCTTGCCATTTGTCAATCAACTAAACCTCAATGGTCAAATTACTCTACTAGATTGTACTATATATATATATTCACATTTGATTAATATTGACTTGTGCTAATTTTATGTATTTCATAGCACATGTTAAATGTATCATGTAATTCAATATCATATTGTTAGAAAATTTTATTTAGATATTTAAATTATGTTATGTTTTAATTGAATCTTTAAATACACATAAACCGTTTATATTATTATATATTTCTTTCAAATGTTGATTTAAAAAAAATATATATTATGACATCACTTTTAATCAAGTAAATTAGCAATACACAAAATCAACTTAAGATATTATAATTTATTAATGCTAATGTATATGTTTAAAAGAGGTGATATATCATAAATATTCACTTGAACACGACGAAATTTTTTTAAAATTCGAATTGAAAGTGTATTAAAAAACAAAGAATATTTGTTACGTTTATATATTGGAAAAGGAAGAGCCAACTTATCAATATTGTAGTCAAAAAATTGACGAAAGGTGTGTAATAGACCACTTTTTGCCTAAAATGGCTCCGTCTATATAACTTCCAAACAATATATCAAAATAAATTGTAATGAGATAGTTGAAATTCCTTCATCTTTAATAAGATGTTTCAGATTCGAGTCCGAACATGAAAATAATCTAATTAGGAGTATCACCTCCAGAAATAGTCTCTAGAATACATAATATGAATTAATCAGATTTCAAAGTAGATATCAAACACCGAGTGAGAAACCAAAAATGAAAAACTTAGCCAAAACAATATTCTTGTTATACATAGACAACACTTTTAATATTTTCAAAAAAACAAGTTTTATAGTACTATCAATTCTTGGAAAAGTCAACAAAGAAAAGGTCACCTTTTTTTGATTGATAATATCTTTGAAACTTCAATATATATCCTTTAATTCTCTTATTTTTTCTTGCTCTCTATTTCCACCTCTTTTCTTTGTTTATTTGAATTTTTACACACTTTTTTTCAATTGAATTATGTTACTATACTAATATTGAAGTGAAGGGAAAATTAAAAGTGTAGAATTTTTTATGGGGAATTGTTTTGGAGCTAAGCTTTCTAACTCTAAATCTAGTAGCACTTACCCTAGCTTCTCAGCTAGACCATCTACTCCAGGTACTTTTAATTTCTGCTTGCTTTTTATGCACAAATTATGCATCTGTTGTTTGTAGTGTCACTTATTTCGTTTCAATTTATTTGTCCTATTTTGACTTGATACGGAGTTTAAGAAAGTAAAATCTTGTGGTTTTAAATATGTCTGTTGGAAAGTTGGAATTAGATAGGTGCTAAAAAAAAGGAAATTTTAACTGTGTATAAATAGTGTAATTTTCCGTCCAAGAGGTGATGTTGGATGATAGAGTCACGATTTTCACCGAGGGGAGTTTGAATATGAAGAAGTAAACACATGAATGAGCGAGAGGGATTGGACATAAAATATGATTTACCTATGTATACACTGTAATTTTTTGGCTAAGGGTGGTGCTACTGGTGGTGTGTTTGATTGTGCACAAAGTTAAAAGAACAAATTTTTGGCAGATAACAAAGTTAGAACTTGTTGTATTAAATATATCGCATTTATGTGGCTACGAGCATGTCGGTAATGGTAAAATGAGAAGTTTAAAGTTCATAAATATAGAAAGGTGGAATCTTTTTTTGGAACATACTAACTACTAAGAAGGAAAGAGTGTAATGAGCAGAGCTAGTAACTAATTCTTGAATTTCTCGTGAATGAATTTGTTGGTCGTCTTAGTTTTACTATCAAAGCTTTATTTCTATTCCGAGTACTCTGGAATTTCCCCGTTTTTCTTGTTTTTGTACTCCCTCTGTATCATTTTATATGGTGGTGGCCGGTGTTCAATGATGGAGTCAAGATTTTCACTAAGGAACGTCAAAATAAACACATAATGAAGCCAGATGGACTCAACATATAGTGTATATGTATATACATTTTTTGGCACTTAACAAACTTAGAACTTGTTGTCTTATTCTTAAATATATATATCACATTTGTATGGCTATAAGAACATGCCATTAGTGGTAGAAATGAGAAGTTTGGAGTTCGTAAGTATAGAAAGATAGAAATTGTTTTCGGGAACAGAATAAGAAGGAAGAGTGTAATGAACAGAACCAGTAACCAACTTTTTTCCTAGTGAATGAATTTGTTGGACGTCTTAATTCTTGTAATTATGTGCTTTCTTGGCTTTCGAAGATCCTGTTTTTCGCTTGTATGAATTAAGGATGTTATTTCAAAAAATTATGGATTTTATGTTTAGCTGAGAGTGAGAAGATTTTGAATTATAGATTTACATGGTAGTTAGTATTTGTGCAGATACATCAAAGAGCTACAGCAATGGCCTTGGCTATTCGACCACGAGTGGCAGTGTAGGATGTAGTAATTTCTCGGCAGCTGCAAGTGATGATACATGTTTGAACGGAGAGATATTGCCGATTCCAAATTTGAAGATCTATAGTTTTTCTGATTTGAAGTTGTCCACGAAGAATTTCAAGTCTGACTCAGTTTTGGGGATTGGCGGTTTTGGGACCGTGTATAAAGGATGGGTTGATGAGAAGACGCTTGCTCCGACTAAAGTTGGCACTGGAATGATTGTTGCCATCAAGAAGTTGAACTCCGAGAGTACTCAAGGATTTGAAGAGTGGCAGGTATACAATTGAGATTTTTGATACAATGATAAACCAATTATTCTTTGGCACTAATTTCGACTCTTTTTTTATCGAAGAAGCCAATAGTTTGGCCTTCTCCCTTATACTGAAAGAGCTTTAAAATGCACAAATGTTAAGCTAACGGTTTGTAGAGTGAGTGACATAGATACAAGGAGAATCCAGTAATTGTCTTGAGTAGTTGTTGACAGGGGCAGGACCAGCTAGGGCCGAGGGGGTTCATCTGACCCTCCTTTGGCGGATAGTTACACTAGTAGATGTTGAACCTCATTCAGCTTCTTTGTGTGTTTACTTCCTCATATTTTGAACCCCTTTCGTGAAAATTCTGGCTCCGCCACTGGTTGTTGGTTAGGCAAGGCCATCAAAGAAACTAGATGCTTACTATACTTGCTTGATGCAATTGAAATAACTAAGAATATAGTAAAATGTGTATAGTCTAAGTGAATAGTTTTGCACATATATGTAATTACATTATACGAGTTTTCTTCTAGAATCGATACTGATTGGATTTTGATTGCTTAATTTGCATGTCGTCAAATAGAAACTTTAATGTTGAATTTGAGCAAATTTATCTTTCTTGGATTTGCTTACTCTAGCTGAGGGTCTATCGAAAACAACTTCTCTATCTTATAGGCTCTTTGCGTCCAGTTTCAGGAACAAAAAACCAATCTGTTTACAAAATTGATTCCAATTGGATGGAGTTATGGAGATAAATTTCTAGCTAGTTCATGTTTTGCTTTGTTACTATGTTCTTTGCTGCTACCACTTTTTCCCCGAAAATTTCAGTTTGTATAGTTATGCATTGTATTTGTAGTAGGAATATCCATGTGATATTTTCCGTCTTTTTTGTTTAGCAATCATTCTGTTGCCAGTTATTGTGATTTATACTTTCCAGTTAGATTCTTTATATAATGCTCATAATCCGTATCGCTTAAATATGCAGTCAGAAGTGAACTTTTTAGGAAGGCTTTCGCATCCTAACCTTGTTAAACTACTGGGATATTGTCATGAGGACAAAGAACTGTTACTCGTTTACGAATTTATGCCCAAGGGGAGCTTGGAAAACCATCTATTCAGAAGTAAGAAGTTAGTGTTAGAAATTCAATAAGACCAAAGCTTGAATAATTATATGGTGCACTGACCTCCAGCGTGTCTGCTTTGTAGGGAGTGCTGCTATTGAACCGCTTTCTTGGGACTTGCGGCTCAAAATTGCCATAGGAGCAGCACGGGGATTAGCGTTCTTACATACTTCAGAAAAGAAAGTCATTTATAGAGACTTCAAAGCATCCAACATACTGCTTGATGGGGTAAGGTCTGCTTCATTACTCATGCATTTGAACATTTACAAGTACTTATGTAGAAGTGGAGCATTAACGTGACTGGTAAAGTTGTTGCTATGTGAACACGAGGTCATGTGTTCAAGCCGTGGAAACAGCTTCTTGCAGAAATGCAAGGTAAGGCTGTGTACAATAGACCCTTGTGGTCCGGCCCTTCCTCGGACCCCGTGCATAAAGTGAGCTTTAGTGCACCAGGCTTCCCTTTTACAAGTACTGATGTATATCATGAATATCATCTCTGCTTCTAGTTTCATGTTTTGACAAATTTTCATGAAATGTTTATTTTGTCATTTTTTTCTCTAACTTTATTATACATCATTATTTGGCTATTTGTTGAAACTTCCTTCTTTGCACCTTTTGCTTTGTAGAATTACAATGCAAAAATATCAGATTTTGGCTTAGCTAAACTGGGGCCTTCCGGTAGTAACTCACACGTAACTACTCGTGTTATGGGCACATATGGTTATGCTGCTCCAGAATATGTTGAAACTGGTGAGCACTTTCTTGAGCCCTTATTATGTGTCTAATCTAAAATCTATATGTGGAGTTGTGAGAAAAAACTGCAAGCTATTTAAGCCAAAATGGTTCTGAATTATGGTACTAAGTTGAACGGTTAGCTCTGGCCTTGATCGAACGTTGCTTTGGGTGAGCAATGACTGTAGTTTCTGTTTTTTGTTAGATTCGTCGTCTACTTTCAGTTCAGGACCATAAACCTAAAGATATTCTAACAACTGATTGTAAATTAGCACACTAGCTTCTTTGTTGTTTCTTGCCTTCAGTTTTTACCTGTTTCATAAGTGATTCGTGAATAAACCCGTTGAACATATTCCAAGATCTCCCAGAAATGTTCAAATTTTACATACAACAACATACTCGGTGTAATCCCACAAGTGGGGTTTGGGGAAGGTAGTGTGTATGCAGACCTTGTTGAATCATAAATTGAACAACAATAGTTTTTTCGAGTCTGACCAATCTGCTATAGTATCCACTTGCAAGTATAGATACATAAGAGTTGGGAACTAACCCCTGTAGAAACAAAAAGCAAGACGCCGGAAAGCATTTGCAGTATTACTTCTGTTCCATTTTATATGACACTCTTTCCTTTTTAATTTGTTCCAACAATGAATGACACTACGTCTATATTTGGAATCTCTTTAAATATCAAATTACCAATTTTACACTTAATGAAATGCTCTTATAGCCACAGAAATGTCATAGCATGTTTAACACCACAAGTTTTAAGGTCACTCTTGCTATGTCCCAAAAGTCTTTCTTTCTTACCTTTCATGCCTCGTTAAATAGCAACATACCGAATGTAGTTCCATAAAGTGGGGTCTGAGGAGGATAGAGTGTACCTACAGACCTTACCCTTAACCTAAGAGGTAGAGAGGTTGTTTCCGATAGACCCTCGACGCAAGAAAGAACAGTCCAAAACAGTCTAGAAAAGGAAGTAATGGAAGTATAAGAAACAACAGATTGCAGCAGAACATTAGTACAACAAAATAATATGGTTGTCAAAGTACAAGAAACAACAGCTAGTAATAGAAATCGAGTACTACCATATAAAATGAAACTGAGGGAGAATATATGTTAACGGGGATTGTTTGTCATGTTAACAGGTCATCTATACGTAAAAAGTGATGTGTACGGATTTGGAGTCGTCGTGCTTGAGTTACTGACTGGTTTACGAGCACTCGACACCAAACGACCAAATGGACAGGAGAAGTTGGTAGACTGGGTGAAACCAATGCTGTCTAACAAAAGGAAGCTGAAGTCCATTATGGACGCTCGGATGGAAGGCCAATATTCTTCAAAAGCAGCAACTCTTGCTGCTCAGATTACTCTAAAATGTCTAGAGGTAGACCCCAAGAATCGACCTTCAATGAAAGAAGTAACAAACGTGTTGGAACAGATTAAAGCCATCAAGGAGAAACCAAAAGAATCGAAAAGCAAATCCAAGCATTCTTCATCCCATAGTCACAGACAATCTCCAAGAAGTCGTCAATCACCACGTCAGACAAACGATCATGGATTCAGGTTGGAATCTGGAAAATGACAAGTAGAACTGGAAGCAAATATGAGTTGAAGAAATTGGCATTTAGCTATGTGTGTATAAATTTCATTCTTTTCTCATTTAGTACAAGATCAAGTTAATATTGTTCACCATTTTATGGCATTTCATTTTTTTCAACTACAATTTTGTATTGTATGTCACCTCGGTATTGCATGGCTCGACTGTTATTGTAATATATCAAAAGTATTCATAGAAAGCTTAGCACTGCTTTAGATACTGAAAAACATGGTGGTTGTTATTATTATTAGAAATGATGGTCAAAAATACATAACCATCACTTTTTTCATGAGTTTCACGCCCCAGATAGAAAAAGGGAACAACTGATAGTTGAAGAGTATTTTTTTTTAATACATAGATGGTAATGGTGTCGCCTCACCTCTGTATTGCAAGACTTTTTTTGGTTTTCCATCAGGTATTCGGTATTCTAGTACTCATGTTAAACCCAACTAATCCGGATTCACGTTGTGTAGGACCCATTTGGAAGCATATCCAAGACTCAAAGCTGAGATCTCTAATTAAGGGAGAAGCAACACCATCTTTGGTGGTGTATTGCATGGCTTGACTATATTGTAAATTATTAAAGGTGCTCATAGAAAAGCTTGATACTAATTTAGCTTCTGTATTGAGGAAAAGTTCAGCTAGGAAGATCTAATCTTCAATTAAGTACAGCAACATTTGGTTACTAGTTTTCTTTACTTCATTAATAATACCCATAAAATATGGAATAAAAAATGAAAGTATTAATAATTCATGGATTTAAAAACCTAAATGATAAAACTAACCCTCAGAATAGCAAACAAACTTCTATTTTGATTAAAATGTAAAAACACATTTCCAAATCATACACTATATGCTAGTAATTATCAAGTCAAATTCATCCTCTGTGATGAACATCTGGCTACCCTTTTAAGTGACCACCATACATTTCAACTAAATAAAGACAATTAAAGACTCTTCAACTAAATAATTGAATATTTCTCAACCAACAATAACATTCATACAAACACTGAAACACATTATGCAAGCTTTTGAATAATAACTTCAGTGAGTTGAGATATATCACCACAACTGAAAATTATCTTAACGTCCAGAAAATCTCTTGCGGCACAGTATATTGCAAAAGAGATACCAGAAGAAACGGGAATTCGAACTAGTTATGGGACCGATTTTAACATTGTATGTACAGATAACTCAAGAACTAGATCTTCCATCAGTTTACTTTAGTTCAAGTGAAAAGAGAACAGGGGGACAATAGACGAGACATGAGTCCAAATTGAACCTTCGAATATTTATTTCCAAAAAGATTTGACACTGACGCTCCTTGTGTCCGAAATCAATCAATTTCATCGACCCCATCAGTTGTGTTGTCCTATAGAAGAGAAGACTGACACTATTGTCCAGGATTTCCAAGAAGTCGCTCTACTGCAGCATGAACATTGCCACCGGTGGCAGTCAGAGCCCGGATATTTTCTTGAGTGTCAAAGAAACCCATTTCTTGTAACTGTGTTATCTGAGTAGCGTATAATTCCTCTGGGGGCACTGCAACAGACATCAAGAGTAAAATTGAAAAACCGGTAAGTCAGAGGGAAAGAGAAAGGAAAGCTGAAGAAGGAAAGCAAGAGATAAAAGTAACCGTTAGATCTGTTAGGGACACCCAAGCCACCAGTCCCAAGTCCACCAAACATGTTCATAAGCATTTCCATTCCCGAGTTGTCAAATGCTGCAATTATTCAAACCACACTGATGTGAGTTAACTAAAACATAATTTCATAAACAGAAATTACATCAACTTTGCCCTTCAACCCTGAATTTTATATGGTTATTCGACAAGTCAAAATAGATTCAGTAGTTCCCTATATTAATTGTATCACCGACAATCAATAGCCATCTCTTTAACAACTTGAATAATGGTTTCACAGTCAAGAATCACCACAAGCCAAATAAACCAATTTACATAATGTATCTGCATCGTAGGTAAGAACTTGACAAATTAAGTGTCTATTTACAAAAGAAATAATGTTCAGGAGAATTTGGAAGTCGAAGGTGTGAATTTCCACGTGGACCCTATTGTACCAAGATAAGAGCAAACTTTGGAAACAAAAATGTTCCAGAAAAATTATATTCCCCAAGACAACATTATTAGCACAAGAATGCCAGCTATCATGCTGACTAATTCAGAATGACTTGATCGAGGTGATAAAGAATATCAAATTTGAAGAACTGAAGAATAGGAAGTTTACCTGCTCCACCAGCATTTTGGCCCGTCTGTCTGCAAGTAGTAAAAGAAACTGTCAACACAGAACAGTAACAAGTTCATCTCAACTAGATAGGATTTCTCCATCTTTTGGCAAGTTAAAAATGAAAATATGATAGGAAAGTTCTTTTCTTCAGCAAGCTTATTTGAGAAAAAGGCGTGAGTTCGATAATTCAAGCAAATAAGCAACCCGTATAAGAAAAATCATGGAGCATTTTTCGAGCCAAGAAACTAAGAACCAGCTTACTGGTTTGTTTGCTGACGCCCAAATTGAGATGCAAGCCCTTGCTGGAAAGTCATAAGTTGCTAAAAAGAAAGAAAAAGATGTACAAGTCAAAAGAAGGCAGATGGATTATAAAGGAACACTACAACAAATCTCAGTCTCATACAGACATCAACAACCTCTTTTTGCACCCCACATAAAGCCTATCGAGCTTCTCTTACCCAACAATAGCAGTTTAACACCCCTCCCACCTCCTGTTTTTTATTTTTCTTTGGAGTTCTAAGTGGAGTTAACGGGACCAAATACCCCAGAACAACGGATTCACAAACAGGTGTAATGTTATTGTGAAAGATAGTAATGAAAAGGAGTAGACGAGAATCTGTTTTTTCTCAGTACTGTGTAGGCATCCGCTGTTCACTTGTATTTGGTTTACGGTCTCTTTGGGTCATTTCACACTTCCTTTTCGGTTTATCTTGCACGTGGATGCACTCCTCTCAAGTGTTATTAATGATAAAAGTCACAAAAGTTGTACTATTACCAAGCAAAAATGAATGAGATCACCCATGCCATTTAGTTGCTACATCTAATGCACCAGATGCATATTTTAAGCAAGCAAGACCTTCTAAGTGTGGCAAGAATTCTTTACCTGCACTGTCTCAGGTGATGTCAATTGACGAATAAATTCAGGATTTTGCATCATTTCTCTAAGCTGCGGATTGGAATCAAGCATGCTTCTAAGCTGTGGGTTCATCCCTAAAACCTAATCACCAAGGTTAAATGAGAAGTTTGATGAGAAACTTTCTGTCAGTAGACAAAGAGGAGTCAAAGGAAACAGAAATACAGCAAAACAAAACGACTGCATGCAAATTTTCAATCAGACAAATAAATAAATACCTGGTTCATGTACTGAGGATTTGAAAGGAGAGACTGCATCATCTGTGAGATGGCAGGGTTCTGCATCATTTGATTTAGAGAATTGGTATCAGGCATGCCGCCTAGCATTTGCTCCAAACCTGGGGAACCAAGCCCACCTAGGCCAACTGGTGCAGCCCTGGTATCCCCAGCAGTATTTGACCTATCAGCTGTATTAGCTTGGGCAGCTCCAGCTGAAAAAATCAATGTATAGGTAAGAACATAATCATATAATTCATACTTATCCAACAACATGGCTTCGTGAGAAATATAGTTCAAAAATAAGGCATGACATAACGATTAGCCAAGGATCCTAAAGGTACACCATAATTATGTCTATAACATGAAGGATTAAAATATTTCAAATCAACATTAAGAAGCTTACAAGAAACTTTAAAATATTTTAGCGGACAAAAATTAGAAGGGAAGAAAACAATCTTTTATTGTTTTACAGTAAACAAAAGCAGCAAACAAATTTTGATAAGAAATTCATAGTGCTTGATGACCATTAAATTCAAGTTGTAAACACAAATTGCACAAGTAGGACTTCATGCCCAACCTTAGCAGAATGATGCACAAAAATATCTCAAGAAATCAAGAGAAAAGATAAGGTAGCTATTAATTGCAGGAGCATCCCAAGTTCAATGAAAGTTAAAACAAGAGATTAAGTAAGTAGTTAAACTAAAAAATATAGAATAAAAGAAAACCAAAAAAAAAGTAAACAGTTTAACTCTTTCGAGATGTTTTTAGGAGAAACAAAAATCAGTACACATGATTAACTATAGATTGTATCATGTAACTTCACCTTTGGTGTAAAAAGGAATATGCAAATGAGGCAGAAACTTTACAAGAATTCATGCAGTCCCTCTAAAGTTTAGAAGAGGGCTATACTTTTGGCTCTTTTGGTCACTTGTACAAAAATCCCAGCACTACCTTTGTGCTGCTTTATGAATACAATTATTACCATTTAAGAAAAAAAGTAAACAGTTTTACTCTAGCTAGTCAAAATGATTAAAGAACCAGAGATGATAAGAACTAACTGCCTGCAGATGCCCAAGGATTCGGAAGTGGATTAGTATTTGGGGCAGGCAGATTATCAGTTGTCTCAGAACCAGTAGTTGGAGGATTATTTGACTGCTGTCTGCCTTGTCCACCACCTTGTGCTCCCAAAAGAGCTGCAAACGGGTTAGACCCTGCATCATTTCGTGTATCTCCAGACAATGTTGATGCATTTAGGAATGGCTCCTGGACATTTTCATACATACGCCTCAGCATGTTAAATCCCTCCGGAGAAGATTCAATATTGCTCATGGCCCTGTCTGTATTGCGCATCATCTCACGCATAAGTTCAGGGTTTCGTGCAGCCTCCATTGTCTGTCGAAGAGTAGCAGGATCATTGAGTACGTGAGCAAGCTCCGGATTACGATCCATGATCTCTCGCATTTGGGGATTGTTCATGATCAAGTTGCGGATGGTTTCAGGGTTATTCATTAGATTCTGAACAAGAGGCATATTCATCATATCTCTCATCATGTCAGGGTTTTGAGTCAACTGCTGCTGAACCTGCTCAAAATCTGGAAGCCCAGCTCCAAACAAACCACCACCAGCACCACTTCCAAGACCAGGAAACAGTGAAGCTCCAAGGCCTGATCCTGGAAATGGTCCGCCTGCATCAGAAGCAGCATCTCTTGGTGCATTCTGAACAGTATTTGGACCTCCAACATTGGTTGCACTTGCAGGGTTTGCAGAGGGAGCTGGGGCAGAACCTCGAACTAAATGAACCGTGTGATCCGCTTCCAGACCTATCAAACACAGTTAAAATAAGCTAGATCACTACGATTATCACTGACGGCTTGATAAAATGTTACATGCAGATGCAAAAGCAGATATAACTGAAGCCTGCACTGAGTGCTAATGGTTTACCACTTCTAAACTCAATCTTGAACATTTTGAAGTGATAATTAACCGATTGTGAACAACTTGACAGGCGTTAGAGTATCTTCATGTAACAAATAATGCAGAAGTAGAAATTAATCACAGGGGAAAGAAGATATTCCGTCCATACAAAACTGCACGTCGCAAGGAGGGTGGAACCACACAATACATCCAACAAAGAGTCGCACAAGCCCCACTTTTACGCCTTTCTCACTCAAAAGAGAAAAAGAAGATATTACATCAATACAACTGAGTGTCCCAAGGAAAGTGGAATCACATATTACATTCAACAAAAGTCGTACAAGCCCCACTTTTCACTCAGCTCGCTTCACATTTTTAGTGTTCTTTTATTGAGAAGGGAAAAATCCAATTGCATCACATCTTTCCTCTATATACTAATCTAACTTTTCAATTAAAACTAGTACAAAGTCAAACACTATGATAGAGTGAACATTGTAATACAACAGAAAAGACCTCATGTCTCTTAGGTTTACATCAACAGAAAAGACCTCGTGTCTCTTAGGTTTACATGTATCTGTCAATTCATGCGACATCCCATTTAACAAGCTTTTTAGTTATAAATGGTTTACTAGTACAGTATAGTTTAACAATAGCTTCCCACAAGTCAAAGCAATTACTTCAGAACTCCTTAGTTATCCCTTCAATATGCCAGACACTTGAGGCTAACAGCAGTGTACACATCCTACTAGTCAGTTTCTAAATTGATTTCACTAACAACCAAGTCAAGCCAAAGAAGATACTACTCCATCTTTCAGGTCAGCATGTTTGGTATTATCTTGTGAACAATCCCAACATCAGCCTAGAACTTCCAAAGAATCATTTTCCAAAACTAAGGACTACCCCTCTATTATTTGGCAAACAGCTCATGCGGGCATTCTTGCACATTGAACAAAAATCACTAATCCACTCCTCCCAGGCAGCACCACACTTTCACTGCATTGTTAACTTGTTATCAAGTAAACCAAATGCCCATGTTCTTTTTATCAAGAAACACTCACGTTGCTTAGAAGTAGATACTAAAAGCATATAAGCAGACTGTACACTTGCTACATATATTGAAGCCAATAGAACTCATTGCCTTCATCTTTGCCACCTTCAGCGCATAAACCCCAAAAATATAACTTTCATACATTTAACAGCAACAGCAATTCCCATTACAAGCATAATAATAAAGAAATATTAAATGTAAAACCCTAACACAAAATTCATTACAGAAACAACAACTTCTACTACGCATCTATTTGAAGCTAGTTGGGGAGACAGTCATTACAGTGTTTTGGAAGGCGTAAGACGACAACGGCCTTCCTCACTGAGGCGAGAGGCAAGGCGCTCGCCTTTTAGAAGTGAGGCGCCAATTAATACCAAAAAGTTAAAATATTTAATTGCATATACAAATAACCAAAATCTCAATAGCAATAGCATATTACTGTTTATAGGCAAAAAACTAATGTATTAATTAGTATTCAACTAAACTCAATTGGGCAGAAAATAAAAATAAATGGACTAGCAAATGAAAAGAAAAAAAACTGGACATTAGCAAAAAATAGAAAACAGAGGGAAGAAGAAGTTGTGCAAGAAGAAAAAAGAAAACGAAAGAGCTGGAAACAGAGGAGAAAGTAAAAGAAGAAGAAAGAAGAAAGAAGAAAAGAATCTGCCAGTACCCGGTTGGCAGAAACAAAGGAGAAAGAAGAAAATAGAAGAAACGTACCTTTGCACACAGCTGAAGTCTAAAGACAAAGATGGAGACCTAAGTCGAACTCAGTCGCGTAGTTGACTCAAAAGTGGTAAGCGGAAAAAAACTTTAAAATTACATTTAGAGTATTAAAAGCTGCGGTCTTTTTCTTTTTTAGTAAAAGCCTCAGCACCTCTGCTAGCCTTTTTCATATCTTTTGCCTCACAACGAAAGGTAACACACCGATGTCTCACCTCTCGCCTAAGGCGCTAAGGCGAGCACCTTGGATAACACTCCACCAACTTAATCTTCAATATTCATTCCACACCTCCCTTTGCCGGTCTCGTTCGATAACCAAATCAAAATTGCATGCTACCAATCCTCTATCTGAAGAAATTTATATATTCATATGTAATGGCCTCAAAACGGTTCGATACCAGGACCAACTAAGCAAGCCGGGAAATTTCAAATAAAACAAAGGGAGATGTGGATGGCCAGGATTCCCTCTGGCTTAATGAACTTGGATGGTGGAGATTTAAGGGTAGTCAATATAAAAATCTAGCTAAAGCAGAGAGAAAGGCATAGTAGAATTCTGGATCCTTCACACCTTTCTTCTGAATTCCTTTCTCCTCTTCTCACTTCTTTTTTTTCGTTCTGCAGATTTGCAAGCTTATCTGGTTGTTCAAAGTTCAAATTTCATTACTGTTTATTTCTTTTTCAGTTAACCTTGTATTTGGTAGTTCTCTTTGTTGTTATTTTAAATATGGCAACCTACATCTACCAACCTCAACCCCTTTCCTTCAGAGTCAATAGTTGCCCTCTTCACTTTGCTACCTTCCTGACCGGCCCCAACCCCCCAACCTCAAGGTTGGAGGTGGAGGTAGCTTTCCACATGAGCTACCCTTTCTAGTCTCTGTAGTTTGAAGTTGTACTTTCATCAATGAAAATTCCAGGAAATTGAGCCCCAATTTCATTGCATTTCACATAGTGTGTTCTACATGGTATCAAAGTATCGACTCTACAACCTGAGGCAAGTGGAAATGGCTGAGAAAATATGGTTTACAGTCTATGATTTGAGACTGAATAATTGGGAAAAAACTCTTTAACAAGCACAGGGTAGGCTAGATAGATTGACCAGTTCGCAGGTAGATATGTGAGATAAATTGGACAAGATTGCAGCGAAGACAGGAATTGAATCGAAGATTGAGGCTTTGCAGGGAAATTCGCTACATTTCTCGTTCTTTTTTGTAAAATATATAGCCCTTTGCCAACCGTAACTAAGGCCTTATGTTAAAGTCCTCTACATTCTCGATCTGTTTAAAATCTAAGTTGTGCGGACTCTTCATTTTTGTTGTCACATCCCTGTCACCGCGAGATGGGTCGGATACTTTGACCAGAGTCCAAGGACAAATTTGTGGGGAGGGAAGGGGGGGTGTTGAGATTTTGATTTCTCAAAATAAAAGATAAAATGAAATGGCATACCTTCAATATTATAGTCCTTTTGTCTCCTTTTTAGCTTTTCCTCTTGGTCAATATATGTTGCTTCATGTTTCAGGCCAAACAAAGAGAAAAACTAAGAATTCAAGCGGCTGTATTCTGATTTCTGGAAGACAGAAGCAATGATTTGTAAGGAGAGTTATTACTTCACTAGGTTTTTGGTGTAAAGAACAGAGTATAGAAGAGGAAATCCAACTAGTGGATTTTATAAGTTCCTTGTAAGTATCTCTCTTTTCCTTTTTTGTAAACCTTTCGGAGGTGGCCAGCATAGCCTTAATGCTGAAGAATACAATTTACCAATTTCAAAAAAAGAGTTGGTGGAACGCCTTGAATGACTTTCTTTTTCTTTTTTGAGGGGAAGAACCAGAGAGCATGAAAGAAGAAGTTGGGGAAGGCGACCTAGAAGATGTTTATAACTCTATTTTATAATTTTGGAATTCTTTTAGCCGAATCCCAGCACCTAGATCCATACCCCAAATCTTTTTTTTTTTGAGAATTGGTAAGTTGATCCATACCCCAAATCTTAAAATTTAAATTTTGCCGAATCCGACCCTCGAATTCGCAACCGCGTTGGATACCTGCACCCAAGTCAGAGCAACTTAGTCTAAAATGACAGGCTTGGAAATGAAGTTTAAAGTGGGAAGAGGATCATCCATCACACACAATAGATACCTTGAAGAAAAGTTGATCAGGCTGGCTCAAAAGGGATCTGTTGAAGAGTACCTTGAGAAGTTTGAAGGCCTTGAGGTGCAGATGACTGATCCGCAGTACAACACAGTCAATAATGCCTACTTTCTTTCAAGTTTCACAGGTGGACTAAAAGAAGAAGTTAAGATGTCTATCCAGGTATTTAGGCCTACCACTTTGACCAAACAATTTAGCAAGCCAGGTTGCAGGAAAAGGCTATTGAGGCTTACCTTAAAAGGAGCAAAGTGGTCTTTAAAACTTCTACCTCCCAGTTATATTCTCAACTCATTCATAAGCCTAGTACAGTACAAATATTGGAAAATAGTGCAATAATAGCCTTGTTCACGAAAATATGTCTACCAGTGCTGAATTTTCACAAGGTTTAACTGCTAGGGCTGATGTAAGCGTGCATGTGGCAGAGAACTATATTGCTTCAATCCATATAGATATGTCTGGCAACATTGCTATTGCATCAGGAAATGAAAGTAGTAATGGTTTTATCTCTCGTGGCCAAGGTGCACCAGACATGGTTGAGATCAAAGTAGAAGTTGTAGATCTTCCTAAGGACTATGGTGGTAGTACTGAAAAGCATACTGGAACAACTCCAGAAACAGGGGAGACATCTTATTTAGCAAACAGAAATGGCAAAATCAAGAGCTTTGGGATTAGCTACGATGCAATAGCTACTGTGCTGGGGAATGACTCGAGAATTTGAAGAGCAAGCAGCTACGTTAGTTTCATCGTTTAAGAATTTGTTATCAACTAATGGACAGTCTTTGCAGATGAAAGACTGTCTTTCCTATTCGGGGTCTTCTGTTGATACGCTAGCAGAAGTGGTCGACTGAGCTTGATATAGCAAGGGAGTTATACACTTCAGAAATGAGCCTGAGAAATATTTTACAAGTTCCCTTTGATCCTGGTGAAACTACTCTGGAGCTACAGATTATCTTTACCGATAAATAGCTCTGTGTATGAAGAGTAAAAGAATTCTCATAGCTTAGTGGAGAGAGCTAGTATCAAAGACCTACAATGGAGCTTTACTGAATCTTCAATTTGAGTCGTGCTCAGTAATTGGAAATATAGGAGTATGGAACATGTGTTTGGGAATTTATTTTGCTACAGTTCTAGATTTGAAAGGCAACTTAAAACGACCTCATTTGGGCAGCGCACTCATTTGTATTACCGTCATTGGCATTGCGAATTTTGTGGGTGTTCAACCTTACCAGCCATCGACGAGTAAACAGCAGCTAACATCAAAGATCTACGTAACTTTGAGGACAAGGCGAATTAAATAGGGTCACATGGGAAAGGGATTAGACCACGCCCCACATTTAAACACTTTGAAATTATTGTAAAGAGAAATGAAATATTTGGAAACTTCGTCTCTCTCTCTCTCTCTATCTATCTATCTATCCATCCATCCATCTATCTATCTTCATTTCCTCTTCTCTATTCAAGTGTTCTTCATCATCATAGCTGAGTTATCTTCTCACACAGAAGTACGAAGTATCTTCGTGGGTACCAGTGCTGATGTTTGAGTGATGCTCTTAGATAGAGTTCGCCTCTTATTAGTTCTTTTTTTTTTGAAACTGGTAACTTTAGTCTATATATCCACAGGTATACTACAACAAAAGTGTAGTTCCCCTTCAAAAGTGTTACAACTTATAAAACAGTCTTAGTCTAAACTGCTGCCTATAAACAATCTAGCACATCAAAGATGTCTTCTGTCCTAGTTAATATATCTTGTTTACACCAAAAGTAGAAAAGAGCTAAGCAATTCATCTTGATCTTCTGTAAGCTATTTTGCCCATCTTCAAAACTCCTGTTGTTTCTCTCTTTCTTATTAGTTCTATTTTCTGCATTTCCATTGTAGTTTCTTCTTATATTGAGCTGTAATTCGAGTTTACTAATCAGTAATTATGGAGTACTAAATCGTTAGGTCCTAATTCTGTCCTCACAATTTCAATTCTGAATTATAACTGTGCAATTAAACTCAAATAAAATCTCCAAATATATTAATCACGCACCAGCAATTTATCAGCTCCGTTTCATAAAGTACAATGAAAAGCCTATATTTAACATACCGTAGCTTTCTAGTGTTTGCTCGTCCTTTAAGATCCGGCCTTTATAGATCAATCTCTGTTGTTCAGCAGGAATGTTGGCTTGTTGTGCAAGAATAGACTTGAACGATCCGACGGAAGAATCGAGGCTGACCTGCACAGAGAATTTCGAGCCGCTGGAACATCGGATGTTGATTGTAACACCTCCGCCGGCACCGGCACCGGCACCGGTGTTACTCACCTTGTTTGAATCGCCGCCGTCTCCCGCCGGAGCAGTAGCATCTCCGCCACCCATACTCATACTCCTCCCTTATGCAATTTGGGAGGTGAAAATTCAGTCGAATCGAAGAAAGCAAAATCCAAAGAAAAGTCGAAGCCCTTATCTGGGGAAGCAATTAGCTTTTAATTTATTGATTGTAACAAATAACAAAAACAAAAGCAATAATTATTTTTTCTATTTTTGGTTAAGACTTTGGAGGAAAATTGACTCATAGCATCATATTACTATTCACCACTATTTATAGGACAAAAAAAATATTTAGTTTTTTTTCTCACCTTATGTTTTCATTATCTGTATTGGAGTTTGACTATTCTGGATTCGTGCTGTGTAGGGCCTTAATCAAGGGAAATGCTGGAAAAAATTATGGTATTTTATTGAGCATTTGGACTTAATAATTGTGAAATTTGAAAAAATAAAATAATTTATTATAAGTTTAAAGTAATATAAAACTAGAGTTATGTTTGGATATAAATATAAACAAAAAATGTTTGTGATTAATTTGAAGCGAAAATTGTGAAACAGTTTTTTTGTTTGCAAAATTGTAACACACAAAATTTTGAAAAAAAAAGAGTAAAAATTATTCCTGATCAAATCGGCACCTAAACTTGTCTCATATTTTACAATCATACATATGAGAATTTATCATCCCTTTTTATTTTTACGAGATATAATAAATATCATCTTATCTGTTGATATATTTTTGAAAGTGAACGTATATCGTTCAATCACATAAAAGAAGTTAATGAAATGTACAGAAAATTGTTTATCATGACTTAAATCATAAGTTTGTCTTTTCCATAACATTTTAATCATTTTCTAAAAGTTAAATTTTGAGTTAATATTTTCCTTAAACCGAATAGATCTATTACTTAAAAATAATACGAAATAAAGACAATCTAATTATCTTTTCTTTGCGGTATAATCTTGCATCATTACAAGCGTATCAGGTTTGTGTATACATTTATTATAATGATGAGATATTTGCCAAAATTGTGAAGAAAATATAATTTAACTTTAAAAAACGCACACAAATTTTTTTTTCCTAATTTTAGTTAAGACTTGGTGAAAAGTTAGCTCATGGACAGAGAGACGTATCCAGAAATTTGAGATAATGGGTGCACTAGTACGAAAAGGTGGATCTAAGATATAAATTTGATCGATTTGACATTTAAGTTCTTATTACTGGAAACCATTAAAATTTTAAAATTATAGATCCAAAATTATTTTTTTAGAGCTAGAAAATTGAGTTATTATAGACATATCAAATTCATTTATATGTATATTATAATAAGATATTTGTTAAAATAATAAGTAATGTAATTTTATGAGTAGTGATCAAACGTTTTAGGAGAGTGTTTATAAATGTGTGATACATTTATGTGTGAAATTTTAGAATAATGATGATAACTCATGTATTATTCATATTTTATCCTCAACATTAGTTATATATATATTACTCAAATCATTTTTAAAAATCTAAAACTATATATCAATTAATATACTATTGTAATAAATTAGTCATATAAATCATTATTTTGTAAGAAGCATGCAACATTTAAAGTGAACAAGTAAAAATGAACGAATGAAGCCTAAGGTAAAGTTTTGCTTACCGCACCATTTATCCATAAGTTGTGTTCAATTTGAATTTAGAGATTTTCATTTTCTATTTTTCTATTTCTTTTTCCATATGTCTTAATTTTGGTGTATGGAAGCTGATCGAAACACTGCAAAGGTATAAAATAATTTTTTTGTCTCAATCTATATGACACAATTAAAATTTAAAGATATGAATTTCTAAATTTTGATCCTAAATTCAATAATTTTTTTGAAATAAAATTTATATATATTTAAAAACTATATGAGTAGTATTTTTTTTTAATACTTTTCTATTGCTAGTTTAATCAAAGCCAATTTTTTGTTTTTGTTTTTGTTTTTGTTTTTGGTCTCACTTCTCAAATGGCCGCTTAGTCTTCTCCAGTTGCTGCGGTAGAGAACAGTAGAGTTCTCAACTTTCATGGCCGCGATATCAAACCTGACAAGAGAAAATGCCTTACTCTCGCGCCTCAAACTCAAAGCCCTTGTATCCTTGCAGGTTTGCATGTTTTTTTTTCTTTTTTTCTTTCAGGCATATTGTCGAACAGCTTGTAACATTTGCTGAATTATGTTGTTTCAGAAATTTAAACACACTTTTGCTGAATGTGAACGACAGTATAAGCTTTCTGCTGATTCTGGTGCTGGGTCAGTGGTAGAGGCAGGTAAATATATAAGCTTAATACATTTTGAAGCTTTCTGCTTTTTGTGCGGTTTTGCTTTTTAGAAGTTTTGTTGTTCTGTTGTAACTTTGCCTATCTGATTGGTAAAGTGTGTAAGCTTGGATAAAGGAGAATGGATGGTTGCAGTAGGTTGATAGTTAGGGTAAAAGATTGCAATAACAAGTGGGATCATGGGAGGGTAGAGTGTACATAGACGTTTCTCCTACCTCGTAGAGATAGAGATGTTGTTTCTGACAGATGCTCGTCTTAAAATATAGCATTTCAAAGAAGTATGAAAAAGAGGAATGTAAAAATGAAAGCAGTAACAACAATGAAATAATGTGAAATAGAAAACAATACACAACATACAGATGAAAGAACAACAACAACAACCAAATAATGCGAAATCAAAGCACAAACAAACACATGTGATAACTGAAATCGAAGAATGCGAAACTATGAGAATATTGCTAATACTAGTAGTAAGAAAGTACGTACAGGTACGACCACCAAACCTATCTCGCAGGAAAGCAAGAGAATGCTCAACTACCAACTAACCTTCTCTTCTAATCCGCGCCCTCCAGACCTACCTGCCTAAGGTCATGTTATCGGTAAGCTCAAGATGCGCCATATCTTGGCTAATCACCTTCCCCCAATACTTCCTTGGTGTTACACGATCAGATATTGAGAGAATTCAATGTGTTTTCTATTGAGTAGAATTGCTAAATGTATATAATGTTGTTTACAACAAACTATAGAAGAATAGGGAGATAATATAGCTAACAACACTTAGCCATATTATCCTAAAACGTAGCTCACAGAACTTATCTATCCTGACTAGTTGAGATCACTATCCTAACTTATAGTGATTGAACTTTATCTTTAATATCCCCCCTCAAGCTAAGAAGGTGTTTCCAAGATTATTAGCTTGCCACTGATGAGTTGAAACCGGCTGGCGGACAAAAGGTTAATAAGTATATTTGCCAATTGATTGATAGAGGATATAAACTGCACTGATATATGACCAACCTTGACTTGTTCTCTGACAAAGTGAATCAACTTCGACATGCTTCGTTCGAGCCTTAAAATATGGATTAACTGGTAGATATGAAGCTCTCACACTAGATGATTGTGGGATTATGGGTTGTCTGTTTATGCTCTTGAAGAAGAGAATGAAGCCAAATTACTTTTGCTGCGGTATTGGTGACAGATTGTTACTCAGCCTTGATTAACGATTGAGCAACTGTTGGTTGCTTCTTAGCTGACCAAGATATTAAATTTCGTCCACATACACAGCAAAACCTCCTGTGGATCTCCTATCATTTGTTTGCCTGGCCAATCAACATCACAAAGGGCTTGAAGTTGGAAGCTGGGGTGAGAAGTAATAAACAGTCCTTGGTGCAAGGTGGCTTTGACACATCGAAGAACACGTTTTTGAGACATGTTGAAGCACTTGAATAGGGAGCGTATTAATTAAGTATCTAGCGGCGTGCATAGCGAAGTTTCAAAATTTTGATGGAACTGCACAATGAGCGAGCAGGGTGAGGCATGTATCCATTAGGTGTCTGATTTTCCTCTTGACCATTTTGTTGATGTGTATGAGGACAAGTAATGCGATGCTTAATACCATTTTCCTTCAGATAAGTAGTATGAAATTCACCACCCCAATCTAATTGGAAATTAATAATTTTGGTTTGAAACTGGTTTTCAATCAATTTGTGGAATTCGACAAAAGTAGAAAGAACCTCAGTTTTTCGGCGTCGCACCGGGCTTGCCTAGTGCCGGTTACCTCTCTTGTGTGGTTTGCGAGCGATTGCATAGGAGCGAGGTTTTACCCTGTGTGCACCCAAAGGGTATAGCAGCTGCAAGTTTCTCTTATCATCAAAAAAAGAAGTAAGAACCTCATTTTTTGTTTGATTGGAAATAACCAACAATAAATCCACAAATTGAACAAAATACTTGTCTCCATAAAAAGGTAAGTTGGGAGCTGGTCCCCATACATCTCCATGAATCAATTCCAATGGTTTACTAGCAATAGAGCCTATGATTGATAAAGAAATCTGACTATGTTTGCTTAAACAACAAGCTTCATATGGGCCAACTGATTATATTGAATACTAGGCAAATAGAACTTATTAACAATAAAGATGATTGTTGATTGTTGAGGATGACCAAGCTGAGCATGCCAATCGGGTGCAACAATCCGAGCTGATTTAAAAGCTTTGCTCTATCCTGTAATGGCCTCTAATGCAACAATAGGAAGCCTGTAAACTCCGTCCTCAGCTGTTCCCATCAACAACACCCTTTTTATTTGTAGGATGCTTTACAGTAAACCCATCAGAGTCTAATTAAATGAGCATTGATTGTCTTTAGCAAATTTATTAACAGACAACAATTGTTGTTGTATGTCATTGAATTCATCTGGTGACATAGGTGTGCCAGCCGCGGTAAGCTCGTCAGCTATAGCTTTAGCTTCGAGAAAAAATTAAGCCAGTGTTTGTCACCAAGAGTCATGTTTTGCAAGGTGATGTGTAATTGGACTCTTCTAGCGTTGTTGCTGATGCCAAATGTGTTTGAGAGAGCAGTCCAAGCTTCAAAGGCAGTGTCTAAACTTGTCACATTAGGAAAAAATTCCTTATTTAAAGATGATAAGATCCAACTTGTAGGTCTTCTTGCAACCACTTTAGATAATTAGAATTTGCTTCTAATTGATTTGTTCTGGTATTGATGATGGTGGAAGGAGGTGCTGATGTACCATTGATATGATTGAATTGATTGTAACATTTGATGATAGGAACAAGTTGAGTTTTCCAAGTCAGGCAGTTTGTTGGTTTGAGTTTTATGGAAAAAGAAAGTTGAGCATGGAGTAAAGTAGCAAAAAGACTTGGAGTGGTTAAGGTGGTTGTTGTGAGGTGGAATCTGAAAGTTGAGAAGTTGATGATTCCATAGTAGGCTCTGGTACCATGTTACCCAATCAGATGTTGAGGAAATTCAATGTATATTTTATTGAGAAGAATTGCTGAATATATACGCAGTTGTTTACAACAAACTATAGAAGAATAGTGGAGATAATATCGCTAACAACACTTCACCATGTTTCGTAAAATGTAGCTAACATAACTTATCTATCCTGACTAGTAGAGATCACTATCCTAACTTATAGTGATTGAACTTAATCTCTAAATCTTGGCCAGGCTCGACCTCTGCTAGCGCCCGCCATTGCCAACCTCCCACACCTCCTTACTGGTACATATACACTTCTCCTCTTCAAATGCCCAAACCACCTCAACCTTGGATCCCTCATCTTATCCACCACGGAGGCCACTCCCACCTTGTCCCAGATATCTTCATTCCTAATCTTATCTCTCCTCGTATGCCTATACATCCACCTCAACATCCTCATCTCCGCAACTTTCATCTTTTGAGCATGAGAGTTCGTGACCAGCCAACACCCCACCCCATACACCATAGTCGATCTAACCATTTGTAGAACTTATTAAGTTTTGGCGGTACCTTCCTATCACACAAGACTTCAGAGGTGAGCCTCCATTTCACCCATCTCGCACCAATATGATGTGTGACTTCATCGTCAATCTCCCCATTTACCTTGAATTAGAAGATTAGAACTGAAAAAACTGAATAGACTAGAATGTGGATTCAAAGGATTTATCCAGTTAATTTGAGATTAAGCATAGTGATTGGTGAGTGTATATTTTCTCTCTATTAATCTCTTGTTTGCTTAAGTTGTGCATTAATCTGCTGAGAAAATTATTGACCAACGGCGACAACATGCCCGGTGTGATCCCACAAGTGGGGTCTGGGGAGAATACGTACATGGACCTTACCCCTACCTTCTTTGTGAAGTAGAGAGGTTTGATAGACCTGTGAGAAATAAAGGAGAAAAAATATTATTGAATTGTGTATCTACATTATTACATTGAGACCCTATTTATAGACACTACATTGGACTCCTTTTCCAATTAGAATTCCTATTCCTACTCTTATTCCTATTCTAAGTAGGATTGTATATATTTATTTCTATTCTAACACTCCCCCTCAAGCTGGTGGATACAAATCATATGTACATAGCTTGTTACAGATATAATTAATATGAGGACCGGTGAGGGACTTGGTGAAGATATCATCAAATTGATCATTTGACTTCACAAATTTTGTAACAATATCTCCTGAGAGTATACAGTCAATCTCAATGTGCTTAGTCCTTTCATGAAACACTGGATTTGATGCGATATGAAGGGCCGCTTGATTATCTCACACAAGTTCCATTGGACCGATTTTGCCAAATTTAGCTCTCCCAGCAACTGTTTGATCCAAACTAGCTTACAAGTTGCTGCAGCCATTGCTCGATATTCTGATTCTGCACTAGATCGAGCAACCACACTCTGTTTCTTACTCTTCCATGACACCAAATTACCTCCTACTAAAACACAATATCCGGATGTCGAACATCTATCAGAGGGTGATCCTGCCCAATCAGCGTCTGTATATCCAGTGATATTCTCATGGCCTTGATCCTCGAAGAGTAGTCCTTTATCGGGAGTTGACTTTATATATCGCAGAATACGAACAACTGCTTCCCAATGGCTATCACAAGGGGAAGTCATAAACTGACTTACAACACTCACAGAAAAAGAGATGTCAGGTCTAGTCATGGTAAGATAATTCAACTTTCCAACCAACCGTCTATACCTTTCAGGATTACTGAGTGGCTCCCCCTGTCCTGGAAGGAGTTTAACATTTGGATGCATAGGAGTGTCAATGGGTCTACATCCCATCATTCCTGTCTCCTCAAGAATGTCTAAGGCATACTTGCGTTGAGAAATAACAATACCTGATCTCGACTGAGCAACCTCAATACCTAGAAAATATTTCAGTCTGCCAAGGTCTTTAGTCTGGAAATGCTTAAAGAGGTGTTGCTTCAAATTAGTGATACCATCTTGATCGTTGCCAGTGATAACAATATCATCAACATAAACAACCAAATATATACACCGATTTGGTGCAGAATGCCGATAAAACACAGAGTGATCAGCTTCACTACGAGTCATGCCAAACTCTTGAATTACTGTGCTAAACTTTCCAAACCAAGCTCGAGGAGATTGTTTCAGACCATAGAGTGAATTACGCAATCGGCATACAAGGCTACTAGACTCCCTCTGAGCAACAAAACCAGGTGGTTGCTCTATATGGACTTCTTCCACAAGATCACCATGGAGAAAAGCATTTTTAATATCCAACTGATGAAGAGGCCAATGACGAACAACAGCCATAGATAGAAAAAGTCGGACATATGCTATTTTAGCCACCGGAGTGAAAGTATCACTATAATCGAGTCCAAATATCTGTGTATACCCTTTGGCAACAAGGCGAGCCTTTAGTCTGGATTTTGACTGCATAAACCCAACGACAACCAACAATAGATTTACCTGCAGGAAGAGAGACAAGTTCCCAAGTACCACTCATATGTAAAGCAGACATCTCATCAATCATAGCCTGCCTCCATCCAGAATGAGAAAGTGCTTCACCTGTAGTCTTAGGAATGGAAATAGAGGACAAAGATGATACAAAGGCATAATGGGGTGATGAGAGACGATGATAACTCAAGAAAGTATAATGTGGGTTAGCATTTCTAGTGGATCGTATACCTTTTTGAAGTGCAATCGATTGACTAGAAGGAGGCAAGTCCGCAGTAGGACCAGGGTTCAGCGCATGACATGAATCATCAAGGACTAGTGTTGGGCGTGGACGACGATGATAAGTCAGGAGTGGTGGCACTACCACGGGAGATGTAGGAGTAACGGTAGATTCCTCAAAAGTTGGTACAGGCAAGACCTGAGGTGTGGGTAAGACCTCAGAGACATCAGAATGATCAGAAGATGTATAATAAGGTTGAGACTCAAAGAATGTGACATCGGCGGACATAAGGTATCGACGAAGATCAGGTGAATAGCAACGGTACCCTTTTTGAACTCGAGAGTAACCAAGAAAGACACATTTGAGAGCACGAGGTGCTAATTTATCTTTACCCGGGGCTAAGTTATGAACAAAGCATGTGCTCCCAAAGACACGTGGGGAATAGAGTATAGATGTAAGTGAGGAAACAATATGGAATGTGGAACCTGATTCTGAATAGAAGATGAGGGCATTCTATTAATCAAATAACAAGATGCAAAGACTGCATCGCCCCAAAAACGCAGCGGAACATGGGATTCAATGAGGAGAGTGCGAGCAGTCTCAATGAGATGTCTATTCTTCCTTTCTGCCACACCATTCTATTGAGGAGTGTACGGACAAGATGTTTGATGAATAATTCCTTGGTGAGTCATAAATTCCTGAAACTGGGAGGATAAGTATTCTAAGCCATTATCACTACGAAAAGTACGAATAGAAACACCAAACTGATTTTGTATTTCAACAAAGAAACTTTTGAATATAGAAAATAACTCAGAACGATCTTTCATTAAGAAAACCCAAGTGCATCTTGAATAATCATCAATGAAACTAACAAAATAACGAAAACCTAAGGGTGAACTGACTCTACTAGGACCCCAAATATCAGAATGAACTAATGAAAAAATAGACTTTGAACGACTCTCAGTACTACGAGAAAATGTAGCACGAGTGTGTTTCCCAAGTTGACGTTACTCACAATCTAATGTGGATAAACTAGACAAACTAGGAACCATCTTCTGTAGCTTGAATAGACTCGGATGTCCCAAACGTTTGTGAATTAGGGCTGGATGATCTGTAATGGAGCATGCTGTGAAGGAATTTGATGAGGTAAGATAGTAAAGGCCTTGTGACTCATGTCCTGTGCCAATCATCTGTCCCGTACTGCGGTCCTGCATGAGAAAAAAGTCATCAAAAAAGGTTATGCCACAATTTAGGGCACGCGTCAAATGACTAACAGATGCTAGATTGAAAGGAGAACTAGGAACATAAAGAACAGAGTCTAGAGGGACATAAGAGAGGGGTTTGGCTTTACCAACCCCTTTTGGTTTTGTTTGGATCCCATTGGCCAGAGTAATAGCAGGAAGAGATTGTGAATAAACAATATCAGACAAAAGTGATTTGTTACCATAAATATGATCAGAAGCGCTTGAGTCCATGACCCATGATCCAAGAGTACTAGACTGTGAAATACAAGCATAAGAATTACCCGCAACATGAACATTAGGCTGAGTAACCGAGGCTACTTGTGGAGACGTTTGCTTACTTGCTCGATACTGAAGGAACTCATCATATTCTGCTTGAGCAATATGAGCATTATTGGGTGGTTGATCAGGCTGAGCAATAGATGCTACTTGTGGAGATGTTTGCTTACTTGTGCGATTCCGAAGGGACTCATTATATTCCTTTATAGCAGTAGGATAATTACTGGGTGGTGGACCATACATAACATGACATATGTCACGAGTGTGTCCAAGCTTATGACAATAACTACACTTGGGTCGAGATCTTCCAAAACGACCTCCTCCTCACCGATTCTCCATAGGCTGATATGTTCATTTGTCTATGGTTTGAGATGCCAAAATAGAGGAGTCAATGGTGGATGATGAAACTACCTTGTTGCTGGGAGGCGTGGCTAGACGAAGTAGACGAGAGAATAATTCATCAATTGAAGGTACTGCAGTACTAGCTAAAATCTGATCACGCACTGAATCATGGTCAGGAGGAAGTCCAACAAGTGTAAGAACTAGAAACAACGTTTTTCTGTGCTCTTGTTGTTTGTTCACATTCGAAGTGACTGGCATCAACTGCTTGTACCTGTCCCAAGTAAGTAGATATATCAGATTCTTTAAATTGGTCATTCTAGATATCACATCATAGAATCGAGATATATCATTAGTATATAAAGCACGAGCCTTTTCCCAAACTGAATAACATGTCTGGGATGGGCGAAACAAGGGCATTAACTTAGTATCGATAGATCACCATAGGAGATTCCATAATTGAGCATCAACCTTCTCCCATAGTGCTTTGGCTTTATTGTCTGCCTCACTAGCCTTTGCCTTTTCATCTACCACACAAGCGTTGTTGGTTAAGTGATCTTGGATGCCTTGGCCCTTGCACCACAACTCAACCGAAGAAGCCCAAGCTAAATAGTTTGAGCTTCCCATTAATGGTTCTGTTGTGATCATAGCACTTGAACTTCCTATATTCTTGGAGCCAAAAATATCAATTCTGAACGACATATTGTGAAATTAGAATATTCTCACAAAAAAATAATAATAAGAAGAATTTTGGGGACAAAATCTGATTGCTGGAATGGCTGACTGCCGGAACTGAAACTGGAAAACTGTTGAAAACAGATCTGAATGCCGGAAAAGGAGATCTGATCAGCAAAAACTGATTGGAATCAGGAAAAAAATATATGGGCAGCCTCGGAATGAAGAGGCGACCCAGCTAGAAAAAAAAATTGTCGAAAAAACTGGCCGGAACAGCTCGCACGCGCCGGCGCGTGAATCTGACAACTCGCCGGAGAAATTCTTCCGGCGGCGCGTGACGGTGCGTGTGGCACTTGTTTCCGGTGATTTTGACTGGGGTTTGTTCGCCGGGAAGTTCTGCACCTAGTGGTGGTGTTGATTTTTGAAAAACAGTGACGGAAAATATTAATTACTCCGACAGCCACTTAGGTTACCGGGAAAACTGCACAGTTTTTTTTTTCTTCTCACAATTGCTCTAATACCATGTGAGAAATAAAGGAGAAAAAATATTATTGAATTGTGTATTTATATTATTACATTGAGACCCTATTTATAGACACTACATTGGACTCCTTTTCCAATTAGGATTCCTTTTCCTATTCCTACTCTTATTCCTATTCTAAGGAGGATTGTATATATTTATTTCTATTCTAACAAGACCCTTGGCTCAAAATTGAGCAAATTATTGACCAAAGAGAAAAAATAATGGCCGACTTTCTTTTTGGCTATTCTATTTTCATTGGCTATGATGGATGGTCTGCAAACATTGGGTTGGAGAGGCAGTGCTGCAAACTTGTGATTGAATGAAAATGTTATTTGTGGAGTAGGTAGTTGAATTGTGATATGTGATGATTATGATTCAGGTCAAATCGACTTCTCAAAATGGAGGAAGCTGGACTCTAGGAACTTTGGGATTAGTAGATCAATGATACCACCATCTCCCCAGGTTGTTCTGAAGATTCTGCATAGTGAAGGTGATAATTTTTTGTTGTGTTCAATAATTCTGGTCTGTCTACCGGAGTATGTGTTACATAACTATGGGACCTCAAACTTATCAATTTACTTTCAAATGTTGAAACTGTTTTTTGTTTTGAATTGTACCTGTCATGAGTATGGCAAAACCAATTCTTTTCCTCCACTCCCGACCCCTACCCCCCACTCCCACGTCAAAAAGGTGATTGCCTCTCCGAAGATCGAGGGCATTTGATTGGTAAACCGAATTTTTGTTGTTGTACTCAGAGTTGAATCAATAAAATCGAAGTGTGTTAAACCGGAGAGAAGCCAACTTAGGCCATGTTTGCACAATAAGGGTAAGTACTAACAATAAAGTAGGAATATTCTAGAACCTTCTGAAAAAGTAAGAATCTTCGAGAATATCCCCTAGAAAATCCTACAATTTCTTTTACGTCTGTTGTGCATGAGCATTGAAAACACATAATCTGGGATCTTTTCTATTACCCCTGATGCATGTAATGGAATGAAGTACTAGCGGTAGAGAGATGTTAACCAATTAGTTGAACATTCTTCTACTCAAGTTCCTGGTGTCCAGGCATGCTGTGAATCTCGACACGCTTTAACGTAACCTAATAATTTGTTTGGATGTAAAAACCCTAAGTTTTCCACCCTTATCCCATACCACTCCATTTGCAAGTCTCCTGTTTTTTTTAAGATCATATATATGCCTTTCTTTTTAATCGATTGTCCTTTGACCGAAACCTCAATATACAGGGTTTGAAGCGTACCTGGTTGGTGGATGTGTCAGAGATCTAATTCTCAATAGAATACCAAAAGATTTTGATATAATCACAAATGCAAGACTTCAACAGGTTCTTGATGCATTCAAAATCATCACCCAGTTATGAGACAACTGCATTAAGTTTCAGTTACTCGTAGTTCGGCTCTAACATTTATGCTATCATATCTTTTGCAGATAAAAAAGCAATTTCATCGTTGCGAAATAGTTGGACGAATATTTCCAATATGTAGAGTGCATGTCAAAGGTTCTATAGTTGAGGTTGGCACAACTCCTATGGGATACTAATTGGGCTACCTTTCTATACTTCTATGGTTGGGTATGGGCACACACAATTTCATATTGTACACATTATACTGTACCAACAAATATATATTTTACTTAAATACGAATTTCAAAAAAAATTCAACTAATGTTTGGTGAAGTGAGAAGTGCTTGAGTGGGAAGTCACATTGATTTTTAAATTTTTTACCATTTTGATCACCACAGAAGAAGGAAGAACATTCTGATTTGGTATCCAGACCACAGGAAAATCTCCTTTTGTTTTAGTGAAGAGATAAATTAGAGATCAATCTCAAAAAAGTAGAAGATAAATTAGAGATCTAAAACCCTTGTTACAGTCACAGCTACTGAAGCACTTCATATTTTAATTACTGCAGGTATCAAGTTTTGATACTGTGGCAAAGCATGCTGAAAAGGAAGAGGAACCCTTTGTTCCTAAAATGCCTAAGGGATGTCCTGAGAAAGATTTCGTTCTCTGGAACAATTCCATGCACAGAGACTTCACTATTAACAGGTACCTTTTGTTTTGTATTTTCTTAAGTTTATAAGTTTTAGTTCGGGACTTAATTCCCTTCCCCCCTCCACCCCCCCTCTACACGCAGAAAAAAGAAAAGAAAAGGATAATTTGACTCATAACATCCAGATTTGTTGCTCAGTTCAAACTTTTGCCATTTTGATTTTTGGGCACTGGTGTTGATCTACTATGCTAAATAATCCAAAAAGTACAACGAATGTAGAACTATCTAAAATTTTGACTAAAATGTGGAGGAACTATATTGTAGCAAGAGGGAAGTTCACGGGAAGTTCTGTGAACTTCCATCCTTGAGTTCTCCCTGCTGTGGCTCTATTCAAGATATGGAACAATTCTACATTTTTAATTTCTGAAAATTGTTTTTTAAGAAATATTTATATTTGGATTAAATGGTTTAAACATCAAAAAGTTCCCATCAATGCACCCAGCAACTTATGAAACTATCATTCAGACCTTGGATCATTATGAAGACACATCTGTCATTTAAAATGTCGATTAAACCAGAAAAGTACACGGATTTTATTGGATTAAGCGACAATTGTATACTTTTCAAATGAACTAACTTTTGTTCTTTCTAGATTTTTAATATAATTGGTTGAAAGTTAAAAGAGTCTGAGTGGAAGAGATGGGTTGATTTTGCAAAGAATTAGTTTGCTAGAAATCTAAGTTTAGATCATTTTTGGTATTTCGAGAGCTTATGTTTCCCAAAGAAACTGAATTTATTTTTAAAATATCAAGCACCATTGATTTTAGTTGCTAAGACAGGAATTGGAATTCTACTTGTTAAGGGTACTGCTATGCTGCATTTGATTTCACCACATTGGATCATTGATGACTCAGTGTTAATTATGAACAAATGATCCAGTGGTTTATACATTTCATCTCTTTTTGAATGAGAAAAGTTGAGAGGAAACTGTTAACGGTTTTTGGGGCTATAACTAAGAACTTGGAACTGTCTGTTGCTCATTTTTTTGGATGGTTGGGACTGCAGGAAGAGAGAGATAGTCAACTTGATTGGTTATTTAATTGTAGTGTTTCCTCTACAAGTTGTTGGTGATGTTCTAGGTGCTTTATATAGTTCTCTTGATCCTGTCATTCTTCTTCGCATCTGCAAGTAGATTTTGGTAAAAAGGCAAAAAGCTGAAGATATTAAACCCTATTCTATTGCAATGGACTTGGTTAATGTTATAACACAGTTGTTACCATGGCATGCTGGTGAGATATGAAGTAACAGCTGTTCCAGAGTATTATAGCATTTTGGGAAGCTAAACTAAGCAATTTATTTTGCTAAATGTAATTATGTAATACATGTTGCTGTTCTCTGTGTTAGACGGTAAACTGATGCCTTTTTTTTAAAGAAGAAGGTAACAAATATTTTATAAATGAACGTTAGACTGATGTCTTTTTCAGTATCTTTCTATGGAGAATCCTCCACAAAATAAGAATGAATTGTATCTACATGGTATCATATGTAGGATACATGTAAAATTTTTTTTTTTTGTTCCATGAACCTATACTTTTACATACCAGACAAAATTGGGCCAAACAAAATATGCTTTATTTGTAGTTCGGACTTCGGAAGCTATGGCCTGCGGGATGATAAGTTTTGGTTGTTGTGATGATTGATAAATACCTAAATTATTGAGTTTTTTAGTGCTATTTAACTCATTATTTATGTTTCTAAAATCATGGAAACAGCTTATTTTTCAACCCGTTCGTGAATAGAATCTATGATTATGCCAATGCAATGCAGGACCTAAAATCGTTAAAGGTGAGATTATCTTCACATATGTACTTTATTATAAATTATCTTCAAGTATGTAATGCAAACCAATTACTTTGATGTGTTGGAATTTGAAAAGGTTTATTTTGATATGAATTCAGCTACGGACTTTAGTGCCTGCTCACTTGTCATTTGGAGAAGATTGTGGTAGGTCCAATTATTCAAAATTTTGTCATGAATTGAGACTTAGTATCATACTCTTTCCATTCCGAATGGAATATGTACTTTATTTTTGTATTTGCTTATCTTACTATTCATTACAAATCAAAACATACACATGTTCAACCTTTTTCCTTAATGACTACACAAAGTTAAAAATTAATTAGGGTTGGAAACTTTACTATTTTATTGGGTTAAACTCATTGGACCCCTTTCATCCATCGCTCATTTTGCTTATTGCACCACTAAACAGTTCTTTAGTATGCTTAACATTGTAGATCTTTAATTTTGTAACCACTTCAAACAATTTCATGATGGATCGTCAGATTTCCATGGGAAAATGTTCTTATTTCATCAATACTCTTAATCCCTTAGCTGTTCACTTCTCTCTTAGCTCCCCCTCCTCCAAAAAGTTGTTGCCCTTACCAAAATCTTCCTCTGGTGTAGTTTTAAGTTCCCATGAGACTGTGTTATGTCTATTATTGTTTGCAACCCTACTATATTAGGATTAGAAAATTTATGAAAACATTGTGTAACTCCGGGAAAGATGGATAGAGCGTAGACTTAAGAACACGACAAGAATGAAAGAAACTCAATTTGGAATTATGCTATGTAGATCTACAACGGAGGTTATATTCCTGCTAAGAAGATTGATGGAAATCTACTGCGAAAGGAAGAAAAATCTGCGTGGTATCATTTATTGACTTAGAGAAAGCATATGATAGAGTACCACAGAAGATCATTTGGTGGGTGATTTAGAAGAAAAGAATTCATATTAACTATATAAATGTCATAAAGGAGATGTATGAGAGAACCGTCACTAGCATTAAAATAGTAATGGGTGATACAAAGGAGTTTTTCATAGTAGTGGGTTTACAACAAGGATCGACTTTGAGCCCCTACTTGTTTACCATCGTTGCGGACGAGCTAACCAACACAATACAAGATGAGGTCCTATGGTGTATGTTATTTGTTGATGATATTGTGTTAAATTAACGAAACCAACTGGGGTGTCAACCAAAAGCCTAAACTGTGCTATTTGGTCTTACTTCTACTTATCCTTAAACTCTGGGGTCCTTTGGTTTGAGGTATAAATTAAGTTATCTTGGTTTATAAGTCGGTATTGCTTCATGCCATGTTAGGTTTCTGATATTAAAATTAGTATCACTTATGTGGATTTTTTTACCAAAAATCAAACGTTGTATAACTAATGCGGGTATAAGTTATATGAAATTTATACATTATTTTATACGTGATAGAAAGTGGAATAAGTAATATGTGTATCCGCAATACATGGATAAAAGTATCTAAAGACAAAAATGCCCTTACAATAGATAATCCCTAAAAACAAATCTTGTATTATTTATTCACCGCATAACAATCCTTGTATTATATATTCTCCGAATAAAAATCCACATATTATTAATCCCCGTACAAACAGTCCATGTATTACACTCTCCATATAACTAATACATCAAACCAAAGGACCCCTTACTCTTTTTTAGGATAAGTTGTAGTAAGACTGAATATATGCATTGTAGGTTTAATCACCATGAGAAGAGAGAAGTTGAGGTGAGAAAAGACGGGATCGTTGTGCCAAAATGCAAACAATTTAGATATTTAGCCTCTTTGTTTCCAGAGAAAGGAATAATAGATAAAGATGTTACTCATAGGATCAAAACCGGATGGTTGAAATGGAGAAGGGCTACTGTGGTGTTTGTGATAAAAGGATGCCTACCAAAGTGAAAGGTGTGTTTTGTAGAACAACTATAAGACTGGTGATATTATATGGTAGTGAATATTGGGCTGCTAAAGTCCAACATATCCACAAAATGAGTGTTGCAAAAATGAGGATGATAAGATGGATGTATGGTTATACAAGATCATATAAGATAAAAAATAACCACATTTTCTAAAAGGTGCAAGCAACACACATTGAAGATAAAATGCGAGAAGGTCGCTTGAGATGGTTTGGACATGTCTAGCGTCGACCTACAAATGCACTAGTTCATAGGTGTAAACTATGGTAAGTGAAGGTGTTGAAAGGAAACAAGATAGACCTAAAATCACATGGAAGGAAGTTGTCAGCTATCAATGCATACTTAGCTAAAGATATGATACAATGGAGGGAAAAAGAGGAGGTAATATCTATTAGTTGAAAATATGTTTTTGACTTGTTAACTTCTATTATTATTACTTGTATATATTGAACTTATCTTTCACTTTTATGTATTTAGTATGATGATGATACTAAGGGCCCGTTTGGACAAGCAATATGAAATCATGATATGAAATCAAATGAAATGAAGTTGAAGTTTTGTTTGGACATGCAATTTGGATTTCTTAAGTTGACTTGACATGTAGTTTAAGAAAATAAAGAAGACTTATGAATCTTGTGGTTTTAAATTAAAGATATTTTAAATGTACCAAAATGCCCATAATCTTGTGGTCTTAAACATGCCATGTGAAAAGTTGAAATTAAAGAGTTGCTAAAAAAGGGAAAGAGTCATTCTTTTTTAAACGTGCTATAAAGAAAAGTAGGCCAAACACATTGAAACGGAGGGAGTATTTTTTTTCATAAACATGAAAATCCCACGAGTTGTGAAAGGTGTCAAAATTTCCCCAATTCTTACACAATCTTACCAAATGAACAAACCATAGTTCATAAACAATATATTGGAACTTTATCAAAAAAACAAGATATTGGAATATCTTAAGGCACCACATTGATAAATGACATATCTCCACGTTCCTCTTATAAATAAATATTTGTGATTACAAACTATCAAATACACATAATTTTATAAAAATCCACTAGTCAACAATAGTAGTAACTAGTTATTCTTCGGCATAATCCTTTCACATGGTACAAAGCATGAGTCTTTTTTGTAAAATTTAAAATGATTGGTCTTTTTTTACAAACTATAAACTTATGGGTCAAGTTTTTTTTATATATATATATATATATATTTTTTTTTTTTTAATCATGATTTGAAATCCCAAATCATGTTTTTTTGGAAAATTCGGGATTTGAAATAATCGGATGTCCAAATGCTGATTTGAAATCATGATTTCATATCGCATGTCCAAACACAAGCTAAATGAGTGTACATGAAGAAATGAGGCTTAGTTTTTTTTTTTTTGGTAATTAAAGAACTTTATTAATTACCTGAGAGAAATACCAAACCAGGGGAGAACAAAACCAGTTCAGCCCCTCTCAAGGAAACAAGAAACAAAGTAACAGCTACCTACTAACCAAAACAACAAAAATACAGATTTAGCTGAAGTAGGACTATTACTTCTAACTCTAATGTGGAGGTTAGTCTTCAAGTTGTGTAGGAGCATTTCTTTTGTTTTGGCCTTATTTTGGTAAACTCTACGATTCCTTTCTATCCAAACATCATAACAGTGGCTGCAAATCCAGCTTTAAGTAGTCTGCTCCTTACGTTCCTGCCTTGGGAGTGTTGCATCACCCATGGCCATTCATTTTCCCAACTGAGAACTCCTCTGCCATTTCAACCATTCTAGTACACCCTTCCAACCAAGCGTTAGTGCAGTCACAATTGAGGCATAGTAGTTGTTGTATTGTTGAAGTAGAATGTTGAATAGATAGTTGTTATGGTTTTTGATTGTATGTAAAATGATTGTGGGATTTGAGTTGGTCTTAGAAGGCCAGTCGTTTAAAGGGGACAATTAGGTGAAGAAATGGAGGGATCATTCTTGTAATGAGGGACGAAATGGGAGGTCCCATGCGGTCAAAGTTTAGCATGAAGAGCCGGGATTATATTTGAGCGTGAAGAGAGAGGATGATAGTTTACTACATGAGGAAGATGCAGAATAGTTGGGAAAGTATGGTTGTATAGTGGGGAGAAGGAGGGTGATTGTGCTGCTTCTGCCCACTTTGGCTGGCAAGAGGGAAATAGGGAAAGTAGTGTTCTTGTGTGAGGGGGAAGGGGGCAATAATTATCACTGATTAGATTAGTAGTGTTTCTGTGGCTTAGGAGAGAGGGATCGAGATAGTCAGGGCGTCATGCAGAAGTTAACAATTGCAAACCATGGTGACGATAGATCAGATGACAAAGAAAAATTATAAAATAAACTTTTTGTTATGGATTTGGTCAATTGACCTACATATGATAATACTCCTATATATGAAATAAAACCTTAAAACTATAGAGGATAAATCTCCCCTGAAACCAAACTCTCTAAACAACTACATTATGGATGCTATTGTGTTTTGGTATGAGAAGAAGAATCTTTAATTTATAGAGGTCTAAACTTTTCCTCCAAGAAAGGAATAACCTAAACATGGAAGAGATCTTTTCCATCAAGGAAACTCTTTCCACCAAGAAAGGTAATTCTAGTTATGGTAGAAAATCAAATATGGTGGAAAATTCAGGGTAAACCCTAACACACAATGTATTAACATGGGTTTACATGAGGTTTGAAGATTTAGGGACATTCTCCTTGTTAGCAAAGAACAAAAGGATTTTCGGCATTTTGCTGCCTATCAATTTGGCACAACGTAGAGTTAAAAACGCTTTAAGAGTAAGTAAAAGTAGATATGGGATGGCAATGTTGAGTTCAAGGATAGATAGGGACTACATGAATTTAACCCTAATTGTTAATATGATGGAACTAATCTTGGATTTTCTTTTTTCTCAGCAAGAATCTTGCGTGGCTTGAGATTGGCTGCTCGTCTTAACTTATCCTTTACAAAGGAGATAGAAGATGCCATGCATGAACACTCATCATCCATCATGAGCTTGTCCAAGGTATAAACAATTATTTCTGGTTAAGTCATTTATCTGGCTTAATCTTTCACTTCATCTTTTCCCCTAATGTTTTCCCTCTCTTTGCTATTTGTCCCTTCTTCTCAATGTTGAACATCCCTGAAGCCTTAAACGTTCCTGTTCTCTTAAGGCAGTTCTCTACATCATATGCTCCATGTTCACTAATATTTCTCTGTTTATTGCGCTTGCAGTTTAGAATAATGATGGAACTGAACTATATGATGTCATATGGGGCTGCAGAGCCTTCTCTTTCTTTACTTCAGAGATACAATATCCTTGAGATTTTGTTGCCATTTCATGTATGTCCATATTGCTGCATGGCTGCATCTCATTTTGGCTTGCTGACAAAATGGTACACCTTTTAAGAATTGTGGAAATAGCTTGATGTGCATGTATATCATTTTCAGGGGACATACCTTGCTCAACAGGCTAGCAAACAATTGGGTAAAAGTTCTGTGATGCTGATGGTATGCTCTTTATTGCTTCGTCTCATTTTTTAACTCTGAAAATTTTTATAAGTCCTTAATTAGCTTTTCCTGTGTATGTTGCATGCGCATGTGGGCATTTTCATTTTCTAAAGTAATATTTTGTTGGTTCTTTCACTTGTGTTTTAAGCATATAATTTATCAGTCACGGCTTTCTTCAGAAATTATTTTCCAGCTTGGATCAATTGGTCACCTGTGGTCAACCTTCTCATGATAGTGTGTGGTGAGTTGATATTAAATTTTTTCACATAAAGCATTTGGTCTAATGACATGAATTTTATTGAGGTTTTCTGTCTCATTTTTGGCGTTTGACTGTTTTCTCACCCTTCCAAGTAGTTAGTGACATATAATATTGTGCCTGTGACATGACATTGCTGTAGCTTTATCATATGAGTCGAGTTCCTTTTGCTTTTATTCTGAGCTCTGGTGCAGATATGTTGATTATTGGATTCTTGATCTCCATGGGTCTTTTGCTTCCCATACCTCTGTCTGTTCTTTGCTGATACTTTCTCCCTAATAGAGATAGTCTTCATTTTTGGATATTATTGTATCTACTGCTGCTTTTAGATCTGTAATTTTATATATAAGTTGCTCTGTGGTTCTGGATTTGTGTAATTGGAAGATTCATTATTTCTTATAATCTCTTTTATCATAGTACCTTGCAATTGTATAACAGAGCTATTATGCTTTGCTTGGTCTCAAGTGCTGACGTGGATAGGAAGAATTTCTGAGACTGACTAGCTGAAATCCTGCTGTTGTTAAGCTAAGGGTGGACCTTGCAGTCATCTCTTTTGATTATCTTGTATGCTTTGAACTAAACAAGTGGTCATTCGTCTATTTCAAAAAAAACAAGTGGTCATTCCTAATCTTTTTATGCTTTGAACTAAACAAGTGTTCATTCCTAATCATTGATATATTGTTGTCCCGTGGACACCTTCTAATACCCTTCTCTCTTACTTTTGTGTGAGTTGTTTTTGGTTTAAGATGTCTTGTTTAAGCTTTCACATGGCTAGCGAATGAATGATGTCTTGTTTAAGCTTTCACATGGCCAGCGAATGAATGCATATGTTATTTACATGATAAGGCAATGTTAAATATAGTTCCTACGGGTTTGGGAGTTTGCACTTCTCCTCCCTTTATGAAGGAATAGGCATATAATTTCAGTGTTAAGTGTTGTAAGTAAAGACATAGAACCTTCATCTACTACTGAATTTTCATAGTCAGGACGTCGTGCAACAGTGAGAACAGTAAACAAGCATCTTCTTATGTCTATCGTCTTAAATTTTAATTTCTGGACACTTCCATTGGAAGCATTTATTTCCTTCCTGACTTCAAAAGCCTGAGTTGGTGTCATCACTACAAGAATTTCTTAGTGCATCTTAGATAATACTTCTACATAGCTTCCTTCATTTTTTGTTTTTTAAATTGCAAATTAGGGCCAATTTAACATTTAAAGGTTTGATTTTTTCTATGTGGTGCTTTCATTGTATAACACATTTACTCTGGCGTATGCCATAGTTCAATTGTGTTGATCCATTGCATTCAGCATATGAATCCTTTGGAGTGTGTTTCTAACTCTACTTCGCTGCAGATGTTGCAGCACATAGTCTACCTGCCTACTGTCACAATAGTGTATTCTACTGATCCTTTGACCACTCTGCTATCATGTTTCAACAGTAGACTTTAGATGAATTTACCTGCACTAATATTGAGAGAACTGCTTTATTACGGCTGGGAATTGGGGTAGTTGACAAACTTTTCCTTTTCAATGATGTGTATGACAGGGTTGCACTCTTGGCCTTTCATATGGCATTGATCACACATCCCCAACATGCGTTTGTCATCCTGACTTTTGCTTCTGCATTGTATCACGCAAATTGGAAGGAAGCTATTAAATTTGCAGAAAAGCATTCTGAAGATGCAGCTATTTATGGACCAGAATTCTCTGATTCTCAAGGCTCCATTTCAGATGATGAACTTGCAAAAAAAGTTGCACAGCTGGCAGTGCAAGTTCAAAAATCTATAAACATTTTAACCGAGAGGGACAGCCTCCTGGAAGCAATGTCCAAGTTCCCAGGAGCCCCATGCTCTGGTTTGGTGGGTAAACCTACTTTGACTTTTACATGTAACTGTTGTTTACACCAAGGCGGTTTGTCTGTCTTGTTATTTCACTTTGTTTGAGTACACTATACAGTTATATTTTCACCCATATGGTGCTTCAGAGTAATGCTCAACTTTGGTAGAAGATCCAAATTTAGTTCATGCTGTTTACCCAAGAGTTAATAGACTAATTTTCTACTCCTATCTGAAAACGGAAGCTGCATTAATCATTTTCCAATAATAATACGGGGAAAATTTATGATCGATAATTCTATCTGGAATGCACCCAAGGGTGTGGTCTAGTGGTCAATGAAGTGGTTGAGAACCCTGAGGTCTCAGGTTCAAAACTCAGCGGAGACAAAAAACAATAGGTGATTCTTCCCATCTGTCCTAGCCTTGGTGGACAGAGTTACCTGATACTGTTGTTGGTGGGAGGTGACAGGTATCCCGTGGAATTAGTCGAGGTGCACAAAAGCTGGTCCGGACACCACGGTCATCAAAAAAATAAAAATAATTCTATCTGGAATTTTCTGTTGATAAATGAGTTAATTAGCTTTTGATGAGAGTGTTGGTCCAATTGCCTTTCAAATGGCAACCTTGTCATATAAAATGAGAAGAGGGGAGAATGCTCTAGTTTGTAAGAATGCCTGTACTTGTGAAACAATGTTTCCTGTTGGTTTCCCCTTATAAGCAAGGAATGAGGGGATGGCTTGAATATGATTGACTTATTATTTCTTGGTCAAGTCTGTTTCTTAATCTGTGGTTGTGGAAAGGTCAAACATTTAGTAATACTTTCTATGAATTACTTAATTGCTTCATACAACAAGCCAGAGATCTTTCTAAACCTTTTTGCAGTGCATTCCATGGACGGAAAAGGATTAAATACGTTCTGAAATACTATTTAAAGGCATGCATCGGCGATTTCCTAACCTAGAGTCTAGCTCATTATACTCACAAGGAGCTTGTTAAATCCTGTTTCTATGTAAATTTTGTGACTTATGAAGTTAGTGCTTCAGGTTTCCTGCAACAAAATGGACCAGTATCTCTGAACCTAATGTAAAGGTGTTTATTTATTTTGTAAACAACATCATATCTTTCATCTATCTTTTGTGGAAACTTGAGACTTGGAATAAATGCAATGGCCTCCCTCTCGTCCTCCCATCATAAACAGCCCTAATAGATTCATTGAGAAAGCAGCTCACTTATCCACAAAGTTAATACTAGTTGTACATATAGTCATGATTTTTTCTTGATGTGAAGATAAAATGGAGGACACGGATTAGGGTAAAAGGTTAGTTAGGTAGTTGAGAGTTATCTCGTTTAGTCATTCATACTAATAGTCGTAGTATTACTCTAGGAGTTTCTTGTGATTCCATTTCTGTTGCTATTTACTGTTTCTTGCACTCCACTCCGATTATCGTATTATTTTGTGGTAGTGACTGTTTCTTTTTTAGTATGCTTGTCATGCTTTATTTGCATTTTGTCTTGACTTCTTCACTCCCGTTGTTTTCTTTTTTCGAACTTCTTTGTAATGTTTTTACTTGAGCTGAGGGTCTATCGGAAACAACCTCTCCACCTTGTAGGGGTAAGGTCTGCATACACGCTACCCTCCCCAGACCCCACTTATGGGATTACATTGGGTATGTTGTTGTTGTTGTTGTTGTTAGATAAAATGAGGAAGAAAAGGAAAAACAGATCTAGTAGACTTTAATTCTCGTGCCCTCCTACTTGAGAAGTGTTCAATAGGCTATCAGAATAGTAATTGCTCTTATTATTATTTTAATGAGTTTTTCTTGACTGCTATGGAGATGTCTGATTTGCAGGTCTTTGTATCAAACAAAGTGGGCAGGGCTGTCGAGCTAATGTTTGACATTCTAGTGAAAGATGTTACAGCTCTCAAAACTAGGAAGAACGTTTACAGGATAGATTACGTTTCTCTTGGGAAAGGACATATGTGTGAGACAAGGTTTCTTCTTGGCAAAGTTATCCTTGATACCATAGTTCCTCAAGTCACCCGGGGTGTTAAAGTGATCAAAGAGGAGAAACATATTCTGTTTGAAGTTGATGGTCAACAGAAGGAAGATGTTTCCCACGATAATTTCCATGAAATTTTTGAGCTAATGAAGCCGAAGATTGTGTCTGGTGATGCTAACTTGCATAATGAAAATTATCAACTCCAACACGATATTTTTGAGAAGAAAAAGTTAAATCACGAGGAATATAGTGATTTGGTGGAGGCAGTAACCAAGAAGCAGAGGATAGTTGCTGCTAAGCACTCCGAGGAGATAGCTGTCAAGAAGCAAGATTTGATTGATGATACAGATTTTCTCAGTCAGGAACTGGACAGAGGGGACACTGTAACTACGAATAAAACTAAGGGTGAGCATGCTCCGTTGTTGAAGGATGAAATAAGGATGCTGCTGGAGAAGGTGAAATATCAACAACACTGTCGCAATGCAACAGGAAAGGAGAAAAAGAATGACGAGAAGTTTCAAAAGACTGGCATTAACCCTTTAAATCTTTTGATGAATAATGGCTACTAAGGATCACAAATTCGCAGATAAGCGTGAGTCCTTGCAACATGAACATAGTATTGATGAAGTAAACGTGAAGTAAGATGGTGAAAATCATAATTCTCGGGGGAAGAAATTTGCTTCAGCTGAGAAGGGCAAACAAACGGTTAGCAAACAGAAACTTTCAGCTCTTTTTTAGGTGAATTGAATTTTGTTTGTTGTGAATTAGATGTTCTTACAAGTAGCAAGAGTAAACCTGACAATCTGTATTAGTCCATTTTATATAAGTAGAACCTAAATCCAGGTACATGGCAATAGAGAAGTTAATTGGTTGTGTTTGCCATTTTTTGACATAAAAATAATTTATCATATGGTTAGCTCCTCTTCATGTTTGGAGTGGGATTCAGTATTTGTGTATTAATTGATAGCTAATATGATCCCACAATTGATTATTTCTTTATTTTTGATGCCAAAGAAGTTTTGGGCATATAGCCGATTTCAACTTATTTGGGATTGAGACGTAGTTGTTGTTGAAGAAATTTTGGGCTTCTAGCCCGATTCACGTTGGTGCATAGGTTCGAAAATCTTGGGAGTGTAGACTCACACCTCCAGCCTCCTCCCAAGTCCCAACGTAAATACTCTTTGTCCCAATTTACATGACTCGCTTTCTTTTTTAGTTAGTTTAAATTTTTTTTATGCATTTCTATATTTAGTATCAATTTAATTTTTAAATGCTTATTTTAATCTTAATAAAATGATTTATAACTGCACAAATATTTATGACTTATTTTGGACCACAAGTTTCAAAAAGTTATCTTTCCCTTTTTAAACTCTACTCAGTCCTACTATATCACATAAATTGGGACGTATCAGATTTTGCCTGCAATAGATTCAAATCTGTGAACTATATCTAAGTCACATATCATATGTTACGTTCTTATTATTCAAAATTTACCCTTTTTTTACTACAATATTTTGTGCTTCTGACTCACACATCACATTAAAAATTGACATTTTTATGGGTCTTTATTAGGTCGTCTTTTTCTTTCATAATATTTGAATTTCCTAAAGGTCGTGTTATTCAAACCATGGATCCAAATTCTCTCTAGAATAATCTTTTACATAAAAAAAAAAGCTTTAAAGTCTGACAAGTGCCAGCAAAGAAGACCTATTATTAAAAAATAAAAAAAATGATCAAAACATGCCTCTTAGCTACATTCATTAATTATATCTATTTATATATATAAAAAAGATGTAGGAATGTATATAATATGGAATGATTTAAATTCAAAATCACTTCCAATTGCAAAAAGGTAGTCGATCTTTGTCTAATTTTTCTTATTAATATTGTTATTATTTTTTTTCTCGAATTGTCATATCAAATTTGATACGAATTTAAAAAAAAATATATACGACATTTAGGTTGTCAATATATAAAACTGTTACAAAAATGTCAAAAGACTTGCAAGAGCTCATATTTCAATGAATATTTGACTATGACCTCTACTTTTATTATGGGTGTCCTTAAAATAAAAGTGCAAACTCCAATAATCTATCTATTCATTGAATGAATTATTAATTAAAAAATATATGTAACAAAAATAAATTCAACTCTATTTTCTAAAATTTGAAAGTAACGTATATGTGAAGAAAAAAGATTTATTAATAGTATTTGGAACTTAAATACAAATAACAAACTCAGCCTATTTTAATTCATTTAAACTCAATTTAATTGGTGATCCGTTTGATACCTTTATTTATTTATTTTAAAAAAAGATGATTTTAAGAAATTGAAGTTATTTGTTATATCATTTGGTAAAAACTTACTTATACTAATGTTTATATCAAATAAATGATACGTGTTTGCATATATAATTTTTATCACTTAATTATGATTATCTAGTACATATTTTTTCACTTTATTAAATTATTTATTAAATTAATTTAATATAAATATTCGATACAAATAAATTAATATGTACACTTATATCGTTCAAGCGAAGAACAAAAAATAAAAGAATATACTTAATTTTATATAATTAATCAATGCTACTTTCACTTTGTTAAATCACTCAACCAGCTGTGAAGGAGTAGAATCGTAGGTCCCCTTCAATTAACTTGCTTGTGCATGTTGTTACCTATCGCAGGATCTTCATTCCCGACGTGAAGAAAATGAAGCTATGAAACAAAAATAACAAGAACAATAACATATTTAGTATTTTCGTACAAAAATCAGTATACGGGATCATATTCTTATCTCAAAGGTAGAGATTATTTGTAATAGACCTCAGCTATAAAAAAAACAGTCTAATCAATGTACACTTTTATCGTTCGAACCAAGAACATGAAATGGAAGAACACACTTAATTATGATTAATTAATGTGTACTTTCACTTTATTAAATCACTCAACCAATTGTGAAGGAGTAGAAACGTAGGTCCCCTTCAATCAATTTGCTTGTGCATGTTGTTATCTACCACTGGACCTCCATCCCCGACACAAAGAAAATGAAGCTATGAAGCAATAACAAGAACAACAACATATTCACTGTAATCGCACAAAGTGAGATTTGAAGAAAATAGATTGTACGCAGACCTTACTCCTACCTCAAAGGTAGAGAATCTGTTTTAGATAGATCCTTGACTCAAACAGTCCAACTAAAAAAAGTAACAAGAGTACAAGAAATCAACAACTATTAACATAAATCGAATAAGGACAAGAAACTACAAGAGCAACACAACGACTACTATAAAAAACAGTCAATAAGCCGCCCACACACATCTATACATTTTATTTAATATGTATCATCCACACTCTCCTCATTAAGCTGAAACTACACCATATCTTGTATTAAATTAATTTGATATAAACACCCAATACAAATAAAGTCGAAACTCCAATCATTCACCTATTCATCCAATTAAAGTTGATAAAAAAGGTTTCCTAATTTTGAAAGCAACGTCTCCTCCACATGCCAACCAAGGTGACCGTTATGCCTTTTTTTTAGGCGCTCTGATCCAACTAGCCGTTTCATTTGAAATAAAAACCCCCCCTCTGTATTCCTACTGACAAATACCACCATTGCCTTTTTTCTCAGAGTCCCCATCTCTACAGCTTTCTTGGGGTTTTTTTTAGACTAAAGAAATCTCAAGATTGAGTTTTTTTTCATTTTTGATTCTTGATCTTCGGTGGGGTGATTGAATCTTGAAGAAATAATCAAGAAAAAAGAGAAAAAAAATGGGTGTTTCTAATGAGAACAATCCTATTATGACTAAACACACAAATGGTCAAGGTAAATGTAGTTTAAAGGTTCAATCTTTTAAAAAAATTTCACCATTTTTTGGGTTTTATGAGCTTAGAATGAGGTAAGATTTGATTTATTAGTTTTTGGAAGATGGGTTTCTTTAAGATGGTGTCAGTTTTCTGGGTACCAAAAGAAATCCCAAGATTGGGTTTTTTCATTTTTGATTCTTGATCTTTGGTGGGGTGATTGATTCTTGAAGAAATAATCAAGAAAAAGTAAAAAAAAGAAGGTGTTTCTAATGAAAATAATCTTATTATGACTAAATCCACAAATGTTCAAGGTAAATGTAGCTTAAAGATTCAATCTTTTAAAAAGAAATTCACCATTTTTGGGGTTCTAAGAGCTTAAAATGAGGAAAGAGTGTTGTTTGTTAGTTTTTGGAAGATGGGGTTTTTGAAAAGTTTGTTTCTTTGTCAGAAATGGGAAGCAGAAAGTTTGGAGTGGAGACGAGGAACAATCGAAGAGCATTGAGTGCGATTACTCAGAATTTTGTTGGAGTTGGTCAATACCCTTGTATTGTTAACAAGAGAGGATTATCTGAGTAAATTCTTAGCTCCAATCTTTTAGATTTTTTCATATATTTTTAGGGGTTTTCATTTTTGTTAATCTTGAGCTGATTTGGGCGATTTTCTTGATCTAACAGAACTAATGGGATCTGTAACAAGAATCCTCCTATTCCAGCTCATAGACCAATTACAAGGTTAGATATATTCAAATTCAGTATTTTCATTCCATTTTTATGAGGACCATTTTCTTGGAATCTGACATGTAATGTAAATTTTTTAAATGAAGGAAATTTGCTGCACAAATTGCTAGCTCTCAGCAGCATTATCCTGAGGTACTATTCACAAGCCTTTTCATATTCATGAACAACAACTTGCCTAGTGTCCCACAAGTGGGATCTGGTGAGGGTAGAGTGTATGCGGACCTTTTTTTTTTGTGTTCATGGACTAATGAAAATGGATTCTTGAATTAGTGAGGTTTCATTGTAGTTTATATAGTGTTATAACTCGCGTAGGCGTAGCCAGGATTTCATTGGGGTTTTAGATTTTAGTAAGTTGACTTCTCAAATGCTACTAATTGGGTTTTAAGATTAATATGTGTACATATTTAATGAAATTGGATTCTTGAATTATTGAGATTTCATTGTAGTTTATTTAGTGTTAACTTGCGTAGGCGTAGCAAGGATTTCAATATATGAGTTCTAGATTTTATATGTGTACATATTTAATGAATTTCTCTACCTCCCGCCCCTCTTAACCGGTAGTACAATGATGTCTAACAGGAAACCAAGAAACCAAAATTAGCAGCTGAAAATTTTAGTGTGTGGGAGGATGTACCTATAATAGATGTGGAGGAATATGAAGCAGCAAAAGACCAGCCTGTTCCTATGTCTTTGGAACAAACTGAGACAGTGTCACAGGACAACAAGACTCAAATGGTAAGAGAATTTTTGAGTGTTTATCAATGAGTTGAATTTTTGCCCTTTTGGAAAATATCTTGGGATTTTAGATAGTTAATGTTCATAAATTTTCTCAGGAGATTGAGATGGAGGATATATTCGAGGAGACAGCGATAGATATTGACAGCAAGGATGCAAAGAACCCGCTTGCAGCTGTTGACTATGTGGAAGATCTGTATGCTTACTACTCAAAAATGGAAGTAAGTACAGCTGACTAACACTTTTAGTACCTTAAAGAAACTTTTACAGCTTTAACAATATAGTCAGGCGGATCTACAATATCTCAAGGGGTTCAAAATGAATTCCCTTATGTCGAAAGATTAATTTGTGCAAATATGGTAAAGAAACAATACCATTGTCATAAGGGAAGCTTCTAGTGGAGCATTAAAATTGCTTTAGGTCCAGGTTCTAAGATGAGTATTGATATCCCACGGCTTACTTGAAATGATGTTTGAATTTACTTGAAGTGATTAGAGCTGTGTTTCACATGGTAGTTGTTGAATGTTCTCACAATAGGAAATTTAGGTGATAAATAGTATATGTTGATGGCCTTTGGAAATGTCAAAGGTTAACACAATTATTTAAAGACTTGTGAAGAGGACCTTATTATCAGATCACTGGAAATTAGTAGTTTAAAGTTTAAATTTGGTAAGTTTAAATGGTTTGGTCAATTCTAAACAACATGTTTGATCCAAGTATTTTAATGTTTAGATTTGATGAGTTTAAATAGTTTTGTCAGATTTTTAAGTATAAAGAATCTGGTTCCTGATGAAAAAGAATGTGGTTTCTTATTCACATTTAACTAAATAATGATCACTATATTCAGGTCAGCAGCCGTATCTCGCCAGATTATATGGCACAACAGTTTGACGTAAACGAGAGGATGAGATCTATACTAATAGACTGGCTCATTGAGGTACTTAAACTTTTACTCCCAACTGAAGTGTAAAAGGAGACTGTGAAATATTTGGTTACTTGATTGTCATATTGATTGCTATTCCTAAATGAATAGGTACATCACAAGTTCGATCTAAGGGAAGAGACGTTATTCCTAACCGTTAACTTGATAGATAGATTTTTGGAGAAGCAATCTGTTGTGAGAAAGAAGCTGCAGCTTGTTGGACTGGTTGCCACGCTACTTGCGTGTAAATATGAGGAGGTTACTCTCCCTGTGGTGGATGATTTGGTGTTCATTTCGGATAAAGCATACGCAAGGAAGGAGGTTCTTGAACTGGTAGCTAACGATATCATGTCAACTATTACTACTGCATTTTCTCGACTATTTCTAAAAGATATCATGTCATATTTCCCCACAGGAAAAGTTGATGCTTAACACACTCCAGTTTAATATGTCCGTTCCAACACCATATGTTTTTATGAGGAGATTTCTCAAGGCTGCTCAATCGGATCGAAAGGTGAGTAGTGACAGAGTCTTGGGATTTTTGATGTTCTTGATTGTTACATTCTCCTAACTTTGTGGTGTACTCCTTTTTAACAGCTTGAGCTACTTTCATTCTTCTTGATCGAGCTTTGCCTCGTGGAATATGAAATGCTTAAATTCCCACCATCCTTTATCGCTGCTGCTGCAATCTTTACAGCTCAGTGCACACTTTATGGTGTTAAACAATGGAGCACGACGTGTGAGTTGCATACAAAATACTCAGAAGATCAACTTCTGTGAGTGAACTTGTTATAACTTCCACATTGTGTGATGATTGTAAACTAAATTCTTTCTCGAGCTTTACATAACCTTTTTTTTTCGTGCTTTTTAGGAACTGCTCGAGATTGATCGTGGGGTTCCACCAAAATGCAGCAACAGGGAAACTAACTGGGGTACATAGAAAGTACAACACGTCTAAATTTGGTCATGCAGCAAATTTTGAGCCGGCTCATTTTCTTCTTGAGCAGAACCAATAAGAGGACGGACATGTATAGTTTTTACTAACTTTACGTGACATCTGTAATCGGGTTGGTCTGATTTATGATATGGTTGGGGGGTACTTAAAATAACTCAGCAACTGCTGTTGCCCCGGGGAATTTGACAACTTTTCCTAGATTAGCTTAGCTCTCACTGTAAACAACTTTGGGTTGTTTCACTATGTTCAGCTTGGAACATACCTGAATTGTGTTTTTTTTTCTCTTTTCACAACATTAATAAAATGTTTAGATATTATTCATAAATATGTCTCCTTTTACCACTACCTCGTGAAGGTAGAGAGGTTGTGTCGGAAGACCCTTGGCTCCACACTTGTATCAACAATAAGCTGATATAAGATGTTGATTGAGAATGTAAAGAAAGATGGATGCACTTGTAATCTTTTAAGTGCCGAAAAAGGCTCTTCAAACGTATGATGAATTACCGAAAACCTGAATCCAAACTTATGATCATCTGATCTTGCGACCACTGTTGCTTCAAGCAGGGGTGGAGCTTCATAGGTGTAAAGGGTGTGTTTCTTTTGGACCCCTTAATGAAAATCTTGGTTCCGCCACTAACTAGAAGGATTGCAGGTTGATTGTATGAAACTCCACTCATTTCACCTCCTGAGTATTATTCCCTCTTAACATGATTTCCCCCCATCATATATATAATGTTTTGAATTCAAAAATGCCGCCAAGCAGATTCATTGAGACAATACAGTAGTCAATATATCAGCACAGTGTGTAATTTCACAAGTGGAGTAGCGTTTCAAAGAAGTTGGAAAAAGATAATATAATGCAATATGGAAAAAGAAACAGTAACCGAACCCAACTCAACTTTCTGTTAAAACAAGTATTGCATTCAGTTTCAAAAGAAAAACTAACTAATTTAAAATAACCAGAATTTATACTCTAAACAAATCCAGCAAATAAAAAAGAGATTTTATATTATAATATGTTGGTGTACCACAAATACAATAAATTACGTGAAAATAAAATGAATAAAAATGAATAAATAATTATCTAGGCTGAGGCGGGGATATCTCGCTCTCTTTAAGGAGGCTACAGTATAATCTACACCGATCCAGTAGTATCACTGACTTGTCCCCTCCAGGATACAACAGCCCAACAACGTTGTACAACTCAAACAACTCTGGATTAGTTGAAGAGTCCAAAGCTCCACAAAAGAGTCCAAAGCTCCACATTACTCTCTTTATGTGTAGTGAATATAGTTTTCTTATTTTCTGTCTCAACTCTCTCTTTCACCACACTAACTCATTATATATACATAACACAGATCTCATATTTCTTAAGAAACACCACTATTTATAGGTGAAGAAGTCTTTCATATAATTAGTGACTAGTAATGTAGGTAGATGAATGTGACAGATGTTACATAAGTTACAAAACACTAATGGTCATATGAGTTACAAGAAACTAATGAACATGAAAGTTACAAGAACTAATGGTCATATAAATTACAAAACCAATAGTCATCTTCTACCACAATTTTATACCCACTAACATATACATTTAATATTTTATTTTAATAATAAAATATATATACACCAACCTAGTATATATAGTATATAGTCTTTAGAACTTTTTTTAAAATTTCTTCAATTTTCAAATATGTTCCTGAAGTTGTAAGAAGTCTTCTTTTTTTTTTTTGACAATTAACATGATACAGGAAAAAAAACAAGAAAGAAAAAAAGAAAATGTATTACTCCACTATAAAATCGAGCCAAATAAATGTATTGACTAGAATAAAAGAATAAGAATGTTTATTGTCTAAATTAAAGAAAATTTCATAAATAGCTATAATTTGGACCATAATTACAAGATATATTAATATTTATTATATTAGGGAAAGAGTTATATTCTATATCAAACTGGTATAATCACACGTTTTTTCTCTATATATGATAAATACAGTTTAAATATTTGCGTTTTATAAATTAAAAAAATTGTTGTAATAAACTTGGGCCTAGGGCTTTATATAATAAAAAAATATATCATAACCTTTCTCTTCTGTTTCTCTTCAAAATTTCCCCAATTTTTCTTCTGCTAAATAGCTCTCAGCTCTTTCAGTTATTGGTAAGCATTATCTTTTTTTAATTTATGGAGAATTTACGCACCTCCCTTCGAATTTTTCCTCTCTGCGTTGTTTTTTTTAATTTTTGGTTTATCTGTCCTTTGATCTATGTAAATCGAATAAGTATTGAGGAAAGACGATTAGACATGACATGATATAAAAGGCTTACTAAAGTCCATGAGCTTTAGATAGGATAATAGGATAGGAGGTTATTGAGGACGCAAATTAGGTTAGATAGTGTTACTAGTATTATTCTCGTAGTTTGTTGCTCCTGGATTATCGCATTATGTTACACGTTCTCTGTTACTTCCTCCGTCCAATAATAGTTGTCCATTATAGTAAAAATAGTTGTCCAATAATAGTTGTCCACTGTACTAAAAATAGTTATCCAACAATACTTTGTGTCTATTTTACCCTTGCTATATTAAATACTATTTATCATCTAACACATTTCTCAAAGTATCAAATTTAATAAAGTTAAAGGGTAATATAGTCCTATTATTTATTGTTTCTTGAGCGTGTGACAAGTCAATAGTGGACAACTATTGTTGGACAGAGGGAGTATTTGACATGTATGCCCCAGTTTACTTCTGTATTGTCTTTTTTTTTTTCAAACTGCCCTGTTATGTGTTTCTTGTATCGATGGTCTTTCAGAAACAACCTACCTCTCTGATCCACGAGGTAAGGTTTGCATAGCCCGCCTCTGGGAATACACTAGGTATGTTGTTGTTGTTGTTACTCAAATTAACCAACATAATCTATAAGGAACTATTTCTGAGGTTGCTTCAAACTATTTAGCATAGTTGGTTGCTTCAAAGAAGTATGAAAAAACTAAATCTTTCACCAAAAGGTTTTGAAGTTGTAATCTTAGATATATTTTTTTTGATGATCGTGGTGTTTAGATTAGCTTTCGTGCACCTTGACTAATTCCACGGGACAACTGCTACCTCCCACCAGCAATAGGTACTAGATAACTCTGTCCACCAAGGTTAGGACAGCTGAGAATTGAACCTAAAACCTCATGGTTCTCAACCACTTCATTTGCATTTTAATCTTAGATTTAGCTTTTAAGATTTTTAAGAAATAAGGACTTTTTCATGCTTAATTTTAAGACAGGTGATTGGTCTTTTTTAGTCTTTATTTGCTTGATCGGTAACTGGGACACAAACAAGACACAAATGATCTTTTAGAATGACTTCAATTGGCACACACAACATTACCTCAACTGTTCCTTAGCCTCTTAGACTGCCTAGCCTGACCTTGAGTTCTTCGCTTCGTGCCTTACTTCTTATTTTCAAGCATATGTCTTAACATTTGCACCTTTTGAATTGAATTAGCATGTCCTATGCAGAAGGCTGTCGACAAAAGCTAAAACTAGATGTTAGTAGCCACGAAATGGAAAATTCATGTTAAGTTTAACAAGCTGCATGTAGCATTCTCTATTATCATTTATAAGCGTTGAAGGCATGCAAAGATCACAAAACCTTAATCTTCCTATTGATATGAATATCTGGTTCTCTTTTTGTTTTTCAAAGTTTAAACCACCGGGCTAAAGATAATACAGATTTGAATATCTGCTCTGAATCTCTGATAATGTGTTTGGAAAGTTTAGCCCACTCGGCCAAATTTGTTGCTGAATATTTCACATTCTTTAAACGTATGTCTAATGTCTACTATTTCAATTGATGCAGGATGGATGAAATTTGTGTTGTTGTTGCTTACAATGGAAAATGGACTACAAATTACAAGTATTTGGATCATGAGACCAAACTAATTCGTGTAAATGATGAAATAACATTTGAAGGTCTTGTTGAAAAGATTTTTCAGGTTTTAAAACTGAAAAGGGGTGAGATTGAAGCAAATATTTGGTTCGATACAAAGCTTGAAACAAGCAAAGGAATGCTAGTAACAAACGATGATGAGGTTACTACTTGTGTCTACTTGCTGAAAAACGATTCAAATTTCAAGACTTCCCGTTTCATTGTTGATATTGCGGACAGGAGTTCTTTGTCAGCAAACAGTTCAAAAACAGAATTATATAATTGCATTGTACATGAGGAAGAAGTAAATAGTGAACCACAAGAGGAAGGACTATGGGAAATGCATATAGGAGATAAAGCATTGATAGTGGTTGAACCAACAATGGAGGTTGAATATTTGGCAACAAAAGAAATAACCGAGGATACGGGACAGATATCAAATGGTAAGAAAGTAAGGAAAAGGTCGACGACCAGTAAAAGAAGCAATCTGCCAACTGTAGTTTTGAGAGAAAATGCTTCATTGGATGAAATTTTTGTGGGATCTTTGTTTGTGAACAAAGGAAGTTTGAAGAAATGTTTCTTTAATAATGCAATTAAGTACCACTTCAGATTTAAGGTCGATAAATCTTGCAAAGCAAGGTATTATCTGAAGTGTTATGATGACGAATGCAGTTGGTATTTGCATTCTTCACAGGTCCATGATTCCGCATTATTCAAGATTACTAAGTTTGAAAAAAAACATAGTTGCTCTATTGATGAAACTGATCAGCGACACGCGACATCAAAGGTTATATCTGATTACATCATCAAGCTTCGACATGACACTGATGCAGAAATCAAACCAAAATTTGTAGTAGAAGAAATGAGAAAGAGATATGGACTTAGCATTAGTTACCACAAAGCACGGCGTGCAATACAACTAGCTCTTGGTGTGATGATAACCGAAGGTCCAGAAATGGATGATCAGTCCCAAACCGAATAGGGTAACAACAGTGTAGCACACTATGTATTGAATTCCAACCTGGACACTACCTACTCAGAGATTCAACCTCTCTACAACGGGAAGTGTGGTGAGTTTCATTTTACCAAGGTTCTTACGTTTCCTTTTTAAATATTTTGGCTGATAAAATGTGTTGCTGGCACATGCTTTATTTCCCTGTGCAAATATTATTTTGGCGTTTGTTTCTTGTCCTCCTTAAATTCTGAGTTCCATGCAGCTATTCATGGTATAAAAGTATTAGGGCTCGTTTGGTAGGAGGAATGAGGCATAACTTATCCCAAGATTAATTTTAGGATGAATTTATCCCGTGTTTGGTTGGGATAAAATTGCGGAATAACTTATTCCAGGATTAGTTATCCCGGATTGTAGTGTTATTTTTATCCCATATTGAGGGTGGGATAACAACCCCGGGAGAACTTATTCCCAACCAAACGAGCCCTAAGTTAATTGAAGTCCCACACAAGATTTAGGAGATATAATAGGTGTTTCTATGTGTTCATCCTTTGTTAATTTATATATGCTGACCAGTTACTAGTTGCATATATATATTTTTTACTCAAAAGTAGCTAAATGCATTTCCATGGTGATGCTTAACTGTGATACCTGAGATTCACGAGTGTTTTATCTATATATTTGAGTCATTTGACAGAAAAAGATATAGGGACATAGTAATCTACAAGAATTGTGGATTCTTTGGCTTCTCTAGCCTGGTTATTGCATCTGACAAATTAGAACAGAATACTAATATGTTTCAACTTTCATCTTTGTCCTTTTTGATTTTGCAGAAAAAATTGAATCTCGAGTTAGACACATCGAGAAGCTTTCTCATGTCAAATTGAAAAACCAAGTACTATGCACGATAGTTAGCATATGCACAAGTCTGTGACTGTGAACTGTGCCTGAATATGCAAGAGAGTTGCAGAAAATCGTCGTCTGCTAGATATAGAATTCATTTTGAGATGGGAAACACTTCATTGAACACATTGTTTCATTCTTTGAGCCTATATAGGAAAAAAGAGTTGATAGAGACTATGCTTATGTTAATACTTGTACATGTTCTTTTCATATCTGGTAGTCTGGTGCAAAGTCTATATGAGATTTGATAATTTGAACCTTTTGAGTTGTCATATTAGTTTGCATTTTTATTACAGAAACAACCTCTCCACCCCCGGCAGAGTTACGAGGAAGGTTTGCATATATCTTACCCTACCCAGACTACACAGACTTCACTTTTGTGGGATTATACTGAGTATGTTGTTGATATTGTTTCAGCTTTATCAGTTGTGCCGGAGTAATATTTCATTCTCACAATTGTCAATTTGGAAGAGCAATGTCAACTTAAAAATTCCGTGTATTTGAAAGCTTGTAATAACATGTAATCGTAAATATTTATTTTTAAAAGGAACATGGAGATATGTGGTTTATTAATGCAACACCTTAGGATATTACAATATTATTTTTTTTGAATTATGATTTGCTCATTCGATAGTTATAGCAAATTATGAAGGTTTATATTTATGAGAATAAGTACAATTTTTTTTAAAAAAAAACATAGACATAAGTCATAACTGGTGCTAGGATACATTTCATGAATAGTCACATAATTGTGATTTTTTAAAATAAAAAATTATAAACTTTTACCTAACTAACATAAAATCATAATTATCAGAAAATTCAAACCTTTTAATGGATGATAACTTTTTACTTCATATTTTTATTTTACAAATACAGACCAAATTAAAAGTGGACTAAACGACCTGACCTTTTTAAAAAATAAATATATTTAACATATATTGGAATTACAGTTTGTTGGATAATAATAATAACTATATTAGTTAGTTGTGCAATAAAAGGTAATTAGTGTATTAGAAGTAATAATCTTGTGATATCTTTTTTTTCCAATTCGTTGACATTATTATTAGTTGTTTGATTAATTAGATTCTTTTTTTTGGTGTGGGTGGGGGGTATTTTAGATGAGATTTTGAGGAAAAAAAAATAAAAGAAAAGATATGGATAAAAAGATAAAAGATATGTCTACATCAAAAAAAAAATTCCTACACGTTTCTTACTCTTTTAGTGCATATGGAAGTATATTAATGAAATTATGTCCATTTATATACGATCATTGTCAAAATGACACATTAGGGACTTACTATGAGCGTTTACGTGTTCACCGTTTATTTAAAGTGTCTAAGTAAAAAATCCTGCTAATTTTAGATATATGATGACAATTTTGTCTGATTAATTTGAGCTATTTTGGATAGCAAATCCTTAGCTACTTCATATTTATTTTGAACTACTATCCAAAGTCATATTATATAATATTTTTTAAATTTATATTTAATCTAAAATAAATATATTTTTACATAATTAATAAGGCATTTTTAGTTTTAAATTTTTATTTAGATAAGTGCATTTCTACAACCAAGAAGTCATGTTAAATATAAATAAATTAATTAAAAGAAAATTAGTGAAAATATATTTTAATTTTGTAAGTGTGAGTGAATGTTAAGGAATATGAACAAGCTAAAAATCAGAAAGTAACAAATTAAGGATTTGTGAAGTGATATAATTTAATTTTTTGAAAAGACAAATGTATATTTATCAACTTTATAAGAACATTTCAACTAATCAACATTTCTTTCAAATTATATTTAGTTTTTGGATGTTTGCACATAAATGAAAAGGGAAAAGTAAATATCTGTTTTCCTTTTTAGGTGCCAATGGAGAGTGACAAGAAGAAAATGAGTGAAGAAAATATGTTCAAGTGGTGAAGTTCTTATGTGCATCAAATATTCAATTCCCGTAAATCAATTTTGCGTTTGAGTTCTGAATATGATAAAATCTTTGATAAGGAGCATTTTTTCTCAAATGGAGCGCTACGTGGCACAAATCTAGTGGTTTGAGCTTGAGACTTGTCTCAAGTTCGAAACCCATTGTCAGCGAAAGTAAGGAATTTGCCATCTAGGTCGATTCCGTCGCACCAGACTCGCACGTTTTCCCTTGTCATCAAACTTAAAAAAATAAAATCAAACATTCAACTCCTTCAAATAAGGAGCGGATATGGTATGATATTAAAAAAGAATATATTGTTCCATAATTTTAGTTATCGATTTTTGAAAATATTATATTATTATATCAAATTAATTCAATATGATTTGGTATTTTAAAATTTAGTTTTGATATTTTATGATATGATAAAGCAATAATCATAATTTGTTCGATTTTAATTTAAATATGCTCATATTATAAATAATTATGACTTCAATTTTTCAAGAAATATCTCTATTATATTAAACTAATATTTTACACATGTAAAAATATTCGAAAAAAGTACAAACAACTCCTTGATTAATCAACTAACCAAAAAAACATTTTAATCAATATAAAATATGCAAAGTTCCAAAGTCGTAATGATAGAAATGTGAGATGTAGTTTTCTACTACATAATTGTATTACTTTATATATTATTTGTTAGAAAAAATATAACATAATATATATGAATTGTATTGTAGTTAAATATTTTGATCCGATAATTATTATTTTGGTATTTTTACAATAAATATCAAATATGAAATCTTTTAAAATTCATACTAACTATGGTACTTATCAAATACCGTAATAATAAAATCGCGATATAAAAAAAATTCCTCTACTTCAAATTTTATCCTAACTCCTAGTTGATCATATCATAATTAAAATTCTATCCTAGTTGATCATATCATAATTAGGATAATTATCGACTAAGAGCCTGTTTGGCATTGCTGTTGGCAGCCGAGAAGCACTTATTTTGAGAAAAAAACATTTTTTTTTAAAAAAATTAGGTGTTTGGCAAACCTGTAAAACTGCTTTTAAATGGAAGCATAAGCAGAAACAGAAAATTATTTTTTTCAAGACTAAAATATCCCTTCTATATATATATATTTACCAATATATCTCTTATTATTTAATTAACATATCTCATATGTTTGGGTGAGTTTCATTTAATAATTTTTTATTTTATTTTTAGATGATAATTTTTATGTTTTATTTTACGTTTATGTATTATTATTATGACTATTATTATTTTATTTATTATTTTACGTATTATTTTGCAGAATCAGAAAAAGGTAACAACAATATTTTTGCAAGATTAGAAAAAAAAGAAAAACAACAATTAAAGATTTAAACCCTCCAAAAAAATGTATAATATTTATTGAAAGTTTGAATATGAATATTTCAATTTAATAAAAATAAAAATTTAATTTAATTTTTTGTAATAGATGTTTAAACTAGTTTCTCTCTATAAAATAATCTTAATATTAAAAGTACATTAATACTCGTCCTTTATCTAATTTGACTCTCAAAAACACTTTTTAAAAAAAGATTAGCCAAACACAATTTGCTTATATAAAACACTTATCAAATAAATTAGCCAAACACAAATTGCTTTTTTTCAAAAGCACTTTTCTGAAAAGTCATTTTTAAAAAGTGCTTATGAAAATAAGCAGTTTTTAGCAGAAATGCCAAATGGACTCTGAATATTGGATGCTATTTTTTAACAAGGTTTAATTTATTTAGGTTGGATTTGGTCATACTTGATAGTTTATTATTGTTCAAATTTGACAGAAAATAATAAAAATTCAAGATTTGCCTCCGTATTATACGTTATATTAATATCATTGAATGCATTTTGTCCTAATTAAAGAATTTATGTGGTCCAATTTGGAATAAACAAATCATGTTGACGTACTTTATCCTTACCTAGTTCTTCTCTAAAAGTTTTTAAAATTATCTTCATAATATATAAAGGTTTTACAATGTCTATTTATGCAGTATTATTTTTAAAATTATACATTTACTTTAGCATTAGGATAATATCATTTTTAATCTCTCATTTATTGGTGTAATTATGATTTTAATTCTTAATGATATCTTATACTTTCAAATTAGTTGAATCACACACTTTTAATCCCCTTGCTTATGAATGTTTACTAGTTTATTGTTACTTTAATTTTATAAACACGCATAGAGTTAGAGTACGGTTCACAAGTTTGACCGAACATAATAGCTTTGGTCTAAATGTTATATTTATCTTTAAAAATTATTTAATATGTATAAATGATCAATACAGAATCTTTTAACTTAAAAGGGCACAAATTCTAAATTCATAAGTTTTAACTTCTAGCTTTGTCTATAAATAATTAAGAATAACGTATTTTTTATCTGAAAAAAACTAAAAACACATTTTAAATAATTTGAAAATTAAATATATTACAAATTCAATTATTTTAATAGCATGACACTATGCAAGGCTAAACATTAAATAGCATGGTATCTTTTTCTTTTTAGTATTATGAAAAACTCAATTGAGCTCTACTCGACATCTAGACCTAATCAAACACATTTAAAAAAAGGATAAAATAAAAGAAATTAAAAAAATCAAAACGGTTAAAAAATACTTCATCTGTCCCATATTAGATGAACACTTTCTATTTTACACAATAATTAAGAAATTATTAATAGATTGGTTAGCTTTACTATTTTGTTCTTTATTCATATTAATTAACCTCTTGACAAGAAATTCTTGAGTCTTTAAAGTTTGTTTAAACTTTCAAAGACCATATTAATTTCGAAATTATTATCTCTTATTACTCGTACCAAAACACATGCTATCTATATAAATATGAAAAAAATCCTAAAGTTATCCTGAAGTACACATTACATTAGTCTTCCAAAATTTTCAAATCTTTCCATCACTCTTTCATCATGAATCAATTTTTCAAGAACTCAAGATTGGTTCTTGGGATTTTCAATTCCCTTAAAATTCACTCAAAAAATACAAAATTGACTAGACAATTTTGCAATATCTCTGAATCTTGGAAATCAATGGAGGGTTTTGTTAAATGTTCTGCAAATTTTGAACCATTGACACCTCTAAGTTTCTTGGAAAGAGCAGCTAATGTTTTTAGGGATACAACTTCTGTTATTTATGGTGAAAAATTGAAGTATAATTGGGAAGAAACTCATAATAGATGTGTAAAACTTGCTTCTGCTCTGGTTCATTTGGGGATTTCTCATGGTGATGTGGTAAGTTTTTTTTTGTTGTCAATCTTGTATTATTTGAGTGGTTTATATTTGATTTGATTCGACACGAAATTTTAAAAAAGAATGACTTGTAGTCGGAGTATATCATTTGTGGTTTATATTTGGTTTGATTGGCACGAAATTTTATTTAAAAAAATGACTTTTAGTGGTGTGCCAATTTAGAATTCAATGTTATATCATTTGAGTGGTATATATTTGGTTTGATTCGGCACGGAATTTTATAAAAAAGAATGACTTTTAGTGGAATTAAGGTTCGCGTAGTCATATCCTTCTTTGTGCCAATTTAGAATTCAATCTTGTATCATTAGAGAAGTTTATATATTTAGTTTGATTCGGTACAGATTTTTTTTTTAAAATGACTCTTTGAAATTTTCTATTGAAAACTGCTTTTCTATGCAAAAAGTAGGGTTAAGGTTTGGGTACATCATACCTTTTTCAGACCCTACTTGTGAAATTACACTGAATATGTTGTTGTTGACTGTTGTAATGACTTTTTGAGATTTTCGGAAATAGCCTCTCTATCACACAAAGGTAAGAGTAAAGTCTACGCAGTTCCTATCCTTTTCTGACCCCACTTGTGAAACTACATGAGTATGTCGTTTTAATAATGACTTTTTGAAATTTGTGATGTTATAAATTTAGACATACTATTTCATGGGCTATAAGTTTAGACATATTATTCCATGGGCTATAATGACTTTTATAATGACTTTTTGAAATTTGATTGAACGTGGAGTTTAAGAATGTAAAGGAACACCTTTTAATCTTGTGATCTAGGCGGAGGTAGAGTCAGAGTTTAAAGCTTATGAGTTCTGGATTCTAATCTTTTTAAGTTATTGAGTTTTAAATTAATAATTCATACATATTCAATGGATTTTAAGATAATAATAGAGTGTTTCAACCAAAGTTATTAGGTTCGGTGAATCCGTAGCTGATACTCTAGCTCTGCCCCGTGCTCGTGATTTCTCGGGGTGGGGGTGGGGTAAGATCCATGTCAACTCCTCTATGATCAGTATTCTATATTTGTATCACTTTAAGATGTTTACAATATTACAAAGTTTTGAATCTTGATGTGGACTTGCTACCTATTAGAATTAAAGAAGAATTTGTTTTGATGAATGTTTTGTAGGTTGCAACTCTGGCTCCTAATGTACCAGCAATGCAAGAGGTACATTTTGCAGTACCGATGGCTGGAGCCGTTCTTTGTACATTAAATACGCGCCATGATTCAGCTATGTTATCGATACTTCTGATGCATTCGGAAGCAAAGGTCTTATTTGTGGATCAACAATTGCTCGATATTGCTCGAGGAGCATTAGCTCTTCTTGTTGAAAAGAAACAGAATCTGCCTCTTCTTGTTGTGATCTGTCAATCTGATGAATCCCCTGCTGTTGAAGACTTAAACCCTGGCGATCACGAATATGAAAGTCTCCTCAGAAATGGGGATAGCGATTTTGCTATAAGATGGCCGAGAACAGAATTTGATCCTATCAGTATCAACTATACTTCAGGTACAACTTCGCGACCCAAAGGCGTTGTTTACAGTCATAGAGGTGCGTATCTCAATACCATCGCCACTTTTTTGCTTCACGAGATGAGTTTGTTCCCTGTTTACCTTTGGACCGTTCCAATGTTTCACTGCAACGGTTGGTGCATGGTTTGGGGGCTTGCAGCATTGGGTGGCACGAACGTTTGTCTTAGAAATGTCTCTCCAAAAGAGATATTCGAAAACATTTCTTTGCACAAAGTGACACATATGGGAGGAGCACCAACTGTCTTGAACAAGATTGTGAATTCGCCCCCATGTGAGCTAAAGCCACTTCCTCACAAGGTGAAGATAATGACAGGTGGTTCACCTCCTCCTCCACAAGTTATTGCCAAAATGGAGGAGCTGGGATTCGGAGTAAATCACTTATACGGACTAACAGAGACATATGGTCCAGGTACGTATTGTTTGTGGAAGCCCGAGTGGGATTCTTTACCACCTGACGAAAAGTTTACACTGAAAGCAAGACAAGGAGTACAACATCTTTGTTTAAAAGAAGTCGATATACTAGATTCTACCACCATGGAAAAGGTACCAGCTGATGGTAAAACAATTGGAGAAATCATGTTTCGAGGTAACACAGTAATGAGCGGATACTTAAGTGACATGAAAGCAACAGAGGAAGCTTTTAAAGGCGGATGGTTTCATAGCGGTGATCTTGCTGTGAAACATCCTGATGGTTACATAGAAGTTAAGGACCGGTTGAAAGACATTATAATCTCCGGTGGAGAAAACATCAGCACGGTTGAGGTGGAACGAGTGTTGTATAGTCATCCAGCAGTTGTTGAAGCAGCAGTAGTCGCGAGACCAGATAACCATTGGGGACAAACACCTTGCGCGTTTGTGAAGTTGAAGGAAGGATTGAGTGTTGACGATCAAGAAATCATCAATTTTTGTCGAGATAATTTGCCTCATTACATGGCACCTCGAACAGTCATATTCGAAGATATTCCTAAAACATCGACAGGCAAGATACAGAAATTTATCTTGAGGGAGAAGGCGAACGCGTTGGGTAGTCTTTTCTAGAGTGAAAATGAAGCAGCAGCACTTAGCTTTGCTGAAAATCTATATGTCAATCTGTTGATAATTGGTGTTAATAACAGCTCCTTTGTGTCTCTAAATGTATGTTTGCATTGTCCTGCAAAATGTTGGGACATGTCTGAGTACTTGAAAAAATGAAATAGCAAAATTTGATCCAAATTTATCGTAATTGATTAGTTAACAGGTTGGGAATGAAAAAAAAAAGATCTTTTGAATTGGTTCGTTGAAGATATAGTTAAGTAAATATCTCAATGAGTGAAGCGTGTGGATTGGGAGGATATCCCATCGATGAACTGCTTCGTTGAAGATATAGTTAAGTAAATAAATCTTCTTGTCGATGGCAAAACAAGCCCTCTTCTAGTATTAATCCTTGATATCAATAACCTCCCTCCCTCCCTCCAACGAAGGGCGGACATAACCTATAAGATATGGATTTCACGTGAACTCAATAACTTTGTTTCAACTTTACATTAATTTGTATTTAAGAAATTTATAAAATATTTATAAATATTGGACTGTGAATTCAGTTATTATTATTATTATATATTAACTTGAGATCGTTATAAAAATTCACAAACTTTTACTAATAATATAGTAACTTAATTTCATTATAGAAATTCATAAACTTCAAATTGTGAATCTGTTTTTGCTTTCAACATTCATGATTATAAAACTCTGTAGCAAGTGGACATGAAGATTTTGCTATAAGTGGCTGGCCAATAGGTGAATTTGACCCATTAGTGTTAACTATACTCCTGGGACATCACATCTACTATCTCAAAAAAAAAAAAAAAAATTTAACATTATATATATAGTATGATTTTTTGGCAATCTAAAAATTTCTTCCATCCCTTTAATCAGTGGCGGATCTAGGATTTCAATTAAGGGGTTCGAAAAACCTCTAACCTTACATTTAGGAGGTTCAAAATCAATATATAGACATAAAAAAAACCTTTAAAATACCTTAAATATACAGCGTAATTTTTTTAACGAGGGGGTTCGGGTGAACCCCCTCGGCAACCTCTAGATCCGCCCCTGCCTTTAACTCCGCCCATTGAAATATTGACAAATGGTTCATCAACGCCCAACAAATCATTGTCAAGTTGAGACTCCACCAATTGAGCATGATTTACTTATAATTTCTCCAAATTTAAATAAAAGATTTTCTTAAATTCGCGTTTTTTTTGATTATCCATATCATGTAAAAAATTTAATGAATAAGTGTATCTACGTATTTCTTCTTTCATTGGTAAAATTGTAGTTGAAGGAATGTCGTCCAAACATAAAGCATCAAAAAAGTATATGATTTCTTTAACATATTCACTATAACTATATCATGATATATCGTGTATCAAAAAGATATCATGTACCGAAAATGTAACATTATGTAATGTATCGAAAAGGTATCATGATAAATCATGCATCGAAAAGGTATTATGATAGATCGTGTATTGAAAATGTATCACTATTTAATATATCGAAAATATATCATGATACATCATGTATCAGAAAGGTATCATTATGTAAAATGTATTATTATGTAATGTATCAGAAATGTTATGTTATATCATGTATCCAAAATGTATGAGAAAGGTATCATGATACATTAACTTTCGGAAAGGTATCATGATATATTGTATCGTCATGATACATCATATATCAAAAAGGTATCATGATACTATCAATTAAATAATCCATGTAATTGTTCTCTACGTATTAGATCCTAAAATGTCGTATCAGAACTTGAATGATTGACACAGTTGATACATCACAATAAAAGGCTAACTTTGATACTTCAATCCACAATTCTCAATAACAAAAAGAAAACGAAGCAAATGACGTAAATAAAAATCGTCAGATTTTATTTTTGAATTTATTTTGGAATAAATTGTTATTGGTATCTCGTTTACAATACTACGACAAATCAATAATGTAAATTTCGTAAATTAGTATAATCGATCATGCTCGATAAGACCATCACACCAATTAAGGACTTGCGCATTTATTGGCAACTCGTATTTGTGATACAATTGCGCCAGCACTCAAATACAACAAAAGAAAAAAATAGTAATGTTAGGTAAATAACAAAAATCTCGTTGAACGACATAATATACACTTATGCTAAAACCTTTTATGAAATTTTCTTTTAAATATATGTAATTAACACTATCAATCCATACATTTATTTGGGCCAATGTGTATTAAGCACTGATGCAAACTTTTTGTTAGCTCAATCCAATAAAATAATTTTGGGGAAATTTTATAAATAGTAAAGAGATTAGATTTAATAAGTCTTCTTAGCTATAATTTACCTAATTACACTTCATATCTAAAGTTTCATTTGCTATGGGTATTTCCGTTTGTATAATTCGCTTGCCAATATACAAACAATGTAAATATATACAAATTATGTATTTATACATTTAGGAATTTTTTAGAACTTATACAAATTAAATATGTATCAACAGAATAATTATATACAAGCTAGGGTAAGCATATATAAATTATGAATTTATACAATTAGGAAAATTCTAGATTTATACAATTAGGAGCCGAATTATACAAATTCTGAATTTATACAATTGGGAGCCGAGTTATACAAATTCTGGACGTGTGCCACGTAATTATGATTGTAAGTTAGTGACGAATGGTAATTTAATTAAACTGTAACTATGTTAACTAATTAACTAGTATATGTTTGTTTATCTGCATAATTTTTCCTAAAATTTAAGTAAGTGCCAACAGCCCAACACTGACGAATAACTCTAAATTAGAGTCTATTAAAAGTGTATACAAGTAAAAAATAATAATACTGGTTCTTTAAATATATGTTTAAAATATTTCATTCTCTTTAAAAGAAAATCATAGTCAAAATGAAAAATAAAATTGTATATAAGAGAATCTTAGTAGCTCGATTGATTGACAAATTAAACTTTCACTTATTGGTTAGTGAGGGTTTGATTCCCCACTTCGTAATTACCTTCCAAATTTTTTCTAGAAAAAAAAAATAAAAAGAGAAAATTCTGTGTTGATTGCTTCTATCACTAGATAATTAGCAATGATAATTATGTAATCTTATTTACTGACAAATGAAATAAGATAATATTAAGCAGCAAATAATTCGGATTCTTGTAAATGTACGATCATAGTACAATGAATTATGTTCAAATAATTGAGCATCTAAGGACGTGATTTAGTAATTCGTGAATTGAGAATTATGAAGTTTCAAATTTAAATTAATTTTAATAGAGATAAAACATGCTCGAGGTGTGTTTGATATGGAGACAAATATTTTTTAGAAAATGTTTTTCAATTTTTTTTTTATGTTTGGTTGGTCAAAATATTTTGAAAAATATTTTCTCTATGAAAAATAAGTTCCTTAAAAATGAGAAAAATGATTTCCTTAATCAAAGTAGGTAAAACAATTTACATAAGTGTCATTGCAAGTTCATTATCTCTTTCCCATCCCCACCCACCCACGCAACACCCCCACCCCCCTTTCCTTGATCATCCCAACCCCGCCACCCACGAACCCCTTCTCTCAATGGCGTATCCAGGATTTTCACTAAGGGAATTCGAAAAAAAGAAAATAAGAAGATTTGAACTTGAAATCTCAAGTGAATTTTGAACCTCCAAATGATTCAAAATCTATATATATATATATATACATTAAAAGTTTTTTAAAAAACCCTTATATACAATGTATATTTTTGCCAAGAGGGTTTGGCTGAACACCCCTTCTAGATCTGCCCCTGCCACACATTCCATCGTCACTGTGTCTTGCTAGTTAACATATAAATACTCTTCAGATAATTTTTTATTTATTTATCTATCAAACATTAATAATCCTAAAAATAAAATTCTCAATTTCTTAAAAGAATAATACTAAAAGATTAATCTACATGCATGAATCCTTTTACAATATGCATGTACTAAAGACTTCATGTCTTGTATGGTGAGACACTAAAAAATGCAAAGAGAACAAAAAAAACGAGATGCCTTTGGTTTCAACCACATGATAATTGTTGAGACATATCGACAGGATAAAACATGTTCAATTTTTTTAATTTACTGTCAAAAATTATTCTAATCGAGTTTATTAATCATATATAAATTATTCTGTAGAGACATATTGTGTGTTTATATGCAACATTTTCTTTTTTAAAATGTGAACTATAATTAAATGTTTAAATTATCAAAATTAATACTAACAATCCACTTTGAATTTATCCATTTTATGAAGATTTTACCATAGTGTCTATATTAATTAATATTTAATATTAATTTTTGAAAAATGATTTGTGGAACAAATAACTTCCACAAATAACTAACGCTAAAGGTAAAAGATAGGAACGAATAATTATTTTTTTTCTTGATTTAGTAAAAGTGACAAGTAAAAATAGAAAATTAATTTTGAAATACTGAATAAATAAGCATGAACGGAGGGAGTAATTACAATTGCTAGTCAATATATAAAGATATACTTTAGTTATGTATATTATAATTAGTATACCAAAAATATACAATGTAAAAACATCTTCTTTTAATTCCTGGCTCTCTTAGATTTTAGTAAACAAATTGATAGATAAGAAATATTATAACTCACCAAATTTGATGTACTTTAGCATAATGACTATTGAAGTGAGTTGACAATCATGAGGTTTTAGGTTTGAATTTCAGTAAAGGTAAAAATATTACTTTCTCCGTCTCAATTTATGTGATGTAGTTTGACTGAATACATAGTTTAAGAAATATGAGAAGACTTTGCAATGTTTTCAAAACTATCCTTAAAAGAGAAAGACTTTTTGCTGAATAAAAGAAACCCACCAAGAATAAAATGTTGATAATATTATTAAATAATAATCAAATAAAAAACACATTTTTTTTAGACCGACTAAAAAAAAGCCTAAAGTTAGTTGAGTTGCCAATAATTTAAAGTAATGAAATGAGAATAAATCCTAAGCCAAAAAAAAAAAATTAGAAAAAAAAATGTCAGAAGTGGGATTTGAACCCACGCCCTCTTACGAAGACCAGAACTTGAGTCTGGCGCCTTAGACCACTCGGCCATCCTGACTTTATATGATATAATCCTTAGGATAAATTTATTTATCAGATTATTTGGGGCATTACCCAATGGCTCTTTTTGATGTCACTATTTTATTCATCATCCAATTAAGTTGACCCGGGGGAAATCTTATTAGGTAATTTAGTTGACTATCTAAGCTTTGACATTACTGGTGAAAAATTGATTCCATATCTTGTAATCTTGTCCCCATTTTTTCTACCCCCACCCTCAGATTTTTATAATTTTATTTTTATAAAAAATGACTCGTAGAAATTATAGTACTAAGTTAAGAAAGTAGGATCTGACTATATATATATATATATATCCGAAGCCATTAGGTGGAGTAGTGCACGGTATGTTTGGGTGTCACGCATCACCATTGCCTCCCGAACACTGCAAGGCGTCGCGCGGGGCGAAAGCTAACCTCCTGTGCGCCCTGAGCGCGGGCTCTGCCCGTTACTGGGATGATTGATGATAACTCAACGAATCACACGGCCATCGTGCCGGCGACACATCATTCAAATTTTTGTCCTATCAACTTTGCGTCGCCCCCGCACGGCGCAAGACGTAGCGCGGGACGGAAGCTGGCTTCCCGTGTGCCCTGAGCACGCGGCTGGCCAAAATGTGAGGTCACATCGACGAATGTCGCGACAAGTGATGGTTGAAACTCAGCTTTTTTTGTTATCGCGGCTATAGCCCGTCGTGCTTACGGACTTCCAGACCCTCCTTATGCCTTTTAATTAAGGCGCTCCGACTGCAACCCCAAGTTAGCGGGGTGTATATATGTATATCACTTAAACTCTTTTTATATTCTACCCTCCTATTATGAAGGTTAATAGGCATCTTATCACCATGTGCACTAATTAAGATTTTGCCTCTTCCTGCCTTACGCCCTTGCCAAAGCATATATATAATTGGTGTTGGCTTAACCTAAAACAAAGTAAAGCTCTTGCTTTAAACACTCTCATTAATTCTTGTACCTTATATTTCTTCACCAATTTTCAAATTGTATCATTTTAACTTCAACTTGAAATTAAAATTTCAAATTAAAGGTGGAAAAAAAAGGTTGAGGAGTATTTCTTGTGAAGTAATATGTGACTATAGCCTTGACTCTTGAGTCCTGAAAAATATGGTATTAGAGCCAGATATTTAATATAGTGGTGTGGCAAACCTCTGCGCGGCTGCGAGGATGACGAGTCTCTAGGGGAGGGTGTATATGATTTCAAAGACGGAGGGTGGATTACGGAGGTTAGAAAGATTTTGAAGAAGAGAGAAAAATTATGAGCTTTATAAAAAATAGATAAGTTTACATCGTACAGGCATTTTTTAGCTTGATGATGGCGTAACTCAAGTGATAAATCCCTAAGGTATGTTGGCTAAAGTAAACGATATCATTCCATCGCCATAGATCGCGACAAATATAATATCATACTCAAACATTCCCTAAATAAGATGGTGGGACAAACTTCAATGAGTATGATGAGTCCCTAATTATAGAAGTTTATCTATATGATGCGCAGGTGGAGGGCAATGAGAACGGATCATATAAAAGGATTGACATATTTTTAGATTGGTAAGAATTTGATAAAGGGATGTACATGGTATATACCTTAGTCATTTTTGTGGAATTTACTTTTCTAAAAAAAAATACTTTTTAAAAATTTTGACCAATCAACACGAAAAAAAAAAATTAATTTTTTTTTCAGAAAATATATTCCTTCGTGACATTTGCGTAAGTGAATTGACATTTGACAAGTGCCCCCTATTTTCCAATGAAGTAACGTACGTGACATTTTAAAAAAAATATTATAATCATAGTGTTGGAGTCAATTTATACACATCGTGACTAATATTTCATTGTATATTTGCATCTACCTCCACTGACATATGTATCGGATAAATATGCCCACAAAAATTTTGATGAATACAAAAAATTACCTCCATTATTTTTGTCTATGCTAGAATGTAAATGTAGTTTGCATCTGTAACAATATATTGCATTTTCTCCGTTTATTTTTATTTATTTATTATATTAAAAATAAATATTTATTTTTATTTGTTTAGTTTAGAAATTTAAAAAATAACTTATTGCTTAGCATCTAATTTACTCTTATTTTTAAGCATAGTCAATTCTCATCATTAAAGAATAATATAATAAAAATATTATTTTATTTATCACACCTTAAAAAGTATATCAAATCACTACTAAATAAATAAAAATAAATAAAGTACTTAAGCACTGTTGAGTAGGCAGGAAAAATAGAAGTATTAATGACACAATATTAGGTGTGACACATCATTCAATTTATTAGGGGCCTTGTAGGCCAAATGTGTGACAGCTTAACAAATTCCAAGAAATAGCCAAATGAACAAATTAAGAATGACCAAAATGTAATCTAAATATATGAAAAATAATTATTTGTCTAATTTTTCTTTTTTACTTGTTCATTTTGACAAATCAAGAAAGGATAAAAAAAATTTACCTATTATATCCTCAATTAATTAATTTTGAAAAAAGAAGAACTTCTTGAAAATCTTAAATTTTTAATTCATCCACTTCATAATTAATAAGGTTAAAATGGTAAACTTATTATGTCAATCATTATTTTCTTAATAAGTGTGTCAATTCAAAAGTAGACAAGTAATTAGGAACAGAGATAGTATAATTTTTTGTATATATCATATAATATTTTGATATTTTGATAAAGAGTGTTCGACTGACCACCCTTCACTATATATAGCTATGCCACTACATGAAACCCACACAAGAGAGGGTATAGAGAACATGAAAAAAATACTAGCCCTTGAAGTTTAGTTTCCAACACTTCATATCATTTGTCATTTGAAGTTGTGTAGACAAACTCATACACAATTTTGCAAAGAACATGTTTTAAGGAAAGCAATGCAAATTTATGTTACATAGCAACACAATGCATGGTCAACAATGTACAGTCTTATTCTTAACTTTTAAGGATGGATAAACTATTTCTGATAGACCCTCAGAATCTTCAAAGTCGCCAACAAATGGTGATTCCATCACCTAAAGGGACTTGAGAAATTTGAACTCTATCATCATTAGCTACAAACTTGTTAAACTCAATGCTATAAAGCCTAGTTGGTTTCAATTTTTCCTTGACATACTCTTCTGGTATAGCAACTGTCCCTAACCATAGTGTGTTATCATACACTATTATACCACCAACTTTCACCAATTGCAACAATCTTTCATGGTACTTTTGATAATTAACTTTGTCAGCATCAACAAAAGCAAAATCAAAACTTTCTTTATTTGCATCCTGCAACAAATTAAAGCATATAACATAATGCATAAGGTTTAAAGTACATAATATATTATGTTATTCATTAAAAGGTATTCAATATATATAAGAACAGTAAATAAAGAAATAATAATAGTAAAAATAAGATGAAAGAATGAAAATCGAGCCCAATGAATTCACACTGTGTTCTTAAGGAAAAGATTTCCCTCAAGCACCCGAAGTCAAAGCTGAGCGAGCGACAATGATGGTATGATGCTTGTCTTCTTCTTAACCCTTTAACAACATGAAAGAATGCTTCTATATTTAAGCACTTGAAAGGTCCTTTCTCCTACCAATATGAGAGAAATACTCTTTCTAAAAAATGAAGTAACTTTTTCACTTTTTCTCCGTTTTTCATTCATTTTCAACACTAGAATCTAACATTATACACTAATATTTAATCGTGGAGACCATAGAGAACAACCCCTATCACCACATGAATATTTTGTTCAAGTTTTATATCGAATAATTTTTCTTAGTAAAATGACCAAAATCTCATCTAAACGATTTCAGATGGGCAAAAAGATACGAGGCTCAAGCAAGGTAATCCTTGAGTCCAAGTTTTCAAGCCATAATTACGATGGATCTATCAAATTTCAGATCAATCGAAATTCATCAATTTTTGAACATCCTAACTCATGACTAGAGCGACAAAAAATGATTTTTCACATTTTTGAGGTAAATATAAATTTTCAGTTTATAACAATCACATATCTACACGTATATGAGACATATATTCATAACTCAAGAATAACAAAAATTACAATTCACACTTTTTACAAAGTAGTAATGCAATACTTTTTTTTGAAAAAACAACAACATATGTTTATTATTCAAACACACTTAATCAAGTATTCAATGTTTTATGAAAAAATGCTAGTTATCTTGTTAGATGTAAACAAACTTTGATACCAATTATTGAAAAATAACAATGCTATAATAAACGTGAAATTTCTAGATATAAAATGTTCAGGTGTCTAAATATGTACTCTCAAAGTTGCCGTGCTTAACTTGCCAGTTAAGACTAAGTAAAAGTGTTTGTTTATGTATTATGTCTATTATCTACGTACGTATTTTATACTTACATCTTTCAAAAGTTCATCAAGGGCTGATAATGCTGGAGATTCTATGAAGTTGATTTTGTGTTCAACTCCAGCCTTTTTGATAACTGGCAATCCCATCTCATATGAATCCTTGTTCATGTCTATAGCTGTAATCTGCATCCACATTAATTCTTTCATAAGTTACATGTTAATTTAAGAAGTATATATATATACGCCTATAAATCAATAATATTACGCTCTTTGTTTTGATTTGTTTGTATTGTTTTAACTTGACATGAAATTTAAGAACAGACTGAATACTTAAATAACCCCTTAAACTTGGAACAATTTATAAGTTTAGACACTTAAACTTAATCAATGATCAAATACACTCTTCAAGTTGGCAAAAATATGTCTTATAGACCGTGGCAGAGTTTGAAATATAAAAAGTAAACACACATATAGTCTAAATTAAAGGAAATTCAACATTTATTATATACACGCAAAAATAATTTTAATCATGTATAAATAGTGTATTTTTTTTCAATTTGATCATATACTAATTATAACTCAAAAAGTTAAACAAATTAAAACGAAAAAAATATTATTTAAAAGTGAGATGAACTAGCCTTGCCATCTTGAGGAATTGTAAGTGCTGTAAGGAGCAAAGAATATCCAGTGAAGACTCCAATTTCAATAGTATTTTTGGCATTTATCAGTTTCTGAAGTAGAGCTATCAGTTGGCCAGCATCTGGTGAAGTTGCCATCATACTCCTAACATAAGTATCGACGGAGTCAGAAATTTTACTAACGAATGTTAAAATATAAAAAAATGGATATGTATATAACAAATAGAAAGAGTCCATGTATAGTATTAGAAAAAGGATCAAAAACGTCCTTATTCAATGTAAAATTAAATAAGAATATCTCTCATTAATAGTTCGATTCAAAAATATTCTTATTATTAATTATTTGATTAAAAAATATCCTTATTATTCATAATTTGGCTAAAAAAATGCCTATATTGTTAACAACAAGAGCCTGTTTTTTTTTAATCCAAACTATTAACATCAGGAACGTACATTTTTACACCTAATAAAAATATTTTTTTTCAAAAAATGTTTTTCTTGTTTCTTTTCGTTTAAAATTCTTTTAAATAATAAAATGGTGGAAATTAGGAAAATGAATTTTACCGTATCTAAATAAAAATCAATTATGTGTTACTATGCTCTTATATATATGATTTATATTATCAGTTAAAAAAGCATGAAATTATTTAACTGTATTTAATAAAATGGCATTAAGAACAATAAAAAAAACTTCTTACTTTTTTATTAGTTATGTTAAAGAAATTTTAATAGAAAAGAAATCAGAAAAAAGATTTAAAAAAAAAATAATGTGCTTATAAAGGAAAGAAATAACATGTTTAGCATGAAAAAGACATTTTAAACCTAATTAAGTAACAATAGGGATATTTTTGAATAAATATTTTAATATGAAAACTATTTTAATTCAACTTCATATAGTTTAAGAACATTTTAAATCTTTTTCTATATCATATTTACCCATGAAATTAAAATTTCAATCTAATCAAATAGTATAATTTTTCATATGTCTAAATTAATTTTGCACTATGGCTAAAATAACATTAACAATTAGAAAAGCCAATTAAAAATGAAAATTACTGTGGATGATTTGCAGTTATAACTCTGATCTCTTTGAGAAGCTCTGGCTCCCTTGGGTACACACTAGTCTCCAATACATACTTGTATTATCACAACAAAAATATACATCTATTAATGGATTAATTATAAGTTAACAAAAGGAAAAATTAAAAAATACACATAAGAGTAACAATTAATTAATAGATAATAAGTAAGAATACTATTGATCCTTTCTAGGAGGATGAGGGTGGGAAGATAGAAAAAAAAAAATACTCCCGCTATTTTATTTTGTTTGTTCAATAAATTTTAATAGATCAATTGATTGATTATCTAAACTTTCGCCTTATTGGTTCAGACTAAGGGTGGCAATTGGGTGAGTTGAGTCAAATTTGGACGGATCATAATAGGTTAAGACAACAATCGGGTCAAGACCCAACCCAATCCAAATTTGCTTGGATCAAAACGGGTTAGGTAGTGAGTCATATAACGGGTCAAGATCCAACCCAACCCAATTTTTACTAAGCTTAATTGTTTTATTTGTTCTTTTAAAATATTTTAGTACCTAATAAAATTATTATTTTTCTTTATTATGGCTATATATAACATATCAATTGAAAAAAAAAGTTTTTTAAAAATATTTTGACACGATTTCTCATAAGCCAATTCATGTTACTTATCAACCCAATTTTTAATGAGTTGAAATGGGTTGAACTAATAACCCGCCCAAACTTAAACGGGTTGAACTAATAACCCGCCCAAACTTAAACGGGTTGAGTGAGTTAGGCGGGTCGGATTTGATTTTACCACCACTAATTCAGACTTGTAATTCCCTTCCCTAGCCCTAGTTTTTTTTTTTAACAAAAAATATTTATTTGATTTTAACCTCTCATAGAGTTTTAAAAAATATTATTATCTTAAATTAAAGATTTATAAAATATACATAAATATTTTTAAATTTTATGATTTTAGACATATCAGGTAAGAAATTGAAATTAAAATTTTTTAAAAATAAATTAGGGGTAGAAAAAAATGGAAAAGGGGATCATAACACGAATAATCGAATCTTCACTAACAAAATAGAAATTTATACAGTCAACCAATTGATAAATTAAATGATTATCAAAAAAAATTGTAAAGAAAAAAAAACACAATTTATTTTTAAAAATAGAACAAACAAATTAAAACGGAAAAATAATAAGAATTAATTAGATACCTCAAACAATTCTCGACTCTGCAAGAGTCCCTTTGAGCCATCGGAGTTTGGAAGCGCCATTTCTTCAGTCTAAAATGGAAAAAATAATTTTTGTTTCTACTTTTGTAGAGACAAACAAAAAGGGATATTTATATTATTAGCATCACTTTCAAGAAAGTCACTTTTTTTTTAAAAAAAAAGAAAAGATTCTTTCGATATTTCCAAAGCTATGACCATATATATTCTTTTCATTAAATTTTTTTTATTTAATTTGATTTAATACGGAGTTTAAATTGATAAACAAGACTTTAATTTTATTGTCGTCAATTAAAATTATGTGAATATATTAAAATGTTATTTAGTTTTGTGGCCTTAAAACATGTCAGGTAGAAAGCTAAAATTAAAATGTTTCAAAAAAGGAAATAAATCATTCTTTTCAAAAAAAGGAAAATAAGAGATTATTTTTAAACAGATGGAGTTTATATATTAATTTTTAAATATTCATAATCAAATTTTTTATTTTGCCACTGTCTTCATAGTCCAAAGCAGGCCAGGCATTTGTCGTATCTCAACTCCTCAAAGAGATGAAGTTTGAATTTGAATTTGAATTTTATGAATTTTAAAATTTATAATAATAATAAAATAATTTTAAATGATAATAATTAAAATTTAATTTATTGTTTGCAATAAATTTTAAAGTGACAGAAAAATAAATTGCAATTACAAACAAAATACGAAGAAATATAATTTTATTCATTAAGATTGTGAGTACAAATTCGTTCCTCCCTTGATTCTTTTCTTATAAGATTTATCCATGATTCGAAGGCCGTTAGTGGCGTATTTCTCAAACTAGGATGATTGATTTTGATCTCTTTATGAATATTTCCTGAATTCGCGGAATATTCGAAGTCTTGTCTTCATAGTTCGAGGGCTGTTAGTGGCGTATTTCGCAAACTAGGATGATTTGTACTTGATTTTCATAATTCGAGGGTTATCAGTGGTGTATTTATCGAATTAGGATGATTTAGACTTTATCTGCATGAGAGGATTTGTAAATCTTCTTGAAGTATTTGATAATCAAGAAATTGACATATTTTGATCCCTTTGTGAATACCCCATGAATTTGCAGAATATTCATGGATGTTTCTTCAAGGAAATATAATATCTTTTATATATGCATGAATTAGGGTTTAGGATTGAATAACCTCCAAAAATTCTAATTGAAATCAAATATATCTTGTAGAATCCAATTATAATTGAACACGTCTTACAGCTTGCATAGTCCTACAAATTTTTAATGTCTATATTAATAATTATATATATTAATAATTTTATTAATATAAATATATTATTTATTAAATTTAATCGAACTCATATGTAGGCTACTAACTACTCCTACAATTATTTGGAGGCCTTTTTTGAGTATGAGAGGGACCAAGCACCAAAGCCCACCATAGAAAAAGCATCTTCTGTCATAATCAAGAAATATAAAAGTACCCAAAATGACTCAAATTTCAACTGGTGAAGAATATTTTAGTAATTGTGTGTCTGGAATAATTAATGTGTATTTGGTAAATGTATTGATAAGCTGAGAAATCTTAGTAGGCGTTTGGCCATGCGATATCATATCATGATATGAAATTATGAGATAAAATTAGCGTTTAAAAATGTGCACGCTGATTTCATTTTGTGATTTCATATCTTGAGATGAAATCCCAAATTCTTTAAAAATCATGATTTGGAAATTCCATATCATGATTTGGGATTTTCCAAATATAAAAATTGACTCACAAGTTTATATTTTATAAAAAAAATCACATTTATATCTAAGGGTGTCAAAAGAATATGAAAAATCGACGAACTGACCGAACGTAGCTAACCGAATCAAATCGATTTATGTCATTTTTCAATAAAACAGTGAACTTTTATTTAAGTGTATAACCATCCCGAACAATTGGGATGATCATTTTAATTTATGAAAAAAATCAAAAAATTCTCGAACCGAATAACCTTAAGTGTATGTAAATATATTTTTTATATATTAACAATATGTTAAATTTAATATATAAATATATTTTATAACATTTTTCAATTATAAATATAACTTAGGTGCTAGGCCTCTGCTAATTGGACAACTTTGGGTCTTTGCTCTTTAATTAGCCTTTAATTAATTAGGTTTAAAATTAAAGATACTATAATAGATACTCTATCAAACAATACAGTGAAACCTATGCAAGCATTCCTATTAAATGTTTAAGATCAAACAATACGACAACAAAGTTTTACATTCTTGACTTCTTGGTGAAGAATTGAACAACAAAGTATTTTTTCAATAATATATTTGCGAAAGAGATATTTTAATAATAGTATTTTGAGGTGATATTTTAAAAGTGAAAAAAAATTGAAAATTAACAGAACCATACCGATACCGAAGAGAAACCGATATGATTGGGATGGTTTTAAAAAATCTAATTTTGGTTATGCATTATAAAATACTCGAAAAATTGGGATGGTATAATTTTAAAAGAATAACCGATCGAACCGTCCCATTGACATCCCTATTTATATCTACTAACCATTTGTTTCCTACGTAAATAAAATTTATAATTCATATAATTATTTTTAAACCGTTTATGTCTCATATAACAATTATTCTCACCAATATAAAAAGAATTTACTTCAAATTAATTCTTAATTTACCATTTATATTCGCCAAATTCATGATTTTTTAAATCTAATTTATTACTATTTCATTCAAATCATTGTTTGATGAATTTTTTTTTAAATCATTATATTGAGTGGGCAAGACTAACCACTGTGGCATTAATTGAAAAAACAATTTTCTTAGCTATTGACAACTTGAACACTTCAATTTAATTTTTTTTGTTGAATTAAGATTTGATCAATAAATGTTGTATTTTTTCGAATAGTTTTGTGACTGTGTATTATGCAATTTTAATTTTTCTTACTTATTTGGCAAGATTGTATAAAGAAGTGGGACAATTTTAATAGTTTTACAACTTATGGGGTTTTTATGTTTATGTGAAAATATACAATATAAAAAGTCTAAATCGCATGTCCAAACAAAACTTTAACTTCATTTCATGATTTCATATTACGATTTTATATCGCATAGCCAAACGGGCCATTAGTATATTGATTGGTTGGCTATCAAAATTTTACTTTGACTTGTAATTTTTCTTTTTCATTTTTTTCCTCAATTTTTTTATTTATTTGATACGAATATATCTGATTTTCCTTTCCCCATAAGCACATCAATTTAATTTGAGGTGCACAACATTCGTTAACTTCAAAAAAAAGTTAATTTGTATAAGAGGGTGTTTGGATTGGCTTAAAAGTTAGTTAAATCTACTTTTAAGTCAGTTTTTGACTTCTGAAAATGTTTGACAAATATAAAAAAATAACTTAAAATAAGTCAAAATGACTTAAAATAAGTTAGGAAGTGTTTGACAAAGTTAGAATAACTTAAAATAAATTTAAAATGACTTTAAAAAAGTTAAAACCAAAAGTAGGTCTCTACCTACTTTTTATTTTTTGACTTAAAAGTCATTTCAATTTGACTTTTTATTTTTTAACTTAAAAACTATTTTTTTAAGCCAATCCAAATAGGCTCTAAGTATATACCTTAAAAAGTTACTATTATATGTTTTAGTTGATTTTTTTTTTGTTTCTTTAGACTATTTTATTGGAAATCGAAATTTTCAGATGTACTTCTAAATTATAAGTATGTTTGTGAAATTGTTCAGCCACTTTACGTTTAGTTTCTTTATATTTAGTTTGTTATATAGAATGTGAAGTATTTATAAAGATAATAAATAATTATGTCATTATTGAGTTAATTTTCCTTTACACCAAATTGTCATATATTTGGGTATCTAGGAGCTATTTTACAGAAAACGATTTTTTTAGTTTTTCGTGTGTTTTTTATGAACATTTTGTTGATTTGACTTACGAACGATTTTTTGAAGAATCTTTATGGAACCCTCTGTAGGGAGTTGGGGAAGCAGTACATGAAGCCTCACTATTTTTTGCACATATTTTAGGCACTTATGAGCCATTTTACAGGAATAAGACGATTTTCTCAGTTTTTCTTGTGTGTTAGTTCATAAATATTTTGGTCATATGGGTTTCAAACAGTTTTTTGCAAAATCTTTTCGGAACCCTCCTAGGGAGTTGAGTGAGCAGTACGTGAAGCCTCACCATTTTTACACATATTTTAGGCATTTAAGAGCAATTTTACAAGAATTAAGTGATTTTCTCAGTTTTTCGTGTGTGTTAGTCAATAAAATTTTAGTGATATGGCTTTCGGACGATTTTTTGCAAAACCTTTATGGAACCCTCCGTAGGGAGTTGGGGGAGCAGTACATGAAGCCTCACTATTTTTTGCACATATTTTAGGCACTTATGAGCCATTTTACAGGAATAAGGTGATTTTCTCAGTTTTTCGTATGTGTTAGCCCATGAATATTTTGGTCATATGGGTTCCAGACAGTTTTTTGCAAAATCTTTACGGAACCCTCCGTAAGGAGTTGAGAGAGCAATACATGAAGCTTCACCATTTTACACATATTTTAGGCATTTAGGAGTCATTTTACAGGAATTAGGCGATTTTTTTAGTTTTTCGTGTGTTAGCCCATGAAATTTTGGTGATATGGCTTTCGAACGATTTTTTGCAAAACCTTTATCGAACCCTCCGTAGGGAGTTGAGGGAGCATTACGTGAAGCCTTACTATTTTTTACACATATTTTGGACATTTAGGAGTCATTTTACAGGAATTGGGGGATTTTCTCAATTTTTCGTCAGTGTTAGCCCATGAATATTTTAGTGATATGATTACCAGACAATTTTTTTGCAAAACCTGTACGGAACCCTCATTAGGGAGTTAGGGGAGCAGTACGTGAAGCCTCACCATGTTTTGCACATATTTTAGGCATTTAGGAGCCATTTTACAAGAATTAGATGATTTTTTTATTTTTTCGTATGTGTTAGCCCATGAATATTTTGGTGATATGGCTTCTGGGCATTATTTTTGCAAAACTTTTAAGGAACCCTCCGTAGGGAGTTGGGGGGCACAGTACGTGAAGCCTCACTATTTTTTGCACATATTTTGGACATTTAGGAGCCAATACACAGGAATTAGGAGATTTTCTCAACAAAAAAAAAATTGTGTGTTAGCCCATGAATATTTTGATGATATGGCTACCAGACGACTTTTTTGCAAAACCTTTACGGAACCCTTCATAGGGAGTTAGGGGAGTAGTACGTGATGACTCTGTCACAACCTGATTTCTCAAGTCATGATGGAGCCTACCAACCCACCAGTAGGCAAGCCAACTCTATCCCGAAACTTAACAGTAATAGGACTAAGAGTGGAAACTCATCCAAAACCAAACGGAAGCATATAACAAGAACACATAATCGAAAGCTGAAACGAAACCAAACTAAATATATACGAGTAACCTCCCAAAACCTGGTATTACATGTACAGAACCACTAACAAGAGTACAAGTCCCAAAAGTGGATTGCAGAAACAACTGTCTCGAAAACAAAAGACAAGCCGAAATATAAATACAAAAGGAGACAGGTAATCCCAGAATGCCATGTGCTCATCCTTGTCTCCTAAACTGACAGTTGCAGGCCCAATCTCAACGCTGATAACTGGTGCTCGGACCTGCATCACGAAAACAGATGTAGAGTGTAGCATGAGTATCAAAACAACAGGTACCCAGTAGGCATCGTAGGCTGATTAAGAAAGAAAGGTAAAAACAGGCAGAAAAGATAGAATCAACAACAACAGAAGTCAACAGAACGGAAATAGAAAAGCGGAAAGTAAACTGAGTATAGATAGGCTAAGCCCAGCTGGCCCTCATAAGACCCGCTGGGTACACTCGTGCGCAAGTTTAAATAAAACCCGAACGGACCCCCACAAGCCCGACAGGTACACAGAAGAGCTATAACTACGGGATCAAGGAAACCAGAACACCGAACCGATCAATCACCCAACACTGAGCCAATTACAAGTCTGACTCCCCAAACCAATTCGCCAATCCTGTTAGCCACCCCGGGGACATGAACCTAGCCAGTCGAGTGCTAAGAGGGGGTACGCCGACCCTTCCAAATAACCTGATATCTAACTGCCCAATAGGCTATCACTCCGAGGGCCCTGCCCTAGGCCCAGCCCATGCCAGACGAGTGAGCCTTCTAACACTCCGGGGGCCCTGTCCTAGCCAGACGAGCGCGTGGGCTATGTCTACTCCGAAGAGGACCCCGAATAACACATATCCAGCTGCCCTGCCAGCTAATCACTCCGGGGGCCCTGCCCATGCCAGCCAAGTGAGTTAGCTATCACCCTCGGGGGCCCTGCCCTGCCAAACAGAGTGTGCAGGCCATATCAACTGCGAAGAGGATCTCATCTAACTCAAGTTTGTGGGTCGCCGCCCACTCCCAATCACATCAATGTCCACGAATCAATTCAAAGCCACTGTGGATCGACAAACACTCCAATCAATCCTTAACACAGAGTCGGATAAAGCCAACACGAACAATACAACGCAAGACTAAACATCACGAGCCCCCCCCCCCCCAAGGATATCAGCGAAGGCTCCCAGTCTAGCACAATCCAATCGTCAATCGGTGCAAAACAACATCTTCTGGCAGCATCCCACAACCGTAGAGATAGAGGGAAAATAATCGAAAGATCCGAAAGCCACGAAACGCCTATATATATACTCAAGTTTATTCGAAGTATTCCAATGGTGTAATGCCGTCGACTTCATCATTGACAAGGTTCAAAGAAAGGGTGGGCCATTGATAAAGAATCGATGGAAAAAACTTCTAAGTTAACTTATTTCTAATTATATAAAAAGATAATTTTTTATAAATAAACTAAAAAAAATATGTCACATAAAATGAAAGCTATGAAAATAATATTTTAGGCGATTTTAACCTATTGTCTATTGATCACTCTTTTTGTATAAATATATACTCCGTTCATTATGTTAGTTGTGGCTGTGGGAAAGCCACTCAAGCATTATTTAAAATGCCTTATTTTTATTTTAATTTATTAGTCCTATTATAATTCGTACACATTTTAAAAAGTAAAAAATACTTTGAAATTTAAAGTTTTACATTTAAAATATGTTAAATATATCAAAATATTATTTAATTTTATGATTTTAAACATGCCATGTGGAAAGTTAAAATAAAAATTGTAAAAAGAAAGAAAAAAGAAGGGACATTCTTTTTTAAAATGGACAAAAATACAGAACAAATAAATTAAAACATAGTATTATATACATCAATTTTAATATTTACTACAATCCTGCACGTCTTTCTTAAAAAAATATTCCACCAAAATATGATGTACGAGTAATATTTAAAGACAATTTTATAATGCATTAACTAATAAGGACTCAATATTCTAAATACGAAGCGAATTTAAAATTTTAATTTTGTAGATTTAATTTTTAAGATTTAAAATATTATTATGATATATCAATTATTTATTATAATTTTTTACGCAATTTTATATTTTATATAGAAAAATAAAAATATTGAATCCAGATAATTCTGAGTTTAGACGAACCACAGATAAGATCTATGTCAGTGCACATGACGATGAGATGCAAAATGTTAGCCAGTGCACATGCCCATGATATATAAGATGCCTATGAACAACTACTGTCATGTAGTTGCCATTTCAATAAATACTAGATCTTTTGTTTTTGTCGGCGGTGGAAATAGAATTTTCACTAAACAATCGTTCTATTACTCGATATATATATAATAATAAAAGAACTAATAAAGAAAAAAGACAATCATATGTAGAAAATATTATGTGTGTAGATCGCACCTCAATAAGTATGTTGTAGATAGTATAAGCCTAATACAAATTTAGTGACGGCTTCCGTACGATTTGAATTCGTAATCTATAAGTTGCACAAAAACAACTTAGAAACACTAAAAGTTATCAAGTGTATAGAGAAAAACTTGAAGATAGAACTTATAGTGGAAGATGGTAGGTTAACTAGCATATAATTACACAAAAAGCAAATTGAGAAGAATAAAATCACACACAACTGACAAAACAAATAAAAAGTAGAATTTTGGTAGATCCTTGTTATTAATGAGACCAAGTTGGTAAGAAATTAGTAGAATCATATATAATTGGAGTTTAATTTATGAAAAGTGTGAGTTTCCTCCTAGCTTCCTTTATCCCTAACCATGCTGCTCACTAGATGTGCCTATATATTGGTTGAGATTGTTTACTAGCAAGTTTATGCACCTACCTTGAGAGTGAGTACAAACAGAGGCGGATTTAGAATTTGGAAGTTTCGGGTGTCATACTGTGCAAATAGAATAAACGGGTTGGTTTCTTCGATTTTGGGCTACAATTCATTTTTTTTCCAATTTATATTGACACCTCGATAGAGTATGCATATTTAGTAATGTTCTCTTTTAGATATTCTAAGATTAAAGATATTTGAGTGGTCCAAGTTTTTTTTTTTTTGGTAGGAATAAGAGGCTTTATTCTCTAAAACATTGAGAAAGAAAACAATTTTTCGCGTTATAAATTTGAATTTGTATAAACCGTCTAGTATTGTTACCTCAATGTATTCATATTTCATTATCTTTATGTGTTGTTCCAAATATATAGTTGAGAAACAATAAAAAAATCACAGTTTCAACCCAGTCATGTTCACTTAGCACAAACGTTAGTGAAAGATCTAAGAACCCTTTAAATTTTAAAAACTTTTAAGTCCTAACATGATAATATCTATCGTTTTTAAAACTTACAATTTTTTTTAAAAATTTACTATTTAAGCGTAGTTTTATTAATATTAATGCAAAGTTTTATATATATAAAGTTTCAACCGAGCCGTCTGGATGCGATGGCACCCTTACCTTCTACCTAGATCCGCCCCTATATACAAAGCAAGAAACAATTCTTATTAGCAAGAGAGGTAGATCTAATAGTAGGTGTTTTGAGTTGTAACCTTATATGTTTATTCAAGCATTATTGTAGGTTTTTTTCTAAGAGATTTAAAAAAAAAAAAAATTAGGCTAAGAGATTAGCTTGGAGGTAGTAGCTACAATTGTGTTTATTTAAGACTGTTAAGTAACTAGAAATTTTTAGTCTAGCTCTTAGGTTATAATTAATTAATTAAAGAGGTTTTTTAATCGAAATTATTTACTGTATTGTTTTAAGTGATGTTTTTGTAAGAGAAATTTTGAAGATGGATTGGAGTTTTTACTCCCTTGAGCAAAGATGATTTTTATCTATAAACTTATGTGTTATTTACTTTTCGCACTTTACTTGTTGTATGAGTTGGTTGGATCGGACCAATTACTTAACGTCCAAGTTTTTGAGTGTTTAATAGGCAAAATTTGAATAGGTCGAAAAAATATAAATATTATTCATATCCTCTAGGGTTCTAAGTGGCATACCAAACTAACACTTATAGGGAGTGATCGGTATGATGGAAAGTATTTTCTAGAAAATTAAGTGGGGTTATTGTTTATTTATTTTTGTGTTTGGTATGTATGTAAAAAATATGATCCTAAAATTATTTATATATAATTTAGACAAATGTTATGAGAGGTAGAGGTTGGATGGTGAGGGTGAGTGGTGGGGATGGAAGCTACATGAGTGGGGATGAAGATGAACCGATGAAATGTGTTGAAGGGTTGGAAAGACACAAATGTCACTTGTAATACTTGTTTCCCATACGTCCATTAAGAAAGTCATTTTCTTCAATTTTAAGCAACTTATTTTTACAAAGAAAATATTTTCCAAAATTTTGACCAAACAATTACATGAGAAAATCGGAAACTGTGAAATTCAAGAAAATCAGCATATCCTTATTACTCTCTTTAATAGGTTCATTTCATATTTTCTAGCCCCAAGACAATAATAATGGAGATATATTACGGCCTTGATCTCCTGATCATCAACTTAAACCTCATTCTTCTGCAATTAATTTGACGAATTAGTCTCACTCTTCATACTAACAACTTTGCAATGTTTTCCTCCGTATCGAACACACCCATAATCTCTACTATTGTTGCATCTTCGAAAAGAACATAAGCAGAAAAATCCACTCAATCATGGCTACAAAAGAAATACTATCATTATTTTTTATACTTAATTCTATTAAGACAACCAACGTTTTTGTACTTGTGGAATAGAAAATATAATAGAGTTAATATATAACTATATTTGCAACACCATCTTCTTGAATAGTTTACTTGTTGAAAATAGATAATTATTCTCATAATATATAATCCCACTTTTCAAGTTTTCAAGAGTTACCCAATATACCTTTGTGTTTTAAACAAAGGGTGTCACGCCAACTAAGTAAAAGATTTAGCGGTAATAATGTAATTATCGTCATATTATATTTAGCAGTAATAATAAATATGAATATTCATAATCAACACTTTATAGAAATATTGTTAAAGGTTTTAGTTGGATGCAATGACATTAACTCAATTACCGCTAAATATTTTTGCGACAATAAATATTATCGCTAAAAAGAAAATTTATTATCATTACAAATCTCCTTTTTGTAGTGTGTATTCAATATGCAATTTTTTTGTAAGGTGCGATCTGTATGATGGAAAATATTTTCTAGACAAATATTATGAGAGGTGAGGGTGTAGAGTGGTGGCAATGGAAGCTACAAGGGTGAGAGCGAAGATGAACTGATGAAATGTGTTGGAGGGTTAGAAGACACAAATGTCACTTGTAAACTTGTTTTCCTTACATCAATTAAGGAAGTCATTTTCCTCAGTTTTAAGTGATTTATTTTCATAAATAAAATATTTTTTCAGAATTTTGATCAAACAAACATGAAAGATTCGAATATCATGAAATTCAAAAAAGTTGATGTTTCCTTAATATACTCTCTTTAATAGGGTCGCCTCATATTTTCCTTAACCTAATTAATCTACCCCTGAGGGATCCCAATCTCATGATATATATTATAACCTTGATCTTCCATTCATCAACTCGAACCTCATTTTTCTGCAATTAATTTTACAAATTAACCTTACTCTTCAGGTCAACAACTTTTGCAATGTTTTTCTTCGTACCAAACACACCAATAATTTCTACTCAATCATGGCTACAAAAGAAATACTATCATTATTTTTCATACTTTTATTATGACAACCAACGTTTTTGTGGTTGTGTAATTGAACACAATATAATAGAGTTCATATATACCTATTTCCAACGCCATCTTCTTGAATAGTTTACATGTTGAAAATACATAATTATTCCCATAATATATACCCAATACCTTTGTGTTTAAAACAAAGGGTATATTCGATAGGTCAATTTTTTCATGTTCGATTAATCAAATATTTTAATTAAAAAAAATTTAAAATAAAGAAAATATTTTTTCTAGTAAAAGCAGGAAAAATAAATTCCACTAGTGACATTTCATATTGATTGCGTTCTTCCACCCTCGCAACTCCTATCCTCCACCACGCCCACACTCTTACCCCCGTCTCACCTTTGTCTCTCGTAGTATTTAATTAGATTATACACAAATATTTTTAGAACAATATACTTTATTTATATATCGAATATAAGAAATTCACAATTTTTTATATAAAAAAAATATATTTTTCTTCATACCGAACATATCCAAAGGGAAAAATAACATGACAAACAAGATAAAATCTTGTATAAAAGACAAGAAAAGATGGAAAAAGTATAGAACCAATCAATATAGTACTTATTATTTTAATTAATTAAATCTCTCCTGATTCTGCTGCAGAAGTGGGACTTAAAATAAAATTAGAAGTCACTATTACAATTAGTTGTATTAATCATTAGTTTTAATTAGGGAATCATTAGCACGTCAATAAGCCACTCGTGCACAACTAATTACATCTGTCAATTCAATACTAATTTAAATAATTAATGTGATTGGATCTCTGTTTGTTTAGATCTCAAATATTATTATTTCTAATATGGATATATGTTCATAAATAATAAGTAGTACTAGTAACTAGTAAGTAACAAATTATAATTTTACTATGAATTAATCAAGTGTATTTTTATGAATCAAAATCTCAAGTGGGAGGCATTGCTCGAAAAAAAGTTAATTGATTCGATTTTCTTTCTTTCTATTTTTTATTTTTGTTTTATCTCTTGGACGAATTTTGGGTATGAATAATGCCCTACTAGTTAAATAGGCGTAGAAAAAAATTGCCTGATAAAAAAAGGTAAGGTGCACCTTTTTGTTTCATGAAATGTAATACGATGAAAATTTGTGTGTCTCGATAAAAAAAATATTACTGAAGTATATTATAAGATTATTTTTTCTTGTTGTCATGTGATCAACCTGCGAACAAGATAAACCTATATATAGAAACTAAAAAAAAAAGGGGATATCACTATATGAATAATGTATACTTTGATCATATTGATAAATTAGAAGGCAAAGAATACCTTTATGTAAGTTTCCTTTAATCAATTATCAAATGGGCTCTGAATAAAGCTTCAAACTTGGAAAGGATATTTAATAAGTAATGAACTAGCTAGATATTACTCCCTCCATTCATCTTTATTGTTCAGTATTCACTAACTCGCACACCTTTTAGGGAGCAATAGATAGAATAATAATTTTATAATATCACCGTTTGAATGTAATAAATTTAATGTTTTGGAAAATGTATTAAGAAAATGACTATTGTAATAGTAAGTACAAAGTAGGAACAAAGTGATAAATTATTTCTTAATTTTCAAAAAAGGAAGTAGAACCTCTTTAAATTAGTACTCGATAAATTAATAAACTCTCTAAGATACTCCCTCTATTTCAAATTAATTGAATTGTTAAGGTGTTTCACACCTTTTAAGAAAAGAAGATTAAGACTTAAATTAGGCATAGCTTTCCATTTTTATCCTTATTAATTATTGTCAAATTTATGATTAAAATAACGAAACATTAATTATATAAGTAATTCCAATACAAATTAATGAAGGGTAAAATTGGAAGAATATTATAAAAATAGTCTTGAAGATTGAACAATTAAGTTAATTTGAAAAATGAAAAATGTCTCAATAATTCAATTAATTTAAAATGGAGGGAGTAATATTTTTCTCCAATCGTAACTTGGGCCATTTGAAAAAATCACTGATTTCGATAAGATAATATATTTTAAGAAGACCCCTATATAAATATATGGTTCCATTAATACTATAAATTAACAATTCTTTAAAATTACAAAAATATCTAAGACAACTAGTGAAATGTGATTCTAGTGTTTTTTGGTAAAATTTAATTCTAGTTGAAACTCATCTCTAACTTTTCTTATTGCAACAAAAAGTTTTGGTGTTGTCTTCCCGAATTGCACCAAAAAATTGTGAAGAGTTCTAGATGAAGTGCTTTCTTATGCGTAATTGGTTCCAAATGCATTGTATCATCTTCAACTTCATCATCAACATTATTTTCTCCGATGGTATCCACAATTTCTTCTAAGCTATAGACCTCTAAACATGTATCATTTTTCACTCGGGTAATCTAACAAGCTATTGACATCCATTTTATTGTAGTAACCGAGATTATTAGTCATGACCTCAAATTCATAAATGTTGATTTCACAAGGGGGCTCATTTAAATTTTTTGAGGCTTCATCCCGAACGATGTGATCAAAATTAACCTTTATTAAATCTCAAAAACACTCTTTCAATTAATAAATATTAATTTATTAATTAAATTATATTTTTATAAAATAATAATATTTTATGATTCCGACAATATTAATTTAAAGAAGTTTTACTGTATATAAATAAATATACATTTTTAATATAATAGACAAATAAAGTGGACGGAGGGAGTAATAAATTGAATGGGTGGCGAAAGCTAAATAATTTTAAAGAAATTATTAAATTTATTCCATAAAACTTATATATTAATAATGAGGCACAAAAAATCATGTTTCTGATAACGAGACAAAGAATTCTAAAAGAATTAACTTGAAACTAAAATCATCATAAATAAGAAAAAAAAAATTAATGTAAATAAATGATGACATGAAGACGGGATGGAGTAAATATATTAATTGGCTCTTCCGATCATTTTTATTTGTCATATTTAGATTTGGCATATTTATTTAATAAAATAATAATTAACATTATTATTTTATTATACTATCCTTATTAATTGATGTTTAGGTTAGGTCTTGAAAAATTATTTGGGAAATAAGTAATTAACGTTAAAATAAAACATGAAAAAATATAATTGTGTTTTCTTAATATTTAAAAATAATAAGTAAAAAGTGAAAACTTATTTTTAAAATAAAGAAAAATTACCTAAATACACAACTTATATTATCAGATTTTCTAAAATTTCCTACCATTTGAAAAAATCACAAAAATCTCTATTTTCGTCACTCTCTCTCCTACTCTCGGATACATCACTCTTACGCGATGTATCGGGACAGGTGTGTCTTGCATCAATAAAGGTAATATGTCAGGACGCTATCGGGACGAGATATATCGGGACGTTGAGAGAAGTATCGGGACAGGTGTGTATTGTATCAACAAATGTAATGTATAGGGACGCGATGTATCGGGACGTTAAGTGATGTATCAGAAATCCTTAAATTTTAAGGAATTTCTGTAATTTGAAAAAGAATAGAAATATGATGTAATTAACTCTTAATACTATAAAATTTGTATATATTTTTTAAACAATAATGAACAATTTAAAAGTTAAACAGAGGAAGTAATTAAGAGAAATAAGTTCTCCATAATTTACGGACTACCTGCACAACCTTAACTAAATTAAAGAAGAAAAACATAAAAAACTTGGATAAGTTACATAAATCACACATAATGTAAAGATGAAATTACTATCTATCTCTATTTTTTTTAATTACAATAATCCCTTAAAATTAACTCAATCTAGATACACTAATGATAGCGATGATACATTAATACATTAATACAGATACATTATTAAAATAAGGGATTTCCTAATCCGGATACATTAATGAAAGCGCGGATACATTAATACATTAATACGGATACATTATTAAAATAAGGAATTTTAGAGATTTTAAAAAGATATAGGGAAATATGAAAAATAGTTTACTTAAAGCTGTGTAATTTAGTAATTTTTCCAAAACTGAAACTTTATATAAATATGATTAGTAGTAATACACAATAGAAGAACTGGGGTATTTTCAGGGCGTTTTAACTTCTTTTTTTATTTTCTACTCGATGTTCGAATCTGAAAAAGTTAAATATACGTAATTTTGTTTTTATCTAGTAAAGTAGAGAGATTATTTGAGATAAATCTCGATTGATCAAGTAAAATATATTAAAATTAAGTACGAAAATAAAATAAAATAGCAACACCAAAAAATATAATAATCGAAGTAAAGGAAATAATAAATGATAATAAAATTGAAGACAAAGATGGTAGGAGAATAATAATAACAATACAGATAACGTGATAATGGTCGACTTCCTATTAACTTTCTATCCTAATCCTTGATGTCCACACCTTCTTGTCTAGGTCATGTCTTCGAAAGTTACACGTGTGTCATATCTCTCCAATACTTTTTCGGTATATCCCTACTTCTCCTTGTACCCACCATAGTTATTTACCTTCTAACACCTCCTCACCGGGATATTTAATTTGTGCATCTCCTCTACACATGTTCGAACTATTTCAATCTCACCTCCCTCATCTTGTCGACAACGTCGGAGGCCACTCCCACCTTGTCTCAAATATCTTCGTTCATAATCCTATCTCTCCTAGCATGTTCATACTTCCATCTCAATTTCCTAATTTCAACTACATTTATTTTCTGAATATGCAAGTTCTTCACTGATTAATAATTGATCGAACGATTATCACTTTATAAAACTTAATTACCTTTTAAGTTTTGATAGCGTATTCTTATCCCACAAGACATCAGAAGAACATCATGTTTAATTACTTCTAGTAATTGGTTGATCTACCTCAATTACACAAGTAATGTTGGGTCTTAATCAATTACTTATCAAGAAAAAACACATGGCCAGCCATCCATACATGCACAAATATAAATATTTTAATTTTATTTGTGAATCTCCATTATGGACAGATTATAATTATGACTTATAATTAATTATCCTTCTGTTACGCTCCCTCCAGCTCAGACCACCTCAGTAACCCATGTTCAAAATTTAATGACAATGTAATATTAAACAAGTGGAAATTATTATAGACCTTGCAGGCTAAATATGTAGCACCTTACCAAATTTCAAGAAATGCTCATGTTACTATCATATGCAATTGATAAGATTCTTATTCCCAAACACCATTTAATTATTTTTCTTAATTCTTCATCTTATAAATGACAACATTGTTGTTATAGAGTCTTTATAATTGTCACCATCATAAATATTTTCCTCTCAAGAAAAAATAATAAACACCAACAATGCCTACTACTACTTCGAAATCCAATCACTTTAGGTCAATAAGTTTGCCAGGAAGATCACATTCTAACCATGTTCGATCAATCAGCATGCCTCGATGTTCACATCAAACCACAGAAAAACTTAAAGAAGCTATCAATAATCTCAAAGCATTGGAAGTATCAAACACATCAACACCAGAGGTTATGTACAATGGTTTACTTGGTCTAGAGGAGTTATACAAATGTGTGAATGTTTTACTTAACTTACCTCAAACCCTTCAAGCATTCTCCCAATATCGTCTTGGGAAAATGGTTGAAGATTTATTGGATAAATCAGTAAGGCTTCTTGATCTTTGTGGCACTACTAGAGAACTTGTATTGCATTATAAAGAAAATGTTCGCGATCTTCAATCCTCTCTCAAGAGGAGGAAAAAGGATTCAACAATGGAATTAAGCATGACTAAATTCACATCCTTTAGCAAGAAGATTAAGAAAGAGGCTAAAAGATTAGTCGTGGTGTTAAAGCAAATGGATCAAGAGACTGAAAGGGCATTTGTACCCAAAAATGCAGATCAAGATACAGTAGATATGATTAAAACACTTAAGGAAGCAAACGCTATGCGTATTTCCATGTTCCAAATGTTCTTGTCCTTCTTATCTGTTCCACTTATGAAGCCAAAAGTGTCTAAATGGTCATTGGTTTCGCGGTTATTGATAAACACGGAAAGATTAGCAGGCAAAGGCCAAGAAGAAAAGATGGATTTGGAAACCAAGTTAGAAACATTCGAGGGTCACCTTGATAACTTTGAAAATGGTTTGGAAGGAATATATAGATGCATGAGTAGATCAAGAAGCTCTCTCTTGAACATCTTGAAGGAACTTGGGTTCAGTACACCTATGTGGTTCAACCTCGAATTATCTAAAGAAAAAAAAGAAACAACAGTTGAAAAACTCTTTGGAGAATACATGTGTCTCTTTAGAAAAAGTCCTAATGTTAGAACTTCTCGTTATAAAAGTGTACGTTCATTTTAGGAGAAAATAAAAATAAATGTTCACTCACTCTGCAACTTCATAGGAAAACGATCTCGTATGAAATATTTGGAACGATCTTTTATATAGGTAAGATCGTAGACTGTTAATTTATACAGTGTAATTCGTGTTTGAAGCACATGATTGCGCTATTTGAGTAATGAAACAAATACGGTAAATTTTGGGATACTATGTGTTATTGATTCGTGTTTTTTCGTTTTAAATTATCGTTCATAGCATTTGAATAATGTTTATGATGTTTTTGAATACGTTCTTTTTTTTTCTTTATGAAAATTATATTTATGTCGTAAAGGGCTATAGTAATCACGTATGTATACATGAAATATCTAATTTTATATTTTTAAAAAAATTCCACAAATTCATGTATTCCATAATTTTTCCTCTACATTGGCTATAGTAGTCATGTATCAATCAATTCAATCACCAATCAATCAAACAATCATTATATTATATAATTAAAATGGTCGGTGAAAAGGTAGTGGGGGCATCTCACCATAATTCAAAAAAGCTACATCTCATCATAATTCAAAAAAGCTACAATTAATTTTTTTAGAATTTTTTTGTTCTTTTATCTTTATTTCTATTTTTATTTATGTTTATCTTTTAAAAATTGAAAAGTATCTAAATGCATTACTCATTAAATGAGGAAAACATTTAAGAAAAGAAAAATGAGTCAAGAACTTACATTTTCTATCACTTCTAACTTTTATTTTCTCCTAAATTATTTAATAAATATATGAGGGAAAAGAAGAGATCTTTGGTTTTTGTAAATATTCCTTCCGTTTTATTTTATGTGGCATCGTTTGACTTAATACAATATTTAAGAAAAAAACACTTTTAAAACTTGTAATCCGAAATAATTTTTAGATATTTATGTGGTTGTAAATAATTTAACTTAAAGTAAAAGGAAAGTTTTAAAATTAAATTATTTCTAACAAAATAAGATAACATTTTTTTTAGACAGACTAAAAAAAAAATCATATAGAATGGGATGGAGGGACTAGTATATTACCTTCTCATCAACTCAATTTCACTGGGTTTTTAAAAACCATATTTGCGTTTGTCTTATTTGTATAAGTGTGTAAAGCGTGAATTTATTCATTAGTATATTATATAATTTTGATTTATGAAAGGTGATGCGACACTTGTCATAGGCTAAAAAGCTTCTCCCTTTCATACTAATTTATGTGATACTTTTAAAATTATGAGAATCAATCAGTTTTTTTCTAATCATGATTTTTTTCATATGGTTTTTAAATATTTTGAAGTTCCCTTAGTTATTATCATGATTTAAATTTGTGATGATAGTTTAGATTTTTTTTTAAACCTTCACTCGACAAAAATCCGTATGTACTGCCACTTGAATATCTTTGGAGTAGCTTTTGGAGCGTGATGTTAAGCATGTCATATCCCTCTGGTTGGTATTTTAATATGAGCTCATGATAGTTACGTATGGAAGGTTTTGTGAACATTCAATAATTTAGGTATGAAACTCGTAAAATGATGATGAGCTACGATCATCAATTCAACATGTTGTCTTGCCTAAGAACATCCATTTCAAATTAAAATCCTAACCCTCAAGCCTAGGCTTGATTCTGCAAAAATAAAGTGAGGCAACCTTCTTTTTCTTTTTCCTTGCAAAACATCAGTGTAACAAGGTATAGAATTAAAGTAAAATACAATGTACAAAAAAATAAAAAGGAAATGTTTACAAACCTAGCTAAGAAATTCTATTATTTGTCATCGTCATCGTCGTCATCATTCTTTGAAGGTCTATACTGTTGAACAACAAGAACTGAACCACTAATATCGAATTCTGGAGAAGCCAAAAAATCGCCTACTTTACCGAGCTCTGGACATTCTTCCCAATCACTCATTCCAGTTGTTAGTATTGAATGTCCTCGCCCGTCCTTTCCTACTATGAACAATGAATACATTTCAGCCATGTCTCTCAATGCAGACGCTGTGTCTGCACCATTTTCTACAACCTTTTCCACATATCCTACTTGACCTGTCGCCACATACCTGATCATTTCGAAAAATAGCTATCAATTATCACACCAGAATGAGAATATATCAACTTAATAACTACTGCTTTTGCTATTTATGGAAAGGATATTCACATATAAAGTAGGAATAATGCGTAAACAAACACTCAAACTTGACCTCAGCTAGCAAGTAAACGCTCCAACTTTGAGAGGACACCTCTACTTGATTACAACAGGCAACTAAACACTCCAACTCATCTTCCTCCTCACTGTGTCGCGTGGACACCCGATGTTTACATGACACATAAATTTTGGAGATGTCTAGATAATCATTTTGTAAGTTGGAGTGTTCAACTGACACAGTGGATACGAGTTGAGGTGTCTAGATGTGCATACTCAAAGTTGGAGTGTTTAACTATCAGCTGAGGCCAAATTTGAGTGTCTATTTATGTATTATGACAATTAAGTATATACAGAGTAAAAGGCGATAAAGTACTAGCATGTTAGATATGTAAAAGGCTTTCTTATTACCTGCTATGGAAATCTGCCAAAATCGCGCTATCTGTTTCTTTCTCTACTTCATCATTTGGTATTGCCATCAAGACATCATCCGTTTTGTGAGCAATGTTGACACCTGAAATTTGTCCTCTTGAAGACAAGGGAAGGAACCTAATTATGGTAAGATTTACGTGATGATCCATGCCAAGGCGTTTACTAAAGCCTAATGCTTCACGATCATCAGGTCCACCAAAAAATAAGATAGCAATGTGTTGCAGAGAGTCAGAACCCGAAGGATTTAAGCACCCTGCTGTAAGTCCACGGTCGATAAGAATGGCAACTGAACACGGGGCATGACGAAGAACTTTCTGATTTGCAGTTCGTATGCCTTGTTTACCATTTTCTAGCTTCCCATCGATTCTCTGGTGTTTGTGGAAAGGAAGGACAACAATAGATGCTCTTATGTCTTCAGCAGTGTTACAAACATCTGCATGCATATGTGAAAACGGAGACACAGCTTTAATCTGGTGAACCAATAACCCTGTCTCACTAGTGAACATATCCATGGCGTCATTTATCTCAACAACATCATTCCCACCATAATCATCTTCATCACTTAGTTCATCGTCCTCTCGTTGATTGTACATCAAATTAGTCTTTTTTTTACCTGGTAGCTCAACGAGATGCATCAAGTAAGGGGTTATTGGAACTTCTCTTGGCCCTCTGGAGGCTGCAACAAGTCCTAGCATGGTTGCCACTGGACGGGGACTATGCACACAAGTAAGTATTCGTAGTTCGGTTTCTGGATTATGAGATTCAAAATATATTTGCCTGTACCCAATGATGTCACTTTCTCTTCTCACCATGAAAGCTACTATTGGTCCCCATATCAATGTATTCACAATAATTGTTGCTATCATCACGTCATAGAAATTCTGGCTCGAAACAAGCTGCAAATTTGTGCAAACTTATTTCATGCTACTAATATAGTAGATAGGTAAAAGGTATTAGTTATCTAATTGTAAGAAGGTAGGACATAACAACACTATTATCTCACAGCATGTGACTTTCCATGAGCTTGCAGACATGCCACTTTAATATTGTCGTTTGTTAAAAGGATAAATAAGCACTTGAAAAGGCACAATTCTTTTGTCTTCTACTCAGTGGCGGAGCCAGAATTTTCACCGAGGGGTTTGAACACACGAAGAAGCCAAAGGGTTCAACATCTTACCTATATACATAAAAAATAATTTTAACCATGTACAAACAGTGTCATTTTCTATCGAAGGGGGTTCATTGGTTCGGATGAACCCCCTTCGCCCTACCTGGCTCCGCCCCTGCTTCTACTCATTAAAACTAGGTGTTTCTTTATTAAATAGTGCATTTGGATGGAGTTATTGTATAGGATTAGATTGATACTTCACGTTTCTCCATTTACCAATTTCTTTAAGTATGAAATCTGACATCAACCAATCTACTTGATCAAATCTTTTTAAGGTATAAAACTAACCAAACATAAGCTTTGTAGGTTTAAAATCAACACAAAAAATCATGCAAGATATATAAAATCATATAATATAAGCTTTAAGTTCTATTTCATGCTTATTCGAAGAAATTATGGAAAGGAAAACTTACGTCATTCGCCAAGCCAATCGTCAATGCTAGAATATCAACATGACCTTTTAGGTTCATCATAAAAGAAAGAAGCACCCCTTCTCTGTAAGGAATCTTTAGGTGAAAGCAAGCTGCCAGTGTTCCAACAATCTTCCCTCCGATGCTTGACAAAATAAGGATAGCGAATACCATAAAATTACGCAGATTTTTCAGCTTAGTTATATTTGCCCTGAAACCATGGTTGCCAAAGTAGATTGGAAATATGAAATTGTGAATTGGATATGTGAGTTTGATCAACAAAGTTCGAGCTGCTTTCCCTCCTCTAGGGAACATTGAGCCAATGAGGAAAGAAGCTATAATGCTGCTGAATCCAAGCTGTTCGAGGGCCATAGCAGCGATATAGAGAATCGCTACAAGTACAAATATTTCAGTATTTCCAAGGTACTTTTTGTTCCTATTCCTCCTATTCAACCAATTAGCTAGATAAATATTGATTACAATAACTATACCAACAATAAGAAAATAGAGAAAAAAGAAAAAGATCCATTTTGCAACTGAAGTTGACTTGTACTCTGAAAGTATAAACAATAGAAACACCGAATATGCATCGGCTATCAAGGAAGAAGATATAGCCAACTTGCCAGTCTCAGAAGTTCCAAACTTAAGGTCCGCTGCCACGCGGACAACAATCGGTGATGCTGCATTGGCTAAGGTTATTATGATCATTAAGGCCATCATGAATGAAGAACCATGGGAAGCTGTCTCTTGAAATACTAAGAAAGTGACAGCACCTGCAAAGACAGTACATCCTAAACTGCTGCCACATGCAATAATGCTTGCAGGGCGTATGTTGCGCATAAGATAAGGGAAGTCCGTCTCAAGACCAATCAGGAACATGATTATAGTTCTAAAAATTAACGCCATGAATTCATAGTAACCCGAATTATAACTTTGAATGAAGAACTCCTCTACTGCTTTGATTCGTGAAAACCCCGAGGGACCCATCAAGAACCCCGCCTGTGTAATCAACCAAATAGAATATGTAAGAACAAGAAACAAGTTTCCCCATGTCCATTCAAAAACAAAGTTATCAATTTGAGCCATATTTCGTCATCATGCACTCTCTAAATTTTAAATAACTTCAGCACTACGTTGCTCAGACTCTCAAAAAATGTTGCCACACCTTTGTCGGATCCTTCAACAATGTACTAACTTTTAGAGGATTAACAAAGATAGTTTGCATAGACTCCGTCTATCTCCCGTAGGCATCAGAGCAGATTTCCACTAAAAAAGACGAAGAACATCCTAAATTAAAACACACTACTTTGCGTCTACACACTTATTTAAACTTTCTAAAATTTAAAAAAAGAGTTAACGGACTCTTCTATTCTACTCTCCTTAGGAATCCAAACCTATATGGGCAATCCGCTCAGTTAGTCCCCTTCATTCCTCTGACACGCATCCGTCCAGAGGCGAATCTAGAATTTCTACAACATGGATGCACCCCACTAAGCAAAAGAAGGGAAAAAATATATTAAGTGGGAAATTGATCCTTAGTCTCTTAAGTAAATATCTCAACATTCAACCAAGTGCACCATTAAGCTTTCTTGTAGCATGTAGCATGGATGCCACCAGATAATATTATACCAATTCTAGAGAATATATACATAAAATACCTATTTTACAAAGGGACCACGGGTTCACGTGTCTCAAAATTTAGGCAATAAATTCTCCCCTTCATGCATTGACGTTTTTAAAGAGTCCGAGCGACATAGTTATGCAACATTGTGAATTGATTACAAGATCCCTAATTCAAGATCCTACACATTTGGGGCAATCAAATTTTTTTAACATAGAATCATGCATGCACACCATGTGTTTGTAAAAAACACTGTGTGAAGATATGACATACTTACGAGAATTTGAACAATGGGTGAAGCTTGTCCTAATGGCCTGAGTAAAATCTGAAGAATATGAGAAATCACAAGAATCAAAGAATATTGCCATCCCATACTAATAATAGGATTGAACAATTCTTGATTACAAGAACCCGCCGCGGCCATTTGCTCTGTAGCAGCAGCCATGGTAAAATTTTCTTGAAATTTTTTCCGATTTTTTTTTTCAAGAATGTGATAGCAATAACATTGTGAAGAAGGATATGAGAGGAGGAATGAAAAGAGAGATAAAATTTCTTCTTCCTCCCCTCACAAACCTTCTTCTTCTTGCTTGGCCTGAATTTTGTTCCTCTGTTTTTTCTTTCTTCTTTGTTGTAACCATTTGTGCAAAAATAGAAAACAAAGTGCGAAAACAGGGCAGTGGATTTGCTAACTTTCTTTTTTCTTTCTTTGCTTTCGAATCCGTTATTAGCGGATGTTGTCTCGTGTCTTTGCTTTGCCCTTTGCTTGTGTGTGTGTTTATTTTTGTTGCAAGACTCGGGGCGTTAAATGGGCGGATTGATTTATGTTTGGGTCGGGTTAAATGAGTGACAAAATTAAGGGGAAATTATGGATATTAGATAATTTTGTTCATTAAGATTAGGATAGATTAGAAAAAAAGTTGAAATTTGAATTTAATATATGATGATTTTCAACCCACTTCATTGATTATTGGATTGCATTCTTGATTTTTAGTGCATGTATGTACGCCCGCTAGAGTATGTGTATATGTATGATATGTTTTGAATAACAATATAATACATAAATATGTTATTTAACTCAGCTAATATTTTATATCCTTTAATTTTAGATGTGCGTAAACAAACACTTACACTATCACAAAATTGAACATGTAAATACACGCGTCCTACAAGACAAACTGCGTAAAATGTTTGTGTCCTACATGCGAAATCGCTTGAGATTGTAATCACCCTAACCTCCTGAATGATCCACCACTTGCACATGTGTACATGGAGCAAAATCCAATCGATGACAAAATGACACATTTTGTTTATTCAATGAATGGTGGCAGCACTAGAATATTTAACCAACCTCCTATTTTTGTTATGAATCTCCTAGAAGCAGATCAAGAAGGGGTTACAAAATCAAGAATTATAGCACATGCTCCATCCAACACAAACAAGGATGTTTCTCTGATTAGTTCACAATTTTTTTGCTCTGAAAGTTTTTGTAATGTCAGCAATGTAAGTACAACTAATGCTAATCATCTTTTTAGTTCTAAGGATAGAATAGATACTAGTACTTACTCTTTGTATCCCGCTGTTGATAGGGATGGCAATGGGTCGGAGCGGGGTGGGTGCGAGGCGGGTTGAGCTTAACCCGCAAAATTTTTTATCCGCCCTGCATAATAACTTTTTTCATTTTCAACCCGTCCCACCCCGCTCCGCATGAATCCGCCCCGCATAAATTTTTGAATATTTACCCTTTTTAATTAAGTTTGATGCTAAAAATAAAATTCATAAAAATAAATTTATTTTCTTATTAAGTTGTATTAATTTGATAGATAATAGCTTAAAATTTTATTTTTTAAAGGTCAATTGGGAAGAATGTAAGAAACCGTATTAATTTTTCTTAAACCGGTTTCATTTACTATCTTGAATATTTTAGTAACTTTAAAGAAATTATCTTAATAAATAATGCTTTGTCACTATTATAACATGTAAAAAGTTAAAATTAAATTTGAACCCGCATATACCCGCAACCCGCATTAGTTTTTAAAAAACCTACTTCAATCCGCCCCGCATAACCTTAAAACCGCCCCGCCCCACATAGCCTTAAAACTGCCCGCCCCGCATCCGCTCTGCCCCATTGCCATCCCTAGATGTTGAGAATACTAGCTCTCATGTACACTTTCTCTATAGTTAATATAAGTTAATCTAGGAAGTTGTATCATATGTGAGCTCAATTTTACAGAACTCCATCTACAGATTGGATAGAGTTACGTGTTTTTTTTCTTTTTATGTAAGGTAAAGCTGATAAATTCTATATGTTGAAATACTTCAGAAAAAAAGTTCAAATTTACGTATCTACTTTTGATTATGGTTTAACATTATCCTCTGTTTTATTGGATCAAACTAAGGAAAAATACGAAACAATTTGCTAACGATAATGAAAAGAAATTGTCTATGAATATATCAAGGGTAAATTTAAGATGGTCATATATAGTAAATGAGTAAATTTAACCTTTTTCCACTTCTCGTAATAATAAGGTGTATAGAAAGTCAGATCATTCGTAAAAACTTATTTTTATCCGATATGATTATTGGAATTGTGGTTTTTTGAGGTTACCTAGAGGAATACCTCGAGTTTGTTCAATTCTCAAGTCTTTACAATCATGTTGGCCACACTCCACATAGTTAAGGGTTCAACAGAATCTAATAATCTTAGCTTAAACTTTATAATTTATTTCAAAACTTGTTTAATGTGTACAAAAATCCATTAAAATCCTAATAAACAAAAATAATTATGATCCCAAATCATTAAAAAATCCTTGACTCATCGTTGTAGAAAGTTTGACCTAACGTAAAAAAAAAAAATCTCCGCACATGATATTACTGTTCAAGTTGTGTACTTGAAGTTGTCCAGATTAACAACAATAACATATCCAATAGGATATGGGGAGAGTGGTGTCTACGCAAAGCTTAATTACCTTTATTTTGTGTAAGTAGAAAAGTTATCTTCAGTCACTCCAAAATCCAATAAAACATATCAAAATCAGTAAGAATAAAAAATATACTAATGAAAAAAGTTTGCCTAGATTGACTCTTGGAATACCTCTACGTTTACTTTGAACATAATTAATCACTAAAATGAAATTCATCCCTCCACGTTGAGTCAACTCTATTGTCCAATTCTCATGTCTTTACAATCATGTTAGCCACACTCCCTTTATAATTATTTCAAGAAATTAACAACACAAAATCTTCCCAATTAAAGAAGCTCATTAGCCACATTAATCAAACACAACATTATTTGTAGAAACAAATAAACACAATATGAGAATGTCCAAGAAGAAAATTCTTAGGACAGTTAGAAAAAAATTGTATCATCCAAATCATGAAAAAACAACAATTATTGTTGTACATAACAACACCATAAGTACTACTAACAGAAAAAGTAGTGCCAATGATCAATATTTTGAAGATCATAGTGGCCCTCATTTTATGTCTAAAGAGAATATGGCAGCCATTTCTATCCAAGCTTATTTTAGGGGATACCTTGTAAGTTGTACTAATTAACTCCTCCTTATATTGTCATTCTTACTTTGTTTTTGGGTTGTTTCACGAATAGGAAACGTAGACTCAAGATTTGAAATTTATGAATTGTTGCAGCTACCTCGAGTTAATAGTATATTGATTGATTTCACGATCAAGAGAGTTAGCTAACTATATATTTACGTTATTACATCAAATTAAATTATAGATCTAAGTTTATTGTAATAGTGAAGAATAATTTGATTATGACTAGTTCATTATTTAGCCGTAGAGAGACTTCTGAATTGTGAGGTACCATTATATGACGAGCTCAATAAAACTAATAAAGGGTGGAAATGCTAAATTTTGTCACAAAAATGCAAATAGCTAGGTTGTCATATGCATAAAATTATCTTGTAAGTATAAACACTTCAACAACTCACGTAATATCCATGATTATTATTTTTTTGGTCAACCTAATACATATTGCTTTCATGTGATATATGTTACGGATTTTGTAATTTACGTGGGTAAGAAAAATGGTTTATTTTATTTAAATGGTGAGATGGTCATACACTTCAATATGATATCAGAGCAGGCAGAGGTCCTGAGATTGAATCTCACCGCCACCCAAATTTAAAAAAAAAAATTCCACGTGCTTGGCCCATGAAAAAGAATCAGGCCTGCACATGAGGGGCGTGTTGAGAATATTATTAACTAATAAAAGTGTGCTCTCTCTAACAGCTTAAGCTTTTAGATAAGATGGTCGCACACTTCAACAGGTACCACACGTGAATATTATGTAAGATTAGTTACTAAATTTGGTAGCCTACTCGTGTTTTCCGGACCCAATTTCGCATTTTTTGACTTCTTTTACGACTTTTAGTATAATAAACTAAAAGTTTAATGACTATACGCGAAAACTAACATTTTTTCATTTTTTCATTTTTTTTTTTACCTTAGGACAGTTCCACTATTTAGAATATATATTGATTTTTGCTAATATACATTTTAATTAATTGAAGGCTAGACGAATGTTTAAGGCTCTAAAAAGCCTAATAAAGCTTCAAGCACTTGTACGTGGAGTAAGTGTAAGAAGACAGGCACAAATAGCTCTTCATTGTATGCACACCCTAGCACGTTTGCAAGTCACGGTTCGGGATCGCCAACTCCGGTAATTATTATCTACGAAGGTTATTTCATCAAATTTCCTTTTTTTTAGGAAAATTTGCAGGAAACTAAATTACCAACAAATTTTCCTATAAATTATATCCCAAGAAAATTCGAATGTAATTTATATTTCTTTGTTCATAATGTCCTCTTAGCAATTGTGATGACCACATATAATTTTTACATTATGATCAGTATATTTTAATATGTTACATTTTTATCGTGTATATTAAGTTATTGTTTTCATTTATTATGTGTTTTCAATTTTTGTAAATCATTTTTATGTAATTGATATTCAACGTACGTGTACAAAAATTAATAATAAATTTTAGAATTTAAATATAGAGGAGTTGAAATTTATATTTTTATATTTTTGTTTTACACTAATAAAACTTGTTTTTTGTTTTGTTGCATTATCCAACCAGCTTTTGAATTAATAACAAAAATCAACATTGTTTTTATGGTGAAACTAAGAGCGTAGTAAATATCTTTCTAAGTGTTCAAGATTTTCATTTAATTTTAATAATTGAAATGTTTTAGAATTTTAAATTAAATTATTTAAATTTTTCTACAAATAATTTTTTTACATATAATAAAATCTAAGATAATGTATTAAAAAACATGTAGATAACATCTTCTTAAATGGAGTGACACTTGACAATATAAATAAATATTACCATCTAATGCTTGTTGTGAACTTAGTTCTAGAACATATTTTTAAGTTTGAAGAAGTTGTTGAAGAATAAAATATGTCAAGCCCTTTATGTTGAATTATCTTTCGAATAATAGGAGATGCAAGAATTGTACAAAAAATTTCCAAAACATCTTGGAACCCAATGTCATAGCAAGGTCACCTTATGCATTCTTTGTCGTAGAGCTACATGTAGCTAGTCGCCCAACGCATTCTTTGCAATACCAGTGCATTGGCAGCCGTGCTCATCGTTTCTCTTTAAAGAAATTATAAGAGTCGTTTTTCTTTAAAGAAATTATAAGGGCAAATAAGAATGTAAAGAGTAGTTATTTAATTACTTCATTCCAATACCCTAACATCTTTTTGTTGTTAAATTTATCTTTTATACACCACTTAGAAGAAATATTAATTAAAAAGACAATTTAATTAAATTATTCTTAATTCTTATTTGATCTAATTAAAAAAATTAATTTTATCTTGATTATATTTTTTTAAAATAACAAGTATGTGAACAAAATATTGTTTAACCATGCTTGTTTCTTTTTTATACTTCACCACGAATATTTGACATAATTTCATAAAAATGTCAGTCATAAATAAATATTTATCAAGTTTTGATATTCTCTTTATTTTAATTTGTATGTTATAGTTCGACTAAACATGACATTTAACTTAGAAAGTAACATTTTGAAACTAGTAGTATGCCATAATCTGGGGCATAGTCATGTGAGTTGGAAAAAAATATTGTATATATATCGTATATACAAGTAAAATGATACATGAAGTGATTAAATAACATATTCTGGACACACTTGACACAATAGGTTGTTGTAGTCTAATGGTTACCCTGTAAATGTGTTTCAAACGCCTTGAATTCAATTTTTTTTCCCCTTTTTAAAAAAAGCCATAATATATATATACTAGTAGTATGCCATAATTTTTCTCTAGCTAAACTCTTTCTTTAAGGATCAAATAAAAAGTTTAAAATTAAGTTAGTTTTAAATATAGAAATTAAATATTTTTCTTAGAACTCTTTTTCTTTAAAGGAAAAAAAAGAACCTTCTAAATAAGAAAACGTATACATGACATAAATATTACCTAAGAACTTTTCAAAAACTTCATATTTCTTTCTCTCTATTATGTTATTATTATAAATTATAATATCAAAACTAACATTGACCTCCGATCATTGAATGGTCCATATTTAATTCTAAGAAATATTTTATTTTTGTGATTTCTCAGTCGATATTTGATATCCATATTAGAATCTAGACTAATTCGTATTATCGTATACAATATAAGACTCATTAAGATTGAAATGTTTCCTAGCAAAATTGTTTTCATACTCAAAGTTCGAATTCGAAAGTTTTAGTTCATAGTAAAAAGAAAAATCATATTCATTTCATCACCATTCCGATGAATTCAAAAAATATTAATAGCCATGGAACACGCATTTGATCCCAATTCCTACGGAGTTGGAAACGTACGGTGCTTCTCTAAACCCAATTTCAAAGCCAAAAGGTTGCTTTGTAGATAATATTTAATTGCTTTGAGATTGACAACTTAACCATATTATTCTCTACATTAAATATTTTGAAGAAGGATTATTATATTATTGTATTTTTATCCTTCATTTATTTATAAACACATATTTTGGTGCTTAAGACTCATCATAGATCTGATTCATTCAAATATATTTAGACATATGATCAAGATGTTTTTTTTAAAAAAATTATTTAATGTGTTGAAGTATGAATCATTCTTATTAAAACCTCCACAAAATACAAAAATAAGTGTGGCTTAAATATATTTTTTAATTAATTAGAATATAATTTTGAGTGTTTTTATGCGAAAAGTACGTTGTATTTAGATAATATTGATTGAGATTGATAACTTAACTTACATTATTCTGTACAAAAATATTTAAAAGAGATATTGCACCTTTGATCCCTTGTTTATTTATAAATATTGATTTTGATCCTTCTGATATTTGATTTAAGATATTTAACTTTCAATCGATTAAAATTACAAAAAAAAAAATTGTCTACATCATGTTTGATTATTTTAGAACTTTGTATTAATTTAGCATAACACATAAGGTAATTAAACAATTTAAGAGTTCATTTTCACATCACATTTTGGTTACTCTTAGTACTTTATATTTACTTTAATAAATATAACGTAAGTGTATAAATTTAACGTAACACGTTGGGTGATTAAATGATTTAAAAGTTAATAATCCGTGATAATTCACAATTAAAGAGATAAAAAAATTGCATATTTCAATCAATTGTACTGCGTTTGACAAGATATCATAGGGACAAAAATCAAAATGCTGACATTATATCAATGACTAAAAGCATAAATTCCCTATTTTATCCTCTCTTTTTTTTTAAAAAAAAAGTTGGTTAGTAAATAATTGTTGAAAAAAACAACCTCCATACATATATATATATACACGTAGATAGAGAAATAAACATACATATAGATGTAGATAAAGAGCTTTAAATAGTGCTAAAATGATGGCTCAAAAGTAGGCCAAAGTCATATTTGCCTTTCTTCTCAACTCTCCTTCAAGAAAAAGAAACATATAGTACAAGAAAAGTTTGATAAATTTAAATTCTACAAAAGAATTTGATTTGAAATATAATTAGATATGGGTCAATGTGTTTCATCAACTTTTACATGTGAAGAAAATAGAAGGCCAATTTCATGGAGGCACAAAGATCATGCACAAAAATTGGATAATAATAAGAAACATAAAGTTTCTTCTTGTTATACTATGATTAAAGAGCAACGTTCAAGATTCTATATTATTAGAAGATGTATCATCATGCTTATCTTTTGGCATAGATATAGCAAGATTTGATATTCTTCTTGGTTCATAGGGCGGGGTTTCAAGATTTAAAGGCGATGAGTTCAGAATATATAATTGAAGTCGAAGACAATTAAATTCAGTTGAATCCACTGTAGAGCTCAAGAGATGGTCATACTGAGGAAGGTTGAAAACGAGTTGAACAAAAATGGATCAAAATATAAGTTTCAAGATTTAATATTCTCTCCATTTCCCTCTATATCTCTATCTTTACTTTTTCTTCTTCTTGGAATCAATTCAAGATTGGTCGAAAACACGGAGCATTCAAGATTTTGCTGTCAGTGAATTCAGAATACACAATTCAAGTGGAAGGTATTTCGATTCAATTAAACCCATTTGAGCAAGAAGTTGAGGCGGGTTGAAAATGAATTGAACAAAAATGGGTCAAACGCGAATTCCCAATAAAAAAAAAGTTGATTTGAATGGGGTTGATTCCTATTAAACGGGTCAAACAATTTTCGGTTTGAATTTGCCATCACTAGTCTCTAGTTTGTACATATTATTTTTGAATTGATAAATATATTTCTTTTTTAAAAAATAAAAGAAAAAAAATTTGAATATTTCCTCTTTCCTATGAGTATATTAGGATAATTTAGTTAACTAACCCTCTTAGTTAATGTTATTAAGTAATTTTCTTTAAAATCAAGGTTACTAAAAATATTTATTCAAGAATAATTATCATTTTACTAAATTAAGATGAAATTGATCAATATTATCTCGTTTTAACCTTAATATTAAATATTCTTAATAGTAACCAATATATGGATTAAATAACATAGAAATTGTAGTTTTAAAGAGTTCAAGTAGATGATTACACCTATAATCTAATATTATAATTGTATAAATGGAGAAGGGTTAAAAATACCCCTGAACTATAAGGAAAAGGTTTAAAAATACCCTCCATCCACCTTTTGGTCTAAAAATACCCTTATACTCATCTTTTTGGTCTAAAAAATACTCTTCCATTCATCTTTTGGCTCACTTTTACTCTTCCATGCTAACCTTGTTAGTTTTAACTTTTAAGGGTATAAGTGAGCCAAAAGGTGAATGGAAGGGTATTTTTAGATCAAAAAGATGAGTAAAAGGATATTTTTAGACCAAAAGGTGGATGAAGAGTATTTTTAAACCTTTTCCTATAGTTAAGGGGTATTTTTAACCCTTTTCCGTTGTATAATACCAACAAAATTGGCAAAAGCTGACCTGGATACTATGATCATAAAAAAAAAATACCAACAAGGTTAGCATAACCTTGTTCTCACTTCTCAAGTAGAAATACATTAATTTAATAAAAAGAAATTACTTTTTATTTATGATTGCTTGAGTAAATTAAAGTGCAAATAAAAAATGTGATAACTAATAATCTAATATGATAGGGAGAGAGTAATTAGCTAGCCCTATATATTAAAAAAATTATTTATACAGAACGCGTTTTATAATAATCAGTTGTCATAATGACGTAATTATCACTTTCTAATGATTAGATTTGCACCAAATACCAATCAAAGCAATCAACAAACTTTTGAGGAAATATTATAAGAAATCTATTTAGAAAGAAACTACTCCATATTATGATATGCTCAATATTCTTTTTTTAATTTTATTTTTACTCAGTGTTCGATATTTATATTGGAATTCGACATTTAAGGATATAGTCTAGTAATCAATGAAGTAGCTAGGTTAAAAATCATCAAATCTCAAATTCAAACTTCATTGGAGAGAAAAATATTAGGTGATTTTTTTTCATCTGTAATCTTGATAGACAAAATTATCTAGTACATGTTGCTTATGGAACGTGACAAGTATCTCATGAATTTAGACAAGATATGCACAAGTAACCCAGACACCATGATTACAAAAACAAATACATTTTGCGATCCTATTAAATTTGAATTCACATCAAAAATATAATATTCTTCCTTATCCAACCATATTTACAGCTCAAGCTATTAATAATATACAGCTAAACGCGGTCCTAGATTTTCTCCTAATTATACAAAATCAATGCTCCTATTAAATCTTCTAAGCTAATTTAACTTCGCCTAAGAGCCTGTTTGGCATTACTGCTAAAAATTGCTTATTTTCATAAGCACTTTTTAAAAATGCCTGTTAAAAAAAGTGCTTTTGAAAAAAAGCAATTTGTGTTTGGCTAATTTATTTGATAAATGCTTTTTATAAGCAAATTGTGTTTGACTAATCTTTTTTAAAAAGTGTTTTTGAGAGTCAAACTGCTATAAAGGGCAAGTATTAATGTACTTTTAATATTAAGATTATTTTATAGAGAGAAACTAGTTTAAACATCTATTACAAAAAAATAAATTAAATTTTTATTTTTATTAAATTAAAATATTCATATTCAAACTTTCAATAAATATTATACATTTTTTTGGAGGGTTTAAATCTTTAATTGTTGTTTTTCTATTTTTCCTAATCTTGCAAAATTATTGTTGTTACCTTTTTTCTAATTCTGCAAAATAATACGTAAAATAATAAAAAAATAATAATAATAATAATAATACATAAATGTAAAATAAAATATAAAAACTATCCTATAAAAATAAAAAATAAAATTATTAAATGAAACTTATCCAAACATATGAGCTATGTTAATTAAATAATAAGAGATATATTGGTATATATATATATATGGAAGGGACATTTTAGTCTTGAAAAAAATAATTTTCTGTTTCTGCTTCTGCTTTTTTTTAAAAACAGAAATTTTTAGTTTCTTCCCAACAACAGAAAAATTGTTTTTGCTTCCATTTAAAAACAGTTTTACAGGTTTGCCAAACACCTAATTTTTCAAAAAAAATAATTTTTTCTCAAAATAAGTGTTTCTGAACTGCCAACAGCAATGCCAAACCGGCTCTAATTCTTTCTTCCCAAGAAAATAGAACGTTTAAGATGGTATCCCGAAGAAAATTGTTTGTATTTTTTCAAAATTTTATATACATAATATTTTTTTAGGGAAATCAATTATTTCACCTCTAGCCATTTTTTCTTCAAATATTTTTTTTTCTATTTTTCTAACAGGACACATATACACACAAAAATACAATTTAGATGTATTTTATTGAAATGTGACATCACATATGTTTTATTTTTTCAAAAAACGGTTGGAAATGAATGTTTATATTTGTAAGTGATGTCACATGAATATTATTATAAGACGATTTGCTGAAATAACCTACTTATTTGCTTTCTACGGCCGATTTCGACTTTTTATTATTTTTATGATATATATCATAATTGAATTACCTTTTTACAATATAAGTTAGATTTTATAACTTTCATGTCATAAATCAAAAGTTCTTTTTATTTTATAAAAATATAAGTGTCTTCTTAATTATTATTCAAATTAAAAGCGAATATACTAAAAATGAAAAATAATGGGACAAATCCTTATTTTATCAAATTAGACATAGATACAACCATCTTAGCTAAAGAATGAACAACTTCATTCGCTGATTTTTTAATTAGAGAAATAAAAATACTAATTAAAAATCTTTTGTTAATATTTATAATTATTAAAAAAAAAATTAAAATATTTTCTTCGAAAACTCATGAAATATCGATTATAAAGTTGACCTCAAAAAATTGAATGGTTCAAAGTAAATTCAAGAAAATTAATGTAAGCAAGAAACGTATGATGCCGGTCTTTCTAACTTATTTCCATTTTCCACAACCAAAAAGATTGCTTGTAGATAAAGTACTTGCTTGACAATTGAAAATAATAATTAATTAATTATTAAATGAACAAAAATTCTTGATATTTAAAAAATTGTTTAGTATTAAATTAGAAAGTTGCTTGAGATTGACAACATAACCACATTATTCTCTATACAAATATTATTATTTTTTAAATGAAAAATAAATATTTGGTATACAAATAATTGTTAAAAAACAAAGTCCACACATATAAATACACGTAGATAGAGAAATAAACATACATGTATACTAGGTCATGGGTAGGGGTGTTCGTGGTTCGGTTTGGATCGGTTATTGGTTAAAACCAAAACCAAACCAATCTAGTCGGTTTTTAAATTTCGAAAACCAAACCAAACAAAAAAAAATAACCGTCGGTTTGGTTATTATTGGTTTGGTTCGGTTTGGTTTAGTTTTCTGGTTTTTTCGGTTTGAAAGTAATAATTTTTTTTAGGACATACGTATTTCGATAGACACAGACACCTAGTACATGAACAATCCACATGAAAGCTACTATGGGTTCAATTAAGCAATTAATCAATACTAGAGTTATTATTACACGAATAAAGTGATTCAATTAAGAGAAAGTGTGACTATTGTATGTGAGGTGGTAGGTAAAGACTAAAGTAATGGATTTTGACGGACTTGGACTTATGGTTTTAATAGTTGGGCTAAAATTTAAGTGTTGGGCTTGAGAAAATGATAAAGTTCAGGATTTAAGTTAATTAAAATTAAACAAAATATTTATATTTTATTTATGAATACTATATAAATAATTATAAAATTTATATATCTAATTCCTCGGTTAGGTTTGGTTATTTTTTGGTAAAACCAAAACCAAACCAAATAGTATCGGTTTTCAAAATTTAAAACCAAACCAAACCAAATATCGGTGTTTTTAATCGGTTTGATTCGGATTGCGGTACGATTTGATTTATTAACCATAACCATGAACAACGCTAGTCATGGGGGATACTTGCATTTTTAGTCCTTCAAATATTAATAAATTCTAATTTTGATTATTTTAATATATGATAATTTGATTCGGATTGCGGTTCGATTTGGTTTATTAACCATAACCATGAACAACGCTAGTCATGGAGGATACTTGCATTTTTAGTCCTTCAAATATTAATAAATTCTAATTTTGATTATTTTAATAAATGATAAGTATATTATTAATCCTTTGATTTGTTCTTCTGGTTAAGAGAATATGAATTAAATAATCATAGAGTTTGATCTCACTGCTCCTGAATTTTTCATAAATTTCTTAAATTATTAATGGTTACACTATATATATAATTAACTATATGTTATGTTATTATACGTTTGTATCATCAATTCATCATTTCTATTTGAGGGTAAATTAGTTTTAAAATAGTTTAAACGTAACATATTTCTACATAAAACGAGTAAAATACGTGATTTAATTAAATTAAGGTTAAATATGCTTGACATATATATCCGTTGGCGAATCTTTATATTATTTTTTTCATATTTTTATCGAACTATTTACACGATTTATATATCTAAAGATATTATGTTAAGTTTGTGGTATTATTCCTAATTGATGAAAATATGACTTCAAAAGTAGTCTAAATATAATATATTTTTTGTATATAAGAGAGCAAACACAAATATTAATCTAAAAAAGGGACAAATATTTTCTTAACCCCTATGCGAAATTGAGAGGATATGTTGTTAATCATCTTATTATGTTAATTGTTGGGTGTCATTTTAACAAGCGCAAATTTGAATCAAGTATTGAATAGTAAAGGCATATTTACGTTAAAGTATTAATGACAGACATATCTGCTCAATTTCGCATAGTTTATGAGCATATCTAAGGGTTTTTTTTCCGATATTTAATTAACTAAAGGTTAAATATATTTGGTCATATATCACAAATATTAAAATTAAAATTTATTGATAATTAAGGGACCAAATTGATATTATACTATATATATAGCCTTAAATAGTGCTTAAAGGGTGGCTCAAAAGTAGGGTCAAGTACCCTTAGCCTTCTTCTCAACTCTCTTTCAAGAGACAAAAACACATACAAATACAAAGTTTGAGAAACATTATTCATAAAAAAAAGTTTATTTTTGTTTCCTATTTTTTGTGACATTTATAGAGATCATGGGTCAATGTGTTTCATCAAATTTTACATTTGAAGAAAATAGAAGTGCAATTTCATGGAGGCACAAAGATTATCAAAGACAAAAATTGGATCATAAGAAACATAAAGTTTCTTCTTGTTATGCTATGATCAAAGAGCAACGTTCAAGATTTTATATTATTAGAAGATGTATTATCATGCTTATTTTTTGGCATAGATATAGCAAGATTGGATACTTTTCTATCTTCCTAAAAAAAATTACATCTTTTACTCCTTTTGTTTTTCTTGGTGTCAATTCAAGATTGGTTGAAATCACGGGGAATTCAAGATATAAAGTCAGTGAATTCAGAATGTACAGTTCGAGCTTAGAGGCAACTGATGGATTCGGTTGAACTCACTTCCTTATGTGTCATATTTCAAGATTTAGTTAGAGTCGGAGAATTCAGAATAAATAGTCCAAGCCAAAGGCAATTGGATTTGGTTGAACCCATCGCCTTATGTGTCATTTATCAAGATTTAGAAGATTTAAAGAAAGTGAATTCAGAATAAACAGTTTGAGCCACAGGCAATTGGATTCGATTGAACCCCCACCGCCTTACGTGCTGTATTTCAAGATTTAGAATCTGTGAATTCAGAATAAACAATCCGGGCGGGAGGAAATTGGATTTAGTTGAACCAATCGACTTATGTGTCATAATTCAAGATTTGTTTTTTTCTCCATCTTTACTTCTTCTTCTTGGTATTAATTCAAGATTGGTCGAAAGCAAGGAAAGTACATAGTTTTTTGGATTTGTAAATATAAATAAATAAAATCTTTGAAAAGGTAAATGTAAATATTTGATTTGAAGTTTGTACATAGTTTTTTGGATTTGTAAATATAAATAAAATGTTTGAAAAGGTAAATGTAAATATTTAATTTGGATACAATTATTTTAAAAAAAAATAATCGTCTTGGAATAGTTTTTTGTTATTACTGGCTACTGGCTTTTGTGATCTTTCTTTTTTATTACTGTTTAAGGATTTATAATATTAGTAGTTTAGGACTAATGTCATGTTTAGTGGAGAGAGATAAAAATAACCAATATAATTAAATTTTAAAAATGAAAAAAAATTCCACTCTATTTCTTTGTATGTAATTGGAATTGACATTTTCTATGTAAAATACATATAATAAGATTTGATATTTTCTCTCTCCCTTAATTTATCCATCTTTATTTCCTCTTCTTTCTTGGTATCAATTTAAAATTAGTTGAAAGCATAGGAAATTCACGATTTAAAATCAATAGATATATAATATTTTATTTCGAGCCAAAAACAATTGAATATGAATAAACTCGTCTCAAGTGAAGTGCTCATCATATGAGCACAATGTTGGGCCAGTTGAAAACAGATTGAATGAAAATGAGTCAAATTCAAATACAAAAATTAACTGATTTGAATACGGTTGATTCAAATGGATAGTAAATATAAAATAGAAGATTTGAAAGGTATACATAAATTGTTAATTTGGCTATAATTTTTATTTTTAAAAAAATCATTTTGGACTTTTTGTGATTACTGTTTTTTTATTATGTGTCTTTTTTTATATAATCATTGAGGATTCATAAATATTAAGAAAGAAAAAAAAATGTTTGGAAAAAAGTCTATTTGAAGTTGCTTTCTATAGGTTTGTCACAAGTCAATATCATTAGTTTAGACACAAATAACTTTCAATTTTTTTTTAATTGAAATTGACATTTTCTATGCATAATAATACATCAGCAGACAGTGATACCAATTCTTGTTATTGGTTAAATTCTTTTATAATATATGATTCTTTAATATTTAAGTTTTAACTAGATACCAATTGAATATATCATGAATAAATAGGATTCAACCCTAAAACACATGATTCTACACATTATTGGATCTACCAATGATTATTTCTCTAGTAACATGAAAATAAATATATAGTATTTGATGTCGAAACACTTAGTTTTATTGGATCTACTTGCTCTGATCACTATTAAAAAAATGTGCATTTCCAATAGAATTTATCAAAAATTGACTCGTTAGAAATACCTTAACAACGATTCAATTTTTGACTTGATATTCTGTCGAAAATTCACATTTTTTTTTAGTATGAGTCATGTGGAACCAAAACTTCAATCCAAGACAAATTAATTGGCAAGAAAATAACCATATACTAAAATCAAGAATCATTGTAACAACAAACATTTCCAGCTATAATATGACACCATAGAATATCAGTGAATCCTTAACTAAATCCAAAAACTTAGATTATCCCTATATGTCTACCTTGGTTTTCTCTCAAAACTTTTTTGTTATAAATATCTTACCCCCATTAACCTTAACAACAAAAAATACCACAAGCTTCAATATAGTCCGATCGATCTCTTCATAACAGTCATTTTCTATAATAACATTTCATTATAACTGTGTAATTTTCTTGGAACCCATTTTAAAAATATTATATTATATTATATATTTTCTATAACAACATTTTACTATTTTACCCAGAAGATATCAGAACGAACAACGTCAAAATTTGAATGTATTAATTCCTACCTTGATTTTCTCTCAAACTCTTTTTGTTATAAGTACCTTACCCCCATACCTTAACCCAAAAAAAAAAGAAGCCTCAATACAGTCTAATCAATCTCTCTGTAATAGTCATCATCCTCTATAACAACATATCACTATAACAGCTAAGTTTTCTTCCGACCCGATTTTTCTCATTATGTTATATAATATATTTTCTATAACAACATTTCACTATCACAGCCAAAATATATTCTGACAAACGACGTCGTTTTACTCTCCTACCTAGTTTTTCTCTCAAACTTTTTGTTATAAATAACTTACCTCCACAAACCTCCCCCTCCCCACCCCCCCCCACCTCCCCACCCCCCATGGACCCAAAATATTCATTCCTCCCACAAGGTATCCAACCAGATGAATCATCACCACAATGGTTAAGCAAAGATGATAATACATGGGAATTAATAGCAGCCACTATGGTGGGCCTCCAAAGTGTACCTGGGCTTGTAATTCTATATGGATCCATGGTAAAAAAGAAATGGGCTGTTAATTCAGCTTTTATGGGCCTTTATGCATTTGCAGCAGTTTTAATTTGTTGGGTTTTATGGGCCCATAGAATGGCATTTGGTACACATTTAATGCCAATAATTGGTAAACCAGAACAAGCCATGGCCCAAAATTATTTATTAAGTAAATATTCACATTATAATATTCCAACAGCAGATTATGTATTTTATCAATTTGCATTTGCTGCAATTACTGTTATATTATTAGGTGGTTCATTACTTGGTAGAATGAATTTTTATGCATGGATGATATTTGTACCACTTTGGGTTACATTTTCTTATACATTTGGAGCTTATAGTATATGGGGATCTGGATTTCTTGAGCCCATTATTGATTTTTCTGGTGGCTATGTCATACATCTTTCATCTGGAGTTGCTGGATTTACTGCTGCTTATTGGGTAAAATCTTTTATCTTTTGTATATTTTTTAATATCTTAACTACTTTGATGTGCGTTACTTGAACCGAGAGTTTTTCAGAAATAGTTTATCTATCTCTAAGATGTTGGAGTAAGGTCTGCGTACATTTTATTACTCAGACCCCATTTATAAAGTTATACTGATTATGTTATTGTTGAGTAGTTTTTTTACTAGACATTCTTTATCTTCTTTTTTTCCTTGAGCTGAGGATCTATTGAAAACAGTCTATCTAGGGATAAGATTTGTGTAGATTCATCCTTTCAAAATTCCACTCATAGACTTTACTGAATATGTTATTGTTGTAAATGTGGTTATGGTGGTATGAATATGAATATGATTTTCCGCCCTAAATAAGAAGTCTAGAATTCAAGTCTTAAGAATTTTAAAAGAAAATCCGATAGGAAGTGATGCGACTTTAGTAGGTTTTATGTGGCGTGAATTTGGATTTAATCGAGTAAATTTAAAAAGCAGTTACGTAAACCAAACTTCGAATGAACAACAATAAAAGAGACATGAAGATTCGATTATATGCAGTTTCAGCTTAACAGTGTTAGAAAAAAAGCATGTGCCTTAGGCCCCAAAATTTGAGAGGCCTAGTTTATTTTTTTAATAATAATAGATTATAGTTTTTTTAAAAAGAAAATTAAGTACTATTTGTAGAAAAAATAATTTTTTTATACAAAATAAAAGAATTATTAGAAGAAGTTTGACTTATTTGTAGTAATGTGTCTAGATAATATAGATTGATTATATTATCAACTGAGAAAAGATATTAGAAGAGATCAATTATATAAAAGTCATTAATATTTTTTTAAGCTTAAGGCCTTCGTTTGATTTGGATTTTAGGTCAATAATGTGCTTGAGCCGCCCCTATGACTATATGACCATTCATAAATGTCATTTAGAATTTTGTCCCACATAATTTTCTTAAAACCCTTTTTAACAAAAGAACTACTTACACTACAAATGTTTACGTAGAGAAAATCGTGATGAAAAAAACGTGAAGAGAATTCAAAACTCGAGATATGCAAAATAAAAAGACATCAATCCTATCTTTTTGAGTATTCAGACTATAACAGTTCCGGTAAATAGTCACTCACTTATTAATTGATTGTTAGGTTGGACCAAGGCATTCACATGATAGACAACATTTCCCACCAAACAACATAATTCACATGCTTGGAGGTGCTGGTTTTCTTTGGATGGGATGGACTGGATTTAATGGTGGATCTCCATTAGCCTCTAATTTAATTACATCATTAGCCATACTCAATACACATATTTGCACAGCCACAAGTTTGTTGGTGTGGCTTTCTATGGACATGATTTTCTACAATAAAAGTTCTGTTATTGGAGCTGTACAAGGAATGATCACTGGCCTTGTTTGCATCACCCCTGGTGCAGGTTAGTAGTTGTAGCTTAAAAGTTTGAATAAGAGGCGGATTCTGAATTTGAAGTTTATGAATTTTGGATTCTAGTCCTTTTCATGTTATTGAGTTCTAAATTACTCTTTCCCTCTTAATCTATGTGGCACTGTTTGACTTGACGTAAGATTTAAGAAAAAAAGAAAACTTTTGAAACTTATGGTCTAAAACAAACCTTAGATATTTGCGTGACTATAAATCATTTTATTAAGAAGTGTAAACAAGTTTTTAAAGTTTCAAAAGGCATAAAATTTGTAAAATTATTCTTCTAATATAGGATTTCTTAAGGGGCGTGTAAATGGAAAAGTGGACAACTAATATGGAATGGAAGGAGTACAAAATAATTTAACTTTAGAATATTCTCTTTTACCCTTAATGACATGATTTACAGGCACTCAAGTATTTAAGGCTTGTTTTGGACCACATCTTCCAAAAGTCGATTTGTAGCTTTCCTACCTTATCTTACCTTATTTCAAGTTGGATGGGACTCGTAAGTCGAATGACTAATCTCCGGACTCTTTACAACTCTCAATCTCAATAATAGTTGGGGTTCAAATTGCCTCGACTCCAAAGAAGAAGATTCTCTAGTCTATTTTCCCGATACAGAATATAGGGCATTTGAATAGAATCTTTGTTTCCTATTTTACTTAAACTCTGCATTTAGTCAAATAATGCTACATAAATTGAACAAAATGTCCATAACACCATGCTCATTGGCAGGTATAGTAGAGCCATGGGCAGCAATACTCATGGGAATCTCATCAGGCTCAATACCATGGTTCACAATGATGGTTCTCCACAAAAAATCATCATTTTTCCAAAAAGTTGATGACACATTAGGTGTCTTTCACACACATGCTGTAGCAGGTTTACTAGGAGGAATCCTCTCTGGTATATTTGCTAAACCTAAACTTTTAAGGATGTTTTATGGTTCAGACAAGTATGGTCCTGGTTTTTTATACAGCATAATTGATGGAGACATCAAAAGAGGACTTAGACAAATGGTTTATCAGATTCTTGGTGCTGCATTTATTACAATATGGAATGTTGTGGCTACTAGTTTGATATGTATTTTTATAAGTAGAATTGTTGAGTTGAGACTACATGAAGATGATCTTGAGATTGGTGATGATGCTGTTCATGGTGAAGAAGCTTATGCTTTGTGGGGTGATGGAGAGAGGGATCCACCTAGATTTAATAGGACACCTAAACTCCCTTCTTTTTGTCGACGTCATGGAACCAGTCATTAGACAGAGGCGAATTCAAAATCTAAAGTTGATGAACCATCTAATGGAAAAGAATCAAATTTGATGAGGATTTGGTTCAGTCAGGATGTACAATTCGTGAGTATTATGTTCTATAGATTTGTATGCAGTTATTGAGAGTGAAGATATTCTACCTGCTTTAAATGTCCCTAAAAAAGTTTGCTTTAGTTCAAAATGATTAATTTATAGAATCTAAACAAGTAATTGGTGAGATACATAAAGAAATATTCACTTTGATGTGTACTACTATCTATTATTGCATTTATTTTGTATCGTGCTTCTTTATTGTCTTATTTTTATTACAATCCTCTATCAAATACATTTCTTTTGAGCCGAGCGTCAGCTGAATACAAATTACTTTCTCACTTGAAAACATATTCATTAGAGTGCAATCTTACTATAGGGATACATTAGATATCCTTTTTTCATAAGTATATATATATATATATATAATTTCAGCTAAATGTAACAAAACCAGTTTGACCATAGACACTAAATTTGCCTCTAGTATAGAGGGATGGGAACATAATTCATTTTATCCTAGACCAGATTCTAAACTAAGTATTAAAAGAGAGGCATGGTAATCAATCATTCAATTAATCTTAAAAAATCAAAGATGACAAAACTATAGAAAACTTGAAATTACCAATTTTCAACTGTGTTAGGTTCAGCAGGAAGAAATTTTAAAAACCTCATACACCAAAGGCACAAAAAAGAGCATTTCTCCCCTGTTAAAGACTCAACGCAACAGAAATGCAAGCACTGCATATTACTTCATAAACCAATTTTAGATCTAGGCCTTTCATCCAACACGTAAGTACAGCAATATCATGAGTAAGCAAGATGACTCTTGGCCTTGGCATTCAACCGAGAATATGGAATTGCAAAACACACATAGTACTTGACATAAAGCAGTATAATTTCAAATGTCAGCTAGGCACAAGCACACATACATTCATTAATTGGTACGTTATACCTAAATCTAGTCCAACCAAACTCGTAAATATCCTTACAAAGAGTTTTTTCCCCGTAAGTAGGGATGCCAGATTTCATCCTATCTACCACCACGGGCATAGTTCCTTTCATAAGGAGAATATGACCTGGATCGTTCCCTTCTTGACCTTCCCCCATAAGGCGAGCGCCTAGGAGAATAATCTCGACCACCTCGATAAGGCGAACGCCTTGGAGGAGATCTTCGGTGCCCATAGTCCTCACGGCGCCCATAGTCATCACGGCCACGATATCTACCACGGTCACCACGATCACCACCACGGTCGCCACGGAAACCTGTGACCAAAGAAAAACAAGTGTTCAAGACTACAAAAATTTTGCCCAAAATTACAAAAACTAAGAGAAATAAGAAAAGACTCACCATCACCCCTTGCGTTCTTAAGCCCTAGATAGTGACCAGGCGTGGGAGTCCTTGCGCGTTTCCTCCGTGACTGAAAAGTAGACATATGGTTTCCTTAACGTGAAGTCTGAACAGGTGCACATTTACATCAAGGAAGACAATGGAATATCTAGACTAGACAATATACTCCTTTCTTGAAGTAAGCATGGACATAACACTTCTCTAATCTAGCAAAGAAAGCAGAGTCGCTTACCTTCCTCTTACATGCTTGGTTAGGAAAGTTGACAAAGCAGATAACTACGTTCTTTATAAATAAATATAAGATCATGTTAGTCATACAGTAAAGCAGCTTAGATATTTGGCATGTTCCATCCAAGCAAAAAGTTGTGGGAGATAGAGACCAATGCTGGATTAGATTGTTGATAATGACCGTAGATTAGTTGAGAGTATTTGCTGAGGTTGTATAGATGTTGGACAATCTAGTTGCTATGTCTAGTTGATCACATGCATGTGAAAAGCTGTTTTAGCAAGCCATTGGTCAAGCTGAGTGAATATAATGTTGCAGGGAAGAACAGATCATCTTTAATCGCTGCCGACAAAGCTGACGCAATGTCTTCTGAATATAACCACAAAATCTCCAAGTCACAAGAAGATAGAAACGCAATCAAAACGGACATGCTTCACTAACTTAATAAAAAGCAGCTCACCTTCTCCACTGTTATGTAGCGGCCTTCAAGGACAGACTGATTTAGGTGCTTAATGCAGCGATCGGCATCCTCAAGACTATCCATTGTTATAAAAGCAAAACCACGAGAAATACGAGAACGCGGCTCCACAACCAAGAAAGCTGATTTTACCTGGCGGACAGAAAGTAAAAGAAAAAAAATCAGAGCAAGTCCATAAATTTGATAGATGGACGAAGGAAAGCAAATCCAGCCAAAAATGCTACCACACCAGAAGTCATTGGTGTACATGTCAAGAAGATACTACTTGTATCATCAACTTAGAAAGAAATAAAAAGATGAAAAAAAAAAAAGAAGGAAAAGAAACAGTTATTCCAAGAGTATCAAAGAACTTTTTGCCAACAGAGTATAAGTTTACATATGATTATGCAAAATAAACCTTCCTTGTGAGCAAATAGGAGAATGCAAATAGAACAAGAAGGATGAATGAGAAACTAATTCGCTTATAAAATGAAGTAGATAACTGACCTTTCCCTCCTTTGAGAAATGCTCTTCAAGGTTCCTCTGTGTCACCCTTGTGGATAAACCAGTTACGTAAAGTGTGGTGCCAGGATTAGAAGGTTCAGCCCTGAATACACAGTGGAGGAATAAATTTTAGCAACTTAAAACAAGCTCTTAACACAAAAAAAGCATAACACGTGGGACACTAAACAGCACTACAAGAAGAAAGACACTGACAAAGAAAAACTTAAGTTCCAACAAACCTTCCTTGACTTCTCGACCTTGATCTGGACCTGGATCTTCCTCTTGGCCTCGACCATGACCCAGACTGGGATCTAGACCTTGACCTAGATCTAGATCTTACCTTTTCTTCTTCCCAAGGAGAAGGAGAGCGTGAATACCTGGAAAGTGCAGAAGTAACATCAAACCAGTTGAATAACAATAATATAAACAAACCACATCTTACATACAAATGTAAACCAGGAGAATTTAATTTTTCAAAATGATGTTACAACAGAAAAGCTCGGTACTGAATTAATATTAGAGAACTCACGTAATAAGAGAAAATACAATTAATGCAATGGTGTGATGGTGTGATGGTGTGATGGTGTGATGGAGCAAATGCTTTTTCAAAAATGCCATGCTACCGAAATAAGTTTGAAAAACAACTATACCTCAATATCGAACAAGTTAGGGTCAGCTATACAATTAAGTTTAGAATAACTGACCAAAAACTGAAAAGCTACCAAAAACTGAAAAGCTAGAGCTTGAATTGTATCTTAGTGAACAACTTCCACCAATCAATGATACCCGTTCTTTTTAACAAGTAATCAATGAAACAGTAATTTTCAGTAAAATTATATATTAGTTCCTTGAGATTTAACCGCATACTCTTCTTTCACTAAGGGAGGCAATACCAAAGTAGATTTTTTTCTTCCAGCACCATTAACTAAACGGGATATGCATCCAACCCGAAAACATGGACATGTGAGATAGCTCCAAAACTGGCTACCAGCCAATAACAATATCCAATCAATAAAAATCTAACCACTAAGTCAAAACCTTTGCTTTCAATGTTCTTTATGTTCTACATTTACCTCTTCCTTGAATCTTTCGAACAGACTCCTCCACATCATCACAGTGGTTGCAAAGCCCGTATAAAGCAGGGTAGGCCGAGAGGCAGTGTAAAAATAGTCTAACTATTATGACTCCTTTAAATACTGAAGGACTTTAATGAAGCAAAATGGATGCAGAGCAGAGGATCCATATAGTTGACCCCAACACATTCATGTCTATAGTTTTTTATTCACTATCAGTAATATCCTGCTCAGCTTTGGGCTTTGGCTTTATATTCACTACTACCTGCACTTCAATTGCACTTTGTGCTATAAGGCCCAGGACACCTTACCACTTCTGCACGCTTTTTGCCTCTGATAACAGTCACACAGTCGCTGATTCCCAATCCACAAGGAAATATAACCCTATATTTTAATCATCTATATAATTAAAATTTCATTCACAATCAATCATGGTTCATCATTCATGACCTTCCTTTATGACAGGTAAATTCAAGAATCAAATTCCAAGATGACCAAAACTAGGGTTTTCTAGTCCAATAATTGATGGATCAAACATAATATGTGGAATACATTGAGCTGGTGTACCATCTAGTACTACGGCACCAATTAGGAAAGGATTGGTTACAGAGAATGTCAATTACATCTTCATAGTACCCTCTAGTAAGAGAAAGGAAGGCTGGTTACCTATTACAGAAAGAGCAAATGCAGAAGGATTTCAAGCTGCTGGGAAGCTAAAACCAAGCCGCACAATTGCTTTCTCTATGTCAAATGAAAGGAACGTATCTCCCTAGGATGACCATTTCGTTGCCAAGAAAGTAAAAACTATTGCCCAAAACTCATTCAAACTGTTTCAAACCTGTATATTTCTCATTTATATTGGATAACCAAGCAGATCTACCTCCCTCATGAGCAATAACATACTTTATTGACAATTAACCAAAACCCTTTTTCTTTTCAAATACAGAGTCCTTTCCTTTTCAAAGAAAGAAAACCAAAGCCAAATCTCGATTAACCAAGTCATCCAATTTAAAGAATAAAAATTCAAAGTTGAAAGTAACTTTGAGTAGTTCTTTTGTAAACTGTCAAGGTAAAAAATAACTTTAATAAAGATAAGAAGTATCAAATAAAGTAAAAAAAAATATTATATAAAAAATAACGATAACCCCAAATCAAGCAATGAGAAAACAATTAAAAGGATCATTTTGCGCGCACCTCAACTAATTTCACAAAATACCTACTATCTCCCACCAGCAGAGTACCAGCTAACTCTTTCACAAAATACCTACAACCTCCCACCAATACAGTTACCAGCTAACTCGATCTACCAAGACTTGTACGGATAGGAAGAAATCACCTAATGTAACAATTAATAGAACCACTTTAACTTTTTTTTAATAAAAATGATGTTTGGGCCAGGCACCTCAACAAATTTCATGGAATACCTACTATCTCTCACCCGCATACAGGAAGAAATCACCTAATGTTCTTCATCTCCGCTGAGATTCAAACATTAAACCCACTTCATTGACCACTCGACCACACCCTTGGGTGCTTAAAAGATCCAATTTTTCACTTTTCACATAAAAAAAATTAACCAGAATAAAACATTCAACTATGAGAAACAGATCAATACTCCTATATACAAATAACAAGTGCAGGTAACGAAAATTCAACAATAAGCAAGGTACAAATGCAAAAAAACAAGTGAAAGAAACGGATTCGCACCTTTTTACAGGTGAATCAGCCTGCAAAGAATCACAAACATAGAAAAATTCAGACTTAATCGCAAAATTCATACTTAAACACACATGTAGATCGAGAAAAAGAGAGAACTTGCCATTTTCCGCAGAGACGAGCAAACCCTAATTCGCCGAAAATGGAGAGATGTTTTGTGTGAACCCGTTTCTGAAAAGGGGAGAAAGGGTTTATGAAGAAGGCAATACAATTTTATATTAACAAACATTAACTTATGTATTTTTTTAAAAAATAAAATAATTAGTACTATTTTTTAACCCAAATCATATGCCACTTGTCCTAGTTAAATTAAAGTGTGTTGGATTATTAGAGAAAATATTGTATGTATTGACAATAACAATAAACTTAGCTTAATCCCGCAAGTGTTATTCGAGAGAATAGTGGGTACGCATATTCTATTCCTACTTTGTGAAATATCTAGTGAAAGTAGTAAGATTGTTTTCGATAGATTCTAGGCTCAGGTAAAACATAACAAAAATGATAGTGAAGAAAAGAACGGTAGCAACAACAAATTATAACAATAATCAATACAAAGGAAATTAAGTAATAATAATATACATAATATCGACTACCATATCTATATATAATTTGTTTATCTCATTTTTTTAAGTAAAAAGAACGTTTATTACTCATATATTTTTTGATAACTCTTTAAAAAAAATTTGGTAATTAACTTTATCTTATTAATCACCAGTGAGTCAATTACAGCATCATAGCAAAGTTCAAACACAAACTAGCTATCTAAACCAACATACTTAGTTATTTACACAACCTAATCTTACTGTCTAGCTCAATGGATTATAGCAGGAGTTCTTAGAGTAGTAATTGAGTTCTATGAGCAGCTCTAACATTGCAAACGTAGGCTGCTTCCCTGATTATACTCTCAGCATCTTTGCTCCTATTTCTGAAAATCCTCATGTTTCTCTCTATCCAGATGGCATGAATTGCTTCAGTGAAGATCATTCTGAAAAGTCTGGCAGTGTGTGATTTCCCTTTCTCATTATGAATTGCCCAATCTACATATTGTTCCCAAGTTTGAGCAGTAACCATTGGTCCTTTAATCCATTGGATGAGTCTTGCCCATAAGTTAAGAGTATAGTTGCATGAGAGGAATAAATGGTCTCTACTTTCATCATTAGTTCTGCAACGTCCACATCCTGGCTCCATATTTATTCTCCATTTGATCAATCTATCAGACGTTAGCATCCTCCCATAAAAGTGTAATCACATGGTAAACTTAGCTTTTGGCCTTACATCATTCTGAAACATCATGCATTTCCACCTTACTGGTTCTGCTGTGTTCAGTATTTGGAAATAGATATATCTAATCATGCTTCTATCTAGCCTTTTGGCTACTGGGCTATCTTGAAGTATCCTTCTGGTACCAATAATTTGTTTTACCATCTCACTTGTTTGCTTAAGAATGGCCATTGTGAGGACATTTTGATTTTTGACATGGTACACATGAACCCATCTAATCCATAGTCGATCTTGCTTATTGGCTAAGTCCCAACACTTTGTAGCAACTGCAGCATTATTCCACAATGTTAGGTTTGTAAGATTGAGTCCACCACACGCCTTAGGTGAGCATACCTTCTCCCAAGCCACTAACGCTTTTTTGGTCACTTCATTTGTCCCCGACCACATATAACTCCTATAATAGGCATCAATGACTTTCAAAATGCTTGTTGGTAGGATAAAGAGTTGTGCCCAGTAAGCTTGGATAACTGTATTCTACCAGCGTATGAGAGTTTCTTTGCTGTCTATGACGAGATCCTCTTAATGATTTTCTGGATTAGAGGTTGTCATTGAACTAATGTAGTCTTCTTAGTGGACAATGGTATTCCCACGTATTCAAATGGTAAGTCTCTAATTTCAATTCCAAGATGTTGAAGTTTTTTATTACTCTTTATTGGAACTACTTCTTCAAAGTAGACAAAGTTTTTGCTCATATTTGCCTGAAGATCAGATGCGTGTGAGAACTTGAGAAAGCATTTGTACAAGGTTGTAACAGATGAGAGGTCTTCTCTTGCAAATAGGAGTAGGTCGTCAGCAAAACTTAGGTGTGTAATTTCCTTCTTGAAGCATCTTGGGTGGAATCTAAAAGTATTTTTTTTTTTATCTTTGAGGCTGTTTAGATTCCTACTCAGGCATTCCATCACTATGGCAAATAAAAAGGAAAAATTTGGGTCCCTTTACCTTAGTCCATTTGCTGCATTGAACGGCTTTGTAGTCTCCTTATTTATCAACATAGTATAGTTAACAATCTTAATACATTGCATCAACCAACCTCTGAACTTAAGGGGAAAATCCAGGATTTCCAGGATTTACTCTAAGTATATCCACTTCACTGAGTTATACGCCTTTTGGAGATCTATTCTAATCATGCATCAATCATAAATGTGTTTTCTAGTGTAAGCTTTAACCTGCTCATAGGCTAGAATGTTATTGTCTATAATATGTCTCCCAGAAATGAATCCAGATCGGGCTTCACAGATGATAGAGGCTATGACTTTTTGTAATCTGGTTGTCAGGACTTTGGAGATCAAATTATATAATAAAGTGCAACAGGCTATAGGTCTATAGTCTTTCACTGTTGTAGGATTATCAACTTTAGGTACGAGCCATCAACTGTACTACCATTATTTTAGGCACTAAAGTAATGGTAGTGCAGTTGACGGCTCTGTATAATCTTTTTGTGGAAGAACTCTTTAACAGCTAACATCACATCATTGTGGATTACTCGCCATGTATTTTTGAAGAAATATGCATTGAAACCATCGATGTCAGGTGCCTCGTGATCATCAATACCATGAAGGCTGTCCAGAATCTCTTGATCATTGACTTCGATACATAGGCTAGTTTGTTGCGCTATAGTAACAATTCTTTGATTTTAATTTTATACTTCACGTGTCATATTTAAAATCACATAGATTAATGATATTTTGACACATGTATATACTTTCTCCGTTCCTATTTACTTGTCAAATACTCTTTCTGTCCAACAATACTTATCCACTATTGATTTTGCACACTTCTTAAGAAACTATAAATAGAAGAATAATTCACTATATCACCCTTTGAATATAATAAATGCAATGTCTTAAAAAATCTAATAGAGAAGTGACTATAATTAATAATAAGGGTAAATTAGGAACTAAGTGTAAAATTATACAATGATTTCATAAAGTGGACAAGTATTGTTGGATATCCCAAAATAGTATAGTTGGACAACTATTATTGGACGGAGGGAGTATTTCCTAATTTGATTTTCCTGTTTACTTGCCATTTTTTAACAATCAAGAAAGGACAATTTTTTTCTTTGTAGTATACCCTCAATTTATTAATACTAAGTTAGTGTGTTTGAAAAATATAGTGAATAAATATATTTAAGACTTTATCAATTAAGAAGGGTAAAATAGTAAATTTCCTTTATCAATCATTGTTTTTCTTATAGATGTGTCTAATTAAAATTTGACAAATAAAAAGAGAGGAAGGAAATATTTTAGTTTGTGACAACACTATTCAATTTTTTGTTTTTCTTAAATTTCGCGTTAAATTAAAATTAGACTTTAGTGACTCGGAGACTTTACTATAACTCGAAAATTTTCCACTGGAAGGATTTTTACCCAATTCAATTTTAGGGTCAATAAATTCCCAATTCGAATTTTCAGAGCTTAATTTTCAGCAACAATGGCAGTCAAAGGGAGGCATTTCCGAGGTTTATCTCGGAAATCGTCGAATTCTACGCTGCTTTTTGCCGTGTTTATTGGGTTTTCTTTTTTCGTGCTGATTCTTCTCGCTTTTGGAATTTTCTCGATTCCTTTCACTTCTAGAGGATCTCGAAAAGTACATGATCTTAGCTCAATTGCTCACAATGCAGCTGGAAGGTAATTCTCATTGGATTTTTGGTTAATTGTTAGCAGAGACGGATCCAGAATTTAAATTTAATTGGTTCAATTTTGAAGATTTTTAGGATTGTATTCGTTGTAATGTTAAAATTATGGGTTTAAATCTAATATTTGTTGAGATTTTAGCAAATAAACTCAAAGTCAAAAGGCTACAGCTGCTCTGGATTGCTGGTTACTTTTTTCATTTTCAGAATTGGATAGGGATCTGATAGTTTTTATGTGATTTTTTTGGTTGCTGCAGACGAGATGATGATGGTGGAAGAAGAGATCAGTGGGCTGAAGTGATTTCATGGGAACCAAGAGCTGTCGTCTACCATAATTTTTTGGTACTTCTATTAAGATTTTTTTTTTGTTTTGTTTTGTTTATTCCAATACATTGTGCATGAATAGAAGTATAGGAATAGATGGATAGTATCATCTTTTAGAGTTGATCGTGACGGGATTTCACAACTATTTTACCTGGTGGAGGTGCCCCTGTGACTCGTGATGGACGTATAATTTACTTGATGCTCTTCAAGTTCACAGGACTGAGATTACTCTATTGATAAGATACATATCAATGTAGATAGCTCATCTGACATAGTGAATTGAAAAAAGCTCAAAGCTTGGTACTTTGTTTGTTTATTTCAATGGGTTGAGTGATTTCATGGGAACCAAGAGTTGTCGTCTACCATATCTTCTTGGTAATTTTTTTTTTCTGATTTATTTCAATGCATTGTGAACGGATAGCAGTTTAGGAAGAAATGAGCACTGTCCTTCTTTAGAGTTGGTCTTGATGGTATTTTGCAACTATTTTACCTGGTGGAGATGCCCGTAGAGGTGGAGCCAGGATTTGAAGTTTATGGGTTTTGAACTGCTACCAAACCAATAGCTCATTTTAGTTAATGGGTTCACAATTAAATAATTTTACATATTTAATTAATTAAGCAAAAGCTACTGGGCTCTTCTGAATCCATAAGTGATATTATTCCTCCGCCTTGGGGTGCCCATGTGTCTCGTGATGTATGTTTGATTATTCTAAATCAAGACTGCAATCTTAATTTACTTAATGCAGTCCAAGTTAGCACGACTGAAATTACTCTATTGACGTGATATTCATTCATGGATACTACTTCTAAAAAGCTAATGTAATATTCTTTCATAATGGTCAGGAAGACCGTCATGTATAGGAAATGAGAAATGCTTGCATATGGATTCTTTTACTACACAAATTTGGGAAGGGCACATTATTTATGAATTTGGATAAGATACAAAGCAATGTAGATAGCTCATCTGACGTGTAGTGACTTGAAAAAATCAAAGTGTTATAAGGATGGCAACACTTGATTCCTGTGTTCTTTTTCTTTCTTTAAATTAGCGTTGGTATTGATATGCAATTTGCTTTTGCACTGTGCCACTGCAAGAAACCAAATGCACTTCTATGCCATTCTAGACCATGTAAGATCACTTAAACTCGGTTTTCAGTGATTATCAATAGTATTGAGGAAACTAGTGTCGATATTGATTCAATATTGATACTAGTGTCCTCATCATAATTCATAGCATATCCCCGATGATTCGATGGCTAATGTTTTGTTGTTTGTTGTTTGACAATAACTCTTACCTTTTACCATAAAAAAAAGAGAGAAGAAAAGATGCATTACCACCTTGCATATGGTGGTGTCTGTGGTAAGAAAGAAACATAATATGCTTTGAAGGACAATATATCTCTACTCTGAACATCAAATCAAATTCTATTTTCTAAAATTTCCTTTTGTTGTCAATTGGAAATTGTAAATGATGTTGAAACCCTGATAAAAATTTTAGTTTCAGTACATAGATAGTCAGGGTTTTACTTTTTTGTCTTTTTGATGGGATGTAATCACAGCACAATCTTTGTGTTGTTTGTTACTCCCTTCATTTCAATTTATGTAGCGGTTTTGGTTGGGTATAGAATTTAGGAAACAAAGAAAAACTTTAGAACTTATGGTCTTAAATATGTCATGAAAATTTTGGGGCTATAAAAGTACATCATTAAGGGTAAAGTGGGAAGTTTAAAGTTAAGTTGTTTCTCAAAATAGAAAGGTGATATTCTCTGTGGAACAAACTAATAAAGAAATAGTGCCACATAAAATAGAATAGAGGTAGTTTTAACAATGCTTACCTTTAAGAAAAAAATAAATGATTTGTTGGTTGAAACATTTTCTGGTATCTTAGGATTCGTTACTATTGTTCTCATTAGAGCATATCTAACACTGGATCTGTTGACCAATGCATTTACTGGTTTCTGAAAAGTTGCTGTTCTGAACTTCCTTCCCATTTTTTGGGCAGTCAAAAGAAGAATGTGAATATCTGATTAATCTTGGCAAGCCTCATATGAAGAAGTCAACTGTCGTTGACAGTGCTACTGGCAAGAGTACAGACAGCAGGTAAGCATTTCTTTTACTTGTTTGTCTGCAGGTTGATTCGTTTTCAATTGTCAGTATTTTTAACTTTTAAACCTCCCTGGCAGGGTTCGAACAAGTTCGGGAACATTTCTTTCAAGGGGACAAGATAACATAGTCAGGACTATAGAGAAAAGGATTGCAGATTTCACCTTTATACCAGTAGGTATGCTGATTTTATACCGAAATATGTAATTCTATGTATTTACATTGTGCTATTTGCTTATGTGAATTTTGCATGATTCTCGATCTAAGATAGGCCTTGAAGAAACTCCATACAAGTTGATATATAATATAATAGCAACTATCTCTTTTTGTGATGGAGTGGGAATTGGTTATTTGGTCTCACTATGAGTCACATATAACGTCTGCTTTTACTTAGGAATTCCAGTTTGCCTTAGCTGTATTTTCCAGGAGAAGGGGTTGTTTCTTTCAGCTTATGAATGATTTTGATTTTGTTGATGGCTATTGGAGTTGTATGCATTTTCTCAGGAGAAGCTTTATCCCTGTCTGAGATGCAGTTCAATTGCATGATGAGTGGGTGGGGATGAATTGGAAATTAATTACATGTGCAAACTTAAACTAGTACTTTTCAAATCCTGCAATGCAAATTCTGGGTGTTAATAACTGATACAAATTACTCCTCTACCCTACACGGACCATACAATTTAGTGTTTATTTGAGGGCTGACTTTCTTTTGAAAACAAAAGGAGCTTAAAGGAGATATATATCATCTACATGGTGCAACAAGACAGGCATATTTATATTTCTTGACACAGCTAAACTTACTAAATTTTCTTCTGTAACTATCCAACTGTTTAACATATTTGCGATTATGCAATGTCTTGAACTGCATGTAATTGGTGCTAATGCTCCTGTCTATAGAGCATGGTGAAGGTCTTCAAATTCTCCACTATGAAGTGGGGCAAAAGTATGAGCCACACTATGATTACTTTTCGGATGAGTTTAATACTCAAAATGGTGGTCAACGCATTGCTACGGTTTTGATGTACTTGTAAGTGACTTTCCCTCGGCTAGGTTTATGTTTATGTATTTTAGTTAGAAATTCTGGTTAATTTCTCTTGCTGCACCACAGATCAGATGTTGAAGAAGGGGGAGAAACTGTATTTCCTGCTGCCCAGGGAAATTTTAGTGCAGTTGAGCTATCTGAATGTGGAAAAAGTGGACTCTCTGTAAAACCAAAGATGGGTGATGCTTTGCTATTCTGGAGCATGAAACCTGATGCTACTCTTGATCCTTCAAGCTTGCACGGTGAGTAATGTCCACTAGGAGGAGTAGGTTCTAATAATGGCTGCTGATTGATTTAAGAAGCTCAATTATAATATATTGTGTTATCTGAACATTTTATTGCACATGAAGTATCAATGTCTGTACAATTTAGCAGAGCTCATGACTACCACAAATTTTGTCGACAAACAAGTTCAATTATCTGCATCTTGTTGTAGGTGGGTGCGCCGTGATTAAGGGTAACAAGTGGTCATCTACGAAATGGATGCGTGTTCATGAATACAACATTTAACCTACAGCAGAAGGTAATATATCCCTTTAATGAGGATAAGTAAATACGCATTAATGCATTTCTAATCTGTTGCGCAAGTTTTGCAAAATCACTCTGGTCTTAGATATGTTTCTTCTTCTTGAACCTCACAATTATGTGGCTTCATGCTTATTGTAGGTATGCTACAGAAATTTATCAGAAAGTGATGATCCAAGTCTTCAAATGTGTCCTTGAGTTATGTTTCCTAGTATTAGTCCTATAGACCCAAAATGTAAGATTAGCTTTTTGCGGACAAACATTAAACTCATTTATAAGGACATACTATGTAGACTTCATTTGTGAGTATATACACCCTTTGAGTGAGAAGATGATTATTTTTTCAGAAAATGTAGTATTAGCTCCTTGCAGACAAACAGTTAATTCATTTATGAGGATAATAGACTACCTAGATTTCATTTGTGAGAATCTACGCTCTTTGAGTCTGAAGATGAATACTTTTAGGAAGTGGTATCCCTACAATGAAGGGTATGATGAGGTCGTACTCTGGCATACATAATGAGGAAAAGAATCATTTAAATCCGAGGCAAGAATTACCCCAATACTAATTATGATAGAGTTGAACCTCTAGTATGTGACAGAGTGCTGTTTCATCATTCTCTTCACATCGTGGGAATAACAATAGGAATGTGATTCCCAAGTTTCTGGAAACCCCTTTAGAGTTAGTAGGTTCGAGGTGGTGTGGAGTAATATTTAAAACATATACACTCCGAGCCTAGAGCAGCGGATGCGTCTGTACCCTGCACCCCTAGCTAATATCTAGGTCCACCCATGTCCCTATGTTAAGGGAAAGGAGGATATTTCTTATTCAATTTTTTTGCTCTTGCTCTTTTTAGTAGTTGATTAAGAGCACCATTTCATTGCACATTACAAACTTTAGTTGCCTTCTAGAATATCGGTGTACTTTGAGCATGCCTGCATAAGATTGTCTGCAGATTCATTTCCTTTATTTACTCGTTCACCCGTCCAAATTTCAGTTTCATTTATTCTCCTAACTGAGGTAGAGGCCGAAAATGGACGAATCATTATGTGTAAAATTCCTAAACTTGTCTGTATCAACCGTCCATTGATTCTTCATCATTAGTGGATCAATCTTGTAGATTTATCATGTTCTTTAGATTTGACGATATCGTGTATGCAGGTCCTCTTTCGAGTGTTGTACGATTTGTATCAAAAGCGGTTATAATCTTGTAAGTTTAGGAGAGCCCAGCTTTCACACCTCAAGCCTATTATACTATACTCAGATGGTACTGTTTTTCTTCAACTTTTCCTTTTGGTTCTTCCTTTTCCGTTTTCATAACATTGGAGCTTACAGAAATAGTATTTGTTACAGTTCTCTCTGTATTCTTATCGAGTTGTAGTAAATACAGTCGAGTGAATTGCTGAACACAGCTTTTATATGAAATGAGAATTATAGCAATTTATACAATATCTGGTATGTACTCCCTACTCGTCTTTACTAGATGTGACTCAGGCAGAGCCATGATTTCAACTTTATGAGTTCTGAATTTTAGAACGACATGAAATACTAATAACTGGGTTCTGACTTTGATGTATGTATATTTGATGAATATTTCAACACGAATGTGTCCTAGTAGATTACTCCAAATCATGTTGGATCGTCATGATTTAACAGCTACAAATAAATAAGAGGAAAAAATATAGTTCAGAAACCGTGAGATACAATTTATGATAGACCGATATGACTTCATGTTATATTTGATCTAACTACATGTTGAATTACTCACAGACCAATGTCGGATTGCCATGATTTTTATAGTTACAAATAAAAATGAGAAAAAAAATACATTAGATTTTTTTGGATGGAGGTTTTTGATTAAAATGAGTTGGCTTTAATATTTTTTACTATTTGATTTAATATTTTATTTACTATTGGCTTAAAAAATCAAATAATCATGTCATTTAAAATCATCAAATATTACTTTCCGACTAAAATGACCTTTTTAGTGAAGTACCAAATTTTTCCGATACAAAAGAAAAAAAAATGATCTTTTTTTTATGATATGGGAAACCCGCAGCCGCTATCCTTTGGGTGCGCACAGGGTAAAAACTCCGCTCCTATGCAATAGCTCGCAAATCACACAGGAGAAAAATGATCTTTAGAGTGTAACAACAAAATTTAAGTGACTTTTTTTATTTTTAAAAAATGACTTTGTTCACCTATTCTCAATAGTTGAATGATATTATAAATAAAGCTAGTGGTTAAAATTTCCTATAAATTATTATATTTTTACAAGTTTCATATTTAAATAATGCTATGTTTTCATCTCTGAAGTATAACTTGCAAGGGTTAAAATTAACCTGACTCGCAGGTGACAAAGAATTTAATAAAAATCTTGACTCCGTAATCATTTTAGGTAAACATTAAAAGTTATTACGTCTCGATTTCAAACCCGAAATATAATCAGTAGGAAAAAAGTAACCATGATCTAAAAAAGATTTTGATGTCCCTAGTTTAGCCAAAACCAGTTGCTAATCGCCCACTGTAATATCCTGCTTGTTATTGTCTTAATTACTCTAATTAGCCACACGCCTCAGCTAATTTTCTAGTTTAACCTACCATTCTTTATAATTCATGCATTGACTTTATAATAAAATTGATTAATTAAAAACACTAAAAACATATAATTGGCAGGTGAGACTTTGGGGGTTAATTGCGTAATAATGTCGTCTCCTTTTTATTACTTTTCTCCTCACATATTATTAGAAGACAGACATAAATCACTGAAAATCAATTTATCGAATCGAATCGAAATTTATCGTATTAAAGTTTGATCATCGTATTATACTGAACTTTTCAAAATTTGATATTTGATATATACTTTTGATTATTTATTATTGAATTACCGAAATCTAATTATGAAAATATCGAAAGTTCATTTTTAATGAATTGGTATCAAATCTTAATTGTTCGACCTTGTGACCAATTGAATAATTCATATTAACGGTGTCTTCATCACCTTCCAACACACTTCATCTTCACCCTATGTTGTAGCTCTATCTCCACTACCCAACCACCATATCTCATATCTCATATTCCATAATATTTCTGTAGATTATATACTAATTCTTTTTGGATAATTTTATTTACGTACGTAATATAAGAGTTAAAATTAAAATTTAACAATAACTAAGGGATCAAAAATATTACTCCGTTAACTATTTATAATTAGCTAATTATCAGTCTTGTATTTTAATTCGTCTTCATCAAAGCTTGCTTCACATTATTGCAGTTGACTAGATCAATTATCTTTAAGGGTTTGTTTGGTTGGGAGGAAAATATAAAAGTATTTTCTATGTTTTTTTTAGGTTTAGTTGGTTAAAATTGAAAAATATTTTTCTCTCGAAAAATAAGTTACAAAGAAAATGATTATCCTAATGAAAATAAGAAAAATAAATTTCACAAATGATATTTACGTTGATTGCTTTCTCCATATCCACCCGACAATCCATCTCCTTGATCATCCCATCCCTAAACCTCACCTCCTACCCTATTCCACTCTCATAATGTTTTACAAAATTACATATAAATGCTTTTGAGATGAGATTTTTTACTTACTCACCAAACATACGAAAATAAATTTTAAAAATCACTTATTTTTCAAGAAAATATTTTTCTTCATACCAAGTACACCCTTACAACAATAGCATACCAGTATATCTCCACAGAATGAGATTTGAGAAGTTTAGAGTGTACGCAAATCTTACCTCTATCTCAGATGTGAGGTAGAGAGACTGTTTCTAATAGATCATTAACTAAAGACAAAAATAGACTAGAAAAAGACGTAATAAAAATACAAGAGTCAACATATAATAATGAAACAATAGATAGTACCAAAACAATATAACAATTGAACTACATGGAACATATCAATTAATACCAAATATACCCCTAATATAAAATTTAAAAGGAAAATTCAATTTGGAATATTTCTCTTCTTGTTAATTAATTATATCCTCAATAAAACATTGAAAATGAAGGTTTAGAGGTACCTTTTTTTTCTTCTTAGGGGCCACAAAATGAAACCGCCCAAATAATGTAGGGTGGATTTGGATGAAGAAAAAGTAAAAGTGCATAGAAGTGGGCCAATCTCCAAATTTAATTTATGTCCCTCACAAATATTATTTTATTTTATTTATAATAAATCAATAAAAATAAAACATATAAACTTATAAATGAATATGTATACAAGGTTAAAATTACTCTATTGCATATATATATATAATAAATATTGAATCTTCTTAATTTTTCTTGTGTCTTTATTTTCTTATATTTTGAATAGTCTTAGTAATTTTTTTAATTATTATATATTTAATTATAAAATTTAGTTACTATTGTAATATTAATTTAAGATATTGTAGGATCATAGGTGTCAAATTCTAATTACTCCATCTATTTCAACTTATAAATCATAATTCGAATTTTGAGAATTAAATAAGAAACTTTTTTATTGTAATTTATTTGTATATTTTTTAAATATTTTAAATTATAAATTATTACGACTTACCAACGGAAATTAGGATATTCTTTGCTTGACAAGTGGACATATGATTTTAGGAATAATAAATGGGCATCAATCCCAATGTTCATAGTACATAATCTTTTGTCCTTCTTTAGGGTCCACTTTTCGAAAAAGAAATATCTTTGCCATTAGTAGTAATGTCATAAGGTTCACAAACATCTATCCAACTCTCACCCAACCACATCTACAAAATCTTCTCTTTTAAACTAAACAAATATTGTAAGAAAAAAAAACACTATACTATAAAAAAAAGAAAGGAAAAGGGTCAAAATTACCCTTAAACTATTTAAAATAGCTTATATATATCCTTTACTTATTTTTTTGATCAAAACTACCTTTGTCGTCTATGTTTCGGACCACAAATGCCCTGAAAACGTTATATTTGTCATTGGAGCTTACATGGCAGTCCACCTAGGCAGTCCAACATGGAAAAATGCCTTCCTCTCAATAATGTTATTCTTCCTTGTTCATCCCTATCACAAAAAAAAAAACCAAATATAATTCTTCTATTGTTCTTGTTTGAGTTGTTGTTCGGACTTTGAAGCTCCAATTTTGAAGTGTGCTGAAGTTTGTTTGAGGTTGTAGTTGCGTGTTGAAGGATCGAGTTCTTTGTTTGGATTTTGGAGTCATAGATTCACAAAACTGATTTTTAGATTTTCAAGCTTTTAAGAACTCTTTCATATATTTTTTAAAATATTTTTAGGGGTTTCAACTCAAATCTTCAAATACCAATCTTCAAACTAAGAAATCAGTTGTTAAATATCAATTTCCAGCTTCAATTGCAATATCCAAGCAATTTTTAGTAACATTCAATTAAATCTCTTCAAATTTTTGCACTTCAAAAATCCAACAAAAGCCAAAAGTTTCTCACCAACAAGCTTTCAAATGAGTAGCTTATTTTCGAGTTTCAACACACAAAGAATGACTTCATGAGATTTTCAACATCTTTCAACCTTTGGAATTAAATTTTCAATCTCAAATTCGATGACATCATAACCCAAACAATGAACTCGATCATTCAACACACAACTACTATCTCAAACGAACTTTAGCGCACTTTGAAATTGGAATTTCAAAGTCCGGACAATAACTCAAACAAGACTAATGAAAGAACTATTTTTGAATTTTTTTTTTTTAAAAAATTGTGATAGGGATGAAATAGGAAGACAATATTATTGAGTGGAAGGGATTTTTGCCATGTTGGACTGCCTAGGTGGGCTGCCATGTCAGCTCTAATGACAAAGATAACATTTTAAGGGCATTTGTGGTCCAAAACATAAACGGCAAGGGTAGTTTTGATCCCAAAAATAAATAAAGGGTATATATGAGCTATTTCGGATAGTTCAAGGGTAATTTTGACCCTTTTCCGTAAAAAAAAGATTCTCTTAAAAATAGAAATTACATATGCACATTCATTCTTTCTTCTATAAGTGCACAATAATAATATATTCGATATAATCTTATAAATACAATTTAGAGACAATAAGATATACATAGATTTTACATCTACCTTTTGGGATAGAAAATTTCTTCTTCTTAAGTGTTTTATGTTTAAAATTTCTTAACTTGAACAATTTAAATATTGCATAGAGTCGCTTAAAAAGGTACTTCCCTCAATTCATTTTACATGTTGTTTTTATTAAAAATAGATGGTTCAAATAATTTCTATTCAGAAAATAAGATATAGATAAATACCCAAATTGGTCATTATACTCAAATTTATCACTTAATTCTCAATTTATTCTTATTATAAACTATAGTAATTTTTCAAAACATTAAATTTATTGTATTCAAAACGTGATATAATAAAATGATCATTTTATTTATTGCTTTTTCTGAGGTGTACTAAGTCAATACTGGACAAGTAAAACTGAACGAAAAGAATATTAGTCTTCATTTTTACCCTTACTCAATAAATGTCTTGAAGAGAAATTAACATGATGAAAAAGAGTGGTATTATATTGAGATCAATGAATAAATAAAAATAATTTTAATTAAATATAGATCACTATATTTTAAAAGGTGTGAAAAATAAAACATGTCAAGTAAAATAAATCGGGAAGATTAAAACATTTTCATTCTAAAGGTGTGCACAAATTTAGGTTGAATCATCAAAATGTGTGGTGTTATAATTAAGTAAATGAATTCTTTTTTGAATTTATAATGGACTTTCTAGGTATTATAAGGATTATTTGATTTGTGGACTAAATTATTTTAGAACTATAATTTTAAAATTATAATTTTTAGACTAATTACCACCCCTTATTGAATACATGGTACCAAACACTAGAAGAAAATAATAATTTAAAACTATATTTCTCTAGTGTGAAAAATATTTATAAAAAAAAGAGAAGGAGGAAAGAAACTAAAGAGACAAAGTTAAACTTTTTGCATGTGAGTTTGTTGCCTCAATTGGGTGTATCATTTAAACCCTCAAGCAAACATTCAATCTTTTTGTCAAAAAAGAAAGACAATTATCATTCAACCAAATTGCTTTGCAAAAACCAATAAGGAGTGATGGGGTGACAAATACTTTCTATTTTATTTTATTCTTAATAAAAAATTTCAAATTCGAAGTATCAAGCATGTTTATTTGGCTAAAGTTCTAAAATTTGCTTATTTTGAAAAATAATTTTAAAAAAAGTATTTTAGAAAGTCATTATCTGCGTTTGACTAATTAATCTGAAAAAATAATGAATGCTACTGTTCAAAAATATTTATTTTTTCTCTTAAAACTTTAACCAATCACCTTATTTTTTATTTTCATTTAAATAAACACATTTCGAAGGAAGAAAAACACTTTTGGCTTCTTAGAAATTTGGCGAAACAGACTAAAACCACTTTTAATAGAAAACATATACCCCTAATATCCTAATATAAAACTTTTCAATATGATTCTAAATTTAATTTGTTCTCAATAGTTATATCGAACATCGTGCGATAAATAAAAAAGAGAGAAGTATTAAAAACACCTCTAAACTTGACGCAAATTATTAATTTCGTTAATCGTTCCTGAACTATTGACAGTCTTAAAGACACTCCTCTACTACTAACTAAACCTAGATACACCCCGATCTGTCACATAACATATCAAGTGATCTCAAACTCTTGTAGGAGCATGAGACTCTTAATAAAAAGCCGCAAGAGGTTTTTGAAAACACTCCTAAACTTGATGGGAATATAAGGGTGTATTTCACTCATGTTGTCAGATCAGAAGTGTATTTAAATTTAGTTAGTCAATAATTTATAAATAAAACTAATAATTCGTGCAAGTAATAAAAATAAACTTTCTTTTTCTCATTGCCCTCTTTGTTCGTGTGTGTGAGAGAGAGTTTCTGTCAAACAAAGCTATAAATGCTAGTTGGTTTTGTGGTTTCTTTTCACCTTCACATCACCCTCTTAACTTCTTTTCTCTTAATATATACAACTACACACAATACAATATATACATTGAATTTATTACTATATTATAGCTGTTTTCTTATACAATTCTCTTAATCTTTGAGAAAGTAACAAAGGGAAAAAAATGGATCTTTACACATACCCAAGAAGTGCTTTTTCTTCTTCTTCATCAATTGTTTCTTCATTTTGTATGATGGATTTGATTGAAAGAGCCAAAGATTTCTTCAGATTTGCTGTTTCTACTATTATTGGAAATGTTTTCTCAGCAGTTTTCACATTTTTCTTTGCATTAGGTGGGTATATACTATTATCAATTCTTATTTACAATTTTTGTGTATTAGATTGTGATTTTTTTTTGTAGGACTTTTGATTATTTGATAGGGTTTGTCATAGATTTTGAAAATTTGTATTCGGTTTTTGTTTGAGTGGATCTCTTTTTTTGGGATTTGTGTAGTTTCTTGTACTTTGATTTTTGTTTCTTTAATTTTGTTGGAGTTTGTGTTCTGTTACTATCTGTTGTTTATTATGTTTTTATCTTTTGTTTCTTGTACTTGTAATTTTTTTTGGGAATGCTTTGAATTCTTTTTTCTTGACTATCTGAGTCATGTGTGCGTATACTCTTCCCTCCTCATACCTCGTTTTGTGGGATCACACTGGGTATGTTTGTGGTTGGTGAGGTTTTTTGGGAGAAATTTCATTCTTACTCGAAAAAGTTCAATTTTTTAAAAGTAAAATGTATATACAAACACAACTTGAAGTTTCAAAAAACTCAAGTTTTTGAGTTTTAACTTCAAAATCTATAGCCAAATGAGAGCGGAATTTTGTGTATGCATTTTGATATGGGTTAGACTAGAGTTATTGGACTTTTTCCCTTCCAAGTTTCAATCTAGCTATCTTGTTGATTGTGTTTTCACCCTGAATTTAGGGTATGATCTTATTGAGTTTGCGTCCAAAAGAGATGGATTTAGAATTTAGCTTTATGAGTGCAGCCTTTTAAGGTTTTAGCATTGAACTCTTTATATATTTAGAACTCGTGGTCTTAATGATTTGTGTGGCTATAAAAACTTTTCATAAAGGAGATATACAAATATGTTTGATTCAATATTTTGTTCGTCATTTGAGCTAATAAGCTAAAGTCGGATAGCCCAAAGTGGAGTCAGGATTTGAAGCTTATGAGTTCGGGATTCTAGCCCTTTTAAGTTATTATGTTTAGAGTTTGAACCAAAGTTACTATGTTCAGTCGAACCTGTATCTCAAAGGCTAGCTCCACTCCTTGTAGATAGTTATATGATTGAAAGGAAACATATTCTAAAATTTGTGGTAAAAAAGGTTGAATCTCATTTCCTATTAATGGAATGAAATGGCGATTTGTAGATTCACGGGTGATTGTGTTTCAACTGATGATAATGTTACGAGCAACTATTTTTTAGTTGTAATGTGAAGGTAATAATAATGGAATTGGTTTTTGCAGTGGGCACCTTATTAGGAGCAATGACAGGAGCTTTGATAGGTCAAGAGACGGAAAGTGGATTTATTAGAGGTGCCGCGGTTGGAGCCATTTCTGGTGCTGTTTTCTCTCTTGAGGTCTTTGAGTCATCTCTGTTACTATGGCAATCGGATGAATCCGGAATTGGATGTGTTCTTTACTTGGTAAGCAACATAGCACTTTTTCTCACTGATACTTTTGAAAGTTTAGCTTTGTAATTTTGTAACGTCTGCATTGGATATCAGTATATTGAGGAAGGATTTAAGTCAAATACTCTGAGAGTGTAAGGAAATTTTATACCATCACAAAATTTAACTCGTTATAGCATGTCATATACCTTTTATTTCACATTACTAATAAATGCTTATGAAGTAGAGTTATGTGCAACTGCTTTTTAAGCAACCTGATAATTTTTTATACTCCCAGTACATAGAACTTAAACTCTGATGACAAACAATCTCCTGATCCAATATTTAAAGATTGTTTTCCATCCATCTTTCTCTCCTCCCCACACGAAGTGCACACGAAAATAAGAAAAAAGAAGATGAGAATTATTGTATGTAAATGACAAGCTATGTGTTACATACTTATTAGGTGTATGGTTAATGATGGATCTTTTGAACTGTGCAGATTGATGTAATAGCCAGCCTGTTAAGTGGTAGACTAGTTCGTGAGCGGATTGGTCCAGCAATGCTTAGTGCAGTGCAAAATCAGGTATCATGTAACATAACTGCTAGCCATTTGGAATTCCTACAGCAACTTAAACTCTCTTCATTTGCTGACTCTTTCTTCTCGTTGATCAGATGGGAGCTGTTGAAACTGCATATGAAGAGGTGCCTAACATTTTCGATATAGGCGGGGCAAAAGGTTTGCCTGAACATTTTGTGGAGAAGATTGCCAAGGTTGTAATTAGCAATGATAACAATGTGGATGATACAGGGGAGAGAGTCTCGTGTTCAGTCTGCTTACAGGTAAGTTACGTTTAGCAACATTTATTTGCTATTTCTCTTTCCGTTTGTATTATTCTGATTGATTGTGTGGTTATTACTGATGTATCCAGGACTTTCAACTGGCAGAAACTGTTAGATGTTTGCCACAATGTCATCACATGTTTCACCTACCGTGCATTGATACATGGTTGTTGAGACATGGCTCTTGTCCGTTGTGCAGACGGGATCTATAGGTGGTTGTACTCGGTAAATAATCACAAGGTTATTTAATTTCTTTATACTAGCTGATAAGGATTTCCCCCGCTATGTTTGTCATCACATACAATATATCGGGGAAACCTATGTCATTAGTGGCAAATATGCACTTTCCGCTATGGTCATTGTAGTCGATTACCATCCTGTAGAAAGAATTTTGAGCTGTTATAGTGCTCACTACTTCCACTAAGTAGTATTTTTGTATCAGCACGCTCATGTTTTGTGCAAATGTCTTGCAAGAATAGGTTTACTCTATCTGATTACTTACAGAACATACGACTTGTCTGGTGAAGCTGTGCGTCTAAGAGGATAATATGTTTATGCTCTTAGACGGATTTGTGTTGTTTTGGATGACCATAATCATCGCGCTATTCAGTCTGGGCATGGAACTTTATCCTCTTGTAATGCTCTATTAGTTGAGAAATTGCTTAGTAGGTGACTTTTTCAGCCAAGGAAGCCACGAATTAGTCAGTATACATGGATTGTTCCCCTCTAAAACTGATGATGTTTAGTCTCTGCACAAAATCGTTACTTCTTGCCTGGTTATACAAATTGCAAGAAGTTGTTGCGCGTGGTAGTTGTTGTTTCATTTTCCATAGCAACGGTTAGTTATGTTTCTTGACTTGTGTTACTGAAATAGTTGGATATCTTGAGGTTGCAAGTTTCTTAGTTTAAACATTTAGTTGAGAGGCTTCAACAAGATCTTTCTTTGGTAAGAGTAACTGCATTGTAGGTTGCATCTTTCCAGCTGTTAGTTCAGTGATCTTCATTTTATGTAAGGGAACAGACAAAGGCAATTGTGTGATTTGTTGTCTGATCATACTCGGAATTATGTATCTACTTATCGTACTTTTACCTAGTTTTATAGCAGTCTGGTTGCTGCACTAAATGATTTTCGACAACACTCATTTTTGATAACCATAATGTCCAAGCTAGCTTGAGTGTTACCTTCCACTAGCATCCTACTCCCAACCTGAGACTAGGCTCTCAACAGAGGCCTGGGACTCGACTCACGATCTTGAGGTTGGTTCCTAGGGTCCATTCCTTGGTCGGGGTTAGGTTAGATCTTGGTGAATTGTACTTGAGACTTTGAGTGTAATGCAGATAAACATTAATGTGGAATGTTTCTTGCAAATCGGTTATCAGATTACTGGAGTTCTACCTGAATATGGAATTCTAAAATAGAGTATGATTTACTCATGAAAATATGGCTAAATATGAGTCGATCCATATTTTACCCAACTCATTTTGTCACCCAAGCCAGTTTTACCCATATGAAATATGGGTGGCTCAAATTATTACTTATTTTATATTCGATCGTTTTCAACATGTTCATACTTGATCTAACCTGCCTAATCACCACCACTACTTAGGAGTTTAAGTAAATATAACACATCAATACAAATATTTTTTACATTATCAAGTCATCTTTATCTGTTATAGCAAGTAGTATGTCTTATTTTTAAAATTACAAATCGCATTTTAAAGAGGCTTACCTAGTTTGTAGATATTTATAATTTGATAAAGTATTTATTTATTTTTTACATTCATAGTGTAAAAAAACTATCTGATAAAAGTTATTTATATTTTGAGTTGCAACTCTAAGAAAAGTTAGTGTAAATGTTACGATTTGACCAACTGTTCAAAGAACTCATAATCTCAAACCACTAGAGATGAAAGTCATTTCATTTAGTACGAGATTGCTTCACACCTCGAGGTGCTTACACCTCTTGCCTATCTCGATTCACGTTGACCAGTGCTCTATCATAATTATAGCCCATTGCATTATGGGACACTACTGCCAATTCTGGCAATGAAAAATGCAGAGAAATGGATGCTCTGGAAATCTGTGTTGCGGACTCTCCAATAATGTTGTTGTACCCGTGTCAATCCTCAAAGAATGTACTGCTTTTGTAGAATCTGACATGCACCCGTCCACAATTTTTGAAGAATCCGAGCAACATAGCTTGTAATAACATAATTAGAAAAAGGGAGATTCCACCAGAAAAATCAACATTGATCCCTTTGATCAAGTATTCACCAAGCAAAAAATAAAAAAATTTAGTCCAAAAACAAGCAAAATACTTGTGTTGAAGTAGGTCGAAATGCTTCGATAACAAGAAGTATATAACATCCACCATTGCTTACCCACTGTCTTTCTAATTCTGAGGTATCGATTATGACACCAAGTACAATGAGAATACGATACGAGGAAATGGAAAGAAAACGAAAGAGGCAGTGGAATAATTCATCATCTGTCGTTTTACACCATTTACAAGATGAAACTAAAGAATCAAAGGGTGTCTGTAAGCGAGGAATATGAACTAAATCAGACATGGTCATACTCGAGAAAGAATCTCTACAGTAAATTCTTTCGTTCTTGTTTTGCTGCTCGAGAACTAAACAAGGCACCTGTTCCATGTTAAATATAACATTGTACATCAAAAGAATAAATTAGTGCACCTTCTATCGTTTTTTTGAATCTCTCACGAGGAAGTTTTTGAGGACACAGCAGAGTATACAATAGATTAAAAAGTCTTTAAGTGGTACCGAGTTCTATGGGAGTAGCACAGGGAGCCAAACTTTTTGCTGGAAAGTTCATACCACCACCTCTCAGAGATAAAGAGGGCCCCTTCAACGAGCTTGCCCTACTTACAAGATCTGAATCTAGAAACACAACTATGACTGAGATATCGTCGTGAAAATGCCTCCTAACACCACGATCGATCTTCTTCAGATCAGAATACCTCATCTCCCTTTTCTTTGCTGCTTCTTGTAATGCAGTTCTTACAAGCCTTCGAGCGCTTCCCTGAAGGTTGGAAAATTAGGAACATGTCATTGCTATCAATAAGCAAAAGAGTAATAATATTTATCCCTTATCACAATATTCTTCCATTCAGAGTGGCCTCAATTCCCTTCCATGCCAGAAAGTGGCACATTTAAGACTATAATTACACATTGCAGACGAGAATTTGGCAGGGATCTAAAGTACTCACTCATCCATTCTAACAACTACAACATACCCAGTGTAATCCCACAAAGTGTGGTCTGAGGAGAGTAAAGTGTACACAGACCTTATCCCTACCTCAAAGGTAGAGAGGTTGTTTCCGATGGACCCTCGGCTCAAGGAAAAACAGTCCAAAGCAGTCCCAAAAAGAAGTAACATAAACTACAACAAAACAATAACAAGGAACAACAGATAGTAACATAAATCGGAGGACAAGAAACTACAAGAGCAATATTATGACTACTAATATGAACGGACAGCAAGACAGCTCACTGCTACCTACTAACCTTCTATCCTAATCCATGTCCTTCACACCCTCTTATCTAAGGTCAGTCATCCATTCTAACATGGGAACAATTTAGTTCAAAATTCTTATTTTCACATTACTACACAATATTTTTTTCATCTGTTAATTTGGTATATTCTTTGTGGATTTGCACTCCTATAACTCTTTCTTCCGCCTGCAACCATTTCCCTGTTTCCTAATAAAATGTAAGGGAAAATGTTGATAACTCGACACCTAAGCTACCCCAGCTTGGATATTGTTATACTAGTACTGCTTATTTCAAGAATATCTAAATACCATGTCCGTATTACATGAATAACACATCATCCAATAGCAACGGCCTAGTAACAAGCTATGTTTTTACCCCAAAGGAAAATGGAAAGATGAAAAAATAAAAACTGAAGTACTCAAGCAACATATATTTTTGCCTTTCATAAACTACAAATGAGGGATCTAGAAGTGTTAATTTGTTCTTTACAAAACGTGGACAATCCTGAAACTACTTGAGCTCTTTACACGAGTTAGCTAATAAGTGAACACCAGGAGTCACAACAACATTGGTGTGATATTGGGAACAGGAAATATATTCCTCAATGCAATTTGATCTAGTATCACCAAGAAACAAAAAAAAATTTACAGCACATCATAACTTTGCTAGAATAGCACATGAAACATGATTTTGGAAAGACATAAGAACAAGATATGTTTAACGAGACATTTCATCTACACGATATTTAAAACTTTCGATGTTCACCACCTAAAGCCAGCAATACAATTCTATTAGAGTTGATTTGCAGTTGTAAACTTCATGTGTTCAAAAGAAATATAAATAAAAAAGAAAGTAAGCAAAAAGTATCCTATAGTCAAAGATCTTACGCTTCGGGGGCTATTTTGTACTATATCAACTGCTTCTTGATTGGTAAGATGTTCCCAGAGACCATCAGAAGCTAATATGAGAAATTGATCATGTGGTTCAAGTTCTTGAACAGTAATTGATGGATCAGCGCTCAATATTGGCCTTTTAAAAGGTTCACGCAACCGAAACTTCGCATACAATGGCTCCCTGTTGTATTCAGGCTTTTTAAGGTATATATCACCAATAGATCTCGAAATCTGCAAGATGAATTTAAAATTAAAACTAAGATAAATAGCTTGGTGCCAGAAAACAAGTAAATTCGTTTCAATATTGTGCGGAATCCTTGTAAGTATATAAAGCAGTATCTAACAAAAACAGGGAAAAGATCATAAATTGAATTAATAGCTCTTAATAAGAATATTAAATATCTTAACTCTTACAGCACAAAATAACCAAATAGGTATCAAGGGTGACATCTACATCTGTCACATATAATAACCAGAATGACGAAATATTGCCATAAATGGAATTGAAACAAAGGATTTCATGCACATAGTACAGTTACAATTTAATCCAAACCACACGGAAGAAACAAAGAATGGCCTTCCCTTTGACCTTTCTGGTCTTTAGCTCATTATTGTAATAAACAATTCGTTCCAACACTTGACACGTGGATGCTTGGAGTTGATACATGCACCATTACTCAGGTGACCAATTAAGTAGTGATGTTCCTGTAGTTCTTATCTCACAATAAAATCTTTTTTTTTTTTGGTCTTTTCGTGCACCTTCTATGCCTATTTGGTTTGTATTGATCTGCCTTTTTTTAATTTTTGATAAGTGTGTCTCATCTTGAATTTCCTTTTTTTGAAATGTTGTAATAGCATATCAGGTCAGTAGATGAACTTATCAACTACGGGGTTCGTGCAATTTCAGCCGAATTGTATTTGGGAGAAATCTATCCTAGCTAGGAAATAGACAGACTCCTTTCCCACTGCCAATAAAGAGCATAGGTTAAGCGAGTCTCATCATTCACATAATTCTGCATTCACCGATTGATCACCCGAGTACACATCTAGTCAGCACAGCAAATGAGGAAAGCAATTGTTGGTTAAGTTGGTACTCCACCTTTTGATGGTTTAATAAGAATTATTTTCCATTATCATAAATTAATGTGGAATATACAGAGTCTGATTGCAATTAAATGAAAATATCAAAAGAAAAAAAGATGAGTGCTTGCTCCTCTAAATTGCAGATAAATTTTCTAGAAACAGGACAAAAATTGGTGGCGAGCAATAGATCAACCAATAACTTGAGTCATTGCAAACCACCATCCACCCCATAACAAAGCGAACGAATAGTGAAGCAAAAAAGAGTTTCCAATATCAGACAATATAGGGAATGAAGGAAAGATTTTAACTTCTTCTGGTTCAAGGAATCTAAAATGCATATTTCGTCAAAAAACAGCTAATAGGAGACGTGGCTCATAAATAACCTCCATGTATAAAAAAATCTGATAGGATGCAGATAAAAGAGTGCAATAATTGTCCTTGTATTCATTGCTAAGACTAGAGGACAGATGACGCACTAGCGACTGCATACAGTGACAATGAGTAACAACCTAATACATCGACTATAATATGTTTTGGATTCTAAAGACGATCCTAACCATATGTTTCCCTCTGAAATGATAGCAAAAATTAGAAACCGTATAAGCTACTCTATCAAGCAATCACGAAACACGAGATATACCTGAATCAGACCCTTTACACGCCATACGTTATGCTTCAAAACCACTATCTGTGAGTCATCTGGATGCATTGAATGCAACTCCTGTCTGACAGATTCGAAACATGCATTATGCTCAGCTGATAGCTGGATGGCAAGAACCTCCCCTGTAGCCCTCACAAGCCTTCCCAAAACAGCTCGGGAATCACCAAGGTTAGCAACATACAGGATACCATTGCAGATCACCGCTACCAGACAGCAAGATCCCACAGCAGCCATCTGTGGTTTCATTGGCCATTGCTTTGCAACCACAGAAAAGAATCCGTCTTCTGTAGCTTGAAATGCTTTCCGTATTACATCTACAGACATAGAATTTTGTTCTGCTGCAAACCCTACAAGAATGTTGCAGACTAATTAATTCAAACTACAAATTTAAATGGCAAATAATTTAATATAGTAGATATTTTAAATTCTAAAAAGAATATACCCTTGCATTTTCATTACAAGAAAATTTAATGAATAGCATTTAACTAGCTTAACAACATCATTTGGAACAACTACAAACAGATTGATGCAATTCGCTACTTGGCAAATGAGTACTTTGGTTAATAAAACAGGTCTAGTATGCTTACTCTTGAGATGCTGAAAGAGGTGATCATTGATATACCGTGATGTCTCCGGTCCACCATGACCATCATATATCCCAGCAAAAGTTCCATACGGGCCAGACTCAAGTAAGCTCAAAGAGCCCGACTCGATCTGGCTTTGATCCTCCAGCAAATTATTTGCCTGTACAACTGCCATTGAGAACTCACCAATCAAGTGTTGACCACTATCCTTATACCAAAAAAGTCCATCTTGTCGTCCAGCTGCATCCGAACCAGCATGTACAGAATGATCCGACGATGGCCGCCAACAGGCCTTCAGGAAATTTATCAGCCTTGATAACATCCCTCATTTCATTTCACTTCTGCCTACCTCCAGTTGCTCAACACCAAAAAAAAAGCAGCAACAGCCTACTAAAACCTTAATTATGTTATTATACTCTCTTATCCTACAAACAAAAAAACAAGCATATAACAAGAACTTCAGCTATACAACTTACTTCAAGAATCATAGAGCTGCAGAAAGATCATAGCTTTAACCAAACATACAAATAAACAACAACATACCCAGTATAGTCCCCCACAAGTAGGGGTCTGATGAGGTTAGAGTGTACACAGACCTTACCCCTACCTTGGCAGGTAGAGAGGCTGTCTCCAACAGACCCTCGACTCAAAGAAAGCAATAAAGATCATAGCTTTAACCAATGATAAACAAATCTGTTCACAGAAAAACAGAAAATTCCAAAACCCAATTTCAACAACAAAGAATAAAATTAAGCATGACCAACAACCTAACAATTTCCAAGATTAGCAATGACATGAAGCAACTAACCCACTACAGTGCCTAGCCACAACTAAGCCAGAAACCCACATCCCCAAAATGAACAAAACAACACCCAAATCCTGAAAGAACACAAATCACATAAACTTCACACTCAAAACTAAGTAAAACCCACATCCCAAAATGAACAAAACAACATTAAAACAACACCCAAATCACATAAAGTTCACAACTTTAAGAATACCTGCTGAAAAATATAGAACAAGAAGACTATGATGGTGTGATTTAAGCCTTATTATACTATCTTTTTTTTCTTTTCTGGTCAGTTACTGAATCCCTTCAACTGATAATGACTAAGATCTGAATGAAACATAACAATCCATGTGGGTCTGAAAGTGTTAGATCTATAGATCCATCAAAGCAGCCCCCTTTGTATAACCACAAAAACAATAACTATAAACAGTAAAGATTGTCTTTTTTTCCAGTTCTTGTTTCCTTCTTCTCTCTCTTGTTTTTTACTAGTAAAAAGAAAATTAAAAAATTAAAGAGGAAATGAAGAGAAGAAGAAGATAAAGTATATAATAATGAAGAAAAAGGGAAAGGGTCTAAACCCTTTGACTCTGTGTGATTAAACCAACTGAAAGATCTCACACATACACACTTTCTCTCTTGTGTTTAGCAGTGGAAAAAACAAAACCCCATTAAGGAAAAACACAACAAGATTATTAAATTGTTAAAAGAGAAAGTGATCAATGCAGATTGCGGTGGGATGATTGAAATTCTTCTATTCTTAATTAGAGATTTTGGACGGATTGTAATAGGATGGTTGAAAATTTTCTATTCTTAATTAGATATTTCAAATTTCAAATTTGAAAATGAAAAAATGTTAGAAGTATCCCTCGGAAATGAACCCTACAATTCATAAATTCAGATTAATTAAATTTCTATATGAATATAGTTGGCCCTTTATGTTTTGGTTAGGTAGGTTCAAAGTAATTATTTAAATATATTTAAAAATAATTTTCATCATAAGAATGAGTCAAAATAAAAAATTTATGAGGTTGAGGTTTTTTTTTAGTCTTTTTAAGTTATTAAATTTTAAAGTAATAATTTATTTATACTTGAGGTGTAGTTTATGCTATTTTTTAAATATATTTTAAAATAATTTTTACAGTAGGAATGAGTTAAAATCTAAAATTTATAAGGTTAAGATTTTAGTTAAAAGTTATTAAATTTTAAATTAATAATTTATTCGTAGGAGGTGTAGTTTATGCTATTTTTTTAAATTAAAATTTTGATGCAATTTCTAATAATGTTTTTTTATATTTATCTTTGGTGTGTAGTATATTTTTATATTTAATTTTTGGTGTCTAGTATATTTTTATGTTGTGGATTTTAGGTTTTGATGAATTTTTTCTGATGTTTACTAAAATATCTTATGTTTTTGTAAATTTAAAAGGATTAAATTATTCAATCATATATTTAAGGGGCTACTTTGAAATTATTGCAAAACATTAAATAAAAATACATTTTTTTACAACGTGTATGGCTTATTATTTAGTAACTAAACAAACAACAAAAAAGAATATTTTTATGTATTCTAGTAAAAATTTGGTCAGACTTAACTTTAAAGGCCAAATGATCGATATTCATTGCATTTCATTAATGAGATCTCTTCTTTTAGCGTTTTGGTGTAAAAAAAATAGGAATTTAAATTTTAGGAGTTTTTTGTTTATACCAGTCTAGGGATTTTTTCAAAAATTAGTTGATCAACTCTGTTGGACTTCAAGCTTGGTTAGGCCTATTCTCACTCACAGACCTACTGATCAGCTATCGTTACATTTTCATTGATGACGCCTCTTTTTCAGTGTTTGGGTGTCATGAAATAAAAATTCAAGTTTTAAAATATTTTTCATATGTGTTAGTCCATTAATTTTTTGAAAATTAGTCGACCGACTCTGTTGGCCCCCGAACTTAGTCAGGCCGGGTGCCTAGTACTCATTGCATTTTCATTAATAACGTCTCTTTTTCCGCATTTTGATGTCATGAAATAGGATTCAAGATTTTAAGTGTTTTTCATGTGTGTTAGTCCATTAATTTTCCGAAAATTAATAGACCAGCTCCATTGAGCCCCTAAACTTGGCCACGCTGGGCCTCATGACTAGTACTCATTGCACTTTCATAAATGACGTCTTTTTTTTTCTTCAGTATTTTAGTGTCACGAAAAATAAGAATTCACGATTTTAAATGTTTTTCATATGTGTTAGTTCACTGATTTTCTGAAATTTAGTCGACCGACATCGTTGGCCCCACACTTAGCCAGGTTGAACCTCATATACCTAGTGACCCGTATTTGTTACATTTTCATTAATAACATCTCTTTTTTCAACTTTTTAGTGTCACAAAATAGGTATCTTGGTCACACTTATATTCCTTATATATATAAAATTACGAAATTGGAGTTTGAGGTTTCCAATTGGAAACTCTTTTATTTGAGGTTATTTTCTTTATTTTCCTTTCTCTCATAACGATTTCAAACAAATCTAATTATGAGACTATGGGTAGAAACAACATTATCTCACAGAATGAGTCTAATTAGTGTCTCTTCAAGCATTCTATTATTAGGTTATTAATTCAACAATAGAAAAAACAAAATTTAAAAAGCACAAAAGTCGTTGTGTCTGAACGACGTATTTTATATATACATATAATCTAATTTTTTGATAAATGGTGTTTAGTTGATCATCCCTCGATATATGTGGCTATACGCCACTGTTGTTACCTCCTTTTTAGTATGCCATTAGTTAATTTTGCTGAAGGAACAACTTTTGTGTAAATTGATGTTGCTGAAATTTGCACATGATATTTTATTTGGTTTTTATTCGTGTCTGATATTCTTTTTGAAGTCTGATTAATTTAGATTTGTGTCAAGAAAGTCTTACTTTAGGAGGTAAATGCTCCTGGTTAAAAATGACTTCATTTCTAAGATTGAAAATTGGGCTGATTTGATCTAAAATTCTAAATATATAGTTCAAATTGATTCATGAAAAACTCGTAAAAGTATTTAATTATTTTTTATTTAATATGTTATAGATAATCATAATTATTTTTTTATTAGGTAATCAAATAAATACAAGATAACCTAGAAGACTAGGAGATCAATTCTCACTTAATACAATATGTTTTCCTTCTCTCTTTTTTTAGTGGTGCACTCATATTCTAGAAATCCTAGATTCACCTCTATCATAACCCTACATATCATTATGAGGTAGAGAGCAATTTCTTAAAGACGCTCGGCGTGAGAAGAGAATGTGTGTACAACAACAACATATTCAGTGTAATCCCACAAGTGAAATCTGAAAAGAGTAAAGTATAGACAGACTAACCCCTACCATTGTGAGGTAGAGATGTTATATTCGAAAAACACTAGGTGTGAGAAGAGTGTGCATGTGTACAACAACGACATATTCAGTGTAATCCCACAGGTGAAATCTGGAAAGAGTAAAGTATAGACAGACTAACCCCTACCATTGTGAGGTAGAGATGCTATTTTCGAAAAACACTAGGCGTGAGAAGAGTGTGCATGTGTACAACAACAACAACATATTCAGTGTAATCCCACAGGTGAAATCTAGAAAGAGTAAAGTATAGAGCATAGACAGACTAACCCCTACCATTGTGAGGTAGAGATGTTATTTCCAAAAAACACTTGGCATGAGAAGAGTATGCATGTGTACAACAACAACATACATAGTATAATCCCACACATTGAGCGAACTGTGGGTGATGAGGATCACAAGCTAAAAAAAATGGCAAGCTAGCCTTGTGGGTGTTATGAACCAGCAAAAGATACTGGCTTATTTGTTACAGTATTAGTGTAATACTGTGGGCATATGTCTGTGTGTCTTCCATCTTGAAGAAGGGTGGTGACTTTGCATGTGGAAAAGAGTTTGGTTTGGTGCTTTAGTAGCATAACCTATTGCTGACTTCACAGAGCAGCGGCTCTACCACTTGCTTGGGCAACAAATAATGTGTTGTTGTCAAAGACCAGTTTGCTTATGTCTATAACCCCCAAAGGCTTCTCATAGTTTGGACCATTACCTTTTTTGATTATAGATGGTAACTTGAAAATATTTGAAGATCGAGTACAATATGTAATGACCAGAGGAGTTCGGGCATATATTTGTGTCCTTCCTTATACTTTTGATTCACCATTATCCTCGATGTTATAAAATTGGTGCAAGAATACCTTACCTTCGTTAGGCCTTCAACCGTGGACTACGTGATTCCACGTTGAGGTGGATGCTACGTAACGTACCATCTCACGGTCCCAAACCCTACTTTACCCTTTCTCTCGCTTCTTCTTCTATCATCATGCTATATATGATCTAGGGAGTGGAGTATGAATCAAGTGAACTCACATTCGTTCACTAGATATATTTGATTATATTCGTTGTTTCACTTTTGATCCGTTATATCTTTCAAATCATTTTATATTTGACCTTGTTATTTTGCCAAATATCATAATTTTTGTGCGCGCTAATGACACCAACAATTAAAGAAATTGACATGGATGATGAAATGATTCAAGTAAAATAACATATTTAATAATTCCACCAATGGACTCTATGGAAGATAATCATGTGCATGCACCTTACTCCTACCGAGTGAAAATAAAAAGACCGTTTCCAATTGATTATCAGCCCAAATAAAACAATGGATGAAACAATTTAAATAATTACTCAATTAAAATGTTTATTAGACAAGCCATTTTAGGTAACAATATTTCCAAAAGATCATCATTTATAACATATAGAGTATAGGCCGACCATATCTAGGGGCAAATTTACATGCTAAAAATGGAGCACGTGAACCTGTAGTCTTTCCATAAAACGAGGTATTTTATGTTTATATTTTCTAAAGCTGGTATAATATTATCTATTGGCATTCACTTAGAAAAAGGCGAAATAATGGAGCAATTGGTTGGTTGTTGAGTTATTTACTTAGAAGACTGGGGATCAAAACCCACATGTTACATGTTTTCCTTCTTTTTTTAGCGATGCACCTATGTTCTAGAAATCCTAGATTCTTCGCCTCTAACCAGACCTCTACATTCCATTATGGGGTAAAGGGGGTTGTTTCTGACAGTCGCTCATCGCAAGAAGAGAGTGTGTGTACAACAACAATATAATACTAGTGTAATCTCATATATGGAGTCTGGAAAGGATAGAATGAGGGAGGTGATGAGAACATGAAGAAAGATAAATAGCCCCTTATACTCCATTGTCCCACATAGGTTATAACACACAAACATAGCCACTTTATAAGGTCTCAACCAAATAACAAGTATGCCGAGCTTGGTAACTCAAGCTTATAACTCAAGTGAGGGCATTAAGGTGATGAGGACAAACTATAAAAAGTGGGTTTTGAAGTCTCTCTTGTGGGGTGTTATAGTGGACCAGCATAGATACTGGCTTGCCATGTCTTCCCTCTTGAACTTCGAATTAGAAGAAGAGGTGATGGACCTTGCTTAAGGAAGAGTTTGGTTTAGAGGTGCTCATTCGGTAGAGCATATAACCTTTAGCTGACTTCACAGAGCAGCGGCTCTTCCTTGCTTGGGGCAACAAAAGACCAGTTTGCTAACAAGTCCAACAACCCTAAATGTCAAGAAGGCTTCTCATAGTTTGGACCATCACCTTTTTAGAGCCATGGATTTAAAAAATATCTAGTTCATGCTGACGTGCTCAATTTTAATTAGGGTACTTCTCGGATGTTACTCAACCCTAAATCCTAGTTCTAATTCATGCCTATATAAAGGATATTATATTCCCTTAAATGTCAGACTCTTCTTGATAATCAAATACAAAGAAGATCCACAAATATTTCCATGGAGATCAAGTCCAAATCCTCCAGCAGTCCTCGAATGATTCGAAATTTAAGAGAGAGAAGAATCAAGGGATAAATAAATTTGTAAATTTGCTGCAAACATATTTGTTTAGCCATACTTTTGGATCACTTATAAGCATGTTTTAGTTTTTTTGGGAACATCTCCTCTCTTTTTCCTGAAAAAAAAAGCTAATTAAAATTTCAGATTGGCGTACTTTGGACCTTATACTATTTGAAAAATAATAATTCAAATACCCAGTTAAAGTAGTAGTTATATTATTTGGTTTTTATTTTACATGTTTTGATATTATCTTTGAATCTAAGATTCATGTCAGGAAAGTCTCACTTTAGGAAGTAAAAGGCCCCCTTGTTAAAAGCAATTTCATTCTTAAGATTGAAAATTAGGCTGATTTAGATTAAATATGTAGCCAAAATTGACTCATTATAAAAAAAAATAACAGAGAATGATAATTTTATAAACATTTTTCAATGCAAATAATACAAAAATAATCAATAAATAGCAGCCAACACCAAACTTCAATGACCAAGTCTATATAATAGACAGAGTGACAACTTTTTGCGAGAAGAGTGTGTATACAATAATAACATACTCCGTAATTTAAAAGTGGGGTCTGAAAGAGTAGAATATATGAGTTATTAAGCGAGGTAGTTTCCGTATACAACGACATACCCAATGTAATCCTACATGTGGAGCCTAGGAAGGATGGGGTGTACGCATAGGTAAAGAGACTACTTTTACGTGATTTATCAATTTCTTTCCATTTGTATTTATTGAAAATTTCCATTCAATTTAAGTAGGATAGAGGGTAGGAATGTAACTAATTTCGCAAGACCCTCGGTGCGAGAAGAGAACATATGACGGTGTAATTTCATAGGTAAAGTTCGAAAAAAGTTACTTGTTTTTTAGTAGAAAATGTTTTCCACCGTACCAAACACACCCTTAATAGTCAAAACATACCTAAACCACACTTTCTCGTAGTTTCACAACTCTAGCTATCTGTTGTTCCTAAGTTTGCCTTCTCACATAATAATTTAGAGAAACATCATATTATAATGATTAGCTTGAGACCATTAAAAAGAGCTTTTTAACGGTCTTTTATTATAGTGAGTGTAGAATACCCGTTGTCTTCTTTGTTTTGTAATATTTTTACTTGAGTCAAAGATCTGTCAGATATAACATCTCTACCTTATAGGCATAAGGTCTGCGTAAACACTACCCTCCCCAAACTCTATTTGTGAGATTACACTGAATATGTTGTTGTATAATGAGTGCAGAGTACCTTTATTTTTAGAGCCTTTGACGAGTTTAACAACATCATACTCAATGTAATCCCACAAGATGTGGTCTGAGAAGAGTAGAGTGTACATGATCGTATCCCTGCCTTACGGAGGTAGAGAGACTATTTCCGAAAGACCCCCAGCTCAAGTAACGCAAATCAATGAACACATAGAAGGAAACAAATAAAGCATGTACAAGAGGAAGCATCACATAACATACAACCAAGGAAAAAGTAACAACAACAAAGTCAATCTTCCAATAATTCTCATCTCACTAGTTATTCTGGTAGGTACTACCAGCACCCTCCAAGTTCTTTGCACTTCATATACACCATTAACATTAAAAACCTGGATCCCATTATGTTTGAACCCAATACATGTAACCCACTATGTCTCTCTCATTCATAACCTACTACAACTTGTAGTAAAAGCTTCAGCTGGTGGGCTCACTTTCCACATTCTCCACATTTCTATTCATATCTTTATCAAGCACCATTTTATTGATTCATAATTCTTCCCTTTTTGTTTCTCTTCATGTACATACATACATTATATATATGCACTATACACTATGCATATATATATTCCAGTCTCTTTTGTTCATTTCATATCACTGTTCCATTGAGAAAACCTTGGGGAGTTCTTCCCGCAAACTGCTCATGGTTGAACTGGCAACTTTTTCGTAGACGTTCACTTGCATCACGTCATCTTCAACCAAACCTCCACCCGAGAAGCCCATGGGATTCAATGATATGTGCTTGCAGGTCAGGGTGAATATTGTAGACCAACATATCTGGTAGTTCACAATCGCTCGGACTTGGTAAAGGTTATCCCAACACCTACAGTAGGACAGAGGACTTGTTTGCTCCGGAGATTGACTTAGGCAAATCTCATATTGGAATAAGAGGACAAATATAGGGCTTCCCATATAAGGCAGAAACATCAGGAACTCAACTGTTGAGAAGTCTGCGCAAAATCGCGAAGCTCCAAAGATTAGACCAAAACGGACAGTTTCTTGACAATTGAGCTGAGCCATTGGGTTGATTTGATTCCAATGGATGATTTTTGTTGTACTAGTAACTTCATGGTACTTGTTCTTTTCTTCGCTTTACAGTTGCATAAAGCGTTTGGGACATTCGGGTTTGAAACACACCACAGGTACTCTGATCCAGTAAAATGTATTTTAGACCTTCATTGGTTGCCTCAAAAAGGTAGTATTCAGTATTATTCAGCTTGGACACAACATGATCGCCATATCAACAGGCACCGGCTTACCAGCACAATTGATCCTACTCCCAACCGTCGCCGTCTTACCAGCACCATTGATCCTACTCTGCTACCACTCACATTTGCCCGAGGAGGAAGCAAAACAGTCCTACTCAGTTCTTTGGGATTGTAGGTTCCTTCTCCCCAATATTTTGATTTGACATGAAACTTTACATTCCTTGTTATTACCTATGTGTCAAAAGAAACTCTTGAACTTCTGTTTATGATCATCTGTGTTTTGTTCATTCTGGGATATCTGATAAAATTGGAACGGTACAGAGAAATTTAGCATGACCCTTATGCAAGGATGACACATGTCTGTTTTCAATTTAACTGAGGTTTACTTGTCTACGTAATTTGGCAATGGAAGACAAAGTTTTGTAAGAGAAAGAAGTCGAGGTGGATTCAGGATTTAAAATCAGAGTACGCATCTATTGGGACCAGTAGACGTAGGGGACCCTGGAAAGGGGCAGACCTAGTACATTAGTTACAGGCTCATCCGAACTCAATAGCTTTGGTTCAGACTCTATATATATAGTTGTTTAATTACATTACCTGTAGTTGTGCAGCAACCAAGTATGTTCTTCCTTTAGGACTAACTAAATGTGTTTGTGTGAGTTTCAGTTTGCATTATGCAAATGTGACGGTGGGCACACCTGGGCTATCATTTCTGGTGGCACTCGACACTGGCAGTGACTTGTTTTGGCTACCATGTAATTGCAACAACTGCGCTCACACACTCGTGACAGGTTTTGGAAGAGTATGTCAATCGAATCTAAGTTTTGTGCATTAACGGCATATAATTTTTTCTAAATCATCAGCTTAAGTCAATCTATAACAACAGGATACTCTACCTATCAAAAAATGATGTGATATACCTATAAAATACGATAAAAACTGGCCATAGCCAGTTAAATTGCACTTGTCATTTGATAAAATTGCAATTAAGCTTGAGATCTAGTATCAAAGAGAAAATTAGGAGGACAATTTTGAGGAAACAGTTGGAATTTGAATAATTAAAGGTTTAAAATCTCATAGAATTAAGTATGTGCAAAAGTGAGATTTTATGCATGTCATGTAGGGTTGAAAAAAAGAGTGTGACCGAATGGTCAATGAAGCGGGAGGATAGACAAGAGCTCTTGGGTTCAAATCCCAATGGAGGTGTAAAACACTAAGAAATTTCTTCCCGTTCTGCCTAAGCCTTGGTCGGCAGAGCTACCTGATACATGTACTGGTGAGAGATAGGAAGTATCTGATGAAATAATCGAGGTGCATGAAAGTTAGGCAGAACACCTCCATTATGAAAAATATGGTTGAAATGAAGTTTTGGATCACCATACATTGAAAATTTGAGGTGCTTACTAGCTTTAGTTTTGTGTGCTACTGTACTACACCAAAGTTTGCTTCATGAACTAGGTTTCCTTATTTGATCTGTTGTTGTTTCTTCCCTTTTTTTTTAGTTTATGTTATTGCTTGATGACACTTATCATAACTATTTTACAATTACATTTTTGGAACAGCCTATCGACCTTTACATTTACAGCCCGAATACATGATCAACAAGCAAAATTGTTCCCTGCAATGGCACTCTATGTGGGCAAGGAAGACAATGTTCAGTGGCACAAAATGCATGTGGTTATGGAGTTGCATATATCTCCGATAATACCTCTTCTTCTGGGGTACTGGTCGAAGACATCTTGCACTTACAAACAGATAGTTTTCAACAAAAGGCTGTTGAGGCATCAATTACATTGGGGTGAGTGTGTATTACTTCTTGTTTCTCTTTGGAGAATATTAGGGTAATCACTAAGACACTAACACAGGTCGTATGAGAGAAAATGGAAGCTCAAGGATCAGAAGCGGATCTAAGGGTTCAACAGAACAGGGGCGGATCTAAAAATTTACTAAATATGTATAAATATTTGACTGTGAACCCAGTTGTTATTGTAGTATTAACTTGAGGTAGTTGTAGGCAATGTTGCACGGACTCTTCATTTTAGCACTGGTACTGGTAAGGGTGTGGGATTTGTCTGGGTGTGGTCCATCGAGGTTGGGTATTTTGACCACCATCCATGACAAAATTTGAAGGAAAAATGGAAGATGAAGTATTGATTGCATCCCTCAACCTTTTAGAATATTTTTATAGATCTTTTTTAGAATTTTGAGTTATTTTAGGTGAATCCCCGCACCCATATCTATACCTGGATTCATACCTCGAACCTTAAAATTTAGATTATAAAGGATCCAACCACTAGATCCACACACGGATGGGATACCAGCCACTCGAGTCTGAGCAATTAGGCTGTAGGAACCCATAAATTTCAAATTTTGGATATGCCTCTGCTAAATCCACTGCTATCGCCTCAAACTATGTATACATATGCTAAAAGACATTAAAATGCATACATATAATGACCACACTCATTATGAACTCACACGCTAAATTTGTGTTCACCTCTTTCGAGGATACTTGTAAAATCAACTAATTGAGTGATAATTTCAGAAAGTAGTTTCTATTTCCCAAATTTGATAAAGCAGCATTGGGTTGTGTAATGCATTTTCTTGTCCACTACAATCTATATTTATTAGTAGTTCTATTTCAGGTGTGGAATGAAACAAACTGGTGCTTTTTTGAATGGTGCTGCTCCCAACGGTCTATTTGGACTCGATATGGGCAATATATCTGTTCCTAGCATTTTAGCCAGCAAAGGTCTTGCTGCGAATTCTTTTTCTCTGTGTTTTGGGGCTGATGGTATTGGAAGAATAGATTTTGGAGACAAAGGGAGTCCGGACCAAGGAGAGACACCATTCAATCTTGAACAGACACAGTAAGCATTCACCTTGATTCAAAGTATTTAGCATGTTGATTCTGTTTCAAGCTTGATTACGATGCAGGAATACAAACTAAATATGTATAGTTACTTTTTTTCTCTCTATAAATGCAGTCAAACTTATAACGTTAGCCTGACGGGAATAACTGTGAGAAACAAGAATACTCATGTTGATTTCACAGCCATATTTGACTCTGGCACCTCGTTCACATACTTAAATGATCCCGCTTACAAAGGCATTACAGAGAATATGAGTCGGGAGCAAAGATGAATGCAACTTATTTCACTGTTCAACTGAGCACATATTTTCGACATTGAGTACAAATATATCATATATATTATCTGAAAAAACACTAAAATTTCAACAAATATGATCCCTAGTTGGAGATTTTGTTGTTTGATATTTGACAACTAAAAATATTTAGTATATTTTGCAGTTTAATTCCCAGGCACAAGAGCTGCGTATTCAACCTACGGTTCAGGTTCCTTTTGAGTACTGCTATGGACTAAGGTAAACCACTTTTATAATCTGTCTGCATTCCTTCTCTTGATTCCCTATAAACTCTAAACAATTTAACACCATCTGTCTATACAGGGAAAATCAAACTTCCTTTGAAATTCTTGATGTAAATTTGATAATGAAAGGTGGCAAACAGTTTTATCTTTTTGATCCAATTATAATATTGTCCTTTCCGGTAAGATGGTACTGCTCTTTGTATTTAGAATTAGATCATTCTTTTTATTATTTTCTAATTTCTAATGTCCCTGCTTAATCCTCAGGACCGTTCCACAGCATATTGTTTAGCTGTTGTCAAAAGTGGGGATGTCAATATCATTGGACGTGAGTATCTATTAACTAGTAATGAGATTCTACTTATTTCTGTAACCAAGGAACTAAACTCTTACAACCAGCAAGTGCCAAGAAATATTAAGAAGTTTTAATTTTCATCTTTTTTTTCTGATGACGGTGGTGTTCAGGCCAACTTGCGCATACTTTTCACTAGGTACCTGTTACCTCCCACTAGCATAGGTATCACCTAACTCTGCCCACCAAGACTTAGGGAGATGGGAAGAAATCACCAAGTGGCTTTTATCTCCAATGGGACTTAAACTGGAGACCTAGTTTTCATCCTATATCTTGAGTCTTCACATATTTTGATTTAGAGAAGGAGGACAAAATGAAAGATACAACACTGATATGAGGACCCCTTTGCAGAAAATTTTATGACCGGCTATCGGGTAGTTTTTGACCAAGAAAAGATGGTTTTGGGATGGAAGCCATCTGATTGTGAGTTTCTGTTTCCTTCTTTAACATAAGAACCTTCTGTGTATGCAAAACCAGTTCAAGTCTAAAATGGAGTCCTTTTTCACAGGTTATTATTCTAAAGAATCCAAAAGTAAAACTATTCTCCCTGTTAACAAGCCAAAGCCTACTGAAGTGTCTGTTCCTACCAGTGGCCTGCCAGAAGACACCAGAGAAAATGGAAATGGTACCATTAGGTCGACACCAGATTTTACATCATCAACACATGCGGGAAACTATGTAACAAGGAGCTTGACATTCTTTTGCCAACTTGTAGTGGTTCTGTTTTTCCTCTATAGCCATTATTTGATTATTTCTTCATAAGTTCTTTATTCTTATATATAGTGAGCTCTGTGTAAGTGGTGCTATAGTAACTTGAAAGAGTTAAAAACACACCATTTTTCCTATACTGCAATGTTGTTTTGTGATTTGTTTTTGTCAACAATATGGAAACAGACGATAGAGTGAAATAGTTCATGCGACTTGAGTACTCTCTCGTAGTCTCGTTCATAGGAAGCTGAAAGGTCTCCTTTTGTACAAAAACTGGCACCAAGCAGCAGCATTCCCTTGATTTAACGGTGATATTTCCCACTTTATTAGCTAATTCATAGGAAGATCTAAGATCAGACCTAGAGCCTGTTTGGATTGGCTTATTTTAAGAGTTTTTAAGTCAAAATAGTTTTTAAGCACTTTAGAAGTGTTTGGATAAATTTAAAAAGTGCTTATAAGCACTTGGATTTAAGCTAAAATGATAAAAATAAGCCTAAAGCCAATCCAAACAGGCTCCTGGTATGGAAGGAAAGTAGAATATGGTATTCCTAGTACTCAAAGGGTAGTTCTTCAAACACCAACTTAATTTGCATTTTTGAACTGCCACATCAAGATTTGAAGGACAAAATCTGTTGAGGTTTTAGAGTTCCAAAGCCAAATCAACAGATTTCACTTGATAAGCAGCTACTTTAAAGGCAATCCCTCTTCCCTCTCTATGTTGTATCTATTATCCCAATTCCAAGGTATATCAAAATTTGGAAGGCTGGGATTCAGGATATTGAAATTCTAGATAAAACGCTGACAGCGAAGATGCCAAAAGATTAACTGGCAGCATCCCACCAATTGCTCCTTCTGTAAGTATTCTAAGGCCAAGATACAGCACCACAACTATGTTTCGGAATGCAAAATTATAACTAGGTTTCCTTATTTACATGTAAACTCTAGAAAACACTGATATTATGCTTACTAATTTAAAACAGAACCTAGTAACAGTAAATGAAGTTTTAAGTCATGTTCTCCAAATGCCAAGGTGTTTGTGTTTCGTGAATTCAAGGCATACCATTAATCAAAATGTATAAACCACGAGGCTTTATGCAGTAATATGTTACAACTCATGCTTATAGAAAAACGAAATCTATGCCCATGTGTAATAAGCATGGATGATTGGAATGCAAAAAGTGATTTGCACAAAACTACCTCATGAAAAGAAGAACAGAAAATAAGCTACTTCCAGGTATTACTAATCTAGGAGTAGCACTTCTTATAAGCCTCATAGCGAAGTACAGATTGCCACAACTAAGACTGCAGCGAAGAGCAGGTTGACATAATAAAGAGGTTCAACTGACGTAACCGGACATAATTCTCTTTAACATCTTCCATCAGCTTATGAACTCCAAACATTGTTTGTCAATGAATTGTGTTAAGAACTACCTCTTTGATCATCAGTTCATTTACCAGGCAAATCAACAGAGCCATCAGAATGTAATGCATCATCAGTCTCGATAATCTTGCCATCCGTTGGTACAAGACGAGGAATCCCATCGACTATCTAATTGAACACAAGGAGACTCATAAGCAAATCACAAACTTAAGAAACCAGCAAAATGTAAATCTTGAAGTGAAATAAAAAAATCTCCAGTTGATCTGACACAAATGTTCTCTTAATTTTCTTCGTTTGTACTGACGCTATTTTTATGGAAAATGTTTTTGAATCAATATTTTTAAATATTTGACTTGAAATAACTTTTTACTAAAAGTGAAGGAAAGCTATATCCCAAGATTTAAAACTCTTAAAGTTATCTTTCCTTTTTCCTTCCCCACCTCCTACCTCCCAAAATAGCTTAGGCAAACATACTCAGATTCGTCAATTAAACAGTTGGAATGGGTAAGGAACAAATTCATTTTCACCAAAATATCCTGATTGATTATAGATCATACTTCATAGTAACTTTCCTGAAAGAGCTTCCCAAAGCATAGACAGTGCTGCTCTTGATTAAGTATAAAGGTTGTGGTACGGTAAAGATAGTCTAAATAACTAACTTTAAGAAAAAAAAGTCTAAATAACAATGAATCTATGAAATGGATACAAATTATTTATATAGTAGACACCAGCTAATTTGAGCATTAAGACTTAGCTGATTGCTCAATTGATAGTATCGTGCATCTTAAACTAGCAAAGGGAGCCTAAAAAAATCACAAATTTATGCTCAGATTTCCTTATTCAAGGTACAATAATAGCAGAGATGGTAGAAAATTGGAGACATTGACAGAATGTTTTCAGTTTTCACTAATAATTAGCTTGGTTGGATTGTTATTACCCATTGTATTGTATTGTGAAGTATTGTTACTTTAAATATCATGTTTGTTTTGATTGGTACCTCGAATTTTATTGTATCGTATTGTTATATCCGTTGTTATGTAATGACTAAAAATGCCATTTTATGTAACAACTGATATGGTGTAATCTTGTCGTTATCTTATTTTTTTCATATTGCCCTCATTATTTAATAAACCTGTTTTTTTACCCTTTCTCTACCTTATAATTATTTTATCATGTACTGTGTTTTTTCTTCATACTCCCTCGGTTTCAATGTATTTGTCTTACTTTCCTTTTTAGTCCACTTCAAAAAGAATGTCTTATTCCTTTTTCTTTGGCAACTCTGTAATTCTAACTTTTTCCGTGGCATGCTTAAGACCACATGATTCAAAACTCTTATTTATTTTCTTAAACTCCGTGTCAAGTCAAAATCAAACAAACAAATTGAAATGGAGGAAGTAATATAATAAGCTTATTATTCAGATTACTGGTGTTTGACATTATGAAACAATACAATCTATCTAGACGTTTGTATTCATCAAAAACAATACAATATACTACATTATGATATGATAGGTAAAAACCATCCTAACAAGGTGTAAGAGCAAACAGTATTCCCAATGACACAATGGAAAAATGAAATTCAATTGTCCAAAAACAATCACTCACCGGATATGAAACACCAATCACATCACTGATTAGAGAATTCGTCTTCTCGCAAAACCTTCAACGGAAAAAAAAAAACACAGGAAAAAACTACTTCAACGCAAAATTCTGAAAAATAATTTTCAATTAAGTAAAGAATTTCTGACCTTAAAGGTTGCTTAGAAAGTGGACAGACCAGAATTTCGAGGAGCTTCTTGTTAATTCCATCTTTCAGAAGTATTCTTCCAAATCTCACCATTTTTATCCAATTTGATTCTCAACAATCTAGGGATTTGAAATGATGGGTTAGTGGGTCAAAAACAACAGCTAAATTTTAATTTCTTAACTCTTGCCCCCCCCCCCCCACGTCTCCACACACACACACCCCCACCTACCTATGTTATGAAAATTTCTCACTTTTATTGAAATTTTGTTTATTTATTCTTCCACTTAAAAATTAACTTAAATATTTTTTAAAATTATTTTTCACATGATGTTTGATATTTGTATTATCCGCAACGCTCCCACATCCCAACAAAAACTTATTTGATTAGATGAAGTTTTTTTTCTTTTTGTTACCTAATATATGGCATTCGCATTAGAGCCCAACTAAATTCAAATTTACACATTGTAGGGCCTATTTTGGAGGTGGCGGTGGAGGGGGAGTGGGAGGGGGAGGCTCTCAACTGAAAGAAAAAAAAAATTATTTTAAAGGACTCAAATTCTGAAATCTCTAATTAAGGGTGAAAAGATAAATGAAATTTCATTTGTGAAAGATTTTCATTATATAAGATATTTAAATGCTTTTAGAAAAATGGGATTGATATCATTATATTTAAGTGTTTCAAAAGATAAATATAGACTTTATCCATACCTTTGAAGGATGAAAAGACTATTTTCGATAAACTCTCGCTTTTCAAAGAGGGAGGGTTGGGCAGACCTTACCCCTAGGCCCTACTCAAGAATCTTCCTTTCAAGGAAAACAAATTTCTTTAAAAAAATAGAAAAATAACTTTCCTACTAAAAATAGGAAAAACAAGTTCCACAAATAGCATTGACTATCTAAAGACTATATACAAATGATTTATTTTTTTCAGAAAACACTTCATTGCATTACTTTAAAATATGTTTCAAATGTCCATAGGACACCATAGCATCAGTTACAACAACGCTTGGGAAGGCAGAATCCCAAGAAATCCTATTTATATATGAAATAGAAAATTTAGCTAGATTATGAGCTAACACATTCCATGTTCGAGGAATATATATAATCTTTATTTCTTCAAAAGACTTCATCAATCTCCAGACATCCTTGCAAATGGTCTTTATTTCCCAAGATATCATCAAATTCTTTTGTAACATTTGTACAACATTCTTTGCATCTGACAGTATGTGAACGTTTGATCAACCCTTTCGTAGTGCTCTTTCCATAGCTTCCCAAATTGCTAGTGCTTCAGCAGTTATGGTCGTCCCTGCAAATTGAATAGGGGTTTTAAAAGCATAAAGCAAATGACCACGGTTATCCATAGCTGCCATTCCAATGCTTGCTTTTTTCTTCTCCCTTTGTAGACCTGCATCTGTGAAAACAACAATCCCATCTCGGACCATAATAATAGTTACATCATAGATTTTGTTAGGTATACAATTCAAAGCTGCCGAATTTTGCACAACTTCATCATATTCATGTAAATCAAATAAAGCCTAATTAACTATGTCATTAGGTTCATGTGTACCACCACTAAAGCACAACGAATTTCTCGCTTTCCACATTTGCCATAAAAGAGAGACACTTAGTCTTAGTAGCTCAATGGATTCAGGATATTTACCTGTATTACAAAATAAGTCATTCCACCATATTACAAAATTCATATCATTTTCTAAATTAGGTCAGTTAATGGGAGCTAGCTTCCATACTAATTGAGCTTTTGGCAACTAAAAAACATATGATCAACTGTTTCAGTTTCTAAGCCACAGACCGTGCAAACATTACAATTTTAATGCAATCTCTAAGAAATATTTGCATTAACATGAAGAACATTAAGAATGCATTTTCTAAGGAAATGTTTGTATTTTTTATTTATTTTAAGTGACCATAAAAAAGTCCAAAAAGAATTTGGGAAGGACTGGCCACTGGCTTGAGGTCTTTCAGTTCTAGGATCAATACTATTAGCTAGACTTTTCGCTAGATGATAATAAGATCTTACCTTATATTTTCCTGAATTTGTGTAGTGCGAAATAACTTTATCAGAATTTTCAGTACTAGATATTGGGATAGACAAAATAGAGTTGATATCATTAGCACAAAAATAGTGATGAAGATCTTGAATATTCCATATATGATGGTGTTGATCTATAAGGTCGCTAACCCTCAACTGTAGATTTATTTGTGTATGTCCTTGTAGGGGTTTAAAGGAGGTCGAGTTAGGAATCCAAGGATCACTCCAAACCTTAATGTTTTCTCGATCTCTTACTCTCCATCGAATTCCTTGTTACACCAAATCTCGTCCCCATATAATACTTTTCCAAATCCAAGAACTAGTTGAGGGACATCCTGCACTCAGGAAAGAAGTATTCAGAAAATATTTACTTTTTAGCATCCTATGAAGTAAAGAATCCTCTTGGGTTAAAATCCTCCATGCAAGCTTAGCCAATAGGGTCCTGTTAAATAGCTTCAAATCTCGAAAGCCAAGACCCCCTTTGGACTTTGCCTCAAAAAGTTTCTGCCATTTTTCATAATGTTTTTTTCTTTTTCCCTCATTTTGCCCCCACCAGAAATCAGAAAAAATAGCAGTAATCTCCTTGTCTAAGTTATCTGGAAATTGAAAACATGACAATGCATATGAAGGAATAGCAGAAAGTACTGACTTAAACCTGACTTCTTTGCTTGCATGGCTTAAGAAACTATTTTTTCAATCCTTTATCTTAGTTTTAACCCGTTCTTTAATAAACTCAAGCATTTTCTTCTTTGATCTTTCAACTACCGCAGGTAATCCTAGATAAAGTCCCAAATTATATTTATGTATTTGTCCTATCTCCGCTATAATATTATCTTTTTCTTCCTCGGTAGTATTTTTACTAAAAAATATTGCTGATTTTTCAAAATTAACTCTTTGTGAGCAAAGTTCATAAGTTCTTAGAATTTCAGAAATTTTTACTGCACTTTGAGTATCAGCTGAACAAAATAAAAAGGAGTCATCAACAAAGAAAAGGTGATTTACTGTAGGACCGCCCCTTTTTAGGCTTATTCCATGTAGCTCTCCTTGATTCTCAGCTTGGTTCAAAAGTCTAGAAAGTCCTTTGGCACATAATATGAACAAATATGGGGACAAAGGGTCACCTTGTCTTAGTCCTCTACTAGGTCGCACAGCCCCAACAATTTCACCATTTATATTAAACTTGTAAGTAGGTGTCGCGATGCATTGCATAATCCAACTAACGAAGGTGTCATGGAAATCCATTTTCAAAAGTAAAGTTTGAACATATATCCATTCCATTCTATCGTAAGCTTTTGCCATATCCAATTTTAAAGCCATAAATTTATCATTTTCTCTCCTCTTATTTTTCAAGACATGTATACATTTTATGAGCCAAGACAACATTATCCACAATTTATCTACTCCCTACAAAGGCAGATTGATTATGAGAAATTATACTAGGCAAATAGTTTTTCATTCTTGCTACAATAATCTTAGTTATAATTTTATATATGGTAGAGCACATGCTAATAGGTCTAAATTGACTAATAACACTAGGATTCTTTACTTTTGGGATTAAAGTGATAAGAGTTTCATTCCAAGAGGGTAAGAGATATCCTGAATGAAAGAAACTTTTAACAGCAGCAATAATGTCCGTGGATAAAACATTCCAATAATTTTGGAAGAAAAAATGGATCATTCCATCTATCCCTGTAGCCTTTAAGGGATGCATGTCAAAAACAGCATGTTTCACTTCCTCATCTATCACCTTTCTAATAAGACTTTGGTTTAGGGAATCCTCAACTAATCTCGGAATTAAGTTCAGAATTGGATCAAGATTTTCACGAGGAAAAGGAGGTATTATGGCTCTAGATTTTTGTTTCCAGTATGCTGCTTCTTCTTGGTATGCTTTGCCTAAATCTTTCCTTAAAAGGTGAAGCTTAGGGAGATCAAAATGACTTTTGATCTTTCTTAAAGCTTATCAATTTGGTTTTTGATCCCAATTATTCTCTGTTTTGAGTTTCCTTTCCCCCTTCTCAGCCATGACATCAACGAGGTACGACATTTTTTTAATTTGGAGCTTACTTTGGATTGTTCAAAGCCATCTAATTGTTCTTGCATACTTTTTTATTATATAAAATGATGATAAGCACAGTTTACCTTTTCTTTTTTTTTCTTCCTGTTTGGGTTCTTAAATTTTCCTCCAGTCTCAACACTTATTGCTCTTTTTAGGGGTTTCTAAGCAAAGAAACAATGCTACCAATCTATTTTCTTTCAACAAACAATAATGATTTCCAAAGAGTTGTGAAACAAGAAGGACCAGCTTACACAAAAACAACAATCTACTGAACTTGAAAAATGAATCTGTATAAAAGTTATCTGATAGAACCTCGGATGGCATTATACCCCCAAGTATAGAATCTGACCATTCAATGTGCACGAACTATAGAAGGTTTACTGTCGTAGGGGGTATGAAACAAAGACAACCCAGTATTCCAGAAAATGAATGGCTACTACAAATCAAGACAGTACATAACAACTCTACACAGCACGTGTGCTGGTCACCGAGGGGAGTTTCCTCCTGGATAGTGACATGAAAGACATTGGATGAGTGAAGCATATACATGGGTTGGGAGTGCTGGGAATGCAAACCAAGACTACCTCTCAGCCTTTCCTACCACTGTTAAGTATTCTATGAAGATGGAAACCTTCACCCTGATCCCCACTCAACGTTCTCTTCGCCAAGAAGCAAGCACTTAACTGCCTTAGTAGCCTGTCAAGACGTGAATGTAAGCACTCTCTTGAATCTTTCACACTAGGATTCGTTGATAATACCATTGCATTGACAGCATCAGCCACAATTTCTCGCTGTGAATCTCCTAGAAGATACCCAACAGAGGATTTTTGTGGTTGTTCATATGCCAGCAGAGCAGCACAATCCTATGATGATATAGACAAAGAGAAACACTATGAACAAATATTTGCTCAAGATAACATTAGATGCAAAGACGTAATATGTCTAGCTTAAACAATCCCTGCATTGCAAAATTAATGCATTTTATGGTAAGAGTAACTATTGAGCTTCTGGATAATGAAAAGAAGACGGTGCTGGACAGTACAAAGCAAGGCAAAGAAAACTTTGTTGGAATATTAGGTAGGACACATACTATTAGTTATATAATCCGCAATAAACGTAGGAAACATGATAGCTTCTTTCCCTCTCAAAGGAGACTTGGAGAAGGAGATCCTTTGTCACCTTTTTATTTCCTTATTGTTATGGAATGGAAGGTCTCAACAGGATGATAAAGCTTGTCAATCAACGAGGATGGGTAAGGGGGTTCAAAGAGTTCAAATAATAGTGGTAGTATGGAGATATGAAACTTACTTTATGTGGATGATTCTTTGGTGTTATGTGATACTAAGTTGGAGCAATTAAGGCACCTAAAGCTTAATCTTAACTGTTTTTGAAGGTGTGTCTAGACAACATGTAAAGTGGAGGAAGAACCTATCATTTTCTTGATGACAAAGAACCGATCATTTTCAGTAAATGAGATGACTGGAATTCAAGTGCTGGCAGGTATACTTGGTTGAGAGATTGGTTCCCAACCAACAAACTATTTGGAGTATGCTATCTGAAATATAGCTATAAATTATATCTATGATATTCTAGAATAATCATATAGAACCTAACAAAGGAAACTTTGAAATCTTTTCTGAATATATTTGAGGTGAGCTGGGTAATGGTGATGACTGTGAATGAACTCTTTTGCTGCTGGTTGGATACAGGTATAGGTAGGGACTGAGGAAACTGCTGATAACAGTCCCTGCTTGTGTGCTGGATCATATGGAAGGAGAAAACCCAAAGACGCTTTTGACAAAAATTTTACTGCTCTACGATTTTGAAATTAGAAGTGTACTTCTGAAATCTCCATGATGTAATATACAAATTGTATTGAGGATAAGATAATTGAATCCATTAGCTCAGTACTACAATGAACAGATTTATGCAAATGGGAAAACATTTTATACCCTTTTTCACAATGTTCAACACATGTTAGTGAGGATGCTCCTATTAATACAACGCTAATCAGTAAACACAGCCACAAAAGGTTAACAGAATTTCCTGCAGTACCTTGACCAAATCATCATAGTCTCCCAACTTATAGAATTTTTCAAATTCAGTCCTGCCATATAACACAGCTTCTTCAAGCTTTCCAACCTACAGATAGCACGTAAGACTTCAGATTCTATCCTATTTATATAACTACACGGCACCATAAAACACTAATGAACAGAAGATTAGCCAACAACTGACATTCTTATACAATCCCAGAAAAAGTGTAGGAAAAAGATAATTCGAGGATGCATCTAAACAATGTCAAAGGAAGCACCAGAATGTTTATTTCTTTGTGGCCCCATTGACTTCTTTTGCCACATACTTATGAGCTTTCTTTCTTTTTCATGCACCACCGTTTTACTGTCTACTTAAACTTTTGTTTCCTGCCTGATCACTAGCATGAACCTACATTCTTCTCAATATGATTTCAAACTAAAAAAAGATTTGAATTTTCACCAAGAAGTCAGAAAAATTAAACCATTTGCTTAGGGGTTGCTGCAGTCATTTGTCCTGTGGCTACAACTTTTATACAGAGAGAGAAACATGAAGCAGCAGAACCATGTGCAAAAACAACTTACCCGTACTAGCTCAATAAAATTTTGACAGTGAAGCAGAAAGCATATAGCTGATGTGCCATCCTAAAAAGCATATAGCAACTTATCAGGAAAAGAAAAGTGAGTCAGAATAGAACAAGTTCTTTGTCACATAGTGGACAGAAGAATGGAATACTAGTTCATCGTGACTCAAGCTAACTAGCAAGCAAACTGCGACTTATTGAAAAGCTAAATGTCAACCATAGAATTAGAGTGCCATATATATCTGCAAAAGACTTCCCTTCAACTTCAAACTACTTTCATTGAAGGCTACGGAAGAAAGAAGAGGAAAAACATCAGGAAACAATATGTAATAAGCTTTAATGACAGCAACTTCAAAGTTCTCTAATTTGAGTTATTCCTTGGTATTAAAATGAAGTTGTTTGTTTGAGAAGATTTGATATCATTTGGCAATCTATTAGAGGTGTATTGAAGTTTAAAACTTTTAGCACTTGATCGAATTGCTAATAACTTGCAACAACAACAATTCTAAGTTCTGACGCTCTATAATTGATTTTCAACTATAGATTCTCAAACTATTGTAGTGTAATTCAAACTATTATTGATTTTCAAACTATTATAGTGTAATCCCACAAGTGGGGTCTGGGGAGGGTGGTGTGTATGCAGCCTTACCCCTACCTTGTGAAGGTAGCGAGGCTGTTTCCGATATAGATAAATATGTTGATTTGTAAATATCTAAGTGTAATTAGATATGATTTAGTAGGATTTAAATTGATCTAACAGAATCATATCTGATATGCTATTGAATAGGTTAGGATATTAGAATCATCCCTTGATTCTCAAATCTCCTAGAATCAAGGGATCTAATTGCTAGCTAGTTTATTTTTCTATACTATAAATTTGTATCTCTATGGATGAATAAAATTGTACTCAAATCTCCTAGAATCAAGGGATCTGATTGCTAGCTAGTTTATTTTTCTATACTATAAATTTGTATCTCTATGGATGAATAAAATTGTACAATTTTGGTACCAAAACTTACAAAATACAAAGAAGAAAATAACAAAATGATGAAAACAAGTACATCTTAGAAAATTTCTACAGCATCCTCTCTTATAAGGAATTATTGTTCGTAAGAAAATTGTGATATACCACATAACTTATTGATACATTCCAGTTTTAGGTGTTAAAGTGATGTGTTTTTAACTTAAAACTCATTTAGCTTACTGATACAAGTACCATGTGATCCACATTCAAGTAGCTTGATTGATAATTTATGCAATTTTTAAGTAACTTTATTTCGGAAGTAGCTTGATTGATAATTTATGCAATTTTTTAAGTAACTTTATTTCGAAAGTAGTTTAATTAAGACAAGCTTCGGTGATGAATTTTACTTTTATTTTAAAAAAAAAAAAATTGGGGGTGAAGAAGGGGAAACAGGGGAGGGGAAACAGGTAGTCAACCAACCAAGCTACTAAGATTCCCCAAGCTTCGGTAATGAATCAGAAAGGGGAAATTGTCAACTATTATAGTAGTTCTTTTTCTTCCTTTTCATAAGCATATAGAAATTCTTGTGAATGAACTCTAAATAGTTCAGCACAACAGAGATAATAGATACTATATATTTACATTTCTGTAGAATTCCTTAATTAATAATTTTTGAAAGTGTCCTAATTTTTCTTGTGACATTCAAGAAACAATCTGGAGTAATAAACAAAACAAACAAAAGAAAATGGAAATTCCATATCCCACATGTACATCTTATGTATATACACATAAAAAATTATAGGGTAAAGTAATATAAAAAATGTGCCAAGAAGGTACAGAAAGGAGGAAAAATACTATATACACAACATTAGATAAGAATTAGTTGACTGCCAAACATATATATCTATTAAACTAATGTCAAGAAACAAAAGAAGGAAAGATTCGAGAAAAATAGAACTAAGTTAGAAAGTAGAAAATAAAGAGCATGAATTGTGTATAGATACTTAAGGTCAAGTATGGAACTTCAACAGCATCTTGTGTAAAAAGGTAAAGGGAGGTGAATGAAGTTGCAATAGGAGTGAAGTTGCAATAGGAGTTATAAGACGTTTGACAATATCAGTCAACAGAAAATTACCTGGACTATCTGTGGATACAACTCTCTTAGTTTACCAAAGGCATCACCAATTTGACCGTTCCGAATTAGCTGTTTAAACAACAAAGACATTCCTATAAGTATCATTTCTATGTCAGCAAAATGACAATTACAAAGAGCAAGTTGAAGGGGTTAAAAAGTCGACAGATGGAAGTGCTATATTGATTTTTTTTGGACTGCGCTCGGGGAGGAGAGTTAATTACATTGTTTTGTGCAAATCTGAAACTAACCAAAACTAAAATTTAGCAAGAAGAGAACAATAAAGGATGGTAAAAGTTACTGGTTGTTCGTTAACTAACCCGTCCAGCAGAACGGAAGTTTTGGATACTATATCTTACCAGAGACTACATTTATGTGTTAACTTTGCTTTGTCAAAGAGAAAACACTCCAATCTTTTAATATGGTAAACCCCTACTTAACTCCTGGGTAATTCAAACATTCAATCTTATGGTCGGATGCGTAGGGTTTCTTCCACTAAGATATTCCTTCACTTGGTAAAAATCTTTAAACTGAACAAATACGACACTTGATCTCAGCCAAAAGGCTGAGTAAAGATATTCCTTCACTTGTCAATATTCTTAAAACTCTAATGTGTACGAAAGCTTTCATTACTGATAAGCTTATTATATATATTTCCTTCGACCTTATAGATTTTTTCTTACAAGGGATTGAAGGAAAGACCATCTGAAATATCCTCCAAATGTTAAACTAATGTTCCGTGAAGATATTTGAAGTGAACATAAGGGTATAGATCAAAAGATTTTACATTCGAACCACTTAAAAGAGAGAAAGGAAGCTATTTGCGTGAAGGGAATCATCCTCAATAGCACTACTAAGTGACAAGTAACCTAAAATTCATTGAATATCAAAATTCCAGACTGAACTCACGACTGAAAAATTAGACACTGATATCACCTAATATTGTCTCCATCTTTTCTAATTCATAGCTCACCACATTGCTCAAAGCTTATATAATTCTTCTCTTATCCACTTCCATTCAGAACCAGCACCTGTATATTCTTTCACCAGATGACTTTCTTTGTCTTGACGAACTGTTCAGTTAGTTATTTCCACTTCCATCAAATATTGAAATTAGTTGAGAGCAACAAAGCAGCAGAAAAGAGGGAAAATTTGCATCCTTTCTAGAATAATTTTTTCTTAGGAACCATGTGACAAAAGGGAAAGCGAGAGGAGAGTTGAACAATATCCAGTCCTTCATGTTTAATAAAAGCACAAGAGAAGGGAGAAGATATACACAACATAGAACATCTTTTCACCAGCCAACGGAGCTTCTCTCACACTATACAAAGAGCACTCTTATTTACCTGTTTAATTTTCTACCCGTCCCAAATAATAACTAATCCCACCCAATTTGTGTTTCTTACTCCCTCTTTCCATTATATATTTTTCGTGGTTTCTTTAACAAGGGGTAAGAAACAGTAGAGGAGGAAATAAAAGAAGTGAAAGATCGATCAAATTCTCTCAATCCAGCCACTGAAAAAAGGGAAAAGAAAGGGGTCGTGCAGGCACCAACAGCAACAGAAACCAAGTGACTAATGTGAATATCCCATTAACAATATCATGGTAGAAAAAAGATGCTTCCACATTTCATACCTGACGAAGAACCTTTCTATGATTTAATGAATACACATTGATGTCCTCTGCAAAGCCATTTTCTTGAACAAAAGAGATGGGTGGAAGAGTACTTCTACTTTCAACATCAAACATTTTCAGTGTATCTTCATATCCATAATGTTGTAAATATGCGCGAACAATTCTGTTAGTTGAAAACACGTTAAGAAATAGAAATGCATGTCCAACAGTAGAGGCATGCAATGAGTAGAAAGAAATTAACAATTGTAACAAAAGTATTTTAATTACTCTGTTAATTCGACATAGTCTAAACACTTCACCGCTCCATTTCTTACAGGTCAGAATTAAGATTTCCAGCAGAACATAAGGTAAAAATAACTAAAATGTACTTGGTTAATAGCTCACCAAAGATGTACTACTAGTCTAGCACTATTTCTTTCATTATCTTTGATTTTGACTATCAAAAGAAATTATGACTTCGGTGTTTCAATTATCAAAAATTATTTGTGATGCCCGACTAAGCACATTTAAATATATAGTCCCATCATTAAAAAATTCCCAAAAATGTATTGGTCAAACCATGTGGCTAGTCTAAAAGATCCATTGAACCATGGAGGCTTGACTTTTCTCTCAAAAATGACAATCCTGACCCAATACAATTTTGAATATGAACTGATACATTACTTCTCTAAATCTCTTCAAGTGTATGAGATGATTGCCTCACAACATAACTAATACCTGTTCTAGATAAATGTTCTAACAATAATGAACAGTGTCTTTTGAGCATTTTTCTTTTTTTTTTAAAGGTATGGTTTCTTTCGAGCATTATCATTACCTTTTATATAGTTTAGAGAATATTACAATAATTTTAAAAAAGGGTAATCACCTTTGGATTGTTGGGTATACTTACTTGAAGTCTGAACCTACAGGTGGCCACGTCTTAAACTCATTCAACCTCATATCTTACCAAAACCCTATGAGGACAATAACTGGATATGTGATACAGTAAAGACACTGTTGCAAAGTACAGATGTTCTATATGCATCTATAGACTCAGCATAATATGTTTATAGAGCGTATGATTAGCATTCTCCTTGTTTTTCAATGTGTGTAAAGACTTTGTTATCTACCCTTATCTTCAAATCTAAATTGAGACAATACAAAAATCATGAACGCTTTTGTCTGGAAGAAAATAGATATAGTAACTTCAATGAGCTTCATTCATTGTCCTACCTTTTTTTCACGGTGGTGTCCGGTCCAACTTGAGCACACCTCGACTATTCCACCTGGTACATGGCTACATGCTACATTCCATCAAATGCAAGTACCAGGCATCTTAGACCAGTGACCACCTGAAAAAATCTCACTTCATGGTTTTTTACTCCACCAAGGCATGATTCTAAGACCTCATGGTTCTCCCCCACTTCATTGACCATTAAGTACACCCTAGGCCACTTTGTCAATCCATGCTAAAATGTTATGCACTTCCCTTGGATCAAAACTCCTTTCTCTTCACTGCTTATTACTTGCTGAATATTATACTAGATAGAAAGTATTCTAACACTACCTTTATTCTTCTTAAGTTCTAAAATTCAGCAAAATATTATGTTTACTAATAGGACCCCTTTTAAAAATTATAATTGTAGCAATCAGACGGAAGGAGTACACGATCAGACATAGAAAAAGCGTACGATCATGTTAACTGGAAGTACCTGATGAAGATCTTAGAAAGGATGGGATTTGGACAAAAGTGGATGAACTGGATTATGTTCTGCATCTCAACAATAAAGTTTTCTGTTTTAATCAATGGGTCTCCTGCAGGTTTTTTCACCTCACAAAGAGAGCTCAGGCAAGGTGACCCACTATCACCTTTCCTGTTCTTAATCACTATGGAGGGTCTAAACAGTATGATTAAGACAGCGAACACAAGAAGATGGTTGAAAGGTTTTGATGTGTCGAGAGATGGAGCTGAAAGTTTGGAAGTGACACACCTTCAATTTGCCGATGATACACTCATCTTCTGTGGAGCTGAGGAAGAACAATTGAAATATATAAGGGTGATTATGGTCCTATTTGAAGGGGTATCTGGCCTGCACATTAATTGGCGGAAAAGCTTCATGTATCCCATTAATGAAGTCAATAATATGAGTTGTATAGCCTCAATTCTTGGGGGTGAAGTTGGCACTTTGCCAACAACCTACTTGGGCATGCCTTTGGGAGCAAAATCCAAGTCTATTGAAATTTGGAATGGTGTGAGAAAAAATTGGCTAGATGGAAAACTCAATACCTATCTAGTGGAGGGAGGTTGACCCTCATCAACTCAGTCCTTGATGCTCTACCAACATACATGATGTCATTGTTTCCTATTCCAGCAGGGGTCATCAAAAATTTGGATAGGATAAGAAGGAAATTCTTGTGGCAAGGTAACAACGAGAAGAAAAGATTTCACCCAGTAAAATGGGAATCTGTGGTAACTGGGAAAAAGAATGGCGGATTGGGAATAAAGAATCTGATAGTTCAAAGTGAAGCACTCAGAATGAAGTAGTTGTGTAGGTGCTCAATTGAAGATCAGTTAATGTGGAAAAGAGTGGTATGTGCCAAATATGAGGCTAAAGATAGTTGGATATCAAAGGATGTGACTTCACCTTATGAGGTCAGCTTATGGAGATCCATAAAAGACTTATGGGAGGTAGTCAAACTCAACTCCAAGGTGAAAGTGGGGAATGGGAACAAGACCAAATTCTGGAAGGATGAATGGCATGAATCAGGTAATCTGGAACTCCTTTTTCCAGACATATATAACCTAGTTCTCTCACAACAAAGGACCATTGCAGAGATTTGGACAACACAGGACTGGAATTTCCATTTCAGAAGACATCTCAATGACTGGGAAGTGATGAGGGTGGCAGAATTTCTCAACATTGTTGGAAATTTCAATGGACTCCAAGCTGAAGAGGATGCATTATGGTGGAAAGGAAGCAGCAAAGGTATATTTAAAGTAGGTGCAGCTTACAGGTTGATGGAGCAACCAAGTCAACAGAATCCCACCTGGCCGTGGAGACAAATTTGGAAAGGCAGAATTCCTTATAAAGTCTCATGTTTTATATGGCTGCTAGCTAAGGAAGCAGCTTTGACACAGGATAATGTTATGAAAAGGGGAATAACCTTATGTTCTAGGTGTTTTCTTTGTGGAGAAACATCAGAAACTATTAACCATCTTTTTCTACACTGCAAATTTACTCAAACAGTTATCGAGGGTATTCTTGAGTCTCAAAGGCATATCCTGCTGGACTATGCCTAGGAGAATTACTAAAGCCCTAAAAAGTTGGAAGGAGGCAGGAGTGCTAGCTAAAGACAGAACTAGATGGAGAATTATACTGCTTCAATCTGGAGGGCAACCTGGAAAGAGAGAAATTCTAGGTGTTTTGAGAGCATAGAGAATAGTATGCAGAAAGTCTGCATTTTGTTGTTATGTTTTTGGTGCAATCAATTATACTCAAATGAAACTGTCTCTATAATTGATGTTTTAGACTCAATTTAGATTTAGAACAGTGGAGTTTTGGAGTTAATCTGTATATAAGGTTTAGTACTACCCATGTACTATTGTGTTATAATACAAAGTTACCAAGTTCAAAAAAAATCAGACGGAAGGAGCCTTACCCATAACTGGCATTCTGAGGTATAGACAATTTTTCAATAGTCGAATGCTGCTTTGCCCTTTCCTGCGCTTCATATGCCTAAACAAAGAAAGCAAAAACCACAGTAGATTAATACTTAAATTATGTTTACATGCTTTTATCCCTGATTTCTGTAATTGTGCTATCAATTTGTTTCCTGTAACATAAACCAGCAACTGTATTTCAACTAACAATTGATGCACATATCTTATGAATCAGCAGCAATGACCGGACAATCAAGAGAAGTTGTCACAGACCATAACCTACCCAAGGCAGAAAGATGAGCGTACAAACATGCATTTGTCATATTTAAGGACTGATACATAGTAGTAGGGGTGTCAAATGGGCGGATTGGGTTGAAATTGGAGATATTGAAATGGGTTGAAATAGATATTGGGTTGGGTCTTGACCCGCCCAAGTTTACTTTGGGCTCAAATGGGCTCAAAAACGGGTTGGGTCTTGACCCACTTCACCTCAATAATTTTAATATATTATTTTTTAAGTTTTATAATCACAATTTGACTTTCAATTCAAGAAAATTTTAAAAAAGAAGTTACAAATGGATAGATATATCCTAAAAGATATAAAATACATAATAATTCATACCTTCAATAACATACATTACATTAATGCAAATAAAGAGTCTTAAAAACGGGTTGAAATTGGAGATTAAATTGGGCTCAATTGAGGATTCTCTTAAAATGGGTTAAGGCTTGAACGGGTGGAGATTGAACCCAATTTAAATTATCTTGAGCCCAACCCTTAAAATTCTAGGCGGGTTGGGCGGGTTTCATATTATAGGGCTCATTTTGACACCTCTACATAGTAGTAACAATCAGCATCTACTGTCTGTTTGAGATTGACTTCAAAATGGAAGCACACAGCAATGCAGCATCACAAGCATAATTAATAGGAGAGGAGACCAACAACAGCCCCACCCAGAGAAGGTAAAAAGCCCAGTTACATGCCAAAGCAAAGGAGAACTATTCAACTAAATAAAAAAAGTAGGATCTTTACCTTAAGATCAAAAACAAATGGACGCTTCCCAAAGTTGACGGTGACCCTGTGATAGTAAAATCAACAAATAACTGCAAGAAGTCAGACATGCTAAATTTGATGATCCATACTACTAAATCAGAGTTCGGGTACACTAGCCATGGATCAGCACAGCTATTGCTAATCAACCTAGAACTATTTATAGAACTACAGTTTTTTTACTGTTTGACAAATCAAATTTCACTATTATATGTGTAAAGCAAAGGAAGTCATGCACAAGTACGCACTAAGCAACTACCTCTGCAACAGGAAATTTCCTATTTACACCAAAAGAACAAAATACAGAGGACTTTTTAAGGTAAGCAGAGTTCGAATAGCAAGGTAAACTCCACACTCAAGAACTCGCGGACATTCTTTCTTGATGCTTTATTGTAAAGCATGATTTGGCCCTTGTGAGAATTAGATGGTATGAATTTGTGGATAGTCTGTTCTCAGTAGAGTAGTGTCAGATCACTCACCTCTATTGTTACAGTGTGGAGATTGGGGGCGATCAAACTCATATTTCAAGTTTGAAAACTGGGGGCTTCATACAGAGGGGTTCAATGCAAAGGTCAGGGATTGGTGGGAGTCTTTTAATTGCACTGGCAGGCCTGATTATGTTCTGATGGCAAAGTTAAAGGCCCTAAAGGGAAAGCTGAAAGAATGCAGCAAAACCACCCAAGGAAATCTGAAAATGCAAAAGCCAATGTGTTGAATCAATTAGCGGATCTGGAAGAGATACAAGAACAGAGAGCTCTTGTGGAAGGGGAAATAGCTTCTAGGTTGGCATTGACTATGGAGTTTGAGGACATAGCCAAGCATGAAGAGATAGCTTGGAGACAGAGATCCAGAGACTTGTGGCTTAAGCACGGAGATAGAAACACAAGTTTTTTCCATAGAACAGCAAACCAACATAGAAGAGTCAACACCATTGAAAAATAGAAAGTCAATGGAGTTGAGATTACAGAACCTGAAGAAATTAAAAAAGAAATTGTTGAATACTATGAGAGGTTATATACAGAATCAGAAGAGTGGAGGCCACAGTTAGACATGAGAGGTTGCCCCATAATTGATGTAATAGATGGCAACTTCTTAGAGGAATCTTTTGAAGCTGAGGAAATACTAGAGAGTATCAAAGCATGCGCAGGGGCTAACAATACCTATCCCTAGGGGGTAGATTGATCCTCATAAACTCTGTTCCGGACTCTTTGCCAACCTATGTGATGTCCTTGTTCCCAATCCCAGCAAAGGTGGTGAAAAAACTAGACAAGCTTAGAAGGAACTTCCTATGGAAAAGTAATAAGGAGGGAAAGGGTTATAACTTAGTCAACTGGAAGAATGTACTTCTTAGCAAAGACAGAGGGGGTTTAGGGATCAGAAATTTGAGGCTGCAAAATGAAAGCCTTGTGATGAAATGGTTGTGGAGATACACTGAGGAAGATGCAGCTCTTTGGAAGGAGGTTATAGTACCAAAATATGGAGAACTAAACCCCTGGTGTACATAAATCACCTATGAACCATATGGGGTGGGGGTATGGAGGACAATCAGGAACCTATGGTCACAAATGGAAGGAAATATGTATATCAAGGTGGGTAATGGAAACAAAACTAAATTTTGGAAAGATAGCTGGATAGACCAAACCTCTCTTAGGGAACTTTTTCCAGATTTGTTTCTAATCTATGAGAACCCTGATGCTAAATTGAGTGACAGTTGGACAGAACAGGGATTGGACATATCTTTAAGAAGACTACTTAATGACTGGGAGGTGGAGAGGGTGGCAGCGCTACTGGGAAAACTAGCTGGAATGATTATAACCACAACAGCAACAGACAAGATCCTGTGGAAACACAGTAAGGATGGAGTCTTCTCAGTCAACAAGGCCTACAAAAGAGGACTACAGGAGATGACAGGGGGCCCAAAATATAATTGGAATTACTTTTGGAAGAGTGACATTCCTACAAAAGTAAAGTGTTTCACCTGGTTAGTGATAAAGAGAGCATGTTTAACAGAAGAAGTTACAGAAGAAAAGCAGGCTGCTGGTCCCTAGGTGTTTTTTGTGCAACTTGACAGGGGAAACAAATAACCATCTCTTCCTGCATTGTAATTTGGAACCTGTTTCTCAACATCACAAGCATGAACTGGACAATGCCAGAACATACATCAGATGTGTTGAGCTCCTGGATTAGGAGGGGAGGCAGTAAGAGTCAAAAGAGATGGTGGAAGCTAATACCATCATGTGTATGGTGGTCAGTCTGGAAAGAAAGAAATGGAAGATGTTTTGAAGATAGATCCAATTCCATCCACAAAGTTAAATGGAATTGTATAGTATCTCTACTTTTTGGTGTAAACAACTTTGTATAGATGATATAGATCAGATTATAGATTTGATAGGAAATCTGTAATTATCCCTTTTTGGAGGTAGCCAGCATACCCTTAATGCTGAAGAATTCAACCTTACCAGTTTAAAAAAAAAAGCATGTGCAGGGGCTAAGTCCCCTGGACCAGATGGCTATACAATGGCTTTCTTCAGTCATTGTTGGGACATAATCAGACATGAGTTGGTAGTCATTGTCCAAAACTTCCATGCTAGAGAATGTTTTGAGAAGAGCATTAATGCCACCTTTGTCGCACTTATTCCTAAAAAGGTGGAGGGCAATTGAACTGAATGATTTCAGACCTATCAGTTTGGTTGGGGGAGTGTACAAGATCATCTCAAAACTGTTGGCAGAAAGATTGAAAGTCATTTCAAAAACTTGTTGATAGACAACAGATGGTTGTTATTAAGGGGAGACAGATTATGGATGTAGTGGTGATAGCAAATGAACGGGTGAATTCAAGAGTGAAGAGAAACCAGCCAAGCATACCATGTAAACTGGACATTCACAAAGCATATGATAATCTGAACTGGAATTATCTAGTGAACATGTTACAGAAGATGGGTTTTGGGTCTAAATGGAACAGGTGGATCAAATATTGTATCGGTACAGTCAAATTTTCAGTTCTTATTAATTGAAGTCCCACTGGTTTTTTCCCTTCTTAAAGGGGTTTGAGGCAGGGAGATCCACTCTCACCTTTCTTGTTCATTCAAGCCATGGAGGGGATGAGTAACCTAATCAACACAGCAAAGGCCAAGGATTGGATCAGAGGCTTGCAAAACAGGGCAAGAAACAACTTAGAAATCATTCACCTACAGTATGCAGATGACACTTTAGTTTTTGTGAAGCAGTGAGGGAACAATTTCTGATTTTAACCATTTTCATAATTTTTGAAGTTGTTTCAGGCCTTCATATTAATTGGGGGAAAAGCTATATCTACCCCATTAATGAAATGGTACAAATTGAAGATCGGGCCATTACATCGGGGGACAAGTAGGGGAGCTACCCACCATCTACTTGGGCATGCCTCTAGGTGCAATAGGTAAGTCAATGAGCATTTGGAGTGGTGTGATAGAGAAGTGTGAGAGAAAATTAGCAAATTGGAAAAGACAATACTTATCTGGGGGTGTGACTATGATCAACAGTGTGTTGGATGCCCTACCAACATACATGATGTTGTTTTCCTGGTCTTTTGGCAAGGAAATGAAGATAAGAGGAAGTATCATCTTGTCATATGGGAAGAAATGAATATAAGCAAGAAGATTGGGGGTGTGGGCATCAGAAACATGAAGTTTCAGAACCAAAGCCTAAAGATGAAGTGGCTATGGAAGTTTGCATCTACTAAGAACTCATTGTGGAAGGAAGTGATTGCTACAAAATATGGAATAAAGGATAGCTGGATGACAACAGAGGTGTCCTCTCCATATGGATCTAGTGTATGGAGATCCATCAGTGAGATCTGGTGCTAGAAAGATCATGCTGCAAGGTGGGAAATGGCAGAAAGGTGGCTTTATGAAAGGACAGATGGTGTGGCCAGGTTTCACTAAGCCAAAGGTTTCCTGACCTCTAGAACCTATGTCAAATGCAACAAGAAACTGTAGCAGAATTATGGAATGATCAGGGGTGGAATTTACACTTGAGGAAAAACTTAAATGATTGGGAGATGTGTAGAATAGCAGAGTTTCATGTCACCCTAGCACAATCTAGTAACCTATCTGGGGAAGATGATTCACTGGTATGGAAAGTGGGGAGCAAAGGGTGTTTCACTGTTAACTCAGCCTATGAAGATCTCAACACAGTTGGCATTGAGAAAGTAGAATGGCCTTGGAAGATGATATGGAAAATTAAGATACCCTATAAAGTAAACTGTTTTACTTGGTTGCTAGCTAAGGAGGCAGTTTTGACACATGAGAACTTGAACAAAAGAGGTTTTCACCTGTGTTCCAGGTGCTTTTTGTGTGAAGAGCAAGGAGAGACAGCGGGATCTTTCCTACCCCTTTCTATTTCGACTTCTTTGAAAGGTGAAAGAGTAAGAAGCTAGACCGACTTGCTCTTAAATTAAAAGCAGTAAGAGCAAGTAAGTAGGCTTTTCTCCGCAAGAACAATCTTGACTTTCTTTAGACTTTATAATATAAGGCCCTTTAAACGATCGTAAATGGCCTGAAATTTAACGACCTATGAGAGAAGGGTTTTTAGAAAAGAATGCGTACCAATCCGGCAAACAAAGCAAAAACAACGGCTCCTACATAAATACAATAGAATAGAAATGTTGTCACTAGAACGGACCACACAAATAACATCTTTCTAGCCGCCTAAAGGAAGTATTCAAAGATAAGATAAGGCCATGCGCACACAAGCTAACTTCAGGTATGCAGTTAGTTCTCAAGCGATTCCTTCGGATCTTAGGTGCGACCTTAGGGAGCTTGTTTTGGTTCTGCAAGTGGGCAAACCAGTTGTGGCAAATGTTCACCAACATGAGAGAGATCAGATGGGTGAAACCAGGAAGGATCAAAGAGGTTTTGAAGTGCTGGAATAGGGATGGAAATGCCGGAAGAAAGGAGGAGAGATGGAAGATTGACCCATCTTGTATATGGTGGACAGTATGGCTAGAGAGGAACCAGAGATATTTTGAAGGAAAGCAGAGCAACATACAAAGATTTAAGTTTAATTGTTTAGCTCTGAATTATTTTTGGTGTAAACAAGTAGTCTTAGATAGCTCAGAAGCAATCAGCACAACTATAGACTGGTTGTAACTTAGTAGTATTAGGATCCTATGTAATTATAACACTTTTGGAGGGGAACTACACTTTTGAGGTAGTATACCTGTGGATAAATATAGACTAACTGTAACTTCTCTCAAAAAAAAAAATTGTGGATGGTATGGAATGAAAGGAAAAAAAAGATTGAATACTTATTTCTTTTTGTGTAATGAGACGAAATACCTACTAATATCAACGGCTGAAATAACTAGTTAGATAACTGTGGGTAGAGCGCCATTGCGCCAATCATTATTTGTTCTACATACTTTGACTCTGCTTAGCTCTATATTAGTGTAATTTCTTATGAAGAACTCATCTAACATTTTTGTCATTATCAACCAAGAAAACTTCTAAGCCCTTATCCTAAATTTAAATAGTGCCAAACGAAAGAAGAAGCTACCAGCAAAAGTTACTATCATTTCTTCTAAAAGATGAAAGACAAATTCAAATTGGAAAAAAAAAAAGGCTCTTATATCACTAGCTTAAAAGAAAAAAAACTCTAATGCTTCTGCAAGATGATGGAAAATTAGCAGATTGCATGCCTTAGTTTTAAGATTAGCCAAGTGGAGCGGATAACCTCTTAAAATGGATGTGTACGTAAACCAAGCCCTCATAGAATTACTAGTGAAACTTATGTTTTCTTTTTTCAGGTGGTTAAATGTAAAATATATGTTTCTCTGACTCCATGAATAAGCTCCAACACTGTTTAAGCATTTCACAAAATATGGAGCTGGCCAATAACTTTCAACCTAATGAAGATAATCTACACTGGTTGAGGGCCAATAATGGGAGATTCACAGTAAAATCAGCTTACAAGCTTACAGACACCTTGATAGGCCAGCTGCAATGCTCTTACCATGGCCTTGGAAGATGATATGGAAAGTTAGAGTACCTCACAAGGTGGCTTGTTTCACCTGGTTAGTAGCCAGGCAAGCAGTACCAACTCAGGACAATCTAATGAATAGAGACAACAAACCATCTCTTCATCCATTGTAGAGTGACAGAGAAACTGTGGCAGGTGTTTTTTAACTTGAGGGGTATCAGTTGGTCCATGACAAGGCATACCTCAGAAGCTCTAACATGCTGGAATAGAGAAGGAAATATGTCCAGCCACAAAGAGAGATGGAAGATTGTCCCTGTTTGCATCTAGTGGACAATATGGAGGGAAAGGAACCAAAGGTGTTTTGAAAACAAGAGCATCCCTTTCCAAAGTCTGAAGTTGAATTGTCTTCTAACCTTTTATTTTTGGTGTAACTATGTACTCCCCAAAAAGGTGGAGGCTATTACTCAGTTTCTAGATAGTTTAGGAGGGATATAGGTGATAGATTTCTTTGGTTTTGCTTACTGTAAACTCCTGATGTGACTACTACTAAAATACACTATTGGTGTATTTTGTCTAGAAAATGTTAACTTTCTCAAAAATAATAAGAAAGGTTGTGGAGACCAAAATTGCAGCATGAGTCAGCACATCTTTTAACAAGGAACGATATTCAGATACATAAAATGAATGGTTTTCCAAGTTATCTAATCAATCTTTCAGATGAAGGCAAACCGGAGGCATACCCCCACCCCCCACCCCCAAAATGTCAGTATAGCAAGTGCTTTGAGAACACAATGCCTGTAAAGATGAATTTTGCCACCCGTAATTTATATTCGATGAATAGTAAGGAAAATAAGAAGTACAAGGTATAGATGATAAGGATACATATACATACACTTCATTTTGGCTGTGAACTGCAACGGTAGGAAATAATGGCCCCTTTACATCCTTGAAAACTGTTCCTACAACAGTTCCATTTTTCCTGCATTAAAAGAAATAAAGCACATATTCTTGAGTCCAGATATTATACTGCAAACAGTTGAGACTATGTTTTATAAACTCAACAAAAATCATCTAGCAATGTAACACAAGCACCTTTATAAAAGAGGTAAAAAATAGATAAATTCTTACGTGAAAAAGAGTTCTTGAGAAGCATAATTGATGCCGCCACCAACAGTATCACCTGTTGAGTAAACTGAGCCGAATGTCTCTCCCTTTCCTTGTCCACGGTAAAGCAGTCCATCATCACCATGATATCCGTAACTGTTTGATTCCCAGCTGACAAACATAGAAAGATCAAAAACAAATTCCGAATGAAAATGATTGAACAACAAAATGTCACTCCTCCAATGCAATCCTTTCAGTCTATGTCACATAAACAAACAACTAATGAACCAGAGAAAAGACAAATAGTGCCATGTTAGACTATTAGTATGTGTTAAGATTCATAATACATGTCTAGTTAACTGAGTGAAAATAGTTCTGATCTTTCCCACTCCATCTAATTTGGCAAAGAACTCACATAATATAGTGGAGTGTCTTTTATTGGTGTACAATAACTAAGAAGCTTCCCTTATTTCGTATAGTTTGAACTTTAAACACTAATAGAAAGAGTTCTCTATGTACTTTATCATCAATGTAGTAAGGGTTTAATCTCTTCCTTCTCTCATTTCTTTTTTTTTTGGAGAACGGTTAACAAGCTGTGTGGGTTCGCAGATCAAAAGGATACAATAGAAGAAAAAAGACTTTCTATACGTAATCTAGGACATCAAAGATAGATTTCATATTTTCTAGACATTCTTGTTTACACCAAAAATAGTAAAGCACTAAATACTTCATCATTAAATTCTGCATAGAGTTTCCTTTATCTTCATCATTAAATTCTGCAACAAGCGTCTCTCTTTCTGACTGGATAGCCTTCCTTCTCATTTCATATAGTGTGAAAGCGAAAGAGATAAAAGTCTTAGCGTCAGGTCATCCTGGAAATAGTTTCCCTGGTCCAGAATTATTTTTGTGCTCGTTGCGTCGTAATTGTGCCCTTTCTCGTGGTCAAATCAATCAACTCACGACACTTAAAATTGTCCCAACAAGAGAACACGGTTGTTGTAACCAAAGCCAGAACACAGTTACACAAATGCCCTCACGCACCGCTGAAGTCTGTTTCCATTTTAGTACATTAAAGCCCTGATGTAAAAGTTGATTGGGGTTGCATCATCAAGAACGTCAGTGTTCACGCTAGTGCACTGCCAAATTAGTAGTACCACATCAATAATCTTGTCAATAAACCCAACATGTCATCATCGCCCATACTGGGGAGTAGACCACTGCACCCTACCACATACAAGTATACAACTAGTTGGGGAAGCTTTCATCTTTTGAATCGAACAGATTAAGTCGAATAGGCTTCATAGGAACTTTTATTCTACAGAAAGCAAAGAACCAACCTTTCTAAATGTTGGATTGTTGGGTCATGAATAATAATAAGGTTCAATCACTGTCGAGCATCTACAACATACTATATGTCACTTTTGCAGGCATCGACTAGTGTGATTGAAAAATTGGAGATATTAAAGAGGAAATTTCCATGGGATGCAGGAGACAGGATGAGGAAACACCACTGAGTCACCCAGAGATTGCCACTTCCCTAAAAGTAGGGAAGACTTTGTGTGAAAGACCCTAGAGCGTTCAACAAGGCGTTGTTGGGGAAATAGCTGGTAGATATTCTGAACTGAGGAGCACACTTTATTGAGACAACTAATAACAAGAAAGTATGAAGCTGTGTACAGAGAAGTGAGTACTAACCACACCACATTCACCTGTGCTGGTAGAAGAATATCATGAAGGAGTAGGAAGACTTTTTCATTACATGTAGGGCCTGGAACAACAAAATTAGCTTCTGAATATGGCAAGCAAAAGATAACAGTACAGCAGATCCAGGGATCATAAGCAAGAGCTCTCTGGGGCGTGAAGTTTAGGAGAAGTTTGCACAACTAGGAGGTAACCATATCCTGGAGTGTGTTGAAAATGCTTTATAAACAAAATTTAGCACATAACAGCCAGGTTTGTGGAGGTGGAGTCGAGGAAAGGTGGATCATTTTCTTTTAAGTCATACTATCATTAATTGTTTGTGAGAGGGAGGGTGGATCTATTGCACTTGCCTAGAGTCTAAAAATATTTGTTTCTTCGCTTGGGTGGCAACAAAAGGAACAATTTTGGTAAGTAAGAACTTGAGAAAGAGGAGAGTTACATAAGTCAGCTTCCGTTGAAAAAGTCAAAACATCTTGTTACATCGTTTTTTACTTCTTTTTTTGCTTTAAGTTTGTTGGAGAAAAGAAGTATTTTAGTCTTGTCAGCCAACAGAAAATGTAGAGAATTATAAAGAAACTTTTTTTTCATTTTGTCAAATTTTATTTTATATAAAATTGGACAGAGATGAGCCTCAATGGAGAAACATGGACTCTGAGGGTGAAACTCCATGTCGTTGACCCCAACTTGTTTGATCTGGCATAGTTGTTGTTTATATGGTAAAATCCGACCTCCCAAACTACGTACCTACGAGTACAGCACAGTTTGTTTCCCATTTTTGCTACACTGGTGACTCGAACACTAAATCTTGCTTTGCATGTGAACGGTCCTTACAACTAGGCTATCCCTCTCTTGTCAATGGACAACAGTAATTCTAAAATCATAGCAATTCACTAGTAAGTCAAAAGCTGCTCTATATATTAGAAGTTTCACCAATCAACCAGAGTTGTTCTCTGACTTCCCTAAACACATCAAGAGCCAAAAGGAGCTGAAGTTTGGTCTACCTTCACTAGCAGAAAAGTGCTCCTCTTCTCTCACACAACCTTTATTATGACATTGTTTACCCCTTGATGTCCATTAATAAATTTATGCCACTTCTATTTTTTTTAAAAAACAAAAAATTTTAAAAAGAGGACAAAAAAGAGGAAGAATCTCCAAGAAAGCAGGAAATCAGTGTTAAATTTGGTTAAGAAAAGAGAGATTGCCACTTGACTGATCCTGTAGATTTTCATCCCCCTCTATCTATCCCATCACACAAGAATCGAGCTATTGTGATTATAATTGAAATTAAAAGGTAAGAAAGATTAAGAAGTTAAAACAGGCAGACGATATAATTCTTTCATTTTCATAAAGGAGACATTCAGTCTATATTACCCCCTCTATTTATCCCATCACACTTGAGCACAAGAATCAAGCTTTGCGATTAACATTGAAATAAGGTAAGAAAGACTTTTAAGTTAAAATAAAAGATGATAAAATAAAAGGAGCTATAATTACAATCAAAATTGAAGTCAAAGAAAGTAGAATCCCCAGGTTGTCGACGCAATTTGAATCCAATCCTTATTTGTCCTTAGTACCAGCCGGAAATCAGTGTTAACTTTGGTTTAAAATAGAGAGACTGACATCGACTGATCCCGTAGATTTTCATCCCCACCCCTAATCTATCCCATCACACTTCAGGACAAGAATCAAATTTTTGTTATTAGAATTGAAATTAAAAGGTAAGAAAGACTATAAAGTTAAATACAAGCAGATGATAAAACTCTTTCGTTTTCATAAAGGAGCTATATTCAGTCTATATCACGATCAAAAAAAATATATCTCTCTATCTATCCCATCACACTTGAGTACAAATTGAGAAATTAAAAGGGTAACAAGGAGCTACAACACAATCAAAATTGAAGTTCAAGAAAGTAGAATACCCAGGTTGTCGACGCAATTTGAACCCATGGGTAGTAAACCCAATAGCAATTTGACCTTTAGTACCCGCATTTTCCACAAACATCTCAAAATAATAAACAAGTCTTTTACAAGGTGCAGCACGATTAGCTTGAACAACTCCAACATCATGTCCATGAAGATTCATACTTGGGTAACGCACAGAAAGTTTATCTGATCCAACAATCGAAAACCCACCAGAACTATTCAAAGTATCTAACTCCGTTGGTAACTCTTCTTTCTCTTCCTCACACTCTTCTGAATCAATTTCCATCAAGAATTGATTTTCTGAAACACCCATTACTGATTCTGATTTTCTAACAGCAGCTTTGGATTTCAGTCTCCATTGTTCTAAGAAGTAGGTACCGATTAGGTCATGGGTGTCGGAATTTGTGTGGGAAAGAGAGAGAGTTAAGGATGAATCCATCAAAATAGTGAAAAACCCAGCTCGGAAAATGGATGAATTGAAGAAATGGAAGAGGAATTTGGAGAAATTGAGATCGATTGAGAGGTTTTTCTGGTTCTTGAATGGAAGCGGACTGGTTATTTTAGTGAGAGAGAAGAAGTGTAGAATTAGGAAAAGAAAAAGATAGGATTAATGGCTCGTTTGTATTAGGGATAATGAGTAACTAATCTCGAAAATAATTTGTAATATGATTTTATTTCAAGTTTGATTGGGATAAATTAGTAGAATAACTTATTTTGGGGTTATAGTGTTATTTTTATCTTATATTGACTGTAGAATAACTATCCTGAAATAACCTGGTCTCCAACCAAACGAGCGTTAATTATACTAAAATGTTTTATGCCTTTATAATGAGACTGGAATCAGATGTTATTAATCATCCTTGATCAGCATGAAGAATAAGATTGATTCGGTCTCAAATATAAATTTTATATTATAAAATTTGATCGCAACGAGCAAGTAAGCACTTCAGTTTTGAGTATATTTATCAAGATACCTCAACTCGTCTAGCACGTATGGCTTAAGCATCTAATCCATAAACATCCATCTTCCAATGCCGTTAATATTTGTATTCCAACACTTTGGAATCGTTTAGTAGTTGGTTAAAGATACGCAAATATTAGTAATGTAGGGATTAGTTATGAAGTGAATTGATGTATTATTTTATGCAGATATTAGTCATTTATTTATTAGTTATTCCACATTTTATTCTACATAAATTCTCTCATAACTTATACATGTGTTAATTATACGAATTTCTAAATTGTCAACAAAACGTCGTATTAATCTATTAATGCATAGATAACTTATTATCTATGCTATCAAACGACTCTAAGGGCATTTTGTTTATGGCATACAATGGTTACAACTTTACAACGAAATTATCATAATTTGTTACAATAATTTAATGAGTTTAACTTGTATCCATCGTCAGTGGATTTTTTTTTTTACACTGGCACATACTTTTAAGGCAAGTTTCTTTTTTATTATTTTTATTTTTATTTTATAAAATATAAATATCAAATATAGTAATATAAGGTAATTAGGATTCTAAATTTATTTTACTCATTAATTTAGGATTCTGTTTCCTCACCTAACAAATTACCATGTTTGTTTCATCCGTATACTTTTACCAAATTTCATTTAACCGTATGGTTGTTTCTCTTCTTCAATACCAGTGAAGCAAATTACAAGCATCCACCATTGAAGCAGTTTAAAGAGAAATTATAATCAACATAATTCATGGTAATTATTTATTCATTATTTATATTTGTTTCAAATTTACAAAAAAAATGTGTAATCAACTCCATTGCCTGTGTTGTCATTAATTTTCAACATTCACACTTTACGACACTTTGTTCTCTCTTCACCAAATTACCAACGTTCCTCTGTTTTCTTTCTTAATGGAGTTTGGTGGATTCTTGCCCCTTTTTTTTGGAATTCTTCTGTCACAAAAATATGTACAGTGAACACTAATCAACTTACGAAAGCATAATTTTTCATTGTTTATTATACTTAATATACTACCATTTGAAAAATACTTGAACTTAATAGCGAGTGTTTCTAAAAATTGTTCTTAAAGAACTTCTCCTCTTGATTAATCTAATATCCATTAACTATATGTTGTATGATAAATTTGGACTATCTAACTTACCTGAGCAAAATACAGAAGGCGTTGAAGCTTCACGGGAGGAAATAGAAAGTAACACGGATGCAATTGTATCATTTATTCCCCAATTTGGTGGTGAAGAATTGAGAGTGCCATTGGGTCGTTATTGATTAAAAGATGCCTACAACAGCTAAACTTGTGTAGAGAAGCAAAATGAAGTTGTGTGAATCTCAAATTCATGGAGAGAGATATCGAATATGTTGCCATGGAGAAGCAAAAAGCTCAATTTCTTTATTAAAGCTAGTCGCTCTTTTGAATTTGAGCAGTTTGAAAATTTTCCTTTGAAGTAGATAAGAGATAATGTAATGCAACTTCATATTTTGTTTAACGTGTGAATTATTTTTGGAATTGAAGTCTAAATTAGCAACAAGAATTATGACGCCACAATTTCAATCAAGGTGGGATTAGCTATATGAATCCTCATTGACCATATTGCTCCATTTAAGCATTTCAGGCTGTTCTTTTAAACTCTTGAAAGTTATGTTAGATTGTTGTACACTCTTTCGTAGGCAAGAATTGATCTTGGGAATTCAGTTAAGTTTATGGATCATTTTGTGGCACGGAGGGAGAAAATTTGTGAATGTGATTTATTTATTTGAAAAAAGAACTACAATGTTTAGGTATACATAGCTCTTACCAGCAACCTCAGCAACAACAACAGCTTGTACCCCAATGAGTCCCCAATAACTGTTCAATGTAAGGTACAAGTTTTGCTACTGATAAATGCACATACAATTTTATATTCAATACAACTATGTGTATGCTGCCAGTTGCCACTGTGAGAATCATTAAGATATGAAAAATTAATTATTGTGGGCCTTATCACTCAATATTCTAAAGCGTTAAACTTGAATGGGTGGTCTAAAATGTTTTGCACTTTTTGTAGTTAAAAAATAGAAACTGGAGTACTATTTTCAGGCAACTTTCTTTTGTCTCGAAGCAGATCTCCAGCTTTCTCGCCTTCATCTCCTTAAGCTCTGTAATTATCGTAGAAGATGGTACAAGTAAGTGTGTTGAATGATGCTCTTAAGAGCATGTACAATGCCGAGAAGAGGGAAAAGCGCCAGGTCATGATTAGGCCTTCTTCAAAAGTCATCATCAAGCTTCTCATTGTCATGCAGAAGCATGGGTACATTGGAGAATTTGAGTATGTTAATGATCATAGGTCATGAAAAATTGTTGTTGAACTGAACGGTAGGCTGAATTATTTTTTTGTCAAGTCAACCTCTGGGAATTATTTGTGTCTTTGGCCTCTGATGATATTGCAATGACATTCATAGTAAAAAAAAAGGTATTGTTTTCACCTGTTTGTATAACGCTTCAACAGATATCAAAGTTTAAGAAGTTTTACCGATGTAATCAGTTCAGTATAGCTTGATGAATAAAACTCTCTGCTTCTTCTTCTTCTTCTTAGCCATTAATGGAGTTCATCTCACTTAACATGGTATCAGAGCTTGAGGATTTCGTTTAACGATCTCACTATTTTCGTTGCAGCAGGAGGATTGTTGCAGTATCTAAGAAGCAGTTCAGCTCATCTATAGCTCTAAGGTCTTTACGCGTCATCAATGGCACCCAATCTCAATCCAGAGGTTACTACCAGCTCAATGCAAGCAGGAACAATTGTGATTGATGCAAATCATCCATTGCATCTCCAAGCTTGTGATACACCGGGTAGTTCTCTGGTTTCTATTCAGCTCACTGGATTTGAAAATTACTCTTTATGGAGTAGATCCATGAAAATTGGTTTACTAGGTAAGGGCAAATTAGGCTTTGTCGATGGTAAATGCTCTAAGAGTAGGTTTCCTGCTTCACTGCATGACCTTTGGGAGAAATGTAATGCCATAGTTCTTTCCTGGATTATGATATTTGTTAGTAGGGAACTGCTTAGTGGAATAGTGTATGCCAGTAGTGCTCACCAAGTCTGGCATGATCTCCAGGAATTTCATGGTAGGAAATGTAGATGAAAAATCATAATGTCATCTATTTGATAAACAAAAACAGAGGATCACAATTGCAAAAGCCATATGAGTAAATAAACACACAACCAACAATTTAAAGCTCCAAACTTGAGTTAAAACGATAATTGTGATTGCGAGTAAAATTATATTGAAAACAAAATCTTGAACAAAAAATTGTACTTTAGAACTTAGAATTTTTTTCTACGAAAAGGAAAATTAACAACCAAACTCTAGATACTTGTTTCTCCATGAGTTTCGAAGCTCTACACGTCAAGCTTAACATTCATAAAATTAAACTTTCATAAAATTAAACTTGCTTGCATGGATATGAAGCTGCTCTCATCAAATCTTGAAAAAGTATATTTCGTTTTAGCATGCATAGGTCTACAAAACGTTATAAATATATAGAAACATGGCAAGAGCAAACCTATCGTGAATGAGGTGGGATATCCAATGCAATTGTCGTAAGCTTGAAATTGCTTTAAGGAAGAAGATCAACAAAACAAAGAGAAGAATCTATTTGTTAAAAATATAAAGGTACACAAAAAATAAGTTTTAATCAACAAACGAAATAAAGTATCAAAAGAAGAGCTTACCATTGTGTGAGCTGTATTAAGTGGCGGTAGTGTTCTTTTAGGTTCCACTCCAACATTAGAATTGCACATCAAGGGTTAAAGTTACTATCTCAAGTTACTGCTTCAATGGTGGATGCTTGTAATTTACTTCACTGGTATTGAAGAAGAGAAACAACCATACGGTTAAACGACATTGGGTAAAAGTATACAGATGAAACAAACATGGTAATTTCGTTAGGTGAAGAAACAGAATCCTAAATTAATGGATAAAATAAATTTAGAATCCTAATTACCTTATATTACTATATTTGATATTTATATTTTATAAAATAAAAATAAAAATAATAAAAAAGAAACTTGCCTTAAAAGTATGTGCCAGTGTAAAAAAAGTATCCACCAAGTTAACCTCTAATTTAATTTTGGATTACAAGTACCAGCTCCAGTAGATGGATAAGCCGCTACTAGCTCACTTGACTAACTAATTTACAAAATATATAAATTGTGTATACTTATACTAAATATACATATAATATACATACATGCTTGAATCATATACATGGTATATATGGTATATATTTCAACCATGTTGGTAAACTATTGGACCAAACTGCACATATCTGTAAACTTTCCCTTTAATATTATCGGTCTCAAACCCGAATAGAAAAGAAGATACAGTAAAATAACACCAGCCTAAAACTAACCAATTTAGGATGAACATTTTGTTAGCCATATAAGATATTGTACCCTTGCTAGATATCATCCAAATAAATAAAAATTCCCTAAAGCAAATGAATTAACAATGGAACCATTGAAAACTATATAGATTATCTTTGTACACATTAAATCTGGATTACTAAGAATTACTTTACAAAATGATTATAAATACAGAGAGAATCTTTGTTCCATCTATCAGGTTCTGCAAAGTTATGCTCTAATATTTTAGCCAATTTCAATTTCCTATGTTTCCATAAATTGAGAGGGTGGGGGACTCGTTTTCGTCTTCTCTGTACCTGCATGATGTAGCATAGCAAATCTGCATCATTTGTGAAGGATAAATCTATGTAGATGTAGCATAATGTTAACATATACGATGACATTTCACGTTTACACCTCGTTAATACAGAAAAACAGCACCACTCTAGTTGAAGGCATGAAAACATATGGAATATGAAGTATGAGATTCCAGCAAAACATACCATTAGCCCCACGTATTTCCACTTCACGCAATTCTTGAACGAGAGCACAGCAACAGCACATTAAATGTGAAAGAAAATCATCTATGATGCCTCCCTAAAAAAGAAACAATAATCAGCAGGGTATCTATATCTCGATTTAATTTAACACCAGTTTATGCATGAATGTACTCGTCCATCATTCAAATCCTATCAAGGGATTCAACATGATGAAGAAAAGGAACATTCAGAAGCATTTATTCATCTCTCTCTGCATGGAGAGGATTTTTCTTTCCGTGTGTAGCTTGTGAAAAGTATTTGCAAGTCTATTTATCATTTTAGGGATATTACATTAGCGATCTAGTTCTAATTTTGGGTCTAATATAGCTGTGAGAGATAGGGTATTTACCGTGATGTTTAGCTTTTGCCGAAGTTTCTTTCTGATACAGCAAGTGTAACAACAGCAGGACAGTATCAACGAGTAAGCCATTAATTCATTACAAGCGTCCCCTGAAGCTGCATCCAAAACATCAAAGGAAAAATGGCATGTGGATACTGTTAGAAATACATTCCACATAGTTGTTTTTCCTACAGAATAGTCTTGAACTACGTCAACCACAACCTTAAGTACCCAAAATTATCGCATGCAATTATCTTTTAGGTGGTGATAACAAATAAAAAACCTCTGCTACCATGATTGTCGAATTGTGTCAAATATCTAATGTAAAATAGTAAAATGTTAGAGATACTTTTTTAAAAAAATTTTAAAAAAAATTGGCTTCAGGTAGCCAACCAACTAAGCTACTAAGATTCCCCGAAAAAAATGTTAGATACAACACTTTTACATATTTATTTTAGTCCTATGGCATGTTCAGGAATCAGGATGCACAACGTCCTACATCAGTTATGTAAAGGTTTTCAAATAGCTTTATGGGCTTAGAGTACTGTGTTCTTTTGAAAATTAGTTTGCTCTTGGAAACAACAAAGAAACACAATCTAAAACGTCGGTATGCTAATGTAAAGATGGATGCCCCAGTTCTCCAACATCTCCTAAATAGTAATTAGTCAAATTAACAACAAAACAAAGTATATATGTCCTTGCAGTGTACAACACTTCAACTGCTAGTTCTGAATCTAATATAGTAACTTGCAAAAATAAATGATTTTACTACTTTGACCATTTTATTCATTTCTGGTAACTAAAGAAAAGAAGATTGATACCGATTAACAAAAACTGATTATATTTTTATCACCTGTGACAGGACAAGAAAGTTTCAGGCAGACTATAAAGTTACTTACACATGTCTCTGTTGTCTGCAAAACTGGCAACTTTAGAAAATGTACCACAAGGAAAGAAAAAGGTTTTGATGCCTGCAAAGTAAAGTGACACAACTGTTACCTTTCTCAAAGAGTAAAGAGACACTATTAACAACTACGATATATTGACATTGCACGAAAAAATAATGATAGTCTCCAGGGATGGATAACAACTAGTTTCCTAATTACTTAGATAGAAAAGAGCAAATTGGTTTGAACAAGAAGGATGATATGTTAAGATGGCAAATTAATCTTCCTTTGGAGTAAAGAATTGCTCATTAGCACAATTATCCTCCCAGCCAATATAGTCTTGAACAAACTTCTACACCAAAAATCAGAAAATGGGAAAAATAAATTTAAGAATATGAAAAAAAAACAAGTCAGGCAAATCAACTAATTTCAGGATTCTCCTAAAATTAAAGGCTATTCACTGATTCAGTATGTGAAACGATAGAACACTGACTACTGTGAAGTACGTGGCTTCACAATGAGTTCATTATTAGTAACAATAGCAAAAAGAGCAGTAATAATAGAACAAAGTGATTAACAAAAATGAAAAGCCAATTGTACTTATACCCTATTTCAGCCATTGGAGTCCCTCTAGCCTTAGTCTGCTAGAATAGAAATGACTTCTAACAAGAATGACACAAACAACATCCAAACTTAAATTAGTTCTTTCTGAGGATTAAATGTATGTGCTATTGACAAATTGTGCATGATTTAAATCTAAAGTAGTGATACACACAAATATATTTAGTAACAACTTAACTTTAAACTTCCCATTTTACCCTTAATGAGATTATAATAGCCACACAAATATCTATGACTTATTTTAGATCACAAGTTTCAAAAGTCCTTCTTTCATTCAAACTCAATGCCCAATCCAATATCATCACATAAACGGGGATGGAAGGAGTATTAGTTTAGCATTGAGCTTTCTGAATATCTATCCAACTACCCACACGGCTACATAGTAATAATGTTGTCTCTGCACCAAAAGTACAAATGAAAAATAAATAGTGCTCCTGATCCTCCCCCTCAGTTTCTACACCACCAAGTATCCTTTTGTTCCTTTCAACTCAAATCATCCAAGAAAAACATAGGAGCTAGAGTTATATAGGCTACGCATCAGCTCATGATTAAACTCTTTAGTTTATGAAGATTGAAACAGTGAATGTATTGTTCCTTTTGACCAATAACAACACAATATTTCCTCAAATCACACGCAAAATTGGACAAGTTAATAGAAGTACATGAACAGATGAAACGAAGTTGTCTGCACAAAATTTGCTATTATGGACATTTCACTTCTTCAAATATGAATATTTATCAACAAATATCCATTAAAGAAGCTGCGCATCTTTCCTTTCAGCAGAATTGGAAAGAAAAAAGAGCAGATGAAACAAAGTAATGTAACAAAAAGAATAGTAAAGCAAAGATGCAGAAATGTACATAGGAGAGGTTCTGAACAGCAGCCCAACAGATCTGTATGCCACTCTTCATATCGATATGAACCCTTTGAAGACAGCAATTCACGTTGCGATGAAACTGAAGAAGTGTTTCTGCAGATAAATATACATAAAAATGAAAATGGTTGAGACTATAGGCACTAAACTCTCATCTGTGTTATGATTCTTTCCACATTGTATGAGTAGATCACTACTGTTTATAAAGAATGGATACCTTGAAGTTGACTGTTTCTCATCACTCTTGGTATAACTTTTATCATTGTATTCCTTGTCACTATTGGCATCTGAGTGACTATGCTCCAACTTTTTGGTAGGCTGGGTGGGTGAACTCTTCTCAGAAAGAGACTCAGCTGCAACTACCTCTGTGACGTCGAGAAGATGCTGAATGAATTCACATTGATTTACATCTAAATTAGCTTGTGAACGTTGCAGTTCTAGCTGAAGCTTTTCATTCTCCTTCTGAATTGCCTCAGTGATAGGCATGCTTGGGTAGGAACGGGAAAGGGTCTTCTTTAACACTATTGTATCATGTTTAGAGGGATCTCGTTTTAAAATGACTTCTTGCACTTTCATGTCTTCAGCCTCCAAAGTGTATTCACACTGGTCCTTCTCAATGATTTCAAATCTCTCCTGCCAAAATATGAAACTCAAAAATTTATCAACTTTGAAGGTAGAAATAGATACCGATGACACACCAACTGTACATGTCTAATTAATTAAGCCATAGCGCAGGTTACCCCTTCAAATTCTGAGCAGGAATTGGCAAACCAAGCTAGACACATACTTGAACAGATATATTACAAGAGAAGCAAAATAACTGTGAGCAGATTACTCTAATTGTGATGATGCATCTTTCTTACAAATACAATCTCTCTCATGCTAAAACTTGGTAAGAAACTGTCACCTTGGAAGGTGAACACAAACATTGTCCTTACAGTGGACGTACAACAAGAAATAATTGCCCTTGATCATTGCAATAGACACAAAACTGCTTCACTATTTAAAAATGCTAAAGGGTCTGCTCTATAATTCTTGTTCATGGAAGAGATGAGTTATTAGGAGAGAGCTTTTTCAATGACAGTGGTGTCAGGGACAACTTGCACGCATCTCAACTATTCCACCGGATACCTTCTACCTCCCACCAATACAAGTACCGAGTAACTCTGTCAACCAAAGCTTAGGTTGATGGGAAGAAATAACCCTATATTTATTTGTCTCTGCTAGGATTTGAACCTTGGTTTCCAAGGTTTGCACACACTTCATTGACCTAGACCATTAGGCCACACCCTTGGTTGTTGGAAGAGATTAGTTATCCAGATAGACATTCTTTTTACGAACTAATTTTTTCATTACTATGGTAACCGATGACTGTTAGAATACTGTATAACAGAGGGATATTTTAGTTAGTTCATAAAAATTAGCTAGACTGTTTTGCTTCACTGGAGTTACCTTGTTCCTTAGGAGGAACTGCTTGATACTAATGTCTCATGGTTTTGTCCATCATCTGGTACCTTGAACTAGTTCACAATCCACATTACTCACACATGACACACCACATAATCTTATGCAAAATGAACAATTTAACAGAGCCATCTATTTTGCAGGAACCAAAATGTTTAAGAAACTTTCATGCACTAATTTCGGTCCTAATTGATCGCACTTTACTTTGACAGGTAAGCTAATGTAAGAATATATTCTTCGATTTACTGACACTGTTCTTGGTGTTGGTATTTGGCTTCATGATGCTAATACATTGGAGTCTTTTACACGTGTTACAGCATACAGCAAGGATTTTCTTCTTCTGCACATTCTTTAACGAAAAAGAATCTACTTAGCATCAGAATACAAGGATTTGAATAGCAGTTAAAATCCTGGTGAGATCTTATGATAGGATATACGTGCAAGATTAGCAGGAAAGAAAAGCCTCATATTATAGTTTTGGGTATAAGACCAACATCAAATGATGCAATACCGGACAAATAGGTGTGGATGGATTACGAATGAAATAAATAGATTATGAAGACATGTAAATATGAATCCGTGATGCTATGGATAAAGAGAGCAAAGTTTCAGTACCCTGACTCGAGCATTATCCACAAGCGTAATAAGAGGAATGATCTTCAAATATTGGTCAATCTCATTCTGAGCCTTCCGGAACTGGTAGACAATGTTCCATCCCATAGCCAACAGATAAAGATAGCTCCGATCCTGGCAGCTGTTGACCAAAATGTAAGACCTCCTTAATGCATCTTCAAGATATTCCAATGGCTCGGAGGTTTCAGGATACTTCTTGAGTTCTGTAATTCTAAGCTGCTCCAATAAATTACCGATTAATTTGAGATGCTGTGCAAACTGCCTACAATTCTTCTTGTGCATCCGAGCTGTGTTTGCAGCTTTTACGATCAACCCAATTAGTTTCACTGCATCAAGGCCAGCAAGCTGGGCAACATTTGCAATTTCCCCAAAGTGTTCCCACGTAGCCATTCTCAATCGTAGATTATTCCATCAACACCCTAAATAAATTCAACTAAAAGCACATGCCCATATCAAGAGAATGACCACAATAGAACTCCAAATTAAACTAGTCAAATTTCCTCAGTTTGATCTTTTCCTTTTCTTGGACAAGTTGATCTCTAAATTATCCCATGTTTTTCGGCTGCAGCAGGCAATCCAGTGGATTACTCAATGTGAGCTCAACTCCGCCTGCAATGTCTATTCAACAGCTCCCCACATAGTCATTTAAGCAACAGATCTTGCAATTACTGATTTTCAATGAAGATCCTGATCAGCTGCAATTAAGTTCAAAATGAGTCAACCATCTTTCATAGACAGTCAATACTCCATCAAACCTCTCATTTTCCATTTCGACAAAGTGATAAAGGCGAAAGGAAGCAAAACAATAAAGCAAAAGATAAGGTTTTGACTATCACTCTATCATACCAACAAAATGGAAAAGCAAGAAACAGTATTCAACATAAAATCATTGAAATTCCAACAACATTACCTGAATTAACGATGACACTGCCATCACCTCACTATACTCCACCGGAATTTCAACTCATCATATGACAGCACATATCTACATGATATATAGTACAACTATTAATTCTTTGTGATAATGGATGAAAAAAAAATTGAGGTCTGTATATATTATTTTTTGAAGAAAAAAAAAAACATACTATTATTATTTTACAAATAATATATGTCAATTCTATACTATAAGCACACTTTCTTTTTTAGAAATCAACTACATAAATATTTTTTTCTTTCAAGAAAATAGAAACCCAGATGAGTTTTTCGAAAATGGTACACAGAAAAATCCGTCGGAGCTAAAAATTACGTGAAAGAAACATAAAATTGAGAGCAAAGAGACTTGGATTTCTGTAAAATTACAGCCTTTTGAGAGCAAAAAAACTTGGATTTCTGTAAAATTACAGCCTTACATGCATTGATTTTGAGTAAACATTTTTTTTTTGAAAAAAACTATCAATTATATAGAAAAAGTACTTAGAACACAAATACTAAAGCAAATGTAGTATTTTTGGGCAAAAAAATAGAAACCCAGATGAATCTTTGGAAAATGGTGCACGGAAAAATCCGCCGGAGCTAAAATTACGTAAAGTTGAGAGCAAAAGAACATGGATTTCTGTAAAATCACAGCCTTACAAGCATTAATTTGAGGGAAGCAAGTTTTTTTTGGCAGGAACTTAGAAACCCAAATGAGTTTTCGGTAAATGGTGCACAGAAAAACTCGCCGGAGCTAAAAATTACGTGAAAGTAACATAAAATTGCGAGCAAAAGGACATAGATTTCTGTGAAATCACAACCTTACAGAGACATTGATTTGCGGGAAACAACTTCAGGATTTGTAGTTTTTTGGAACTTTACCAAATTGCAGTGACCCCTAATCTCTAACTCTGAACCAGAGAAAAGAAGAGAGAGAGAGAGAATGTGTATGAACTGTGTGTGTGTGAGAGAGAGAGAGAAAAAAAGGGGTCACCGGCTTCGGTGTCGTTTGTATGGGAGCTCCGGTTTGCTGCAGTACACAGAGAGAGAGAGATGGCAGAGTCCACAATTTGGATGTGAATGGGAACAACACTACAATGTCAGAGACAGTAAAGCAAATATTTTTTTCTCCTCAAATCTTTTAACACAAGTAGACATTTAAACTCGTATAGAGTTGAACAAATAGATACGTATATTATATTTGACGTCTTATGTGGCAATTTATATGCTACGCGGCATCTTATGTGTATTGTGTTGCGTAGAATGTGTTATTTACTTGTTTAACTTTATACAAATTTAAGTGTCAACTTGTGTACAACTAAAATTGGAGGATGTAGATGTCAAATGAGGCAAGTTAAATGACGTGTTTATATATTATGTCAATTAAATAAGTAGACATATATATCCTATATAGCATATTACAAGTAAAACGTCACCTAAGACGTGAATTATCATGTAGAATGTCACATAAAATGCATTTGTTTATTTGTTCAACTTTATACAAATTGACGTATCTATTTGTGTACACCCAAAATTAGAGGGCATAGATATTAGATGATGCCAAGTTAAAAGGATACATTATATTTTTGTAGCATGCCTTTTTTTAAGAGTAAAATTATTTTCCGTTTGGAAGATAAATGTGTCGTTTAACTTGGTCTCAACTCTCAACTGACATCTATGTTCTTCAATTTTGAATCTACACTAGTAAACTTGTGTAAAGTCAAAACAAGTAGACACATACATTCTACATGACATAATAAGTGTAATACATATATAATACAAATCAATTTAAGTGTATCTCATGCGAATTAACATATAAAATATGCGTGTTTACTTGTTCAAATTTATACAAGTTTAAATATTTATTTGTACACATTCAAAATTGGAGGACATTGATAACAATTGAAGTCAAGTTAAAGAACACATTTATTTTATATAATATGCCTAAAAATAATATATGTATTATAATTAACTTGTAATTTTTATATTAATCCTTGCTTAACATATTTTTAAATCAAAAAGACCCAAAATTAAAAGATTATGTATGAGCTGTAAAGTGTTTAGGCAATTAGGTATTGGGGATAGGTAAATTAAAAAGGGATTTGACTTTTAATTAGTAATTAAAAGAACAGCTAAGTCATAGTACTAAACATGTGCCTCTAATTTAATTTTTTGCTTCTATAGGATAGGTTTAGGTTAGTAAAAATTTACACTCATTTGATATTTAAAGAAAAATTAATTGGCATAAGTGTATCATCCTATATAAGTGATTTAATAAAATAAAAATAATTATTAATTAATTAAGTATGATAAAATAAAAAAAGACATATAAAAATATTTCATATATTTATTGACTTGATATTAACCTTCGATATGAGCAAGTTTTTAAAGTAAAAGAAAAGTAAAGATATTAGAGTGGTTAGTACTTTCCATCAATTTTCTCTCATTCATTTTTTTTTCTGATTATTTGTTACTACAAAATTAGGGGTTTATTAGGTAAGACTTTTTGAGAATTTGGTGACTTTTTTTATAAATACTATATTTATATTGAGCAGCTAAAATCAAGTTGCCTCTCTTAATTTGAATTCAAATCCCTTTAATTTCACCTACCTACAAATTAATATATTTTTCATACCTGCAAATATCAATATCACTTCCATTTCAACATCATAAGATTAGCTGTATGATTTAGTGTATATCATATGCAAATAAATATTTACAATATACGAATTTTCAATTTAGAGATATAACATTTCTGAAGATTATCACAATTCACTTTTTTTTAATTACTACTATTATTATTTATATGTGTAATTAAAACATCAATTGATTCCTTTTTTATGGTCGCATAAAATAGCAAAATTCATGTGGTATGTTCATTCGCTCATTTATTACGAATAACTTTTTATATATTTAATCATAAAATTCATGTGAATAAAAATATCATAAATTTTATATTTTTGCCTTCTTTGAAAAGATGATGGAATGTACGATGAGTGTAAATTAATTTGAGGTAGCAAATTTTCTTGCCATATTATCCTGTTGAGATATGGAAGGGTAAGGTTTGTAGGGTCATAAAAAAGCAATATTATGTATCCAAAACTTTATTAAAAATAAATAAATATGATCGAATGATAAAATTTCTTCTAGTCAAAGTTTTTTGGCATAAATAAAGCAAACAATTAAAAAACAAATAAGAAGGATCATGTTATTTTTTTCTAATAAAAAGAACATCCAATTTATATTGTGTCATCAAATTTCAGTAAAGATATAAATATTAAATATTTTTTAAAAATTTTAATTTTAATGAATAAAATTACTTGATATCTATTATTGATGAAAAATAACAAAAGATTTATAAATTTAATTAAAATAATAAAAATTGACTTGAACAACACGACCATAGAAAAAACAAAATTGGGCAAGTGTCATCATAATGGTCACAACACTATGTAGAGATGGATAGAAGAGGCACATGTGTCCCATCTCTTTTTGCCCACTTAATCAGCACTTGCCTTTTCTCATCTATGTTAAAAAAATTTAAAATATTATTATTGTTATTATATATATATATATATTCTAAATTTAGTATTACTATTCGTAGCAATTTTTCCTATAAAGTCTACACATATTAATAAGTTATTTTCACTCATCATTTCTTCATATTTTTTGGTCTGAATACCTATCTTTATATGTTTTCCAAATTCGGAGGGGTTTAACATGAAGTCGGGACTGCAGTAAGTGTTCAAAAATCAAAGATTCAAAAGATTATGGTTTGAAAAGCAAAATCTGATATGTTATCCACAGTCAAATATGAGCTTCAGATTAAAAGCAGAGACTCAGGTTGACAAACAACAAAAATATTTGATAGACAACCTATGGATAGCATATAATAAGATTCCAAGAGATAACGGTTATTTTATTTCAGTAATAAATTTTTTGAGCCAGTATTTTTCAGACAAAAATCGAGATAAATTTTTTAAATTTTATGTAGTAATAAAGGGACAGGTTCCAGGAGTTTTCCAGACATGGATAGAAGTGGTATATGCAGTAAAAAATCATATATATACACACATTGTATTGTTATTACTTTTTTATGTCAATTTAAATGATAGAGTTAAAATTTTGAAAGTTAATTAGTTTTTTTAATCAGATTCAAAATCTAAGTGAATCAAATAAATTGTGACAAAATAAATATAATTTAATATGAATATTATTTAATATCATTAATCAAATGTTGCATGAATTATTGATTTCTTTATAGTATCATAAAAATTTTAAAAAAGAAGCAATATTGTGTATTAAGAACCAAAAAAATGTGTATATGGTCTAATGGTAAAATTTCTCTTTCATAATGATTTTGGCGTAATTCAAGCAACGAAAAAAACAAATAAGTAGGATCATGCTTCTTCTTTTAATTAAAATTAAATTTTAAAAAACATCCAATTATATTGTGCAAGTGTCATCAAATATTAGTGGAGATAAAAATATTTAAGTGATCACCAACAACTGTTATAGTGGAGTGGTAAGTACTTCTTTATCTTTAACCAAGAGGTCTTAGGTTTGAGTCAATTGAGTACGGAATCGCCTTTGTTAGGGAGCGTTTTACCCCTAAATGTGAGACTTTTCAGTGCGAATCCAGATTTAATCGGGCTCCAATGTGAATACCAGACAATAAATGGAAAACAAAAAAATATTAAGTGATCTTTTTCATTTATTTTAATTTGATGGAAAAAATTATTTAATATTTATTGATAATAAAAAATGAAAAATATTTCATAAAATTATTCAAAATAAACGAAAGTTAACCCAAACATTACGATTATTGGAGGATGTGCAAGGGTCATAATAATGGGACCAACATCATGTAGAGAGGGATAGAAGAGGCACATGTGTCCCTTCTCCTTTTGCCTACTTTTAGCACTTGGTCCTTTTCTCACTAGTGCTAATATAATATTTGTTTTTTAAAAATTTCTTTTTTTAGTTTGTCATCATTATCTTAATCTCAATTTATGTGATACAATTAAAATTTTAAGAGTTAATTAAATTTATTTTTAGTTAAACATTTTTATATGCTAATATTTTGAGTAATTACATAATTTTGGAATATATAAAAAAATTCAAAAAATTGGAATTTTTTATGTTCAAATTTATAATTAAATTTAAAATTTTGAATCTCAAAATTTCAGTAGTATTACTAGTAATGTAAATAACAACGCATAGATTATTATTTTCACTATATCTCGTTTACACCAATTAGTAAATTATTATATACTCCTATATTATATCAAAATTAGTAATACAATATTTGGTTTTAGGTAATTAACTCCAATAAATAAAATTTAATACATAAATTATTAGTGCTATTTATACTTCAAAACAAATTATCATGAAGGGTTGCACATTTGTGGTGAGATTGGATTTATTGAATCTTAGTCAGAATTTTCGAATTCAATTATTGTATATAATATATAAAAAAATATTTACAATGAGCACTTTCTCGTTAAATAAGTCTCATGCGATATAAATTTAAATTAATTAATATTCTAATACAAATAACAAACACCAAAATACGTGAAACTAGAAGTAAAAAAATATAGGCTTTAGTAATGCAGACAAGAGAAAGACAAAAAGATAGAAATATAGTTGTCAACTAATCGTGCCAATTTATTTATCTTTTATGCATGTCTTGCCAAATAAAATAAAAGAACTCAATAATTTTGGTGGTCCTTTTAGATTAGTGCTGTCATTTTTCTATGTGTGGGTTGTGTTAGATTGTTTAACGTTTAGAGGATTTATCAAAAATAATTTTTTTTATTTATAAAAATATGAATAAAATATGTATATATATATTCATTTTTATAAGATTATATTGGGCTTCTTGTTGTTATTTTTACAAATACAAAAATTAATATAGAATAGTATTAAGCTAGTGAGTTAAATTTAAGTCAGAAAACTTTACTAAAAGAGTTGAAACTTTCAAGCGAAAGATATATTTAAACATGATTTGTATGACTAAAAGTTTCAAGACGTATATTTTATCGGTGTTATTTGTGAAGAAACAAGAAGCAAATTGCAACTAAATTAGAAGATAGTTGAAGTTATGGTGAATTTAATTAAGAGATTAATTATTATTATTCTTTAAGCAACCAAACAAAATAGGTAGGAGTCGTTTGGTTTGAATTCAAGTTATGACGGGATTAGTTATAATAAATTTTAAGAACAATTTATTTTTTTACAAAAATACCCTTCATGAATGTGAAAAGTGATGTATAAAAAGGGTTTAAAGGGATATTCTTGTGATTTACTTATTTTAACCAGGGATTACTATACCACCCAAGGGGGGGATAACTTATCCCGATACTAATTAATAAACCAAACGACAAATTAAGTGACACTATAATTTAATCTCAGGACTATGTGGTGTTATCCTTCACACCAAACAAGCCCTTATAGTTATGTTTATTCAACGAGGAGATTAACGGGGGGAGGGTGTACAGAAATATTTTTTACTTTCATATTTGGTTGATCAGAAAATACATTGTTAGAAAAATAAATTTCTTAAAAATTTAAAAAATGACTTTTCTAGTGAAAGTAACGGAAGCAAGTTCCATAAATAATATTACACGTTAATTCTGTCTTTTCTATCCTCCAACACACTTTATTTCACCGTTAACTTTTCTGAACCGAGATGCATAATATCTGTATTAATGATAGATAATAATTACCCCTAAAATTAGTCAAAATATACCAAACTATCTAGTACATCATAATTATACTATTTGAAAAAAAAACTCCTATCTATCGAACATATACATTTTGGTCAGAGTAGGGTGATAATGAATGGAAATGGATGGTCCAATATAATTTGTCCAATTCCTTGAAGTACCCAAAATTGCCTTGCATTTAGGGCATGCAAGGCCAATGAAAGTCTTTGAATTTAGCTTCACGCGGGGTGTTAAAATTAGCTTATAAAATTATAATCCATCTAGTTTGTTTATATCTTGGTAGGTTAGTAATTTACTTGTTTCATTAACTAAGCTTTGTTTAATTCACTTAATTCAACTTATTTTAAAATTGGGCTAATATGCAATCAGATTGACTCGTGAGATTTTTTGTCTAAATATTTTTAATTTTTTTTTTCTATATAAAGAGAATCCGCTCATTTGACATCCCTATCACGTTGCTAAAAAGTGAGGTCATTTTCATTTGATGCCCATACTAGTTTTAGGCAATTAAGTGGAAGAAAATATAATTGGGCTTTTAAATTGTTATGTTACCAGATTTACACAAATATTTCTCTCTTGGGCCACCACTTAGATTTGGGCCATTCGCACAAATATTCATATTTTATTGGGTTGGTCTTTAATTATTTTTTGGAAAAATTACCTAAATATATCACTTATTTTGTCATATTTTCTACCATTTAAAAAAACTACAAAAATCTCTACTCTCTTCTATTGTCGGATACATCACTTTACACGATGTATCTGCTGGTTACATCAGTTTATGCGATGTATCAGGACGTACGCAATATATCGAGACATCGGGTGATGCATCCGAAACGAAGACGTGATGTATCGGGACGTTGAGAGATGTATCTGAAACACATTGAGTATTGTAATCGAAATCGAGACGCGATGTAACGGGATGTATCCGAAACCGGAACACGATGTGTCGAGACGTTTTGGGATGTATCCGAATTCCACCAAATTTAAGGGATTTTTATAATTTTGAAAAGAGTGGGGATATGATGTAATTAGCTCTTAACACTATGAGATTTGTACAAAATATAATTTGGATTGAAGTATGAGAGAAACGATGAAGGTTGAGAAAGATAGAGGAGAGAGATGAGCGAGATCGAGAAAGAAGAGAGAAGCGACTAGAGTGTATCTGAGATACAACTTGTATCTCATTTGAAACTAAAATACAAACCCTCCTCTTTCTCTATCTATCTTTTTATCAAATCTTGTTCGTCACTCTTCTCTCTACCCCAATCCGTACATAGATATAGTAGGTATCAATATACACAATAATGATACAATGTTTGAATATTGTATCACCCTAAAATAAATATACAAATGTAATTTTTTTATTTATAATAGTTATATCAAGTTTTTTTTGATACACAAATACAGTTTAATAATAGTTGTATCATTTTTTTTTCTGATACTCAGAGATATTTTTTCTGATATATAGTTACAATTGTTGTATCAATATGTATCAATTGAAGAAGATACACTTTGATAATATGTGTATCAATTTTTCTAATAAATAAATACAATTGAGTGTATCGGTCTAAGGAGAAAATAATATTCAACAGTGAAGAACAATCTGATACATGTTTTCACCTAGTGATGCAAACATTGAACAACAAATCAAAAACACAAAATGAAAATATTGATATATTAACATTAATCCGATAAATAAATAAAACAAATCAATAAAATTAACAACTACCCAAACTAAATAATATGGTTCATCATTTTATAGACCAATTAAATATAGATTTTCAATTAGGGATGCGTATCAGTCGATTAGGGCTTCTTGTTATTTCTGCAAATGCAAAAATTAATATAGAATAATACTAAGCTTGTGAGTTAAATTCAAGTCAGAAAAATTTACTAAAAGAATTAGAACTTTCAAGCGAAAGATATATTTAAACATGATATGTATAATTTAAAGTTTCGAAACCTCGTATATTTTATTGGTCTTATTTGAGAAGAAACAAGAAGCAAATTGCAACTAAATTAGAAGATGGTACAAGATATGATGAATTTAATTAAGAGATTAATTACTATTCTTCTTTAAGCAACCAAACAAAATACGTATAGTTAAGTTTATTCAACGAGGAGATTAACCAAGGGGAGGGGGTACAGAAATGTTTTTTACTTTCATATTTGGTTGATCAGAAAATACACCGTTAGGAAAATAAATTTTGGATGTGTACAAATAGATAATTAAATTTGTATAAAGTTAAACAAGTAGCATTGTATCAGTATAGTACAAATTAATTCGAGTGTATCTCACGCAAATTAATATTTAGAATACGCGTGTCTACTAATTCAATTTATAAAAGTTTAAATGTCTATTTAAATACACTCAAAACTAAAAGACATAAATATTATATAAAGCTAAATTAAAGAGGATATTCATATACTATGCCTAAAGAATAATTTTTGCATTACAACTTACATTACGAGTAATTTTTATATTAATCCATGCATAAATTATTTGTAAATCAAACAGGAGGAATTGACACATATATACCACTGTTAGATTAAATTGGTATGTTTTAGCCAAATAAATATTTAACAAATAAAAACCTAAAAAGAATTGGCATAGAATAGCCCATACATCTATTCTACATAAAAATAGGAAAGGAAATTCCTATTCACACTCATCTCTCTCTTCAAATTATTTTTATTTAAAATATTAAAAATATTTGTTACCATCTCTCTCTTCTAACTTCCAACCACTTCTCCTTAAAACTGGTAATATGTTTATTTATAATTATAAATCTCCTAAAATTAGCAAAAGTTTTTAATTATGACTATTCTTCTTTCAAATGATGTTCTTGAGTCTCTACCATCAATAAATTATTTTTCTCAATTGTTTGCTAGAAATTATGGTGAGAATCTCAATCCATATTTATATTAAATACAAACTATAATATACATCTATTTAGTGTATAAATAACTATAGATTTGTTCGTGTATTCAGGCAAATATATTTGATCAAATATACGTTTGCACTATAATGTATACACAATTTATTTTCATATTTTGTTTGTGTATCCACGTGCATAATCTAAACTTAGTATTAGGTGTTCAAGATATATTTATACATATATCTAGTATGTGGTGAACGTTAAAATCTATTGTAAATAAGTATGTGTTCAATTGAATACATGCGATTAACTTTATATTTAATCAAGCATACATTCGCGCTATGATGTGTACATTACTTTCATTTTGTTTGTATACATTATTAGTACACATAAGTATAATTTGTAGATATTGATATTTATAGATATATTACCTTTCATAAAATATTTCAATAAATAAAATTAGGTTTGCATACATACTTTCAACTGCATATACATAATACCAACTTTGTATACATTTAGTATGAAGATGTATACATTAGACTGTTACAGAGTTCAGCCTTAATGTATACGAATTCATGTTTCACATTAAATAAGAATCAAATGCTTCTTCGCTTTGAATATCGAGGTCAGTTTGCATGTGTAATTTTCAAAATCAAAACTATTATGCATTAGTACCTTTAATTGACGATTTTCAAATTCATCGTCGTTTTTCAATTCACCCATTTCCTCCAAGGGTTTAACAATGTCGTTGCAATCTTTATCACTCTCTACATATCTTCATCACTTTCTACATATCTTTTCTTTTGAGAATGAAGTATTCTTTACCAATTGTAATATAATGGAAAACACAAAAAATTATTAAAAAATCCAGCCTTGCATCCAACTACAAGATAAAGAAAGTAAAAATCCTTATTATTTTATTTAAAAAACGCAACAATCAATAAAAAAAAAAGATTTGGTGTTATTTGAGTTAGTGAAAAGTTACTGTTGTAGATAAAACGGTTGACAAATAACAAGGAGAGAGAAATAAAATAATAACGTGTCTAGAAATAGAGAGAGAGAATTAGAAAAAAAAATCACTTTTCAGAAAAATAAATATGGCTATTTAATGCCAAATAAATATTAAAGAAATCTTTTTTTGCCAAATAAATAAAATTGAGTTATTTATTGCCAATTAAATCTATAAGTTGTCCTGTTGTGCCATTTATTCATTAAAGGGACCCAAGACTAAGGGCCCGTTTGGCCATGCGATATGGCATCATAATATGAAATCTTGAGATAAAGTTTAAGTTTTGTTTGGACATGTGATATGAAATTATTGTGTTGTCTATTTTCTTAGAAACATGGCATCATAATATGAAATCTTGAGATAAAGTTTAAGTTTTGTTTGGACATGTGATATGAAATTATTGTGTTGTCTATTTTCTTAGAAACATAAGAATCTCATAAGTTGTAAACTATTAAAATAGCCCAATTGTTTATTCAATCTTACCAAATAAACAAAAATTTATAAAACCACATAATAAATTATTATAAAGCTATTTGTTCTCCACTTAAGTAACTGTTTTATCTAACTTTAATTCAATAAAAAAAATTGAACATAAATTGTAGTGTACTAGTCTTTAATATAATCATTCCACATAGTACGGACAATCTCCTAACGTTGAACTTGCATTTATCGATCATATGACCGAGAAGACGAACCAACATTGTTACTTTGAGCCATTTGTTGGTCAATATCATTTGCAACTATATTTTCATGCTCATAGATCATAAATATTTCATCGCTCCTCTGGTATTTTCGCAAATAATTATGTAACACTGCACAAGTTATGGCAATTTTCACATGTGTGTCAATATCAGAATGGTACATGCCTTGTTTCACTTGTATGCAATTACATATTTTTAATGCATTAATTTCGTGCTAAAATAAAAAATATTGAAAGTAATGATTATCAAACATACATCACCAATTTCGTCATTTTTCACATTAAATTGTTTTAAACATTTTCATATGTAGCCGAAAGAAGAGTTTTTTTAAAATTATGAAAAATCAAAAAAAATATTACTCCCTCCGTTCTTATTTATATTCATCAAATCAATTCCTACTTTATCATTTATATTCACCAAATTTAAAATAATAATAAATTATGTGTTGGTGAGAATAATAAATTTTACTCCCTCCCTCCAACAATAGTTATCTACTATACTATTTTGAGATGTCCTACAATACTTGTCCACTTTATGAAATCAATGGATAATTTTATACTTAGTTCCTAATTTACCCTTATCATTAATAATAATCATTTTCCTATTATATTTTTCAAGACATTGTATTTATTATATTCAAAGGGTGATATAGTAAAATTTTAATCTTCTTTTCTTTTTTCTTTTGTCTTTTTAATGCAAAAATTATTCCTCATTTTTATGGTGCTGACATGTGTCAGTTTTTCCTCTCTTATTATATATAAATAGATTAATTTATCGATTAAATAATACGTTTACAAAATAATAATATTTCACGGTCCCAACTATATTAATTATCACAGCAAAGGAACATACGTCCGCCATTGATTACCTATTTCTATCCCATATGTCTTGCACTGATTACCTACTTCTATCCCATATGTCTTGCATGACATTGTATGAGCCTATAATAAGACTATGAATTCACGAGCTTTTATACCCACTGCTTTCTCAAGTTTGATTACATTTTCTTAAATCAAAGACATAAATTGATATTTTTACTAGTTATTAATATTCCATTCAGTGAAACTTCGCCGATCACTGCCGTATCAGCAATAGTAAAGTGCGAATAATCCGATTCGCAAAATTCTGCATGCGTCGGACTTAGCCGTTCTCTTCCTCAAGGTATTCCTTAATTCTTACCTTGCTCTCTCTCAAGTTATTTCATTTTTTGGTTTTGATTTAGGTAGCGGCCTTGAAATTTAATCAGATCTTCGAATATTTTCAAGTTGGGCAAAACTAGTTTTTTTCCCTAATTAAAATGCATGTCCAAATACAACTTTAAATTACGGTATCACAACTTCAAAAACTCAAATTTATGGTCAAATGGGAGCTTAGTTTGTTCTAACATTTGATCCTTGTAGTCATTTTCTGAAAATGTGCTGCTTAGATATGATTGTTCTATGTCTTATGTTTTCTCACTGTGGCAATACTCAGATTTCTATGTAGGTGTAGCAATAAGGTGAGTATTACAGATTATCTAGTCTTATAAGACGAAGTATTGAGTATTGGAGTAAAATGAGCTCGAATAGAAGGGAACAGAAAATGGAGATTCATGTAGCTTTTTCCACCAGTTTGGACTTGAGGGTAGTTGATTGAGTGATATGCGTGTGACAGCCAAATTTGCATTTTCTCATGATTATTTGTGCTTCATATTCATTTCAGTTGGCTTTAAAAGTATTCATGAACAAACGTTTGAGATTTATGGTGAGAATTTCTGAAATATCCCTTTGGCCATGCATATTACTCCTCCCTCCGTCCCAATTTATGTGATGCGCTTTGACGGACACAAAGTAACAAAAAATAAATAAGGACTTTTGAAACTTATGGTCTAAAACAAGTCAGAAATGTTTTTGTGGCTATAAATAATCTGTTTTAAGAGTAAAATTGAAACTTTGAAGTATAAATGTTTCTAATATAAAAATGTATCATTTCTTTTGGAGAGACTAGAAAGGTAAGTGTATCATATCAATTAGGACAAAGGGAATATTTCGTTATTCCAACTTCAATTTGAAATATTATTTGCAAATCAATGTTTGATTTTATTTCAATTTCAACTTGAAATAGACTACTTAAAGTTGAAAAACAGGTCTGAGGAGTATTTCATGTGAAATAACGATTTTCACTCTCAAAAGTTCAACTTCTTTCCCTAGTAGAATTCATGTCCAAACATATCTGACTTCCAAATATATTAATTTATCGATTAAATAATATTTCTACAAAATAATAATATTTCATGGTCCCACCTATATTAATTATCATAGCAAAGGAATATATGTCCGCCATTGATTACCTATTTCTATCCCATATGTCTTGCACTGATTACCTATTTCTATCCCATATGTCTTGCATGACATTGTATGAGCCTATAATAAGACTATGAATTCACGAACTTTTATACCCACTGCTTTCTCAAGTTTGATTACATTCTCTTAAATCAAGACATAAATATGAAAAACCACCATTTGATATTTTTACTAGTTATTAGTATAGTTTATGTGGAGGGTCAATTCCATCACATGCAATATGTAGTGCAAATATTTAAAAAATTCATAAAATATATGATTTTGAATTAAAATCCTCTTGATTTTGCCTATTTACAAATCAATAGATGAAAGACATGTTTTTCATACATGCAATTATCATCTAACAATGGTTACCTCATATTTAATCTCACTTCAATTTTAACATCATAACATTAGCGATATGATTTAGTGTAAATATCATATGCAAATAAATATTTACAAGGTAAGAATTTTCAATTTGAAGATACAACATGTCTGGAGATTATCACTATTTCACTTTTTTAAAATTACTTTTATTATTGTTTATATGTGTAATTGAAACATCAATTGATTCCTTTTTTCTGGTCGCATAAACTCGTAAAAATTCATGTGATATGATCATTCGTTCATTTACCACGAACAACTTTTTATATATTCAATCTTTTAAATTATAATGAAGACGATTTTTTTTAAAAAAAAAATTGAATAAAAAATATGTGTAAAAGAAGCTAGTAGATATAATTTTTTTGGAGGGGTTGAACCATTGTCAAAATGCCACATGTTTAGGTAGCTAGCTTTCTTTAAAAGATTGAATATATAAAATGCAAATGTTTTCCTTATTTACAGTTTTCCGTCATTTTTTTCTTTTAATAATTTTAATCTTCCTTTCTTTTGTCTTTTTAATGCAAAAATTATTCCTAATTTTTATGGTGCTGACATGTGCTAGTTTTTCCTCTCCTATTATATATAAATAGATTAATTTATCGATTAAATAATATATCTACAAAATATTAATATTTTATGGTCCCACCTATATTAATTATCATAGCAAAGGAATATACGTCCGCCATTGATTACCTATTTTTATCCCATATGTCTTGCACTGATTACCTATTTCTATCCCATATGCCTTGCATGACATTGTATGAGCCTATAATAAGACTATGAATTCACGAACTTTTATACCCACTGCTTTCTCAAGTTTGATTACATTCTCTTAAATCAAAGACATAAATATGAAAATCCACCATTTGATATTTTTACTAGTTATTAGTATAATTTATGTGGAGGGTCAATTCCATCACATGCAATATGTAGTGCAATGGCCCCCTATGTTTTGTCGTATTGAAAATTGTATAAGTCATGTTCCGCGATATGAATTTACTATACATGGCCTCTAGCCCGCGAAAGCTAGTGGAAGTACCACATATAAGCGCCTCCTCTAAATATTCCATTCAGTGATTTTACAAATCAAGAAAACCAGAAAGTAAACAATGTTGTAAGTGTCATTTTTTAAAGTTCATATTACAATTTTTTTTAATAAAATTAAATTCATTTTTTTGGATGAGTTTGAAGAAATTGACGATAGTGAAACTACAAAATAAATCGAATTCTCACCAACAAAGTAGAAATTCATTTAATCAACTAATTGAACTATTAAAATTTAACCGGCCTTATTTACTACACTTAAATACACAATTTAGTTTTAATCGTTTAAATTTTAATCATTATTTATTAATTTAAAACCTCAAAAAATAAATTAATGATTAAAATTTAAACGATTAAAACTAAATTGTGTATTTAAGTGTAGTAAATAAGGCCGGTTAAATTTTAATAGTTCAATTAGTTGATTAAATGAATTTCTACTTTGTTGGTGAGAATTCGATTTATTTTGTAGTTTCACTATCATCAATTTCTTCAAACTCATCCAAAAAAATGAATTTAATTTTATTAAAAAAAATTGTATTCTGGGTTTTAAAAATGATATTTACAACATTGTTTACTTTCTGGTTTTCTTTGATTTATAAAATCACTGAATGGAATATTTATAGGAGGCGGCTTATATGTGGTACTTCCACTAGCTTTCGCGGGCTAGAGGCCATGTATAGTAAATTCATATCGCGGAACATGACTTATACAATTTTCAATACGACAAAACGTAGGGGGCCATTGGACTACATATTGCATGTGATGGAATTGACCCTCCACATAAACTATACTAATAACTAGTAAAAATATCAAATGGTGGGTTTTCATATTTGTCTTTGATTTAAGAGAATGTAATCAAACTTGAGAAAGCAGTGGGTATAAAAGTTCGTGAATTCATAGTCTTATTATAGGCTCATACAATGTCATGCAAGACATATGGGATAGAAATAGGTAATCAATGGCGGATATATATTCCTTTGCTATGATAATTAATATAGATAGGACCATGAAATATTATTAATTTTTAGAGGTTTTATTTAATCGATAAATTAATCTATTTATATATAATAGGAGAGGAAAAACTAACACATGTCAGCACCATAAAAATTAGGAATAATATTTGCATTAAAAAGACAAAAGAAAAGAAGATTAAAATTATTAAAAGAAAAAAATGACGGAAAAGTGTAAATAAGGAAAACATTTGCATTATATATATTCAATCTTTTAAAGAAAGCTAGCTACCTAAACATGTGGCATTTTGATAATGGTTCAAACCCTCCAAAAAAATTATATCTACTAGCTTATTTTACACATATTTTTTATTCGATATTTTTTTTTAAAAAAAATCGTCTTAATTATAATTTAAAAGATTGAATATATAAAAAGTTGTTCGTGGTAAATGAACGAATGATCATATCACATGAATTCTTACGATTTTATGCGACCAGAAAAAAGGAATCATCAATTGATGTTTCAATTACACATATAAACAATAATAAAAGTAATTTAAAAAAAGTGAATAGTGATAATCTCCAGACATGTTGTATCTTCAAATTGAAAATTCTTACCTTGTAAATATTTATTTGCATATGATATTTACACTAAATCATATCGCTAATGTTATGATGTTAAAATTGAAGTGAGATTAAATATGAGGTAAACATTGTTAGATGATATTTGTTACTAAATATATTTGTGTGTATCGCTACTTTAGATTTAAATCATGCTCCTCAGAATGAACTAATTTAAGTTTGGATGTTGTCTGTGTCATTCTTGTTAGAGACATCATTTCTATTCTAGCTGACTAAGGCTAGAGGGATTCCAATGGCTGAAATAGGATAAGTACAATTGGCTTTTCTTCCTAATCCAGATTTAATGTGTACAAAGATAATCTATATAGTTTTCAATGGTTCCATTGTTAATTCATTTGCTTTAGGGAATTTTTATTTATTTGGATGATATCTAGCAAGGGTACAATATCTTATATGGCTAACAAAATGTTCATCCTAAATTGGTTAGTTCTAGGCTGGTGTTATTTTACTGTATCTTCTTTTTTATTCGGGTTTGAGACTGATAATATAAACGAAAAACTACTAAAATACACACCTTTAAGTAGATTATTTTCCATCTATCCCTATATCTTTTAAAAATAACTAAAATTCCTTATTTTAATAATGTATCCGTATTAATGTATCCGCGCTTTCATTAATGTATCCGGATTTGGTTAATTTTAAGGGATTATTGTAATTAGAAAAAAAGTAGGGATAGATAGTAATTTCATCTTTACACTATGTGATTTATGTAACTTACCCTAATATAAAAGGGAAAGTTGACGGATATGTACAGTTTGGCCCAACTGTTTACCAACATGGTCGAAATATATACAATGTATATAATTTGTACATGCATGTATATTATATGTATATTTTGTATACAGTATAAGTATACACAATTTATATATTTGTAAACTAGATGCGGAACCCCATGCCAGCACGGGTCCAATATATGCTATTTTCTCTGTTCGAAGTTATATGGTTCGGATGAAATTGGGAGAATCAAATTTTTTATATGATCTTTATTTATTTTAAGTTGTTAATTATTATGATTCATGTTGTGTTATTTTTTACATAATTTTCAGATAATATATGTTATTCTCCCTATCCCAATCTATGTGCATGAGCCCAATATATGTAATTTTTTCTGTCCCAATTTATATAACATAGATAAAATTTGGAGTGCCAATCAATTTTTTTGTATGATTTTTTTAATTTTTAAATTATTGTAATTCCTAGTACTTTTTAAATATTTTTTGTTTTTTTGAGTATTTTATGTTGTTAATTATTATGATTTTAAATATTTTTTCCGCAATTTTCAAATCATACATGTTACTCCTTTTGTCCCAATTTATGTGACACATATGAAGTTTTGAGACTTAACCAAATTTTTTAGAATTATTTTTGGATATATATTATACCTTTTGTCCAAATTTATGTGGTATAAATATAATTAGAGTGAACCAAAATTTTTATAAGATTTTCTATATATTTAAGTTGTTAATTATTGTGATTTATAATACTTTTTATGTAATTTTCAGATAATAAATATTATCCTTTTATTTCAATTTATGCGATTTAGATGAAATTTTGAGTCACCCAAATTTTTGATATATATTTTTTAATTAAAATCTAATTGTTGTGTTGTATAAGAGATAAGAGATCTTTGATATATAATATTGACATGATGCGGTTAAGTTGGGTGAAGCCAATTATAAAGTTGTCTAAAACATAACAATTATAAAGTGAAAATTGTTAAAGGATAAAATTACCCTTTAACTTAAACATAATTCCAAGAAGCACATATGTTGACCATCACATGTGTGCTTCTTCACACTTCTAAATGGTGGTAAAGTAATAATTATAGATGGATTATACACATGTTATATTGTATATTCCCAACTATTTTTAGTTTAAGTAATTGAGTGGATAATTACTTAAGATTAATATTTTTTAAAAATAAAATACTTTTGGCTTTTCACAATTTTGACCAAATAGAATATGGTTTGGATTCATTGAACAAATAAGACCACATGCTAAGATTCTAGTGTTGATTTGTCATATCAAGACTATTATGAGCTTCACACGGGCATGTCCTATGTTGTTGATAGATCATTGAACATGTTTTTTGATTTGAAGCAACAAATTTACAAATTTACAAATTTTATTTTGTAACTTTCTATTAGAGGTTAAATAAGTTTAAATGAACTAGTTACTTTCGTATTGATTCGTAAGTACATATACAAAATATTCTGGACTCGACAATGTTAAAAGCCCAACAATAATTTCAAAAATTAATTGAGGCAAAAGTGGTGGTGCACCACCATCAGAAGCCACGATGTTCTGTGACTATGAAGGAGTATAATTTTTATCAAGTTGATTCTGTGTGAAAACTGCTCGAGATAATATCAGAAGCCACGACGTTCTGTAACTATGAAGGAGTATAATTTTTATCAAGTTGATTCTATGCGAAGACTGCTCGAGATAATATCGAGAGATGTCATGCTTCAATACCGATGAAGAAGAAGCAAATAATAATGAAAGTATATCCATGTTGCCTTCATCATCTAAAAAGCTTATTGAGTCCTCTTTTCAAGAAGTACACACATGTGATACAAAAATCACATTCATAGATGAAAATTTTCTACTTGGAGAAACACTGCATAATCGTCTTTTGTATATGGTGGGTCATGCGCTTGAGAAGAGGATAAATAACAATATTAACATACCCAGTGTAATCTACTAGTGAGGGTTAGGGGTATGCAAATCTTATCCTATTTTGTGAAGTAGAGAAGGTATTTCTGATAGATCCTCTGTTCAAAAGGAAAATATGTGGCACAAGATTATAAAAGAAAAAAGACAATAAAATAGCAAGATATATACAAACAAATGAACCAATAAATAGTAATGCACATCAAAAAATACGAAACAATATTCCTTAGGGGAAACTAACCAAATACCCCATAAAAGTAAAATAATTACAAACATATACCCCTTTACATTCATACCCCACTAACTAATTACACTATATACCCCCAACTAATTTCGCTTAACTGATACTAAATCAGTATCATATATTGTATTGGTATCATTAAGAAGAAGATTCATCAAGAGAGATGGTCATATTAGTATATTTTTGAAAGATTCATTAATGTATTGTTTTTATTTCAATTAATATTATTCTATTCATTTTATTTTTTTTTCAGTTTGAACAAATATATTTGATCAGATATATGATTCTCTTTTATTCAACAAAAATAAATTATGAAACTCTACTAATCAAAATATTAGAACGCTCAATTAGCAAATTTTACTCAATTAACTTTGCTCTTCTTTTTCTTATTATTATGCGAATGAAGATGAAAAGATACACGTTTTTGTTTTTGTGTATATCTGTTTGTCAATTTCTAATTAATATTATAAAATTTTGTCATGGTTGAAAGGTATATTGTTTATGGTACATTTGTCATAGCTATTGGCTATTGTTGTCCCTAAAAATCTATATATAATATAAAATTAGATGTTAGGAAGTGGCACCTCTATTTCGCCAAATATTCTATTTATCTTTTTTCTCAATTTTTTTTTGTTGACAATTTTTGATATTTTTCAACTTACTTATTATTGTATAAAAAATAAATATATCAATTACTACTCCTCTATTCATTGTTATACTTAAATATCTCAAAATTTACTTCCACAATTCCATTCATTATTATTCATTATTACAAAAAAATTAAAAGTCTCAATATTTACTACTTCAATCTTTCAAGATATTTAATTTGTCTTTTTTTTATATTTTTTTTCCTCCTTAAGTTTTGTTAAACACAATGGAGAAATACGAAAAAAGAAGAAGTTGATTTGCTTGCTTTCCTAATAAAACTTAAACACCCAAAACGTTGAATAGTTCATGAGTTTTTTTGTCTTCATTATTTATTTTAAAATTTTTACCTCCATAACTTATACCTATTGAACTTCTACTTTTAATAATACCATCAACTCATTTTCTTTAAATTTTCATATTCATAACCCCTAATTATTTAATTTCAAAATTTAAGATACCTTATGGTATTCCTTCAATTTTGTCTATATAAATTCATATTTTTTGTTTCATAAAACTCCTACTCAAGATTATTGATTTTATTCCATATTTAGAGTAGTGATGTTCTATATTATTGTTGTAGGATCAGATTTATGCTTTAGTTTAACTCTATGAAGAAGGCTCTTGGATGTTGATAGAATTGGGGAGCCGGACAAAAGCTCAAAAATATGTGCATTGATTATGTAATTATTTTTTTCATCTATCTTTTTATGATTAAGGTCTTAACAGAAATGTGTTGTTGTTTTTTTTGTTTTTGCTTATTTTTCATGTGTTCTCTCTATAAAACTTTTTAAATTTAGGTTCTTATAAAAATTTTAATTGTAGTAAATTATATTTTCATTGAGGCTTAAATTAGTTATTTGTCACTTTGTCAGAAATCTGCTAACTATGTAACTGATATTCAAATTTTACTACTGATGGCTCAAAAGAAATGCATATTAAATATTGAAATACACACTTCTTAGCTGTTTCTTGTGGTGAAGAACCATTTACATTTTCTTTAAATTTCTCATCTCTTCTACTATTAAAGAATTACCAAAAGAATAATAGAAGATATACACTAAAATTAGCAATAGAGGTTTATCTAGATGATGATGAAAAATAAGAGGAAAATATTTATTTAGATGATGATGAAAAATAAGAGAAAAAATAAGGACAATGAAAGGATTAAATATCAAAAAAGAAATAAAATAAAAATAATTATGTCTTTTTCCTCCTATTTTTAGTTTCATCACTTTTTGTTTCTTTTTTTCTTTTACTTGAATAAAAGAAAGATTTATCTCTTTTTCCTCCCATTTTTAGTTTCATCACGTTTTGTTTCTTTTTTTTCTTTTACTTGAATAAAGAAAGATTCATCAGACAGTAAATTTATTATTTAATAAAAACAAGAAGAAAAAAAAAGCAAGTCCTTAAATATATTTATTCGAATTATATTAAATAGTCATGTATTAACATTATAATATATGAATTTTTTTCTTAATAAATTAGCCTTTTTATTTAAAAAAATATTTGATGATAAAAATGTAATTCACTTAAGCTCTAATTTTGCAAAAATATTTGTATTGTGATTTTATCATTTTCTTATTTCTATAGTTGATTTTTATATTTCTTCTATCATGATTAAATTTTTAAAATAAATTTACAGATATTTTTCATAACTGCGCGAAACGCGGCCAAATTTCCTAGTATAGTATTATATTTGTATTCTTATTTTGTAGTGTTACTATTATTTTATCTCAATTTATGTGAAACAATCAAAAAAATTGAGTCAATTCATTTATTTTTAATTAAAAAATTATATGTTATTAAATATTTTAAGTTATTAATTATTGTAATTGATAGTTTTTTTTTACATAATTTTAAAATAAATAAATTTATTTGAAAAATTTTAATATTTGAATTCACTATTAAAATTTAGAAAGAAGTGCCACATATATTGAGATAAAAAGAATATAAACTAATATAGATAGGATTAAATTTCGTTAATTAAATGTTGTGTAAGTTATGTGATAAAAAAAAATTGGTACAAACAACTATATAAATAAAAAAAAGAGAGAAGTATCAAAAACACCCCTAAACTTGGCGTAAATTATTAGTTTCATCCCCGAACTATTGACAGTCTTAAAAACACCCCTCTACTTGACTAACTAAACTTAGATACACCCCCGATACACTCCCGATATGCCACATGACATAGCAGGTGGTCTCAAACTCTTGTAGGAGCATAGGGTTCTTAATAAAAACCGAGAGAAGTGTTGAAAACACTCCTAAACTTGACAATAATTTAGGGGTGTATTTCACTAATGTTGAAAGATCGGGGGTGTATTTAGCTTCAATTAGTCAAGTAAATGGGTGTTTTTAAGGCTGTCAATAGTTCCGAGATGAAACTAATAATTTGCGCCAAGTCTAGGGATGTTTTCGATACTTCTCTCCAAAAAAAACTATGCTTAAGTAATGCAAATAAGAGAAAGACAAAAAAGATAGAAATATTAGTTGTCGACTAATCGTGCCAATTTATTTATCGTTTTTGTCTTGCCAAATAAAATAGAAAACTCAATAATATTGGTGGTCCTTTTAGATTAGTGCTTTGTCATTTTTCTCTGTGTTTTGTGTCAAATTGTATAATATTTACATGTTCTTGTATCGATAATTTATCAAAAATAACTTTTTTATCTCATAAAAATTTAAGTAAAATCTGCATACTTCTATTTTTGTTGGAATATATTGGGCTTCTTCTTGTTGTTTCCACAACGCAAAAATAGATGTTGAATAATATATTAAGGGAAATTTATAGAAATTTCACTATTTTAAGAGTTAATTAATCAGATACACGCTAATTTACAATATTACAAATTTTAGCAGATTTTGGTCAGTCCGGATACATAGAGTCAAAATTAGGTGTAATTTGTTTTAGATACACTGTATCCAAGTAGATTTGCATGTATTTATGATACACTATGATACATGACAAATCTCACTCGCCTCCCTCCCATCTCGCTCGCCACTCTCCTATGTATCTGGGAGACATGACTATTTAGCTCGCCTCTCTTCCCATCTTGCTCACACATCTCCTTATTTTAGTGTATCTAGTGTTGGATATTTTGTAATATATAGAGGTCTTAAATTGAACAAACGCAATTGTTCGTGAAAGAACATGATTGTTATGAAAAGTCATTTGTTCATGAAAGAACATGACCTTTTATGAAAAGTCATATATTCATGAAAGAACGTGACTCTTATGAAAAGACACATTTGTTCAGGAAAGAACATGACTTTTATGAAAAGACACATTTGTTCATGAAAGAACATGGCTCTTATAGAAAGACACATATGTTCTTGAAAGAACATGACTCGTATGAATAGTCATCTCTTAAGTTTTATAAATATAAAGACTCTCTAGAAATAGCTAAAGAAAATCTGCATGTATAAACAAAGGGCTTTGTTGTATCCTTGAAGAGAATTGTTTGTATTTACCCCAATCTGTATATGGGCAATATTTCTTTAAAGAAAGTGATTTCACGTCTCAAAGCCATCTTCTTCTTCAATTATATTTTATGTTATTATTTTTTCTAACATCTAGGATACATGACTATCTAGCTCGCCTGTTTTCCCATCTCGCTCGCCCCTTTCCTAATTTTAGTGTATCTGGTAGCAAAAATATATGTATCTAGGTGTATCTGGTAGCAAAAATACATGTATCTTGGCGTATCTTCCTCAATATCTGGTAGGAAACTCTTAATTAGTGATAAGATACATAATTATTTGTAAGTATAAGTAAAATTAATATATTTGGTATGAGTGAATGTCTAATAAGATAGTTTTTTCCTAATATTAAATTAGTGGAATGAATTCATGTCAGAAAAACTTCTTCAGTGGAAGTAGCGAAAACAAATTTCATAAATGATATTCTACATAATTTTATCCTTTTCACCCTCTAACACACTTCATTTTCACCCTCAATTTCTGTAGACCAAATTACGCAATATCTATATTAATGGTAGATAATAGTTACCCCTAAAGTTAGTCAAAATATACCAAATTGACCTGTACATCATGATTATACAGAAGAAAAAAAAAACTCCCAAGTCCTTCTATCGAAAATATGCATTTTGGTCAGAGTAGGGTGACAATGAATGAAAATGGATGGTCCATAGTTTGTCCAATTCGTTGAAGTTCAAATTGCCTTGCATTTAGGGCATGCAATGCCCATGAAAGTCTTCGAATTCATGAAATTTTATATTTAAATATATATATATTTTTTAATAGTCATAGTAATAAGGGGAAATTTTTATTTAGATAATCAGACTAATAATAAGAAAAATAAACTTTGAATTTAAAACTTAATAAGAATTAATAGAATGAGTTATGACTCGATTTTAAACTTAATTCAGTCTAATCCGCTTCAACCTAACTAACATTTAAGCGTGTTAATAAATCGTTTATTTGCTAACTCGATGTATTTTAACATTTTCAAATTCAATTAATTCGCCTATTCGATACTTCTAGGCACATTGCTAAAAACTTAAGGTCATTTTAATTTGATTCCCATACTAGTATTAGACAATTACATCGAGAAGTGGAAAAAAATATGATTGGGCTTTTAAATCGTTATGTTACCAAGCATTCTACTTGGAGATTTGGGCCATTCGCACAAATGTCCATATTTTATTGGGCTGGTCTTTAATTTTTAGAGATTTTTTTCATAAATAGTTATAATTTGAATCGTAATTATAAATAGTAGTTATAGTTTATCTAATTCGATAGCAAAAATATGAGGTAGGAGAGAGATGAGGGAGATCGAGACAAGCGAAATCGAGAGAGAAGAGAGAAGCGACCAAATTGTATCTGAGATACAACTTGTATCTCAATTGAAACTGAAACACACAATCTCCTCTTTCTCTCTCTCCTCCAAATCTCGTTCGCCACTCTCCACTCTCTCAATTCGCACACATGCATCAATATACATAACATTGATACATCGTTTGAATATCGTATCACCCCTAAAACAATTACACATATATAGTTTTTTTCTAATAATAGTTGCATCAGTTTTTTTTCAATACACAAATACATTTTGATAGTAGTTGTATCAGTTTTTTATGATACTAAGAGATAAATTTTTCTGATATATAAATACAGTTGTTGTATCAATATGTATCAATTAAAGAAGATACACTTTGATAACAGGTGTATCAATTTTTCCAATACATAGATACAATTGAGTTTATCAATCTAAGAAAAAGGATATTCAAAAGTGAAGAATAGTCTGATACATATTTTCACCCAGTGATACAAACATCAAACAACAAATCAAGAATTCGAAATGAAAAAAAATTGATATATCAACGTTAATCCAATAAAAATGAATCAATAATTAACAACCACCCAACTGAATAAAATGATTTATCATTTATATCCAAATTAAATAGACTAGCTTAATATACCTAGTTTTAAATACTCAACTCAATTCTATTAGCCACAATATTTATTTAGACTATTATCTCAATTTTATTGTAGTCTAAATAATTGTATGAGTTTAAATGCTTACAATCCCAACCATAGTTTGATTTGCAGGCTTACTATTTTGAATCTTATAGTAATATATTTTTTCCTATCCAATTAAATCTTATTTATGCTCTTTTTAATTTCAATAACATTATATTTAATATAATTTTATATATAAGGTTCGAAAAAAATAAAATATATGCAGTTCTCATCGTTAATTCTTGGGATAGACTCTCGACATATTCAGTGGCGGAGCCACATATAGTTGAGGGGTGTCGGTCGAAACCTCTTTGACGGAAAATTACATTGTGTAGCTAGAATAAAAATAAATTTTTATGTATATGTATTACATATTGACACTTCTTGATTTATATACGATTTTACTTCTTTATATTTTGACACACTTTAATCGATAGTCTAATTCCGCCAATAGAGATGATATAGTAAAAGTAAACGGCTAGGGCTTATTAATTTTGAAGTACAAAGGACAAATTCCTCCTATATTTAAAGGATCATGAATTATATTTGACAATTTATTCATGTACTCCTAAATAATGTAGCAAGGACAATAAGTGTGATGGAGCGTTGGGCTATCATCTTTTGTGTGAATGAAATAAGTTTTTCATGTTTTCAAGAATATTATAACAAAGATTCGGAATTAGAATTTTCAATTTATGAATTTTTAACTGTAGCAAAAACAGTTTATTGGGTTTTAAAAAAGGAATCTAGAACTAATAGGGGTCTTCTGGGATGAAAAAATGTCCTAAACTTTTTCCACATAAGAGGATCCAAAGTGGAGTTCGAATTTTAAATATGAAGTCGTTTTTGATGAAAAATGATTTATCTTTAAAGTAGAATTACCTGTAGCGAATTTAAATTAATCGGACCTCAAATTAGATTCTAAACACACATAAGATAGAAAACAAAAAAATAACAAGAGAATCCAAGGAAAAAGAAGTCGTACAATACTAATCTTTAATCCTTTTAGTATCCCTTTTTCACATAGGATCCTTTCATATATAAATAGGATCTATTTAAAATATTTAAAATCATTTAAAGCTAACAAATTATTTTTTATTTTTCCAACATTTTAAAAGTTGTTTCACCTGTTTTTATTTTAAATTTCTTATCAACATATTTTGTTCAATGGTGATTTATGGGTTAACGAACGTGAAAATATTTTATCATCGATATATTTTGTTCAAAAATATAATATACAATTAACAAAATTATGTACATGTAGAATAATGTAACTTATAACTACTACAATGTATTGAGATCATTTGTTTGATGGGATAATCAGATAAATATAATAATTCTAGGATAAGATATGAAATTATTTTATCCCACGTTTAATTATAAATATTATTAAGACTATTTTATTCCACTATTTATATGAAAATGATGAATTAACTATTCTACATAAAAGACGAGATAACTAATTTAATGAGATATTCTTATTCGAACGAATATATAATTCTTTCACATTTAATCAGAGTATCACATTAAAATTTTCGGCATGAACAAAAGTCATGATAGAAACACTTCTTCTATTAATGCGTCAACATATATATATTTTTTCTTATATTTTCCTCCGTAGATAATTTTTTAAAATACAGATAATTGTCAAATCAAATTTTCCCTCCCAAGATTTTTATATTATAGAAAAGACAGATAATATTTATTTTTTAAAAAAAAAAATCACAAAAATAAATAAATAAAATTTAATTAGAATCCAAGTTTGCCGCCATCTACGCCGTAGGAAAATAGTCCACGTCAGAATATCAACCTCGGATTCCTACTTGAGCCCTTAAAATACTGTTAGCACAACCAATTAAAACTTGCCACGTCAGCTTTAAACTATTTATCATACCCACGTGGGCTTGGCCCACTTCCCAAGAGTCCATAAAGTGGGGCCTAAGTACATCAGTTTTTTAATTTTATTTTAGAATAAAAGTATTTACTTTGGTCCCTCAATTATGAATGAATTATGATCATGATCCTTATGATATATCAATTAACACATTTAACTTTCAATTTTAACTAAAATATGAGTTTTAGTTCCTTTATATAGATGGATGTATGCGATATTTAGTATGCATTTGATCATGAATTTTAATAGAGGAAGTTTCACGTACTTTGAGTCTACAATCGAAGAAGATGGCGAGATTGATAATAATGTCACACATTATATTGGAGTAGGGTGAGTGAAATTGAGGCTCACATCTAGGGTACTGGTTGATAAGAATATATTGTCAAAATTTAAAGGTAATTAAGTTCTGCAAAGTGGTGATTAGGTCGATATTGTTGTATGAAGAAGAGCGTTGATCAATAAAGAACGCACACGTTCGAAAGATTAATGTAATAGTTATAAGGATGATTAAATGGATGCATGAACATATTATGATAGATATGATTAAAAATAAAGTTATATGGGGCAAGGTGGGAGTGACATTTGTAACAAACAACACGATGGAAGCAAGGATAATATGATTCGACCATGTGGAGAGAAAGTGTGGATGCACGCAATACTTAAGGTGTGAAAGGTTGGTTATCACAAGAGTTACGGGAGGTAAACGTTGGGTGAAGAAGACCCGATGAGTGGTGATTAACACATGAGGACATGACACAATTTCAGCTTATTGAGAATATGTCACTAGATATGAATGTACAAAACTTGAGAATTATGGTAGAATGTTAGTTGATAGTCGAGCAGTGTTTCCCGTCACGTTGGAGAAGGTGGGGACTAGCCTTAGTATTATTATTTTAGTAACTGCATAGTTTCTTAATTTTCACTGTTTATCACTATTTGCTATTTCAATTGCTCAGTATATTGTTAATTTGCTGTCATACTTTTTTCTTGCAATTATACTGCAATTTTTTTTTAGAAATAAGTCTATCGAAAACAATCTTTTTATTCCACAAAAATTGAAAATAAAATGTACATTCATTTCATCTTCAATAGACCCCATCCATAAAATTATACTAAGTAGGTTTGTTTTGTTTGATTATATAGTATTTCAAATAGTTTTTCGTTTTATTTGGAATTTATTAATATTCTAAGGACTAAAAGTACTAAATATCATTATATTATATGGTAACAGTTGTTGAAAAATTTGGCGGGCATTTACAACAAATTCAAATATTTTATTTTTTAACCAAAACCCTAGATATTAGAAACTCCCTCTTCTCACTTCCCTCCTCTTTCCTCTCTCTCTCTCCCCTTTTGCTAGGGTTTTCGCTTCTCTCTGCTTATCGGGTCGAATTTTTGCTTCATTTCAAGTTCGTAATTTTCATTCTATTTATCTTTTTTGTTCAATTTTGTTTTGGGAGTTATGTTCTTATTTTTTCCAATTTTTGTGTATTTTTTATTGTTTTTTTGTTCATGGAGGTTCTGATTTGCTTTTATGTATCGTGTAAAACAGTTCCATGAGCCGAGGATTTATCGAAAACAGTTTCTCAGAGGTGTAAGGTAAGGTCTGCGTACACTGTAGCTTCTTCGGACCCCATTTTGTGTGATTATACGGGATATGTTGTTGTAGTGTTGTGGAATTGATCTTAACTATTTCAATACTGAGAAGCAGTTTGTTGTTTCTGTGTACAGAAAGTTTATCTAGTTTCTGTTCAATTTTTTTTTTTTTTTTTAATGGCTGTATTGGTTTTGATTTTTGCCGTTTTGTTGAACGGTAGAAGATTCATATGGTTGATCTTAACTAGTTTAGGATCGAATCACATATTTTTTTTTGGTTTTACTTGTAGCTATTTATATTAGTGTAATATTTTTCAAGAGTAGTGTATTTTTGGAGGATCTGACATGTGTGCAGCTTCATTTTTGGAGAGTTGTAGCAACATAGAATTTATTTTAACTAGTTTGAGATTTGAACATACTAGTAAGGATGATTTTTTGGAGTTCTTTGTGTATGTTTGTGGGATGTGAGAATTGCTATATGCTTAAGTAATTGTATGTTCTATTGGGTTTAGCTGTGAATTTTGGTTCTATTTTATCTGGATCCTGTTTTTGGATTGGATGTTCTATTCCATCCAGATCCTGTTGTTGTAACTATGAAGAAGTTAGTTATGTTATCCATTTGTTGTGGTTTCTGATTTGAATGTTTTCTGTTGTTAATTTGTTTTTATTAAAAGTTGTAATCTTTCCTGTTTTGATGGGTATGTCTTGGAACTTTTTAACTTTTCAGGTCTATGTTGAAGGGTAATCTGAGTTAGATTTGGTCTTGATTTGATAAATAAGCAAAGAGAATTGATTAAAGTTGAGACTTTGAGAAGTTAGGCGATGAATTGATTAAACTGATTGGAAACTAGAAAGTAAATCAGAATAATATGGGTAAAGTGTCACCCAAAGATGGTCAATCCAAGACTCCAAAACCGAAAAGGCGTTCGAGGAGTACAAAGGGAAAATATTTGAAACCAGGTACTTTGGCACAGCTACGTTACACTAAGGTATCAGCTGCTAAATCTTGTACCGATCTTGGGAAGAAAAGGGTGGCTGTAATAACTTCAGATGAAACGAAAGATCAAGCTGCACTTCAAAATAATGTTGTTGATGAGAGTCCCATATTTTTATCACCCGTGAAGTTTTGTTATGGTTCTGTGAATACACCCATTGATGTCTCTAAGCAGAATAAATTGCAAATGACACCAAAGACACCTGGTGCATTTGAGTGCACATCAGAGTCAAGGCTCGAGTCTCTTCCAATGGATTTACTGGTATAGAGAGTTCTATTCCTTTTGCTTTCATTTTATTGTTGATCATATGCTATACTGATGCATCAAATGTTCTGATTTACATCATTTTGCCCACTCGCATGTTTTGAACTGTGGACTTTGGATCTTGTTTCACACTTAGAGGAAAATATGAGAAACATGGTAGTTAACAATCTCGAATTGTTCTTATGTCATTTTCATTTGAAGTTTTGAATTGTTTTGATATATGAAAAATATAATATTTAACATTTATAGTATTGATTTCATTAATTTTCTTTGGAAAGCCTTTATGAATTGAAGCTACATAAATGTGTCTCATCCACAACATCATATCAGCTGGATCTGTTTTTAATTTCCTTATTGGTTGATGAATGTCGTTCTTCCATAACAGTATGAATCCTTATCATGCTTGTATTTTAGTACCTGTCCACTTTTCTTCACCTGTTTGCCCCTCCTGTTGTCTCCCTTGCATCATGTAGAAGACATGCTTACTTTAAGGTCAGATTTGTAAGTTACTCAAATTTAGAATACTTAAAGTATATAGTGCTTATGAAAAAATAAAGGAAATATTAGAACAGAATAAGTTGGAAGGACTGGGTTATCAGCTGAAAATAGCTTATTTCAGAATGGTATGATATATATTTCAAAGACTGGTGGGTGTTGTGAAACATGAAACATTTGCTGATATGTGTGCTTTTCTTTATGTTCTCTGCATTCACTGAAAAATTGAATTCAAGATCTGCAGGGCATGGGTCTTTGTGTTGCCCTGTGAGTGTTATGCTTGGTGGCGTGATTTAGGAAACTAATCATTTATGTATTTTGTTTTGCTCCTTTTAATTATTTGAGCTGAATAGCTGATAGATTTTTTACTTTCTGATTGAGGTCAAACTACTGTGCCATTTACACCACGACCAACTTAAAGCAGTTTTCCATGTCTCTCAAAAGATCAGGAAGGCAGTGAGTCTCTCTCTCTCTTTCTCTCTTTTTGAAAATGGGTAAAGTATTGGTATCTAATCAATGGTGCAAATTCAAATAGGTAATTCAGGCAAAACTTTTCCATTTTAATTATACTACTCCAGATAGAATGCGGCAGGAGCTGTTAAGAACCATGACTCCCGTCCCCACTGATCACTGGCCTTTTGTAAGGTAATATTTCATCTTATTCCCATATCCCATCTTATGGCTAGTAGACATATCTGTTGAATTTTCTCATATGCTTGTCACTTGCAGCAAAGTGAACGGGAAAGGAGCATGGATCAACACTCCTCACACTCCGCAGGCTCCAAAACATGGTCCACGTCCCTCACCCCGTCTCAAGTTCCCAGAGATGAGGCAAATTGCAGCTGTTCTTTTCCAAGAGTCTACAATTCCTAAAAGATGCCTGGTTCCATCTGTTGTTATACCAAAGCCTCCATGCAAGTCCTTGGGTTCTAATAGAGTTCTATTCTATGAGGATGAATTATGCCAGGCTGTTGCTCAGAATAAACTCCGTTGATTTCCAGTGTTCTCCTCTTCTGATATATGTATAGTAGAAAACTATCTCGTTTTCGTCTTTGGTAGCAAAATGGACAGGGTGCAGTTTTTGCAATATTACCCTAGGGCACTCGTTGAAGGTGGTTGAAGATTACTAGGTTTAGATAGATTTGAAAGTTTTTGCGAATAATATATGGAGACTTGGCTTGTGTACAGTTCTCTATAAGTTATATTTATTGGGGTTTGGGAGATGCTTGTTGCTTGTCTTAGTGTTTGTTACTGCACTAAAGGAAATTTATAAGAAAAATGAAAATCTAAGTCTTTATATCTGAAGCTGAAAAAGGGGTATTGAATGGAAGGTGTTCTACATTTGTGGACCATTTACATGTTGAAATAGAGTAACTTTTGTGTCTCTCATAAAGGATGCATCTTTTATTAGTCTACTGATATCTTGCAACTCTATTGCCAATGAGTTGCAGCAACAGCATAACCAATGTAACCCACAAGTGAGGTCCGGGGAGGGTGGTGTATGTAGTCTTATTTCTATCTTTTTGAAGGTTGAAGTTGTTTATGATAGATCCTCTCTAATGTTACCAATGTGTTCTTGTAACTAAATATTTTTGTAATGAATTTAATGATTGTTTGAAATTGTGAATACGTAATGATGATGCTATAGGTATACGAGCAATCGAGATAAGATTGCTCATATTGGAAACTAGATGAACTCCATTTGAAATTTAATAACTTGCATGGCTATTATCTGTTGTGCAATATCGATGGTTAGTAACACACAATTACACATAGCACAAAAAATTGAGGAGGTTTAGGCAAGCCTGTATCTTTTGGACAGAAGCAAAAGATTTTTTCAAAAGAAACAATTCATGATATCCCAAATTATAATTCCCTTTAAACACCATTTATATTACTTCTCGAATCTACGGGGCTAATGAACTTCAAAATAGAAGAGCATATAATAGGATACAAAATAGTAGTCAAGCAATAAAGAAAGATCGAAACTTCTCTACCATTGCGCTAAGATTGCACTACTCTTGAAAGTTTATATGGTGAATGAGATACACCATGTCATAGTTGTATGAGGGCATTTTTTTTTTATAGAAAAATACATTTTATGGGTCCCACTCCTTTATAATTTATTCTTTTTTCTTTTCACTCCTCCATCTTCACCTCTCATTTATCACTCCCTCTAACGTATAGAATATTAATTTTATTTTTTTAATTTCAATATACTTCACTGTACAAATTAAAAAATAACACAACACACAACTAGATTAAGGTATAGTGAAAAGTAGTGATGTCCTAAAATTAATTTTCCATTTTTCTCTCTCTTTAACATTACTTCGTCGATTCTCTTCTTATGCAGTTTATTTTCCTTATTTAAAAAAAAATAGTTCTTGATGTTCATTTATCAAAAATTGAATAGATTAATATTAATTCATATTTAAATTCAAATCTTTACTGATTAAATTTTTTCAAGAAGTAAATAATTAAAATTATTATTTTTATTTATAATTTCTTAAAGGACGTGTAAAAAAAAGTGGACAACAAAAATGAAAAACAAACAAAAGGGCTTTAAATTAATTTTCTCTTGCTCTTCTTTCAACAATTCGTAAACACTTAAATCCATCAAATATTCTCAAACATAAAAATATAACGGAAAGAGCATTAATGATCTTGAAAAATAATTACATAAGTTTTGACATTATTTTCATAAAAATCCAAAAATACATTTTTCTCTATTAAATAAGAGAATTAATGCTATTTATATACATACTCTCTCCGTCATGAATTTATACAATATTTTTTTATTCTTGAAATTCAAGCTATAAAATGTATGTATAAATTGACGGAGAATGTGTGTATATATGTAGCTGTTTATTGATTTTTTCACTTTTGAATTTCATGAAAATTGTGTCAAAACTTATGTCAATATTTGTGAAGATTATTAATACTTTTTTATTTATACTTTCTAGTTATAGAATATTTGATGGATTTATGTATTTATGAAATTGTTGAGAGAAGAACAAGAAAATTTTATACCCCCTAGTATTTTTCATATTAATTATTCCCCTTTTTTATACGTCCTTTAAGAAATTATAAATAAAAATAATAATTTTATTAATTGACAAGAAATTTTAAATAACTATTTTTTAGTTATGTAGATAACTAATATGAGTAAATTTTTTTATTTAAATGTTAAAAATACGATAAATTTGGAAAGATTTAATTTCACACTTTTCGTGAATAAAAATATTAAGATAAAAAAAAAGTAGTAAAATTTAACATAATTATACAAAGAAAGAGCTCTTTTCTTTCCAGTATTTTGATTATGATTATTTTTTAGTATTCTATTTTATGCGTCACATTAATTAGGAATTGAGAATCAGGCAAGGTTATCGTCAGACAATGTAGTGCAAGCGACGGGTAGCGCTTGCCATAAAGAAGCTAGCCAGAAAGCAGGTCAGGCAGGCGAGCGATAGTACAAGCAAGCTAACACGCGGGCGAGGTTGAAGGCCCACGGGTCGTGAACTTCTTTGGGAAAAGGTTCAAAAAGAAGAGAGAGAGAGGGAGGGAGAAGAGTTTGACTTTTTCTGAAAATGGGACACAATAATCCACTTGTCAAAATATGTGAGGAATCTCATACAAGTTTTGTATGACACATAATATCTATACCTCAAATATAATAAAAAAAATTCACAACTCTTGGAAGTTGCTCCTTGATATCTTGTCACTAAGCAATGACTTTCATGATCATCATTACCACAAATCATTACAATTAGTTGTGACAATCACTATGTGACATTAATAATCATCACCATCAATTTCATTACTATAATTATTAATCTACTATCAATTACCACTATTATATCATCAACCATCATTATTAGCTATCACTATCATTTACTACATTTATCAGCCACAACCATCATCGTTAACCACTATTGTTAGTCGCTATCACCACTCGCTACTTTGCATAACCACTAACATCAACCGACCACCAATTCCACCCCAAACACTCACGACTATCAACGTGAGCCATCATTACTACCAACCAACATATAATTTTTTCAAAAAATAATTATATTAATATAATATTTAATTCAAAAATTATATTTATTATTCCGAAATAACTTTTTAAAAAAGTCAAGTTCTATACATTCAAATATTAAAAAATAAATAATTGTATAATTTTCTAATTCTATAATCTCATTAATAATATTTGAATATTCAGATTTAGACTCTTAACCATAATCCTCAAACTATTATTTAAATTTAAACGTCTTAATCTTTCTTCTACCCAAAAATGAGAAAATTCAAAGGACAAATTTGGGGTTTCATAGACCCGACCCGACCCGACCCGCGGTTCTTACTGGCAGTTGCAAGGAAGTAATGTCACGAAACTGAAGTCAAAATACCAAAAAAAAAACACAGAACCCAGAAAGCTCGTCGACTTTGCGAATTCACCGAGAAATCGATCGGAAAACACTATGACCCCTAACGGAGTCGAAGATGAAGAGAAATTTCTAGCTGCTGGAATCGCCGGCATTCAACAGAACGCTTTTCACATGCATCGCGCTCTTGTATTTTCACAAAACCCCCAATTTTTTCCCCATATTTATATGTATTTTTACGTTTCCGGCACCTAAATTTTGAGTTTTTCTATGAATCGTGCAGGACTCAAATAATCTGAAAGATGCACTCAAATATTCAGCTCAGATGCTGTCGGAGCTCCGAACTTCAAGGCTATCACCTCACAAATACTACGAGCTATGTGTGTACTTTTTCATTTGATCTGATCTTAATTATTTCTGACTTGATAAATTGTAACTTAATTTCAAAATTTATTTTTAGCTCATTAACCTCAGTATTAGAACTGTGTTGCTGTTTGTTTGCTTTTTTTAACTTAAAATTTTAGCAGGCAGGGGAGTGTTGTCTCATTTCCTAGCTGGATAGATTGGTGCATTGTATCTGTTTTCCGATTCTTATTTATTTACCTGTAGTAGTAGCATTTGTCTCGTATTTGGCCTATCTTACAACCTTTTCTTATTCCTCGTTATTTAGTGTGCTTCGGTTGTTACATTAGTTCGTCATGGTTGTTGCTCCTCTTTGGTATGTTATGTTATGTCATGTTTCCTTATTATTTGCTATGTCTTCTTTACTTCTGTATTGTTCTGTTAGTTGCTTTGATGTTCGTTACTTGAGCCGAGGGTCTTCCTAAAACAGCCTCTCTACCTCCTCGAGGTATGGTAAGGTTTGCGTACATACTAACCTCCCTAGACCCCGCTTCTGGGACTATACTGGGTTTGTTGTTGTTGTTTTTGTATTGTTGATATGCTGAAAAATTGAGTTTCAACATTTTAAAAGCATTTGATAGGACAGTGTTGTAGTTGTTATTTTATTCGATTATTTGTAAATTTTGAATTCTTTTAAACATTTAAATGCTCATTGCTTTATTAGATATGCGGGCTTTTGATGAATTGAGAAAGCTAGAAATGTTCTTCAAGGAGGAGACAAAGCGGGGTTGCTCAATTGTTGAGTTGTATGAACTTGTGCAGCATGCTGGCAACATTTTGCCTAGACTGTAAGTTGTTGTGATGATCCAACTGTATCTTCCTCTTTAACTCCGTTTTCTGCAAGCTTTACCGTGAAGTTCTTGAGCGAGTAATTTCATGTTTGCGGATTGGCTTAAAGATTTGCAGTCTGTATTTATTTTTTATGTTTCCCGAGTGTAGTACTTTGGGCTTAAATTATCAGGAACAATTTTTTTGTAGGAAAGTAATGAGGTTAAAGACTCAAATCAAATATAGAGAAAACTATCAATCATGGCCGAAAGCCAGAAAGAGAAAAGATTATACTTCCTGGGTGAGAACATTAGAAAATCTACACTCGAGAAAGCACAGGCAAAACATTAGAGAAAATCAGAAAATGGATTTAGTGAGAAAATATTTGGCTTATACCTATCTTTTTTTTTTTTTTTGATGGAGAATCCACAAATATAGGTAGAAAGAACAACCAGTGTAACAGAGATGACTTTTCCTTTACATAAAGTGAAGTATTAGGACCAGTTGCATTTGGCATTGCGTTTAAGTTACTTTTTCGATGCTAATTTTACTGTTCTTCGCTGAATTACTTACCGATGATGTCAAAGGCACATTTAAGCCCTGACGCGAGGCGAAAACATGTTGAGCTCTTCGCTTCGCTTTATGGGTGCTTCAGTGTCATCATTAATGTTTTAAGGGCCACTGAGTGCAATCTTGAAGATGTGACACTAAACAATTGATATTTCACTTTATCATAACCTTTTTTCAATTGCTTTATCCATATATTTGTTATTCATGCTTATGATTTTTAATCTTGGACTACACATACATATTTGACTTTTTCTCCATTTGCGCCTTTTTCAATAAAGCACACACTTTATTTGCGCTTAACACCCCAAAAGACCTTAGAGTTTTTTTGTGCTTTTGGCTTTTGATAACACTGCTACTTACAGACATCTGTTCTCAGCCTTCCTTTAGCCTTGGTTGGATGTTCCTTTATGACTCACACGAATGCAAGTTTTGCTGCTTTAGCAGTTTGGTTAATGGAGATCAATGCTAGAACTTGCATTATAGTTTATTCAAATTGGAAAATTTCCAATTAGTTTCTGGAATTATTTGGAAAGCACTGCTATTTTAGATAGTTAATAGGAATTATATATCTAGAGAACTGGTGATGGCATGCTGTAGCAAACAGGAGCGCAGATTATGCTCAGACTAGTTTAGGATGGGTAGTCGGAGAGGAGTTCAGGAAGGTAGTAGGATAGCTAAAGACATGTAGGTACTCAGGGATGCTGAGATATTAAAATTGGTACCAAGATTTCCACTGCTATATTAGTTTCTACTTTTATTCAAGATCAAGATAAAACTACGGATGGTGGAGTGGTAGTAATGTGCTTCATTTCGTTGGTTCCTTTGTTCTTTAATTGTTTAACCTATGTCAAAGAGATGCTCCATTTATTATCTGGCTGCTTTCAAGTTTGTCTTTAGTTTGGTTCCCTATTATTTGCTATACACTTCACAATCGTATTCTACTTTCTAAAGTTCATACCCCTACTTTGTTCCCCAGGTATCTACTTTGCACAGTGGGGTCTGTGTACATCAAATCCAAGGAGGCTCCCGCCAAGGATATCCTTAAAGACCTGGTTGAAATGTGCCGTGGTATACAACATCCTTTACGTGGACTCTTTCTGAGGAGTTACCTTTCCCAAGTTAGCAAGGATAAATTGCCTGATATAGGTTCTGAGTATGAAGGGTAAGGGTGTTACTCAGCTCCATGGTGTTTTACTGTCAATTTAGTTACAAGAATTATGTGTCCGTCTCCACGTTTGTTGGGTTTCCTTAATAATGTTCTAGCTTCTAAATATAAGTGCTTAAGAGAGAAAAATACTACAATGAATTATCAACCTGAATGCACAAACCACTGACATGACTCAAACTGATTGGCAGGACCAGCAGTGTATCTGTGTGCTATTTTGAATATTTGAATAAAATGCTGGAGTAGCAGATTATGTTGTTCATGTAATCTGTTTTATGGTTGTCTTACTGCCAATTGATTAGTTGAGGGTTTCCTCAACTTCGTAAATGTAGTATGATCTTGACACTGAGGAAAGAAATAAGAAAAAAAGAAAAAGAGACTATCTTACCTTCATTGAAGCTTCTTTTATATTTAATCTCACCTGTGATATGAACATTATTGTTGGATGCACTAATATCTTGTTCCCTTCCACAGAGATGCGGATACTGTTGTGGATGCTGTAGAGTTTGTACTCCAAAATTTCACAGAAATGAACAAACTCTGGGTTAGAATGCAACATCAGGTTGGTTGAAACATCTGTGGATGCTATAACATGCTCTCATGCCTTGACATGCATAGTACCACAATGCTTGCATGTCATGAAGGTAAATGTAAATCATGAGGGCATAATTTGTGGTCATGCAGGTGTTTTAATGCTTGTGAATGATTCATACTCTTTGCTGAACATGAGTTGAGGCTAGCATCGGGCTTTCTCATCTGCAGGGACCTGCTCAGGAAAAGAAGAAACGCGAAAAAGAAAGGAGCGAGCTCCGTGATCTCGTATGAGCTGTTACTTCATCATGTTTACTAGCAATCAAGTAAGCCGTGGATGTGTACACTCATGCGAAGCTTTTCCTTTTTGCTTTTACTTTTGGTAGGTCGGGAAGAACATGCATGTCCTTAGTCAAATTGAGGGTATTGACCTTGAGATGTACAAAGAGACTGTGCTTCCAAGAATTTTAGAGCAGGTGATTTGTCTAGCAATTTAGTGTCCATCTGATAACTTCTGCAGTTTGTTTAAATCCAAAATGTGAACCATTTCGTTTGGTCTCAAAATGTGTACCTCATGATTGTGTTTAGGTTGTCAACTGTAAAGATGAGATTGCTCAGGGCTATTTGATGGATTGCATAATTCAAGTCTTCCCTGATGAATATCACTTACAAACTCTTGAAACCTTATTGGGTGCTTGTCCCCAGCTTCAGGTGTGTTTTGTTGTTGGTTCATGAAACAAACTTCTAGTTAAATAGAACAGTTAAGCAATGAAGGAAAATTTTCATGCCTGGTAGGATGCCAGGAGTTTGAGATTTGTTTACTATCTGCAACAGTGTAATATACAATGTTTTTTCAAATGAAAGATTTCGTTTGATGAATTGTGAAGAGTCTAGTTTGTTTATGTCGTTTGATGTTAGGCTGACAACCCACCCTATTAGGTACTGAAGTTTGTTTTTTAAAAAGGTATACTGAAGTTCAGTATCTTTGTCATCTGCCTTTCATAAGATCTTAGAATTTTTTTGTCATTGTTGATAAATTCACGCTGGTGATATGAATTTGTGCCAGTTGTTTGAACTGTCTCTGTGACTGTTCTAGGTAACCGCCAATTAATGCTTAACTTTTATTAGAATTAAACTTCCAAGCACTATTTTCCATGTCATTTTCTTCTTCAGCCATCTGTTGATATCAAAATGGTGCTTGCTCGGCTGATGGAAAGGCTCTCGAACTATGCTGCTTTAAGTACAGATGTAAGTAACACATATAAAATAACTTTTGTGGAATCGGATTTTGTATATGTAGTTCCTAAATCATTTCTAAATGCAGGTTTTACCTGAGTTTTTTCAAGTGGAAGCTTTTGCGAAACTAAATAGTGCCATAGGGAAGGTAAATGAGTCCTACCTTGAGTAAATGCAATTCTTGCTTATGAAGGTGTGGAATATTCTAAAAGAGAACTCTCCCAGGCCTGGATTATCTACCTCCAGCATGTGGAGATTAACAATAACTTGGAAGAGCTTTCAAAACTCTAACCAATTTTCTGACTCATTCAAAAATTTATAAGTCGAAAAATAGACCAAAGATCTGTGGATGTCAGTGGAAAGTTAAGTCATGGAGACTGTACCTTTCTCACCACTTTAGAGTGGTATTGCTGTGATTTATGCATGCACAGAGCCACCGATGATTATGATTTTATTCCTGCTTTTGCCCGCCCAAACTTATGGGCGTTTCAATAGTATGATGGGGACACCAAGCCTTCCATGACATTCTTACGACTTTTTTCTTGTCTGCTGACTCAAGGAATTCATACATTACTTTTTTTCTTCCAATACCAATGGTGTCCTGTGACTTTTCAAGTAGTTCAGATATGATGCCCATCTCTGTCTTGGTGCAGGTGATAGAAGCCCAAGAAGACATGCCTATAGCTGGAGTTGTGACTTTATATTCATCTCTTTTAACTTTTACTCTTCATGTCCACCCTGATCGCCTTGATTATGTGGATCAGATTTTGGTAGGTCAACTCTTATTTCCCCCCTTTTTCTTTTATCTACGTTTGATACAGTTTAACCGCGCAAAAAGAAAAGAAGAAAAAAAGGAAGAAAAAAGCAAAAACAACATAAGGTTGATTAAAAGGCTAAAGGCTGCATGAATTATAATAACTTTCTGGCCTGCCTTGTGCATATGGTACCTAAAACATACTAATGATCACTCTATTTGTTGCTTCAGGGCGCATGTGTTAAGAAGCTTTCTGGTAAAGGAAAGCTCAAAGACAGTATAGCAACAAAACAGATTGTGGCCCTTCTAAGTGCTCCACTGGAGAAGTATAAGGATATTGATACTGCATTAAAGCTTTCAAATTATCCTCATGTTATGGGGCACCTTGATGATGCAACTAGCAAAGAGATGGCTAATGTTTTAGTTCAAACTATTCTGAAAAATAAAACTTGTATCTCAATAGATGAAAAGGTTAGGTTCCTTTTGTTTTTTGTTCTTCAATTTTGTTTGTAATAAAATAGCTTCTTTATTACTTGAAATTATTGGTCTGGCAGGTTGAGGCTCTTTTTGAATTAATGAAAGGACTTATCAGAGATTTGGATGAGAATCTTCATGATGAGGTGATCAGAGACTTCTCTGCTTCTCTGAATAGTTTCCTCATATCTTTCGATCATCTTTCCACCGTGATCTTAGCGGCTAGTTTTTTGAAATTTTATTGGCTCAAATCATTAGACCTAAGTTTCTTTGTCCTCCATTTTAGTTTGACGAAGAAGATTTCAAGGAAGAGCAGAACTCTGTTTCACGGCTTATTCAAATGCTTCACAATGACGACCCTGAGGAGATGCTGAAGGTAACGATTGATACGTCTTTCTGGATTCTCTGCATATTTCTTCCATGGATCACTTCTCTACTTCTTATTGCTGGAAAAGTGTGTTGTATCATGTATAACTTATATTTTGGGGTAGAATTTGGTCAAGTTTATTAAGTCAATTTTGTCATACTTTTGTGGAGCATGTACTCAATTTCATTTCCCCTTTGGTCAGTTACCTCAACAACCATTATCTGATTAATGAGAGATATCTAGAATATTTTTTGTTTTGATTAGTACCACGAAGATGCCTAGGCATTTTTTGTTCTGATAAGTACGTTCAATAGAATAGTTATAAGACCATCAATGTTATATGGGGGTGATCATCAATGTTATATGTGAGTGAATATTTGGTCATTAAAGTTCAACTCATCCACAAGACGAGTGTCACAGAGATGCAGATGCAAAGCTGATGGATGTGTGGTCATGAAGGATTTGACAGATGAAAGATGACATTCGACAAAAGGTGTAAGTACTTCATGATAGAAGGTTGCTTGAGATGGTTTGGTCATATATTCCAGTGACCTCTGGATGCACCGATTTGTTGGTGTGAGACGATGATGAGTGAAAGTGTGAAAAGATGATGAGGTACACCTACAATCACATCGAAAAAGGTTGTCTCAAAAGACTTTCAATTTTTTGGAATCGATGCAAATTTGACGAAAGATAGGGTATAAGGGAAGAAAAAGATCTATGTAGGTAGTTTGGAATATGTTTTAATCATGTTAGTACATTTATTTCAGGTGTTATGCTTTCTAGGGAATCTTGTAGCCCTATGTCATGGAGATTTTGTAGTGCTTTTTCTGTGCGACTAATGTTGGCCTGAAATTGAATTTAAATGGAAAAACATGACCAATGATGATTGATATTGATGACCTCACTTGTGGGATTACACTGGGGTATGTTGTTGTAGTAAATCCATAAATAAAAATTTCATTCATCTAGCAAGTAGAGTGTGATGTTCTTATTATTCATTTATATGTTTGTTTGTGCAAAGTAAAATGTGTCAATCCAATGTTATATGTCTATGTGGCTATGATATTTATATCTCTGGCTATAGGTGTTGGTATCTTGCTTTTCAGGTTTGATATGGTTTACCAATTATTTTATTTGCAGATAATTTGCACTGTGAAGAAGCAAATTATGACAGGAGGACCAAAGAGGCTTCCCTTTACAGTCCCTCCCCTCATTTTTAATTCTCTTAAGGTTTGAATTCACAACTCAATGACTACAAGATGGGTGGTGTGTTGAACGCCTCATGCTGTCTTTTTCGAAAGAAATGAATCAAGTGATGAGTTATTGTGTATGCATTTTAAGATGATCCTTTTTCGATGCAACTGCTTGTTCAAAGGAGTAAATATCAGCAACTGGAAACCAACCCTTCGCAGTTTTTGAAAAAAAGAGAGATTGAGCGAGTTTATCTTTGTTGTACACAACTGACTGTTTTCGTTACCTTCTGATGTTGTGATTTTCCATCTGTTTTAGTTGGTAAGGCGACTGCAAAACCAAGATGAAAATGCTCCAGAGGAAGAGACATCTGCTATACCTAAGAAAATTTTTCAGATTTTAAATCAGGTAATATAGCTGAATGGGGTTGTATGTGATGTATTGCATTTCAAGCTCTTAAGATAAGACGACCACCATTATGAATTTTTGGTGAAAAGAAAAATAAAAGATCAGCTTTGCTTCTCTTGTATCCCTTTTTATCTCTAGCTTCTCTTTCTTTATTTGCAATAATTCTGTGATACCTAAGATTGTGCTAAGGAAATTCATATTACGTATGAATTGCGTACACCTTGTTTCAGATAATTGAGGCTCTCTCAAGTGTTCCAGTACCTGAACTAGCTCTAAGGTTGTACCTAGAGTGTGCTGAGGTACATGAATTTATCCTTAAGACATGTGTAAGATTGTGGACCTTATTAAAAAAGTAAGGGTTTACTGACCTGTAGTTTGTTGCTCAGGCTGCCAATGACTCTGACCTAGAGCCTGTTGCCTACGAATTCTTCACCCAAGCTTATATACTATACGAAGAAGAAATTTCGGTAGTATTTGCTTATCCTATCTTTACTTTATTATGATCTCTATTTTCTCGACTTCCTGGAATTTCAATATATCTGCATTGTTTTTTACATTTCATGCATTGCTTTGTCTAATTCTAGTTGAATGTTTTGATAGGACTCTAAAGCACAGGTGACTGCAATACAATTAATAATAGGTACTCTTCAGAGAATGCACATCTTTGGTGTTGAGAACAGGGATACGCTAACGCACAAGGCTACAGGGGTAACTATTCTACTACCTCTTATTTTCTTGTTCCTGATTTCAGCTTCATCATTCTATGATAGTAACCGTTTCCTCCCTCTTTTCTTAATATCCTTTAGTACTCCGCAAAACTCCTGAAGAAGCCTGATCAGTGCAAAGCTGTCTACTCTTGTTCACATCTTTTCTGGGTTGATGACCAGGACAGCATCAAGGATGGAGAGAGGTTAGTAATTATGTCAGGGAGTGATGAAGTTTACTTCTGGCATGCCACTCTTATTATGAGCATTTATTAGCTTGGTTTATACCTGCACAAGTTGTGGTTTGTGTGTTTATGGGTCTTCTTTGAGCCACTCTGAGTTTTGCCTCTTGAGTCCGCTCCTTGATTTCAATTTTTTTTCTTCTTAACGTGGTTGTTTCTTTTTCATTGATCCAGGGTTTTACTTTGCTTAAAACGAGCCTTAAGAATTGCAAATGCTGCTCAACAAATGTCGAATGCAACCCGAGGCAGCAGTGGATCAGTCTTGCTCTTTATAGAAATTCTAAACAAGTAAACAACACTATACATCCTTTGTTTAGTTCCTTTCCTCGGATACGTTCTCAGTTTTGCCAGTCATTGATGTTAGATACACTTTATCATTTGTATGATGTCAGGTACTTATATTTCTATGAGAAGGGGGTCACACAGATCACTGTTGCATCCATCCAGAGCCTAATCGAGCTAATAACAACTGAAATGCAAAGTGAAAATAAAACAGCCGATCCTGCTGCAGACGCTTTGCTCGCAAGCACATTGCGCTATATCCAGTTCCAGAAGGATAAAGGTGGTGCAGTTGGTGAGAAATATGAATCCATAAAGTCTTAAATGAAAAAAGGACACATTTTCTTGCAAGGAGATGACATTCTTGATGTTACAGAAGCAGATAATATTTTTTCCCCAATACAAGTTCTTTTTAGTTTTATGATTTGCCTGTTAGTCGAGATTCTGCGTTTTTTCAGCAGGCTAGCGAAGAAGCTGCAAATATCTGTATATTCTAACCACTCTGTGATGGGTTATACTTTTAGATTTTGATTGTTGTAACAATTCCCTCGCGTAAAAATCTCTGTAAATTTGAGGCTATATGATGCAGATCAAACTTGTGATTGTGAATAATTGCTGGATCAAACTTGTGATTATGAGTAATTGCTGGACTAAGTTTGCTTGGAGGTGCATAGTCAAATGCAATAGCTCTATGTTGTTTTCCAACATGATGGCTAATGACATTTGAATTCTCTTGACTTCTTATTATGTTAATTTTTTTTTTTAAAATGTAGTTTTGAATCTCATTAGTGAAAATTTTGGCTCCGTCAGTAATTCGATTATGACAAAGTTGAATTTTAACGATCATGGGAAGAATTTTTTTCAACGTCTTGGGAATATTTTGTAGTTGAAATAGAGTATTTCAAGTTAAGCCGAATTAATCGGGTGTGGGTCGGATGCATTGTGAATTTGAATTAATTGGGTGTGGGTATCGAACGTCAGATGAGAAAAAAGAAATTTCATTCAGAACATTTTATATTGTTTAGTTAGAAAAGGCAAAAAAAAAGACCATTTATTTAACCCAAATTTGCATAGTTAGGATATCTCAAATGTGACACATTTCTCATTTCACTAATTTTGTACTAGTTTTCTGCACTTATTATATGGTTTGGGAGCAAGACATCATGGTTACAAGTTATAACAAGTAGCATGAGTTTTTTTTTATATAAAAAAAACGTGGTGTCCGGTTCAGCTCTCTTGCACCTCGACTAATTCCACGTGGATACAACAAGTCAGTTCATAGCATATTTTTGGGTCCAATTACGAGCCACCGATTCATACTTGTGCCTATCAGTCTTGTACATATGTGCAATTTCTGGTACCAATGGATCATCTGGATTTGGATCTGTTAGTAGTGAACATATGGATAGCAAAACCTGCATAAAAAAATAATTATAATTTTTTTTGAGAAATTTAAGTCATACAAGTAAATATATCTATTATTATATCAACAAAAAAGAAAAGAAAAATAAACGGGAATGATAATTGATTGATGATAATATAGAATCTCGAATTATAAACAATGATTAAATTGATGATTCTGAAAGAAAATTCTTAGTTCAGCTTTCTTGACCGATTCATTAATTAAGTTGGTAGAAGAATTTCATACCTGTTAACCTCTTGAAATAATAAACCAATATATATGTATTATATTGAAAGATTTCGATTTTCCAAATTTCTTTCATTCTTGACTAGATGTACTAGGTTCAAACAAATATTTCCATTATTAAAAATCACCTTGGATATGGTGAGAGCAGGACTCCATTGATCTTTAAGAATGTCCAAACAAATATTTCCATTATTATTTATATTTGGATGGAATACTTTGGTCTTGAAAGCCACCTGCCAATATTATCAATGTTAGTTATAATCATTTCTCTGATATTTTGCCCAATACTCCTATTTTTTTTTTCTCTTTGGAGGTGTGTGGCAGAGATAAATACTTATTTATATAATATTATTCATATTAATTTAGCGCAATTGTATACTAAATTGAGGTGAAAATACTTAACAATTAATCATAATTAAGTGATAATATATAGTTATTCAAACAAATATATGACATGTTTTCAGTCATTTGACGTAAACACTGAGTACGAATAAATTTTTTCTGAAATCATAATAAATTTTTATTATGGGGTTTGTTGAGCTTGATGGTTTTTTTTTAAAATTTTTTAAATTTTTTTTATAAATAATCATACCTTGGGGGGTTTGAAAGGATAGTCAGGGGGGAAATGGATGGTCACTTGAAAAACACCACCTGCAAAAGGGCTATCATTTGGCCCAATAATGGTTGCTTGCCAATGAAACATATCCTGAGCCACAGGGCCTGAAAAATAAAATAAAATATTGAAAAATGTTTGAAAATTTCTTATAGACATTTATTATAACATTATGATAGTATCGTGGATTTCAAACTTAAAAAAGTGAAATTTTTAGAATACTATGACAAGTTTTGAAATTCATGACGTTATGTCATAAACTTTAAATTTTAACAAGTGAAGCACCTTGATATTGTCTTGGATTCACAAATGAACCCTTCAGTAAACTTGTCCGTTCTTAGAAAATTAATCTATTGAAAAATAGTTTGTGTTTGAAAATTATTCGTAGTCATCCAAAAATATTGTGGATTTTGAATTTAAACAAGTGAAAAATTCAGAATCCTGTCATGAGTTTTTTAAAATTCATGAATTATGACATTATCATAAATTTTGAACTCTAAAAAGTGAAACTCCTTGACGGTGTCTTGGATTCACCAGAGGATACCTTAGTAAACTTGTCCCTTTCCCATTATGCCAATGTCAGGTATCCATTTTGAAGCGTTACTAATTGGAAATTAAAGTTTCGCTTTAGGGATAAAGCGCTCTTTACTAGAAGGCAACTTCATATGAAGGGTCCAAACTCAAAACATACGATCTAGGATGTAAAAAATATTTACCACTTCACCATAATTTTAATCTCTGAGGGATAACGGATAATAAAATATATATAAAAAATAACAATATTTTTTTTACCTGCACTACATGAAGTAGGAGGGTCTCTTTGCAACTCCCTTAGTTCCTTGTGAATTCTCCTTGATGCCATTAATCCTACTCACTTTTTGGATTCAAATAATTTTTTAAAAAAAAATTAATAATTGAGAAGTTTTTATTGAGAGAAATATCAAGTTGATGAAAGATTTCAAGAAAGGATGCAAATATATATATGCAAGAAAATAAGGAGAAAAAGAATAATTTCTTTTTCAATAATTATTCAGTGACCACTCATTGGTATTCCGTAGATTCTATGGCAAAAGGCAATTTGTAAAAAATAAAATAAAATAAAATAAATAAAACATGCACTTTAAAAAGGGACGATAGATGTTTTTTCAAACTTATGAAGAAATAAAAGGAAAAGGAAAAATAATAATATTCTCCGGGTAAGGTCGGTACGAAGGAAAATATTTTCTTGAAAAATATTTTTTAAGAAAATAAGTGATTTTTAAAATTCATTTCAAAGCAAAAATATTATCCTAAAAAAATTTGTATATAATCTTGATAAATACTATGAGAGGTGAGAGCCGGGGCGGGGGATGTGGAGTGGTGGAGATAGGGGTTATTGGGTAGGGGTAAAGATGTGGTGTGTTGAAGATCGTAAGGACACAATTAATTTGAAATATCACTTGTAAAACCTGTTTTTTTATACTTTCACTAGAAAAGCCATTTTTTTCGTTATTAAGAAACTTCTTTTTCTTGAGAAAATATTTTTTCAAAAATTTTAATCAATTGAACATGAAAAAATTGAATATTTTCCTCCATACCGAACACACCCTAGCTTTTCTCCACTTCCCAAAATATATACTTTTTAAATTTGAAAAGAATAAAATTAAACTTTGCAGCAATTTCTAGTTCTTTCATTTATGTGTCATAATATAATCTCAACTTATTGTAAAGAATATTCTTAATGTATATGTTCATGGTATTTCCTATCTTGTTAGAATGATATTCTTATGACACTAATTTATTAGTTGGATACTTAAATCTTGTTTTGTGGGGATAATAATGAAAGCTGAGGTATGATTTGAAGTTTATAAGTTTTGAATTTATCAATTGAATGTAGTTTATTTTAGTTATTGAGTTCAGAATTAAATATTTATACATATTTGATAAATTTTTGAATACAAATATAAGGTTTAAGAAAAAATTATTGAGTTCATTTGAATCAGTACCTAATATTATAACTTCGACCCTAAATACAAGAATTATTTATGTAATGAATGATAAATAGATATTGTTTTGCGGAAAATAATAATGAAAGAGTTGTTATGAGGTCAGAGGATTATTTATGTGTATTCTATATTTACTTATTGAAAAAAGGGAAAATTGTGCATTATAGTAAACTATTAATTCAAAATAAATGCTATAGCTACAATTTCATTTAATTCCATTTGTAGCAAACACATTGACATTCTCCTCTCTCTCCTGAATCTCTCTCGCCACTCTCACTCTCTCCCTCGCCTCTCTCACTTTATACAAACACAAATGTATAAATTGTGTTTGTGTTTGTATTAAGCGAGAGAAATTGTATATACAAATACATATATATCCATCTTATACACTTATAATTATACAAATACAAATCTTTCGTGTCCAGTTCTCTTTTGCCTTTCTCTCAAATACAAATCTTCCGTGTCCAGTTCTCTTTTGCCTTTCTCTCACTATCGCTTTATACAAACACAAATTATACAAAATACAATGTATAATTTGTGTTTGTATATATAATTTGTGTTTGTATAAAGCACGAGAGAGATTTGATATACAAATACAAATGATTCAATTGTATACGAATTCAAATTTTATGCAGATATACAAACACAATCGTTGATACATATACATAGTAGTTACATATATACAATTATCTAACCAATATACACATACAATTCACTTCTCTCCACTCTCTGGCCTCTCTCGCTCGCCTCTCCTCTTTTTCTCCCAATCTCGCTCGCCATTCTAGCTTCATAGCAAACATAATTTGGCTATGGAGCGCAAATAACAAAACTGTAGCTATAGAACACTAATATGATTTTTATCTTTGCTATTCCTAAAATTTACTCTGGAAAAAAAAATAGTTTTTGGGCCTAGTACCATGCTGGTTAATTAGATGGTCCATTAATTAGTTCAACTATTAATTCTAGTGTTGTCTATAAATATATCATTATGAGTATTGAAAACACACATACTAAAACCTAGAAACGGCTAGGATTAGATTTAAAACCTAGAGCTATCAATATGGGCTGGCCCACTCCATCCGGGCTAACCCATACAGACTTTGAGATTTGACAGGCCAGGCCGGGCTGACCCATTTTTTTGTGGGTCGAAAAATGGTAAGCCCAGCCCACAAGTACGTGGGCTACAGGCTGTGCCGGGTCAGCCCACTTTTTAAAAAAGTATATTTTTAAATCAAATTATAATTTAAATATATTATCATAAATATTGACAAGACAATATTACATGGGGTTAGAGTGCCTACTTGTTAATCTAATCCACAAATAAAATTATCTTTATAATATTTATTAAGTTCGATTTCAAGTAAAAGTATAAATAGCTAAATAAAAATATTAACCTAATTGTTTCCAATGATCATAATAAAACACAATAAATATGACAATATTCCATAGGCTACAACCTACGTAGTGATTCTCTAGAAATTTTAGGGAATTTTTATTTTATGTAGTACATATTTTATAAAAATAATTTGTATTTAAATTTTAATATTGAAAACTTTAAATAGATTTTGAGTTTGGACTCTTGTTATTTTTAATACTCTATTTTATTTTTATTTGGCCCACGGGCCGGCCCTACCCATATTTCTCAAGTCCCACAAATCAGCAAGCTTATTCAGGCCGGGCTAAAAAGCTCTTTTCTTAAATGGGCTTCAAAAATCTTAGCCCAGCCCTATCAAATCACGGGTTAGGCCAAGCCGGCCCAACGGGCCTAGCCCATATTGACGGCTCTACTAAAACCCATATCCTTCCAGAGCATCCTCTTTAAACTCCCACTTAATTTTTTATATGTTTTTAAAAATATTATATATTTGTTAATTATTATAACTCATAGTATTTTTTTAAAGTAATTTTCACATAATATATGTTACTCCATTTATCCCAATTTATGTGGCATATATAAATTTCGAAAGTCAACCAAAATTTTTTTATCTTTTTTTTATAGATAATTTAAATTGTTAATTATTGTGACTTACAATACTTTTTATGTTCACATAATATATGTTACTCTCTTTGTCACAATTTATGTGACACAAATAAAATTTTGAGAATCAACCAAAATTCTTATAACATTTTTGTATTTAATTATTGTGATTTATAGTACTTTTTATGTAATTTTTACATAATATATGTTACTTCCTTTATTCCAATTTATGTGATATAGGTGAAATTTCGGACAAATTTTTCATATGTTATTATTATGAGTGTTGAAAGATGCGTACTAAAAACGTAGAATCGATTAATGTTAGAATTAACTTTTTACATCAATTAAAAGAACTTAGAAAAAATTCATCCTTTTCGTGAAAATTCTCGACAATCACAGAAGGTCATTCATTTTATAACGATTTTCGATAAATCATGATTGGTACAGCTTCACTTTCATAAGGGAACAAATCTATAATTAAATTTAGCAATCTTTAAAAAGGAAGATATAATCCCAACTTTCATTAAATATATACAATGAACCTTAGGCAAGGGAGAATCTAATATAGTAACCAATGAGTGGCAATCAAGTTTGCCACTTTGTGCCATGTTTGTAAAGATCACATTCCTTTTTTTTTTAAAAATAATATTAAATTTTCAAAGAAAAAACAAACAAATCAGAGACAACTGTAGAATTATTATTATTATTATTTATTTATTTTGAGGAAAAAAATAACCAAGGAGTGGATCACCATTCACCTCTATAAAATGGGAATATATATATCTATTTCCAACTTCATAAAGAGAATATTCCTTTTTTCCTTAAAAAAAAAAAAAGATGGAACAATTTAATGGAAACTCAAAGAGTTGCTTCATAATCAGGCCAAGTTAGAAAACACAAAAACTCCAGCTCATCCAGTAGGCGGAACTAAGATTTGAAGTTTATGAATTTTTATATCAATCTCAAATTATATATATATATATAACCTTTACTTGTTTTTTAATGTTGGTAGGAGGTAACATGTATTCAATAAAATAGCCAGATATGCGCAAGTAACCCTAATAACACCATCTCCCACAAGTGAGGTTAGGGTGTACATAGACCTTACTCCATCTTTGAGGTAGAGAGGTTGTTTCTAATAAACCTCGGCTTTTTTAGAACATGGTTTGAAAAAAAATGCATAAGTAAAAAATTATGATAAAAATATTGACTCTAAAAATATTAAAGATAATCGAATTAAAAAAAACAACAGTGAAAAATAAAAATCTTTTAACAAACCATTTTGAAGCAATAGTTAGCTAAACAAACAAAAACAACAACATACCCAGTTTAATCCCATATGTGAGGTCTGCAGAGGGTCCACTACCTCGTGGAGGCAGATAAACTGTTTCCGAGAGACACTCACAAGTTGAGCTAAACAAATTCCCTTAAAAAGAACATTTCAAGGCAACTAAAAGGTTAAAATGAGATGCAAAACAAGAAAACACAAAGAAGCCCAACATTCCAAAAAGAATTTGTTTTCCTAACTGGGGATCATTCAGTTGTTAATACATAAACCAAATCAAAACAAAGGACACACTAGAGTGGCCTACAAGGTGAACAACAATTACACAGAAAAACCAAGCCACCTGAAACACTTTTCAAGAGATTGTTAGTAGTTCCGAATAAGACAGAAGAGGACCTCCTACTTCCTCCGAGACAAAGGGATATAAGGGGGGGGGGATGTTACAATGGGAATTATGATGAGCCATATCGTTGGACCTACAGTTGATCACAATATCGAGCAGGCCTTCTGAGATTTCCCCTTCTTTTTCTTTGTCTTGGGAGGCTGGAGGACGACCTTAATGGCAGCATCAAAGACTGCTTTCACATTCTGCAACAAGGACACATTCAACCAAATGCTTCAATAAAAACTACTTGAAAAGATATACGGTGCAAGAAATATAGAGGCTGTAGGGGAAACATACCTGTTGTGTTTTTGAACTACATTCAACGTAAGATGGTGCACCAATCGTTTTCCTTAGCTCCTCACCCTTAATGGTTAAGATAAGAGATATCAAATGAAAATGGACAAAACTATCAAAAAATCATCCTCCCTCGGATAAAATCAAAAAGAGGAAGAGTGCTAGTTATCCTTACCTGAGCAGTAGTAATCGGCACAGCACCAGGATGGTCTACGAAAAATTGTTTATCATCCCGAAGATCTGAGTACAATACAGGAGGTAAAGTAGGCTAATTAGGCTTTGATAATCGGAAACCAACAATAGTAAACATATAAAACAGCTGAATAAACACACTGATAGATGTCAGCAGCAGAAGATGAAATACAGATTGTAAGGAGAAACTGTATTGTTGCACGATTTCACATGTTATAATGAGTAAACGCATCGTTATTCAACAGAAGTTTGACAACCAAGCTTTTCACATTCAAAAGAGATAAATTTTCTAATTATACTAACGCATCCTTGTATAGGTACCTACAAAGAAAATCCATTCGTTCAACATCAAAGAGGCACTAACAAGAAAAGAAATAAAGATGGGAACAAATACACATTTACCAGCCACTAACCATTCCACAACTTCAATGCCTACATGGCCCACCATCCTGTTCTATTAGATCTTCAGCAGTTTCATAAAATCTATTCTCTTAACTGGGAAAAAAGTTCTGTTTACTAGGAGAACAGCAGAAATCTCAACACTGTTCTACCAGTAACAACCTAAGAACAATCAAGTTAGGCTATCTGTACTACGCTAGCCTTATAGAGCCAATGCCATTTAGCACTAACGTATCTTCTTTTGATCATTGAGAATTTATAAGTACAAACAAATACGAAGATTGCAGACACTACAGATCATCACCTCATGCACCTATGAAACAAACCACAGATTAGATCGTGTTTAAATGAAAGCCTCACCAAGTTTTGTTCCAACAAGTACTATTGGGACACCAGGAGCATAGTGCTTCAACTCAGGAATCCACTGGAAACAATCAAATCAACATAGTAAATTTTTCATGTGCCGATAATGAATAGAAAGAATTGTAAATGAAGAGAAAAAACATAATATAACACTCACCTTCTTGGAGACATTCTCATAGCTGGCTTTACTAATGAGAGAGAATGCCAAAATGAAAACATCGGCCCCACGGTAACTCAGAGGTCTTAATCTATTGTAGTCCTCCTGTCCTGTTATTCATTTAATGAAGTCAGACTCATACAATTTGGACAGCATATAGTTGGCATTATTATAGGTATATGTAACAGTTATCAGAAGATTCAAGCAATAAATGTCGAGTAAATAAATAATTACCAGCAGTATCCCACAACCCTAGGTTGACAGTGGCTCCATTGACAACCACATTTGCACTGAAATTGTCGAACACAGTGGGCACATAATCCTGTCAAACAATTACATGAATGAGGGAAAAGCAAGAGACGTTAAATTCTTTTATTCTGATAAGTTGCGATTGATGTTAAATTCGGGAAAGATGAAAGGAATCTTCTCAGAATATACAAAAATTCTGTGAAGCACTGTAATTCTAACCAAAATTAAAAAAGCAAAGATTCAGTGCATGTGAAGTGAATTAACTTTTATCCTCAAAACCACCAAAGATGTAACTGCAGCAAAGAGCAAGCACCAAACGGTAAGATATAAATATCACCAAGTTCATATTGAAGTAAATTCAATGTCTTCTCTTCCTTACCTTTAATGCTAATTATCACAACTTGATTTAAGAGGAAAACGTGATGAATTTGTTAAAAGACATAACTCAATATGCTTCTAAATGTAGCATAAAACAAACAAACATGTAAGCCAAGAAATATTTGTGTTAGAATATCGAAAAAGGTACAATTTAGCGCACAACAAGATATTAAAGCAACAGATCACGTAAAGTTGTAAGCCAGGCAATTTATCCAAAAGATTGTAACAGGGTGGGTCACATTAGCTCCCGGCAGATATTAAGCAAACATGTCTGGCTATTAAGTGGAGAAGGGTGGGCAGCCCATCATCAATCGAGCTTCGAGGATGGAAATACAAAAGAATCATGTGATCCAAGAAATTTTTCTGAAGGATCAAAACAACATACAAAAAGATCACGTGAACAAGGAAATTTGTCCAAAAGATCAACAAAAGCCTACAACAAGATATTAGTACAGATAGACCTTCAATAAGCAAACAAATCAAAACGCACAACAAGAACCTGTTGACATGCCTAAGCAAAAAAGCTGACACATGCATAACTTCTTTTAAACGGGCTAAAAAGAAATTTACGTGATTGTTATCAATATATATATTCATGAGCAAGTCCTGAAAAGAATCAAATAAAGCATATCGCAAAAATGAATTAGCAGTGAAAATAGGCAAGAGGGTGAAGACAATTATACAACGTCCTTCCCTGTCCCACTCTCAAATCCTCCACATTGACAGAGGTATTTACACATTATTGCCACCACAGTACTACATTTACGGCTGACAACAAGAGAATAAAAAGAAAAACAAAGGAAGAGAAGAAATGATTTCCTTAAAAGAAAATGGTACTCTAAGGAAAATGTTTTCAGAAAAAATGTTTGATTCGCCAAAGTACCACTGCTACCAGGGCTTACATCATCCTATCACCTACTAGCTGCATGAGTTATATACCTACTACTTCTATTGATGGAAAGACCGAAGCACATCTCCCGATAGCTTTGACTGCCAGAGGTTGCACTTTGGAAATCATTTTCCAGGTTTGATGTAAAAGCAGGAGACATACAGCAATTACAAGCAGGGGCACAGCTAGGGGGGGGGGGGGGAAGGGGGTTCATCCGAATCCCTTGGCCTGAAAATTGTCAACTTTTAATTTTTACATATATACGTTAGATGTCGAACTCCCTTGTGAAAAACCTACTTCCGCTACTGATCACAAAAGGTACACAAATAGTCTTGCTTGACAATAATGTATAAGAGTTCCTCAACAAAATGACATCTTTTTCCTCAATATTTTCAGCAAATCAATCTAACCAAACATGAGAAAGAACAAAAAAAGCATTTCCCCTCATACCAAACACACCCTCCTCAAAACAAAAATTTAACAGCATGAAGTAAAAGGGGTTGATGAACAAACCGTAGGGAAAGTATTGCTGGTGTAAGAAATCAAAAGACAAGTCTTTCCAACAGCACCATCACCCACTGTAACACACTTGATAAACCTGGAAGCACTCATAACTTTTTTCTTGTTTGGGTTAAAAACTAACAATCACCCACTTCTTATCAGATCTTCTTGAGAAGACCTGATCAATAAAACAAACAAAAACGTAGCAATGTGATGCTTCTTGAATTTTTCAGTTCCTTTCAATGACCCATCTGCAAAAATGGCAAAAACCCACAAAAAGTTTGATTATTTAGAGGAAAACCCAAGCCCAAAATTGGAAAAAAAATGGTGAAATCAAAAGGGGGAGAATGGAATTTTGGGGAAAAGGGAAAATGGGTGTGTGTGTAAATTTAGATCTAGAGAGAGAGAAAAAATTAGAGGTAAAGAGAGAGAAAAGGAAAACCCATTAAACTGTTTGTAAAATTATTGTGAGTACCTTTTTTCTTGCCGGAAAATACTGCGGTTGAATCGTTCGCTGCCTGAAAAAAAATACTCTGTTTTTTCTCTTTCTCTGTGTGTGTCTGTCAGCCAACGAAGAAGAAGAGCTGAGACTCTTTTTGTATTTGCTTATGATTGGCCTTTTTTTCTCTTTTCACGCTTTTCTTAGGGGTAGAAATGTCATTTTGGTATTTGATAATGGCGAAAAACGCATTTGAACTGTCACTAATTTGCGAGTTTCACGTCTTAACTAGTTGTTGTTCTCTTTTTAGAAAAAAAAAATAGATGATGCTAGTTCAGGTAAAAAAAGGAATAACAGATAGTTGGTCTAGACAACTTCAAGGTGTTTTAATACATATATGGTGATAATTTAGGTAAAAAAAAAATGAAAATAATGGATAGTTGGCATACAACTTTGAGATGTGTTTTCATACTAGATGGTAATAGTTCAAATAAAAAAAAAAGAAAAACAATGGATAGTTGGTCTAGACAACATTGAAGTGTATTTTAATACGTAGATGGTGATGGTGATAGTTCAAGTAGAAAAAGAGAAGAACGATTGGTTAGTCTAAACAACTACATAGATGGTAATAATTCAAGTAGAAAAAAAAATAACAGATAGTTGGCCTACGCAACTTGAAGGTGTGTTATATAATACATTGATGGTGATAGTTCAAAATAGTAAAAGGGAACAACGGATAATTGATTTAGACCACTTCAAGGGGTTTTATAGTATATAGATGATGGTAGTTTAAATAGTAAAAGGGAACAACAAATAGTTGGTCTAGACAACTTCAAGATGTGTTATAATATATAGATAGTGATAGTTTAAATAGGTAAAAAGGAACAACGCATAGTTGATCTAAATAACTTTGAGGTGTGTTATAATACATAGATGGTAATACTTTAGCTAATTTTCCATGTTTAATTAGTCAAATAGAAAATGAATTCTCAGATGAGGAAGAACAAATTTCATAAGCTATATTTAATTTCAAGCTCGTTATCTCATCTTCATCTCCACCCTCATCTCGTGACCACCCACGCCTCACTCCATCATGTTTTCATTGAATTTTCTAGATTCATATTATATACACTCTTACGATAATATTTTGTTATATACTTACCAAACAATAGTAATAACAATGTAATCGATATGATTTCACAAATAGAATTTAAAAAGAAAAAAATATATGCAAATTTTATCCCAAAGATATTATTCTAGTATTTTCCTTATATTAGCTACTTATTATTTATTAATCATATATAGGGATTGAAAAGTAATTATTCATAAAATTTAAGCGATTGTGGGAGTGTTGATTTGAGTAAGAGCTTGGGAGGAATTTTTTGGTACTTGAAAAAAAATCTTTATTGCAAATACTCTCTTCGTACAATAATAATTATCCATTATATTATTTTGGAATGTGCAATAATATTTGTCCACTTTATGAAATCAATTGATAATTTTACATTTAGTTCCTAATTTACCCTTATCATTAATTACAGTCATTTCTCTATTACAGTTTTCAAGACATTGTATTTATTATATTTAAAGAGTAATATAGTAAAATTACCCTTCTATTTATAATTTCTTAAAAAATGTGCAAAGTCAATAATGAACAATTATTGTTAGACAGAGGGAGTAATATACTCATTCCGATTTGATTTATGCATCAAAATTTGAATTAGTGTGTAGTTTAAGAAAAAAATAATTTGAAAATTTTGTAATTATAAATATGTAATATTAATATTTATGTGATTATAAAAATTTCTCATTTAGTGCAACATTAAAAGTCTAATTCTTTTTTTGAACGAATGAAAAAAAAATATTACCACATAAATTAAAATAAATTCAAACTAGTCGAACTTGTGATATTTCGGGATTGCATGCAATAAATTGTATCTTCACATGAAAGTGTCAACTAAATTAAAGAGAATCTTGCCAACCATTGCTTTTAAGAGACAATTGATATTTATAAATACCGACGAAGCTTGTGACGGAATGAATAAGATTTTTTATTTATTTTTAATTAGAGTTTTGGGGTTTGGATCTTCGATATGAAAAAATCTTCCTCTTTAAATGAATCTCATGCAATATAAAGTCGAATTAATCGAGGAACCCTTTCTTCTTAAATGGACCGTATGCGGTATAGATCTGAATTTATTCGAACGCATTCCCCCGAACCTTATGCGAATGCGTGACAAAAATAGTATTTATAAATAACTTTCATTTCATGTGATCATAGATTTGATTTGATTTCTTTGCAACACCTTCAAAATTGGTATAATATTGCATTTGTTAATTGGCCATTGCTCATTATTAAAGGTATGACATGATCAAATTATCCTAAGTAACTATTTCTCATTTTATATTTCATACGTTTGCTATTTGATTTTAAAATAAAGTGATAAATTTATTTAAAATAAAGTTTAAAAAATTTGTGGTAAAATGGGTCCCAAAGAATTTTGGTGGGGTCAATTAGTCAATTACAGCCAACTATCATCTCAATCTGAGCTCATTGTATCCATAATTGTGTGGATAATAACAATAAATATGACAAATTGGCTGCTAAGAATGGAAAAAACGAACATATCTTAGTGGCAAATTGACATTTATTGACATTTGGCTCCTAAAAGTAGATAAGATTCTGTTCATCTGTGGGGACACGTAAAATTTAGCTCGGAAATTTTAATAGTTCAGTTAGTTGATGATAAAACTTTGGAGATGGATGATAATATGAAAAAATAAAATTAATTGTTATAATTTTTAAGGGTGATTGACAAAGGCGAACCCACCCTTATAGCTGAGGGTGCACGTGCACCCATTAACTTTAGAAAAATCCATGTGTATATATGTATATATGTATATCTATCTTGAAAAATTGATAAAAATTAGAACATAATTAACAGTGCACCCATGAGGAGCATATAATTGTCATTGTGTTGTTGGTATAAACTAGAGGATCCATCCACAATACCTGGGTTCGAATCTAGCTAGAGTGTTATGTTTTTTATTTTTGAGCTCATATTTGAGCTAAGATAATATTGGTGCACTTGAAGTCTTCAAATCCTGAGTTCGCCTCTGGTGATTGAGTTGATGCATCAGGTTGTATGAAGTCACATCGAAGACATTTTATGTGATTTGTGAGATATTGCATATGATCGGGCTGACTCTGTGCTTAAAGAAATAAGGCATATGCCTTAGGCCCCTAATTTTTTTTTACTGATAATATATTATGTGTTCAATTTTTATATAGAAAAATTGATTATTTATGATAAAAAGTATATTTAAAAAAATTATTATTATATTCTCTTTAATCTCATTTAAATAGAAGAAATTGAGTAAACTTTATTTTATTTTCTTATACTCTCTCTCTCTGACACTATTTTATTGTTTTTAACTCCTTTTATACTCTCCTTCAACTTTTCGATAAGTTAGAGTAATACTTTGTCAAAAATATGAATGAATAGTCAAAAAGTGTTGAACAAAGTGAATTGTAAATTCCTTTTCTATTTTTTCTTAAATTTTCAAGCATTACAACAAGCATAATTATGTGGGTATATCAAGTTATTAACTTCTTAAATCATATTCTTGATTTTAACTCTTATCTTTATATAAAGAAATTTGTCAACTTTTTACTTAAAGAGTTATGTTGAAAATTAATATAATTATTGTCTCAGTGAAAGAATGTTTTTCAACGCTGAATAGATAAAATCTTATCTAAAACTTATAATTGAAAAAAAAATCGAAGAAATCATTTATAAGAAATATTAAGTAATAATTTGCATTTAAAAGTGTAAGAATTCTTTTTAAAAAATAAATACATATGAAGTTTATTTAGATTTTAGGCCTCTAATTAAGATTTCGCTTTAGGTCTCCGATTACGTTGAGCCGCCCCTGCATATGATTTAATTTATCCGGTGCACACTTAAAGGATAGTTGTTGCGAGTTTTCTCAAGGGTTTCCAATTTATTTATTTTTTGACTATTTACCTCTTTATTAGAGGCATTTCAGAAATATTTGGGATAGAGTAAATAACTCTTTTTTTCTTATTTTTGGATAATGAAACAAAGATTATTCGAAAACTAGTACGCGATCTTCATTAACCCTTTTTTAAAAATGATGAACAATTTTTTATTTTTGACTTCAAAATTCTTCTTTAAAGAAAAAATTCAAAATATTATTTTGTATTCATATAAATTACGACCGATTTGAGATCAAGACCTTGTTGTTAGTTACTAATAACTCATATATATATCAAACGATAAATAATTTAAGCATCGACTGTTTTAATAATAATCTTCGCCTTTACACTTTGATGTTTTTATTGTTTAGTTGTTTGTTTAATCATTTTAGTTATATGAATATAACGACGTCAACCATACAATGACTATTTTATTTTTTTATCAGACATCATTTTAAAAAGAAAGACACAATCTTTCCAAGATAATGCAAGGAACAAAAAATTAAAATATAAAAAACTTAATTCACAATTAAATTTTAGGAAAATGTCATAATAAGATGAATGTCTACTAAAAGAAAGCTAAATGACAAATATTTATAAATACATAAAGAATTTTATCTTTGTCATGTCTAATTGAGTTTCTTGAAACATCATCTAAGCCCAAATTAACTTATTGAAAACACTGAGGACAGAAAATATGAGAATAATATAAATTTAAACACTTCTAACATTTAAATAAAATAAATAGAAAATTTGTGGTTGCAATAGTTAATGCACTCCTAATTAGTAACACCTTTCTTTTTCTTAATTTAATTTGTAATAATTTTTGTGTTTCTAATTAAGCTGTATTTAAAGAAATTTATTAAAGAGTACTATTTGAGTTTTTAAAATATAATGAATGAACAAAATTAAAGGAAGAAAAATACTCTATCTATTTTTATTAGATATCAACATTATTAAAATGATTGTCCCAAAATATTTGTCATTTTATAAAATCAAATTAAAATTAATTTATTTTTCATTTTACCCTTAAAATTAGCTATTTAGTAAAAAAAATTCTTCTTGTTTATGATTTCTTAAAGAAATTGTAAAAGAGAAATGTGAAATTAATATGGGACGAATAGAATAAACAATATCAACAAAAAGATTATTAGACACCTCACCTTACACATTTTTCTTAAAATGAAGGAAATGAAAGGAAAAAAAAATGAAGATCATCATATATTAAAAATATAATTGAAAATGAACCCTTATATAAATTTGATTACAAAATATTTAAAACAATTTCATATAAATAATAGGCTAAATAATATAGTTTTATTTATCTAAATTATCCAATATTGTTTTTTGTGCAAACCCTGTCAAATTAAATGTTATAGTTTATCACGGTTAATATCATTTTTGTATTTTTACAACTAATTGACTAATAATCACTATATTAATTACAATAATAATCTTGGTACCATATTTCATAATTACACATAAATATATATGAAATTGATAAATTAAGAATTGATTGACATGAAATGAATGGTGAAGTAGTATAAATAAAAAAAGACATACTAATAGAAAAGAAAATAAGGTAAACAATACATACTTTCTTCTAATTGATTTCGCTTGACAAATAACTTCGCAATCTTCATTAGATTCCCAAATTTTCAAAACAATAAAATTAATGACTCAAAATTCTAATTGCCACTAATATTGTTTTTCAAAAGGACAACATCAAAAATTGTGTTTCAACATAAATTTGACATAAATATTTCAGTTGATTTTGCTTTTATGACTATTTTAATTTTGTTTCTTTCTTTTTCTCTAACACAAATTTTTATTCTCAAAACGGATGATAGGCAAATGAAAATAAGAGGAAAAATTTCACGAAATATCAATTATCTTACTTTGTCAAACTTGATGTTAATAGAGAAAAAAGATAACAATTAAGATAATCAATCACTTCTATTTCAAAATTACTACAATATGTCACATCATATACAAATTGTCTACTCTCTTCAATTACTCACTTTCATCTTGACCCTTAGTCTTCATCTGTTTATTGTTATATATATATATATATATATATATAGATATAGATTAAAAGTAAAAATTTGAAAAGTGTAATTCATGAATAATTATTCATTGTAAAAAGTTAAATAATAATGAGAAAAATATTTTAAATATGTTGTTATTTCATAATTAAAAGAAGGTTAAAAAAAGAGAGAATAAATAAATAAATTTATTAAGAGTAGAAATTAGAGATGTGTAAGTTATGAATAATTACTTGGCATGTGAGGAGTCTTTGTTATAAATGTTTCTAAATTAATAAAATATTTATTTGTACTAAATTAAGTAATTCACTTTTACAATAAAATAATTAAATTAAATAAGAAAAAAAAGGCAAAAAAAGGAGAAAAAAGATAAATACAAATAGAGGCCATAGAGAGGTGTCACATCACATAGTCTATGTTTCTCCTTCATATTATATATAGATTCATTGCTTTTATACGTGTTGCAATAACCACAACTAAAAAAGGAAAATTTGTTGCAATAACATAATACATTATACATGCATCGAATATTTATATTAAACCATGATATATATTTATACATATAAATTTCTCATTTAGTTATGATTAATTATCTATATTCTTATAATTTTTTGTACACGTCGATGAAAATTTTGTATCTGCCAAAATATGAGTTCCTAACTTCACTTAATAAAGAAAATCCTATTTGTCAGAAGTTTTCTTTTTTAATTTCATCCTATATTTGATGTATTTAATTTGAAATATTTAATTGATTTGAATATGTACCTCTTAAAATTTATTAAAAAGGAAGTGCTCCCTCCCAAAATATATAGCTACATTAAATTGACATTTCGAGCAGGGGTAGAGCTAGCATGTCGATCATAGATTCAATAAAATTTAATAACTTTTATGTTATCTGTATTTATACTTTTTAAAAGAACTTATTTAATATGTATAAATAATTTATTAAGAATCTAATCATTTTACTTATTTTTAAGAATAAAAATTTTATGAATTCAAAATTCTAGTTCCGGCTTCTGAATGACTTATGATTTGTACTCTAAATGAGCTATCATTGAATTGACAAATGAAACCAACTTAATAACAAGATATAGCTATCAATAAATGTGAAGTGTTGTTCTTTGTTGGAATTGTCTCTCTATATATGTCCACCTTGGTCTATTTATGGTTATATATGGATGTAGGGTTATTTGTTGAGTTGTCAATAACTTTAGTCCATGTTCTCTATTGGTGAAAATATATGAGATGTGGACTATTTGATTAGATATGTGACAAGCATAAAGAGGATTACAATCAAGTATCGATTCAGTCAACGTCAGTCAGATCAAAAACTTGTTTAATTATTCGAAAATTAATTTTTGAATTTGAACAAGTTCATGTCTGGAATGATCTATTTGTGAAGATACACTGTACATTATATTCTTGTTTAGAACAAAAATAGTAGAGTTTAAGTTTTATATACTGATAATATAAATAGTTTGTGTACTATTAATCAATTCCAACATACTATCTCAAGCTTCAATTCCTCCATGAATGTACGTATAATATAACATGACATGACTCGTACAGTTTACACCTCCATTAGATCAAATGATTGCTGATAGTCGTATTTTAAAAGAAACCGAACTAACCAAAACAGCGACAGTGTTGCAGTTTCCGCGTCTAGAGACCTTTAAAGCTGTCTGTTTTATCAAGTCTTGAAGTGCCTGAGCTCGAAGACTCTCCCATTGCATCAGGAGAAGATGCTGCACGTCGTTCCTGCTTCAATGAAGTTGGCAATCCTGAGACCTCCTGAAGAAAGTTGAATCAAAGCAAAACAATACTTAGGACCAATTACAACAACTTTATCGCGAGTGCACAAGTGATCCTTTCAGACTATTTACGATGTTTCTTAAAAAGTAAAGTGTAAATATGACCAGAAAAAACTATTTGAGACGACAAATCGCCAGCTGAAATTCAAAAAACAAGCAAAATATATCATATGTTTCTCAAAATATGAGCAGATCCACAACTAAATAGAAGGGCAGCCCGGTGTACAAAGAATCCCGCGTTAGCAGGGTCAGGAGAAGGGCCGCACCCCCAAGGGATGTGATGTAGACATCCTACCCTAATGCAAGCATTTAATGACTGATTCTACGGCTTGAACTCGTGACCTATAGGTCACACGGAAGCAACTTTACCATTGCTCCAAGATCCACAATTCTGGTGTTAAATCAAGTCCAGTTGCTGTGGTATCAGAAGCCTTGGGTATCGAAGAAATAAATTAGGTCCTGCACTCAAACTTTCCTCTTCAATGTCCAGAGAATTCATAGTTCGAATCTCAAGCTGGAGGTATGTATGCATTAACGAACAGTTGTATCACATTTGGAGTATACAAATTCTTTTTGATAAGAAAAATAATTTTATAAGTGAAGGAAAAATATCCTATATAGAAGTAGTATACCAAAAAGTAGAAAATCTACAACGTAATATGATTAGCTAGTTTAGTGGCTTTAAGAAAGAAAAGTAAATGTAACACAGTAACAACTTTCTATTTGGCAAAGCAAAGTTGCTTCGACAGGGGGAGCAGTCGGTATCAATTAATGCCGAGTTGATCCACATATAGTCCTCCCCCCCAAGCACTTTTTCTAAACAAACCAAAGCCAATCCGAATTGATCTCGTAAAATATATGCTACAGAATGAATACCTTTATTTTTCAAATGATTTATATTGTCAAGTACACCCGTTCCAAATTTCAGCCCAATCAAGTGATTGGCGAATGCCAATATATCTCGTGGTAACAAAAAGTTTCCATACTAGAGCTATTTGGACCACCTGATGAATAATATACTGGAAAGATCAATCTCACATGAATTGGTTGAGCTACATTCTCAAAGTTGGACAAATAAAACTGTTGCATAGAGTTACAAATAAAACTGGAGATAATGCACCGGAAAAGATAAAGATAAAAGAGATGAATAAAAACGGAATGCATGAAAAAAAAAAAACAAAGAGTTCTTTCCAACTGTTCGTTTGGGCTCGTGTGCTAGTCAAAGCAGTTGGAATATGGCAACTACAAGGGCATATTTTGTTGGGATGGCTCTGATGTCCTCAAATTTTGGCGGTTAATACGTAACTGTACTCAAGAAATTGTTCCCATGATATCCATAGAGCTAATGAAATTTCAAAAAACGCTTACTTTCAACAAATGTAGTCTCAGATCACAAGGCCGAACTTGATTACCAATGCAGGCCATAACAAAGTTTGAGTATTGAAACAACACATCTGCAGCGGCTTGCTTCTTTTCTTCAACCTGAGTTATACTCGATAGATAAAAAGCTAAGAGCAACAAACTAGAGAAGCAAAAATAGCTAAGGAATTATATGCATACTTGGAAACCAAAGTAAGTTAAAAAATCTATCAGTATGAAAATTAAAGAAAAATGAAAGTAGTGGTGAGGCATTGGTACAGAGTTGCTTCAGCTGCGGATATAGACCAGGCTAAGGGATGGACTTTTGAGTTCATGTCTCTGGGACTCTATTATAAAAAAATTCCGGTATTTCGTCATGAAAGTGTCATATTTAGATTGTTTTTATTAAAGGAAGTCAGAAACTCAGAATAATTTATAGTGTTGGTTTCATGTTTTGAGTCATGGTTACTTTCCTTATTCGGACGAGTAAAATTCACTGATATATACACTGCTTGCTGGTGCGAATCAAGCTTGGAAAAAATCCAAACAAATGCCGCCATATTCAAGGAAATGTTTATCAATACATGAAAACAATCTTTAGGAGGAAAGAAAGCAATCCTATAGGCTATATCTTCCCAAGACCTATATTTTCATCTCAAGTACAGCAAATCAAAGTATTTACGAAAAAAGGGAATACAAACAGTGAAGAAAACATATCAATTAATAAGAAAAGCAGTACATAACATACAGAGAAAAGAAACAATAACAACATCGAAACTAACACGGTGCTTCCAGGCTCCCACCAAGCCTAAATCCACCTAAAAGTGAGTCAAAGCTCAACTAACCTACTAATCTTTACCCTAATCCACGACCTCCATATCATCATATCTTAAGATCATCTGAAGTTGTGTCATATCGTATCTAATCACCTCTACGCAATACTCCTTCGGTCTATCTCATTGGATATTAGATATATATTGAATTTCAATAAAAACTTCAAATTACAACAACTATATCAGATTAACCCTTTTTTTCCTCAAACAGTTTCAATTAAAAATTAGAGCAAAAATTTGCTAGCAGTAATCACAAGATTAGAAAAAAAATTAACTAATAAGGATGAAATGGAGAATTTTGTTACCTCATAATCATCTTTCATGGCTGAAATTTGGGTTTCTTCTTCCATCTTCTTTCCCAAATCATCAACCTCTCAATGTTTAATAAATTGTATAGGCATGATTTTCTTTTTATTTATTGTTTTTATTAATATATAATGTATTAGCGTTGCTTGAAAGACATGAGGCCCATTAGCTCAGTTGGTTTGAGCGTCGTGCTGATAATGCGAAGGTCGCAAGTTCGAGACCTGCATCCGCCATGTTTTTTTTTTTTCAGTATCGTGTTGTTTCGGTTTGAAATAATATTCCCTCTGTTGCGATTTTGAGAGTCGAGCAGTTTAATTTTAATTGTGAATTTGAATATAGAATTTTTAAGATGTACAATAATTCAAAATATTTAAAAAACGAACAAAGAAAAACTCGTTTAAATCTCGAAATAGGTCATGTTTCATATAAATTGGGATGAAGGGAATACTATTTTTGATTAATCCTCCAATCACACATCGGATGAATTTAATACCATAATTTAAACTGGGGTAACCCATCCCTTGAATCAAACTTTGGTATTTACCCACCCATAAATAAGTCAAAAGGTACGTATAAGTGAGTTTAACCAACTTATAAGATTGCTAAAAACACCATCAATATGTACAACTATGGTAAACCAACAAAAACAAGACATCAAATACAGAGCCAATTGCCAAAACTCAAATTTTCTAAGTACACTATATTTCACATTGAGAAGCAAGGTCAAGGGTAACTAGCACTAAGTTTAATTTTCTTTTTCACAACAAAAAACACTATAAACCCCACTCCCAGAATCAAATTTCATCTATCTGCATCATTTCTAGATTACCAATTGAACTTGTTGGCCTACAAAGAAAAATAGTCACATCCCTATGATATAAGCACAATTATGAGAACAATAAGATTTGGGCATCTCATCACTTCTTGTCTTCTTTCTGTTCCTTGTCCTCTTGTTCTTCCTTGTTCTCATCATTCTGCTATGATGAAATAGATACAAGTGAGATGTAATGCTAATAAAAACAAAGATATACAACGATGTGTCTCGTTACGTCTACACAAACCCAAAGAAAACATGAGATTCACATTAAAGTGTGTGAGATCATCACTTTCAGCCAACTAATCTGCACAAAAAAAGACCCTTGAATTGCCTTCTAGATACACATTAATACACAGCGCTGTAGGTGTGCCCAGATGTCTCTGGTGCCACAGTTCTTAGATAAACTTTCAAGCTCTAGACTATATTTCTGAAATTCAAGGAGCGTGTCTGTTTTGACATCTGAAAGAGCTAATATTTACCTTATCGTCACCACTAAACAAAGCTGATACATTGATAGAAATCTACAAACAAATTGACCATATAACATGTAAAAGACACATAGATTAGAAATAGACATGGCACTAAACCAAAACTTTAACGACATGCTTTTTAATATAATCTTATCAACCAAATTAACTCACCTCAGACTGGCTTTGTATAGAAGCAAGTAAATCTTCAACTGAAGGGTCATTCAGATCAACACCTGGAATCTGGGTAGCAAACATACCATGAAATGAAAATCAAAGGAGATATGAAGTTTGATACCCATAGGATAAGCAGATACTTTGTGATCATACTAATAGGAGTGTCATTTTTACTCAGCATAGAAAACTTACTGAAGCAAGAATTGATGACACGAGTGATTGGTCTGCCAACAATTTAGTGTCATCTATCTCATCTTTTGAATTGTCCTGTATGGATAATTGAAGAGCTGCAAGCATAAGAAGCAACAGAACATATCAGAAAAGCATAACTTAGCACCTTTGCACGAATGGCTGACATTGTAAGAAGAATTCTGCACAGATACAGCCATTTGTAGCAATTAAAGTTTTGATAGGACTAACCAAGGTCATCTAAGAGGTGATTAACAGTGACTTGTATTTACACCTTTTGCCATTTAAAGATCATTTTGGATGGTATAAAGGATAGCAAGTAGGGTAAAACGGCAGTTCTTCAAAAATATAATACATTTAAACTCTGATAATCTTCTTATTTCAAATGCACTATGCAAAGTGCAAACTATTTAGAAAATGAGAGGGCAATTACGGAACCTCCTCAAGTGTGAGACAGACACATATTATAGAATGTATGTAACAGCAGTCGGTAAAATTCACCATATACTAGAAATCAATTGAAAATGCAAGTAAAAAGAACTTGACATTACCAGTTTCAAAAACTTAGAAAAGTATGTCTATGACCTAATGATATAAGCCAACAAAAGAATTTGGCATGCCAATATAATAACCAACCTAGTAGCAACTCCTGATCTTCAAAATCTGCTTCTGACATGTCTGTGTCTCTTGTAGCAATGTTGGAGGAAGAATCATCCCTCGACATTGCAAGTGCTGGTCGTAACAGGGAAAGATATTTATCCTGTAAGGGATCAATTTATTGTTCAGGAGTTAATTTCATTGGGGAGTAACAAAAGGCCAGACATTATAAAATCTACAAGCTTTAACTCATTCTCTTGAAAGTTTCTATCTCTACAAGTTTCTCTGCTAGGTATGAGAAGATAAAAATAAAATTTTAGAAGACATCATAGTTACATATAAGTGTGCTCCGTGTTTACAGTCTCAATGGTTGAGGGTACTGGCTATTGTCTCCTTATATGTCATTGGGCAATCCTCACCTCGTGAGTTAACTTTTGGGGTAACTTAGGCCCAATATCCCTCTTTCTTCACATGGTTTCAGAACAAGACTCATCTCTATACTTGGTTTCCCAATGCTGGGCCCATCTTATATTGTCCATGCTCCAAATGCCCTAGGCGTGTGGAGGAGAAATGTCAGATTCCCACATTGCATTAAGGATATGGGTAATTGTATCTTTATACTACCGCCTTGGGCAATACTCACCTATGGGCTAACTTTTGGGGTTGTGTTAAAACTCAAGATCTATCTTCTTCACACTCGAGAAAATAAAGGATTCAAGTAACATCAACTACTACTACTTTGTCTCAATCCCAAACAAGTTGAGGTCGAACATATGAATCCTCACTAGCCATGTTTGCTCAACAAAATAAAGGATTCAAGAAATCCCACAAATCAATTTATACATGACCAATAATTGGCTAACAAGACAATCCCTCCTATCCTCTTTCCCCCACCCCCTCAAAAAAAGTAAAAAGACAAACAGTGTATATATATACATGCAAGTTGCGACCTTCCCAAATTTGGGCAATCAATAGGCACCAGGACAATGTGGAACTTAGCACCTCACACATAAGGCTTGGTCTTCCTGACATACTTGGTCGTGTGTAAAATGCCTATTAGAGACTCAAATCTCCATATAGATCCAAGCTCCAATAGCCGTGCAAAATTGGAGACAAGCCTTAATGATTGCCGTAAAGGGCCTATCATTTAACATATATCATGTGCCCACAAGATACAAATGGAACCCCCAAAAATTAAAATGGTAAACAAAAAATTAACATTCGAAAGAAAATCAGTTTCTTCTTTTAATCTACAATTTTTCTAATAACTCAAAAGGTCCTCAGAAATTTCTAAAATAGTGAGACACCAACCAGTAGATCAGCTGCTTTGTTTTCAGTTTCAGACTTTTGGGCACTGATATTTTCAGTCATTGTAACGTCCTGGGAAGTTGACCGCATAGCAGCCTTCTTTGCTGCTGTTGCTTGTCTAGCCCTTTCCTCCTCCATTGAAACTCGAAGTGCCAGAGCAAGCTCAGGATCTAAGTCAGGATCAACACCAAAATCATAGCCAGGCCCTGCACCAGAAGCAACTGCAGCAAATCTACCTCTAGACTCAACATCTCCGGTAAAGATAGGATTCCTGCCAATTTCAGATGAACAACATGATATGTTATGAAGGTTATCTGGTTTAAAGTAAAAGATGGTAAAATATTGCTAACAACCTCCTTAGCTCATCAGAAAGATCCCTAGCCCCAGGAGGGATATGAATAATGTGACTGTTATCATTGTTGTTAACTGCAGCAACTAATGCCTCCAGCTTCTCAGCCTTCCTCCTGTCATCTTCTTGACCAAAATTAACAACATCAAGAGCTACTCCATGCTTATTCAACATTCTTCCAATCATCTCCAAGACCCTCTTGTCTTGTTTAACAGGGCTGAACAAATAGTAAAGGTCAATACAGAGACAAAAAATCAACAGTTGAGGCAGCAACAATTACTCAGGAAAAAGTCATCACCTGCCAGCAAAAAGAATGATCCTTTGCTGCTGCTCTTTGTTTTGCCTATGCTTCAGAGCCAACTGTGCCACCTGGAGTCCAGCAGCCAAATTCATCTCACCACCGATATTTAATCCTGAGAAAGGTAAGAAAAAGCCAATCACATAAGAAATTGAAATAGAACTATTAAAAGGAGATTACTAGACAATATATAGTTAACAAAACATCTGAAGACGACAAGGATATGAGTATCATATAAACATTATTGTCAAGTATACACTGGCTTTAGGAGAATACTAGTAGCTCAGTTGGTTGGCTACCTGAACTTTCACCTTATTGGTGAGAGTTCGATTCTCCACTTGTAATTTCTTCCCCCATTTACCCTTCCCCTACTAAAAAGAAGAAACAAAAGTATACACTGGCTGTGGAAACCCTTTTCTCATCGGGTCAGGATCGATAGCTGTTCGACCTGAGGAAAGTGCAGTCAGATTCAAAATCCCCTATGTCTTGGTCTTTGCCTTAGCTTCGAGGGACAAACACCACATCTACACTGACTTTGAGATTATCTTTCCACAGCCATCTTCTTCAGTTGAATAAAATTAAAGTAATAGGGAGGCAATGGACGTTCTATTGTGATTGCAAGTAGATTAATACAACATATAAATGAGTAGTTAATAACTGAGGAAAGCCAAATTGAGGATCTTACTGACTTTCTATGCAGAAGTTCAAAAAGAAATCCTCAATTTTTTTCCCAATCCTTTAGGCATTACCAGTTCTTTCAGTTCAAGTTTTGGGCTCTTATTTATTACTGTCTTTCCCTCGCCCAATTTGTTGTACTAATATGTTATTACAGATATCACATACCTGCAGGTCTTTATCCTACACCCGTTGTTTCATCCTAAGAAAGTCAGCCTTCTCATTTCGTTTCGTTTTATTTCTTTCAATTGGCTGGCATTTAAAAGCTTCCGCCTCTGCCTTCGCCAAATAAGGGACTAAAAATGCTATCAGACACTGTAGGAACAGGTTATCTTTTATTACATCTTATTAAGCAAAGACACATTTTCATTCTTTCTCTTTTTAAAGATATCACATACCTGCAAATTTTTTGGATAATTTTTAAAAATTTATGAAGGGTATAAGTAGGTTTCATCACAGAAGATGTGGTGATATCAGGAATATTGGTAACCCTCTTATGTAAATCTTCCATTGGAGGACAAAAATGTAATTGCACAAATGGTAAAGAAGGAATAGGCTGGACAGGAAGAAACAAGTGTCTTTAGGCACACGCAAGTGAACACCAACAAATCTAGAGTACTATCTAGAAAAGCAATTCTAGAGTACTAACTAGTAAAATATGGAAAAACCTTTGTCAAGATCCTACAGAAGTGGCACTAGAACCGCATAGAGTCATTACTCAAAACCAATCACTAATCTCCCATACTTGTTCTAGGTATCATAATCTCAAAAAGTTCTAGTAAACCTAGCTTCCATTAAATCTAATGTCAAGATAGCAAGCTGCAAAACCTATAGAAGTGATTTTAATGGCATCTACAGAGTAATAAATTACTACGAAGAAAAGCATAGCCATGCAGAGAAGCTTACCGATAATGCAAGATAACATTTCTCCAAAGTCACTGGTCGGAGTGATTAATACACGAACTCCTTTGCCAGCCATGGTCAATGCTCCGACTGTATTCTCAGGGTTTGCCTGCAAATAGATTAACCAAATCACACAATGGAACAGTCAAGAGTATAAACTCGGTGCTTAGTAAAAGGTAAGAAATTGCTGAAATACACTGTAACGCCATTGGGTCAGCTATTCACGGAAATCCTAAGAAGAGTAAAATGCATGATCAGTAGGTGTGGAGGATCACTGCACCCACTATTTAGTGATAGTTCACAAACATCCTATAAGTAAATATTTTTAGGAAAATCTTCGACTATATTCACATCAGTGTTGTCAAAAGCTCATTTGAGGCACACTTAAGCCCAGAAGCTAGATGCAAAACATGTTGAGCTTACTGCATCAAATCACCTATGGCGGGGGTCTCATTACCCATGGCTCCCTCTTGAAGAGAATATCACTAACCAGTAACTATTTCAGTTAGTAGTACTTTTGTCAATTCAACAACAACAACATACCCAGGTTGGGTCTGAAGAGGTAGAGTGTATGCGGACCTTACCCCTACCTCATGGAGATAGAGAGGTTGTTTCCAAAAGACCCAGCTCAAAACAAATAACAAGGCTGTTTAAAAAAGACAATATAGAGGTAAACCAAGGCATATCAAATAATGGAGAAAGCGTAACATACCATACAGAGCAGAATAATGCGATAAATGAAGCACAAGAAACAACAGGTAATGGTAGTAATTGGACAACACAAAACTACGAGAATAATGCTAATCAGTGGCAAATTCAGATTTCTAGAACATGGATGAACCACTAAAAAATGGGAATTGATCTCCCGTCCTCAAGGTAAAATACTCAACCTTCAACCAACTGCACCAATTAAAATTTTTATAACATGGGTACCAACAGATAATATTATACCAATTTTTTGGAAAATATAAATACATGAAATTACCTAGTTTTACGGAGAGACCACGGGTTCAAGTGCCCCAAAATTTAGGCTATAAATTCCCCATTGATGCTAATACTATCCACCAAACAAGCCTACCTCACAGGAGAGCGAGACAAAACTGATATACTTTTTCGTCAGTTCATTTTCACAAATTAATTGCTGTATATATTTCTAGTTATTGTTCTTGAATTAGGGTCTATCGGAAATAGTCTCTTGCAGTTGTTGTTCTTGAATTACATATATACTTTTTATAATTTCTACATTTGCCCTTTCTTTCATTAAACTCTACACTATACTTGGTCCTTTTTTTAAAGTTCACTTCTCGTTTTGATAACACTGATACATAGCAATTTGTATAACTTGAAGACAGTCAATTATAGCCAAAATCACCATCAACAAGCTATTCAAAGGTTGAATAAACTACCTGGATTTTAGCACCACAAATGAAACTAACAGCATCAGATTGAGCTTCAAACCCTACACTACACATGGTTTTATCTAATGCTAACATTTCGCCATTGATAAACACTGATACATAGCAGTTTTGTATAACTCAAAAACAATCGGTAATGGCAAAAACACTACCAACCAGGTGTTTAGCACCACAAATCGTAGTAAAAGCCCAATGTTGTGCATCAAGCCGGTTGCGCGAGTAATCACCATTACGCATCCACTCAGAATTATCAATACAGATCATTACAGCCTGATAGAAAACAGTTACGAAAAAAACATCAAGATTGTTAAATAGAAAACGAAAAACCGAATTTACAGATTGAACTGAATACTCACAACAACAAAAAAAGGAAGAATCGGACCTCCCCCACCATTGTTAACGAATTCAGAAGATTAAAATTCTGCAGAATCAGTTTTTGCTTAAGCAGCAAGGAATTGAAGTTTACTTGGTGAACAAGTTATTACTATCTGCTACTACTTTCCTTTTTAGTCCGTCTAAAAAAGAATGATACATTTCTACCAAATTTATTAATGCTCATAGACAGAGGCGGATCTAGGATTTAAACTTCCTGGGTGCCGCAGGCAAGGCGAGTTGGATCTATAGGGTACCGAGGGGTTCATCCAAACTCCATCGGCAAAAAATTACATGATATATATATATATATATATATATATGGTATTATTAAATTTATTTTATGTACGTATATATATATTTTGAACATCTTAAACGTAAGAGTAAAGGTTGAGTTAGCAGTTAAGGGGAGATCAAAATTCACCTTAAGGTTCGACGTTTAAATTTCAAGTACTATATTTTTATTTTCTGAACTCTCTTAGAGAGAAATTAATTGACAAAAACATGAATAGTAGTAAGATGATAACTTTTGTATTAAGAACAATGATTTCTTTTAATATGATAATAGAGAAGGGAACTTGTGTTTTAAAGTTAAACAACTAATTAATAGAATGAAAAAGAAAGAGAAAATAGGTTTTTAAATCTCACAACTAATTACTGAAATAGAATGAAAAAGAAAGAGAAAATAGGTCCTAACCTCACAACTAATTACTGAAATAGAATGAAAAAGAAAGAGAAAATAGGCGGTAAGTTAAAATTCAAAAATAATACATTGTTATCTGGGTTTGATCTTGCATCTAGAGGGTGGAAGTGCTGTCCTTTCACCACTGGCACCCTGATGTCCTTTGGTTCTTTGGGTGGCAATTGTGTTATTTATCTATAACTTCTGTATATATACCTATATATATAAGGTTTCGATCGAAGTCCGTGGGTGCCGTGGCACCCCCACCGAGCTTACTAGATCCGCCCCTGCTCATAGAGTCATAAGTTCGGTTTTAAAACCCGCAAAATCATGCCTAAAGAGACATAGCTTAGTCCTACAAAAAAATTATCGGACAAGACAAGTTGTTTACACTTATGCTTTGTAAATTAGATATTACACAATTTATATTGGGGACAAGGCAAAATTTCTCTAAATTTTTGTTTTGCGAAATTAGGTCATAGCTAAGGATACTTTGGCTACAAATTTTCATTATACGAGAAGCAAAGGCAAAATTAAAAATCATCAATTTAAGGGGCAAAAAGTAAAGACCACCGCGAAAACTCCTAAGTTATGATTAGGACAGATGTCATTCAAAGATAACAGGTTCATCTGAATTTAATACTCTAGACATGTGTATAATTTTGTGTGCAAAAATTCGCATTAATTAACAAATAATAAGTATGAATCCGTAATTTTAAGAATATAATGAGTTCAATACTAAAAAAATCTAAAATTGAACTCGTAAAACATAAATTTTGAACCCACTTCTTCTTATGGTTTATGGCTTATTATTTAGACTTAAAAATAAATGCTTAAAGCACTTTTTAATCTTATTTAAGCACTTGAGAATATTTAAAAGCTAATTTACTTTTAAAATACCTAAAATAAATCAATCCAAACAGACTATATAGCCAATTTTAATTTAAAAATTAGTGCAAACTATAATCACCTTTTGTTTTGAAACTTCAAGTGGTAACGAGTAGAGACCCGTTTCTTTTGCAATTCTTTGAAGGATTTTTGGTTCATAGGATAAAGTGACATATTTCAAATAGATTTGAAATTAATATTATATTTTATTTGATTAAAGGTATAAATTTATATTTATAAAAAAGGTAAAGTATAAATTTAATCTCAAACTTATTATAAATATTATACTTTATTAATCTCGAAAATTCCATAAATTCATGGAATATACATAAAAATCAATATCTCGAATATTCCATAAACTCTAGAATATTCATAAAGAGATCATAATATGCTAGACACTTCTTGATAATCAAATAAATCTCAAGAAGATCCATAAACACAAATCCTTCTGTGGAGACAAAGTCAAAATCATCTTAGTTCGAGAAATACATCACTAACGGCCCTCGAATTATGGAGATTATGTCCAAATCAACCAGTTCGAGAAACACGCCACTAACGGCCCTCGAATCACAGAGAAATTATAAGAGAGAAGAGTCAAAGGGTAAACAGATTTGTATCTACAATGTTTATCAATAAAATTATGTTTGTGATTGAAAAAAAAAATCATACTTTATTCTATCAAACTTAATCTTATTTTTTTATTAGTCTAAGAATTATAATCTCAAAATAATTTAGTCAGCGAACCGATCGACTAGTTCCTAATTGCTATGGGCTTTGATTTCATATACTCTTTATCTTTTATCTTCTCGTTTGATTAGGATTTGCAAATTTCAATTTTAAATAATAAATTGAATAAGAAAAATGTTATTGATTTATTGATGTTTGTGTTATCAATTTAATGATTTTTAAATAACTCTCTAGATCGATTTGATTACTGATTCTTTGAGTTTATAATGATTAAATCAATAATTCATTAAGTTCTGTTAAATTTATTTGTTTATCCTTAATTATACAAAGTGACTTCAAAATTTAAAATCTCACTTCTTATTTTTTAAGTTACTTTGTTCTCACAGTCTCACACTATAAATACATTAAAGTTTGTTATAATTAGAGCTGTCAAAATGGGTTGGTCCAACCCAACCCTAACGGGCTAGAGAGTTAAATGGGTTAGGACGGGTTGACCCTTTTAATTAAAGGGCCTATAAAATAGCGGCCCAACCCCTCTAAGCGGGCCATGGGTTGGGACGGGTTGGCCCTTCAACCAAAAAAATGGACAACATAGATCTCTTAGAAAAGTATCGAACATTTATGTTTGATGAACACGACATTAATACATACATAAATTCATCATAAATTACACACACTTCAGTGAATACTTACAAAACAACATAATAATCAAGATACAACATTCATAAGATTCATCCGAGCAAAAAACATTTTATGATCACTTTTTTCATAAACATGACAAGTAGACAACAAAGGAGAAATGAAAAATTAGGCATAAAAATAAAAGTAGAAGAGGTCAAAAATTCATAGTTATAATAACTTCAATAATATATAATATATATATATATATATATATATATATATATATATATTGAATATTTTTAAAATTCACAGTCCACGGGCTGGTCTCTGAGGCTCGCGGGCTGGGCCTATAATGCTAGCGGGCCAAATAAGGCTTGGCCAAAAAGTCTCGTTCTTAAATGGGCTGAAAAATTTAAGTCCAACCCCACTTAATTCAAGGATTGGGTTGGGCCGGCCTAACGGGTCAAGCCCATTTTGACAGCTCTAGTTATAATCAAACTTACGATCAAACCAATCCATTTTATTATGTATCACCTATTTAGTAGCACTATATTTGATGATACAATCTTCAATAAATTGAAGTAAAATTAAAGAAGTTTAATACAAGTTGATGCTAAAATGTTGTTTTGCATGAGTTATTTTTTGTGTTAACACATTCTAATTTAAAAGTCGAAGATAGTAAATTTAGCTTAGAAAGTTGCCATTACTAAAAATAGTTTATATTAACAAATGAAAATAAGAAGGTAAAGAAAAAATATATCTAGTGAGATAAATTGGTCGTTGACTCCTAACATATATATTTTTTATTGGTTTAATAATTGAATTGATAATGATTACTTATCGATGTATCATGTTCACAAATCAATTAATGAAATGGATTCATAATATGTAAATCGAATTGAATCCATCGATAAGTAACTTTACGTTTGATATTGCTTTTTTTTTTCTAATCTTCTTAGCAAAAACTATAGATTATAACGGAACGCAAAATTATTCGAATAGTTGAAGGGTAAAATTGTCATTTTCTTTGAAGTGCGACCCATTGACCCAAGCCCAACAGATCGCTTGCCCCGATTCCTGTTCCTTCTGTTCTGTTATTGTTCTGGCCGCCATTTTTGTGAATTGGAGTTTTCATGGAGATTATGGAAAAGCATTTGTAGTTCGATTTATGCAGTTTCTCTGTTCATTGTAAAATTGAGCTACCAATAAATGAAATTCCTCTTTTCTCTCTCTAAATTCAATTTCTGCAAAAAAAAATTCAGTTCATAAACAACAATCTTTCAGCATATTACATCCACGATTTTCTCTTCAGGTATTCCGACGAACTTTTGTTTCCTGCTTTCTTTCCGTTTTCCTTTTGTTAGTGTGGCGGCCGGAGGCGGAGCTAAATTATCAGTTAAACTAGTTTAGTAGAACCCGATAGCTTTTGGCAATAGTATGTATTTGTGTTAAAAATCTAGTTAATTTAACAACAAACAAACAACACTGCCCCGGGGATTATTTAGTTGTAGTTACTGTTCAGTAAGCTTTGTTATGCTTTCACTTCCGTTGTGTATTTTTGGACTGTTTTTTCTTGAGCTGAGGGTCTGGAAAACAATCTCATTATCTTTTAGGTGGGAGTATGGTCTGCGTACACTCTATTCTCCCCAGATCCACTACATATGTTAAAAATCTACTTAAATATACCAACAAACAAACAACAACATGCCTTGGGATTTTTTTGTTGTAGTTACTGCTCAGTAAGGTTTGTTATGCTTTCACTTCCATTAGGTTTTCTTGGACTGTTTTTTCTTGAGCTGAGGGTCTATGGCTCTAAGGTCGGGGTGAGGTGTGCGTACACTCTATTCTCCCTAGATCGTACTTTGTGTAACTACATTGGGTATGTTGTTCTTGTTGGGTCTACGCTATGTATGTTAAAAATCTACTTAAATATAACAAACAAACAACAACATACCCAGGGGATTATTTTGTTGTAGTTACTGCTCAGTAATCTTTGTTATGCTTTCACTTCCATTACATTTTCTTGGATTGTTTTTTCTTGAGCTGAGGGTCTATGGTTCTGAGGTCGGGGTAAGGTCTGCGTACACTCTATTCTCCCTAGATCCTACTTTGTGTAACTACATTGGGTATGTTGTTGTTGTTGGGTCTACGCTATGTATGTTAAAAATCTACTTAAATATAACAAACAAACAACATGCCTAGGGGATTATTTTGTTGTAGTTACTGCTCAGTAATCTTTGTTTATTTTGTTGTAGTTACTGCTCAGTAATCTTTGTTATGCTTTCACTTCCGTTACATTTTCTTGGACTGTTTTTTCTTGAGCTGAGGGTCTATGGCTCTGAGGTCGGGGTAAGGTCTGCGTACACTCTATTCTCCCTAGATCCTACTTTGTGTAACTACACTGGGTATGTTGTTGTTGTTGGGTCTACACTAGGTATGCTGTTGTTGTTGGGTCTACACTACGTATGCTAAAAATCTACTTAAATATAACAACAAACAAACAACATGTCCATGGGATTATTTTGTTGTAGTTACTGCTCAGTAAGCTTTGTTATGCTTTCACTTCCTTTACTTCTTTTTGGATTGTTTTTCTTGAGATGAGGGTTTATAGGAAACAACCTCACTATCTCTGAGGTTGGGTTAAAGTTTGTGTACACTCTATTCACCCCAGATTTCACTTTGTGGAATTACACCGAGTATGTTGTTGTTTTTGTTAGTCTACACTGGGTATGTTGTTGGGTCTGGGAGGGTGGGTGTATACATACCTTACCCCTATCTTTGTGGGTAGAAAGGTTTCTTATAGACTCTCAGCTCAAGAAAATCAGTTTTGAGAACAAAAATTTACTTGCTATGTATAAATAATTTATTACTAAGAATCAGTAAGTTGTATTTTCTAGAATTCAGAACTCATAAACTCAAAATCCTGAATGGAAGTATATCCGTTTATAAAATTCTGTTACAGTGAAAAAAGTTTCAGCACAGTAGAATTTCTGTGTTTGAAGAGATTTTTCAAAGGATTAATGCGTTTCACTTTCTTGACTTGATAAAAGTTGTTGTCTTTTTTTTAAGTTTTGTGATGATGGATGTGGAAGAAACCTCAAGTTTGCCTTTGCCAGATGCTTTTCTTAATTTTCTGAATCAACATGACTTGGATCCTTCTATTTATACTGCCACGGATTCCATACCCCGTTATATAAGGTACTTTTTGCAACTTCCAAGCATGTCTAGTGCATTAGCTCGCTTTCTTTATCAACATTTCTATATGTCTGTTAGATGTGATGTGACTAAATAAGTAGCAAATCCTGTAAGCTACTTCATTGTATGAATTCACCTTCGCTTCCCAATGTTTTTTTTATTTTTGAGATAACAATGGTGTCCGGTTCAACTTGGGTGCATTTCGACTAATTTATCGGGTTCCTACTACTTTCTATTAGTACAAAAACTGGTAATTCTGTTCACCAATGCTTAAATAGATGATAAGGAATCACATAATGGATTTTTGCCATGATAATAAGTAAGGAGAATAGAGTGGTAATACTTTTTTTAATAACCGTGGTCTCAGGTCCGCTTGCACACATTTCGACTAATTCATGTACTTACTACCTCCCACCAACGCAAATATGAGATAATTATGTCCACCAATGCTTAGACAAATAGGAAGAAATTACCAACACTTTTTTGCACTGCTGGAATTTGAACCTAGTCTCCCCCCATGGTTCATTTCAACTTCATTGGCCTTTGCGCCACGCCCTTGGGTGCTAGAGTGGTGATACTTTTGAAGCTTATACCTTTTCAAGTTAACCGATTAGAATTGTTACAACTTACAAAACCTGTCATAATCAGCCATAATTGATGGAGTTTATGCTATGTTACATATATCTCAATTCAGTTGAAAAGTCTATCCACCTGTTCCTGTACTTATTTATAGAATCACATAATTCTGGTTAGCATTGCCTAACTTGTATACTGACATGTAGTAGAGATATGTTTACATGTAGCAACATACTGCCTTCGGGTGTATAACAAACTTGCTGAAGGAAATTTTTGTGATGGAAGGGTAATAATCTTAGAGCCTGTTTGGCATTGCTATTAAAAACTCTTATTTTTAGAAACACTTTTTTAAAATAACTTTTCAGAAAAGTGTTGCTGAAAAAAAGTAATTTGTGTGTTGGCTAATTCATTTGAAAAGTGCTTTTGATAAGCAAATTGTGTTTGGCTAATCTTTTTTAAAAATACTTTTGAGAGTCAAATTACGAAAAAGGGCAAGTATCAATGCACTTAATATTAAGATTATATTATAGAGATAAGTAATTTTAAATATCTATTTATAAAAAAATTTAATCAATTAAATTTTTATTGTTAGTAAATTAAAATGTACATATTCAATTTTTCAATCAATTATTATACATAGATGAATAAAAAATGAATTAAACATCGATATAATATTGACTTGATGATTTAAATATGATTAAAAATATCAAGCAAAATAAATTTAAAAACTATTCCACAAATTAAATAACTACATACAAAAAATTTACAACAAAAATAAATAAGTATAAGGGATATATTGGTAAATATGTATATATGGCAGGGATATTTTGGTCTTGAAATAAATAATTTTCTATTTTTGCTTCGACTTTTTTTAAGAAACAGAAATTTTTAGCTTCTTCCCAACCGCAGAAAAACTTCTTCTGCTTGCCAAACACCTTATTTTTCAGGAAAAATGTTTTTTTCTCAAAATAAGTGCTTTTGGCCTCCCAACAGCAATGCTAAGCAGGCTCTTAGTGTGTATTTGAACATTTTGCGTTCAGATCCCCCCCATAATCTTTTTTTAAAAATCTATTTTCATGTGGTACAATGATGGTGTTTTCGTAATATAAATAAAAATAGTCAACAATGTTTAACTGTTGATTGAAGCAAGTGGAATAGTTCGGATATTTGCAAAGGAACTGATTTCTGGCCAGGAATAAATGAAGTCATTTTTCTCCTGTTGGTGAATATTTCCAGAAGAACAACATTTTCCGCTAACCAGTCACACTATTAGGATATTCAAGGACGTGCCTAAAATTGATGTTAGAGGTCTTCCTTAGACTCATCTTGCACATTCTTTTCTTCTTGAAGGTTAAAGCCTGGTTATGAGGATTTGCTTGAAGAAATTGAAAGTGATATTAGATGCAAGCTTGAAAGAGTTTGTTGGTTGCCCAATTTCTATCATCTTCAACCTGATGTTCGAATTGCTAGTTCGAAGGCATACCAAGAAGGGAAGGTGAGGAATCTTTTGAATCACGTCTCTTGGTGAATATGATACTCATGAGTCTTGAGATTATTATTCAATTTCCAGTATGTCAAAAATGTTCTTCATGACATTCTTTTCCTTGATATCGTCTAAAGATTAGACCGGATAGAAGTTTGTCTTCTACTCCTACAAAAATATATACCTCTTTCTCTCTCTCCAACACTATCTTTAATTGTTTTGCTATTCCCCACAAATGACTTGGTGGTTAGTCGAGTGTAGTCTAAGCAAAATTTACCCCCAGTGATCAGCTTTACATTGGAACATACCTAGTCTAGCAGTTGATTATAAGATATGATCGATTCCATTATAGTTGATGATTTTGAGTAATTATTTTGTCTTTGTATCCAGATGTATGGAATTGATGCAGCATCTGGAGCTGCTGTGACAGCTTTGGACATTTCAGTTGGGGATCATGTCCTTGATCTTTGTGCTGCACCTGGTAACTCCTGACTTGAATATGGAAAAAGTAAATTTCTGTTAAGGCTGTTGATTTGGCACTTGGTCATCTCACATGTTACTAGAATTTTGATTCAGGGCACAATGTTAGCAAGACATACCTACCTTATTATGGATCTGTCAAGAGTATAACAACCTAGTCATTAATTATATTCATAACCCGAGTTATACATATAGGCCATCTGTTTGGGATTAAAAATATTAGTCCTGTTCTATAATATGAGTACGAGTCTGACTATTAGTAGCTTTTATTGACTATAATTAGTGGAAAAGTTAATATCTGCATGAAAAATTATACGTAGGAAAAAGTAATAGCAATCAGTATGTCATATCCATCTTAGTAGCTGCTGCACACAAGAGACAACATTGTAAATTTAAAGACGAGGACATTAAAAAAGAAAATAAAATCCATACCTATGTTTTTAGTAAATTAAGCCTGCATAACTATATGCAGCCCATGATTTTGGATTTTATGCTATATAAACCAAAATCAATAGCTAGAAATCCTTTAAGCTTTGCACTCAAAGTGCATATATACCTAAAATATCTTTGTAAGACAGCTTTTACAGAGTGATCAAAGTTTATTTATTGAACAAATAATAGTGTATTCATTAAAATAACTAAAATTCCTGTAATATATCTAATCTATTTTTGGACAAGTGCTGAACAAGGGCCGGAGAAGGCCATAGCTAAATGAAGTATGTACTATATAGTTATGAATTCATAGGCATTTCTGTTCAAGTTTGAAAAATGAAGATTCCTTGATCTCTTTAATTGATCTGTAGAACCACATATTTTTTCTGAAGCTCTTACACTTCCAAGTACCATGTATAGACTTCTGATACAGCATTCCAGTTTGTAACTCATTTGATATCTTCTTTTAGGTGCTAAACTTTGTATGATGTTGGACATTCTTGGCAGTTCGGGTTCTGTGACTGGTGTTGACATTGCGAAACATCGATTAGCGGCCTGTAGAACCATGCTACAGAAATATAGTCTTGGTGATCATTGTCGTCTTTTTGTTGCTGATGGAACCAGCTTTTCCCTTCTCCCTGTCAGGGTCCATTCAGGCTATCCGTTGCAAAATGAAAATGGTAAAAAAGATTATCACTCAATAACCTTTAGTTGCAGATGCTTCTTTGTTTCTTAATGATTTTTGCCAAGTCTTTTTGGTCATAGTCTTATTCCAAGGTATTTTGTTTTTTCTATTAAATCCTAGCGGATGAATTTGCTTCCGGCGAAAAATCTGAAGTATATAGGGAGTGGAAGTCCCGCAGACCATGGAAAGAAAGGAAGAAGGAAGCTATAGCTAGAGAAAAAGGTGTCTCCAAGCTATTCTCACCAACTCAAGAACCAGAGCTTATATTTTATGGTCGGTATTCTGGGGTGGTTGGGATGAGAAAAAATGAATTATATCAAAAGATGCCTATCAGTGAGGTTTTGCAGCTCGGTTATGACAAGGTACACCAAAGTTCCGAACTTCCTGATGTACCTTAATTTGTTTTTGCTCTGACTTGAAGGCTTATTTTCCCTTTCTAAAAACTTGATCCTCATCAAGTCAAGATTATTGTTTTGGTTCCTATTCAACAGTTTGAACGGCCTTAAGATATTTTCTTATATTTTCCTACATAACTACTGACTAGTTTGAGTTTAAGTCAGGTTCTTGTGGATGCAGAATGTACCCATGATGGTTCTATTAAGCACGTTCAGAAATTTGAGCAATGGGGCTGGACAACCTTCCAGCGCCGTGTGCTAGATGCAGAAAGAACCGATGATCTGACTGTCCTTCAGGTGCTGAAGTTAGCTTGTTTTCCCTAACCTACAATAATATTTTGCCTTAAAAACACTCTACTGATTTTTGCAGCTGATACAGCTACTGGTTAACAACAGAGATTGGCTCATAGCTTGTAAAAAATTGTATAATTTGGATAATTATGCTTCGTTTGTGGCGAGTAGTAGTTTGAAACTGTTTATATAATTTATGTCTAACCTCCTTAATGATAATTGCCTTCTTACTGGAAAATAATAAAATGAAGTATAATAGTATATCAGATTAATAAGCATATCAAGAATTTCATGGCACACCTTCAACTTACTGAGGACATGACCCTAGATAGGAAGGTATGAAGGTCGAGGATTTGGATAGAAGGGTGGTAGGTAGCTGAGTGTTGTAGTACTTTTACGTGGGAGAGGCAGGGGTTGTCTCGTCTCATCTTCTCCTTAATTATTAATCTTATCTAGTATCACATAGCATCTTGTTTTTCTGTTTTTATTTACTACTACATGTTACTTCATTTGCTTTGTTTATCTTCCTATTTTTGCGGATGTTATTTCCTTTCTATTTTGCTCTGATTACACTTTTTTTGAGCCGTGGGTCTATTGGAAACAACCTCTCTACCCTACAAAGTTAGGGTAAGGTCTGCGTACATCTTACTCGCCCTAGACCCCATTAGTGGGAATACACTGGGTATGTAGTAGTTGTAAAAAAACATGAGAATGTACAGATGCAACTTTGCACCCCTTTGTGGATTTTACTGGTTTTCTAATATCTGTTGTCTGGATCACATATATACTATACTCGAGGCTTTAGATAATTGCATCTTCCTCAAGAATAGTCTCTAACTCTTCAAAAAGCTGGAGCATACTCATAATGACAAGATGTGAGTATGCTATTGATTCTAGTTCTAACCTGTGCGTTATTTGTGGAGACTTTCTGATGAAAAGGTCATGGAGAGAATTCCAAAAGCAATGCCTCAGAATCACTAGATCTTATCTGGCATGCATATTGTTGCGTGATAAGAAAAAAAAAACATTTCAAAGCTTATTGCTCTTCGATATTTTTAGAACCAGAATCACGATTAGGTATATCAAAATGAATTTAGTATGTCACGTCCAAGTTTTGTCATTAATTCTGATGTTTGTTCCAGGTCTTAGTAGGACTTTCGACTGTAACTTTTGTTTGGAGATGATTTTTATTGTGGGCTGCTAGGTTGTAGGTACTCTTTAATTAGGAAAGTCTATAGAAGAGGGTCCAGTCCCAGGCTGTAAAGTTTCTTTACATTCAAGAGAAGTTGGTGACTGGGCTCTATCATCACTAAAAGATTGAGCTTGTTTCTTGGAAATGTGGCAGGGAAGATTCTGCAGCTCTATAGATTCTGCATGTAACACTTATTACTTCTGGAGGATGGGCATAGTCTCTCTTTTGCTCCAGCTTTAGTGTCCTCAAAATCATCTCTCGTGAATAGATGAATTTTTCTAAATTCAGTGCCATGTAGTTATATTTCCATGTTTAAGTGAAATTTTCTCATCTTGGTGCTTCATTCCACATTCAAGGTTCTTCTCCTTGCTCAAGTTTGTTTTTCCTATGTCTTTGCCTGACAATAATTTATCCGTTTCTTGCAGCTGCAACTTCTGACTAATGGATTCAGATTGCTCAGAGTTGGAGGAGTCCTTGTCTATAGCACTTGCAGGTGTCCATCTGCTTGTAACACCATGGCTACAGATCCTCTTTTCTTTCCATTCTATTAAATACTCATAAACCCTTTTCGTTATTTTTGTGTGTACCAAATAGTCTAACCGTTGCTCAGAACGAAGATGTGGTCGAGCGGTTCCTTTTGGAGAACACATCTGCAGGTAAATTTTACTTTTGTAATAAATCTAGAAACTGATAGCTTGCTTAAGGTGCTTGTGATTTCACAAGCTGGGTGCCAGATATAATCACATATGTGATTAAAGTTGTTCATTATCCACTGCATATACCTATAGTGAAGTTACTTCAGCTGCTGTTTTGAAAGTTATACTTGAACCATTCGGAAATAAACAGCCTCTTGCAGAAATGCAGGGTAAGGCTGCGTACAATAGACCCTTGTGGTCAAGGGCCCTTCCCAAGACCCTGCGCATAGTGGGAGCTTAGTGCAGCGGGCTGCCCCTTTTTATCACCTGGCTGGGGACTTCTAAGTTAACTGGTTTGAGGGGGTTGATGGAAGCTGTCTAATGTAAGTAAAAGTTTAACAAAAACCTTACACAAGACGGAATTTATTCAGCTGCATTGTAAATCATCATATGAATTGTGTGAAAGACATCGTTGATTCATATTCCTTGCAAATACAGACCTTCCTCATCTCTGGTACCTTCTCGCCTATCAGCTCCCCTGTTTTTTGTTGTATTGATGCAGTCAGTTTTCTTATTTATTTTCAGAATTGCTAGAGATTACTGCTGCCAAAAATTGGCCATGCAAGAGTGGTCGAATACAGAAAACCTTACGATTTGATCCTTTGACATCTTGTACAAGCGGACTCTTTGTTGCTAAGTTCACAAAATTGGCCATTTAGTCGAAAGAGGTTTGTTCTCTAAACCACATCCATATCCTAGCTCGAACATCATAGTTTGCTGGCAAATTTCAAGATTGTGCTGATGGTGAAGTACTCATTGAAAGCATTCAATGTCCAAAACCCACACGTTCAACTAATCTGGATTCGCGCCATTGAAGTCACATCACAAGCGAATTGGATTACTCGAAAAACTTCTATGTATATGATAATCCCTGTTTTACACACACTTTGTAGATGGGAATAGCTTCTTCTTTTTTCATGGATGTAAAGGAAAATCTGTTTGCCTCAATTTTTGGAGTACAAATTTTTGTACAATATTTATGTGAATGAGGTGAAGTTACTAGAACAAATGTTTTGCTTAAAAAGTTTAAACATGAACGTGTTATGGATTCAGGATTTAGACTATTGGTTCAGTTTTTAAAGAATCTCTATTTCTTTTTCTTCGGATCGGATCTACACATTTTTTATATTTTCTTCGAGTTGCTAATGCTCGATAGGGCATGAGTTCTAGTGTCATAAGCATTTCCTTATAGAAACATCGAGAGTTTGAGTTTGGAGACGGCAAAAATTCGTTTATTTGCATCAAACTTTCGAGGGGCTCATTTTTTAGCATTAAATCTATTATGTTTTTAAAGTTATGAGTTCATATTTACTATTTGTTGTAATTTATTGAATTTTTATATGTAAATTTATGCTCCGCGTTCGAAAATATTGGGTTCAAATGAACTCGATACTATAACGATGGATCAGCCACTGATGTGTACTATATTTTCAAGAATAACAATCAGTAAGAAACTAATTAGCAGTGATTTTGTTTGTTTTGAAAGTAAATTTATCTCTAGCAGTTTGAACCAAGTCATAGCCTAGAAGAAATTAACGGTTCTATCCTACAAAGTATGGTAAGGTTTGCGTATGTCTTACGCTCTTTAGATTTACTTGTACAACTTAATTTTATAATGACTACTAGGCATAAATTTAATTTTAGTCAAGCTTCAAATCATATACCCAATATGAAACGAAAAACTTCATGTACTTTTTTTTTATTTCCCACCCCCGGTGTACGGAAGCTCCAACTAAATTCGGATCGCGTACTGTAGGGCCCATTTAGGGGTGGCGCTCCTAATAGGATTTTCTCCATACCCAGGGCTCAAACCCGAGACCTCTGGTTAAGGGTGAAGCACTCCCACCAGTGCACCACAACCCATGTTGGTGAAAAACTTCATATACATAACATATGTCTTATAATTTTTAGGGAAAATCACTCTACATATATTTAAGACTTTATATAACAATTACATAAAGATATTTTTTATTATTCCAAACATAATTTTATACTACAAAACATTCTTACTAACAAAAATCGTTTATTTATGTGCCTCATAGGAAAATGGCTACACGTTCTATTAACATTTTTTTCTTATTATTTTCAATTGTATTTCTCTTTCTTGTAGCACTTGCAAGAATGGATAAAACCAGTAAGTTTTTTTTTTCCTTTTAAATACATATATACCTCGTTATAAGTTATAACGGTTTCATTTCTCTTCGAAATCAATTTTTCATATTATGTTTTACTTCTCTGTAGTAGCAATGATATTTATTATAGCTACTCTTTGTAAAATTAACTCTTTAAAACAATCATACTCAAATATTATGTAATAAATATATTATGTGTAAAATAAAATAAAAAAAAATATATTTAAATGATATCCATAAGTTATAAAATCGTTTAAATGACATAATTGCAATTTTTTAAGATGAAGTATAAAAGTCATTTTATCAACCATTTGATTGATGAATATGAGCGCAATAGAAGTTATCCATTATCCAAAATGATAATAAGTTCAACTTAACTACGACAAGCAATTAACTTGGAGGCAAACCCAATGTTTGTTTGTTTTTGGTTTTCAGCCCAATGTCAATATTGAAGTCATGATTAATTGAGAAAACTATACAAATTGGATCTATTAGGTAAAATATTTAGGAAAACTACCTAATTACATATACATTACTATCATATATACTATATTTACCTCTAGTTTAAAATAATTACATATACTATCACTTTTAATATTTATATCATATATTTTAAAATATTTAATCAGATACACAAATCACTTAAATATGATATTGAATAATTATCTTAGATTTAAACTCCTTAATTAATGGTTCATTAATAAGTAAAAAAATTTCTACCACTACATCTGCCATTTTTCTCCCACCACCAGCCCTTTTCTTCCTTCATCTTCTCCTCTCAATACTTGTTTGCATGTTCAAATCAACATTATACATATAGGTTTGTTTCTTCTCATGTATCTTGGTTTTGTATCTGAGTTAAAGTTCATAATAATATTCTGAAGTTCCAAGTTTAAAAAGTTTTTCAAATTAGGTTTTATATTTTTTTATTTTGTTGTTTCTCAAACACTTTAATGGTTGACCATTCCTAAAATCGGTTGATTCTTGTTAAAGGTACTACACATTAACAATCTTATACTAAATCAAACAACTTTTATTTGTTTATTTTCACTCATGAATTTTTCATTGCAGGGACCAACTCTTCATCCGCCAACATTCAAGCCGAGAATAGATCTAAGTATAGGAACGATCCAAATCAAGATGGAAGAATTACACCAAGCTTTAATTAACAGAACAAATACACCATTAAGTACACATCACGTGCAAAAATGTTGGATACACATCAGGTGTACATGTGTATCTAGTAAAGAGTTTGTGTATCTGTGTTAAGATTATATGTATTTATGAGAAAAAAATTCAGATGCTAAAAAAAGAAGTAAGAATTTTGAATTTTTTTACTTTTTTTTTTTGGGATTAATAATAAGACAAATACTGATCTACCGTCGTGATTTGTTCCTAAATTAATGCATTTCAGTTACATTTCATATTTAGATACACATAATTATATGTATATGCTTACTATGTATTCGAGATACATATTTTGAATATAATGTATTAAATTGATACTTGATACATCAAATTAATACTAGATACATATAAAAGATACATGAAATTAGAATTAAATCGTATAAATAGATACATGAAATTAATACTAGACACATATAACAAATACACGAAATTAATATTAGATACTTCTATGATACATAAGAATGTACTTGTGTGATACTCATGTATCTAAGTGTTTAGTTTGTTGAATACATCATATATTAATAATAGATACATCAAATTGATGAATTTATTATTTTAAGAGTAATAAAATGAAATTAATCAAATTACATGACCAAGATTAGAGCCGTCAATATGGGCTAGGCCCGTTGGGCCGGCCTGACCCGTGATTTGATAGGGCTGAGCTAAGATTTTTGGAGCCCATTTAAGAAAAGAGTTTTTTAACCCGTCCTGAATAAGCCTGTTGATTTGGGGGCTTGAGAAATATGAGTAGGGCCAGCCCGTGGGCCAAATAAAAATTAATTAAAAAATAAAAATAAAATAAAGTATTAAAAATAACGAGAGTCCAAACTCAAAATCAATTTAAAGTTTTAAATATTAAAATTTAAATACAAATTATGTTTATAAAATATGTACTGTATGAAATAAAAATTTCTTAAAATTTCTAGGGAATCACTACGTAGGCCATAGCCTATGAAATATTGTCATATTTTTTGTGTTTTACTGTGATCATTGAAAAACAATTAGATTAATATTTATATTTAGCTATTTATACTTTTACTTGAAATCAAACTTAATAAATATTATAAAGATAATTTTATTTGTGGATTTGATTAACAAGTAGTAACAATAACACCATCTAATATTGTCTTGTCGATATTTATGATAATATTTTTAAATTATAATTTGATTTAAAAAATTGTAAAAAATATACTTTTAAAAAAAGTGGGCTGGCCCGGCAAAGCCCGTAGCCCACGTACTTGTGGGTTGGGCTAACCGTTTTCTAGCCCACAAAAAATAGGCTAGCCCGGCCTGGCCCGTCAAATTTCAAAGCCTGTATTGGTTAGCCCGAATGGGGTGGGTCAGCCCATATTGACAGCTCTAACCAAGATATACATGTTTTTGCCTTTTATTAATAATATTAATGAATTTATTATTTCAAAGAATAATAAAATGAAATTAATTAAACATATATAGATACACTCCTTGATTTCCGCCTTATATTAAGGGATTTGATTAATTTAAATTTTCAGAATTAATTATCCACTCGACAGATATTAGTTTTGTCCAAGTATTTATCTAAATTGGACCCAACCCAATATATTTACCCTTATTGGACCCACGATCCAAACTATTTACCCGATTGCCCCCTTGTTCTATTCACTGAACCATTGGTTCTTCATCCTTGATACCATCGGAGTATATACTCTGATGATATCAAATAGTCTTTTTACTGAAACACTGCATGTTTCTCCTTGATTTCATCAGAGTGTATATATATATATATATATATAGACTCTAATGCCTCTTTTGTTGAATTAGTCTTTCACAGTAGAGGACAATAAAGAAAATACAATAATGTGGTGATTAATAATATAGAATTGTTATGCAATGCTTATTTAAAGAACATTTTTACATTTAAATTGGTTTAAACATGTATTATTAACACACATATATATTTTTGTTCCATAATATAGAACACCATTTTTTTCATCACCATGAGGTCTGAAAATTTGAAAAAAAAAGAGAGAGTCCAATTTAAGATTTGAAATGATCTTTGGTTGTTTAATTTTGAAAAAAGTGTGGAATTTAAGAGAAGACTTGACTTTATGTCCAAAGAAAGTCTTTATAAAACTTCAAAATTAATTGAAAGGCCTGTGCAATTGAACCCATTTTTTTTTCTATAAAATAAATTAACACTAGTCAATCTCACTAAACAAAACTTTTTTTTTTCAAGTGCTAATTGAGAAAAATGTTGTTCAAAGCTATACTCACCTTGTTCATTTTCTTTATATTTTTGGCTGGACTGCTCTTCCCTGTAGCACCCACAAGAATGATTACAACAGGTATATATATAATTTTTCAAAAATTTTGTTGGAGCGATATAGCAATCTCCTATGAAAAAAATCATATAACTGAAAAAAATTTCAATTAATTTTAAATGCATATGTTCCTTAGATTTTAATTATCAAAAAAATCGTATAACTGAAAGAATATTTCTAATGCACAACATTTCTTTTGTTTTGATTCTCAGTAATCGTGAGAGATTTTGATGTGTATGAATATCTATGGGTTGTAATTTCTTTAAGAGTCATATTATGAATAAAATGTTTTATCTCTTGTGAAATTATATATTTAAATTTAATCAAGCATTTTTTAAAATAATTTTTTTATAAAGAAACAAGAATATTTTATAAGGTACTGTGGATATTAATCTGTTTCTCCCTTGATTCTTCTCTCTCAATTTTCTTCGTGATTCGAGGGCCGTTACTGAGGTATTTCTCGAACTAGGATGATTTGGACTTGATCTCCATGAAAGAATTTGTGAATCTTCTTGAAGTATGTGATTATCAAGAAGAGTTTTACATATTTTGATCTCTTTGTGAATATTTCATTAATTTGAGAAATATTCGAGATCTTGATCTTTATAAGTATCTAAGACTGAGTTTATGAGATATTTTATAATCAAGCTTCAAAACATATATTGAATATCGAATGAAAAATTAAAGAAATATAACGTACATGCGCCACATCATAAGTATGGAAGTTATATCATGAAAATAACTTCATATACATAAGTGTGTCATATAATTTTTATTCGCACTCAATTTTTATGAAGAGATAAGTTTCATAGTAAATATTTCTTACATTAGTTTAAAATTTGATATTAATATAGAAAGAAATTATTTTTGAGGCGAATCAAAATACAAAGTAAGACATCTTAAATTGATACAAAATGAGTACCTTCTATGTATACAATTAGGTAAGTTGTATAACTCGAAAGTATATAATATACAAACTATGCTGACCCTAAACCTTATACTGAGTATATTATTAGTTGTATCAAACCACATACAAATTAGTGTATATATGTAAAGGAATAGATGAAGTTAGAAGAAAAGATGTGTTCTCTCTTTGCGAGATTCGGAAGTGGAGAATGCATAGTATTTGACGGGTATATGAGATCAAACGTAAAGCAACACCCTCTTGGTTGAGTTTTAGGCGGCAAAAAACTTTAGGACTTAAGATCAAACGTAAAACAATGTTCTTTTAGCGGCAAGAAACTTTAGAGTTTGTTAGAGCTTCAGAGAGTAACAAATTGGAGCCGGAGATAAGTCAAGGTAGTTGGCACTCAAGCCAATAAGTGAAGGGTTGAACTATGGAATAGTATAATCGATTCAATATTATATGAAAAGTACAATAAGTTGCTACTTTTCTCATGTTACTTTGATGAAAATATACATTTTAAAATGTTGGTCATAACGTACATAGTTAAACTCTTGAGGAACAAAACATGACAACTAATCTGAAACGAAAAAAGTATAAAGTAGTGGTAATAAATAAATGCTAAAACCGATGTAAGTCACCCATTACTTAAACATTAATTATCTAAACAAAGTATTTACCGTAAACATGGACAAAGCTAAGTCGAGGGAAGAGAGTTTAATTGAGAATCCTTTATTGAAAAATAATATTATGCGAATCAAACAGAAATACGTTTAATTTTTCTTTATAAAAAAAAAGTAGCAAAGGAGTTTCAAAAGTTGCTTTAGGTCATAAGTTCATATCCCAAGGGTGATCGTTCTAGTTATTTTTTTGAATCCCCTTGTATAAAATGAGAAAACAAAAAGATTAAAAAGTTAATCAACATCTAAGTAAACGGTAAAAAGAAGAAGAAAAAATAGACATCGTGCTAAAATAAAGGAGTAGAAGGATGGATTTACCACTGAAGTTACGAGTTCGACGTATAAAATGAGAAAACAAAAGCTAAAAAGTTAATCAACATCTAATTAAATGGTAAAAAGGAGAAGAAAAAATAGACATCATGCCAAAATAGGGGACGGATTTACCATTGAAGTTACAAGTTCGATAGAATCCAATAGTTTTGTCTAAGACTTTGTACCTGTCTTAAGAAGTTCACTCAACATGTATGGATAATCTATCCAAAATTTAGCAAAGAAAAAAAAGGCCATAAAATCTACAAACCCACTTATAAACTTAAAATTCTGAAATACCCTAGGTACAAAAACACTAAAAGTTCTACACTCCTCAAACTAGCTTTTCTTAAATTATTACTTTAGGTCACAAGGTGACCATTATGCGCGATTCCGAAACACTTGAGTCAGCAATTTTTTTTGATCGATAACCTTAGACCAATCAACTAAATATTGATAAATACGTAATCGATCGAACACTACTTCGAGTTTTGCCTTTGTAAAGTTTGGTCCTCATAGAATCTCTTAATAAATTCCTCAGCTCTTTGCTCCAAACTTTGCCTTTCCTCAAGAGTAGCTTCATCTTCTTCTTCATCATCATCATAATTTCTCCACAATTCTTTTCCACATTGCAATTTTTCTTGGCAAAAATTATTTTTTCTCTTTAGAACTTTTTTTCTTTCATTTTCATGATATTCACAATTACATTCATAAAGACTCAATGTCGATGAGTAAAAATTAGTAGGAGGGATTTTTTTTCTAATACTTTTGCTTTTGGAGGGATTATTTGATGAGGAAATGAAGAAAATACTACAGATTTTCTTGATAATTTTGAACAATTTGTGGGATTTATTTCTTGAAGGGAAAGACATATTGTGTAGAGAGCAAAAAAAAACTTTGAAACGCATGCATTATTCTTTGATAAAATTGTGAGGAAATATTAATGTATATGTTATTTAAATAAGGAACATTTAATTAGGGTTTTTAATTAATAAGGGAATTGATATAATTTCGTATCTTCAAGTTTCATTCGTTAAATTCATTTCCATATAAATATCTTTGTGGACTAAATTTTTTTAATTATTGTATCATACTAATTTATGTATCATATTTATTGAATTCTTATAAAAACATAAATTCATTATTCATAAAGTACAATGTATGTGTATGATTCATTGTAATATATATTTTTGTTAAATGATTCATTGTAAAATAAATTCAAGAATTCAATGATTCATTATAAAAAAATAAATTCATTATACATAATGTCCATTGTTTTTTAATAATCAAATATTATTCATTAAATTTTTATCGGAAAAGGGTCATATTTACCCCTGTACTCTTAGAAAAAAGGTTACATTTACCCTTCGTTATACTTTTTGGTTATATTTGCCACTACCATCCAACTTTGGGTTCATATTTACCCTTTGAGCTGTGAAGTTCCACATCACCCCTTTTATTATCTTACGTGACACCTACATGGATATAATCTTCTCTAATTTAATTATTATACATCATCCCTTTTATTCAATCCCCTGCTTTCTCAACTACTTTCACCTTTAACAAAACCCCACCACCCAAAATCTGATTCACCGTACAACCGCCGGAAAAAAACTTTCACAATTTTCAATCAAAACACATTTTACTGATGACGACGACTTTCACGTTATACTTTTATTAAATTAAATAGTATAACAGAAATATTGTGTTCCATTTTTGGTGATAATAAAATGGGGTGATGTGGAACTTAACAGCTCATAGGGTAAATATGAATCTAAAGTTGGATGGTAGGGGCAAATATAATAAAAAAGTATAACGTAGGGTAAATATAACATTTTTCTAAGAGTACAAGGGCAAATATGACCCTTTTCCGAATTTTTATTAAAAACATTAAATGTATGATGGTGAGAGAATAAATTATATAAGCAAGATAGGAAATTTCTTGAAACTATAGCTAAAAATGGCTTCTCATTTAAAAGGTGTCACAAAATCAACAATAACAAATCAAATACGTAAAATATTATGTGAGTACAAAAGAGATCATTCCACATGCACTCAAAAAGATTTGCAATAAGAAAAGTTAGAGATGAGCTTCAACTAAATTTAAATTTTAACAAAAAAAAATAAAACACAATAGAATCATATTTCAGTTAGATATATTTCGTACTTTTAAAAAATTTTTAATTTATAATATTAATGGGTCCATATATATATATAGGGGTCTTCTGAAAATATATTATCTTATTGAAATGAGTGATTTTTTTCCATTGACCCAAGTCGGGATCAGAGGAAAATTCTCTTAGAGAGATTATTAATTATCGAGTATTAATTTAATAAGATTTTACTATATATACAAAAATATAGTAAAAACTTACTCGCATTTGATCGGAGGTGGAGCGAGAGTGTTAGGTATGAATTCGATTGAATTCAATAACTTTTGTTAACTATGTATTCTATCATAAAAACGTATTGAATACATGTACATATTATTAATCAGAATGTACACATACATTGATATTTCAGCTACATTGGTAAATTAGTTAGTTCCGTAATTTTCCGTTACTAATTTAAAACCTAATAACTTAAAAAGAATAAAATCTAAAACCCATAAAGTTCATATCCCTTCTTTGCCTATGCATTCGTATTTAGACCAAATCATATATTTTATTATTATCAAATAAAAATATTAGGTTAAAATATATATTAATTAACTATAATTTAACGATAAAAATATATATCATGCATTCATTGCGTTTAATATAAATTAACATCAAGTGCAGATAAATTTATTTTTACTCAAAAGAATATGAGCAAAGCTCTAGCTAACCTAGGAAAGTGATATACTTTGTATCTTCGATAGATGAAGTTTCATTGGTTACCTTCACTTTCCATAAATTTTTCACATATTTTATGGATATGTTTTTTTATCCTTATTCGTAATTAAATATTTTTGTGAATTAAAATATTTCCGATGCAAAGATTAATTTTTTTTTACCTTAGTTATAAGTGACCTAATAGTGTTTTTATTTTTATTTTTTAAATACTGATTAATTTGGACATACAGAATTTGAATATCTTATTATCCGATACTTGACTTATAGCTTAAATAAATAATATAAATGAGTACCTTTTTTTTTTTGCTCGCAATAGAAAAGCCAATTACAAAAATATATTTTCACTCATATTTATTTAGCACATTTCCAACTTCCAAGTGTACCATGTTATAAAATCATAGACGAATTTAGATTTTGAAATTTATAAGTTGTTCTATGATAATTTTTCAAATTAATCTATATATTTATAGTTTTTAATTGATTTTTATAGTGCATATACAAATTATGAGCAAGAAATACTGTGTTCTTGAAAATTTCCACGTAAAACTTAGATTCACTCCTAATAGGAGTTATAAAGTGAATATTGCGACCTTAATTTATTTCCATTACTTTGATCAATTGGTCCTTTAATAATACATCTAAGAATATTTTAGCTGGTCTATTAATCAAAAAAGTGAATTGAGAGTTATAGAAGTTTATGTTTAAATTTTAATAGAGATAAAAAAAAAACCCTAGATGATTCCTTTCATATGTCCAAATCTTGATAGCCAGAGTCACTTAATATTTGTTGATGATAAAAAGTAAAAATATCTCATAAAATTAGTTAAGATACCGAACCAATAAGATTATCAAAACAAAAAAAAAAGCTAAATACATAATTTTTGGTTTGAAATTCTCCACGTGGCTTCTACCATATGTGGAACAAATAAAATGTTTAGCGTGCAACTTCTTTACATAAAATAACAAACAAACAAAAAAAAACATCATATATTAAAAATGTTTAAGAAATTTCACATTGTCCTTGCCAAAAATATTCAAATTTATCTTTGTTCTATCTGAAATTGTTCAAATTTGCATTTAGTTACATTTTTGATTCATTCATACACTTACTAATTACTACTCTATCTCTGTCCAACAATAGTTGTCCACTATATTAAAAATAGATGTACAACAATACTTGTCCAATTTAAAAAATCAAGAGATAATTTACCTTTTGTGTCTATTTTACCCTTGCTATTAAATATTATTTATCATCTAACACATTTATCAAAACATTAGATTTAATAAAGTCAAAGGATAATATAGTAACATTACCACTATTATTTATTATTTCTTAAGGAGTGTGCCAAGTCAATAGTGGACAACTATTGTTGGACAGAGGGAGTGTTAACAAATACGCATATTTATCTTTGCCATAAGTATTTCCGTACGAAATTAATGAACTCCATATGTCTAAATTCTTTGCAAGAAATAAAATTGAAATTTACCCTTCAACTTCTAATCATGATTTAAAATTATCTTCAATTTAAAACTCTGTTAAAGATCAAGAAAGAAGAATAATTTTTTTTTAATGGCGAAATAATATTAGACCAAGCATCTAAAAAGAAAAAATTGCTCAATTTTAAATAGTACTCGGACAAATTTAATCCTTTTTTTCTTTTCCTTTTTTTGCCCTATTGTTCCGGTGCGTGAGGTGAGAAATGGGGAAGAATGTTCGTATTGCATCATTTTTTTAAAATCTCAATAACGTAGATTAAGATTTATGAGATCTTAGATTTCAAATCTCATCAAAAGACGAAAACACTAGTAATTTCTTTACATATGTTCTAGTCTTATAGTGACTAGAGTTACTTGATACCTATTGTTGGTGAAATTAAACCTGGAGTCTCGTCGAACGAAAAGTTTGAAGATAAAGATCAAACCTGGCACAAAATCATAAAGATTTGTTGAATCTCCTTCTTTAAATCTCAATGGAGTAGATTAAGAATTATGAGATCCCAGGTTTCAAATCCAGTCAGAGACAAAATACTAGTAATTTCTTTACATCTGTTCTAGTCTTGGTAACCAGAATTACTTGATATCTATTATTGGTGGAATTAAACTAGGAATCTTATTGAACAAGGAGTTTGAAGATGGAGATCAAATTCAACACGAAATCATAGCGATTTGTTGCATCCCCTTCTTTCAATATCAATAAAGTAAATTACGAATTATGAGATTTTAGATTTCAAATCTCATCAGAGACAAAAAGACTAGTAATTTCTCTACATCTGTTCTTGTCTTGATGTCCAAAGTTATTTAACATCTATTGTAGGTGAAATTAGACCTGTTGTCGCGTCGAATGAAAAGTTCGAAAATGAAGATCAGATCATTCGACACGAAATCATAATGATTTGAGAATGCGTTGGTCAAAGGAAAGAGGAGGTCCTGCTTCGTGCCGTTAAAACATGTTAAAGAACACCAACATGTATATGCACCAGCATGTAGCCCAGGTTCATTTTCATTGATTATTACTCCTACTATTATTACTTTATTCGCTACTTGAATTATATAAAAACATTATCCGTATTCACGCCAAAAATTTCTATAATAAACTATGTCCTCATCAGTTTACATGTCTCCCACTTTATCTCATCTCCAACAATATAGATATATTCTATTGGCAGATTCTGAACGAATTTAGAACATAAATTCGTCAGATTGGACTCATATTTGATAGATTGGAAACGTTCCGAGGCTCAAATGGAAGGCTCAATCTAATACTAAGAATATACAGTGTGAAAGAGGAGAAACATGATTGACACTCAAGAAATCTCTGCTCCACTTAGTAAGCATTTTCACAAATTCTACTACTTCTTCTTCGCATAGGTAGAGATAGATTCAGAATTTTGAGTTTATGGCTTCGAGAAAATGTAACTTATTGGATTTTGAATACATCTTTTAACACAAATATGCGATTTTGAATAAAGCTGCAGAGCTCTGTTGAATCCGTAACTAGCACGACAGATCCAAAATTTTGAGTTTCTGAGTTTTGGATTCTAGAAAGGCAATGTGTGATTTTGATTAAAGTTACTGAGTTTGGCAGAACTTGTTCTAAATTTCTAGGCGGATTTAAGATTTAAATTAGATGATTATGAATCCATTAAACTTTCTGAAATTGTAGATTCAAAATACTTTTTTGAGAAGGATTCAGTTGAATCCATTGATGAATCCTGCATTCATATTGTGTGGTTTGACTTTTTTCCGAAGTGAAAACTTAGTATACCGAACTACATTTTTACTTACCTGCAAATGTTGCAGTTGATAAGCAGAAGGAGATATCTTCAAACTACAGCGATGATGTTTCGAGCAGTTCTCAATCTGAAAATTCACCAATCGAGCAAGTGGCTCTCACCGTTCCGATCACCGACGACTCAACTCTTCCGGTCGTCACATTCCGAATGTGGATACTCGGAACCCTAGCTTGTATTCTCCTCTCATTTCTCAACCAATTCTTCTGGTTCCGTCGTGAACCGCTCTCAATCAGCTCAATATCAGCTCAAATCGCGGTGGTTCCATTAGGTCACCTCATGGCAATGGCGATCCCAAATCGAGTGTTCTTCAAAGGGAGAAAATTCGAATTCACGTTAAATCCGGGACCGTTCAATGTGAAAGAGCATGTATTGATTACGATTTTCGCGAACTCCGGCGCCGGTAATCCGTACGCGATTCACATCGTCAGTGCGGTCAGGGTTTTCTATAAGAGGACGTTGACTTTCTGGGTTTCGCTGTTTGTGGTTCTGACGACGCAGGTATTGGGCTTTGGATGGGCCGGGCTTTTTCGGAAGTATTTGGTGGAGCCTGCTGCTATGTGGTGGCCGCAAAACCTTGTTCAAGTTTCTCTTTTCAGGTACGTTACGATCCACATTAAGTTATGGTGGAGATTTTTCAACATCTTGGATAATTTACTAGGCTTTTGCCACGTGGCAGATTTTGAGATTACTAATAGTCAATTTGATCAAACATTCTAAATTTGATTATTTTGAAATGTGTTTTTTTTAAAAGAAAAAAGTATTTTGGAAAGTATTAATTTATGTTTAGATTTTAATTTTTTTTTAATTTGTGTTTAGCTGATTATTTTGAAAAATACTTTTACTAATTAATTTGGTAAACTTTTTTGCTAATATTAAAACAGTATTTTGTGTTTGATCAATGCTTTAAAAGTGCTTCTAAAAAGCTATTCTTTTTAGCTTGGGAAAAACAATTTCTACTATGCTCAAAACACTTGGGAATCATTTGGTAGGATGCATTAGAAAAAATAATGTCTGCATTATTTTTATGTATAAAATAATGCTCAATAAAATGTATTAATAATGCTTGTATTAGTTATGCATATATTATTTTTTATGCATTGTTTAGTTTGGTGTATTAAAAATAGTATGCATTATATAAAAATTTACTTACAAACGATCATCCATTTATGATGGAAAAGATGTAAAAGTACTTTTGAGAGGTAATTGGGTCTTTAACCATGCTAATGCATGCATTAAATCTCTTTGCATTTCTAATACCTAGAAATCTATGGTATTAATAATACACTCCTCCATACACAATAGAGTGTAAGCATTAGTTATACTAGTATGAAAAAGTGTACCGAACAAGGGATTACTTATACATAGAGGTAATACATGCATTATTTTTGCTAATACACTCTACCAAACGATCCCTTACTAATATCTGAGTTGGTATTATGCTATGTATCTAAGTTGCTCGGATTCTTTACTTATGGTGTCGCACCCGAGTCGACACGACATAGATGTGGGTGTAAATACGGGATCCTTACCAGATTTGGTCAACTGATCATTTTGGATCATGAAATATCCAATCTCTAGATCTGCACCTGTATTGGACACACGCATCCAAGTTCGAGCAACTTAGCTATGTATTATTAATACATGGAAAATCATGCTATTGCAATGAAAGAGTTTTTAGTGCATGCATAGCATGATTAAAGACACAATTATTTCTCGAAATTTTTTCCACATCCTTTTAATTGTATTTATGAAGTGCATTTCTGTAAATAAGTTATATTTTTTTAGAAATTATACAATGCGTGTTATTTTTAATACATCAAATTAGATGTGGATAAGAAATAACCTAAACATAACTAATAGCAACATTAATAATGTCACTGTTACTAATATTACTAATACACTATATTAAACAATATTGCTATACCCCCTATCAAACACTTGAACAACATTTTAAAATAAGCACTTTTTAGCTTCCCAAAGCTTAACGAAACAAGCTATAAGTAGTGCAATCATTGACACATCTTTTGTGGGAAGAAATTCTATTACAGCTCTTTCATTGTTAGCATATTACTGGAGGAACTTTTTTCCACGTGTGTATTCTTTTTCATTATGTCAGGGGGAGGGGAAAGGGAAAGGAATGCTACGTTAGTGATGGGGTTGATTGAACTCCACTATAACTGTGGAAGGCAGGAACTTACCAAATGAGCTAGCCCTTGACCCCTTTGACTCCTTCTACTCGTGTATTTAGTAATAACGTAGAAATTTTTGTAAAGTTATTCAAAATTTAATATATATAAATAAATACAAAGTAATTATTTTACCTATATATTTAGTATAATTTTTCTATATACACATCATAAATTTTCAAAGAAGGATACTCGACTAACCACTCTTTCATTGTATCACAGTGCATATGATACATGGGTTTTATGAAAAGGTTTCATGAGAAAGTCATGTAATGTATTATCCCTTGGATAACATTTTCCATCAAAGGGAAAAATGACTTCTTTCACTTCCAATCATTTTTCTTTGATAACCAAGTGGCTCTAAATCATTTTACTTTCGACTAAATTAACTTTCAATTTTATATTATTTGCTCAAACCAATGACCTTAGTCTGCAGAACTCATAAAGATTAATATTCTTATAGAGGTTTTCATTTTTGAATGGCAGGGTACTTCATGAAAAAGAAGAGAGAGCCAAGAATGAATTGACACGAAACCAGTTCTTTCTCATTGCCTTTTTATGTAGCTTTGGTTACTATGTCTTTCCAGGTTACCTTTTCCCGATGCTAAGTTCCCTTTCATGGCTATGTTGGATATTCCCAACTTCTGTCCTTGCTCAACAGTTGGGTTCTGGGCTTCATGGTCTTGGAATGGGTGCCATTGGACTCGATTGGTCTAGTATATCCTCCTATCTTGGAAGCCCACTAGCTAGTCCATGGTTTGCCACTGCAAACATTGCTGCTGGATATTTTCTCATTATGTATGTTGTTACACCTTTTATGTACTGGTCCAATGTGTACAAAGCCAAAACCTTTCCAATATTTTCAGATGGCCTTTTCACATCAGATGGTCAAACATACAACATTTCAGCCATTATCGATCAAAATTTCCATATTGATTTCAATGCATATGATCATGAGGGCCCTCTCTATCTCAGCACTTTCTTTTCAATGACTTATGCATTCAGCTTTGCTTGCCTCAGCGCCACAGTCGTTCATGTCTTCCTTTTCCATGGACGGTAAGTTGCAATCTTGGACAATTGATAATATTTGCAGGTTGGATACCTATTTATGTGTATCTCTGTATGTGCATCTTTTTGTCTATATTCTATTCTATATATCTTAGTCTCTAATTCTGTATTTCTACAATGTTATAATGTACTTTTGCTGCAACTCGCTTAACATCTAAACTGTCACCAAAGATTAAAAGGATCCTTTTTCGTAATGTTTCAGGAGTAGCTTAGTATGTAGGTTGTTATACACTTTACAACTGATATAATTACAGATTTCGCCAAAGATAATATTGTGATATTGTGATCTCTATGCTGAAATATTTAAATCAGAAAGAATCAGAGAGGATCACTATAGTCAATTTGTGATTTAAAATAATTTGTAAGCGACATACCAATCGAAAAGTGAGTTGCAAGTGATATGTGTGCTTTATACTGGCAAAAGATCTTGTCCAAGGCAAAAGTTGATAGCTATAGATGTTAGACCACGTGATATTCAAAGGCTGCTGCTGATGGATTGAATTGTGTAAGTATGATAAGTTTCACCATTTCTGTAGATCTAATACTCCATATTAAGCTTAGCTGCACTATGGTGTTACATTAAAAGTGAAGTGGATCACCAGAAAGATGTGAATAAGTAACGGGTGGGGGAAAAAAGATTAGTGCTAATAGGATACACTAGTAAAACAAAACTTGCTAAAAATAGCTTGCAACACATGAATGCTCAGAAAATCGTAATAGGGCTTTTTATGTGATTAGAAAAAGGGATTTCCCTGAATTCTTTACTAAATGATTTTCTTTCTCTCCTCATCTTGTTGAGGGAAGTAAAAAAGGAAAAAGCTTTTCCGTGTTCCTACGGGGAAACAAAGATAGTGGAACTTTGCATTGTTATACTCTCTGTGTTCTTAATGTGAGTATTGAGCTAGTTTTAGCTTTAGCGCACACAACAGCAAATATCAACTCATTGAATTTTGAAATGTAGAGATATCTGGCAGCTGAGCAAGTCTGCTTTCCAAGAGAAGAAAATGGATATTCACACAAAGCTCATGAGAAAATACAAGCAAGTTCCTGAATGGTGGTTCTTAAGCATTCTTCTTGTAAATATTGCTGCAACTGTGTTTATATGCGAATATTACAAAACAGAGCTCCAATTACCATGGTGGGGTGTCTTGCTGGCGTGTGGTCTTGCATTCTTTTTCACCCTTCCAGTTGGAGTCATCACTGCTACCACAAACCAAGTAATGTGCTATATTCTGTTTCATAGCTGTTTGCAATCATCCATAACTTTTGTTGATCACATCCTACCCAATGATTTATTCCATTAGGAATACTGATATGTTGCCATACATTAGCTGAGACTAGTACTTCCGTAAGTAATAAAACTGGCATATTTTTTCAGGTATTACCTTGGTATCTGTCTTGTGGATTCTAGTTGATTTTGGATTTTGCATACTCTAGATGAGAGCATCGGTATTTTGCATAATGCAGTCTTAGATGAAGATATACAAGCTATCTTCTATTCAAACACCACATGAAAATCTTTGTTGTTCTAACCTTCCATTGTCTCTTGGCACAGACTCCTGGTTTGAATGTGATAACGGAGTACATAATAGGTTACTTGTATCCCGGTTATCCAGTAGCTAACATGTGCTTTAAGGTGTACGGCTACATCAGCATGAAGCAGGGATTAACCTTTTTACAAGACTTAAAGCTTGGACATTACATGAAGATTCCTCCTAGAGCAATGTTTATGGCTCAGGTTGGCTTTTCTTTTCCTTCTGCATCTGTAAATCCCTACATGCTGGCACATGAAACTATCTCGGATGCCTGGGGTTGAATAAATAGTCCTACAAACTGTAATCTTTGTGCTTTGAACTCTTTAATCAGGTTGTTGGAACGTTGGTATCAGCTTTAGTGCATCTTGGAACAGCATGGTGGCTCATAGACACTGTCCCAGATATTTGTGACAGGGCTTTGCTTCCTCCTGGAAGTCCGTGGACCTGCCCTGGTGATCATGTATTTTATGATGCCTCAGTTATCTGGGGTTTGATTGGGCCGCAAAGGATTTTTGGAAACCTTGGCCATTACTCCGCCCTTAACTGGTCTTTCTTATTTGGAGCTATAGCTCCTGTCATTGTCTGGATCGCGCACAAGACTTTCCCTAACCAGCAGTGGATCAGGTTAATCACAGTGCCTGTGCTATTAGCTGGGATAATGAATATGCCACCAGCTACTTCTGTCAACTACAACAGTTGGATCATCATAGCTTTTCTTTCTGGATTTGTTGTTTATAGATACCATCAGAAATTGTGGAGTCGTCACAATTATGTTTTATCTGGGGCGTTAGATGCTGGATTAGCATTCATGGGGGTGTTGTTGTATCTATGCTTGGAAATGGAGCATGTTAGGCTTGACTGGTGGGGAGGTGATGCAGATCGATGCCCATTGGCTAAATGTCCAACTGCTGAAGGGATTGTAGTTAAAGGATGCCCAGTTTTTTAAGTGATCAGTGAAAAGATGTGACTGAACTTATTCCAGGCGTTTGGTTATTCTTTTGGTGTATATTTTTGTAAATGGATGTAAATTAGTAGTCCTTGCATTTTTTTGAAATTCATTATTGTGACGATTTGTGCAACTTTTCACCCTTTTAGTACTCTTTCAGACTTTCTTAATCTTCTTTGCACTAACTTCGATAATTTCACGGAGTTCTTGTTACCTCTCAGCAACACAAGTACTGGGATAACTTCTATCCACCGAGACTTGAACAAATGAGATGGAATAATTGAACCACCATTACACTGAGTTGTCTTAATACAAAAGCTTATTTGTCTAACTAAAGCATAATCTAATTTTTTTTTTTAAAATTATCTTATATGACAGTATAAATATGGAATTTTAACACTTATATAACCTGTTATAGAATGTTATTTAAACTCCATTTATTATGGTAGTAAGTGACAGGGATAAGTTCATTGCAATTGTTGATCTTTAACGAGGAATTTGTGTTAGACTACATTCCTGTCCTTTGTTGTGAGATGTATTCGAGTCGGACAAACTTCTCATTAGTCAAGACCCCAGACCTTCCCGACCTCTCTTCTTCGAAACTTGAAACACATACCTTTGGTTAGAGATGGACATAAACTTGTCACCCTATCACAATCTATGATGATTATAATAATTGCGTGTATTTGTTTTGACGTTATGTGATAATGTAAAATTTCAAAAATTAAACTAAATTTGAAATGAATGAGTGCGTACAGCTTTAAACTACGTCGTATTGGTACTCAAATGCATCACGATTCAGACACTCTCCCTGTTAACACAAAAGTGAAAAGCGAGCTCAAGAAAGTGCAAAAATGGAGGCAAATAGCGCAAAATCAACAACAAGTGCGTCGTCTCTTCGATGGAAAATCCTTCGTCGCAATCTTGTTCGTCGCTCTTCATCCAATTCAGGTCTAAAAATCTTTTTTTTTCACGTACATTCAAACATATATATGTATACACACACATGCCCATCTAATCAGTTTTTTTTGTTGTTGAGATTTTTGATAATTTGGATTGAATTGTTGTGTCTAAGAAGATAAATTTGAGATGGGTATTCAGTGAATATCAAGGAAACCTACCCAATTTTTGATTATCTGGATTGAATTTTTGTGTCTAAGAAGATAAATCTGAAATGGTTATTCAGTGAATATCAAGGAAATCAACCCATGGGTTCATTTAAGTAACTTTACCTTCTGGGGTTGAGGTCTTTTGCAGATATAGGCATTGTTAAGTATTTTTCTGTTACAAAAAAGACTAATTTTTTGCTCAATTTATGGGTAATAAGAAACTTTATTTTCTGGGTTTGATTATTTGGATTGGATTGTTGTGTTACAGAGGATAAATCTGAAATGGGTATTCAGCGAATATCTAGAAAGGCAACCCATGGGTTCAATTTGATATCATTTCATATGATGAAAGACTGTGTTGAAGAAAATGTGAATCCGATGGATAGCTCACGGAATGCTACGTTATGCTATACATTGCCAGTTACTAATGCTTCCCAACTTATTCTACAGTGAGTTTCCATTATACCTAAGTTGATTTTCCTCTTCTTTTTTGAGTATTCGTGATGGAGCCAGGTTTTTCACTAAGGAGGTTCAAAAATAAAAAAATTAGAACAAAAAGAAACTAGGGGATTCAACATCTACTTGTATGTGCATAAAAAATGATTTTAGCCTTATATATAATATGTAATTTTTCACTGAAGGGGGTTCAGATGAACCCCTTCAACCAACTTGGCTCCGCCCCTGCTTATGGGTGGATGTAGTATGAGGTTAGTGGGTGGGCATCCATTAACTTGACTTGAATCACACAGAGGCACCCACATGTTGTCACACTATAGAAGTCTGTGCAGCAGTGATCAAATTCTTACCTTAGTTGAGTCCTTACATGGTATATGGTCTTTGGCAATACTCACGCATCATGGTACCCCAAGGTCTGACCTTGTGATCAATGAAGTGGATTGAGAACTATGAGGCCTCAACTTCAAATTCAAGCGGAGACAGAAAACACTAGGTAGTTTCTTTCCATTTGTCCAACATTTGGTGGACAAAGTTACTTGGTATTGATGTTGGTAGGAGGTAGCATGCACCACGAGAAAACGATTATCTAGAAAAAAAGAAAAAACTCACACTTTGTGCCCAGTTAAGTCTCATATCGGTAGTGGGATGGAGAACTTGGTCTTCCTATATGATTTTGAGCAATCCTCACCTCATGAGTTAGCTTTTGAGGTTGGGTTAGGTCCAATCATTTTCTTATCAGTCTTGACATTGACATCCTTATTTTGATTGATGGATTTGCTTAGTTTTTCCCCTATTCTTCATTTTGGGTGAAAAATATTGCTCCTTCCATTTCAATTTGTTTGTCTGGTTTTGACTTGACATGGAGTTTAAGAAAGAAATGGAAGAGTTTTGAATCTTGTGGGCTTAAACTAAATGTACGTAGAATGTACCAAAATGCTCTTTAATCTTGTGGTCTTAAACATGTCACGTGGAAGGTTAAAATCAATGAATCGCCAAAAAAAGAAAGAGACATTCTTTTTAAATGGACTAAAAAGGAAAGTAAGACAAACAAATTGAAACGGAGGGAGTTTTTTTTTTGTAATTCCCCCCTGCATTGCTTGGTTTTTTCATCTTTTGGCCCTGGATGGTAGAAATTTAACAGAAATATGGGGAATAATTATTTCATCAGAATGAACTGGTTGATGGTGTTCCCTGATGATCTCTAATGGCTTGACTTTAATGCAGTCAGAGAGCAGATGATATGGCACATCTTAATGACTTTGAGGTCTGCAATAGATATGATATTGACAACACTGGACTTGTTTGTAAGTATTTTTTGCATTCTTCCAATTTTTTTTTACTTTCATGGAAAAGTATGTAAATCTTTCCTTACCAAGAAAAGACTGTAATTTGTCCTGGTTCTGCTCTAAAATGAGCTGCTTTATCCTTACCCCCCTTCATCTGATTATTTCTCGATTCCTCTCCATTAAGCACCAAAGAAATAAAAGTTGATGTCTGTCTATCAGACTCACAGACCAGTTTAGTTTAATGTTGTTAATTTCTGAGTTGCATTGAGGGTGTGGCTTAGTGGTCAATTATGTAGGTGCAAACTTTGGAGGTCTGCCTAAGCCTTTGTGGGCAGTAGGTGGTTGAAATCCCTAGCAGGAGAAACAACAGTAAGTGATTTCTTCCCATCTGCCTAAGCCTTCGTGGGCAGACTTACCCGGTACTTGTGTTGTTGGGAGCAAGTAGGTACCCCGTGAATTAGACGAGGTGCGTGCAAGATTCCCTGAACACCACCATTATCAGAAAATAATTTCAAAGTTGAATATGCAAATTGTTGCATCTTATTTTCTTAGATAGCTACATGAATATCCTTGTAGTCCGTGTTGGATGGGTATTTATTGCCTGTGTGAATTGTTGCGATATCAATCTCACTGCTTAGCTAAAGTAAACCATAGTCCAAATGCTGACTGGTATTTTAGACGTTGAGAATCAAAAAGGCACTTACTGAGGGATTACACTGTAAGAGAGGACCTTTTTTTGTAGGAGAACATGTTTTTGTCAATGTAGAAACCGTTTCTCCCTTAACAGAAGAAGTCTTGAGTATAAATGTGAAATGAAGAAACAATATAGACTAAAATTGTTATTGTTTGTGATTTGTTGTTTGAGTTCACTAAGTGTAGAGTTAACGTATCTATATAACCCACACTGCTGGCTGCTGCTTTAGGTGCTATTCTGAATATAACATTCTTTCCAGATGTTCAGATAGAAGATCTTGTACATTGTAGGAAATGCTATTTCTTATTGCTTACCCATTTGAATCCCCCAGTGAATAGATGAAGAGGAAATAGGAGTTGGCTAGTTTTTGAATTGAATATGATGAGACTGAAAATAATATACCTTTTCTCAAAATATAGATGTTATTTGCAACTATAGAAGATAAAAGACAAAAGCAAACATTGTGATAATAAGCAAATCTTCTGGATGTACTGCATGAATGGAGCTTCTGAAAACTAAGAAGCTCACCACTTTACATACTTCTTTACAGCGATGAAGTATTTTCTCGACTGCAGTTTGATGCTATGAGCTACTTAGTCGTGAATATTAATTGTCCTTTTGATGATACGAATTGTCCTCTAGTTAATAGCATTTACAGATTAAGATTCTTTAACTCTGGTCTAAAAGACTAATTTCTTCTGTTCTGGAATAAAGTTCTTTTGTAAACAACTGGGTCTTCATGGAATATTTATATATTAGAATGTGCATATCGTATAGTCAGCCTTAATGGTCCATGTCATGTTTGCTTTCATTGCTACTAGTTTGTCTTCTAATTTATAGACTTTCTTGTTGAGTAGGTCAATGGCCGTCAGAGGATGTCCTTGGCCACTACTGCTTGTCACATGCAAGCACTTTCAGGTATTAACAAATGTTATATTTCACATTGTATTATAATATTTTTGGTTGTACTTTCAACTGATTTCAGTTGATTTTCGACTCTTCCAGGGGAAAAAGAGTCATTGAGCTTGGATCTGGCTATGGCTTAGCTGGATTGATCATTGCAATGACCACAGAAGCACGGGAAGTTTTCATATCTGATGGAAATCCCCAAGTTGTTGATTGTATCCTTTTGGTTTGGTGGGGAGATGAGGACTGTAATTTGTTGCACTGATTTTGGCCAATTTCTGGTACAAAAAGGTGAAAGGACAAAAGCACTCTGCTTCTACACTTCTTTGTTTCATTACTTTGTGGATTCACTAGTATCCATTGTGTTGAGGCCTTGCTTTTTTATGTCCTGGGGATTACGATAAATAAGCACAAAGGTTGGTGATTGCTGAACTATGCCACCTAATCATATTTGTGCTGGAGCCTGGAGGGACCGTGTGGCAATTTTACTGTGTGCTTGTCCAAGGATTTTAGGCAATAAACTTGTGTTTGATCTAAGTGGAAAAATTGTGTATTTGTTCATTTCCACTTTACTGATCATGCCACTTGTTTTTGCTTGTCAACTCCAATAGTAACCTAGTAATTAAGCCGTTTGCCATTCATCAGTAGTGTGTTGAAGAATGTAGTATTTGCTAAGACCTTGTCTTTTTCACCTGTCCATTAATTGTGCAGTATCCTGAATTCGTACTTCGTATGTCTAGTCTAAGAAATAGATTGGTGATCAGCAGTGAATCAAATTTACCGGTAACGTTTAAAGGAGTTGTCAGTCTTCTATTTGCTTCCAGTTACACTAACAGTGATTGATCTCCAAGCTCTGTTGTCCCAATCAGTTTAAACTATGATTGTGTCCTATCAAACATTGTGTAAGGTATCCAAACTTAATCAGTGGTTCAGTAACCCTATTGCTTCACATATCTCATTGCTTCACATATCTCTTTACTTCAGATGTACTTGACATTCAGATATACAGCGTAATGTGAATGCCAACTCTGGTTCGTTTGGTGGTACGGAGGTGAAGCCTTTGATGCTACACTGGGGTCAGGAAAAAGACTCTGATATCTCCAACACATTTGATGTCATCATTGCAAGTGACTGGTAGTTGTCTCTTTTCTTACTAAACTCTTATTTTCCTCATTGAGTATTCTTCTATAAGAGTTTATCAAAAAAAAAAGTATTTTTCTGTAAGTTGTAAATTGAGTGCATCATATCTCTGCTTCATTGTTTTCATGTCAATGGCTAGTAAATGATAACCTGAGAACATAAGCCCTACGATTTATAGAAAATTGTATTACGAAAACCCCTCGTTGGCATCTGCCTATGATGAGTTTAGTTGGAGTTCATTTCTTATCTTTATTCAAATAAGCCTTTCATGTACACATGCAAGCTCACAATACAGATCTTTACCTTTATATGTGCGAAAGATACTCTGTATTTTGACTTCAATTGTCGTTTTGCAGCACTTTCTTCAAAGAGTTCCATGGAGCACTTGTCCGAACTATCAAATCACTGTTAAAAGAGGAAGGTCCTTCTGAAGCCATACTTCTCAGCCCCAGAAGAGGTAACTCATTGGACAAGTTTCTCGGAGAAGTTAAATATAGCGGGTTGCATTTCAGCACAGATGAAATGTACGATGCAGAAGTTTGGAGGCGTCATCAGGGATTTGTCAAGGGTGATGATTCCTGGCCCAATTATGAGATGGATCATTGCTATCCTTTACTGGTCAGAATTACGCGATGAAGATTCAGAGTGCAGGTTTACTGTGTCTAGTATGCTTATTTTGTACATACAAAACTATAAAAGCTAGCTGAGATCTTATAGACTATGAAATATGAACTGATTCCACCATGGACAAGTTACTAATTATTACTGTTTATCAAGATTTTCATCTTCAGAATCCATGAGACTTTAGTTCTTTCACATTGTTGAGAAGAAATGATTTGGTTGTTATTGAATATAGATATTAGATTCATTTTTCTATTAGCAGGTATGTTGGAATTGGGTGCTCGCGAGATACACCTGTGTTGTGTTAAGTTGAAGTGTCTACGTGGTTACTAGAAAAATTTAAGCTTGGATCAAGTTAAAGTGCGTATCTATGTATTATGCCTTAAATATTTCAAATACTAAGCTATTTAATTTCTACCTTTTCCTTGAAAATTTTATTACACATCAGTTTATTTTTTATTGGGAAAAGGGTCTGATATACCTCTCAACTTTGCCATTTAGAGTTGCTATACCCTCGTTATGAAAGTGGCTCATATATACCCTTACCGTTATACAAATGGCTCACATATATCCTTACCGTTACAAAAGGAGCTCACATATACCCTTAATCTAACGGAAGTGAAAAAATTATTTTTAAATGCATATTTTTTATTTTTTATTTTAAAAAAATTCATGTAGGGGTATATATGATCCTTCTAGCAAAGTTCAACGTATATTTTGATATTTTTCATACATAATTTTTTTTTTACTTCTTTGTTATCATTATTTGAGTTTCTTATTCTTATTTTTTTCTTTCATTCTTTAGAATAAAGAAAAAAATTTAAAACTAATTTTTTTGTGGCTATATTATAATTTAAAACTATTTTTTCGGCTATATTGTAATTTAGTTTTTTGTATTTGTAAAAAAAAATTGGGGCATCTATAATAAATTTTACAAATAATTAGTGAAACATAAATAAATTTGACCATCAAAATAATAAATTTAAATTAGTCGTTGAAACAAAAAGTAAAAAAAAAACATGTGTGAGGAGGATCAAATATACCCCATACGAATTATATTTTTTTTTTAAAATTAATTAAAAAATTAAATTAAAATTATTTTTTTCTCTTCCGTTAGAAGAAAAGGGTATGTGTGAGCCCTTTGTATAATAGTAGGGATATATATGAGTCACTTTCATGACGAGGGGTATATCAGCTTTAAATGACAAAGTTGAGGGATATATCAGGTGCTTTTCCCTTTTTTATTTATAGTTTGATGTCTTTATATTTAACCAAAATTTTAGTTCTTTGTTTAAAGGGACTATTAAAGTTGAAGATAAATTAATAATGACAGTGTCTAACTTTTAGTGAAATTCATTTGTTTTAATTTGTTTGTCTGATTTTTCTTAACACAAAATTTTAAAAATAATTTTTTTTTTTGAACTTTGGAGTCTTATACTAAAGATATGGTGAATGGATAAAAAATTAAAAATGTCCTGAACTTGATGTAAATTACTAGTTTCGTTCTCGAAATATTAACAGTCTTAAAAACATTTTTCTACTTGACTAACTAAACTTAGATATACCCTTGGTCTGCCTCTTGACATAACAAGTGGTTTCAAACTCTTGTAGGGCCATGAGACTCTTAATAAAAAGCAGAGAAAAATGTTGAAAACACTCCTAGACGTGACAAGAATTTAGGGATGTATTTCACTCATGTTGCAAGATCGGAGATGTATTTAAGTTCAGTTAGTCAAGTAAAAGAGTGTTTTTAAGGTTGTCAATAGTTCGAAAACGAAACTAATAATTCACGCCAAGTTTAAAGGTGTTTTCAATAATTCAATTTTAATCTTATGGTCTTTAACATGTCATGTAGAAAGTTGAAATTAAAGAGTTGTTAAAAAGGAAAGAGATGTTTTTTTTGAAACAGATTGAAAAGAAAAGTAAGACAAACAAATTGAAACGAGGAAGTATAAAACTAAGTTAGGAAAAAAATAAAAAGTTAGGGGGACACAATACAATTTGGTATAGTTTAGGGTCTGAATTGACTTTTTTCGAAAATACATAGGGATTCAACAAAAACTCAAAAGTCGAATAGTTTCTTGTTTCTCTCAGTTCGGAACTCGAAATATTTTTTTACCCTAATTCTCCCGCCGGCCGGCCACCGGCTGAAGGTTTCACCGCCGTGGACGGATACTTCTCTTACTTTTTCATCTTCGTTATCGGATAACTGAGATTTTCTCATTTTTGGTATTGGAATCAGGATAGTGAAGAAAAAAAAACTAAGAAGTAATAAATTAATTTTGTAGTTTTGAATCTCACTTTTGAAGCAATGGATGAAGAAATGTCGAATTCAGCGCGGCGAATGTCTATGCGAACTCGTAAAATTGCTCCAAAAATGGCTGCTGCTCTCGCCAGTTCTGATAACAGAACACAGGTATTCTAAATACCTTATTTTTTCTCCCAAATTTTGGATATCCTGCTAAATTTATTGATCTATTTATTTGTTTTTTTTTCTTTGTCGGAGTAGGCTATGCTGGCGCGGCTTGATGCTTTGGAAAGTGATAATGCAGTAGTGGAACCTCAACTACTTGATGATGATGATGAAGCTTCTCTTGACGATGAGGATCAAGGTTTTTCTTCTGCTCCTTGTATGTTTATAAATGTGTTAAATATGTGAAAATGTTACTGGTTCCACAAGTTTTAGCTTGTCCGAAGTTGAATTTGTTCTTCGGTTGTGAGTTTCCCACAGTATAGTTGGTCAGAAGTTTCGATAAAGTTGGAGGGTCGTGATAGGTTAACGGTTGCAGGATAAATAGTCTTAAGTATGATGAATTCCTCTTAATACTGAATTCATTAGTTGGGACGCGCTACATCCACTAATATGGGCCTGAATATGGCAGAATAGATATGAAATATTGCTTAAGCAATATCGGACAGAGAGAATAGCAGCTTTTGTTATTTATGCCAGTGTTATGTTTCACGAATAATAGATAGGAAGATAGATCTTTCTCCAACACTCTGCAGGAAATTATACATTTACAGGCTTTGGTGATTAGTTTGCTTAATAAAGGATGGTATGAAGAATATATGGACTTGTGCATTCTGTATTACAGATCGTATGTTTACAGGCTTTAGTTGATGCATATGTTCAATAATGAGTGTTCATTGAAGTTGAGCCTGCATCTCTACCTATACAGTGACTACGGAGTAAAGTAAATGTTTCTGGGACTTGATGCTCTTTTTGTCAGAGAGTGTAGTCGTCTATCTAGAAAACCATTTCGAAAACAAACAATTTGTGGGACTTTATTCTCTTCTTGTGCCTGATTGCTTAATGGTCGATCCAAAGAACCATTACTGTTAAGCTCATTACTGAAGCTAGCGACTGCCTGACCATGAGCAAAAAGAAGAGTTAGAGGAAGAAATGAAAAGAATATAATCTTCTTCTATTATTTTCATTTTCAGGATCTATTTGTTAGGCTTAATTCAGAAAATAATAGCCCAGAATCAAGGGTGATAGAGTTTTTTATTTACCATCTTTATCTTGTCATCTTTGTTTCCTTCTATATTTTTCATCCTTCAGCAAACTTTTTCTGTTATACCTTCTCTTCTGGTTGGAGGATTTATATGGTCCTTTTCCTTCCTTCTCTTCCAATTTATAACTATAAAATTTTCTGACTTTTTCACTTCAATTTATTTTAATTCCAGTATTTCATAAGAAGTACCCAAAAGGCACAAAGCGCAAAACTCGCCAAGCTAAGGCACTTGAGAATAAGAGAGCTCCCAAATCATTCCTTGAGCTCTTGAATGAGGTATAGATTTCCAAGGCTAATAGATGTTTTTTTTTCTCTACTTCAATGACATAAATTAACCTCTCACTGTTCTACTTGTGAAGGCAAACCTAGAGTCCTTGCCACCACATGTGCCAACCTATTTAAGAGCAGCAGTGGGACCTCCAAGTTCCATCGCTCGCCGTCATTTCTGCACAGTTTGTGGTTTCTCCTCGACCTATACATGCGTGCAGTGTGGGATGCGCTTCTGCTCAATCAAATGCCGGACCATTCACAATGATACTCGATGCTTGAAATTTGTTACTTGATTGGTGAGAGATGCAACCTCAATAAATTGGATGGATATGCTGAAGGTTTTTTCTCATGTCCTGTAGCATTTGCTAGTTTCATGTTTATATAGCTTATGTACATATTCAGGTACTCTGACTAATCTGGCTCACTTTGGAAATATTGGACTGTGTCCTTTTTCTCCGAAGCATATTTGTTGTTGCTCAAGCTCCTTCTAGGGTATTTTTTGTTCAGCTTTTATAGGTGATTTCTTTTCCCAGATCTACAGATGTTTGAATGAAGATGTTATAAGTGACTCATTGAAAAAGAAAAAAGGGAAAAAGGTTCTATCTTATGTGCAATTTGGCCGTTCTTTTGAGTTTTCTTTATGAGCAGCTACAAATATCAAGAATTATTATGAAAATTACTTTCATATTAAGCAATCAAAGTAACCAGAAATTTGCATGTTGGCTTGAGGCAATAAAAGCTTCTAGATTTGTGGTCAGGCAATCTAATGAGAGTATGCCACTTCTAATGATCTAGCTTGTCGAAGATCTCTCTTTGCTTTGCGCTTACTTTTTTCATAGATTTGTTTTCTGTTCTTAAAACATGCTTTTACTTGCCATTTTGACGGTTTGTCTTAATATGCCTTCCCCAATATGTTTTTCACTGCTCCTTGCTCATTGCTCTGTGAAGTGTTCGATTTATTTCACTGGGAAATGGAGATAGATGGGGGCTGTCCGTCGAACCTTAATGCCTTTAGTCATTGTTTTGTTGCTTGTCTTTCATCCTGGAAGCCATTTCAATTCTATTTGACTCCATACCAGATAATCCTTTTTTTTGTGCTTCATTCTTTACTGCAGGTATATCTGTTCTCTTGTTACTGCAGAAGGTGATATAAACTTGCATATTTGCATGTTACTGCCAATAATTGTTTAATAGAGTGTCGAATCAGGTAGGCAGGCACCTAAGGGTGTGGCATAGTAGTCAATGAAGTGGTTTTAAAAACTATGAAGATCCCGGAGTTGCAAAAACTTGGACAAGTACCATTGTAGATGTAGCTTTTTTGTCTTGTTTTTCTCTTGCTTTTTGTCGTATATTCAATGATCAACATTTGTTCCTGAATAGCTTCTTTCAAAAGTGCTTCTGCGTCCTTGAAAAATGTCTTGGTAGTTGGTAGGAGATAAGATTTCTTGGAACTTGGGTTTATATAAACAACCCTTAAACTTGCTGATAAATTTCATTTAAACACCTGAAATTTTGTCCGTTCCAATTGAGCATCTAAATACACGATAAAGTGTTTCTATTAGACACTTTTGGCTCGTGTGTTGGAAAAAATTGTGTTCGTGTTCTCAACCGCTCATTATATTGATAAGTTAATTGCATAAAATATGCATCCTCCTTTAATGTTACACATCCACATCAAAATTTCACTATATATGGAGGTCACTTTGATTCAATTGTAGTGCATTCTTAATCATAAGAGTTGAATCGGAATATCACTCTTCTTTTTCCATTCACACCTTTGAGAAGTCCGCACAAGGACAGTGAGGATAATCCAATTTTCTTTTTCAGATTAAGATTTAAGTAAGAATTAAAATGGTCTAGTAGATTGATTAAGCCATTGATCATACATTATAGGTCAAGGATGAAACGAAGAACTAACGATATTATTATTTCTCTGTTCTCTACCATGGTTAAAATGATTTTTTATGTATATATAGTAGATGTTAAACCCCCTTATGCTTCTTTGTGTGTTTACTTCTTCATATTTTGAAATCCCTTAGTGAAAATCATGGCTCTGTGCTACTATTATCCAGTATGTGAGTGACCTCGCCCTACGGATTCCCTTTGTTCAATGGGGAGGGGTTACACTATTATACATGATAACTGGGTTTGAAAGTGATTAGGGCGTCGTGCAGAAACTTACCATTGCAAATCATATAGTTGATAAATCAGATGACAAATAAAAATATACTGAAAGACATAATATTATTATATGGTTTGGCCAATTGGCCTTTATATCAAAAACTAATCTCCTCATAAACAAAACTGTTTAAACAACTACGTTGTGGATGATCTTGTGTTCTTGGTATGAGAAGAGGAATCTTCAATTTATAGAGTTTCAAACTTTTTCTCTAAAGAAAAAATAAACCAAATATGGAAGAAAATAATGTTTTCCTTTCAGGAAAAATAAAAACAATTATGGTATTAGCTTTTACTTTCCTTCAAGAAAAAAATAAATTCAAATAAGGTAAGAAAATCAGAACAAAACCCTAACAGCTATATCGATTTAAAAATGGACTATGAAAAAGTAAAGAGGGTTTCTCAGTGGCTCAAAGCCCAGAAATCATGTGTACAAGATCAATGCAACTGCTTCATATCCCAAACTGCTGCTAAAATAGTGATTATCAAGCTTGTCAAGAATGGTGATGGGCTATTGGTTAATACACCGCCGCTTGTGGCCAACGAGCCGTCGCCAGCACCAGGATATGATCCTCCAGGTGATTTCTGGCTGCAACATTAAACCAAAATTATAAGACAATAGATAATTATCAAGGAATGATCACAGTAATTTAATGTTGAGAGCAGACTGTTAATGTGTCTCACTTATTGAACAGAGTTCTAAGGTCGGTCTTGTGACTCCTGAATGCCTGGTGATTTAGTAGTTTTCATAGGGGGGATATGATGGGGTCAGTTCATGAATTTTCTTATTTCTTCGTGCAGAAGATTATGTAAACACTTAGTCGAAACCCATTATAGCTAAGTGTAGTATCAGTCAAATGTGATCTAATTCAACTTTCCTGAACTCCAAATAGTGTTATATTTGGAGTAAATTGGCCTAAATTGTCTCATGGGCGTACCTAAGTTTCCTTTTAGTGAGTCCAATATATGTAAGAGCTATGACTTAAAAACACACCTAAACGTCCAGGTAGGAAAAATGAACAATTGATAGTTCAGGTATATTTTGATAAACGTTTGGGGATAGTTCAGGTATGAAACTCAAAAAATCAAGATAGTTTACGGTATATGTTATGAATTTGGCAAAAACATAAATTTTGATCCAAATTCTATATTTGTGTCAAGAAATCCACCTAATATGTAAATAACCTATCGCAAACCCAATAAGTAAGAAGGGATGTGAATTCAGAACTCATAAACTTAAAATCTTCCGTCCACCTCTAGACACAAGAAGTTAAACAAAACAGGGGAAGCAACTTAGCTACATACCTAGAATGAACAGGGCAAAACGTGATAACATAATCTGCAGAACCACAAGTGAAGGTACTGGTGCCATCATCATAAGCATAACTATAAGATCGCGGACACGCCCTCTTGAAGAACGATGAGTAATCCGTTGGCTTACAGGTATCAGGCGTCGCGTATGATCCACTACAACAATATTTCGGATCACCAAACGCTTCACAAGCGCTCTTACATCCCACACACTCACTATTATTAGTACTACTAAAACTATTCATCATTTTCCTCAGCTCATTCGGGCATGAATCGTTAAGATCAACCACACAACCGGTTGTTGAACAGTTTCCAACTCCGCCTTGTGGACTTACCAACATTGGTAAGTTATAACCATCCACAAGGCTAACATCGTAGAAATCAAGCCCTCCAGCACCATTCAGTGTAAACTCCGCCAGAGTAGCTGGCGGAGTAGCTCCAGCTCCGGAACATTCCAGTGTTCCGGAGCTACAGTCGCCTGTTTCACAGGCGAATTTGCCTGTGGATGAATCTTGGGAACAGAAAGTCCGACCCCATAAACGACCAGACCAGCCCGTTGGCACGGAAACCGGAACGGACTGGCCGGGGTTTAACATGAATCCTGATGGAGCAAGTTGGGATGTGCCTGCACCTGATAAAATTCCAGGCCATACTTTATAATTGCACTGATTTACTAGTGTAAATGTTGCTGATAAGACCCCTGTTTCATTTATTAAAAAACAAAGAACAAAATTTAGTCAATCGATCAATCAACTACGTCTCAATCTTAAATTAACTGATATCGTTCTCATATAACTTTCATTTAGACCCTATAAATGTAATCTAGTAATTTTGATCCAAATTTTGTATTTGTCTTAAGAAATTTACTGAATATATACAACTAACTTATTTAGAATCCAACAGGAATCTTCAGATTCTGACTCCGCCTCTCTCTCTCTATATATATATATAAATATATGAATATCTATAAATATTTGACCGTTAAACCCGTTATACATTGACTTGGGATTATTACATGAACCAACAAACCTCAAATCCTGAATATCTATTATTTATATTTGCTCTACTCTGAATAGTCAAATCCAACACAGAGACATCTAGTCTATATAAACTTGATCAGTTTAACCTTTAAAACATTTTTTGCGCTCTAATTATTATAAGAAATTATGGATTTTGAATTCAATATACCATCAAATTTTACGTAGAAGAAGTTAAAAAAATGTCACCTGAAATTAAAAAGATGAAACATAAGGAAAAGAGGGCAAGAAAAACTTGAGCATTCACCATTATTTGTGTTTTCTCCAAATTGTTTTTGAGAAAAAAAAAAGTGTGAAGAAGCCAATGTGGGCACGTAAAAATAATGTGAAAAAAACAAGAGGACAATTTGATGACAAAATTTTAAGATGATATTTAATTTATACTAGGAAAAAAAAAAGTTTTTTGTTATGAGGAAAAAAAAAAGATGATATATATAGAAAGTATTTTGGAGGAAACTATTGCCAATAATAATGTAGGTCGGCAATTGTTTTTGTTAGGAGAACTAATACTTAAAAAGAAAATATTTACCATTTATAGTAATAACATTTTCTTTTTCAATGAACACTTATATATATATATATATATATATATATATGTGTCAAATTTTACCAAATAAACATAATATATTTTAAAAGTACTTATAATATATTTATATTGCATGTATACATAGTGTAAATTTATCATAGTATTTGCTATAAATAGTAATAAATAAAAAATATCGCTAAAACCAGTAATTATTTATTAAAAGTATAATTTGATAGTTTACCTTTTCTTTAAGTTAGTTTGTACTCAAAAACCACCTTTTGGAAAAATATTTTGTTTAATTAATTAATAGTACTCAATTAACTATATTACTTGTATGGCCATGTAATATAGGAACTAAGTTATACCTTAAATAAATATTTTGTCTCCACCGTTATAAGTTTCGTAGAAATTAAGCGATATAATTTATGTTATATTATGATTTGAAAATATAAATTTATACCGACTTTTTTGCAAATAATGACTTCATTTATGAGGTCATGTGATTGCAGGTGACAAATTTGGTCCAAACTCATTCAACTCACCCAATTCGCAGAGAATCTAATGGGCTGGACATGAAAGATTATTTTGATGGGCCGTTTAGGGGTTAAAAGGAGCTAATTATTTAGATACACTCTAGTTTGTAATATCTTGTATTTTATCATATTTTGGTGCATTCAGATATGTTTAGATACATGTATCTTGAAATACATGAGGTCAAAATTAGATGTAATTTGTTCCAGATACATTGTATCCAAGTAGATTCACATGCATTCGGAATACATAACAACTCTCATTCGCCTCCCTTGCCTCTCTCCCATCTCGCTCGCCACTCTCCTATGTATCTGAAATCTATGATACATGCGAATTACACTAGAGACATGTATCTAATGTGATTCACATGTATTTGGGATACATAACGATCTCGCTCGTCTCCCTCACCATTTCGCTCACCTCTATCTCTATTTTAGTGTATCTGGTAGTAATAATACATGTATCTAAGTGTATCTTTCTCAATATATGATAGGAATCTCTTAATTAATGATAAAATACATAATATTTTTAAAATATAGATAATAATAATATATATGATAATGAAGTATGCCTAATTACGTAGTTTTAACTCAAATGCAATGTCATTAATTACAACACAATTTGAACCTTTGGTGTTAGATTTAAGTGGGGTTTCAAAGTTGAGGTGTACATGAGTCAATTTTGTTCGGTTTTTACCAAATCAATTTTATCAATATGATTAGTTTGGTTCTGTCGATTTTATTGATTTTTACCAAATCAATAATAATAATTGACAAAATGACAAATATATGATCTATTGAACACATAGTAGCAATTTAGTTAGTCTAACAATAAAATACACCATCTCAAATTCAACAATAATATAAGAGTTCAATAATATCTTTAAAAGAACAAATAGATTGACACATTTCAACAACACTCGATAATTAAGCATTATCCAAAGTATATAAAAATGAAACTACACAAGTCTATTAAATAATATCACATCCAATAAGAGAATAACAAACCAAATTAAACCAGACCAAGTCGGGTTTTTTTTTTTCCGATTTGATTTGACTTTTCAAACCTGTGCAATTATTCATCGATTTGATTTGACTTTTCGATCTTACATATTATCAAGATTTCATAATGATGGCCACCTCTAAGTAGTTGTTTACACACACTAGGCCGTAGAGGGTGGGTGGCAAGCTATGCATTATGCAAAACAAGTTTCAATGTCTTCCCAACCAAAATTAATTATTGCCCACAACCTAGCCTACCTTGCATAATGCATCATATATAAGCAGAATCATTAATCAACAACAACAAAACATATGCAGAGTGTTCCACAAGAAGGGTTCGAGAGAGTGGAATATAAGCAAACCTTGCCCCAAACATTGAGGTATAGAGAGGCTGTTTCCGATAGACCCTTGACTCGAGCAGAATCAGTAATCAAATTTGTTTTAACCTACTGTAATCCTACTGACTACGACCAAGCTGATAATAAGGGCCAATCTTTTTAATAAAACAAACCCCATATGAAATTGTAGACAGTGATTCTATTTCTTATATTGATTCCTCCATCAAAATATATGTCAAAACTTGAGTCAAACTCAAACAATTCAATGGATTGCAATGAGTTCAACTTGACCCATGTCTCATCAAGGTTGTCAATCACGAAGGCATTCAGAGTGCAGCTTGACACATAGATTGATCTATACTAAAGTCAGGCTGCCTCTAATAGTCTCTTATTTACTAGAAGTTTGATCAGAGGCCTATTCTTAGTAGCTCAACTTGTCACGAAAACTTGGGGAGTTATGAAACCAACACCAGCTATGCTACTGCTAAAAAGATGGTACTTACAAGTTACTAGACATGATTTGGAATCAGAAACAGTAACATGCTATGTACAACATTTCACTTCTGAGAACTAGGACAACAACAACAACTCAGTGTAATCCCACAAGTGAGGTCTAGGAGAGTAGGATGTACACATACCTTACCCATACCTTTGTGGGGTAGAGAAGTCGTTTCCGGTAGACCCTCGGCTCAAATTCTGAAGAATTAGGACCAGAGAACAAAATCGAATCAGCACAACACTGCCTGTTTACAAACTGTTATCAGCAAGGGATGATGAGTTCGCTTACGCCATTCCTACCACCCAACAATATTTGATTTTCATCTAAACAGACTAGTATGGAGGAGTCTAGGATCAGTGAGGTGCAAATATTCATTCAAAACTGACAGAATAAGTTGTGATAAAATTAATGGTGAAGACAAACTCAAGACAACTTGGGAGTTCCGAGAAGGAAAGAATCCACCTTCACATTTTCCTCTACTTAGGGGTGGAAAGAAGATCCTCATCTAGGACTTGACTGGGAAGACTATCCCCCATTGGAGATTTGGAGGTAGAGGGCAGTGATACAACTGATGATTAAGGCTAGCATTTAACAAGTTTTTTGTTTATCTAGAAAGTTTATGGTACATCGTTTAAAACTTTAATAGCTGAACTCATTCAACTACTAATTCTTAGCACTATAATTTTCTATTTCTATTTCTATTCCTTGCTACATCACTAGCACTCAAAATATTTGTTTAACGAGCCTATCACAATTGTATCCTAAAACAAGTATAGACACTAATTTTATTCATATTCCATATCAGGCATCAACTAGACAAGGTCATATATATTAAGTCCAAATAAGCAGCCTAAATAGAGAAACACACTTTGCAAAGTCTTCACGGTACTGAGATAGCCAAGGCAACAAAACTGTAAAACAGCCACCTTAAGATGGATTAGGAAGTAAGAATCCACGCGCTCATCCCTTTACTCAGTTCTTACTTTGAGTAGAGAAAATCAAACATTTAGTTATATGTTGGCAACTGGAAAAAAACACATTTTGTGTAAACTTTACACTGATATTCAAGCCTCAGTACCACACCACAAAGTATGACACCATCATTACCATGTTTAGAAAGATCAAAAGATTCAACAATACCAAGAATGTTCATGCAACTTCAGTCCATATTAAGAGTCTAAGGTTCAGTACTATCTCTAACTAACTGCAAGAAAAACCAAAGCTAGTACAGCAGCAAAAGAAAGCAATTGCATAGCTTACATCTCAATGATAACCCCCAAAGGCAATCTCCTAACCTAAACAAAATCCATTGACTAAAGCATACACCAAAACTCAATCAATCACCTGTATCTCCCCATAATTAAGCAACAGAAAGTCTACTCGAGGACTATGGTCAAATATCGTCACTCGATGAGCACCGGCCATTCCCAAACCCACACAGACATAAAGCATACATAATACATAATCAATAGAATTAAATAAGTGAAACATCTCGGACACAAGCCCAAGATAGAAGCTGCTAGATTTGCACAACTTTTCCCATGAATTAAAATGCAGAAGCATGAACATCAAAGAGGGAAAATATTAATGGACATAAAACATTAATCCAAAGTGAAATTTACTCCTGAAAACCCCGAAAATTTCCAAATCCAAATCCAAACTTTTTATATATTTGTATAACCAACAAAAAATCAAAACTTTCCATCACAGAAACAGTTGGTAGCAAATTCCAAAACTAATTTGTCATCCTAAAAGCTACCAATGCATGTAGTAGGAAACTAAAAGGAACAAAAGAAACAAGTCTGTATTATCCATATTAATTAAATACTCCTAAATAAGAAGACAAGAGAAAAAGAGAAGATCATGTACATGACAACTCTTCCTCTAAAAGATTTTCTCAATTCACAGCTGGGCTAGTGCATTCCCTTGCAAAATGGCCACTTTCTCCACAGTTGTAGCACTTGCTTCCTCCAACACTTGATCTCCCAAACCTGTCACCACTGCCGCCGCCACCGGATCTCCCAAACCTGTCACCACCACTCTCACGTGAACAGTCCCTTGCCAAGTGCCCTGGTAATCCACAATTATAACAAGCCCCACTACCACCACCCGCACCACCGCCACCACCACCACCACGTCTCTCACTAGGGCAATCTCGAGCCATGTGCCCAAACCCACCACAATTGTAACAACCACCACTTCCAGCACCGCCGCCGCCATTACCGCCACTACGGTCACAATCCCTAGCTATATGCCCGGTCATTCCACAAGTGTAACAGGCGCCTCCACCACTTCCAGCACCACCACCACCACCACCACCACCAACACAATCCCTCGCTATATGCCCCGTCATTCCACAAGTATAACACGCACCTCCTCCACCACCGCCGCCGCCGCCACCTCCTCCACCACTGATAAGATCACAATCCCTAGCCATATGACCCACCCTACCACAATTATAGCACTCACCACCACCCCAACTTCTCAAAAACCCATTCCCATTCCTCCGATCACCACCACGACCCATACCCCTACCACCACCAGCACCGCCGCCGCCGTTACGTCCTCCATCCAAAGGCGCCCCATCAGGACCCGTAACCTCAACAGCCTGATACTTATCCCCATTACCAGTCACCGTAAACTCAACTTTCTGACCTTCATACAACGAACGAAACCCCTCAGATTTGATCTCAGATTGATGAACAAAAACATCTTCGGTTCCATCATCAGGTTTGATGAAACCGTAACCCTTTTGGTTACTGAACCGAGACACAACCCCTGTCAATCGAGTACCTTCGGCCGCCATTGATGATGGATGAGCTCAAAATCGATCAAACAATCAAAAAGGTGAAATTTTTGTGCCCTAATTCTTTGTGAATAGGGAGAATTTATAGGCTAAATTGTTAAGCCTTATTGCATTAGGGCTTATTGGATCCCTTATTTTAGTTTGGGTTTGGTTCTATTTTTTGGTTAGTTGAATGAGGACAAAGGACAAAAAGGGAAAAAAATAATGTAATTTAGGCCAAGTTTGGACATTGAACTATTTTTTTCTTTTTTTTTAAAAAAAATATTATTTATTTATTTGGTCCCTTTTTTTTTTTTTAAAGTGTGATTTTTGAAAAAAGTAAAATAAAATTTGTGGTAGGGGATTAGAACGTGGGGAATCAAACGGTCACAAGTGAGGCGAAAGTTCGGTTCTTGTTTAAGAGTGAAAGACAAAGGTTGAGGGTATGCTTAGATCATAATGTGAAGGAAGGGTATTTGTTAAGCCAAAAATAAAGATTGAGGTATATTTAGATCAAAAGATGAAAGGAGGGTATTAGTGAATCATATTCTAAACGTTACGGGTATTTTTGGCCATTTTTCATTTATACATTGAAATGATTTTTAGGTTTTTGAAAATGGATTTTGAGGTTTGAAGAATTGACATTTCAATGTAAACTTTTAAACTTTTTTTCATTGTCTAAAAATAACTTTAACTTCAAACAAAGTAGACCTTTTGACATTTATACTTGTTGGAATATTATTAATTTATAATTATGACTCAGAAAAGTGATGAAATTTCTAATTGATGAACTAATTGAGTTGTAGTTTAAGATTAAAGAAAGAAATGTATTTGTATTTGTAACATCCATGAAAGACATGCCCTTGAGTCCATATATGCAAATAAATGACCATTTTTAGCACCTTAATAATTAAAAATATAACCATTTTTTTTGTAGTTTCAAATTTCACAAATAATATTTTATGATATTGTCATTAAATTTTAATGGAGAAATTTAAAATACTATATCAATAATTAATTTTCAATTGCATACAAGGCAAAAAATGGCCGGTGAGCGATATTTTTGATATATAAATATATTGTTTTTCTCGAGTGAAGTCCACAAATCTTCGATATATTTGGATATTCTTGTTAAAAATCAAAGACAATCTTTCCATATTAAAATTATAATTAATCCATATTTGATATTACAATAAATTTTTTTTATCAAGCAGAGAAGGCAAAGTGGATAATCAAGAAGTTAGTGAAGTAATGAGTAAAGTAAGTTTAATAATTTCACTGATATAGTTTACAAAATTAAGTTATTTTAGTGGTACAGAAATATAGCATATATTATTATTTTATGTGTCTTTTTAATATTTTAAGTTGTTAATTATTGTAATTTATACTATTTTTAATGTAATTTTTAAATAATATATGTTATTTCCTCTGTCCCAATTTATGTGGCATTCATAGAACTTCGAGACTCAACCAAACTTTTTTTATGTCTTTTAAATTTTTTAAGTTGTTAATTATTGCAATTTATAGTACTTTTTACGTCATTTTTCAAATAATATATGTTATTTACTATGTCCTATTTTTTGTAAGCGTTGTGTTTGGTATGAAGGAAAATATTTTTCGAAAAGTTCTTTAATTTTTTTTCATGTTTGATTGACTAATTTTATTCTTTTAAAAAATAATACTTTTTTAAAAAGACAAATTCCTTAAATAAGTAAAAGTAACTTTCCTACTTACAATTTTTTTTAAAATTATACTGTCAATCCATGCATCCGTCGCGGCGTGTGACACGACCCTCGATAATGAAATCCGTCGCGGCGTGCGACACGTCCCTCGATAATAAAATTCGTCGCGGTGTGCGACACGACCCTCAAATCATAGTATCCGTCGCGGCGTGCGACATGTCCCTCGAATGATAATATCCGTAGCAGCGCGCGACACGTCCCTCGAAATGGTACATCCTCTTTAATTTCCTATTCTTTCTCAATTCACAAAACACTTGTCACAACCATGTCTCAGAACCAATGCAAATAACACGTTCACATAAATAATGAGGAGATGACCATTTTCATAAAAATGCACACTTCATAACAACACAATCGTGATACAACACCAACAATGAATCAATAAGCCTTTCAAACCATTCTCAACACATCATACACCAATAATTAATCACATTGCCTTTTATTACCCCTTTTTCATCATTAAAATTATTCAATATGGACAAGTCAACCCATCACCAAGTCCCATTACTCCCCAACACATACCACAAGGAAATACACGAATTCTATACACTTAACAAGGGTTGAGAAATCCACTTGCCTCAATTAATCAAAAATTCACTCCAGGACTTGAGCCTTCCCCTTTCGTTGAGCTTCCAAATAAATGCAATATATTCAAATAAATAATCATAATAAGATTTCGAAACTAACAACACCCATATTACTATATGTCTAATCTATATCCAAAAACTTGCGCAAAACCATAATCATTTTCCTACATCTCAAGCCAAGTGTTAAGTCTTAATTTCTCCAAATAACCTAACTCTAATAATATTTATATAATGTAATACACCTAATATTTAATTACATATTTCAGTATAGCAAAACTTGAATTGTAGTGTGATAATTATAAGAAGAATCTGGTAAAGAATTAAATATCACTGAAGAATACGGTTCGCAAAGTCATCAGTTCATTCGCTGGGAATTACAATTGGAGTATCATAACTTCCTCACCTTATAACTCACTAAACACCTCAAACAATAAACCTAATCATTACCCCAATTATAACCTCATAATTACACCATCATGATATCATGATTTGCCACTAATATTAACGCCACTTTTTAAATTACATTGAAATCAGTAGTTGTAGTGATGACAATTAAAAATGACCAAACTTATTCTCTTACCCCAATAAATCAATATGTTAGGCACCTAGAAATAATACATATACAGTGAGGTTTGAACTGTGTTTAAGAATTTACCTGAAGCACACGGTTAGCCTCTTCGATGTATCTGTGTTTGACGCCAAGGGTTTTTATTTTATTTTTTTCTGTTATGACTCTAAAATAGTAAACCCTACTTAATTTAACTCATTTTTATCCATGGGCTAAATGGTATAAGGTATTAAATAAATTTAAGACTTGACCCATTATTATTAACTAAATTAATTATTTAAAAGAATACTTGTCAATCAAATAACTGTAGTCAATATAAATAGTTCAAAATTTCCAATTCAACCTCACCAACTGATCATAAATGACTTCGAGGCAACCATCGGATGGGTAAAAATGGTAATTTTGTGAAAATTTTCAAAAATGACCTTCTGGGTCATTACAATGGGGTAATGAGCAGATTAAGGAGAAAAATAGTTAGTGGGTTACAGAGAGGTAATGAATAAATTTGTATAAAAGGGATAATGAGATTCTACATGATCCCATACAAATAGATGGATCCCACATAACCATTTTTTAAAACAATATCCATTTTCTATAATTAACTAAAACTATAGTCATGGAGCATAATTAACTACTTAATGTTAGCTTAGTCATATAATTTTCCCTTTTTTTTTATAGGGAAATCTTCAAAGTTAAAATTTTTTAATTTGAATTTTTATTTATGAAGAGTCAAAAGTTCAAAATCACTTACTTCAATGGTAATTCTTGTAAATCAACTGAAAAGGTCCCGGGTGGGGGGGGGGGGGGGTTAGTATAGAGATACTTGAATTTCAGGATGGATACAAAAATTTAGGTATGAATTTCTGAAGTCTTGTATATGAATTAAAAATTCAATTAATAACTTATAAATGTTTGATTGTGACTCAGTTATTATTGTAAATTAATTTGAGATATCTGTTAAAACCTATAAAGTTCAAATCCTAGATCCACCTCCGCTGATTTGATACCACTATTTGAGATATGTGCTCTAAGTTTTTAAATATGTGTACGCCTATCTACTTTAGAGTAACTTCAGACGTGCAGTGTTAAAACTTCAAGTACAAATAGTTGACATTTGGTCATCTTTTGCGTGAATTCAATTATTTTAAAAGATTAGATACAGATTCAAATAGGGATGATAAATTTAGCCCATAAAAATGCTACTCACTCATTTATTAGTTCAGTTCATTTTAGTTTAACTCATTTCAATTCATCTAAAATTTAAGTTGATATATAATTCAAATTAACCCATGCAAAATAATATTAAAATATTTTCAAAAAATAGATATTTTAATTAATAAAGTGTATATAATCATAATACATTTTTTTATTATTAGTCGATAAACTTCAAATAATGAAAACCTAAAAGAAAGAGAAGAAGTATGAAATGTTCTTTTTTCTCTTTTCCTTGAGAAAAATGATTGACTATGATGGAGCAATCAACATCTAAATAAGTGAAATGAGAATATTACTAATTCCTACTTCTTGTTTGACCTATTTTTGTTAAAGAATTTTTTTTTTTTTTTTTGGTTTTGTTTGTTTTACCATTTGGTAGTCGGTATATGTATTGGAGCCCATTAATGCAAATTCGTATCGTGTAAAGTTTATTTGAGATAAACTTTTTTTAATATACTCTATTTTTGTGTCTTATCTATCAACATCAAGAATTCAAAATTAACACTGGGGAACTTTTTTGAAATTTTACAATATTTATACTTTCAAAAAGAATTAATTAAAAGCAAAATGAAAAAAATTAAGTAATTCTGTTTTGATTTTGTTAATTAACAAGTAATTTGGGATATACATTTTTAGTAATATAGACAAGTAATATAAGATACACAAAATATGTCATTCACGTATAATTAAAAATAATAGTCAACTTTAATCTTGAATTACTAAAATAAATTATTTTAAACGATAATGATAGTTTATTTGAGACAAATGGAGTAATATCCAAGAAAAAAAATATACACACAAAACAAAATAGGGGACACAATATGTTAATGAATAATGAATATTCTTTTTGGCTATTCATTTGGTATTCAAAGCTTGTATTGGAGTTCTGACTAAATTCAAATCACGTACAGGATCCATTCGGGGAGTAGCGCCTCCAACGAGATTTTTTCTATAAGATTCAAATTCAAGACATCCGATTAAGGTGAATCAGTCTCACCACTGCATCACAATCCATATTGATATGTATAACGAATATCATAATCATCGAAGGGTAGACATGTGCCTCACTTATTAAAACTCTGTTATTACGAATTATTCATCTAATAATTTTCATACATGTGCAGCTAGTGGCAATGATAGGTTATTATGTAACATTAGTACATACATTATCAAATCATTAATGGAAACATTATCTTTTGTTTGAGTCTTGAGAATGGAAAAAAATTCTGATAGAAAAAAAATTCTTAATGGATTTCACGCAATGTGAATATGAATTAATTGGGGCCATAAAAAGTAGTTTTTGTTTAGACTCTATATAATATTAGGAAATCCATTTGAATATATATATATATATATATATATATTTCATTATGAACTCAGTAACTAAAGCGAGCTATGAGTTCGATTGTAAGTCAAAAAATCATAAATTTCAACTCGTGGCTTTGCCTCTAAAAAAGTTTATATTGTTATAAAACTATCAAGATTAAATCAATTATTCTAAATATGACTCCTTGTTAAATTAGTTGAGGTTAGTTATATGAATGTATCGACATTTCTTGAAGCAAAAAAAAAAAATTGTTTAAAAAATTAATACCTTTTTGATTATGTAAAAAATCATTTATTTTATACTAAATGTGGAAACTAAAAACACCATATAATAGGGACTAGAGAGATTGAATCTTAAATCCAACTAATAGTTGAGCAAATTCGAAATACTTAGGCTCCAATGCACACCTTACATCGGATGGAGAAGAAAAATTAAACAAGAAATTCAAAAAAAAAAAGGATGCAAATTAAAGGAGCAGCCTGGTGCACTAAGCTATGTGCGGAATTCGGAAAAAGATGGTACCACAAAGATCTATTCTACAATAATACAGATTCTGTAACAAAAAGTTTACAACAGAGGTTAGATCAAATGCTGATCTAATTAGGAGTTTATTCTACACAACTAGAACAGGGTTGAAAAGACAAATCTTATGTACACTTCAAACCAAAAGGAAATAAATTTTAAAAATCTAAAACAAATCACATAAAATTTAATCTAACAACATACAAATTCTACACATTTGTTTAATTATTACAAGTCAATGGAATCCCCTTGATCCTCTAGATTGATAAAGTTCCAGCCTGCTATTTGCTTCCTGCAACAATCTCTCTACCTTTTCGTGTTGGCTCAAGTACGCGTGCTTTGAAGCCCACTCGAGCACTGTCAGTACCTCGGCTTGAGCAAGTGCTTCACTATCAGGAACGTGCAACGCAATGTAGCAAAGTAGAAGCAATGCAGGACTCTGAACTTTTTGTTCACCAAAGTAAACAAGATGAATCAAATGCTTTGCCCCTCCGGAGTTTATGATGGCTTTGGAATGATCCTTGTGAAGGTAGTTATCTGAACAAGCGAATTTGGTTAGGGCTAATGCTGCTTCTTTGGAGATTCCTGGTTCACGCTCGTCAAGTAGCTTGACTAATGGACTAATGATCCTTGTTTCAGTTGCTCGAAAAGTCCTAGATAAGTTTCCAATAGCATTGATACATGGAATAAGCAAGTCTGAATCTCCTTTATCAATGATTCTCAGTAATTGATCGACAACAGCTTTGCAGGCTGTTGTATTAGGCTTGAACGCTGACCGTCTCAAATCAGCATCTTGTTCTGCCACTGCTGTGATTTCCATTATGGCCATCGAAGAATTGTACTTAACATCGTCTGTTCCTTTGTCCAGTAGTACCGCAAAGCAAAGAAGTGCTCGTGATTCAGTAATGCTACGACAAATTGAGGAATTACCCTTGGCAAGTTTCCATAATGCTCGTGCAGCCATCGCCTTCATATAAGCCTTGGTAGCTGGATCCTCATTTTCCCTCCCTTTATTACTCACCCCGGTTGAACAAACACTGTTCTGATGCTGATGCTGCAGATGATTGACATGATTTTGCTTCATCGCGTTGTTATTTCCGTTGATCTTGCTCAGCTGATTCAACGTCTGGTTTACGCCATTGACAAGATTCTCCTGAGGGGTTTTCGTTATGCCCTTCATCGACATAGTGGTGGTAATCACATTGTGCATCTGATTAGACTTATTATTCCCCAATGGATGTGGAACACGAATCTTGGCATCATCCTCGTTCACCTTGTTCACATTACTATTGTTATTACTAGCCAAAACAACAGCGTGAATTGAAGTGGCTTTGCTGACAATAGCATACTTGATATGCTCTTGGACAGTCTCAAACGCGAGATGGCTAACCAGTAACCGGACTATATTATGCTGCTGAAAAAGATCTTGACATTTCGGATAATGTGCAACGAGCTCAGCTGCTGCCCATGCCACTACTGACTGAACTTTCATCGGACCTTCTTTAAGGATTTTCGCGAACACTGAGCAAACTCCAGCATGTACCATGTGTTCGACACTTTCAGGATCGCGTCCAAGAAGTCCAATTGCCTTAGCAGCATTCTCCTGACCTTCCGATTTCCCTTCCTTTAACAATTTCAACAACGGTCCGACTCCACCTGTTGAGACATAATATAATTAATTAACTAAAAGTGTGTTCTTTCTAATATAGCTTAAATTTTTTACCATAAAATGCTTTAAAGTTCTAATAGCTTAATCTTTTTCAACACAATATAGAACTATATCAAAGCAGACAGAAGTCCTGGGTTCATCGCCACAAAAAGCACATAAAATATTTCCACTTGTTTAGTCCATGAAAAAAAGAAGTAGACCCACACACGATGAACATGTTGAGACATAATATGATTATTTGCACACTATGACCTTTTTTAGGCTAATTTTAAATTTTGTCTCGATTTACCTGGTCTAAATTTTGCCTTTTGCCGCAAATTGTGCAAATATCATACTCCCTCTGTCCCAATTTATGTGGTACTTTTCGTTTATAGAGAGAAACGGTTTAAGTTTTAACCAGGATTTGCACTTGGAATCTTCAATTTTTAAAAAATGAAATTTATATATTTATAAACTATGTAAAAAAATACTATAAGTCATAATAATTGACAATTCAAAATATTGAAAAGATATATGAAAAATAGACTTATTTGAATCTCGAATTCTGAAAGACACCACATAAATTGGGCGAATCATATTTAGGTTGCTCATCCAACCTCACTATGAGAAACACAACAAATTATAATTAACTATCATGTATTTTTAGATGAGAATTTCAACGAACCTTCTTCGATGATCAACTTTCCATACCGATCATTATCCTGAGCTAACGAAACCAAAGAAGCAGCTGCATCCGATCTCTCATCTGCGGAGCCAGTATACAAAATCGCAATCTGTTCCCAAATCAAACACAATATCGGATCATTAGCAGCAATCGGCGGCAGCCCCAAATACTCATCGCCCCGTTCATTCGCCGATGCAGAAACACGTAGAAGCCACGATACATCACCGATCGAATTTTCCAGTAGAGAAGTCATTTTCCTAAATGCAGCAGCAGGTATGATAGTGAAAACTCGTTTAACGAGCCCGTTGGCTCGACATTTCGAGACGATTGATAGGGCTTTTTCGAGTACTTGTTCTGTATCTTCGATGATTCGTTTCGTAGGGTGTTGGTAGAGATCGTTGCTAGCTCGTGCTGCTTGACGGAGCAGCGCGGCGAGCTTCTCTGTTTTGGATTTGATATCTGCGCAATCTTGTTTGAATGAATTTGCTTCGTCTGCTACTTTTGTTACTTGGTCTGCTAATTGAATTGGCTTTGCCAAGATCTGTTTCACTATGTCAGCCATTAAATACAGCAAAATCCTATCAAAATGGAGAAATTTGACAAATTGAAACGAGAGATTTGAGAGTTAATTCAATGAGCCTAGATAAAAAAATACGAAAAATGGAGTGTGTATTTAGTTCATTTCGAGGATTTGGAGGCGAAAAAAATGGTGAAATGAACTAAAAGTTTTGGATTTGTGAGTTTTAATGGAAGATTTGTTTACATTTGAGAAGTTTGATATTGGAGAGTGGAGAAGATTTTGCAATGGAGTTGGAGTGAGTTTAATGGAGTTGGAGTGAGATGCTATTGGAGAGATTTGTGAGTTTAATAGTAGTTTTTTTTTAATTTGGATGATTGTGATTTCTCCATTATGTCACGAGTTCGAGTCCTCAGAATAATTTTACTGGAAACTTCTTCTTAAAAGATAGACCTTGTAATACGTAAATAAGAATTTAATAGATTTATTGCTTTTTTTTTAATTAACCCCGAGTTGCACCGCCGACCGAAGGGTTCGAGTGTGAGCATATATGTGGGGACCCAAAAGATGGGGAACTATGCCTGAGCGGGGCGAAGCCAGAGGAAACTCTGCTGGGACCCACAGTGATACTGACGTGCAAATCATTCGTCTGACTTGGATATAGGGGGCGAAGGACTAATCGAACTGTCTTATAGCTGGTTCCCCTCAAAGTAATTGGAGCTCGCGTGCTAGTTCTATCGGGTAAAGTCAATGATTAGAAACTATTATATGTGCAAGAGTTTGATTGGTTTAGTACAAAACAGTTATTTAATGGTTGTCAATGAGTTAGTTCTCATCTTAGCTAAACTTTGCGTAATTAATATGAATTGTAGCGAGATGATTGAGATTTCTATATTTTGAATAAAAAATCTTAATTTTCAGTTTTTGAAAATTTTAAATTATTTTATTGAAAGTATCATTTACAAAAGTAAGTGAATTAATCGAACATCAATATGAATACGAAAGATGAATCACAGGAAAAAAAAAACAGCTTGCATGGCCTGATGTAGCTGTTATAATCAGAAAGATCAGAAAGCCAATGTGGGACCATGAGATATGTTTCACTTTATGAACTAACCTGTCACATGCCAGATTCTATGGCGCATTGGCAGGTTTCTTCATTTATTTTTTTGGAATTTTTATTGAATGTCTGATATTTATATCAGAATTCGACTAAACTCAAATTCACGTATTACATGACTTATTTCTAGTAGCACTTTAATTAGAATTCGTTTTTTAGAGTCTCAAACCTAAATTTTTTAATTAAAAGTAAGAATATCTCAATCATTCCATCACGACGTACGTTGGTTATTGGTTTCTTCCTTGCAAAGTACTATTATTTGATGGCCTCTGTGGTCCTACTATTAATTGACTAAATACCTAGCGTATAATTTAATACAAAATAATTTCATTTATAGCAAAATTGTTATTCCTATCAGTATATTAAAAAGTGTAGCTCAATGATCAATGAAGCGAGTTAAGTGATTTCTTTTTATCTGTTCTAGATTTTTAGCTTTGGTGAATAAAGTTATTAAATATTTATTGCTAGTGATCTTATGAAATTAATCGAGATACATACATATTAATCTGAACGTGACGATTATAAAAATAAAATAAAATTGTTATCTTTTGTCCTTGTAACTAAACAATCCCACTTACCAACATGGGTTGTGGTGCACTGGTGGGAGTGTTTCACCCTTAATCAGAGGTATCGGGTTGGGTATGGAGAAAATCCTGTTGGGAGCCACACCCCCGAATGGGCCCTGCAGTGCACGATCCGAATTTAGTCGAAGCTCCAATGTGGGCTCCGAACACCATGTGAGAAACCAAAAAAAAAAAAAAAACAACCCCACTTGGAAGCTGGCTGGCGCAGTTGCTGATAAGCTTTTGCATGTTTCAGTTACAGTTCCGTGTCTGTTGATTGGGCAACGGTATGTAGCACTTTGAAAAACACTATGGGCCTAATTCCCTTCTAATCATGACATGTAAGATTAGCTTAAAAGATCAAAAACACGTCTAAAATATTTTATTTTTCTTGAGTTTTATATCTGTATTATTATATGTGTGTTTTTTTTATAGGAACTATTACTAACATGTTTTATATCTGTATTTATATATATATATGTGAGTTTTTTATAGGAACTATTACTAACATGTTTATCGAAACACACTTAAACTAAACTATCGATTGTTTGACTTTCATATCTGAAAATTTTAGGTAGGAAAAGTGAACGACCGATATATAGTTCATGTGTGTTTCGATAAACATTTAGTGATAATTCAGGTAGGAACTCACACACCTGATATTTATGTATGAAACTCAAAATACCGAAATGCTTTAGCTTTTAGGTGTGTTTTTGATCATTAACTCGTAAGACTATGCATACTTTGGTAGATACTGAACTATATTGAAATCGTATTTTTTTGAGATCGCAATTTTAATATTATAATATTTGTGTACGTAGCGTTTCCTTTCAAATTTAAACTATCGATTGATGCATGGGGACCTCTTAACATTGTAATCAATAATGAAAGATTTAATAAACTATTTTATTCGTATTATGCTTTATTATATAAAATGGATAACTTTAAAATTTAAAATTTAAATTTTAATTCCGCCTTTAAACTCACTTGTTTTAGGTTTCTTCTTTATTTTTCTCCAAAAAATTAAAGCGAGGCAAATAAGAGGAAGAAAACAAATAGGATAAAAAGAATTGTAATATTTAAGCTTGTAAATATTAATAAGCTAACGAGTTAATTATCACACCTTTGTACCTCATTCAATAGCTATTTCCAAGCAGAATGAACAAAATTATCGTACCACAAATCATTGGGTATTTAACTACGTTATACATATTGATTACTAGAATTAAACAAAGATTTTTTCTAATCGCGAATTACTAAAAAAATTGTATTATAAAACATGAGTTTTTTATTTCATTTTCGTCGAACCTGCTCAATGAGAAAACGCATGGTAAAAAACAAATTACTCCCTCTGTTCCTAATTACTTGTCCACTTTTGAATTGACACACTTATTAAGAAACAATGATTGACATAGTGAGTTTATCATTTTACCTCTATTAATTATGAATTGGATGAATTAAAAATTTAAGATTTTCAAAAAGTTCTACCTTTTCAAAACAATTAATTGAGGGTAAAATAGGAAAAAAAAAATTGTCCTTTCTTGATTCGTCAAAATGGACAAGTAATTAGGAACAACTAAAAAAGGAAAAGTGGACAAGTAATTAGGGACAGAGAGAGTATTATTAAAATATTGGGAATAGCCACCGAACATTTTTTTCTTTTCTCACTAATTTAATCAAAATATCTGTGGAAAATTGAGAATAGCCACAAAATATTTTCAATAGAAAATTTTAATGAAAAAATAGTGTGATTATTTTAAGATTTTTGTGATCCCTTATCGAATTTATTTTAATTACACGAACTCACATTAAATTGATTATATTATAAATTAATTGGGTGGTGAATCTTGAACTGATAGTTCACATTGAATTGATGGAGTAGTGGCAAGCACGATGGAGCTAATTAAATAAAAGCTACAAGTGAGTTTTTTTTTATCGATCGGTTCAAGTTAATTTAATATATATTTGATTTAATTTATCAATTTGAAATATATTTAATTAATAATTGAACTAATAAAATATTTGTTATTGATTTTCACTTTATTGATTAACGATCCTTAAGAGTTTACTCGATTTTCAATTTAATCCGTAAAAAAAATTATAATCCTCTAATTTTTTCTTTCTTTCTCTTATTTTCATTTGCTCATATATTTAGCCATTGCATTTAAACACTCGATCAATCTCCGTCATGGCAATAGTTATTATAATATTGTTATTTGTAGAGATCGGTTTCGAATTTGAATATATAAACAGGGATTGTCTAGTGCAATTTACATCTTTAGTATTTCAAGCTATTACATGGTGGTGGATTTATTCAGTGCGCACAAAGGGTTCATCATAAAATACTCACTCGAAAGACAGACGATCTCGTAAAAATTGTAGCGACTACAAATTATCTTCAGATTCCAAAAAAAAATTAAGGAACTACTTGCTTGGCCTTATTATTATAATAAATGCAAGAATCAATATATTTACTAATAAAAGGATTTAGTATATATAGAAGTTGAAGGCAGTTCGAATAAATCCCTTTGATCCTACCTGATTTTGCCTCTAAATCGCGTACAACTAGACAATTAACTCAACCACCCTTGTTTTTCACGTTTTCAAAAAAATGTTATAATATGGTCCCGTCGAAGATGAATCAATAAAGATCTTTGCTAATTGCTATCTAGAAACAACAAAAAAGGAAGGAGGTTTGCTTTAAAATGATTTTTCGTGTCGGTTAGTGATTAATGAAATGCTTAAAAAATAATATATGTCAGTTTATTTTTGTTTAATTTATGTGGCATTGATAGATTTCGAGAGTCAACTAAATTTATACATGTCTTTTAAATATTTTAAATTATTAGTTATTATAATTTATAATAATTGTTAAATAATATATGTTACTCCCTCTATTTCATTTATGTGGTACTATAGAATTTCGAGAATCATTTAAAATTTTATGCATCTTAAAAATTTTAATTTGTTAATGGTTGTGATTTAACACTCTTGTTATGTAATGTTTTATAATGTATCGTACTATATTGTATCATGTTGTATTGTATCGTACTATATTATTTTAATGAATACAGTGTTTGGATATATTGTATCATTCTCCGTCGTTATATAATGTGACATATCCATAATTTGAATGATAAATCTACAAGAAAAATAGGATGGGGATAGAGCTACTATAAAAATATTAGGTAAATGATAAAATAGAATTATTAAATAATAAGTAAAGACAAAATGAGAAGAAAATATTAAGGTAACCACGCGATCACACCAAATTGGTCGTCACATAAAATGGGACTTTTCGTCGTTACCTAACAATGGAATTAATCGATACGATACAATATAATTTAAGTAACAATCAAAACAAACATTGTGTTCAAACTAACAATACAATACAATGGGTAACAACCATCCAAACAAGGTGTAAATAGTACTTTTTACATATCATTTCAAATATTATATGTTACTTTAATTAATGTGACACTGATATTTTTTAAATACTTTTTTGTTATCAATTATTATAATATTCATATTCAATTCTATCATTGATAAACAATTTGTTGGGCAATACTCAACACAATTACTACAAAATATATAGATTCCAAAATCAATAATGTGATTAAGCAATCTTTTCTTTTCATTATCAATTTCCGACTTCCAATCAATAACAGATAAATCTATAGGACATACACATACACATACTTCACAAGCAATGCATTTAATCATATTGCAATAATTCTTATTAAGATCAAGAATGCTCATGTTGTAGCAATTCCACTTGTCTTAGTTGATTCTGATTCGACATTAAAAGTATATTGATTTTTCTCCAATAATCAAATATTTTTATCTATAACTAATGAATATTTCATATGTTAATGTAATTTTTAAATATAAACCAATTAAAATATAAAATAAATAAATTAAAATGAAAACAATACCGTAATTTGAAAAATAACCTCTTGAAATTTAATAAACACTCAAGGGCCAAGAATATTTCTATCATTTAATATTCTCTTTCTTCATTCTTACTCTAGCAAAAGTCATGTTGCAATCAAAAGTGAATATAATAATATAAAGAGCTCCAATGTGGGCTCTAAACACCGGGTGGAAAAAAAAAAAAAAAAAAAACTCTCGCAATATAAAATCTATATATAAAATATCAAAATTACCCCACAAAAATAGGTAGGCATATCGACCTCCTATCTACATCACCTAGTAACTCCCTCTTATAATATAGTAGAAGACGGTAAAAGAAAGTTTTACTTCTCGTGAACTCTTTCCGATTGTTATTACTTTTTTGTAGGTAAGGGACTTGTGGTCACTATCCTTTAGATATATACATGTACGATGAATTTTGTTTTAGTGTGATAATTTGCCAATCACAATAAAAAGATAAATCATATTAGATAAGCTTTGATTTAGGGACGGAGGCAAAATAGGGTCATAATATGAATAAGCAAGCATATGAGAAAGTCAAAAGGAAATTTGATATTTATTATGTACATAAAAAATATTTTAAATTGTATATAAATAAAAATAGGGTCAAAATTATCACAGGATTCAAAATATAAAAAAGTAAACACAGAAAGAAATCGAAGGCAATTTAAAACTTCGAATAAATTCCTCTGGTCCTACCTGATTCTGCCTCTAAATCGTGTACGAGTACATAATCAACTTGACAACTTTTGTTTTTCATATTTTCAAAAACAAATAAATTATAATATGGTCCCAAAATTATAATATGGTCCCGTTGAAGATGAATCAATTAAGATAATAAAGACCTTTCCTATCTAGCTAAACAACAAAGAAGGAAGGAGATTGATAAAGAAAAAGGAATAAGCAATTAGTCTGCTTAAAAATGATTTAGCTTGTCTTTTTGCGGTTACTGAAATGCTTAAAAATTATATAAAATTTGAGTTTAAATTTTAGATATATATATATATTTTTGAGATAAGTATTGAAAACATTTCTAAACTTGGCATGAATTATTACTTTAGTCCCCGAATTATTGACAGCCTTAAAAATACCCCTCTACTTGATTACAGATACTCATTGAGAAAAAGATATTTTGATCTTTGGAATCTACCAAAATCTTTAGCTACTTAAAATAATTGCATGTTTAGGCATGGTTAATTAAGAAAATATGGTGATATCAAATTCTAATTTATTTTGCCAGAAATGTTGAGACTTGACAAGATATATAACAGCCACAAAATTTTCCTAAAACTGATTTCTAATCTATTACTTTTATCGTTTCAATTTAGCTGTCTAGTTTCAATTTGACACGAAATGTAAAAGATTAAAAGACTTTTAAATCTTATCATCTTAAACTAAAGATATGTAGAATGTATCAAAATGTCAATTTTATGGTATTAAATATGTCATGTGAAAAGTTAGAGTTAAATAATTATCAAAAAAGGAAAGAGACATTATTTTTTAAACGTACAGAAAAAAACCAACTCCTATTTCAATTCATGTTGAACCGATCGATATTCCAATAATCAAGTCTTTAGTCAACTGGTGGAATACATTGCATCAACCTGGGATCATTAGCCGATTTTATAAATCAATTCATATTCCTATGCCCATTCCAATTTTGTCTAACTTTGCTAACTTCCCCTTCTCAACCTGTATCTTGTTCGTATGGGAAACACGTCTTCCTATTCCATCTTTTCTTGAATCTCCTTTAATGGAAGAAATAAAAGCTCGAGAAGGAATATCAAAGTCTATTTCACTCGCTGAATCTTGTTTGCATCCATGGCTGAATGGTTAAAGCAGACAAATAAATTAAAACAGACAGAATAGTACTCCCTCTCCCTCTGTCCAATAATAGTTGTCCACTATTGACTTGACACACCCCTTAAGAAGCAATAAATAATAGAGGTAATTTTACTATATTATCATTTGCTTTATTAAATTTAATGCTTTGTGAAATGTGTTAGATTATAAACAGTATTTAATAGCAAGGGTAGAATAGACACAAAAGGTAAATTGTCTTTTGATTTTCTAAATTGGACAAGTATTGTTGGACAACTATTGTTGGACGGAGGGAGTATTTATTTTTTGGGCACATGGGATGAAAACAATGTATAGTTTTATGTTGATCATCTCCCTCCATTCTTAATTAAAGATTCTATGTTTAAGTTTTACATAATTTTTTATTCTATGAAATACTTTCTCTTTTAATAGGTTTCAGACGACGCAAATCTAAATTAGTTGGAGCCTTAGAGACAGATCTTGCTTGTTACCTATAATTATTCTACGGCAACACACAATAATTTTCTTCAGTCTTAGTGTCTTATTAAGAAATACATCAAATATCTATATATATTTGACTAAGATCATTGGTTGTGTTATTTAATTATCTTGTTATTTTGTTGTCATTATTTTTTTTCTTTCCTGTTTTGATAATGCGTTATTGTGTTGAGGGTCTATTAGAAACAATTTCTTCAATCCTCAAAAGTAGGAGTACGATCTGCATACATCCTATATATCTTTTCAAATATCACTTATGGAATTACATTGAGTATGTTGTTATTATTATTGTTATTGTTGTATATATTTGACTAAAAGAACTCAATAAGTTGTATATTATTTTAAACTTTAAATTCTTAATCTGTCTATGTTGGAAGCTCATAAATATTGAACATCGAATAAAAAAAAGAAAAAATCATGCCTTATGACTAGAATATTTACATGTGCTTATCATTCTTTGATCAATTGGCAGTTGTATGTATTATTTAGAAAAAGTCTATGGTAGGAACTTTATAAACTATAAATTTGAGTCTGTCTTTACATAAAGTTTTATAAAGAGAATACTAGACATCAAATAGAAAATTAAAAAAGAAAATTAGGTTTTACAACTACAATATGTATATGTGCTTATTATTCTTTGATCAATTGGGAGTTGTGTATTATTTTAAATCGTTATATAGAAATCTATAAATTAATACTGAATCCATTTTAGTTGAATTTCTCAAAATAAATATCAAGCATCGAATAAGGAATTGAAAAAAATATATTCTTGTGACTAGAATATTTTCATCATTATATGTATTGGGAGTGTTAATTGGTACAATTTTGACCTCATCATGCTACACTGATGTTTCCAAGAAGTACCATAGCAATAACATATATATCCAAAGAGATAGACAAACTTGAATATACTCATAAATCTTCTAAAGGCCCCCAAGCATGAAACATAGACTTGTACATATTCCCATGTGTTTATTTTTTAATTTTTATTTGGTGTTCGATATCAGTATAATTGAAATCCGATTAAAATTTGAATTATTCATGCCAAGAAGTTCACAGGGGTATAATGCGCTCATTAATAAAGATGATTTCACATTTAGATCAGAACTGAAAGAAGTCCACATTGGGTGTAAATTTTTAAGGAACCTTTTTTTCTAGAGAAAATATTTCAAAAACATTTTGGAAAGATGATGGAGTTGAACATGCCCTTTACCCAGGGGCGGAGCTAGTAACAAAATTGATTGATGACTCAAAGGTAAGAAAGGAGTCGTGGTAATGCATTCCACACTAGTATTGTGGGTACGAACCCCACCCCAAACTCTCAATCCTGACTCCGCCTCTGCGGCTCTACCAAAAGTTCCAGTTACAAAGTATCTCCATTTAATTAGGCTTTATATATCTTGTTATTTTCACTTAGTACAAGAAATGTGCCTCTTAAAAGCTTGAAACAAGGGATAAGTGAATAAATATTAACTGTGAATTTAATAACTAAAATGAATTTTGAATAATTTAATTATAAATTTAAAATTCATAAACTTCAAATCTTAATTTATTTCTGATCACGGTGAATCCCTCAATTGAAGCTCGATTGTTGACATCCCACTCATCGAACTTAGGAGTGACAAGTGTATTTATCGAACATGTTATTATCGCTAAAAAAATCTCTTAATTGGACTAAAAAGACACTCATATTAGCGATAATTATAATATTGACTAAGAGGATGTTTGGATAAGCTTATTAGTTAGTCAGATTAACTTACAAACATTTCTTAATTCAATATCGTCTATCCGTTTGGTAAACATTTGTGCATGTATAAAAATTACTCTTTTATTTATTCTTACATTTAACAATCTAATTAATGATGGTAAAACTACTCACAATTGCAAATTGACTTACTAATGACGTAATTAAATTGATTTTTCAAATGGTCACTTAACAAAGAAAGTTATTTTCTTTGTCAAAGAAAGTTAGAATAAAAAAACAAGGTAACTTTGGGAGATAATACATATTAATTGAGTGATTATCTGATAAATCAACTTATTATAATTATTTATTGAGCTCTCACTAATTACAATATTTGCAAACTACAATTTGATTGTCCTGATCTATATCATTCACAGCTTAATGATTATAATATTCCTATATCATAATCATTGAACTAATAATTAAAAACCTACAAACAAGATATTATAATATGTTTAAAAGGATAAATGGTACTTCATTCAACATTTTTCTGATTTTTTGGTTAGTCCTTCATGAATAATCTACAATCATGACTCATTCATTAGTATTTCATTTTCAGTACTATAAAGAACAATTTTTCTATCTTTTTACAATGTAAAGTCGCGTACACCTTATCTTATTCAGACTCTATATATAAAATTATACTCGAGTATACACTATTTTGTTCAGACTTCATTTATAAAATTATATCGAGTATGTTAATGTTATTGTTATTGTTATAATAGAAAGAATCTCATCATAAGCAGTTTGAAGAAAAGACACTTTCTATGTGTCAGTGTAAAATTGGCACTCATCTTTTTAGAGATAAGTGATACTCATAGAGTTTCTTGGAAATATGTATTAGACATAGGGACATTCTAAAATTATTTGAGTGGTCTAGAGAGGGCTTATGTGTACTACTTGTTGGATACATGTTTTTTTTTTCTTGTGGACCTTACTATATACTTAATTATGACACAAAAGAACTTGGTGGAATCATTAAAAAAAAACAATAATTGAGCTTGAAGATATGGTATTCGTTGAAACCTGGTTCGACTAATTTTAATTTGCGTTATATAGTATTCATTAAAGAAAAAATACTTTTTCTAAGGAATTTCTCAATTTCTTAAACTAGAACTCGAAATTTCTGATGCTGAATTTTGGCACTTAGTGATCGCGTTTGGCAACATGCGTTCATCATCTTCAATTGAAGTAAACCGTAGCAAATCACAAAATTTCACTATGAATATGCAAAATTTAGTATATAAGTTATTTTTTTAAACCTATCTATACAATATAATTTTTTTGATAAAAAATATTCAAACTCATCATCCTCCAATCTATATGGCTCAATCACAAAATAAAGACTTCTCATCCATTACACTACGTCTATGATGGGGTACCAATAATGGAGTGAATATATAGGAATAAGTAACTCATATTTACCAAAAGTAGAAGAAGAATTAGCTCAAGTTATTAATTTGGCATACTACATAAACATACTTTTTAACTTTGACTTAATTAGATGATATTAATTATGTCTTTCAATTTTTGATGTGTATAAGTAGACACTGAAATTTGTATAAATTTGAATAAGTAGACAAATGCATCCTATGTGGGCAATTCACATTAAATACACTCAAGCTGATTTATATATGTCACGTAGGACGCATGTGTCTATATATTTATCTTTATACAAATTTAATTTAATTATCTATTTGTATATATCCAGAATTAGAGTACATAAACATCAGTTGAAGTCAAATTTAAATAACACAGTTATATATTACTTATATTAATTTATAGAGTAATAATATCATGTCATCTCTTCTTCCACAACCTCCCCCCACCCCACCCCCACCCTCCACACACACACAAAAAACTAAAAAAAACTTGCAGAATAAGATGACCCACACAAAAGAATTATTGGATTGATAAAATCAGCAGTATTTTTTATTTTTAAAAAAGTTATATTTCTTGCATTGTTATTACAGGACTATTACTTGAGTTACATCTTTCAACCCCTTATACAAACCAATACTAACACATCAATGTAATTTTATAAGTGCGATCTGAAAAATATAGTGTATACACAAATTTTACTCTATCATGGAAGGTAGAGAGGTTGGTTTTGATTGACCCCCGACTCAAGAAAAAACATATCGGAAGCAGTAAAGGGCAATAATAGACCTTTATAGTTTGGTCCTTCTCCAAACTTCACGTATAACGAAAGCTTAATACACCAGACTGTTGTTTAAGTGATAAATGTCAAAAAAGAGGGTTTAACAAGTCCTTTCTTAGCAAAGAAATGGCTCTAGCCCCCTTTGAAAACATAAAAGCAAGTTAATAGTTTTAGTAAATACAATTAGGAACCAAGAACTTGCTAGCAACAGAAATTTCTGAGAAGAAGAGGGAGGTAACACAATTACCCAAAAATAGCAAAGTGCCACAGGCCACTAGCAAATATTAGAAACATGACAAATTCAGTATAATTCCACAAGTGCGGAAATATTAAGTAAATAACTTTGGAGTGATCAAGTTTTATGTATTTATATTATATTATTAGTTTAAATTTAATATTTATTTTGATTGTTACTTAAATTTTATTATTGTTACGTTAAATACATCATCATCAACAACAACAACATACTCAATGGAATTCAACAAGTGAGGTTTGACGAGAGTAGAATGTATGCAGACCGTACCACTATGGCACAATATCGTTAGGTAATAAAGAAAAGTTTCATTTTGTGTTACTATGGATTTTGTGTGATCCCATTGTTACCTTAATTTTTTCTTTACTTATTATTTAATAATACTATTTTATCCTTCGGTACCCTACCTTTTTCGTACTATATTTTTCTTGTTGGTTTATCCTTCAAATTGTTGATGTGTGACATTATATAACGACAATAAGAATGATACACTCTATCCAAATATTACATTTAATAAAATAATATAGTACTATAAAATATGATACAAATACATTATGAAAATGTGTAACAATCATCCAATCCAAACAGTGTTTTTAGTCATCACAAATAGTTAATACACTTGAAATATATTTTATGTAATTTAATTTAATTTCACTGTCACTGTCAAGTTAACTTTGTGGCCCAATGGATAAGGTGCTGGTCTACGAAACCAGAGATTTTGGGTTTGATCCCCAGCATAGTCGTATTAATGTTTTTTTAAGTTAAGTTTTCTTAGGATATTTTCTTTATGTTTGTCTGTTTGATCGAATTTTTAAAATTTATTTATTTTTAAAAGTATGTTTTGTTAAAAGTGCTTTTTGGAAAAATATTTTTGAAGAGTAACCATTCGTGTTTATTAATTGATTTGAAAATATTTCAGTCAATATTATAACAATGATGTACTTCGTCAAGATTCTAAAAGTGCTTTTCGCGGAAAAACTATTTTTTAACTTATGAAAGATAGCTTCTATTACTACTCAAAATCAATTTTTTTTTCTAAAAATTTGACCAAACACCTTAATTGTTTTAAAATAAGCACTTTCTGCACAAAATACATATTTTTAGCTTCTCAAAAGTTTGGTCGAAGAAGCTATAAATAGTTTTCTATGGTTAAAATGTGCTAACCAACAATATAGTGTATACTTCGATCGTATAGATAAATTCTAAATGACTAAAATGTACATTTACGTAAGTTTTCATTCATAAATGTGCTAGTTGGGTTAAGGGTTAAGAGTAATTAGTTTAAGGAATTTATAATATTTATCTAAATTAACACCAATATGTAAAGAAAAAAAAAACACATGTAATTTAGGGCTGAGAAAATTGTGTGTATAGGTATTTCATGTTATTCTATAGTCCTCACAACATATTATATCTCTAAAAATCAAAAATCGAAAATCGAAGTGCATTATATATTTGTCAGCTATACTTAGTGTTCATGTCAAAACTATATATCCATAACAATAAAAAATGATTTTATCGTCTGTATATATTTAGTTACTATAAGATAATTAATGATGATTTACATGGACATTTCCAATAAAAAACAACTCTAGGGAAGTGATTAAATATAAGGATAATGGAGGAAAATATATATTGAAGAAAGTAAAGGTAGTCATCTTTTAATTTGTTTGATTTTTATGGCTACTTGAGTCAAAGATTGTGGTGAGATGAATAGGGTTGGTTTAATTTTAATGAGAGGCCCGAGTTGGAATCTTGGGTATGAAAAAGATTTCGTTAGAAAACATTTCCTTTCTTCTTAAATGGGCATTATATGACGCGAAGTGAAACTAATCGAAATCTAATGTGAAAATTAAATTTAAGATGAGAAACCAAAAAAGAAAGAAGAAGGAATTATCGTTGGAATCAATGATAGAGGTTATGGTAGGATGGATAGGATCGCTTCAATCTAAACCAAAAGTTTCGAGCTAGAAGCTTGGGTATAAAGAATGTTCAGTTAGAAAATACATTCCCTCCCCTTAAATAGGTTTTATACGATGCGAATCCAAATTTGTCGGGACCAAATACAAAAATGAAATGTCAAATAAGAAACCAAAAAAGGAATTATCGTTGGAATCTTGGTCTAACTAATGTTAAATTATTAAAAATTCTTTTCTCTTAAAAATGCCAGGATGACTCCGTGGCCCAATGGATAAGGCGCTGGTCTACGAAACCAGAGATTCTGGGTTCGATCCCCAGCGGAGTCGTTTGATATATTTTTTAAGTAAATTTTTCTCTTAGAGTTGAAAGTTCTTATTTTTGTATTACGACCTATTTGTTTGCCACAGTGTAATTACGTACAGTGTAATTACACGTTTGGTTGCACAAGTGTAATTATAAGTGGAATTTGTGTAATTAATAGGGTAGTAATTACCAGCCTAGTAATTACGCTGACATGTTTGTTTGTCGTAGTGTAATTACGTACACTGTAATTACACATGTATTGTTTGGTTGCACAAGTGTAAGCATAAGGTTATATTAAATTTTAAAAAATAAAAGTTACTCCCTCTGTCCAACAATACTTGTCAACTATTGACTTGGCACACCCCTTAAGAAACAATAAATACAAGGGTATTTTTACTATATTACCCTTTGAATATAATAAATACAATGTATTGAAAAATGTAATGGGGAGATGACTATAATGAAAAATAGGAACTAAGTGTAAAATTATCCATTGATTTCATAAAGTGAACAAGTATTGTTGGACATCCCAAAAAAATATAGTGGACAACTATTGTTGGACAGAGGGAGTAACTATCTAAAATTAAAAATCTATTTTAGACAAATAAGGGCCTTTATAAATGATATTGAATTAAATATTTAAGACATATATATTGTCTTTAAAGAATATATTAATCAACAAACATATGTTCTTAACTAATATTATAAAAAAATAATTGATTTATATTTTTCAAATTAGTATATTTTAATTAAATTAATAATCACAACTAAAAGTACAAGATTTCTATGGACATCATAAAATACCTATTGACAAAAAAGATTAATATTATAAATATAATGTCATAAATTATGAAAGTATTTGACAAAAAAGATAATCTATCAAGTCTAACTAACCAAAAATAAATGACTTGCAATGTGAACTATCGAGTCAATACTATTAAAACAAATGAAATTGAAAATATAACATAAGTTCTAAATTCAAAATAAAAAATTTAATATGATACTCTTATGTCAAATTTCAGCATAACGTACATAAAATATTATGATTTAAAAGAAAAGGAAAACGTAAATTTATAACCTTATTCAACAATGAATTCTACTTTAATTTAAAAATTGAAATACTAATAAAATTATACTAATGAAAAAAATAAACATAGAATAAATAAATAAAAGAAACAATACGAAAAATCTCATGGAATCACAAGAAGTAAAGGTTGAGAATGAGAAGGAAATGAAATATAAATAATACAAATAAAAAATATATTTTGAGAATTTTTTAGAATAATAAAAACAAAAATGAATTAAAATAATAGAAAAGAAAATTAAAACAAAAAAATAAAAAAAAAGAAATTAAAAAGTAATCAACTTATAATTACACTATGTAATTACCAGCAATTCACAATCTCCCTCTGAGAATTGGAGAGTATAATTACCCCTGCCAAATACATTCAATTACCTGCTGACCAAGTAATTACATGGTCAACTAAACATATCAGACAATGTAATTACACCAAATTACACTAAATCTAATTACTAGACTGACTTTCTGAACATGCCCCAAGTGAAACTAAATATAATACTTAAGTAAGTTCGAGCAATATGTTATGATTGACCCAAAGACTTACGCTTCAAAATGTAGACAAATTTTCTTATTCATAAAAAGAAGTCAAATTAATATATGCAATAATAATTGGACTCACAGTAAAAGATTTTATAAATATTTAGGCAATTTCTAAATACATACATAAAGTTACCAGAACTAAAATCAGAAGGGTAAAAAGAAGTGATAGCGTGAAACACATCAATTATCCTCATAACTGAAGGCAAATAAAAACTAAAATATTATTCTTTTCTTCTCAAATTATGTGATCAATTCAATTTATTTATACATTAATTTTGAATAAAATCTATTCCCCAAACTACTTTGACTATATCTCTAGTTGTCTTATATTACTTTTACTAGGTAATATGCTCATACCTTTCCGCAATCTTAAAATATCTTGTTAAACTTTATAAATATAATATTTTAATAATATCAAAATATTATTTTCTTAAAAAAATTCTTTTAGTATGAGGCTTTGAATTCATTTTTTTTGTCAAACGAAGATAAATTATATTAACCAAGTGAGAAATATGTACAAATAACTCATTATAATCTAGGGTTAGATTCTAGAAAAATACCAAAAGCAACCATTTAGCTATGTTGTGACTGTCACTAACTATATTATTTTGCACTTATAACTAATGAGCTTCCATGTACAAGAGATTAGATATGTAACGGAGTATTGTTTGAGTTTGGCCGGAATAGTGATCCACTTTGCATGGTTCGTCCCCTTGATCTATCTCTTGATTCTGTCCTTACAATCTCTTCTGTCATTCTTAAATCTACTATTGTTCCTTTCTATGCAAATCAAGCTTCAAAGATTTTCCTGACAATTACTTTGAATTCATTTTACTACTCATTAACATCTAATTTTTTTCATTAATTTAGTTGAAGTTGCTTGTTTGTGACTTTTTTTAATTTCAATTTAATTTTTCTAAATTACCCAAGTAAGCAAATATTCCTAATATAACTATTCAAATTTCTTGAAAAATGGTATCATGTCACCATCATTGCCAAGTGTGACTAGGCCCATATTGTGACTGGCAAGTCATTTGGTTAGGACCTTATGCTTGACTATTGAACCTCGTAGGAGTGTTGGTGAGCGTGACACATTGGACTTCATGGACTTGATGTTCGAAGTTATTGATTTATGTGATCATGTTTGATAATACAAAACTCGATTTGATTTGAATCAAAATATAATTAAAAATGTATGAAGTTGAAGTGTCATGTATATCAGACATGACTACAAGAAGTATAAAAGTGAAGTTTTTTCAAGTTTATCAATGGCTAAAGACAATTCTAACAATAAGAGTATTCGAAACACGCATAGATACACGACATATTTGTGTGTATGTGCATCTTTGTAAGCTTCTTTTTCTTTTTCTTCTAAATATGTATCTATGTACAAATACTGGCTATTTGATGAATGTATCAATGCATATTTGACGCCAGATATATGTATCTTTGATACCAAATACATGTATCTGGATATATGATATGAAATTAATACTGCATATGTCAAATTGATTTGGATACAAATACATCAGATACAAATATATACATGAAATTATAAGACACAAATATATTGTGAAAACACATATACAAAGAGTCATTATTAATATTATCAATGCACTGATGAAAGGGTTAATAGAAGAAAGTTCAGATTTCTTGCTCTATTTTTTAGCTCATGAATACCCAAGATCTTCAGAAATCGTTATACGCGTGATTTTCTCCTTGTTTAACGTGTTTCAGTAACAGAAGATCTTAATCAACTAAAAATAGACCACTTTTAACACACATGTATCTGAGATACACTGATCACTCGAATCAGATACTTGTATACATATCTCAAATAATTTATGTAATAAATGAAACTATTGTTTCATTGATTAATTAACACCTATAGGCGTGAAATTAACTCTGCATCCTAATGCATAAACCAATAGTAGAACATGTGTACATGGAACAAAATGCAGTAGCAGATCAGCTTGCTAGTTTTGGCTTAACTATGAACAACAAAGAGATACAAACCATTCAAAAACCACCCCTTTTTGTGATGGAAACTCTACGCGCAGATCAGGGGGGAGTGTCAACTACTAGAACCATGAACATGACTGTTTTAGATAACAAGTTGCCTGCATCAAGATTTTGTAACCAAAACTTTTGTAATCCTCCACCCGCTACAGAGTTCTTCTCTTAATCCTCGTAGCTCAAACTCTAGAATAGACGTGGTGGCTAACATGTTGTATCCCCGTAACTTCATCAACAACTTCCTTGTACTATCTTAATATAAGTTTGATCTTTCAGACCAAAAATAAAAAAAAATCTGCACCCTGAGGAGGAGAGGAAAGTCCAAGAAAGTGAATGATAGTGCTAAGAAAGAGAAGAAATAATTGTCAATTGAGAGACAAAAGTGAAAGATATAATATTTCATTCACCATGTGACATCTCTAAGCTTGTTAGATTAAACTATATGTTCTTTATAATGAAGGAATTAATAATATATTTCCAGCAAATGTTTTTAAACTTATGCATAATGTGTAGTCTTTTTGTATATCTTTTACATGAACAATGTGCAACTTATTATATATTTTCTTCACTCTTATGGATTTGACTAATGCAACACTCAAGCTTGACAAATTTGTAGTGTATACACCTATAAAAGATTATGGTTGTTATACAAACTGTTTTCAACACAACACAGCTTTCTTAATTGATTTCTACTTCTGATCTTTCATTGTAGAGATGGGAAATAATATTGAAAAACTCTCATTGTTAATGTTATATGTTTTCCTCTTTCAACTTGGTTTCTCTTCATGTTTGCCTCATTTGTGTCCCAATGATCAAGCTCTTGCTCTTCTAGAATTCAAGAAGATGTTTACCATCAACCCTCTTGCTTCTACTTTTGCGGAATGTGAAGGTCTTTCTCCAAAGACACTTTCATGGAATATGAGCACGGATGGTTGCTCATGGGATGGAGTTCATTGTGATGAGACGACACACCAAGTAATTGAGCTTGACCTCAAATGCAGCCAACTTCAAGGTAAACTCTCTTCCAACAGTAGCATCTTCCAACTCTCTACTCTCAAAAGGCTAGACTTATCTATAAATAATTTCTCTGGCTCACACACTTCACCTAATTTCGGAGGGTTTTCTAGTTTGACATATCTTGATCTATCGTATTCAATGTTCTCAGGTCAAATACCTTCTGAGATTTTTCTAATCTTTCTAAACTAAAAAAATAAAAAATCGATTAACGGTTTTAACAGGGGACGTTAGTCAGTCACTATAGCGCATAAAATCATTGCACTATAGCTAGTATGAATACAGTTTTTTTTTGGCACCATACTTCAGTTTATTTGGCTTTTCCTTTATAATTAATGCATTTAATACCTTCATATATGTTACTCCCTCTGTCTCAAATTATCTGCCGTGATTCCTTTCCACGTCCCTTAAAAAAGGAGAATTTTTAACTATTTTATCCTTCATATATGACTTCAGTTCTGGTGACTTATTGAAGCTCTTGAGCTAAATACTCAATTTTCTTTTTTAATTGCAGGTTCCAATTTAAGTAGTTGCTGCTGGAGTAGGAAGCTTTGACAAGTAGAACTCAAGCACAGTGTGCCGGAAGTTCAAAAATTTCTTGGCGTTTTCAATTTCATGAACGATTCATGGAAATCAAACTTCATGAACGATTCAGGAAGTTCAAACTTTTCGAAATCTAAGTGTAAAAAGTTTTAAAAGTTTCTTGGAGTTGTCTACATTGCATAACACTCATGAACTGCTTTAGCTTCTTCTAGAGAAGGGTATTGGAATAGAAACTTAACAGATCTGCAGAAACAAAAATTGGTGGAAAAGAGAGATTTGACCAACTAGATGAGAAGCCAAATCTAATATTGGAGCCAATTTTGTTAGCTGAATAGACATTTTGAGCCATTAATGAATAGAGATTCAATTGGTTTATGTAAAGCTGATATACCCTTCGTTGAAAAAGTTAACTATTTATAACCCTGTCATTACACAAATGGCCCAGATATACCCTTTCCGTCGTGTCAATTATGTGGGACTTCTTTTTTACCTCTCCTTAGGAGTTCCCACCCTTTTGCTCCCTTGGTGACTCAAACCCACAACCTCAGTGCTGGAGGTGGAGGGTGTTTACCATCCGAGCAACCCCTCTTGTCTAATATGCCAGTCCTGACTATTGTCTCTCAAGAAAAAAAGAAAAAACATGATTACTTCAAATCCTTTGTGAACTTACTTTTTCCTTATTAAATTCCTTTACTAGAAATTATGACAAAGTTCCATTTCTTAAAAGATCCATATCTCAATGAAAGCATTCATATAAATTCAGAAAATTAATCATGCCTAACTAATCAACATCCTTCTAGCTTGAAACTAGCTACCAAATTCACCAGAAAGCTTAGTTTTATGAACACTTCTCAAACCAAATCAATATCTTAAAAGCATGTCAAATATACTTAGGAACCTAAAAATGACCAACTTAACGCCACGAACGATTTTGCATCGAAAATTGGTAATTCTAGTAACACATAAAAATTCTGAAAAGGTCACAAATGATTTCCTTCTAAAATCTTGGACATTATAATATGTATAGACCGTTAGACACCAATCACCATGATAAGCTAAGAACTTCAGGCAACTAAATTAATACTAGAAGGCTCAACAATCAACCAAAAACTTCATATGTGAAATGCATACCACCACATGAAGGAAATGTAAAGTTGTGAAAGACCATGATTAATTGAAAAGTAATTATGTCAAAAAATACAATAGCAAGAAGAAAAGAAACTCTCATCCAAATAAACATCTAAATTATGTTAGATAATTTAAGCTAATAACGGCACAAAAAAAAACTGAATCTATTTTGAAACAGCAGCCCATTTGAAGTAACCGCAAATTGCTAACCTGAACTCTCACTATCATGTAGGTGAATATATGCAGTGAAAACTTCATTTTCCTTTTCCCTTGGATTTTAAAATAGCAGCCCATTTGAAGTAGCCACAATTTGCTTCAGGATTTGATGAAGGTCCCTGAGATAGAAATGTGGATATGTAAAAACAAATTCAGGAAAATAGAAGGATACATGCACAAATCTCTTATTAGACATAAATTACACCATTCGTAGGATGTTACATGAAAAGACTTCATGAGAGTTGAGACTACCACTCATTCTCCTTACGAATAATAAAATCTATAGGACGTCAAAAATGTGGTCGCTAAACCAAAAGATGATATAGAGTCAAACAAATTAGAAAGAGATGCAAGTTTCACATTCAGCTCCATAGTTTCTTCGATAGAACTTAACGCGAAAATTACCACAATGATAAAGCCCGTCATCCACTTCATTTTGACAAGTAGAGAAGTAACTTTATTAAATACAACCCAGAGAATGCAATAATAATAATTATTATTATTTTGACAATGATGAGAGTGCATTAAATAACATCGGAACTCTAGTAGCTAAGTAAAAAAGAGTCCTAAAAGTTCACAAGAGTACCCAGATTATTATATTATATAATTTACACTATAAACTAAAAGACTGCAGAAGTCTGTATTACGAGCAGCGCAGTCTTACACTTTCCTCCATAACATCAAAGATTTTGTTCTACTCACACATTCCAAAGATGAATGGAAGGATTACGCAAGACTTTTAATGTCCTTAACTTTTTGCCCCTCCCAACATTCCAGTGCGCCTCTCACTGAATTTGGCATTTCACATTGTACCCCAAAAGGATTTTGGAATTAGCACCACAACTAACAATTACAGTAACAAAGCAAAAGTAAATGAGATGCATTTTGATCACAAGTGTCGCAGATACAGACCCCCTTCTTTGTAAGTTATCCTGCACTAAACAAGTCTCATACTGCAATTCATGTACAACAAGCCACTTCTGGGGGAGCCTTGATTTCCAAATCATTCTCCATCTATGTTGCTCGGACTCTTCAAAAATATCAACGGGTGTGTCTCAAATACTCCAAAATTAATGCATTTTTGGAGTATCCGACACGGGTATGGCAAAAGTTTTGGAGAGTCCGAGCAACATACTTCTCCAAGGCCATTGTATCTCTCCTGAACCCTGATATTCCGTTATTATACTGTCAAAGCAGGCTACAAATTATGCTGCTCAGACTCTTCAAAGTTGGTGTTGCATCCGTGTCGGATCCTCAAAAATGCACTACTTTTCGGAAAATCCAACACACAGCCGGCGGTATTTTTGAAGAGTCCGAGCAACATAGGCAATAAACACCTTAGTGAAAAAATGCAATCATTGACTCTTGGCCTTGGAAGCTTATTTGGAAGACAGAGCTGCCGAGAACGATTATATGTTTCACATTGATAGCTCTCAAAGGAGCCTGTCTAACTCAAGACTATCTCTGTAAAAGGAACTTCCAATTGGTCAATAGATGCTACTTGTGTTTGCACAACTCAGAGTACATCAATCATTTATTCCTACACTATCCAGTGGCTGCAGATATGTGCATATGTTCTGATCAATCTTGGGATTAAGTTGGGCCCTTAGGGTATCAGGATGTTATTGGAAAGGTGGAGTAAATGGAAAGTTGACAGGGCAATGGGGAAATTCTGAAAGATGATCCCAACTTGTATCTTTTACAGTTAATGGCAAGAAAGAAATCAAACATGTTTTTATGGCTTAATCCCTCAACTTTTTGTTCTTCTGTATATTTTTGGTTAGCTCTCTGGGCCTGAACTGTGAAACAATGTAATGAAGGTAACAACTGATTACTTTTGTAACTTTCATCTTCTTGATGCCAGAAATGAAACAACTTATTTCATAAAAAAAAAAAACTTAAACTGATATTTCTAAATATCTTACGCCATTGCTTCCAAGTATTTAACTCAATTCACTAACAATGGGACATACCTCAGCTCGAGCACAGGCATAAAATCTGCGGCCCAAATTGGGCCCTGGTTTTTTAACAACCCGAGGAACACAAGGTTCTTGATGGCCCTTACAAAGTGGTACACTATTCTGCATCAATTGCTGAATCCTTTGCCACTCTTGTAATGCCACTTTCCTCTTCTCTTTATCTGAGTCGCATGCATCTAGCTGGCACTTACGTTGATTATAGTCGATTGCACTTGATCTGCAGTCCTTTGAAGCGCCACTTTCATCAACAGCAGAAGGAACTCCTTCAGGCTCAATCCGAGAATAAGAGATGTCTGTCTGACAAAGTTTAGAATCAGCAAAGCTGCTGCTAGAAGTCTCACTTCTATGTGTGCGAGTTTGGAAGAATGAGTTAAGTGTGAGCTGAGACCCCAGACCAAGCCTTGCTTTCTTCTTGGTCACAATGCAGGGAAGAATATTAGCGTTGCTTTGAGAACCAAGCACCGTAATCTGAGAAGCTCTACTATCATATTTCTCTGGAGTTGAGAGAAATTCTTCCTGACTTGGAATCTGAGGGCTTTCACTTTCCTCTGAAATAACTTGCTCAGTTGTTTGCCTTCTCGTGAACATCGACACTGCACTTTTGAGCAGGAAATTCAAAAGACAAACTAAAATGTGATAAACTGAACACAGAGCGCAATGCTGTGTCGTATTTACAAAAACCAAACTTAACATAATTTATTAGTGCTTACATGATGGTCAAGAGGGCACCCATTAAATGACTGATGAATAAACTCAACTAGGTGAGTGGATAAACTCAACTAGTTATACTTGACAAAACATGGAACATCAGTCATAGTAATGTAATATGTACATCACAAACCCCACCTATCACTTTATTGGCAATCATACATGATCCTTTTGGTTGCAATAACTGACTTCTAATTATTTAAAATCCTTTGGGAAAATAGAAGAAAGATATAAGTTAGATTAATTTTCTCAAGTAAAATTCCCAGGACTTTCCTCTAGTTTTCAATATTATGACGACCTCTCTTCTTGGAGACAAAATGCAATTAAGACTAACAGCTTGCTAAATGAATTAATTTTATTTTAGAATGAGGGAGAGAAAAAGAAAATCTAAGTGACTTGATTTCTCTTCTACCCTTTCTGTTTTGAATTGATTTAAACTTGGAGAAGAAATAAGAGATTGATTTGATGCACTAGGCAACTAGCATGAAAATCAACTAGCCTTCAGTTAACTAGATTCCTCCAAATAACAGCATTCACAAGCCCAAAGAAGAAGAAAACAGCTTTAGCTGCAAGAGATTGTTTGCTGCTTGATTGCTACCTACTCCCATCAATATTAAACCAATACTTTTTATTTGCACATGATGCAAAAGATTTCTATAACATTCTGGAAATTAATTTTGGAACAACAACATCAAACTTGATATAAAGTGCCTGTGAATTGTGTGAGCAGACATCTATATCAGAAAAGTTCCAGTGAAACAAACACAACAGGGTCTCCAAGAAAATTGATATTTTAATGTAATTAGACTAAACTCTCACCAAGAGTTTGCTGACTCCCGAAGACCTGGGGATGATATCTGGTAGATAATGGCGGGGTGCTATGCTGCAATACTTCAGGAATTTCTACTAAACTCATGTAAACTGGAACATGATCAGAACCTTCTAATTTGATGCTCCTCCCTCCTTTCCACCTGTGGAGTGTAGATATCTAAAGTGTGATTGCCAGATCCTCAATCACCATGTTATCAGACAACCATGAGTGATAAAAGTTGCTAACATGAACAATAATGAACAATTGAAAACCCAATATAAGTTGGCCAATATCATGTATGTGCTTAACTCATCTGATACAGCTGGAGATTTTCTTTTGTACTATATATTTTTCATGGGAAACGAGAGTGATAACTAAGGGTACTAGCTGGAATTTACTTCCTATAATCATTATAACAGATCAAACAGAAACTGTAACATGACAGATTTAAGAGAACACATTTCTCTCCATCGCAGCAAAGTATCCAGGTGATCAAACTAAGGTATACTGACATCGAGCTGCTAAGTAAAATTATTATCTCTTTCAGAACTATCCTCACTGGTCTATAATTACAGAACGCGATCATGTATTTTCCACATTACGAATAGCTAAGTGTTTACCTTGGCGTATTTCCAGGTTTCCACCTTTGAAATTGCATCAATATGTCACACTCTGCAACATTGCAAGTAAAAAAGTCATGCCCTTCCTGAATTTCCTCACCATGCAAGCATGATCCAGCACCAAGTATGTGATCAATCCTAGAACCATAATTAAATTCCTCGGCTCCTGTACTCTGTGACCAGCAAGTATAGGCTCCTTTTCTGTAGCAAAATACTAGATGAAGTAAGTCAACAAAAGGTTCATAAAAGATGACAAGAAATATAAAATTTAAAGGAAATCAAGATGAATACTCATCTTACTTCTTAATTGACCTTGAGAATCAAAGAAAAACTCATCCCATATGTGTCTTTTTTAGAAAAAATGTGCAGTGAATGATTAAGATAGATAGGAATTAACATCGGACATGATTTCCTCCCTTTACCCCTTAGCCGTGTAGTGAGGATTAAGAAATTACAAAAGTAAACATAAATAGAAAGAGAGAAACCTATCAGGATGCTTTGCTCTAAAAATATCAAGGAGACGCCCTCCGTTTTGCACTAGCAATGATCTAAACCATTGTCTGAACCTGCAATGCAGTGAAAATTAACCATTTACTAAGCAGAATTGTTTTCTTAAAAAATGATACAAAAGAATTAATTTATATAGTGTATATAAAATATATTTCTTTTGAAACTGGTAACTGTTATTGCATATAAAAAATTTCAGGAAACAGCTTACATGTTCTTCTCAAAATCATGTTCTGCGTCGCACCGATCTATGGCAGCAGGAGCAATATTGAGGTCACCCACAATAACAATCCTCCTTCCTTGATGCATGAGGCACTCCCATCTTCTCTACATAAAGATTACTAGTATGAAGCAAAGAGTGTGAAGTTCAGAAATGCAGGTTTACAATGTACATAACAGGCAATTTCAGCAGTCAATGAAGAAATATGGTAATAGACATAATATCCATGAAAAGATAGCAGGTATGCGTAAAATGCAGAAATAATTGGTTAGTAAAATAGAAAGAGAAGTACAGGTCATTGAAGTAGCATTAAACAACCATAAATAAGCAGCCGTAAAAAATGTTAGTAAAAACATCAATCAAATTGATGCTTTCATTTCCTTGTCCCTTTATAAAAATATAGTAGGTAACTTAATTTTTCAAATCCTCCTCTTTAAAAGAAAGGAGAAATTTAAGTAAACAAACACACCAAAGGATGACACCAACCATAGCCACCTTTCTATCACCAAGAGGGCTCAAGATGCCACAAAACGATAAAATCACTAGAAGAATGACCAAGTCATCCTTGAGGAATTAGCCATGTCTTTTTTCTTTTTTTGATGAAGTAATATCTTTATTGACGTGTGGACTCTAAACGCCCATATACAGTTAGTATAGAAAAGAGTAGAAAACCTACAAAAAAAGATATGGTTCTCTACAAACAACACTCAATCTTCTAAACACAAAGGAACCTCACAGGTGCACCAAAAAAAGGGAGAGGTTATTCCTCAATTGTATAAAGTTCATCTCAACATCTTCAAAAGCTCAACTAGTTTTTTCTCTCCAAACGACCCACATAATAGCTAGTGGAGCAACATTCTATGCCCTGTATCTCCTCTTCCATCTACCGCAATTCCAACTGAAGATTAACTCTTTCACCGTGTCTAGCATAACTCGAGATATTCCAAACCAACAGGATTCCCACTATAGCCTCGAGGCTACCTGACAATGAAGGAGGAGATGGTCGATGTCTTCACTCAAGCTTTTACATATAAAACACCAACTAATGTACATAACCTTCCTCTTCCTTTGATACTCTACCGACAATATCCTCTTCTTAGAAGCGAATTGAAGAAACACATCTTTCTCAGTACCTTTGGAATCCAAACCAATCTATGTTGAAATGCAACCTCTTTCCTAACAAGGAGTTTCTCATAGAATGACCAAACAGAAAACAATCCATTGCCCCTCTCCCCCTCCAACCTCCATACATATTGGCTATTCTGTGGTGCTCCTTGTTTGTGAAGTAGCTCAACTAGATTTTTGAACTACGACACTTCTCAGTCTAGAAAGTTCCTCCTAAAACTCAAATCCCAAAAAGATTCTTCATCTTGCAGTAGGAGTCTTCCTAATTTCTGCTACGATTCATCTCCTTTTCCGAAATTTATTAAACCAACCTACAAAACTAATGTACCATGTAGCAAGCAAGCAATGGAAGCATGATACTAGCTCCCCGGATTCCAAACATCCTTCATCATATACTACATCCATATATATTCAATCCTTCAGCCATTACAACTCTAAAAAACTTTAACAACTGCAAATATCAAAAAAGAGTGTTCAACAACAACCTTCTCCCAGCTAAAGAATTGTAAATTTACATCCCAGATAACACGGATACTTTCCAAAACCACAGTCATGCCGTGGTCGAGATTTTGATCCCTAGGTAAATGACAACAATGAGGCAACTACATTGGATTCCCCCAACATTGTCCAAATAGGATTTCCAAAGTACTCAGATCCATTTTCTAAGCCTTTGCACCCAGTATATTTAATGTTGTGTGTGACAGCAATCTTTTCTATGTTAACATTTAAATCAACTACTCTCTGATCCCAAATTAGTTGGGATTGTCAATATGAATTCTCCATATCTTTTCAGCTCTATTTGGGTCCCACTCATTCCAATAATCTGTGTTAAGATTTGGTGCAACTAAAACTTCAAATGAACCTCTGTAGTGAACTTATCACCAATACAGAAAACAAACACAATGCATAAGAATACAGGATGCTTGAGATATTTAGTGCAAGACATCCTCATCAATAAAGCAAAAGCTAATTTCATATTTGAAAATAGGAGAAAATATCATTTCTCGGGTTCTCATAATTTTGAATTCTCAGGTTCTCATAATTTGAAAACCAAAGTGGGAATTGATTACCTCTAACATCTTGAAAAATGTGAGCTTAAATTGGATTCTTTCAGAGTCATCTTGAACAGCTCTGGGCCCATATAAATTGAATAGAACTGCAAGAAGAAAACATTTGTAAATCACCAAACTATGGTAGGAAATAAGATACTTGAATGTGCAGCAAAACATTAAGGAAAAGTTTTTAAAAAAATTGAAGAGTTATATCACATAGTGAGTTAGAAAAAGAGAAGGACAAGGCTCGGAACAAAAACTTTAGACTATGATTTGTATTACTATTAAGAATCAGACAACCCTGTCGTTTTCGTGGATAGCATGTACTCACCAAAATGACCGTGATCAGTGATCAGACAACGTCCCTCACTATCAACTTTAAGAAGCTCATCTCTAGAAAAGCACTCGAGGCCTTCTGCTATTGAAGGGCACTTCTCCTTTCTAGGTTCATATCCTTTAGATGTTGCGAGGAGACCAGTGAAGCCTTCTTCAGCAGAAATTGGCAGAGCTACCTCATTGCTAAAGAATGCAGATTTTACACGACAAAAGGTAGCAACACCTGGACAAATAGACATAAAGTCAATAATTTGTTTCATTAGCTACATAGTCCTATTTCAGACATACAAAGTCTTCAGAGAATGTCAAAAATTATACAAGAAAAAATTCCTTAAGCTTCACCAAGCATAGCTTATCCTTGTTGATCACACATTATCCACATCCACAAGATTATATTATTTTCTTTCCAATCCATAAGACTTAAGACTCTCTATGTTTCATCAACTTTAACAGCACTCGATGAGTTCTTTGTAGAGAGAAAAAAAATAAAAAGGCAAAAAGTTAACTTCCAGTTTTAACACATTCAGAGAATTAAGGGACAAAGGAAATTTAATTTGACACTACAGAGTGATTAAGGAATCTGATCAGCTCTTCCATTTACAACCTTAACAGCTGCCCTCCATACAAAGAAGCTTTTATAATCCTAAAGACGACGAAAACAGAGAGAGATGCAGGGTGTTGTAGGTATGAGGAAAATGTTTTCTCAGATGAAATCATTTTCCAGTGTTAGGTTATTTTCGGTTGCTGCAAATATATCAAAAATGAGGTATGACTTTGTCACTTGTAGGTAGCGCTTTATAAGAATTCTAACTTTTACTTCGTGTCACTTGTTTCAACCTTTAATACTAGTGAATATCACCAAAAAAAGAACTATTCTTATAAGTTAAACCCTATCCTCCACCTTGTACTATTACTATACTACGCCTATTTTTATACAAAATTCAAAAAAAAATCTAGCAATGATTTCCAGAGTAAAGCAATTTCAATGAACTGCTCTTCCATACCATATGCACCCTGCAATTGAGCTAGTCCAAACTTTCCCTATCGGTTAAGATCAGTTCAGCTAATATTCATTGAAAAAATAACTCGGATGAAATTGACACGGAATGGAATGACCCTAATTTAGAGTACATATCAATCAATCAACTACACCTCAAGAAGGGAGGCCGAATGTTGTATACAAGGTCACAATTATTTATATGTATATAAAATAGATGTTGAATCTCCTTGATTTCTTCATGTATTTAATTCTTTATACTTGAATCCCCTTAGTGAAAATTCTCGCTCAGGCCCTCCACCTCAACCTAGGCCAGTTGTATCAATCCTCTATATATGTTCCCCTCTATTCATATTCCGCTCCAATACTCGACAACTCTCCTCTTTTTTCGGGCATATTTCATTCCTGTATTCAGTAAAGACAAATTTGTTGATTCATGTTTGGTCTCCTTGAACAATCCTCCTCTCATAAGCTAGCTTTTGACATTGAATTAAGCACAAAGTCCATTTCTTTATCATGGAATCTGGATCAGGCATATCTCAATTCATTGTCTACCTGAAGTTGGTGTCTAGGACTTGTGCGGGGAATCAACATCGGTTGTGGATGGGTGTTTGGTCTACTTATATGGTCTTGGACAATTCTTCTCTCATGAGCTAGTTTTTGAGGTTTAGTTAGGGCCCTAAGTCCACTTCTTTATCATGTTATCAAAGTAAGGTTTATCCCAATTCATTATTTACCCGATGTTGGGCCCCACCTTATATTGTACACGCTCTAGATATCTGGTCTTAGGCATGTGGGGAGGTATTCTCCCACATCGTGATGGTTGTTTGGTCTCCTTATATGTTGGAAAATCCTCTCCTCACGAGCAAGCTTTTGAGGATGAATTAGACCCAAAATCCATTTTTTTATCATGGTTTCAGAGTCAGGCTCATCCCACCACTTTATATTGTCCTCTTGGGTGTGCAGGGTGTTGATTCTCCCACATAGCTCCTTATATGGTGTTGGATAATCCTCCCCTCATGAGAAAGCTTTTGGGATTGCCTTAGACCCAAAGTCCATTTCTTTATTAAAATTTTGGCACTTTTTTAAAAGGCTATCCAAAACCCACACTTATACTCTTGACTAAAACACCGAGTTTTTGCAAAATACAAACACGAAACCCAACACAAATGTGGGGTATTAAGAAGGAGATAAAACATGAAACTTACCGGAATATCCAGCAGAGCGTCCACGATCAGAAGTACGAGTGCAACAAGAGAAGAAAGACTCATAACCCTCAGCACGAACCAAATCGGCTCTAAGATCATGCTTCGACAACTTAGTCTCCTGAAAACAGATAATATCAGCATCAAGCGAATCCAACAATTTCAGAAGAGAACCGTACTGCTGTATGCGTGGCCTTAAACCGTTCACGTTGTACGTCACTATCTTCATCTCTTCCAACTCAGTTCATCGGAAAATTGCAGAACCGACAACGATGAACTTTTTGAATTTTCCGGCAGCGTTTTGAGCCTAAAATTATAATTCAGAACTTCATTGTTGTTCTTCGTACAGAAGAGGAGAGGCCAAAACGACGACGTTTTGAGAGAAATAATTATTTTTGAAATTTTAAAATAATTTAATTTTAATTTCTCATTTTTCATTCTCAATAATTAGTTTTTTGTAGTCACAAAAATATTATTGTGAGGTGGCAAAATTAGCTTATGAATTATATCCCGCTTGATCTATTTAAGTTTGGGTCGACTATTGACCAGTTCAATGTATTAGTTCGACACATTTCACTCCATTGAAGTTTGGAGTCCAAATAAATTCATGAAAAAACTTGTCAAAAGATTTTTCTTTTTTATTTGATATGTTATATAACCATAATAAAGAAAAATAATAATTTTATAAGTTACTAAAAAAATAATAAAAGAACAAATAAATCAATTAAAACTTAGTAAGAATTGGGTGAATTGGATTTTGATTTGCATTTTAGCTCATTTTAGCCTAAGTAACTTTTGGACGGATTAATACCCAAAACTCAAATTTCAAAAATATTATAGCCGCACGTATCTTGTTTTATGCTTAAGATGACAAGTTTTGAAAAAATATCTCCTCTTAAATTTTATGTCCAATTAAACAAGGTTCATTGAATAAATGATCCTTCCCCAATTGTAACTTTCTCATTTCTTAATATTCAAAATTCTAATTTGGTAAAGACTTAAGCCATCAACGGGCCCTTAAAGTTGTTCGCATAATTTATTTATACACTTCAACTAGAGGTTGTACCTATTGAACACATTTACCATTCAAAACATATACCTATTAAATACTTTTTGGTGACATGGCATCATGAGTGTAATATATATCTAAGAAAGCGCGTGAAGCCAGAAATTTTTTTTTTAACCAATCAAAAATAGACATATCCACATTAGAAAAATCATAATTTGAACATATAAAAAAAAATAAAAAATTCTAGCGGTCATCTTCTCCAATTTGTCTTCCCCTGTACTCAATTCAATATTCTCATAAGCCAAATTCCTTCGCCACCATCCCTCGACACACCCCTTTCCCATCTAATCCTTCATTCATTCTTTCTTTCTAGCATCATTCCGTCATCGTCAATATCATCGTTGTTGTTTTCTTTATCGAAAAAGCATGAATCAAATAAATAACCAGTCAAAACATAAAAAATCAAAAAAAAATTCATTTGAGTTGTAGAAGAGAATTTCATCAGAAATAAAAACCAAATTGAGTCAAAAACAATTTCGGCGAAACTCCATTTTTTCCGACAAGACTAATACGAATATGAAATTATTTTCTTTAAAATCGTTAAAGAATTCAAATCCTAAAGAATACACAACATAGAAGAAGAAAAAAATACCAACGAATCTTAATTGAGTTTGAAAAAAGAATAAGATTGGGAGAAATGATAACTACAATATTGAATCAGAATAAAGGAAGGGAGGTAGGTGTATGGTTATCGGAGTGAGGATGATTATCGGAGTTTGTGTGATTTCTGCCGAAGGCGGCTGTGTGTGTACGGGCAAAGAAGAAAATGGGTAAGAATGGAGGTCGGGGGTGGGTGGATGCGTGGGGTGTTCTGCAAAGAAGAAAAGGGGAGAAAGGTTTTTCCTTTTTATTTGGGCTTAAAAATAGTTTTTATTTTATTTTATTTTTTAATATATTTTTTAATTATTAATATGGGGCCCAATGCCACATGTCTTTTTCTGATTAGTTACTATGCCACGTCATTGTGAGTGTATGACACATAATTTCTATTTTTAGTTGATTGTCAAAAAATGTTCAATAGGTATTTTTTTTTTTACTAATAAAGGTGTTCAATTGTAACAATCCGTTTGGTCGTTTTAAACACTAGACCTATCTCTTTCATAAACGAACCTTTCCGTAAATTTTGAATGGTGATTTTGAACTATTTATTTAACTATGATTATTTAGTTGGTGGGTATTTATTAAACAATTAGTTTTAGTTGATTGTAAATGGGCTAAGTCTGATATTTTCTTTTTGGGAAACTTACATAAATATACTATATTAATGAAATATTTACCATTTACAACAATAACATTTTTTTTTCACTTGATCACTTTTAATACATTTATAATACAATTTTAATACATATTACAGAGAACAATTTATAAAACATATATAATACAAGTTTTTTTGATGGATAATACATTTATCACACATTTTAATACGTTTATAACACAATGTGTCAATTTCTTACCAAACAAGCATAATATATTTTAAAACAACTATAATACATATATATTGCATACATAATTCACTTTTAATACATATTGCAGATTTATCATAATATTGCTATATATTGCTATAAATGGTAATAAATAAAAAGTATCGCTAAAATCAGTAATTATTTATTAAAAGGTATCCATTCATGTAATTTTTCCTTTTTTTAATACACTATGTAACTTGGCCCATATGTAGAAATAAAAATAATAAAATTTAGCAATTTTGCTACCTAACTATTTTATTTAGAAAAAAAAAAAGTGAGAAGCGGAGAACAACAGAAACCTTACCTGAGGTGTCACGAGGCGGCTGTGCCTTCAGGTTAATCTTCAATTAGTCTCAATATTTTCCTATTCATATTATTGGTAGGGTAAGGAGTTATATTATTATTATATATGTTGGGTTGATATATGTGTGTTAACTAATATACGTAATTATTCATTTTTTCCATAGTTGAAAATAAAATGAATATTAGGTGTATTGTATTATATGAATAACATTAAAATTATATTATTTGAAAGAATTGAGACTAAACCCTAGGCTTGAAATTTATGAAATATGAAACTTGATATATTAGTTGGTATCAAGATTTAGAAAATTGATTACAGATTTGAGTGGGTTTTTGAGTCAAGGCTAGATATATAGTAATATGGGTGTCTACGGACTCGTTTGCTTACGAATTAGGCATATTTGATAGATTGGGAATGTTTGGAAGTTTTACAAAAGGGAAAGGTGAAGTTTTGAGGATTCGTGACACGTTTTCGACATTCGAGGTATGTTAAGACTTTCTAGATTTCGTTGAAGGACATTTTTCTAATTAAAGCGTAAAAATGGAATAGACAATGGGTAAGGGCGAAAGATGAGGGTCTCGTACCAATGGTGTGATAGGCATTGGTACTCGTACCGGTGTTATTAAAGGGAAAGTTTATTACTATAATATGATAGATTGTAATTTGAGAATGCCAAAGCATATGGGCATTAGCTGATGCATTAGTGATTTGGTTTATTTTATGTGGTTATGTTTCTTTATTAAACCCGTATATTTGTGATAATTGTGGTGATTATATGTCATAGCGACATTTGATTTATTGAGATGCTTCATTATCCCCTTTTATTGATATCATATTGTGAACATGCATTGAAATGAGATTGAGTATGAGTAAAAAGGTCTAACACGTGGAGATCGTCCGTGTTGAGATCGAGTTATGATTATAAGTTGGGCACGTGGAGATCGTCCGTGCTGGGGATTGTTAGATTTTATGATTATAATTTGGGCACGTGGAGACCATTCGTGCAGAAATTGTTTGATTTTATGATAGTGCGTTGAGATCGTCCGCACAGACACGTGGAGATAGTCCGTGTCGGTATATGGACCTCGCGAGTCCCCCATGGGTCACGAACTCTCGATGTATTTTCGAGTAGTATCGTGTATATACGGTTGAGAGAGTACTTGACATCTGAGGCATAACATTTCATGGTGTCACATTGCATTGCATCTCATTACATCCTTCATTCTTGTTTGATTATGTGCCTTATTGGTATTTGGACATTACGTGACATTTGACTATCTCTATTTGATGAAAACTGGGTTGATAATTATAATATGGACTTGTAAAATTAAAGAATTATTTTCTTATATATACTCCTATCACTACTTCTTCATTGTCGGTCAATAAGATATACTGAGTACACGTGATTTCGTACTCATGCTACACTTGCTGCACTCTTTTGTGGTGCAGATTGGATTTTAAATTCAAGGGCATTTCGTGGAGCAGTCAAAGTTAAGTTATCTTGGAGTTGTGGTGAGCTGCTGGGATATTCTGCGGCCCACACCTTCATCTATCTCTATTTATTAGGTTATTGGTATTCTAATAGGATATTTCTTATGTCTCTAGACTTGTCATATAACTTTAGACTTGTATTGCCTTTTAGAAGCTCTTGTACTTATGACACTAAATCTTGGGTGATAGTTTAGCTTTCTGCATTGGGAACATAGGTGTCATCACGACTTGTGATTTTGGGTCATGACATCAATTGGAACAAGCTTAAGATAAGGTAACCAAGTGAAATATGCGGACAACTTTAAGTGGCTACAGATGACTTAAGCCAACTTGTGTTATTTTGAATTTATAAATTCTAGACAAGGATTTTAACTCTCAATTATTTGCATGAACACTAGCCACAATTAAAGTATTTGTATTCTTTCTGAATAAATAACACCTCAATCTCAAACTAGTTGGTATCATACTCTTACAAAATACTTACAGATTGAACTGAAATTGGGAGTATGGAGCAAAGCTAGAGTGTCAACTCTGAACTTGACTGACTGCAATAACTTCGGTTCGAACACTATACTTGTTTTTAAAATCTAACTAAATGTGTAGATATTATTAATTTAAAATCCAACAACTTAAAAAGATTAAAATTCAAAATTCATAAATTATAAACCTGATTGCGCCTCATGGGCAAAGTTGTGAAGTTCAAGTTTCTGAACATGTGTATTAAAAAGCTCTTGGTAGGGAGCACTTCCCTCAAATGGGCCATAGTGCAAATCCAAATTAATCGGATTCCAATGCAGATACTGAACACCGGACGAAAAGTTAGAAAAAAATAAAAAAAGAATTTGCTGAACATGTGCCTTAAATCATACAGAACAAACCTTTTTGATACAGCCAATTTACATTGATGGCATATTTATAGTGACATAATATTAGAATTTGGAAGGGAGTACTTAACCTGGAGATTCACAAAAGTGAAAGAATATACACTACAACTACCAGATTACAAGACATTGCAACTGGTTGTTCAGGGAAAAGAAGCAACTTCATGCCAAATTCTTTTATGAAGGGGAAAAGGAAACTCAACAAACACACTTGGCACGACGACCACTAGCTACAAAGTGCCATGTGGCAACTACACGTCTCTAAATACCATCATTTCGGAAGCCATCCATGTAGAGAACGTGCAGCACACTTGCACAAGCACAAGAGAACATGTATACAAGCATCGTCTTCCCACAAAAATTTTCCAATGAAGTCCACTGTCCACCTCTCCATTTTATACATCTTTACAAAGCTACATTCCCCGTGAATCTCTCACCGTTGGTGAACTTATACTAGCAGTTCTTAAAAGTCTACGAAATTCTGATATGCTTATCTTTCCGTCTTTGTCAATATCTGCTTCCTCTAGAAGTGGATCTATGGAGCCTCTCAAGCCCGTGTGCTGCAAAAGAATAGTATCATGTAAGTGAATGCCAAATATGAATGTGGTTATATTATCTGGGATCACCCTCTTAAGGGTGATGAAGCATGTAATTTTCTGAGTTAGCGGGCTATAATTCTTAGCACTCTCGCTTCTCTTTTCTGTTTTTTTCTTGGGGCGCCGAAGGGGGCATTGATTTGGAGTTGTCCAATCTCTGTCTAAGTGAGGTTTGCAAAGCATACCAAGTCTCACACCCGGATAAAGGAGGAGGTTTGCAGTGGATAGATGACCACCATAAACATCAATTGAATCAATCAACTATGGCTCAATTCTAAGTGGCAACCATCATAAAAATAATCTAACAATGATAAAAAGGGCAGCCCGGTGCACTAAGCTCCCGCTATGCACAAGGCCCGGGGAAGGGCCAGACCACAAGGGTCTATTCTACACAGCCTTACGGTGCATTTCTACAAAAGGTTGTTTCCACAGCCCGACCCATGACCTCCAAGTCACATGGCAACAATTTCACTAGTTATGCCAAGTCTTCCCTTCAATGATGAATCATCTAAATTACACAGGATTCATAAAGAGCAACTAGTTTGGCGTTGAGGGTTAGTTAATCGCTTAATTGATTTGTAGGGTTGGTCAAACGGCATGGTTAATGTAATAACTGACATCCAAGATGCTATGAACCATTGCTCCTGGAAGAAGACTGTAAAAATAGCACATACTATGATACTAACCATTTTAAGTTCTTCTGGAGTAATGAATCCATCTCTATCAACATCAAATTTCTCAAAAGCAGCTTGTGATCTTTGCTGCCACTTTGTAGAATTATGCTCTTCCAACTGATGGACATGAAGAGTGGCAGCCACAAACTCCGGAAAATCAACCAGCCCATCTGTGTTACTATCAATCTGCCAAGCAATGGACAAAATACTTTAGGTCTCAGAACTGCAGACGAGACCATATAGTAGGAAGTGATGAAATTACATACGATGAAAGCTACAGAGATTATTATATTAGTTGGCAGCAATATTAGCATTGACAATTGAGTAAAGTTTGTATCATCACAAGGATTATGGTGCAGGAACAATTTGGAATATACAATCTGACACAAAGAAACCCCCAAATATTTGGTCACCGATTTAGCAATGGTGTAGTACAAGCTTGCACACACCTTAACTATTCCATCGAGTGCCTCTACCTACCACCATCGCAAGAACCAAGTAATTTTGCCTCAATAAGGCTCAAGCAGATGGGAAGAAGTCACTTAATGCGTTCTGTCTCTTACTGGATTTGAACCCTAGTCCTTCATGATTTTCATCTCACTTCATTAACTGCTAGGTAACACTCTTGGGTGCATTTGATAACCAATTTCTTCTAAGGAACTTGCACCTATTCCTTGCTATGATCTTCTTGCACACACCTCAACTATTCCATTGAGTGCCTCCACCTCCCACCATCGCAAGTACCGAGTAACTTCGCCCCTATAATGTTCAGACAGAGAGGAAGAAATCACCTAACATCTTCAGCCGCTTACCGGATATGAACTCAAGTCCTCCATGTTTTTCATTCCAATTCATTGACTGCTAGGCAACACTCTTGTAACCAATTCTTCTAAAGAACTTGCTCCTATTCCTTGCTATCATCTTCTTCTTTTTTTCTCTTCTTTTTTTTTTGTGGGGGAGGGGGGTTGTATGTTTGAACATGCTTCTTGTTCTATATCATTAAAGTAGTTCCAAACATGCAACATCCTAATGCAACAAAAGTGTTATGCTAAGTAGTAATTATCTTATTATTTATTAGATGTCATGTTTTGCTCTGATGCTTCATTCCTAGATACATAAGTTTACCGCTTGAAGAATCTCAAGAACTCGTGATTCTTTCATTTTCCATGGGAGATCCTTGGCAAGGGCCTGCATTAGAAATGAATATGGTAAGTCACCAAACAGATGACGAGATATATATATATATATGCATACACTATGTTTTTTTATAAAGGCATATATAAACTTTTTTGCATCAAGATAACACAAAATAGAGGTGCCTCAAATGTTTGACAATAGCCATTGAGAGTTGTAAGGACGAAACAAGCTCCAACGTGAAAGATGAGCAATACCTGTCTCATTTCTTCAAGACTGATGACACCATTCTTATCCACATCAATTGCAGAAAATTGATCTCGCAGATCGGCAATCTCCTCCTCATCAAGTGTGCTAGCTAACGCCTGCAAGATAGTGAAACAGCATCCAAAGATTTATGTTTTGTATATCTAAAGTTACCTTATCCACAAAAAGGTCTAAGAAATAAGAAAGCAGTGAACTTACCCGTAGGGCAAACTGTTTTAGATGACTGTATCTGACAAATTGCCGCATGTTGGATAAAACAGAAATGTCCAGTGGAATCTCAGATGCATCCCCTCCCTCTCGGACCCATGGATGTGCTGAAGATGTTCGAGTAGATAATTTTCAAAACAATTGTTCATTATATCAATAAATTTAAAGGAACGACAACAGTAACATTTGTTTACTAATTGATTCGAACACTACGACATAATGTTCTTATTTCCAAGCACCACAAAAAGTAAAAATATGCAGCATATCTGAAAGTTGTGCTACAAGTTATCAAAATGCAGAAGTTGTACATCTGGACGGAAAACCATGATTGATATCTATTACCAAACATTGCTGATGAAGTAGGTGAAACAAATCGCTACAATAAAGTCTACAAATCTTTTTAAGTGAACCTTGAGCTACTGTCGATACATCAGTTTTTCATCACCATAACACCTTAAAATCACTAAGAAAAATTGGTACTTGCGAAAGAATGTGAATAGCCAATCCAAAACCTTAAGACAAATGATGATTATAGACCCTTTCAGATGCTCTTGTATTGCAGGTGTCGGGAATTTTAAGGTTTAACGCCCTTCTGTTGTGCAGTGTTGTCAAAGGTGCACTTAAGCCCTGAATTGAGCTCAAAATTTGTTTGAGCGCTTCATCTCATTTAATGTGCGCTTCAGTGTCGTCATCAAAGTTCTAAGGCACACTTTTCCTTGCCAATGAGCCTCTTCTGAAGAGGCAACACTAAGCCATTGATATTTTACTTTATTGTAAAAAAAATTCAATTCTTTTGTACAAATATTTGTCATTCATGCTCATAATCATTAGTCTTCTAAACATATATATTTGTATTTTTTCTCCCTTTGCACCTTTTTTCCTTAAAGCCAATGCTTTATTTGCACTTAGCGCTTAAATCACCCAACAAACCTTAGAGCTTTTATGCGCTTTTTGCTTTTGATAACACTTCCAATTCTAGGTTTCATACATGAATTTTAATGTGGAATGAGGCTTGCTAAAGTTGGTGCCGCTACCATGTGAAAGAATCTAAGCATCCAATCCAAAACCTTAAGTAAATGGGTGGAGTGGTCCAAGATTTTTATGCACCCCTTGAAAGCCCTTAGCTAAAATGAGAAACTTTATACAACTTAACAGTACAAATTCAGAATGCTATTACTTACACAGGGCCTGAGCAGCAGTAAGTCTAGCGCGAGGATCCTTCACCAGTAATTTCTTTACAAAATCTTTAGCACTGTTGCTTATGTTAGACCATGGCTTGCGACGAAAATCAGGCTTGTTCCGTAGGACCTTAACATTTTGGAAGCAAAGTTAGAAAAACGAGTCAAAACCAGGCAAATCACAAAGCATTTACACAATATAAAGGTTGTTCTTCTTGAAGAAGTAAAAGTACTTAAATGTCTTGTAGGAAGAAAAATGCTTTGGATAAGAGTCTCTCCAAGGAAGCATCCACCAAAAGTGAATTATGAACAAAATAAATGGCAGTAGCTTCTTTGGACTCAAAAGAGAAAACGGTGAAAACTTAAGATAAAAATCACTAAAGAATAAAGTGAAACAAATTAAAATGTCCACAGAGAAAAAAATATCACAGTATCATAGTTAAGATGTTTACGAGAGCATGCAACAAAAAGTGAATGGAAATTCTGAAATTCCAAGAGAGCTGAGATTTATTAAGGGAGTGTTAACTTCAAAAAACCACTTAAAGGTAAAAACAAACCTGAAACACACTATTGAAAGGACAAACAAAGGTAAGCATGTAACTTATACACAAAATCTGCTAGTTCATGACCCTATTAGAGCCCTAAAATTGTGACATCCTTTCTTTAGGTTTCCCAAGACGAAACAAAAATTGAAATGTTTCTAAATTACACGTAATATATTAGCAACTTACCTCCTTGAATATACCATCCTCAGTTTTGTCCCAGAAAGGCCGACGACCACATAGCAAAATGTATGTAATTACACCAATACTCCACACATCTGATTCAGGTCCTGATCTACGCTTTAATACCTCTGGAGCTACATAATATGCACTGCCGACAATGTCTTGGAATTTTTTCCCTGCATATATAAGTTCCCTATGATAAGTTTATAACTTTACGAGAGAAAACCACAACAATAGCCTCCCAGATCATTGAAGAACTTGGCAGATGTATTAAGATAATTAGAGGTTCAGCAAGAACAAAATCTGTGGCAGAGAATCCAATCACCTGGTCTGATGAAGTCTGAAAGACCAAAATCTGTGGCTTTTAATGGTGAATCCTCCTTTGTAGACTTAAAGAGAAAATTCTACAAGAAAAAAACTTTGTTTGAGAAAAGCAATATCAAGCAGCATTACCAAGCCAAAAGTAGTATTGAACTGCTTGCACACCTCAGGTTTCATATCACGATGCACCAAACCATGTAAATGACACTCAGCTGCCACTTTTAGCATCTGGCGTACAACTATTGCTGCATCTTTCTCGGTATACCGACTGTCTTTTCTGATTAGACAAATTATGTCAACCCTTATCAGTAAAACATCATAATCAGCAATTTGAATATAGAGCCGGGGTTCTGCAACTCACAAATAATCAACTGACACAGGTAATTTCAGAATACTTACTTGGACAAAATTCGGTCCAATAGTTCTCCACCTTCACATAACCTAAAAGAAAACAAAAACTGAAAAATCTTAACTTGCCATTCAAGTGGAAGGATTAGAAGTAGGGAAATAAACCAGGACCTCAGAAATTAAAAAAATACTTACTCCATTACGATGTAGACATAATCATCATCCTCAAATGAATTATAGAATTGAACCACATTCTCATGACCACCTAAGGCCTTTAATATCTTGACTTCTCGTTTCACATCCTCAACCGCAATGGGAAGAACCATCTGCAGCAAAAAATGAATTGGTACGATACATTGAAACTGTGATAGACTGGTAAACGGAAGACTAGATAATCATACAATTACGGTAAAAATTAACAAGCTTGGACAACAGAACAAAGAAAAAAAACACAATGAAATTACTCGTATTTGCTAAATTCATAGGCCCATCACCCTATAGTGTTGGTGAAAACTCCAGATCTGATGAGAGGAGATTATAGGAACAAAGCAGGCAGAACATTTTACCCAGAAAAAAAAAATCTACAGGCCAACAGCACAGACTTGCTGCACCATGAATCAATGGATAATCAAAACATTTGAGAGGTCATTCGCCCATAAGAAATAAAAGATTCTGAAAGTGCTCTGTAGACTAGACAGCAGCTTTTAAGTTAACCAGGTCAGTTAGCCATTTTCCAGCAAATTAAGCATGATAATAATAGCAGAATTGTTCAGGAAAGCCAATAGTTCAGTGTTGGCTTCAGTTTATGATTCTCTGAAGTTCATTGACTTCAGATCACTACAAGTCCACAATCTCCAAAAGACAATCAAACACCAAGTGCAGCTATGTTTTTCAAATATGATGTCTATTTATATGGACAGATTCACTATATAGCCATCTACAATAACTGCTTAAGCAGGAAAAATCAAGATTTCACCAAAGATACTCCTTTTTCAGGAAGAAAGCTAGAAAAATAGTGCACTAAATAAACATAGGCATCTACTAAATCCAACATTAGAGTGGCAGATGGATATCCTTTTCTAAGTACCTAAAGACCCAGTCAACAAGAACAAGATGAACCTAAAACTCTGATGACTGGCATCTTCCACAGTTTTAGAGTAGCTGATGGATATCCTTTTCTCTCTCAAAATCTAACATTTCAGAAACACATAAAAGATTCAAAACAAGAACATAAACAATCCTCTAGAACTTAACAGAAACAACAATCCACAACCCCTACATAAGAAAAATCAATAGAAAAATGAAGTCTTTAAACTTTGGGGGAGGGAATTACATGGTGCGGAATCGAGGAATGGAACACTCAGTCAACAAAGGTGAAAGTCGAGGCAGCCAATCAACTAAGCTACTGAGATTACCCCACGAAAAATGAAGTCAGCTATACAAAAGAGGAAAAATTATCTTTTTTACCTTGCTTTTCTCAATTCTTTTGACAGCTACACGATCTCCAGAAGATTTATCTGTAGCAACATATGTATACCCAAATTGACCATGACCCAACAATTTCCCAATTGTATACCTTTTTTCAAAATCTTTATCATACCCAAAATCTGTTCTTTTCCCACAAGGAATAACCCCACCTTGTCTTCTTGAACTTGGTTTAACATTCTGCTGTGAATTCCTAGGTTGTTTTTGTTGCTGTTTCTGGTTAATATTACCTTTATCTCGATTATAATTCGACCCTTCTTGTTTTCTTGAATTAACAGCCGTTGTAGAAGGTGCTTTTGAGGTTTCCCTGCGGTTTTGATGAACATTTACCGCTGTGTTTGTGGTTGTGGTGGTATTGTTGGATGAAGGGGTATTGCTATTTGAGCCACTAACTTTAGAGCTTGAAAAACAACTACCCATATTGCCAAATGATGTAAAAATGCAATCTTTTTTAGATCATCAAACAAATGAAGAAAAATCAAGAATTGGGTATTGGTGTACATATAATCAAAAGAAAAGAGAAGCCCTCTATTTGGTGAGAATGTGAAAACAATAATGGAGATTTAAGAGGAAAGTTTGAAGTAGATAGGAGGAAGAAGAGAAGAAAGAGAGGGGTGGGGGGTGGTGATGATAGTGGTGGTCAAAGAGACTTTTTTTTGGAAGAAGGAAGAAGGAAGGTCGGGGTGGGGGTGGGGGTGGGCGTGGGCGTGGGGAGAGGGACAGGGGGGTTGCTATGAAAAAACCCCCCTATTTTTTCCAGTTTGGATTTTGGTGAAAGTAGAAAAAAATTCACAATATGAATTTTTGTTTCTTTTTTGTCTATATGGTGTTCTTGGCATTTTTTGCAGTTTGAAGATTCTTTTAGGGTGTGTTTTGCTTTGGGGAGTAGAAGCCAAGTCCACTCCTTGCAAGCGTATTCCACACGGCCTAGGTACTCGTTCGGTATTCGATATGTGTATTGGGGATTTGATTTATTTTTAGAAAATTTGAGAATTTCAGGCAAGAGATGAGGGATCTCAACCATTCAACCTCAACTCATATTGATGTTAAATGTGAAGACTCAAAAAAATATGGTATGCGTTTCATTGTTAAATTATGATTGACCAATTATTAAAATGGTTTTATAATTCAAAGTATGAAGTTGAATAATTCTAAGATCATGATTTTGTACAAAATCTTAAAATTACTGGAGTAATATATTACTTCCTCTGTCCCTAATTACTTGTTCACTTTTTCATTTGTAGTTGTCCATTTTTATTTGCTCATTTTAACAAATCAAGAAAGGACAAATTGTTTTTTACTTATTATATTCTCAATTAATTAATGAACTTCTTGAAAATCTTAAATTTTTAATTCACTCACTTCATAAGTAATAAGGGTAAAATGGCAACTCACTATGTCATTCATTGCTTTCTTAATAGGTGTGTCAATTCAAAAGTGGATAAGTAATTAGGGACAAAGGGAGTAGTTACTTAAATTTTTATGAGCGGACGACGTTTTAGCACAGTTTTATCATTTATAATTATGCAATCACCAATTTCTGATTGTTATATTTACTATCATCAATAATCATAATTACCAACCTCTACTGTATATTCAGTAGCTTCTTTCCACTAACTATATTTACAAAAATACAACCTCCATCATAGATCTATTTGTATTGGTTACTGGATTTATTTGTTATGTTTTGATTGTGCTGCTCATGACTTGAGGAAGGTAACTTGGAAAATCTGATGGCTCCACACCTATAGTTTTACACCACTAAGCTTTATGCTTAGCGATAGTTGTTTCTATCGTAGGGAATGCCCGAGGAGACACTTGAAGCTGGCCATTGGAGATGGAGTTTTGAGAGCTTTAAGGAAGATCACACTTGCATATAGGCATCTATATTTTGCAGAAATTTGTATGTAATTTTGAAGGCTTGTTTTAACATGACACCATGGGTTGTAATATAAGTTTTGCAACATGTTTTGTCGTTTTGGGGTGTGTAAACTCAGTCTTGTAATATACTAAATTTACTGGTTGTTTGAGTGTTTGTATGAAGCATGAAACAATAAATTTTAGTATTTGGAAGCTGGTAATAATTTGTAATGTGAATTGTAGGAGTAAGGATGATAAATACATGGAAGTCTCTTAAGGTATTTAATTAATTTATTTGGAAGGTTCCTCCGTTGGATATTGATACTTTTACCTTGTTTAAATTTTAGGTTAAACTAATTTCTAAATGACAAGCCCTCACATCCTTAACTATTTTTTTTAGCCTAATCGCTCTGTTAGATTATAGTTAATATGTTCTATGTTATTGTCTTTTAAATGTCATATGTAGTATATTAGCTTTCTTTTGAATAAGTAGCATCCTCTCGAGAGGGTTGCTACATGTGTTGGTATCAGAGCCTAGGTTTGAGGTTCTAGGAATTTGGTGATGAAGTGCTTGTATACTTGTTTTACTTTGAGAAGGTTCTGGTTACATTATTTGTTCACTTACATGATTTATAATATTTTTATTGCATGTAGAGTGCATAAGCATCATGTACACGTCCCTAATGCAATGTGATCTTCCCTTTTGAAGGAATTAAGTAATGGCATCTTCTTCTAATAGACCTATGGAAGCTGCTCGTGAAGGTTCGGGTAACTCTGTTTACCAACCTCATCCACTCGAAGGGGTTGGAGAGCATTTCTCGGATCAACATGTTCCCCATACTAGTGGGTCTGAAGTGGGCAACCATCAAGGTGTAAGAGCTGGTCCACATCCTCACATGAGTCGTAGTACTCAAGCCATGAATCCTCATTTCCAACAAATGGCGGAATTTTTCCACCACATGGCTGAATCGATGCATGATCCCAACGGGATTAACTTTGAGAAAATGAGGAGAATGGGTGGAGTTGAGTTTGAAGGCACTGTTGATCCCACTGATGCTAAGCAATGGTTGGAACACATGGAGAGGGTGTTTGAGCAGTTGGAGTGTTCAGATGTTGCAAAATTTAAGTATGCTATCTCACTATTACAAAAGGATGCTTACGATTGGTGGGTAAGTGTTTCGAATGCCAAGGTAAAACCTCCAGTTCTTACTTGGGATGATTTTCTTAGGGAATTTCGTATGAAGTATGTCCCACCTGCCTATTGTGATGCAAAGAAAAAGGAGTTTTTGAATTTAAGGCAACGAGGCATGTCTATTGCATAGTATCAACAAAAGTTTCTAAGACTCTCTCGTTATGCTGGAGGTATTATTAAAGAGGAAAAAGACAAGTGTAGGAGATTTGAAGACGGTTTGAATGACTCCATCAAAAAGAATATGGCAATTCTGCAACATGAGAACTTTGGTAAATTAGTGTCTGCTGCTTTTACTTGGGAAAGACTTGATAAGGAAGAAGCTAGTAGAAATGAAAGCAAATTTCGAAAGCCTAGATCAGATTTCAGAGGTCCATTCAAAAGGGGAAGGTTTGATTATTCTAAGACTGATAGTGTTAACAGATCAACTCACCAAAAGCAAAACAGATCAGATTTTTCTACAGCTAGCACTCCAGATTATGGAAAAGGCAAGTCTCGCATTCCCACTTGTGCACAATGTGGAAAGAATCATTACGGTACTTGTAGGAGAGCTTCTGGTGCATGTTTGAATTGTGGGAGCTTTGATCATAAAGTGAAGGATTGCCCTAATCCTAATCATGTTCCTTCCTTGCGCACTGAAGGCTCAGTTCATAAGCCTTCTACTAATCCTCCTCAAACCAATAGAGGTGCAAGACCTAAAAACACCCAAGCAGCGGGTGCAACTGGAGCTAATCAAGCTAGTGGGCCAAGGGCTACTGCACGAGCTTATGCTATGAGACAGAGGGATGATCAAGATGGACAAGACGTGGTTGTCGGTAGATTTCACTTATTTGGCTTATGTGTGTTTACACTGTTTGATCCTGGTTCTACACATTCCTATATTTGTTCATCACTTATTCTCCCTGAAAACGTGAAATCTGTGACACTTAATTATGATGTGCTGGTTGAAAGTCCTTTGGGTTACCAAGTTGTGTGTAATCGAATTTACCGAGCTCGTCCCTTTATGATTCAAAACCTAGTCTTCCCTGCTGATTTGATTGAAATGCCCTTCAAAGATTTTGATGTTATTATCGGGATGGATTGGCTTTATAAATATCATGCAGTGGTAGATTGTAGATCAAAGCATGTGACTTTTCAAGATCCTACATGTTCACACATCATTGTACAAGGTGAAAGATCATTGGCATCTAGTATTATTTCTGCGGCCTTGGCAAGAAGGTTGATTCGTCAAGGTTGTGGTGCATATCTTGCTCACATAATTGACACACGATTGGAGAGTCCTTGTATCATGGACATACCTATTGTGGGTGATTTTCCAGAAGTCTTCCCAGAAAATCTTCCTGGGCTGCCCCTGAAAAGAGAGGTTGAATTCCCAATCGAGCTTATTCCTGGATCTATCCCTATTTCTATCACTACTTATAGAATGGCTCCAGCAGAATTAAGAGAATTAAAAGCTCAATTGCAAGAACTTCTTGAGAAAGATTTTATCCGTCCTAGTGTTTCTCCTTGGGGAGCCCCTGTTTTATTTGTAAAGAAGAAAGATGGCACTCTTAGGCTTTGTATTGACTATCGACAACTGAACAAAATAACAGTCAATAATAAATATCCACTCCCAAGGATCGATGATTTGTTTGACCAACTGAAAGGTGCTAAATTATTCTCAAAGATTGATTTAAGGTCTGGATATCACCAATTGCGCGTCAGATAGGAAGATGTTCCTAAGACAGCTTTTAGAACTCGGTATGATCATTATGAATTTTTGGTGATGCCATTCGGATTGACAAATGCTCCTGCGATATTCATGGATCTAATGAATCAAGTGTTCAAGCCTTATCTTGATCAGTTTGTAGTGGTCTTTATAGATGATATTTTAATATTTTCCAGAAGTAGTGAAGACCATGATAAACGCCTCCGAATTGTTTTGCAAATTTTGAAGGATAAAGAACTTTATGCTAAACTTTCCAAAGTGTGAATTTTGGCTTAATGAAGTGGCTTTTCTTGGACATGTTGTATCAGCTGATGGTGTGAAGGTGGATCCTAGTAAAATTCAAGCAATTATTGAATGGAGACCTCTCAAAAGTCCGACTGAGGTAAGAAGTTTCTTGGGCTTAGCAGGATACTATAGAAGATTTGTGAAAGGCTTCTCCATTATTGTCTCCCCTTTGACTAAACTCTTGAAGAAGGAAGTAAAGTTTACTTGGGATAACAAATGTCAAGAGAGCTTTGAAACTCTCAAATCCTTGTTGACACAAGCACCTATACTTACTCTACCAATTGAAGGGAAAAAATACGTAATATATAGTGATGCTTCTCATCGTGGTTTGGGGTGTGTTTTGATGCAAGAAGGAAAAGTTATTTCTTATTACTCTCATAAATTAAAACCATATGAATTGAATTATTCTACTCATGATCTTGAACTTGCTGCTATAGTGTTTGCTTTAAAAATATGGCGGCATTATTTGTATGGAGAAAAATGTCATATATTTATTGATCACAAGAGCTTAAAGTACTTGAGTACTCAGAAGGAGCTGAACCTAAGACAACGTAGATGGCTTGAACTAATCAAGGATTATGACTGCACGATTGACTATCATCCAGGTAAAGCCAATGTGGTTGCAGATGCCTTAAGTCGAAAATCCTTCGCAAGCTTAGCTTTGAGTCATTTGCCCCTACTTCTTGAGTTAAGAGCCATGAATGTTTGTTTTGCCCTTGATTCAAATGGTTCGGTTATTGCTAATTTGCAAATCAAGCCAATGTTACTTGAACAGGTGAAAGAAGCATAAAGATTAAATGAGAAACTCATAAAATTGACCAGAGAAGTTCAAAATAGGGAAAAGCTTGCTTTTACACTAATAGAGGATGGTACCTTGTTTTACCAAAGTAGGTTATGTGTCCCTAATGATGAAAAATTGAGAAGAGAAATCATGAATGAAGCAAATACTTCGCCATATGCCATGTATCCTGGAAGTACAAAGATGTACCAAATCATCAAAGAACACTATTGGTGGAATGGAATGAAGAGAGACATTGCATAATTTATTTCAAAATATTTGGTTTGTCAACAAGTAAAGGCAGAACACCAAGTCCATGTTGGTTTGCTCAACCTTTGCTGATGCCTGAATGAAATGGGAGAAAGTAACTATGGACTTTGTTTCTGGACTTCCTCGCACTCAAAGAAATCATGATGCAATATGGGTGATAGTGGATAGGCTGATAAAGAGTGCTCACTTTTTAGCAATCAGGATGGATTACTCACTTGAGCGTTTAGCTGAATTGTACATTAATGAGATTATAAGACTGCATGGGATCCCTGTGTCTATTATATCTGACCGAGACCCAAGGTTTACATCTAGATTTTGGGGTAGCTTACAGGAAGCCTTAGGTACTAAGTTGAAATTTAGCACTTCGTTCCATCCTCAGACAGATGGTCAGTCGGAAAGAGTAATACAAATTTTGGAGGATATGCTTCGAGCTTGCATTATGGAGTTTGAGGGTAGTTGGGACAAACACTTGGCTTTGATAGAATTTGCTTACAATAATAGCTACCAATCGAGTATTGGAATGCCTCCCTATGAAGCCTTATACGGAAGAAAATGTCGGACCCCTCTTTGTTAGAGTGAAGTGGGTGAAAGAAAACTTATTGGTCCTGAAATTGTGCAACAAACGGAAGACAAGATAAAAATGATTAAGGATCGTCTAAAGATTTCTTCGGATAGACAAAAGTCGTACGCTGATCTTAAAAGGCGTGATATTGAGTATCAAGTTGGCGATAAAGTATTCTTAAAGGTGTCTCCCTGGAAAAAAATAATGAGGTTTGGACAAAAAGGAAAACTTGTCCCCTATTTATCAGACCTTATGAGATACTTGAAAGAGTTGGACCAGTTGCATATAAATTAGCTTTGCCGCCCAAGTTAGACAAGATCCATAATGTCTTCCATGTTTCTATGCTCAGAAGATATCGTTCTGACCCATCTCATGTTCTCCCGGTTGAATCTATTGAGGTTAATCATGACCTGACGTATAAAGAAGAACTTGTCCTAATTCAAGTTCGTGAAGTAAAGCAACTTAGAAACAAAAGAATCCCCTTAGTAAAGGTACTTTGGAGGAACCATTCTGGGAAAGAAGAAACCTGGGAGCGAGAAGAAGACATGAGGACCCAGTACCCACACTTGTTTCGGGACTAGCGTAAGGTAAATTTCGAGACGAAATTTCTTTAAGGGGGAGAGAGTTGTAACATCCCGAAATACTAAAATCAATATTCGCATTTTGATACAATATTCCTTAATTACTTTGGTATATTTTATTCTCATTTTAGGAACTTGAAATTTGGTGATATTTTAAATTTTGCCTACCATAACTTGTGACGGTAATTTAAGGTATTGTTTTGCATTACACTTAATTAATAAAGGTAGAATTAACTCAATAATAGAAGGTAGAATTAACTCAACAATAGAATTGACTCAACAATATTAATGCACAGCGTATCTTTATACACTTATTTCATAATATTTTAAGTGTTCTCAATCTATCTGATTATTGTTATTGTTTTTTTCAATTAATCTAACACTTGGTATCATAGCATATTATATAAATCTAGAACTCTAATAAACTGCAAATTCAAATTAGAATCTAACAATCATGACACAAGAACTTTATATTAGGGTTTATGTCGTTAAATCAACTGCGATTAAATTTGCAGTTAATTAGTACTTCAATCTATTTATGAATAGGGTTATAGATCTATGCAATATGCTATGATACCAAGTGTTAAATTGATTGAGAATCACAACTATAATAATGGACACCTATATTATAATTAAAATAGTGAAGAAAAATAGGTGTACCTTTATCCGTCATAGTAACCCGCAACAGAAAATGAACTAGGTTGAATCTTCATCTCCTTTAGCTTATGACGGCTGACACCTTATAAAGAAACGTTTTAAATTAAGCTAGGAAAGGGGACCTAACCTAATATTTATAGGCTTAAAAGTTTTAACCTAGTGTGTCTCCCCATTATGGGGTCACTGGTCTCCAACATACCTACACTATTGACAGCCCACATCTATTAAATAAAATAATACAAACTCATTATGGAATTCAGATAAATATACTACTTGTGTTTTATCCACCAATTATTAATATTCAGCTGATCGTTTTGTTAAAGCGCAATAGTAAATTAATGTTAAGTCCACATTTAATTAAATAATTCTAACACATTATTCTGAATTAAAATAAAAGGTGAAAATTAAATTATTGTGTGTTGTTTAATGATAGAGCTAGATATTTATGTAAGAGATTTTAAAAAATTATTAAAATGACAATTACAAATTTGAACTAGTGATTTGAGATAAACTTTGAGCATCATTTACTCTCGTATTAGAATCGTTTCTTATGTAAACAAAAATTCAAACATCAATCATAACAGAAAATGTCGATTTTTACCTTATTTGCACACTACAATATCCGGAAATTCAAATGCACCCCCTTGAATTTTTAGTTAGTAAAGTTTGCATATCTTTGAGATATAAAATTTAAATACAAATTTAAAACAATAGGTTTTATATAAAAAAAATTATCTAATTAAATATCAAATATTATTATAAGCATGTAATAACTCATCCCTATAGCTGTCAAATTTTTTTTTGAAATTATTATTATTATTATTATTATTATAGAAAAAATTGAGTGTAATAAAATGTTTTAGAAAAATCACATTGTATGGAGTTGTATATTATTGTATGTAGTTGGAAGATGCACTCACACACCACCCAACCCCCAAAGCCCACCTCAAAATAAAAAAATTGTTGAGTATGAGTTGACAGTCATATAAGTTAAGAACATAGTTCTTTCTATGAATCTCCAATACAAATTTTTAAATAATTGTTTTGGTTGGGATTTGGATGTAGTCAATTGTGTTACATTAGAAAATTTTATTAAAGAAAAAAAAAGGAAGAGAAATTTACAATGTGCTTATTTAAAATTGTACAGCTGGTGCCTTATAATTAAAATATTATTTTGTCAACTAATTATTTTTTTAATACAAACAAACCCCTTGTGATTGGGAATCAAGATGTTCAAACTTTAGATGTAAAGTCATCATAGGTTATACATAAATCAATCATAGAGTTTTAGTCCATATTCAATCTTCCATATACTCTCACCGTTTCAGTTTGGTTGATCTACTTTTTTTAAAGTTCGTTTTATATATATATGTGTGTGTATGTATGTATATATAAATAATTTTTTAATTTTAACTTTTCACATGGCATATTTAAGATCATAAGATTAAAAGATATTTTAGTACATTTGACATATTTTTAATTTAAGACCACAAGATTCAAAAGTTTTTTTTATTTTCTTAAACTCCATGACAAGTCAAACAAATTGAAATAGAGAAAATAATAAATAAATAATTTAATAAATTTTTACAGGGTGTGACGTAATTAAGAAGGTGATGATAGAATCCCACTTGGAGATGAATGAATTTCTTAGACTCTTTATATGACCTAGATAATCCTTACCCTTTAAATTAACTTTTGAGATTAAGTTAGGGGCAAATTTCATTTAACATGGTATTAGAGTTAGATCCCAATGTTGGGTCCCTAGGGTAAATTGTTCATGCTCCAGGTGGGATGTCTAGGCGTAGTGTGGGGTGATGGAATCCCACATCGGAGATGGATGTGTTCCTCGGACTCTTTATACGTCTTGAACAATCTATACCTTTTGAGCTACATTTTGCAAATTAAGTTAGATTCAAAGTCCATTTAACATGTTATCACAATCACGCCCCTGAAGTTGGGTCCCTAGGATAGATTGTTCACGCTCCAAGTGGGATGCCTGGACGTGTGGGGGTGATGGAATCTCACATGAAAATGGATAGGTTTCTTGAATTTGTTATATAATTTAGGCGAAATGGTTTAGTGGACCCTCTACTTGTACACGTTTGTATTGTAGACCCTTCTACTTAATTCTTTATCAAATGAACCCTTGGACTCAATCAAAAGAAGATTTTTTAGCTCCTCTTATCATGTGTGTACTTCACTCGCCTTTAAATGAATGTCATGTCAAATCCAAGTCACCTAAATTAATGACATGTCATAATTATTTTTATTAACTTTTTAAAAATTATTAACCATAATTATTTAATAAAAAAATAAAATTTTAATTTATTCTTTGAAATAAAGTGTGAAATACATCATCTTTCCATTCCACAAACAGCCCAAATCTAAAGCTGCAGATGTCGTCACCGCTGGCACCGTCGCCGCCGTCGCCATCATGGCTCTTGCTAGCGACCACCTTTACTCTCTCCCTCACTCGTCTTCATCTCCGCCGCACACCCTCACCATTTTTCTTCTCTCCTTCTCCGATCTCTACAAAATCAACAACCTAAGTTGCTGCACCATGGCCACCAGATCTGACCGAAAACCCTCTGTGCCGTAGTAACGAGATCCCACCCTCACCCGCCTCATTCTCCTCTCCACTGACCAACACTGTTTCTATCTGTCACTCCACTGCGACTCAGTGGTTTCCGGTGAGCACCGCTGCTGCCGCTCTCTCCCTCCGCGGGCAAATCAGAAGGTGTTAATGCCAAGATCTGCTAAAGAAGATGACAAGAGTGCGAAGAAGAAAAAAAGAGGGGTTTGACAGGGATGGAGATGAGATCCATCGGCTTGGAAGGGATGGAGATGAGAGGGAGATGAGATGGAGATGGAGTGGATGAAGAAGGAGGAGTTTTTTAATTAATTTTTAAAAAAATTCTATTATTTTATTCTTTTAATTGTTTTTAAAGAATAGTCACTCGCCACTCGTCTTCAAGGGCGTGAATTCACATACTTTTGCCAACTCAATCAGCTTGATGTCACATAAGCTTGGTCTATGGTCAGAGGGGTTTGATAAATTGTGTTTTATTGAGTTTAAGGGTCTAGTTGATAAAGGATTAAGTAGAACGATCCACAATACAAATTCATATAAGTACAATGGTCCATCAGATCATTTTCCCTATAATTTAAATAATTTTTACTTTTTGAATTAACTTTTGAATTGACCTAGACCAAAGTCTATTTAACCAAGTCTGACACCTTTTTTTTAATACAGAAAAAAGAGGTAAGGTGATGAAAAATAAGATATTTTTATAATTGATTGAAGGTATAACTTTGAGTTTATGACAATTTACAAGCAATACAAGTTAATAGACTAAGTTTTTTTTAAAGAAGTCCACTCAACAAATGGTTTGATCTTCCTATCTCCTAACTGATGATCAAAATTCATAAGGATTTTTTTTATTGATTTTATTATTATGTGACGAAAAATTCATTTGCTAGCAATTTCTAAGATTTTTCTTTTAAAATATATTGATATTTTGGTAGACAAAAAGACTAAAGAAAAAAAAATTCAAGTAAAAAATAAATAAATACAACACATAGATTGTCTAAATTTTAACATTTAAGCGTTTATATGGTGTTATTAATTCATATAATTCAACATGTGGTTAAACTTTAATAGACATAATTATTGGAAACTTGTGAGAAAAAAAAAATTCAAGCCAAAATAAATAAATAAAAAACATAGATTGTCGAAATTTTACTAACATTTAAGCTTTTATATAGTGTTTTTCATATAATTCAACATGTGCTTAAACTTTAATAGACAAAATTATTGAAAATTTGTACTAACAGAAGATAGTAGCAGATATCTAGAGTAGTTGAAGTGTGTAGAAGCAATAAGTTTGACCCTAAAACACGCTAATCTAAGTTACTATGCGACGACTCACATAATTTAGTATTTTTTATATTTTAATTTATATGACAGTAATTGATTGGACACATAAAAAATTTTAAAATTAAAAATTTAAAGTAAAACTATTCTTAGATATAAAAATCTTAGTTATTTTTAAAATAGACTAAAATAAATATGTCACATGAATTTAGACAGATGAGATTGATTAATCTATGCAAATTGAGGATAATATTTCTTTTTTTCAGAAAACATTTTCTTGAGTTTGGTAAAAAGATAGTAGCACTAGTCTAGTGGTTTTAGCCTTATTCAAACACAAACACTATTAATTAAAGTGACAAGTCCAACACTCCAACCAATATTTTGGGTCCTCCCGCTCCCCACCCCCCCCCCCACTCCACCCCAACCCACCCCACACACCACACACAAAAGTATTTTTTTTAATTTTTCATTCGGTGTTTGGTATTTATATTAGAGTCCGACTATATTTAGATTCGTACCGAAAAGTCTCATATTAGGGGCTTAAACACTCCTAAACAAAGACGACTCAAAACCCAAGAGGACTTAAACCCGAGACCTCTGATTAAGAATCAAAAAATACTTACCACTTCATCACAATTCACAACCCTGATTGGTCACACACAAGTATTCACACTCTAGTCACTGATGAGAAATAATATCCAATAATTATCTACCTCCCAAAATAATCTCAACCATACCTTGTTTTCTAGTTATACTTTCTTCGTTCTAAAATATTTGTTATATTTTGTTTTTCAAGAATCCAATTTTATGAACAATTGACCAATAGTTTAAGCTATATTTTTTATTATTATTAAATAAGAAGAATTACAAGTTATAATATTTTTTATATAATTTTAAAATATTATATTAATCTAAAATTTAACTTTAAAAATGAATCAAATTAACTTTTTTTTAAAGAAAAACGTGACAAATATTTTGAGACGGAGAAAGTAATTAGATTGTATATGTATTGATTGGTGATCCAATCCTTGTCCTTGCCACATGGTATTGACCTACTCATTTGGACTAGTTCAAATTTCTACATCTTTTTTGCAAGTCCAAGTCATCTTCTTAGACCTTTTAATGTTGAAAATTGCAACCTAGTATATTTTTTTTCTTCTTAATTCATATAAATAGATGACTCTAGATAAAATGATAGTAAAAATGATCTTTTATGTCTGGAAGGTTCAAAGTAATCACTTGAATATATTCATGAGTAGTTTTAGTTTTTTTTAAGAAAATATTTTTTATTTTTGTTAAATATTTAATATATTAATTCTGATTATTAGATTTTAGGGGAATGATGAAAAATTAAGATTTAACATGAACTCATATTTGGAGGTGTAGTATTTGCTATTGTATTATCCATTTCTTGTATTTAGTGTAGTTTTTGAAACTTTTGACAAAACTTTTCTAGAATTTTTGATGATATCTTTTTCTTTCACAATTTTCATTAAATTTAAACAATCAGACTTTGTTAAATATTTGATGGAGATAAAAAATACTCAATTTTGAAAAACTTAATTAGAGAACCAAAACTATTTAAGAATATATTTAAGGGATTACTTTGATTCTATCCCAAACATAATGGATTATTTTTGTCATTTTTTCTATAATTCTGTGAGAGAAAGCTGCATGTAATACCTCACTACCTTTAAACTATACTAAATTAAGGGGTGGTTTGGTACAAAAGATTAACAACACAGGGATTAATAATGAATGGATTAGTAATGCAGGGATTAGTAATGCAATGTATATTTTTATCAAGTGTTTGGTTCATTATTCCTCACCTCATCTTGTGTTTGGATTAAAACTCTATAAAAAGTTTCTTTCCAATTATATACTTGAATTATTATGTAATTGAGTCAGGGTAGATAATTGTCGAACAATATTATTTTTTATGACCTTCTAACTAGTTAGGAGAAGAACAATTTTCTTGTCATGTTTACTATTTTTTTACTTGAATTATTTGAGGATAAACAATTGTTATCTTAATAAATTGATCACTCACAAAATGTCAATTTTCAATTTAAAAAAGATAATCCATCTACTTTTAAATTCGAAAAGACGGTAAATAATAGTAAAATTGAATAAATGATCTGAGGCAAAAAATATATTTTCTTATCATTAATTGCCTCATATTTATTATTTATATTTGTCTTTTTTGAGCAGGAATTTTATGGATTATGCTAAATAGTGTATTTTATTTGTAGGATTAAATTGGTACAAAGTTGAAGAGGTTTGGAGCTAAAATGAATTAATTATGAAAGATGGAAGAAGGAAAATCAAGCAGGCAGCTTAATGGATTAAATTCAATATAATAATATAATATATATAAGACGTGCATATTGCATATTGCAAATTGGAATGGCGAAATTGGCAGAAGGGCAGGCAACAAGAGTTTGAGGCGGTGCACTTCACGTAGGAATCCAATTCCGTTTTGGTTTTGGGTTCCTAATTTGTTTTGGACTCAGTTATTTTATTTAGGGTTTTCTACATCTATAAATAGTCCATAGAAATAATTATTGGAGAAAAAGCGGGGAAAGAAAATACTTTTTAAGGAAGACACTTTGTAAGGAAAAATTGTCAATACTTTTTAGGGTTCTTTTCTTCTTCTTTTTCTTAGGTATTAGTAGCTAAAAACCCTTGTTCTGGGGCTGCGGCCATGGGTAATTGTTGAACATCGATTGTTTTGAATTAATGTTGGTTATCGTTTAAATTACTTTTGTATTCTTGTTTTAGTATTTCATGCTTGATCACCATAGAAATAAATCTATTGTCTATGCTTGGACTCGAGAGATAAAGAGGTAGATAGACCAAAGAATGCAAAGAGCTTGTTCTAACTTTGTTTAGATTCGTGTTCAGGAGTGACGCCGGACGAACACCTTGCTTGGTTACGAAACATGATGAAATATAAATGCTCGCCAATTAGGACTGCCTATCCCCGCTCAACGATGTAGTTAGACAGCTAGTTGGAGTAGGCGATTAGAGGTCGAGAGATCATGATCATAAAATCAACCCTGTAAATAAGTAATTTGATAACCTTAGTTAATTCATTACATGAGATGCGATACATGAAACTCTATGCATGCTGCAGCCCTGGAATTGTCCCAATCACTGTAAGTTAATCTTAGTATTTAATTCTTGCATTATTTTAGTTCTTTTGACACTCTTAAATAAATAATTAGACTAGTATAATTTAGTAAATAGTTAATTGACAAGTCTCTGTGGGTTCGATATTCCGGTTCTTAAAGAGCCACTTATTACTTCTGCGACCACGTACACTTGCGTGTGCAATTGGAAGCAACAATAAACCATTTACATTTACACATAAAAATTGCAAGTTGTAGTTTTAATATGTATGCAATTTTATAAATTGTTCAAAATACAAATATTTAGAAAAAACCACTCACACACAAATAATACATTCAATTAAGATCACAAATGTCATGTGATGATATATTTCCCTTTTTAATTAGTAAATGTTAAACAACTCACATTTCAAATATTGTGTCGATTTATATTGGATTTATTTAGTTACAAACAACACTCTCTAAATAATTTGTAAGCTAATTAATTTAAATAAATTTACTAGTACAAATATAAAACATAAAATCAAGAAAATAAACAAAATAATTAAAATGATTTGAGGATTATTTTTATCTTTACATAGACTTATCACATGGTATTAAATCCTATGTATTACTAATACCTCCAAATGAAAGGTATTAGTAATACATCCTATAATACCATGTAGGATGTATAACTAATCCATATGGATTAGTTATACATAAGCCCAAATTTCTACCAAACATAGTATTAAATAATACCATACATAATGCATGAATTATTTCTTCTAATACTCCCTACCAAACGTCCCCTTAATTGGTGGAAACAACTCTAAACCCTAAAAGATTATGCTAAATTAAATGAGTTCAATTTCTCAATTTTAGATAAATATTAATTAAATGAATTGTTTAATTCACTTCACTATTTTTTTAAAATTATAATTAGTATCTTGATGACATTCTAAAGCTCCACGTAAGCAAATGGGATCTTACTTAAGTATACTTAACACAATTAAAGGCATTCACATAAAGCAAACTTTTTATTAAAAACTTCACAAATTTCCTTTAAATTAAAAGTAAAAAAGTGTCAGAGAAAAGCACTAATACCAGAATATTCTTAACCTTTTGATTATTTAACTATATATTATAAAATTCAAAATCAAGATTTTCCAAAGACCACTTGAAGTTTGAACGAAAATACAACTTGTACACTTGATCACAGAAAATCTTCAAATTAAACACCTTTTTATGTGCGAGTCTGATTCTCTTTTATGATCACGCACATAAAAAAAAAATTCTCAAAAATGAATTGTAGTAAGAATGGAACCTAACCAATGACCCTTAGTTTGCTTTGATTCTATATTAAAGTGTGTGATGAACTGCCAACAAAAGTTATAGTGAAATGGTCATCAATGCTCTTTCAGCTTTAATGAAAAGTCTCAAGTTTAAGTTATGAATATGAAATTGATCTTGTTAGTGAACGCTTTACCCCCTCTCCCTCCCCCTCCCCCAATCCAACCCAATATGAAACTTCTCCGCGTAAATTAGAATTCGATATAGTCCTAACGCAGATACGATATCGAGTGAGAAACAAAAAAAATATGGTGAACTAATTTACCTAAAAGGTTAATTTGTTAGATAGAATACAAATTTATTTATTTAATTAATTATATCTTGACCATGATAATTTTACGTAAAAGTTTTATAGGAAGTGTAAACGTAAGAGATATTTCTACTATGATATAGAATATCATAAAGCCTAATTGATATATTGATTTCTCTCTCGTTTCTTTATCTTACGTTACTGTGACTTTAATATAACGATGAAAAAAAAAGAATGATGACAGAAAATCAAATAAACAAATGGGAGATCAATTTATAGAATTTAATCTTTAATTTTATATGTCTATCAAGTAATCGAATAAACTAATAAGATTTGTGCACTATTTAATATATTTACAATTTTTAGCATTAATATTGACCACACCTACAAGAAAAGTCTAACTAGTGATTCATGTGTCATTAAGGAGAAACTCATGAATGATTATTGTACTCCCCGCGTCCAACAATAGTTTTCCACTATTGACCTGACACACTTCTTAAGAAACGATAAATAATAGGGGTAATTTTGCCATATTATCCGTTGACTTTATTAAATTTAATGTTTTGAGAAATGTGTTAGATGATACATAATATTTAATAGCAAGGGTAAAATAGTCACAAAAGATAAATTATATCTTGATTTTCTAAATTGGATAAGTATTGTTGGATAACTATTTTTAGTATAGTGGACAACTATTATTGAACGGAGGGAGTAATTATGTATGAAAGAGCCTCTAATAGCATGAGATACACACTCATAAACAAATGAGACTTTTATTTATTTATTATTTTGAGGTTTGATTAAATATTTTAATTTTTTTTAAGAAACATTATATATATATATATATATATATTCTTTTCACACCAAAATTAAAGAGAACAGTAAAAGGAGTGACTTTTCATCATTTCATTTTAGGTGATTAATAGTCTACAATTTATTGTTATTTTTGTGAAAATAAAATAATGTTTCACAAATATGAACATAAAAATAGCTGCTAGATTTTATTTATTTTAAAAAAAAACGTGCACTATTACAGGTGGACCAAAAATTTTTAGTCTGTGGATTTGTGGTGCTGTAGTGTTAATGTCGGTGTTTAAAAAGAGAAATGTTCAACTTACGCAAATCTCACAAGTTTAGGAGTTAATTATTTAGATAATGTTAGTTTATAATATTACAAATCTTATCATATTTTGGTGTATTCAGATATGTTCAGATACGTCTAGATACATATATCTTGGGATACATGGGGTCAAAATTAGGTGTCATTTGTTTTAAATACACTGTATTCAGGTGGATTCGCATGCATCTGGGATACATAGACAAATCTTGCTTGCCACTCATATCTCGCTCGCGAATCTGGTATCCAGATACATGTGTCTAAGGTGTATCTAGTGTGATTCGCATGTAACTGAGATACATAGACAAATCTTGCTCGCCTCCCTTCTATTCTCGCTCACCTCTCTCCCTATTTCAGTGTATCTGGTAGCAAAAAATATGTATCTAAGTGTGTCTGTTATTAAATAGTGAGATAAAGTGTAATTATTTCAAACTATAGGGAGAACTAGTAAATATAATAAAAATGTTTGTATAATTAGACAGTTTTTTCGATCCAAAATAAAATAAATTTTGGCAATTTTTTTTATGATCCAAATGAATGAATTGTTCTAAATCCAAAGATACATTAGCTATTCTTCCGTTCACGTTTACTTATCTACTATACTAAAATAAATGTTTATATTTACTTGTCTAGTTTAAAAAATCAAAAAATAATTTCTCACTTAATTTCTAATTTACCCTTATTATTAATTGTAGACTTGTAGTCATTTCGATGCATTTTTCATAACATTAAATTTATTGAATATTCAAAAGGTGATATAATAAAACTGTCATTCTAATTATAAAAATTACTTATTTTGTAAAAAAAAAAATCAGAAACATTCTTCATAAAAAATTTTTTTGTCTATGTCAAACACACCCTAAAGTTATGACTATCAACCATGACTTTAGAAAACAAATATTAAAAAATGGATTAAATACAGAAAACATTTGTGATTCACATGGAAAAAAAAGAAAAAAAAAGTGCAAAACACACATATATGAAATGCTTTTATTTACAAAAACAAAAAATAAAAATAAAATATTCATCCATTTCTCTTTTTCCATCTCGTTCACTTTTTGTTTATTGTTTATTGTTTTTTGTTTTTATCCATGTGCAAACACAAGATAATTTTTTTTTTAAAAATAAAGTTGAAATTTTATCTTTCGTATACTATTTTACCATTGAAATATATATGTATTTTCCTTCCATTTATTACTACTTATGATGAAATAACTCGGCGTAGATATCGAGTATTGATGAGTTCATATGGTGGCAAATGCAACTTTATAAGAATAAGTTTATCCGAACCTAATATTTACGATGCTGAGCATATTAATATTATATGTATGAAAATCCATTAAAACTTCAACAAATATTCTATCGGAACTCATTTTACATTAAAAATGCAATAGATCAAGTGTTCATTTTACAGCCTCAAAAATTAAATATTTTAAATTCATCTCAATAATATCATAATCCAAAGATTATGATGAACTAACCGATTATTTGTGTAGTAGCAATAATTCATAGTGAGTACTCCCCACTAGCTTTTAATATAGAAGATGGGGTCAACTCTTGAAATAGAAGTCTCCAACTTTATTTTTAGTTAATATAAGAAGGGTGTGTTCAAATTTTTGATTTTTTTCATGTTCGATTGATTAAATTTTTAGAAAAATTAATTTCTCTAGTAAAAGTAGAGAAAAAAAGTTCCACAATTGACATTTTGTGTTAATCGTGTCTTATCCATTCTCTAACACACTCATCTTCACCCCACCTCCGTAGCTACCATCCCCATACTTCTGTATTTAACACAAATAAGGGGGAAAAAAGTAATCTACTTAATTTTCTAAAAAAAATACTTTTCGTGAAAAATATTTTCCTTCATTAAAACACCCAAAAATGGGGTAATATAGTGTGGTCATCTTCTCATCAACTTTTTGTCTTTTTGTCTTTTTGCTTCCCACTTTGGGCTTTGGGTTATCATGCACCACAACATTCATTGCCCCATGCCAATAGAAAATACCATGCTTAATATATCGACGATCTCTTAAATTTATAAGTAAAATTCATTTTGATCTTCGGATTATGACTTGTTCCAATTAAATATTTAAACACATAATGGAATTTTTTCTATTAGATACTTTCAAGTCAAGTTTAAGAAAACTTTATGTATATTCTCAAGTGCCAATTGCATAGATAAATTAACCACTTGAAATATATTACTTTTTTAAATTATACGTTATGCACATTAATCCCAATAAGCCACAAAACCCCAAGCTTGTTCCAATTGAAACATACATATTTCATGTGATTAGCTTAACTGCCTAATAGACATTTGAGTACACACTCGACTGACGTATATAATTAAGCCGCGAAAAATCTATTTTCTAAATAGATATTAGATTTTTTGTTTTTTGTAAAATGAAGTATCACTTTTAATATTGTTTAATTAGTAGGCATTTGGAATGTGATGGGGCAACTAACAAAGAAGCCAATATCAACATCAATTAACAAACATATGATATAATTCTAGTGAAGTGAAAGCCAAGATATGAAACTCTCCACCCATACTATGTTAAATGATTTTTTTAACATTCTAATTAGGTAATAACTAAAAGTAATAATTCTACCAATTTTGTAACAAACAATATGGTCCCTTTTTTCCTTAGTTCTTCATGTCATATATATATATTCAAAACTCAGACCATCAAATGACAAACACCAGATTTCATCTTATTTTCTTCCTGCATATTGAGTTCTGACTGAGTAGAAATGGAAAGAGGAGGACTGGTGGTGCGGGGACGTGTAGAGATCGATACGAGGCAACCATTCGGGTCAGTGAAGGAGGCAGTGATGTTATTTGGAGAGAAATTTTTGGCTGGAGAAATTTATGCCAAGCAACTTAAAGAGGTTCTTTTCTTCTCCTTTTTGGCTTACACTTGATTTTTGAATTAACCAAGTGAAAGTCGTGCCGACATAGTCAACAAAGATTCATATAGTTGACCCCAACTTCTTAGTCATAGGGACGTAGTTATTGTACGAAAGAAACTACACAAGGCAACATAGATGAAAACAACAATGCTATTGAAATTGAAAACAAAAGAGAAATATAAGTTTAGGGAACAACTATAAGTATCAAAAGGACGAATTAGGCTGAATTTAGACGTGTCAAAATAAGTTGTGTTAATAAATCGGTATGTCATTACTTCAGCTTAAATGGGATATGGAACAGGCTATAACACAACCCTCCCGATTTTTACTAAGTTCTAAATTTTTCTTTTTATAATTCGCTAAGTACCTAACATTTTTTTTTCTTTTATTAACAATAAAAAGTCATTTAAAATCTTTGACAAGGTTTCTCATAGGTCAATTTGAGCTATATATTTAGATGGATCAAAATAAACTAAGCAAATAGATAAACGGGGCATTATTTCCATCGACTAGTTTTGTCACCCTAAACACAACTCTAATTTATGTGCATGAGCTTAATTATTTCATCTATCTCAGGTGCAGAGCAAGGCAAGTGGTGAACAGAACCAGTCTAAAACTGAATCACCAGTAACAGTTGAGCTTGAAGAGACAAAGCAAAACCTCCAGAAAAGTAAAGAAGAAGGAACATTCATGGCACATTGCCTTCAATCTTTAAAAGAAGAGCTAGAACTAACAAAAAGAGAGATACAACAATTGAAGACAAGAGAACTGAAGCAGAAAGTACCGTTAGCGCTGGCAAATCCTGAGATTGATGAAGAGCTCAAATTCATCGAGAACCCGTCGTCCAAAGTTGAAGCCAGAACACAGTTTCAAGAGGAATATGATAATGAGATAGAGTTCAAGACAAAGAGGTCTGTTAAATTTGCTAGTACACCTTTACTCACTAGGATAATTGTCAGCAAGGATCATGTCAATAAAGAAATGGAGACTAGTCCTTCACAACTTAAGAAGAAAATGAAAAGGAAAATGAGGCCTTTAATCCCTTTGATTAGTGGATTGTTTTCCAAGAAGAAGGGAAATCAAGAACACTAATATTCATAAAAACGGTTCGAGCTCTGGATATGGAGTCATCTTTGTTAAGGAGTGTTTTACCCCCAATGTCAGACTTCCCATCGCAAATCCGAATTTAGTCAGATCCCAATACAGATACCAGACACCAGGCGAGAAACCAAAAAAAATAACCACAAAAGCCATGTTAAGTTTGAATTTAGAATAAGGATAATGGTAGAGGTCTCCAGAGAAGATTTTTACCATTGAATAATTGGTTGTTACTCTAAGTTTTCTGTTTATTAAGGAATCTGTTGGTTTATTTTTTTTTATACTCAAGACAAAGAGTGCCTGTAAATTAGTTCAATGTTCTTTAAATATGCATAATTGTACACATTGAAGATGTATACAACAACGACATACCAAGTGCAATTACACAAGTGGGGTATTTTGTTGATGTATATATGTGTGAATTGAGAAGATGATCAACATATTCTTGTTCATTTGTTGTGTATCAAATTTGATGTTTTCCTCTGGCATAATACTTGAATAGACTATCATTTTCAGATACATCAGACTGGAGAAACAGAGAGAGGAAACGATTACATCTCATGTTCGCTTTCACCAGGAAAACAGATAATTCAATATAAATATATCAGATGAGTCAAATTGATACAGATTGCAATATCAGTCTCAGAGTATTTGAAGAAACAGTTCAATGAGAAAATAGAGAAAATACTGATACTATTCTCTTGTGTACCTTGGTCACCTGAAGCAAAACTAGTAAAACAATCAATTTACACCATATCTACTAATGTACCTCATTCGATGTTCACCAAATCTACTAAAACTACACAACATGATAAAAAGTTTGAAGGAGGATACCAGTGTATCTTGTAAAGCTACAACAAATTCAAGCCCGTTATAATTCAAATGCTATGCAACACTAACAGGTTGAGCTGGCACCTCTCTCTCACTTTTGCACCTGTACAAGCAAAAGTCCTAGATGTCACGACATAAATATGTATTTTGAAAATGAATGGTTGGGGATCAAGATTGTAAGCAAAATAGATATTCCTCGTCAACTTTTCTCAGTTCCATATTTGTCTCTCGGCCTACATATCTCAGGTGATGCAGTTAAGCCAACACCGCTTCCCTCCCTCTGTTCTTCCGAAGAGTGAATCTTTTTGAACATTAAATACTTTACATGTGATTGAAAATAAAAAAAGAAAATGTGATTGAGAAGACCATCTTCACAATGAGAATACAAGGCAATATGAAATGCCCAAATGCAATTTTAAAAATAATTGCTAGTACCTCCTTAAAGAACAGAAACCACAACTAAGCTGGAGTAATCGAAGTCAAGTTAAGGTAATCTGAGGTTTAGCAGCATTTGCTCACTAGCGGTTCACAGAATTATGAATAAAGCAGCCCCCAAAACTTTAACCTAGTGGTAAGAGTGCAACGCGTGATGTGAGTGTAGGCATACATCATCGGCTCAAACCTTGCCACAGACAAGTCTAGTAGTTAAGTGGAGACGGGTAGAGGAGCAAGCCCATTATCCATTGAGGTGCACCACTGACCCTCGGAGATTTCTCCTTTACGAAAAGAAAATTCTGAACAGATTGAGAATTAATTAATCAAGTTTGGAGCATACCTATTACAATTTGATCGAGAAGCATAATTATGATTACTGCAATTTGTGCACATCCAGTCCCCATCACGCCATTGCTTTGCCCTGATAAAAACATGCAACAACACAACTCAAAAAATGAGTGTAAAGAATGATCTCTAGCACTGTACAATAGTGTTAACAAAGGCGAAAAGCGCAAAAAAGCTCTAAGGTCCGTTGGGGCTTTAAGCGCAAATAAAGTGTGTGCTTTAATGAAAAAAGGCGCAAAGGGAGGGAAAAAATACAAATGTATATGTCTAGTCCAAGACTAATAGTTATAAACATGAATGACAAATATATGACCAAAGAAATTGAAAAAAATTTATGATAAAGTGAAATATCAATTGTTAGTGTCACTTCTTCAAAAGAGGCTCATTGGCAAGGAAAAGTTTGCCTTGGAACCTTGATGACGACACTGAAGCACACATAAAGCGAGGCGAAGCACTCAACACATTTGAGCCTTGCTTCAGGGCTTAAGCGCGCTTAAAGCGTGCCTTTGACAACACTAACTGTACTTAGATGTAGACCGTGATTATTTCGTCTGGAGCTAGTCATCTTGCATTATCAGTTTGCAGTTGATTTTGCCAGTTCCATCGTGATAATACAGATCTGGAAACATGTTGGATGAAATTGTGCAAACAAAAGATTTGATATATTTTTAATGGATAATTGCATGAAGATCCCTTTAACATAATAATAATGTACAACAAGCCCTGTTAAGTAGCTAGAAGCCCTCTATCAGTTGTCTTTCAATGTGGTCATTGGATAAGTAAAAGAATTTTCAGCTAAAAAGAGGAAAAAGAAAAGGAAACAAACAAACTGAAAATACCCTCAAATCACATCAAACTTCAGACATATTTTTATCTTTTTTCAAGACACTGGTGTCCAGGCCATTACTCGCACCTCGACAAATTCCACCTGCTACCTCCCACTAGCACAGGTACTGAATAACTCTGTTCTACAAAGCTTAAGCAGATGGGAAGAACACATGTATTTTTTGAAATTGGTAACTTTAACCTTATCTTTATCTTTTGCCCTTCATTCGTAATTCTAGATTTCGAATTGTAGCTTGTCCATTTTTTTCTTTCCTATTCCTAGTAAAGATGCCATATATGCATCACAGCCTATTCATCCTTTTTTACAATTAGCATATGTATTTGTTCCTATTCGAACAAAAAACTCTCGATGATGGCTTGTTGTCCAGCCTCTTAATTTGGTGGTGTTTAGGAACAAAGTTCGGTGGTAAGCATAGCACTTAGTGTTGGTTGCAATTGCAAAATACTGAAGAACTTCAAGAAGATAACTGATATGATGACTAAATTTTGGTTGCCATAGTCTACCTAGTGTTGGTTGCCTCAGATGAGAATGTGGCTAGTGGTTAGTGGCCAATGCACTCCACTTGCTTACAAAAGTCCAGGGAAAATTGTTCCTCTAATTTGAAGGAATAAAACCAAGGGAAGGATCTTTAATACTGGGGCCAATTGACAAGTATTGAAGAGGTTACAGTGCTTGTCCTTGTCCTCAGCCTCAGTTGTGCTAAAAGCGGGAGATGTGTTAGACATCAAGTTTTGGATTGAGAATGAGTGTCAGGAAAACATGAAGGTATACAGTTTGTGGCAAGTGGGTAGGAAAGAACTGACAACAGGGTGGTGAGATTAAGGTCTGTTATACACAGGTGCTTATGTATAGTAAGCCTCTGCGAAATGTACGACAAAGGTTTTTAATGTTATAGTTCCTTCTTGTTTCACCCAATGCTACAGTTCCTTAATCCTCAACAACCTGATGTCACTTCAGCAAGGGGAAGGGGGGGGGTTATACACAGGTGCTTATGTATAGTAAGCCTCTGCGAAATGTACGACAAAGGTTTTTAATGTTATAGTTCCTTCTTGTTTCACCCAATGCTACAGTTCCTTAATCCTCAACAACCTGATGTCACTTCAGCAAGGGGAAGGGGGGGGGGTGTTTATCCTGTGATTGTTGCGCTACTATTTTCCAAAATAAATGATCCTAGTGCTAAGTCAGTTTGAAGGACAAATGTGAGTATCTTCTGCTGCCTCCACTAGTCAGTCAAAATAACCCAGAAGCAAAAGTACATAATAAAATCTTACCCTTTACCAATGAGTGTAGGTGCTGCTGGTACACGAGGAATCTGCATGGTGGCTTGCAAAGGAAGCACCATTGAATTTTCTCTAGGGAAGATCGTTGGGATTGCAATTAGTTGATTTCCCCCTGAACCCCCCATCCATTCTGCTCCTGGATAGCCTTGTTGATACCCAAATGTCTAAAAGTTCAAATAAAAGAAGGTAAGAATGTCAACCAAAAAATCCATAATATGAATTATCCCATATCAATACCAGAAGATGGTTCCTTACATGCCCTGCATTCAGCCTCTTGTTGTCCCAATCATGAACAAGTTCCTCGGATGCTAATCGCTTTGTTCCAAGAGCTTCATTGTGCGAGGGAAGACAGGAGAGATCACACTAGTTCAGTTACACGCACAGATTACAAGACCAAAAGCAAACATGTGCAGGTACAAAGACGGACACAATTTTCTTTGCCAAAGAGCAACAACATACCCAGTGAAATCCCACAAAGTGGGGTCTGGATAGGGAAAAGTGTACGCAAACCTTGCCCCTATCTCGTGGAGGTAGAGAAGTTGTTTACGAAAGACCCTTTGCTCAAGTGAAGCAAATCAAAATCATAATGGAAAGGAGAAAAAACAGTGAAGAAAACATCACAACTAATAGGAAACCAGTGCTGAGCATACAAGTAAGGAACAGTATCATCAGCAAAATGGTGAGATCACCCACCCAAGCATAAAAAACAACAGATGTTAACAGATACCAAAGCCAGAAAAATAGCAAGTCCAAGCAACATAACTTATGGCTTCCCTTTAATCTTCCCACTATGTTACAGCAAAAAAATAATTCTTTTTAAATAAAGATTCAGCTCAGAAACATCAACACGTCCAAATGTCCACATCAGTTTTTCCTCCAAACAAGAAGTAAATTTAATTGGAAGCCCTTGCTCAATAGATGTTTTGAATGTATAGGTTCCAATGGTTTGGCAGGAACTAAAATGAAACCGGGAAACTAGCCAGCTATAAAGTAGAAATTGTTAAAGAGAGTTCTGCAAGGACAGTGACTGTGACAAGCGAGGGGTGCTCAAGTGGTAAGCACCCTCCACCTCCAACCCTGAGGTTGCGGGTTCGAGTCACCGAGGGAGCACAAAGTGGGGAGCTAAGGCGGAGGGGTAACAATAAAAAATTTAAAATAAGGACAGTGACTGTATAAGCATTCTGATATATATTTCTTTTGGATAAAGTATAAGCTTGTGATCTATACTCATTAATTTAATGGAAAACCAATGAAAGATTTATGATGTGCAAACCTGTAATAGGGGTACTGGCAAGAGAAGACGATGAAGCTGGAGGTGCAGAAGCATTGCATTTTTTGCACTACAAGAGCAGATGTGCATCCACTTGAAACCACCAGTTAAAAATGCTTTTTGATACATTGGAAGTATTTAATGTTCTATTTGCAAATACCTGAGCTCGAGAAGAGTAGTTGTGAAAGCCACAACTGCAGAGCCAATCACCATTACGCCATCCATTTGGAACTGGAAGCAGCTGATTCGTTTGGCTTGCATATGGAACTCCAGGAGTTTGCAGCAGTCTATACCGATCAGCAGGCTGGCTTTCGTATCGACCAGCCTCCCCTAGAGACCAGTTAGAGCTCAAGGGAAGTTGTTGGAGAGCTCCATGTCTAAAGAACCCAATGTTCAACCTTTGTTCCATACCTCCTTGTGCCCTGGCAAAATAATTTGGATGAGTTGGGAGAGATGCTCCAGGGATTGCAATTGCTGGCATTGCTGCTACCTCCTTTGGTTGTCCACATTTTTTGCACTTTTCTCTCGATGCATAATTGTTGTTAGTGCAACCTAATGGAGCATTCCCACACACACGCAATACACAATGCATCCAGGAAGAGGAAACATGCCAAGAATATGCACGCCAACCCCGCCATCCAAGATGAAAACAGACAGGAGAAAACATAAAAATCTCAACCTAGCTGAAATCAGGTTTCTTATAAAGTTTAACATAACAAATCAATCTCTCTTAAAATATGAATAATGCATAACGACCTCCACTATATTTGGTAAACAACAACATATCCACTGAAATCCCACAAGTGAGGTCGGGGGAAGGTACAATGTATGCAGACCTTACCACCACCCCGTGGAGGTAGATAGACTGCTTTCGAAAGACCCTCGGCTCAAGTGCAACAAATTCTGGTATAAAGAAAGATACAATGAAGAGAATATAGCAAATAACAAGGAAACAGTGCAAAGGTCTACTAGGGTAGATTAGTAAAAAAACAATAATAAACAATGATAAAAATAAAAAACAAGAACTACAATAATACAAATAATACCATCGCACACACCAGCCACCCTAAGCAAGACAACACTACAATACCTACTAACCTTCTACCCTAATACATGCCCTCCACACCCTCCTACCTAGGGTTATATCCTTGGTAACCTGAAGCTACGTCATATCCTGTCTTATCACCTCTCCCCAATAATTCTTCGGCCTACCACTGCCTCTCCTCGTACCCTCTATAACCAACTTCTCACACCTCCTCATGGGTGTGTCTATGCATCTCCTCTTCACATGTCCAAACCATATCAGTCTCACTTCCCTCATCTTATCCACCACTATATCTGATAAAGACAATTCAAAATAGTCAAGTACTAGTAGTTTTTGGTTTATAATTTGCTCATGAACATCATTTACATCATTTTTATTTAGTCCATTTGGATTCTATAATTTGCCTAATGACAACATACGCTTATAATTCACCCTATATTCAATCTCATTGTTTGGCTTGTCTTTATGGGTAATTAATTGATGTGTAAAGAAACTAAGTGAGCAAAAAAAAAGAGAAATAACAAGGAAGTGCATAGTTCACCAAAGCCAAAGAGCCAATAATGCAATATGTTGCATGAAACAAATTGGCAAGCAACCAATTTATATATTACTTTTTTTTTATGACAAGGGAACCCACAGCCACTATTCTTAGCCCTTCATTAAAAGACTTTACAATAGACAAAATTTTCATTTACTATTTTCCTTATATTTCGTATTTTGAAATCAACTAAAATTTTATGTATTAATTACTTATTTATTTGAATGAGGTAAGAATCCTAATACTTTGGTATTCTTTCAATTGAGATTTTACCTTATGTAAATCTTTTATTCATTTGAACTATATGATATGCCTATATAGTACAATCACGTTATTGTCCACAAACAAAACAAAATCAAAGTTGGTTTTTACTAGTAGTTCATGAAACCTCATGGTAATCCGGATCTCTTTCAATTTGGTTTGCCAAAGCACTCTATTTTTCTGTAAGTATCAGCATCTCATATTGGCTTTACAAAGGTTGGATGCTAAATTTAGTATTTATATATTATGAATGTGTTTTGGTATCATATTTACATATATCCTAAGCATGTTTGTAGGAAGTTTTTTTAGGTTAGTATTTATCAATTGATAATACTCCATCTGTTTCAATTTGTTTGTCTTACTTTTATTTTTAGTCTGTTTAAAAGGAAATGCCTCTTTTCTTTATTTGAAACTCTTTAATTATAACTTTCCGCGTGACATGTTTTAAAGAACATTTTAGTACATTCTACATATATTATTAAGTTTAAGACCCACAAGCTTCAAAAGTTCTTTTTAACTTTTTTGAAGTTTGCAAAACTAGACAAACAAATTGGAACATGAGTATATCACTAATTAACAATCAGAAGAATTCAAATTCATTAACAATTAAATTTAAACATTTGATGTGTTATCTTTATTAAACTAAAGGAACATATAATCTTCAAAATTGTTTTACTATAGTTGAAGAGTTCCGCATTAGTATTTGAGAAAAATACACTTCAAAGTACTTTTAAAATGTTAGGTCAAATATTAATTGTTATTCAAAAGTTTTTAAGAAATTAATTGGTCAAACACAAATTGTTTCTCATCAAAAATGGAAGGAGATAAAATGATGTGGGGAAAAGAAGGGTTGTGAGGAACTGCATAGACCAATGGAAGGCTGATATCATATGCCTACGGGAAACAATATTACAGGGTGGTTTACAGGATAGCGTTAAACAAATATGGGGAGGAAGATGGATCAGATTTGCATGTCTTGAGGCAAGTGGAACTAGAGGGGGAATCATTACGTTACGGGATAGCAGGGTGTGGAAGGGAGAGATACTAAAAGTAGGTGCTTATACTCTAACATGTAGTTTTGAGGCTTTACTTCAAAAATTCAACTGCCACATCTCAGGGTCTATGCACCAAATAGTAAGGTGGAAAGGAGGGAGGTGTGGAATGAATTAAGAGGGGTCATAGGATTAATGGAGGGGCGTTGGGCAATTTGTGGATATTTTAATGTGTGCAGGTTGTCCTTGGAGAAAAGAAACTGTCAAAGAAGATCTTCTGCCATGATTGAGTTCTATGATACTATTGAGGACCTAGAGCTTATAGATTTGCTACTTGAAGGAGGTCGGTACACATGGTTCAAAGGAGATACACATTCAACAGCATTCAAAATAGACTGGATACTTTTCACTTCTGACTGGAGTGATCAATTTAACAAGATGAAGCAGACTACATTCCAAAGAATGACCTCGGATCATGTCCCAGTAGCTCTATTTTGTTGACCTTGGGAACATAGTAAATCATATTTCAAGTTTGAGATCTGGTGGTTGAACACAGAAGGTTTTAGTGAGAAGATCAGTAATTGGTGGAACTCATTCTCCTTTCCATGGGAGGCCAAACTACATCCTAGCTTGTAAAATGAAAGCACCGAAAGAAAAGCTCAAGGAGTGAAGGAAAATTGTAAAAGGAAATCTGCAAATTCAAAGGTCCAACCTGCTTAACAAAATGGCTGATTGGATTCTTTGCTGAACAACAAAGCCTCGACAGAGGAAGAGGCTACTTTGAAGGCAGAAATCTTTATGCAGTATGAAGAACTGATCAAAAATGAGGAATGTGCAAGGAGACAAAGGTCTAGAATCTTGTGGTTGAAGGAAGGAGACAACAATACAAAATTCTTATATAATTCTGCAAATGCCCATAAAAGAAGCAACCATATTGACCAGTTGGAAAGATCATCTAGGAACCAGACAAAGTAAGGGAGGAAATCATACAGTTTTATGAGAAACTATATTCTGAAACAGAAAGATGGAGACCTGAAATTTAGTTAATTGTCCTTCAATATCAGAGGAAGAAAGATCACAACCAGAGGCCAGATTTGAGGAGCAGGAAGTTTATAAATGCTTAAAGTTATGTGCCATTGACAATGCCCCAGGACCTGATGGTTACACTATGGGTTTCTTCATCAAATGTTGGGAAATTCTAAACATGACATCATGGAGGCCTTCCATAATTTCTATGAGCAGGAAATGTTTGAGAAGAGTTTCAATGCTACCTATATTGCCTTGATCCCAAAGAAGAAAGGAGCAAAGGAACTTAAAGACTTTAGACCAATAAGCTTGATAGGCAGTTTCTATAAGTTGTCTAAAGTTTCAACATAAAGAATCAAAAGGGTGATGTACAAACTGGTAGACTACCAACAGATGGCTTTCATCAAAGCAATGAAGCAAGACAAATCATGGGTGTGGTGTTAATAGCAAATGAAGCAATAGACTCTTAGATTGGATTAAAAGAAACTAGGCATCCTATGCAAACTGGACATTGAGAAAGCTTATGATCATGTTAACTGGGTTCCTTCTCAATATACTAGGGAAAATGGGATTTGGAGAAAAGTGGATTAGATGGATATGTTTTTGCATTTCAACAGTAAAGTTCTTGTCCTCATTAATGGTGCTCCTAAAGGTTTTTTTGAAGCTCAAAGAGGAATTAGACAAGGGGATCCCTTATCTCCATTCCTCTTTATTCTTGCCATGGAGGGACTTAACAACATGATCAAAGACAGCTAAAACAAATAGGTGGATCACAGGATTTGAAGTATCTACAAACATTGAGAGGAGTCTGGAGGTAACACATCTCCAACATACAGATGACACTTTGATTTTTGTGATGCGGATGAGAAACAACCAAGGTACCTCAGAGTCATTCTAGTGCTTTTTTTTAAGGTCTGTCAAGTTTTCACATCAACTGGGGAAAGAGCCAATTATATCCCATAAACTTGGTCTCTAATATGGAGCTTCTGGCCTCTGTGCTACGAGGTGAGGTGGGAGCAATGCTTGTTGTCTACTTGGGGATGCCACAGGGGGCAAAATCACAATCCAAAGAAATTTGGAATTCTATCTTGGAGAAATGTGAGAAGAAGTTGGTCAGATGGAAATCACAATATTTATCAATGGGGGGCAGGCTCACTTTGATAAATGCAGTCTTGGATGCCCTTCCTATTTACATGCTAACTTTGTTCCCAATACCTGCAGGAGTAGTACAGAGATTGGATAACTAAGGAATTTTTTTGGCAAGGGAACAAGTAAAGAAAGGGATACCATCTGGAAAAAAAAAGAAGGATTAGGCATCAAAAACTTGAAGAACCAAAGCAAGGCTCGAAAGCTGAAATGGTTGTGGAGCAAGGTAATTAAACTGAAGTATGGAGAGATGGATTCATGGGTCACAATAACAGTACACAATGGTATCACGACAGGATTCTGGAAAGATAGATGGCTTGGTAATAGTAGTTTGCCAGAGATCTTCCCAGACATCTTTGACTTAGCACTACATAAAGACAAAACGGTGACCGAAATGAATGTGGTCTCCCCAAGGATGGGATCTATCTCTCAAAATGAATTTAAATGACTGGAAAGTTTGTAGATTAGTTGAGTTCTTTATAAGGTTGGAATCATTTCAAGGTTCGAAGGAAGGGGAGGATTGCCTATGGTGGACAGAGCACAACAAAGAAAGATACAAAGTAAGCTCTGGTTACAAGGTCATAAACAAGGCTCCACTAACCCTCAATTAGTCTTGGAGACAAATCAGGAAAGCCAAAGTTCCACTTAAGGTGGCATGTTTCACTTCGCTGCTAGCAAAGAAGGCATTACTAACACATGAGAATCTAAGGAAAAAAGACAACATTCTAGTGACACACTGTTGTTTATGTGGGGAAGCAACTGAGACAGATAGACATTTGTTCTTGCATTGCAAAATCACTGATCAACTGTGGAAGATTTTCATCAATCTTAGAGGCATTCAATAGACAAAGCCTACCAAAATAGTTGAAACTCTCAAAAGTTGGGAGGAAGTAGGAATTGGGGCAAAGAACAGAAGTTATTGGAGGGCCATTCCAGCATGCATCTCTGGTGGACCATTTGGAGAGAAAGGAATGCTAGAAGCTTTGAGGATAGAAGCAGATCCCTACAAATGATCAAAACAGATTGTATTCTGTTATTATGTTTTTGGTATACAAAGAATTCCTCTATAGACACAGAAGCAATCCTAGAAGTATTAGAATCATGCTAGGCTTATGGTTTCTGTTCTTAGATTTTCATACTTTTTTTGTAAAAGCGTTTTCAAGTACTACCTAAGTACTGGTTTATAATACAAATTGTTACCTTCTAAAAAAATACTTTTTAGAAAAGCACTTTAAAAATATTCAAAATAAGCTGATTTTAGAAGTTTGTCCATATAGGCTATAAATTGACTTTAGTAATAGCAATTATATATACCTATGCTAATTTACTCTCAATAAGTAGTGCCCATTTATAAGCATTGCACATTATGCACTCAAGGGTGTGGCATAGCGGTCAATGAAGTGATTGAGAGTCCTGAGGTCTCAGGTTCAAATCCCCGTGGAGAAAAAAAATACTAAGTGATTCTTCTCATTTGTCCTAGTATTGGTGGACAGAGTTACCTGATACTTGTTGTTGGTGAGAGGTGATAGGTATCACAAAACTAGTCGAGTTGCGGTTCAGACACCACAAACATAAAAAATAAGATAACTATACATTTGTCAAACATAAAAAATAAGATCACCATACATTTGTCTAAGAATATTCAGATTAGAAACTATTTGAAATAAGACTTGGAGACGTAAGCTTTTTTTGGCATGACATGCTTCAAATATATTCTACAACACATTTAGAAATTGATATGTTGCAGTGCGTATAATTCAAACAGATAATACAATATTAAGAGATCTAACATGTAGGAGACAAAAAATACTAATAGACAAAATATCTTTAATAAAAATCACTGCAAAGTACATGTAGTACGTACCATTATTGAAACAAAATAACAAAATTAAAAAAATAAAAATAAAGCCACATAATAATATGAATTTAAATTTTCATTTTGATGCATAGGGCTTCGATAAGAGATATTATCTGAAGATGATATTTGTGAAGCACTAGATCAGTTATTTGCATCCTCTGGTGGGGATTGTACGGAAGACGAAGCTCCATTTTCTAACTGCTTCAATTGGACATTTAAGAAACTCTCAGCGGTATTTAGCAATTCTTCAAACTTAGTTATGTCCTCAGCATTGAACTGGTCCATGGACTCCCACCAACCAGTAACTCTAGCCTTGTTCATTTGATCCATAGAACGTATTTTTTCCTTTGCAGCTTTTTCTCTTGCATCAAATTCATTTAGCCTATCATTGTATTGAATTACCTTGTTGCGTGCCTCTGCAGCAACGAGTACTGCACCTAGACCTACTGTTGTGGGATTCATAAAACGATCGATGACTACATTAGTAGTCGGATGAACAAATGAATACGGTTTACCAGTTTGAGAAGAAATAACTATTCCAAGATCGACATCACATTCTCTAACGAGTTCACTGGCTTTTTTATATAAGCCTAAACGACGTTTAGAAAATGAGGCATATCGAGCTGCTTCTTTTTCTATTTTCTCTAATGGAATTTTTTGGCGTCCTGCTGTTTTCTTACCCTCCATGCTAGAATACAATAAAATATATTGATCAATTGTTTTCAAGAAATGTGACTTACAAAAAAATGAAATATCATGACTATTTATACACATAAATTGGAAAATTATTCACCATGATAATTAAATTTCAAGCCAAATATTGCAATGGAAAGTAATCTTTTTTTCATAATGAAAATTATAGTAAAACATTTATATTATGATAATTAAATTTCAAGCCAAATATTGCAATGGAAAGTAATCTTTTTTTCATAATGAAAATTATAGTAGAACATTTATATTGAATTGATAGTCAAATTTGAGTTTTATGGTAAATAAATCTGAAATTTTAATTTAAAATAGGTAAATTATTTAATATACTAAATGAAATTTATCAATTAGTGATTAAGTATTCTGAATATAATTTGATGGGTTATTAACTACATACCAAAATCTTTCATGACTATTTATACACATAAATTGGAAAATTATTCACCATGATAATTAAATTTCAAGCCAAATATTGCAATGGAAAGTAATCTTTTTTTCATAATGAAAATTATAGTAGAACATTTATATTGAATTGATACTCAAATCTGAATTTTATGGTAAACAAATCTGAAATTTTAATTTAAAATAGGTAAATTATTTAATATACTAAATGAAATTTATCAATTAGTGATTAAGTATTCTGAATATAATTTGATGGGTCATTAACTACGTACCAAAATCTTTCAATTCATTTATAGTAACTAAATCAAAACTCACTTGCTCAAATAAAAAATAAATTTATCATTTAACTTGAAAAGAAAATATAGTAATATACTTAGGGGTCGTTTGGTGCGATGGATAAGAAAAATAATCCTGGGATAACTTTTTAGTACCCCTCAATTCTTCGTTTGGTTATAAAGTGTGGGATAACTTATCCCAGGATTAATAATTATGACTGGGATAAGTTATTCCTACTTGTGGGTGGAATACTAATCCCGGGATAACTTATCCCAGGATAAAAATGTAAAATAACAAAATCACCCCCTTAAACCCTCTTTTATAAACAAACAACTTATTCTTAGAGGGTATTTTTGTAAACACACAACTTATTCTTAGAAATTATGTCATGCATATTTGACAAACCAAACAACCAATAAAAAATAATCTCAACATAACTAATCCCATCATAACTTATCACAACATAACTTATCCCATTATAATTAATCCCAACATAACTTGTCTTCAAACCAAACGACCCCTTACAGTTTTAAACATACATAGATCATTCACTTAGATTGCTATTCATACAATTTGGAATGACATTTAATATAATTAAAAATTTAACTTGATCCATAAATTCTTTAATAAATAACTATGATGAAAATCAAACTTTCGACATGTATTAAAATAACCAAATCTAAAATTTAACTTAAATTATTAAAAAAATTATATGCTTACTGAAATAAGAGATTTTTTATGACTCATTATTTTTTGGAAATGAGTTATCAATTTAAAAGTTGAATTTTAAAGCAACCTTTTACAGTAAACGCACTTGATTTCCCTCCCTCTTATTGAACATGCCCCTTTTGGCATTAACCCACCCCACACCCACTCACGAGCCATTGAAATGATGTAACAATATTACAATACAAGCCACTAGTGATACTGTTCTTTTTGGGCATAGTCCTATATGACTTTAAAAGAATAAATATCTTAAAAGATCACTAAACTAGGAGGAATTATGTAGCAAAGTCATTAAACTTTGTCTTATATCAAATTAAGTCACTCACCTAATGTAGATTAGCATTAATGTCCATTTTTTAGTTCCCCTAAATACCCTTGCCAGCACATTAAGTAAAGTAGCTTTTATGTCCTTTCATTCAAGTGCCCCAGTTTCTCTCTTATTTCGCTATCTTTTCAAAACTATAATATTTTGATATCATAAAATGTATTGTTAGAGAATTAAATATAGTGTTTGACCAAACTTTTGGAAGAAAATAAGTGCTTATGAAGAGTAGCATAAGTTGTTTTTCAGAAGCTAAAAAGACCAGCTTTTTCCTAAAAGTAGTTATTCAAAAACACTTTTAAGAAAAATACACATAGAAGCACTTTTGAAGAGCTTGGTCAAACACAATAGCTATTGAAAAGTGCTTTTTAAATTATTGATCAAATACAATTGGTACTTTACAAAAACAATATAATTTTCAGTGCTATTATTCCTACTTTTGCAGCTATAGGTTTACATTTTTTACCCAATCTGAGAAGCAGCATCCGTTGATGAATGGATGTACAATGTTAGTCCTTATGAACTAATTGTTCAACACTTTTTACTTGGCATAGCTTGTTACATGGGTCGTGAGAGGGAACTTAACTTCTGTCTTCTCACCAAAAGTACTTTTTGAAAAGTTGTTTCCAAAATGAACAGATTTTAAACCTTGACCAAACCGGCTATAGATGCTTATCAACTAAATACCCTTGCCAACACATTAAGTAAAGTAACTTTTATGTCCTTTCATCCAAGTTCCCCAATTTTCTCTTATATCACTCCTTTGCTATCATTTCAAAAACTAGCATATATTGATATCATAAATGTATTGTTAGAGAATCAATTACTGTATTTGGTCAAATTTTTGGGAGAAAATAAGTGCTTATGGAGAGTAGCATAAGTCATTTTTTAGAAGCTAACATAGTTCACTTTATGGTTGGATGGTCTTGACCCTAGTGTACACTTTGAGCTTGCTAGTTCAAATCTCGCTTGAGGTTTTTAATATGCCTTTTTTTGAAAAAAATGACAAAAAAAGAAAACGCAACAACCAGAATCGAACTCAGCGCACTCTGCTTGTGAGTTGCGAAGAAGCGCAATGAACAGTGTTGGACCAATGCACCAACTCAGCTTACGTGTTATAGAGTGCACATTTAATTATATGATCCCTAATTAGGTAAATACATGTGTTAACGGGTGCACGTGCACCTACTCTCTCACACGTGGGTCCAACTCTGTTATGAACTAATTGGTCTACACTTCTAATAACTTGGTGGGTAGCTTATTACATGAGTCATGCGCGGGAACTTAGCTTCCATCTTATCACCAAAAGTACTTTTTTTGAAAAAACACTTCACAAAATGACTGATTTTAAAAGCTTGACCAAACCGGCTATCCATGCTTATCAACTAAAATCAAACTCCTACATCTCCTCTATCAGTAACTTCACATACATACAACTAGTACAATTCACAACTTAGCATAATCAAAAAACACAGTAAAAATCACAACAATAAGAACTGAAAACCAGATACAAATTCAGAAAGATACATACCAGTGCAGATCCAATCGCCAATTCGAGGAAGCCACTTTGAATCATGAGGAGTTTTGTTGTCAACAAGTAGACGAGGCTGCTTACATCTGTTGCAAAAACATCTGAATGCGTAATTCTTATTACCGCAACCACTACACTCCCAATCTCCTTCTCGTCCCATTCCTCTCTCTCTCCGTATGTTATCTTCTTCGTCTCTCCGGCGAGAGAGAGGGAGAATCGCACCGGCTGGTTTCAGCTCTTTCAGTACAGCAAAGAGAGAGGAGATATAGGGATTTATTGCCCTATTTTGTTTTTGCTACTGACGGGCCGGGGAATCACGTGACTCAAGCCTTTTAATTTGGGGAAAAAAACACTCTTACCTCTAATAACACGAGAAAGTACTTACGTTACGTAGCTCAATATAAAATATTACTCTGTATATATCTTATACAATTTAGGTGTACTTTATAAGAATCACAATGTACATACAATTTAGATGTATAGTACATAAAAAATCAAATGTATTTTTTCAGAAACCTAATATGAATTTTATATAAAATATATACAATTATGAACATATTTTGCGCAAAAATTATACAACAATAATATATAAAATCGTGAGCGATATTTGAAGCTGTGAACTAGATTAGAAGAATGGTTTTGTATACGTTTTGAAACAAAACTAGAGTTATATTTGGTAAACGGAAAATTATGTCATATGTTTGGTAATTCTGGATCTAATGTCATATATATATATAAAAACTCATTTTTAAATTTCATGCTTGATCAAAGTAGCTTGTTTGATCAAACTTCAAAGTCTATTTATTTTGAAAGTGTTCTTTTGTCCAAAGTGCTCTTAGAAAAAAAACTTTTGAAAAGTATTTGTTTGTGTTTAATTAGACAATTTAAAATGCATTTTTGCCAACATTAGAAGAAATACACTGTGCTTGGTCAATGTTCCAAAAGTCCTTCTAAGAAAATAACCCTCTTTTTTTAAGCTTCTAATAGGATTAAGGAGTTTAGGGATGGCAATATATGGAGCAGAGTGGGGCGATTTAATGTTATGCGGGACAAAGCAGAGCGGATCAATCTCTAAGCGGGGTGCGAAGCAGATCAAAGCCTTAATTTTTTTAAAATTATGCATGTACGGATCTCCTCCAATATTTGTTAATGCAGTTTTACAATCTGCATTTAAGCAACTCTAGTAGATAACTAACTTTGCGATAATGAACATTTAAATATGTATTTACATGAGATGTCTCATGCAAGAGTAATATATTCAATCAAAAAATATGAAAGAATTTATTCCCTAAAGATTATAAAATATCATGTTCTATTAAATAAAGAAAAATGATAAAATAATTTTTTTAAAAGAAAGTCTCAACATGTAAATAATAAATATAAACATTGGACACCCATCTATGACTGCATTGATAAATACTGAAGCAGTAAACAACATAGTAGGTCTATAAAATAGTTATTGATGAAAATTTTGCAAGTTAATAGCCTAAAAAATAATTTTAAAACAATTGTTAAATTATTCTAAATATAACAATGGTTATTTATAAACTTTGTGTCACGACTTCGACTGTCGTGAGTGACACCCACACTAAACAACCTGGTGGGAGAATCAAAATCTAACCCGAAACCAATCCAATACCATTCAAAGAGACCAAGTTCATCATAAATAAAGAAATAGTTTAATTAGCTAGAGAATTGAGTCCCCATAAACTCGACCCAATAGCCAAAACATCTAATGCGGAAAGTAACCCCTAAGATCTGAAAGTCATCACAATCAAAACTCTAAATAGTCAATTGGGGATGCAACCCCAAAACTAAACATAAAGTCAATTACTAATGTCTATGTCCGAAAAGATGGACAAGAAACAAGGAAGAACTCATGGCACCTCGAAGATGTAGCTCACCCTTGGATTCGGATCAAACGTCTCTCAACTAAGATATCGGATCATCCGCTGAAAGATTTGCTACACTCAACAAGAAAATAATCAAGTGCAGTATCAATACACAAACCATCGTGTACCGGTAGGATCACGCGGCCAATCCAATATACGCATATAAATAGTTCGCTACAAAATAGCAACACAATGCAATATACAATATAGCAACAATTATTATAAGTCACACTTATACTCTCAGTCACATGTCACGAAACAACAATGCATGAATCATCCAATGCAATAAACATGTCCCACATGATCATAATGTAAAAGTCAGCCCTCTCATGGAACTCAAACACATGCCTGGTCTTCTAACATAACCCAAACCAAACTGTCAGTATCATACCAGGCGTGGTATCAGAGCCAACCGTATATAATCATATCAGGCGTGGTATCCGAGCCAATCAACAAGCGCGGTACCCGAGCCAACCTACAAGCACATCAAGCATGCATAATCACATAGCACAACAAGCATGCATAATCACATAGCACAATGAGCAAGACCACTTGAACCCACGAGTTACAATCACAAGTTCATTTCATATGCTTCCCTACCACGCATATACCATGCATGGTATTTGAGCCAACCAACAATATCCTATACCGGTGTGATACCCGAGCCAACAAACAAGCACATCATCACATAGCATAATGAACAAGACCACTTGAACTCACAAGTTCATTTCATATGCTTCCCTACCACACATTGCACAAATGAGACTACAAAGCAGTAGACATGCATACACACATAATAGGAGACATGCAACCATCACCTACCTCGAATCAAACCTCTTTAAAACTCTAAATAGCCCAAACTTTTCCCTTGTGAAGTGTCTTGGCTCGTTTTTGGTCTAAAATAAGCAATGCAAACAATAATCAATTACTAATACTGTTATTTTATCCAAATTGTGAACAAATCCCAATTCCGACCAAAAGTGATCATTTTCCCCGACTTATGACTCCTTCCCACCATGAAATCATACCAAAACCTTCCCCAGTGTTAACAACCTAGTTTCTAAGGCTTAAGAAACAGTTTACAAGAATAGGGAGTCGAATTCTTACCTTTACCGATAAAATTTGTGGGAAAACTGAAGCAGACTGCCCAAAATCTCTCCTCTCTATTTCAAGAACTCAAATTGCAGAACTAGGGGTTTTGGGCAGTTTTCTGCATAAAATTTCAATTTTCCCACTATAACGACACCTGTCTCGCTATTGCGACAACTATTCTAGCTATAACGGCCTGCAAACTCCGCTAAAGCAAGTATATTCCACTATAGCAAGGTCAACGAAAGATCTGTGATCCAAACTCTGAAAAAAGGTCATTTTTACAACACAAACTCTTCCCTTGATGTCTCGACTCATACCTTTTACCCCAAATTCAATTTCGGGAGTTCTACTTACCCGAATTCAATTCCGAAAGACCTTACGGATTCGTTAATGTCTTGGCTACAAGTATACATCAGTCAAATCTCAAAACAAGACCCCACCATTTTTCAAGTTTCATTTGAGGCTGGCCTAGCCAAAAAAATTTAAGTTACTATCCGAAAAGTTTTCTGACTCAAATTCTTTTTCTATGAACCTACTCATAACGACCGGTCAGATCGTTATACTATATAAATATTAAAATAAAATAAAAAAAATTAAGTGGTGTGGGGCAAAGCGGATTTATACGGAGTGGGGTGGGACAGATTGAGAATTTTTAAAAAATGCTATACGGGGTGGGATTGGGTGGATTGGAAATTTTATGGGTTTGACTTAACCCGCCCCACACCCGCCCCATTTCCATCCTAAAGGAGTTGTCAAAAATGAAAATAACCGACAACTTGCATTTTCTTGTTTCCTATCAACTCAAAGAAGTAAGAATAGAATAAAAATTGAAACATTTACAATACTCTATTCGTTTCAATTTGTTTGTCTTACTTTAATTTTTAGTGTGTTTAAAAATAAATGCCTCTTTTCTATAATTCTAACTTTTCACGTGACATATTTAAGACAACAAGATTAAGGAATATTTTAGTACATTCTACATATATTTAGTTTAAGACCACAAATTTCAAAAGTCTTCTTTATTTTTCTAAAATTAGAATCAAATCAAAACCAGGCAAACAAATTAAAACAGAAGGAATATACTAATCAACAATCAGAAGAATTTAAATTCATTAACAATTAAATTTAATCACTTGACGTGTTATCTTTATCAAACTATAGGAACACATAATCTTCAATAATTGGTTTACTATTGTTGAAGAGTTTCACATTAGTATTTGAGAAAAATACATTTAATTTAAAGTACTTTTAAAAAGTTTGGTTAAATATTAATTGATATTCAAAAGTGTTTTTAAAAGTTATTGATAAAACACCAATTGCTTATCATAAAAAATACTTCTTAGAAAAGCACTTTTAAACTAAAATAATTCAAAATAAGCCGCTTTTTGAGAGTTTGTCTAAGTAGGCTATAAATTGACTTTAGTAATAGCAATTATATGCGATTCTTTTTATTTGTCCTAGTTTGGCAGACGAAAGTTGATTCGGATACCACGCTCATAAAAAAAGATGATTATATATTTGTCTAAGAATATCTAGATGACGATCTATTTGAAATAAGACTAGGAGACATAAAATTTTCCTTTATATATCGTGCTCAAACTCCTTCGTTATAAAAAAATAAATCATTTTGTATTTGGGTCATTTTTATTCGCATATATCACTTGCCTTTATTTTCTCAAATAACTATTTTGACATGAGGTGCTTTAAATATATTCTACGACATATTCAGAAATCGTTGTATTATAGTGCGTATAATTCAAATTCATAATACAATATTAAGAGACCTAACATGTAGGGGACAAAAATACTAATAGATAAGATATCTTTATTAAAAAACATGGAGAGTACATGTAGTATGCCATTATTGAAACAAAATAACAAAATAAAAAAAATAAAAATAAAGCACACATAATAATATGAATTTAAAGTTTCATTTTATTGCATATGGCTTTGATAAAAGATATTATCCGGAGATGATATAGTTATGAAGCACAAATATCAGTTATCTGCATCCTTTGGTGGAGATTGTAAGGAGGACGAAGCTCCATTTTCTAGTTGCTTCAATTGGACATTTAAGAAACCCTCGGCGGTGTTTACGAAACCTTCAAACTTGGTTATGTCCTCTGCATTGAATTGGTCCATGGACTCCCACCAACCTCTAACTCTAGCCTCGTTCATTTGATCTATAAAATGTATTTTTTCCTTTGCAGTTTTTTTTCTTGCATCAAATTCCTTTAGCTTGTCGTTGTTTTGAATTACCTTGTTGCGTGTCTCTGCAGCAACAAGTTGTGCACCTAGATCTAATTCTCTTGTGGGATTTATAAAACGATCAATGACTACATCAGTAGTCGGGTGAACAAATGAATACGGTTTACCAGATGGAGAAGAAAGAACTATTCCAAGATTGACATCAATTTTTTTTACGAGTTCACTGGCTTCTTTATATAAGTCTGAATGATGTTTAGAAAATGAGGCGTATCGATCAACTTCTTTTTTTATTTTCTCTAATGAATTTTTTTGGCATTCTGCTGTTTTCTTATCCTCCATGCTAGAATACAATAAAATATATTAATCAATTGTTTTCAAGAAATATGGCTTACAAAAAAAAATAAAAATTCATGAGTATTTATACACATAGATAGAAAATTTGTTCACCATAATAATTAAATTTCAAGTCAAATATTGCAATGAAAAGTAATCTTTTCTTCATATTGAAAATTATAGTAGTAAATTTATATTGAATAATGAATTGATACTCAAAATATGAGTTTTATGGTAAATGAATCTGAAAATTTTAATTTAAAATAGGTAAATAATTTAATATACTTAATGAAATTTAACAATTAGTTATTAACCATTTTGAATATAATTGATGATTCATTATGTACCAAAATCTTTCAATTCCTTTATAGTAACTAAATCAAAATTTTCACTTTCTCAAATTATAAAGAAATCTTCACTTATTCCTTTATAGTAACTAAATCAAAATTTTCACTTTCTCAAATTAAAAAGAAATCTATCATTTAACTTGAAAAGAAAAATGTATTAATAAACTTACAGTTTTAAATATACATAAATCCTTCACGTAGATTAATATTCATATAATTTAGAATGACATTTAATAATAATTAAAAGTTTAACTTGATAGTAAATGGTTTAATAAATAACTATAATGAAAATCAAACTTTCAAAATATATTAAAAATAACCAAATCTAAAATTTAATTTAACTTATAAATATTTTAATGTGCTTATTGAAATTAGAGAAAAACTTTTAATTTCTATGACTAGTTATTTTTTGGAAATGCATTATCAATTAAAAATTTGAATTACAATAAATACATTTGATTTCACTCTCTTGCATTGACTATGTCCCTTTTGGCATTAACCCATCCCACATCCACTCACGAGCCATTGAAATGTTGTTACAATATAGGCTATTAGCAATATTATTTGTTTTGGGCCTAGTCCTATACAACTTCAAAAGTATAAATATCTCAAAGATTACTTAACTATTAGAAATTATGTAGTCAAGTCATTAAACTTTATTTTATATTAATAAAGTCATTCAACCTAGGACTTTTTTTCCTTATAAAATCACTCAACTAAATTTGTTATGAAAACACTCACTTTACCATTAACATTTTGCATTTGAAAATCAAAACCCCTTCACATTTTGAATGAGACAATAAATCCTCTCAATTTTAAATCAATGACTAAATATAAATTTAATTTATTGCATATATTTTAAATGTCAAAAATGATCCTCAAGTTAAATAACAATACGAGAAATAAATCAATATTATTTTCTAATCTCAAGGCTAAGGAGTTTGGAAACAACCTCTCTATCTTTACGAGGTAGCAGTAAGGTTCGTGTATACTTTATCCTTCCTAGACTCCATTTAGTGGGATTTCACTGAATATGTTGTTGTAATCTCAAGACTATGTGTATCAATCAATGTATTGCTTTCTAATGGGAAAAGGCATAAATTCCCCCCTGAACTTGTCCCGAAAAGTTAGTTACACGCTTAAACTATTGTGACGACCTATTACACACCTGAATTACTTAAAAGTGAATTTATTTCAACCTTGACACACATACAACCAGTCACATAATGAGAAAGTGTTCCACACTCGCGCCACGGCATCACCATGTCACTGCCACATAAATAATTACGTCAGATTTCAAAAAAAGATAAAATCCATGTCACCCAATTGCTTCTTCTTCCCTATACACAATCAAACCCACCATTAAACCACTACCATTGTTGCTATTATCACCAAATTCACTTCTCCATCACCATAGATTTCACCACCTACAACCAAATTCACCGTCGGAATCTTCCCACAACCACTGTCATTATAAAAAAGTGATAACAATGAAAATAAATTTAACTAAATTCACCATCGGAACCATATCACTACCATTGAAATTCATCACAATCATAACCATAAATTTCCAGCATTCATATCAAAATCATGAATTTCATTGCCATTATCGAAATTAAAAGTCATACCACCACTAATTTTATCACTCATCACCAAACCCACCACAACAAATTATCACAATTACAAATTTCATTCAAGCTCAAAGAGGAGAATGGTGAAAACTTACAATATTTATTTGCTATCTTAGTCAGACAATTGAAAAATTAGTGCTCGATTTACTCGTACTGATTTTGAAGAAAATCTAGAGAGGATTTTTTTGAGGGAGAAGAAAGATCTATGAACATACATTAAAAAATTGAATTTTGCGCAAAACCCAGAAACTTTTTACACAGAAAAAGAAAGATCTGAAAATTTTGTTATTTCAAATGCTCACAATCAACAAAAAGGACAAAAATAAATTGAATAATTAGTGCTTGACTTGATGAATTTGATGTGAGAATAGTAAGGATTGACCAATTTTAGATGTCTCGCAGAAATTTTTTTCGAGCAATGAACCTAATTAATTGAAGAACTTCGTCGATCTTTGCTATGGATTTCTATCCCGTAATGTTTTTTTCTGTTTTACTCTTGAAAATTTATCATGAAAAAAAATTATATTTCTCATTAGACATAGTAAAAAATGTGTTTATGATAAGAAAAAATGGAGGAGAAGAAAGGTAGGGTAACGTGAAGGAGAAGGGTGGGGGTGGGGAAAACAAATTTGCCTTTTTTTTTAGTCAAACACACCTTTTTTATTTTGTATTTAATTTTATTTTCACGTCAGCTTTGAGGGTGGTATTAAATTCACTTTTTAGCAGTATAGGTGTGTAATAGGTCGCCCCTATAGTTTAAATGTGTAAGTGACTTTTCGGGACAAATTCAGGGGGGAATTTATGCCTTTTCCCTTTTCTAATATAAATGAGATATTATTTTCTTAGAAGTGCTAATGTCATGTATACAAAACCAACTTGTTGAAACAGAATTATGAAAAATATGATATTAGTGACTGAACGAATTCACAATAAGTTGGACTTCTTTGCTTGCATTGTTAATGAAATTCAAATATGAAGGGCATTGTTTCTCAAACTCAAATGCTAAGAAGGCAAAGTGTGATTATGTTATCACAAATTTGGTTGAGTGATTTTATAAGATATAAACCTTAACTTACAAATCAAAGTTTAATGATTATTGTACATAATTTTTCGTAATTAAATGATCTTTTGAGATATTTACTCACTTTAAAACGTTTCTCAAACTCAAATAATGTTAAGGAGGTAAAGTGAGGTATAAGACTTGTCTTTTGATATACCTAGTACGATCTCTCCCGTATGTATTTTGTTGATGTGAGATTCGTCCAGGCATCACATACACCCCTAAGGACTCAACATCCTTCCCGAGGTTTGGTCGGGGTGATTATGATACCATATGTAACACCTCAACACACGAGTGATATTGCCCATTTTATACCTATGTCCTCGTGACTTTAAAATGTGTCCTCTTAATTAGGGGTGTGCATCGATCGGTTTGATTTTATATATTATCGGTTCAATTTATCGATTTTCAATTTTTAAATATGCTAAATTAATGAGATTACTTTTTTATCGATTTTCGGATTATCGATTTTTGGCCCTCAATAGTTCGATTTTTGATTTACCCAATAATAAAATGCTCACTTTAATAGGTTTACTAGTTTACCAAAGAGAAATTAAAAGGAATAGGCTATGCTGAAAATGCGTAAATTTTTCTTCCATTTATTTTTTTCTTATAGGGAGAAAAGGGCCCTTTGTCAACCATATGACCGATCGGTCAAGGTTACCTCTATCTATGGTATTGTTTTCTTAAAATAATAATGAAACACAAAAGTAAAAAGTTATTAGTAAAGAAAGAAACTTACTTTATGTTTTAACGTTTTGTATAATCTGAAGTTGTGAACTCAAAGTTACTGTGAAGTATGAATTAAAGGATAAAGGAAAAAGACAGTTACCAGTAAGATACTAATATTAATATATAATATTTATATAGGATAAGGTAGCAATTACTATAGTCTTAATGGGTTATCGGTTTACCAAATATTAAAAATCAAAATCGAACTGATAACCCGATAATTTTTTTTATAAAAACATTAAAAATCGTTAACCTAATAGCAATAAACCAAAAGTATTTTTTAGGTTTGATTTATTGGTCGGTTCGATTTTTGTACACCCCTACCTATAATCTAAGACTTGCTTCCTTATATATATATTCAACATCTCTCACGTAAATTCATCCTAAGAGATGATACTTCTAGGCCTACAATAACAATTTAACAAAATAAACAAATAAATCTCAAAAGATGAAGTCCAATAGGCCTCACAATTTTCTCTCGAGCGGTGTCGTCATCAAACGCGTCTTTTGTATAAAATTGAACTTTATTTTATAATATTCTTTGGTTTTCATTCTGATATGAAATTTGCGTTTTTCTTTAGATACTTGTCAGTTTTGAAATATGCTAGTCGTCTTTTCTACATGTCCTCCTAATTTTTCTAGATAATACCTTGTACTAAAACTTTATGATAAAATTAACTTTTTAAAGCATTTTATCATTGTACAGAGAAATCTTACACTCTGTTTGTATGGTTGATATTAGGGGCGGATTTAGAGGAAATTGAGAGTGTTCACCCCAACCCCGTTGACAAAATATTACACTCTATAAGTAATTTTAAAAAAAATGTAAATACAAAGGTTTTGAGTCCCCTAAACACAAAAGCAAATGTAGGATTAGCGGTTTAGGAGTTCAAAATTCATTTTCAGCTTCTAAGTTCAAATCTCAAAACACTATTTTTTCCCCAAACCCCCTTAATGAAAATCTTGAATCCGTCATTGATTATTACGTACTATTTCATAATGTATCGTATTGTATATTATTATATTGTATTCTATCATGCTGTATTCTTTAAATAAATACAATATTTGGATAAATTGTATTATTTTCTGACGTTACATAATGTCACACATCGATAATTTAAAAGATAAACCTGTAAGAAAAATTGGGCATACAGTAAAGCTATTATAAAAAGATAGAATAAGAATAAAATAAAATAATTTATTAATAAATAAAGATCAAATAAGAAGAAAATACCATAGATGAAAATTATTTTATATTTCGGTTGTATGTCCCTTGTTCGGGTACCACGATTGCTAGATCTACGTTGTTATGGCGGACTACCGCCCGATGACAAAGATCCTGTAAAATGGTATCAGAGCCTAGGGATTTTCATGGTAAATATGTGATTAAGAAGTAAAAATATTGGGCATAGATATGAACAACTTTTGTTCATGGAATAGGGAGACTCTAGTACTAAAAGTACCAGGTTACAAGAGGTAGATATACCTCAGAATTTAGATTTGTTAAACAAATGGACGATTCCTAAAGTCTCGATTAAGACTGTTTATGATTATGGTTGGTTTGATAAATTGTCTTCTAAACAATTGATAAAAACAACTGAACAATCTATTGCTTTGAATTCTTCAGAACAGACTATTCGTTTGTTAAATGAGCGTAATATTAACTTATATAAGAATCAGTTTAATTTTGTGCATATTGGCATGGTGCAAATTGCTTTTAAACCTCTTACTCTGAAAGGGTTACCAGAAACTTTCATGGCAGATTTGCTTGATGCTAGAAATTATAATTTTCGACAATCTTTGATAGGTTCGATAGAATCTACTGTTGCCTATGGACCAGTATATTTTAATACTCAACCTAATTTGCAATTATCTCTTTCGGATGTGAATATTCTTGATGTTTTGACTTTAAATGTGAAAACGCATGGTTATAATTATGCGCCAGGTTCAGAACTGATATGCTTATCTGATAGAATTTATTATCGTCTCCTTTCTACTTTAAACCCTAAGTGCAAATTGTACGACACTTAGCAGCAAACATTGCTGATGGAAACCAACTTTGCAAAGTCAAAAATAACCACAAGAAGGACTATATTGTGGGATGAAATTGATTTTCCATCTACTTGGACTTTGAATTCGGTTATAGCCCTTGATCAATTAACTAATGAAGTCAGTAATACTGAGTGTTCTCATATTTCTCAAAATTCAGATGGAAGGATTAATATACAATTTGATAACAGTTCAGGTAGTAGATTTGATGAGCAATCTTCTATCTTTTCGAGACATTCGTTCTCAGATCGGAGATTGGTACCTTCTATAAATCATATTTCTCCGATTGAACCTGTTTATAAAGTAGCTCCAAATCGTGCAGCTTCCCTTCATACATAATTTGATTATGCAAAGCACACGTTCCATAAAATTCTTGAGAAATACTATGAAGATCCTCTTTACTATAAGTATTAAATAACCAAATTTTAAATTGGTTCCATTTTTCACTAAAAAATTCTTTCTGAATATAATTTCTTGCCTGCGAACCAGGACTAAAGTCAATTTGGTGTAAAAACATTTAGGTATTATCGGGGTCGAATCCCATCTCTGAATCCGTAGCTATATCACCTATCTGTGAAGCAGTAAGAATATCACCCTGCGTATTAGCCACCTGCACAATGTTAGTTTGAGGGTCGACCTTAATTACCTCAATTGCCTTAATCTTTTCTACCGGTTTTATCGTAGAAAGAGTATGAAGGGAAGCTGCACGATTTCGAGCTACTTTATAAACAGGTTCAATCGGAGAAATCTAATTTATAGAAGGTACCAATCTCCGATCTGAGAACGAATGTCTCGAAAAGATAGAAGATTGCTCATCAAATCTACTACCTGAACTGTTATCAAATTGTATATTAATCCTTCCATCTGAATTTTGAGAAATATGAGAACATTCAGTATTACTGACTTCTTTAGTTAATTGATCAAGGGCTATAACCGAATTCAAAGTCCAAGTAGATGGAAAATCAATTTCATCCCACAATATAGTCCTTCTTGTGGTTATTTTTGACTTTGCAAAGTTGGTTTCCATCAGCAATGTTTGCTGCTAAGTGTCGTACAATTTGCACTTAGGGTTTAAAGTAGAAAGGAGACGATAATAAATTCTATCAGATAAGCATATCAGTTCTGAACCTGGCGCATAATTATAACCATGCGTTTTCACATTTAAAGTCAAAACATCAAGAATATTCACATCCGAAAGAGATAATTGCAAATTAGGTTGAGTATTAAAATATACTGGTCCATAGGCAACAGTAGATTCTATCGAACCTATCAAAGATTGTCGAAAATTATAATTTCTAGCATCATGCAAATCTGCCATGAAAGTTTCTGGTAACCCTTTCAGAGTAAGAGGTTTAAAAGCAATTTGCACCATGCCAATATGCACAAAATTAAACTGATTCTTATATAAGTTAATATTACGCTCATTTAGCAAACGAATAGTCTGTTCTGAAGAATTCAAAGCAATAGATTGTTCAGTTGTTTTTATCAATTGTTTAGAAGACAATTTATCAAACCAACCATAATCATAAGCAGTCTTAATCGAGACTTTAGGAATCGTCCATTTGTTTAACAAATCTAAATTCTGAGGTATATCTACCTCTTGTACCTGGTACTTTTAGTACTAGAGTCTCCCTGTTCCATGAACAAAAGTTGTTCATATCTATGTCCAATATTTTTACTTCTTAATCACATATTTACCATGAAAATCCCTAGGCTCATTTATTAATAAATAAAGATCAAATAAGAAGAAAGTATTAAAATAACTCTTCAATCACACAAAATCAATCATTACACAAAATGAGATTTTTCATGTTATTTAACAATACAATACTTATATACTCATACTATATAATAAGTAACAACTATGCTAACAAGGTGTTAGTAACTCAATTGGTTGGTTACGCGACCTTTCACCTTGTGGACGGGAAATTACAAATGCCATAAATAGTCCCTTAACTATATGAGTAGGACTAAAATGGTCCCTTAACTATACACTTATCAGATTTAGTCCTTCAACTATTTAAAAATTTATCAAATTTGGTCCCTTAATTATACATTTATCGATTTTAGTCCATTAACTATACATTTATCAATTTCAGTCCTTTAAGTATATCTTCTTTCCTCGTTAATTTCACTTTGAATCGTTGAAGTTATTGTTCTTTTCATAAGAGTAATTTGAAGAAAAAATAGAGGGGATAGAGAAACAACTTAAAAAATGGGTTAAAGATTTAATTTCACGAAGAGTTCCGTTAATATAATCCTAAGCTATCTGTATAAAAAAATGGAACAAAGACCAAATCTGATAAGTTCTTGAATAACCGATAAGTGTATAGTTAAAGGATTAAAACCGATAAGTTTATAGTTAAGAAACCAAAGTCGATAAGTTTTTGAATACTTAAGAATTAAATCCGACAAGTGTATAATTAAGAGACATTTTAGACCTACTCCTGTTTATAACATTTTCTCTTACCTTTCCTATTTACAATTGAAAAAAAAAAAAGGAAAGCAAATTCACTAAGACAACGCGTGTCGGAGAACAGTGTCATCATCTTCATTATTGTCATTTTTCACCTGCCTAATTTCTCTTCTTCATCTATAGCCCATCTGAAGCTCCCAATTTTCTAATTTTCATTAAATCTTACCAGGTGCATCTTTTTCTATGCTCTTTTATTAAATATATGTACTTTTTCTTTAATTTATCTGCTAATTTTTTCTTGATCTCGTGTCTTTTTGGTTCAATTTTTGTTAAATAAAGATTATTTAGTGTTAGAGGGGAAAAAATGAAATGGGTATTTGGGAATGATAATCTTTCTTTTAAAAAAAAAACCCCATAAATTGTTGAGTATTAGAGAATGAAATAGGGGAAAGAATATAGAAGATTTATGTAGCTGAATCCAATTTTTGTGGGATATTTGTTTGTTTGTTGTGGTATTACTGCTGTTGGGAGTTTGATGAGTGACAGTAGGAAGGGTTTAGTATCAATTTTGTTCTTTGTTCATGATCTTTATATGATTTTTATGATAAAGTTATATTTGCTCTCTTGGGAAAAGTTGGATTTTTTCTTTTTGCTTGGTGGTTTAGATATTTGAAGGAGGGATAAACTATAAAGATTCTATCTTGGGGTTCTATTGGATTAGTTAATGAAGCCAAGTTGAAAGTTTGGGTGGACTAGAAATGGGTGTCTTTAGTATTGTTTGATCTCACTGCTAAATGAAACATTTCGTAAACTATAAAGTTTCTGTCTTGGAGTTCTGTTGGATTAGTTAAAGAAGAGAAATTGAAAGTTTGGGCGGACTAGAATTGATGTCTTTAGTATTGTCTGAATTCATTGCTAAATGAAACATTTTGTAAACTATAAAGTTTCTGTCTTGGAGTTCTATTGGATTCGTTAAGATGCCAAATTGAAGTTGGGGTGGACTAAAAATGGTGTCTTTAGTATTGTCTGAACTCACTGCTAAATGAAACATTTCATAAACTATAAAGTTTTTGTCTTGGAGTTCTATTGGATTCGTTAAAGAAGCCAAATTGAAAGTTTGGGTGGACTAGAAATGGTGTCTTTAGTATTGTCTGAACTCATTGCTAAATGAAACATTTTGTAAACTATAAAGTTTCTGTCTTGGAGTTCTATTGGATTCGTTAAGATGCCAAATTGAAGTTGGGGTGGACTAAAAATGGTGTCTTTAGTATTGTCTGAACTCACTGCTAAATGAAACATTTCATAAACTATAAAGTTTTTGTCTTGGAGTTCTATTGGATTCGTTAAAGAAGCCAAATTGAAAGTTTGGGTGGACTAGAAATGGTGTCTTTAGTATTGTCTGAACTCATTGCTAAATGAAACATTTTGTAAACTATAAAGTTTCTGTCTTGGAGTTCTATTGGATTCGTTAAACAAGCCAAATTGAAAGTTGGGGTGGACTCAAAATGGTGTATTTAGTATTGTCTGAACTCACTGCTAAATGAATCATTTCTTGAACTATAAAGATTCTATCTTGGGGGTTCTATTGGATTCGTTAAGAAGCCAAATTGAAGTTAGGGTGGACTAAAAATGGTGTCTTTAGTATCGTTTGAACTCACTGCGAAATGAAACATTTCATAAACTATAAAGTATCTGTCTTTTAGTTCATTTGAATTCGTTAAACAAGCCAAATTGAAAGTTGGGGTGGACTCAAAACGGTGTATTTAGTATTGTCTGAACTCACTGCTAAATGAAACATTTCGTAAACTATAAAGTTTCTGCCTTGGAGTTCTATTGGATTCGTTAAAGAAGGCAAATTGAAATTTGGGGTGGGCTCAAAATGGTGTATTTAGTATTGTCTGAACTCATTGCTAAATGAAACATTTCGTAAACTATTAAGTTTCTGTCTTGGATTTTCTATTGGATTTGTTAAAGAAGCCAAATTGAAAGTTGGGGTGGGCTCAAAATGCCGTCTTTTGTATTGTCTGAACTCACTGCAAATAGAAACGTTTTTTACTTCCTGAACATCTGACCATTCTTGGTGTAGTGTGTATGAATTCTTTTAATTTATCTAAAAGAAAGGAAGATATTTATAGTTTCTTCGATTGGGTATGCAACTGGCAGATTTGACAATGAATTGGTGTGCTCTCATAGTATCTTTTGCTAAGAGTTTATCCGGAACCGTAGTATAAATATATATCTTATAGATTCAAAGGTAGGATTAAGGTTTGCATACATACTACGCTCAGATCCCACTCGAGGAATTACACTAGGTATGTTCTTGTTGTTGTTGTTGATTCACAGTATGAATTTCTGAAATTTGTTGTGAAAGAAATACTGATAGAAGTTGTGTATAAGAGGCACTATCTTCTTAGTGTAGTTTCTTTTTCTCTTATCTAGTTTCTATGTGCAAGTTTTTTGTTTTCACTAGGGAGAATATGTAGAATTTTCTTCTTATCTTACAGCAAAATTTACTCATTGTCTGTCTGGTATAGATTGTGTTTTGTATTTTTCTGACTTAAGTTGGAAGTGCATTGCTCTGCAATGAACTTGTTCATGCATTTATGATGCATTATCTGAATATCAAGAACTGTGTTGTGGTGATTGAAGTTACGAGTTGATTGGTTAGAAGGAAATGGAAAGGACGGAATGTAGCGGGTGACAAAAATAGTACAGTTTTAGTCAAAATTACTGTCTTATTCATTATTTGCTTTTAATCGACACCTTAGTCTTCTGATATGGTCTTAGTGAGATTCTGTCGTCCAACTGTGCTGTACTTGTTGATACTTACTAGTATTGTTAGATCTTTATTAATTACCTAAGCTCCTAATTATGAATTTACAACACAGGTAATGGCAGTTGAGGAAGATATTGATCTTTCAGATTTGAAGTACCAACTGAGCCAAACACATGTTAGTTGGAAGCAAGAGATGGAGGAAAGCCAGTCCCAAGTCGATGCCTTGCAAGCAAAACTATTAGATGTAAAAGCTTGTATTCAGGGGTCAGAAGAAGATACAAAGAAAGAGTTAAATGTTCTTTGGAGCAGAGTCAGAACTGCTGCTACATTAATGCTGTATTTGAAAACTAAAGCCAGAGTCATGGCGGTTCCTGATCTGGCCTCTACTTCATGCGGTATAAAAGAACTATATGGAGTAGGGCTTATAGATAAAAATGGTGTACCATTGTCCAGTTGGTCAAGGGACATAGATCTCTCGTCTTTTGATGATGCTGATGATGCAACATTGATTAGACTTACAAGTACACAAGATTCTTTTGATGAACAAGATGGATCTTATAGGAGTGAATTACTCAGAAGTGTACAATTGGTTACATATGTTATGGAAAATCTTGTCAAGAGGGTTATAATGGCTGAATCTGAAACTGCTTTAGAGAAAGAGAAGGTAACAATAGGTCAGGAAGAGATTCAAAGAAGGGCACTTCAGATTGAAAACATGTCTACTAAGTTAGAAGAGATGGAAAGGTTTGCTTTGGGTACAAATTGTATCTTGAATGAGATGCGCCAGAGAGTTGAAGATTTGGTCGAAGAAACTTCTAGGCAGAGGCAGCGAGCTGCAGAAAATGAGCAGGAGCTTTGTTGTGTTAAGAGAGACTTTGAATCTCTGAAATCCTATGTCAGTAGTCTCATTAGTGTCAGAGAAACTCTTCTGTCATCAGAAAAGCAATTCCAGACAATTGAACGGCTTTTTGAACGGTCAGTGTATCCCTTTCGCTGGAACAGAGTTTTCGGTATCATAAATGGTGATAGATCTGTTTATTTATGTTCTCTGAGTAATAATGGTCAGTGTGCCTGTGATGTTAGAAGAGACTATTGCATAATATATTGTTTGACGAGTATATGCCTTTCAATATCTTATAGCACACCTTTCTGAATCAATAGGGTTAGAATCTAAGTATGCACCCAACATTATACACATGTTTTCTGAACAAGTTACCAATTCACTTAAGACTTGGAATTTATGTCTAACCATTTTTTCCAGCCATATTTATCCATCACACCAGTGTGTTTTCCGATGGAGTGGGTTATAAATTAATTTCCACTGTCTTTGACTGTCGGTCATATGATTCATACCATGTATCAGGCACTACTGTACTAGGTTGTTTGAGACTTGGTTTCATTTACATGTACAAAACAGTATAAAATGAAATGGACTACTTGGATTAAGAATGAGGAATCATCCTCATTTTTTAGTGCAAAGGTTTTAAAGTTGAATATAGACTAGCATTGTGGAATGTCCTAGGACACAGAACTTAGAACAAGAAGGTCTGAGTGCAGGTTTGTAAATGCTCTTCTTTGATCCAACTAATGAAAGTAGTGATTAATTATGTTATAATTTTTTCTTTTGAGAATGGTAAGATTTTATCAGCAGAAGCAGTGAAGCAGAAAGTTTGTGCCAAAATATATGCAAATCAGTTCCTTTACATCACTCTAGGAAGTTGAGAAAGTCTAAACATTTTTTTTTTGTTTTTTTGAGAAGGTTAACTGGTATTATAAACAAAAGGAGTACACCAATAGTGTGCTCCTAATTAGTTACATCAAAAGTATGAAGGGACAGCCAAAACAAAAACTATCACCTATATCCCTTGTAAACTATTTAAAAATAGGATAATGTCCCCTATATCCTTAGGTACAGAGTGGATACACCAAAAGTAAAAGGTTGCTAAACAATTCATTTTTATACTTTGGAAGGGAATGCTCTTGTTCTCAAAACATCTCTGATTTCTCTCCTTCCAAATTGTCTACCAGATGCATGCAGGGACAATCTTCCACCTCTCCTTGTGTCCTGACTGATTTCCATCTCTATTCCAGCATCCTAGTGCTTCTGCAGTATGCCTTGGCATGGCCCATCTAATACCCCTCAGGTTAATGAACCATTGCCATAATTTCTCAGTCACTTTACAATGCAGAAGAAGATGATTTACTGTCTCTGTTTCAGCTTCACAAAAAAACATCTGGAGCATAACTGCTTTCCCCTTTTCATAAGGTTGTCCTGGGTTAGGACTGCTTGATTTGCAACTAGCCAAGTGAAGCAGGCCACCTTATGAGGTATCTTCCCTTTCCAGATCATCCCAAGGACACCATTCCTTGGTTTCAGTTGAGATATCCAGTAACTTGTAGGCTGATTTCACCTTGAACTTGCCATCTTTGTCCATCTTCCATAACAATCTATCTTCCTCAAAGTTGAGACTCTTAGCTTGTTCCAAGGTATTGTAGAATTGAATCATTCTCTTCACTTCCCAGTCATTGAGGAATTCTTCTGAAGGACAAATTCCAACCTTGTGCATTTTTGACCTCTGAGATTGTAGCTAGCTTCTGTTGATTGAGGTTGTAGATGTCCGGAAACTGTTGCCTCAAAGGTGTTTGCCCCACCTTTGTATTTCAATCTATGTATATTTTTATATTTGCTTTCAAAACATTGTTGATTCCTTTCTTTCCAAATCACCCACCATATGCAAGAAGGAATGGTCTCCTAGATTTCTTTTCTCCTTACCAATACCCTTACGGGCCTTACCAGTCCAATAATGCAGCATTTGTTTGATAGTTCTAGGCATCGCCCAACGTAGCTTGAAAAATGTTTAAAAACAGATTCCACATTAGAGTTGTGATGCTACAATGCGAAAATACATGATTATCATCCTCTCACACAGTAGGCATCGACTATAAATAGCTATGCCCCTTCTCTATAAGGTCTGTGGTGTAAGAAGTGCTTCATATGTGAGAGTCTAACAAAAACATGCCACCTTGTATGGTGCCCTGGACCTCCATATCTGCCTCCAAGGCCACAAGCTGTAATTCTGATCCAATGTATTGGAGGTCATTAGGAATTTGTAGCAGCTGCTGACCGAGAAGGTACCTTTACTCTGTGGAATCCATACTAGCCAGTCAACTACCATTTCCTAGAATCTAAAGCTTTCCAATATTTGGATGAGTTTTGAGAACCTATCCACTTCCCATTCACTTAAAAACTACAACAACAACAACAACATACCCGGTGTAATTCCACAAATTTGGTCTAGGGAGGGTAGAGTGTACACAGATCTTACCCTACTTTGATGGTAGAGGCTGTTTTCGGTAGACCCTTAGCTCAAGGAAAACTGTTCGAAATAGTATGATAAAAGAAATAACGGAAGTGAAGAAGCTATGGAAAAATACTATAGAAATCATATGACAAATCATTTTGAATAGTAATTAAAACAAATTAATATGACAAGCAAACTACAAGAAACAACAAATAGTAATAGAAATCAAGGAGACAAGAAACTACAGAAGTAATGCTACAACTACTAGTATGGAAGGACAACGCTCTGCTACCTATTAATCTTCTACCCTAATTCATGTCCTCCACAACCTCCTATCTACGACCATGTCCTTAGTAAGCTAAAATTGTGCGATGCCTTGTCTAATTACCTCTCCCCAATACTTCTTTGGCCTACCTCTGCCCCTCCTAAAATCATCCATAGTCAACCTCTCACATTTTTCGCCCTGGGGCATCCGTGCATCTCTTCTTCACATGCCCAAACTGTCTCAACCTTGCTTCCTGCATCTTATATTCCACTGAAGCCACTCCTACCTTGACCCAAATATCTTCATTTTTAATCCTATCCCTCTAGTATGCTTACACATCCAGCAACATTCTCATTCCCGCAACTTTCATCTTCTGAACGTGAGAGTTTTTGACTGGCCAACACTCCGCTCCATACAACATAATTGGTCTAACCATAACCTTGTAGAGCATGCTTTAATTTTTTATGGTACCTTCTTATCACGCAAGACTTCGGATGCGAACCTCCATTTTATCACCCTGCACCAATATGATGTGTAACATCATCGCCAATTTCCTTATTTCCTTGGATAATAGGATCCAAGATACTTGAAACTTCCTCTTTTTTGGATTACTTGTGTATCAAGCTTTACTTCCACGCTAGCCTCATGTGTTATATTACTGAAATTGCACTCCAAGCATTTTGTCTTGGTGCTGCTCAATTGAAACCCTTAAGACTCCAGGGTATGTCTCCAAACCTCCAGCTTAGCGTTAACTCCGCTGTGAGTCTTGTCAATTAAAACTATGTCATCCACAAATAACATACACTGTGACACCTCTCCTTGAATATGTTGCGTCAATTCATTCATCATCAAGGCAAACAAAAATGGGTTAAGAGTTGATCTGTGGTGCAACCTTATCACAACTAGGAAGTGCTCCGAGTCTCCTCCCACTGTACTTACCCGACTCTCTCCATCGTGAATATTCTTGATCGCCCTAGTGTGCATCGTAGGTACCCCTCTAGCCTCCAAGCATCTCCGTAGAACCTCCCTTGGGACCTATATTGCTTGGACTCTTCGAAAATGTGGCGGATGCGTGTCGGGTCCTTAAAAAAATAGTGTATTTTTGAAGGATCCAACACAGGTGTGGCAACATTTTTGGAGGGTCCGAGCAATTTAGCTTGAGACTTTGTTGTAAGCCTTTTCTAGGTCTATGAATACCATGTGTAAGTCCTTCCTCTCCCTATATTATTCTACCAGTCTCTTTACAAGATGAATGACTTCTGTAGTTGAGCGCTCCGACATGAATCCGAACTAGTTCACAATAGTAGCTACGCCCCTTCTCACCCTCATCTCCACCACCATCTCCCAAACTTTTATAGTGTGCTTAGCAGCTTGATACCCCTATAGTTGCAATTTTAAATGTCACCCTTGTTCTTGTACAACAGGATAATTGTACTCCACCTCCATTCTTCGGGCATTTGCTGTCTTAAAAACGACATTAAGCAACCCAATCAGCCACTCCGTATCTACCTTGCCCGCACTCTTCCAAAATTCCACCGGGATCTCATATAGTCCAGTTGCTCTTCCCATACGCATCTATGAATAGCACCCTCAAACTTCCTCAAACTTCTCAACCTTTAAACACCTACAGTACCCAAACTCGTGCCGCCTCTCAGGGTGCTCTAAATTCCCTAGCACAATGTTTCTATCCCCCTCTTCGTTCAGGAGTTTATGGAAGTATGACTGTCATTTCCGTCTAATGAGTGCCTCCTCCATAAATATTTTGCCATCTCGTCCTTGATGCACTTCACTTGGTCCAGGTCACAGGCCCTCCTTTCTCTCACCTTGACTTGCCTGAACAATTTCTTATCCCCGCCCTTGTCCTCTAATTCAACATACAGGCGTTCAAAAGTCTCCGTAACCAATAACTTCGCCTCTACATACTTCCCATCCACTTCATCAAGAAAAAAAGAAAAGAACCTATCCACTTCCCTGTCATTGCAATTTCTCCTCAAACTTAACTCCCATCCAGTACTAGATCTACCTTGTGCCACAGTATGATGGGTATCCCTCACTAAATTATTAGGATCTGGAAATAATTCCTTCAGAGGGTAGTGCCCTATCCATGTATCATGCCAAATAAGAGTGTTGTCACCATTACCAACCAAAATCTGTGTTTCTAACAAAGTGTTGCCACAAACTTTCTTATATGTTTCCAAACACTGACCCCATGTGCTGAGTTAGTAATTTTGGTACTCCAGTTGTGCTCTCTTCCGTACTTTTTAGTAACCACCACTTCCGTAACACTCCATTTTGATTGGATCTCCATAACCATTTGAAGAGTAAGCCCCTTTTCTGGTATTTAAGATTTCTCACTCCCATTCCCCCTTGTTTCTTGTTCAACTTGACTATCCACCAATTAACTAGGTGGAAAGCTTTTTTCTCCTCCAGAGAAATGCACTTCTTATGGTATCTAGTTTCTTTTCCACCTCGGCAGGCATTGGAGAAAGAGACATTGTATGTGTAGGAAACATTGTATGTGTAGGAAGTGAGTCCAAAATACTATTAATGAGCACCAACCTGCCTCCCTAAGATAAGTATTGTCTTTTCTGATTATCGAATCTTTTATCAGAGTCTTACAGAATATTCCATATTACTAAAGCTTTGAATTCGGCACCTAAAGGAAGTCTCAGATATACTGTTGGCAAGCGTCCAGAGTTGCACTTACCCCTAAGTATTGCTGCCAACTCCTGTAAATTCTGTACTTCATTTACTGGAATCAAGTGACTCTTAGTAAGACTAACGTGAAGACCTGACACTCCTTCAACAAATCAGCAAGATCAGCCACAGGAATTGAGCCCCTTCTGCCTCACATTAGAACTAAGGTATCATCTGCATACGTAATGTGGGTACTAAAAATTGTCTGTTTGGCACCTACTATCAGCACTGAAGCCCTGAATTTACCTTCTTTGTTTTGCCACCTTCAGCATACTACTGAGACACTCCATAATAAGGATCAACAGAAAGGGGGATAGGCATCCCATTGCCTTAATCCTCTATAAGCCCGGAAAAAGCCATCCGGGGTTCCATTGATAATCACAGAAAATCTCACAGTTGAAATACACACTTGGATCCATTACAGTTGAAATACACACTTGGATCCATTTTATCTGCTTATTACCAAAATCCCAAAGCTTTTAAAAGTTCAAGTAGGAACTCCCAATTAACATGATCATATGCCTTAAGTCTAACTGGCAGACGACTCCAGGCTTCCCTTGTTTCTGTCTGGTGTCCAAAAGCTCTTTAGCAATTAACACAACATCCATGATTTGCCTCCTTTGATGAAAGTCATTTAAGTATCATCAACAAGCTTCGCCAAGGACTCTCTTCAATCTTTCAGTTAGGAGTTTGGCAATAATCTTGTCGAAGCTCCTAATAGAACTAATTGGTCCGAAGTCCGTCTGATTCTTCTACTCTTTCTTTCTTAGGAATAAGAGCAATAAAAGAAGCACAGAAGAAGTTCTTCTCTAACTTCTCAGTCTGACAGAAGTGAAACAAAGCCGCCATTATGTCTCCCTTGATGATTAACCAACATTTTTGATAGAATGCCATAGAAAATCCATCCGTTCCAGGAGTCTCGTCCCTTGCCAGCTACTAATAACATTATAAACTTCTTCCTCAGTAAAAGGACCCTGAAGAAAGTCCTCCACTGACAGGTGAGGAAGGTTGTCTCAGTGAAATTTCTGGTCTCCACCTTTCATGACAGATTTGGTGGAAGTCCTCCAGTAAAGTAATTGCTCCAAAAATTTCCAACACCAATCTTGACTCTTATAATTTGCCAAATGATGTTCTGGTTTATATTAGATAATTTTCTTTTTTCTTTCCCAATTAAAGCACCCATCTTATAAATGTATACCCCTCACTACTTTAGTGGTCACAATTGGGAACTTGCAGAGTTTTCTAGGAGACCTGGAGTTCTTGAAGGTTCTTTTTTTTGTTTCTTTTTTTCATTTGTTTCTCCCTGCTCCAGGTTGGGGGTGTTACTCTTTTCTGTGTTTATCCACTTCTTTTATCTGGACTACTTGGTTTACTGGGCAAAGAGTTCCCTTTCGCCCTTACAGGTTAAGTGAACTAGTCAGATATAAACTCAAATGGTGAAGTGTTCTGAAAAGGGGAGAGCATGTCTTTGGTCCTATCGGTATTTGAGCTAGTATGAGTTTGAACTTTGTGCTCCTTACTCTCTACTGCAATCCTGCAATCGCGCTACCTGCTCTTACAACTGGCTTTGTGGCTTCTCCTTAATTTCACTTCGCTAGTGATGATAATCGTGTTATAAATCTTCGTATCTCATACTAATTGATGCAAGAGAACAGACATTTGAGCACATCTAGTGACTAATACTTGGATTCCCTTTTCTGGCATATTAAGAAAATAATCTCTGTACTGGTGTTTACTTGTGCCAAGGGTCTATCGGGAACAACCTCTTTACCTCCACAAGGTAGGGGTAAGGTCTGCATATACTCTACCATCTCCAGATATTCACTAGGTATGTTCATAGTTGCACGGACTTTTGATGCCGCACTCATGTTGGATTTTTGGCGAATCCGACACGCACCCGTTGACATTTTTGAAGAGTCCGAGCAACATAGGGTATGTTGTTGTTGTTGTGTGATCTCTGTACTGGTGGAGTAGTAATCGCGAGAACTACATTGTAAAAGTCTGTCTTATATGTCGTTGTTTGCATGAAAGAGTGTATTATAGTAATTATACGACTGTTTAAGTCCCATATCTGCGAAATTTTTTGTATTCAGTTTGTTTTATGTGAACCAGGTTAGCTGCAAAGACAACTCAATTGGAGAGTGAGAAAATGCAGAAAGAGGTTCAAGTCCAAAAGCTTATGGAAGAGAATGTGAAGTTGACAACTCTTCTTGACAAGAAAGAAGCACAACTCTTGGCCATGAATGAACAATGCAAGGTTATGGCACTTAGTGCTTCTAATATTTAAATTCTATGAGATCTTCTATTCAATGAATGCATCTTTGCGAGTAATATGCACCTGTAGTTGTACTGTTGTATTTGCTCATTAGGTGGAGTGAAGTAATTCAACTATCCAGATGAACTTTGTCTTAAATTTAATGGAAAACTGTGCTGCACCGTTTTTTCGCAATGACAACTATGCCTCAGGTTCTAAACAAGTTGGGGTCGGCTATATGAATTCTCATTTCTTCTTTTGTCTCTCTGTGGTTTATAGATGTGTGCTATTAGTTCATATTGTTCTGCTCCTACCTAAGGAGTAAGGACTAGCTATATTTTTCACACGTCCGATTAGTGAATATCATGTGAATATATTATTTAATATCATGTGTGATCACGTGCACCGGTTTGTTCTTGATCAAGAAAATCTCTGTCGAGTAATGAGGTTCTCGATAGAGGCAAAATCTAGGATCTAGAGTGTGTGAGTTCAGAACGAGTGTGATCAAGGAGAAAGATATGGAAGAGTTAGCAAAGTGCATGATATACAGAAATTGACATAATCATGTTTATTTTATTGTGTTTATTTTTTTTATATGTTTTTTGTGTGCGCGTTTTATGATGTATATATAAAAACTAAATCATTGCATTTTTGACAAATATTAAATTTGAATCAATTATTCCAACTAAAGACCTTAATGTTAAACTCGTTATACTTAAATCCTAGATTGGCTTCTAACTTATATATATATATATAGTCTAATAGGTTCTTCTATAGGTAGTCTTTTTCCTTTTGGTTTTAAATTTTCGGTCTGGACTTCTTGATTTATTCTATATACCCTATATCTTGGTAAATTTCCAGTATTTGTCTGTACTTGTTGCATTGAAGTAGTTTTTTGGAATGGGCTTGAACTACTTGAAGCGCTTTCCATTAGTTCTTTTATACTTATGGTTGTTTCACTAACAACTGATTTATATATATATATAACTTTTGTCTCGATTTTGTGTTTATCTTTAAATTTGTTACCTTAAGGGCAATAATTTTTCTTACAAGACAAATTTATATTTTCGTATCATAATGTAATTGGCTCTTTATCTTTCTTTTATTTGGGTTTAGTGTCAGCCAAACTTTTTTAAGCTTTTGCCATTCAATTTTCACGCTTGTAGGCTTGTAGCATTAATTGATTGAGTCATCGAGCAATATTAAATTTGTCTCTGTGTGATTTAAATGGTACAAATTTGAGTTGTGGATTAATCATCAATACTTGCATGAGGACATATTGCTTTATACTAAAGATGAAGCCTAGATTTGAATTTTATGGGTACGGAATTTTATTCCTTTTTAGTTAACGTATTCTAATTTCTAAATCAGTATTTTCTATATGTTCAAATTTCTTAAGACAAATACAAGATTTAAATCAAAGTTACTGAGCTCGGTCAAACCGCAAGCTATACACTAGCTCTGCCTTTGGCCTACATTATACATTCTTGGATACAAGATGCTTCATGCACCGCGCTACGATTAATTTTTTTAGGATTGTAGCATTAGTTGCATGCTGTAATGTTGGAATGCTCCTTTTAATAGGTGCAAAAAGCTCAATATAGCTAGGCTGAGGAGGTTGTTGAACATGATGGATCTAAAACCTGGAGGGTTAATTAGAGTACATAGATACATGATAAATAATATTATGTAACAAATAAAAAGAACATGTGATGTCTTCTTGTACATGAACAAGCTCATCTTAGAAGAGGAAAAGAAAGAGTACATTCATCTCCTTTCTTATCACCACATCACTGTCAAAATTAATCTCCCATGACCTGCATAACACTATAGTCCTTTTCATCACTTTGATCCCTATGTTGTTGATAAGGTAAACATGTTTTTTCTAGACAAAATCAAATTGAGATATATTCAAAATTTGAACATTAGGGGTCGTTTGGTAGCTGATTAGAGTTATAAAGATATTAGTAATGTAGGGATTAATTATGAGTGAATCTATGTATTAGTTAATGCAAGTATTAGTTATTCCACCTTCTATATATCCTGCATAAAATAGTACATAAATTTCTTCATAACTTATACATGTATTAGTTATGCGGATTTCTAAATAGTGAACCAAACATCGTATTGATTTTATACATAAACAACTTATTTTTATTCTACCTACCAAAAACGTTGTATAAGTTATACAAAAATTAATACAACAATAACTTGTTTCTTATCCAACTATGGGTTCCAGTTCAGGATTCTACATAATTATTTGATTTACTTTGTTTAAATTCAGTAATGTGTACTTATTTCGTGACTGTTCTTAACACATGAAGGATTATTTGGTAGAGTGTATTAGCAAAAATAATGCATGCATTAATTTTGTGCATTAGTAATACTTTGTTTGGTCCAACTTCTTCATGATATGTATAACCAATGCTTGCATTAGTTATACAATCTATTGTGTATTAAGGTGTGTATTACTAATACGATGGATTTCTAGATATTAGTAATGCAAGAGGTTTTAATGCATGCATGCATTAGCATGGTTAAAGAACCCATTTTCCCCTCAAAATATTTTTTTACATCTTTTCCACCATAATTGTGAAGGGTATCTTTGTAAATAAATATTTTTATACAATGCATGCTATTTTTAATACACCAAATCAAACAATGCATAAGAAATTATCTTATTATAATTAATGCAAGCATTATTAATACACTCTATCTAGTATTATTCTTATACAATCTACCAAACGATCTGGAATATAGAGTTCAAGCTAAAACTACTCAATTTGTATGCACATGACTTTTAATTTCCATTTGTTACATTGTTGTACTCCTGACATTAATGTCCATGTCTCAGTTTGTGACTTGTTCATTTAGTTCACATTATTGTTTTGGAAACAAAGTAATGGGCCATCTTTCTCACTTCTAATTAATTTGGTGTGTTTCAAAGATTTCGTCTCATTAGCTGTGCTCTAGTTGTTTCATGTCCATTGTCTAAAAGTGCCTGCAATTTAGGAGGAATTTAGGGTTCATGATGTGTGAAATATTATTGAGAATGTAACATGAGTTTGTTCGGTTCTTTGCACCTAGTTTTGATGTAGCAGCTATATTTCGATTCATCCTATTTTTTTTAAGGGTTTCATAATTGGACCTTGAACCTTTTCATATGACGTGAGTTATTGGTGTACTGGGCATTGCTTTGCTATATATGGTGCTACCGTAGAAAATACTATATTTGAAGACGGTGCTAGAGCAAATACATTCTGTGCTTTTAATTCAACTCAAGCTGAATAAACTTATTTTATGATCATCGCTAACCGCTTTTGGTCTCAAATCTTTGAAGTTACTTTTTTCAATAAACTTTTGTTGCATTTCTTTATGTGATTTATACCAGTAACAAATTAATGGATGAGTGCTCTTAGAGTAGTCGGTTTAGCTCTGAACCTACATGCTTATAACTTCGTGCTTAACCAAGTCCTTAGGATCTAGAGTGGATAACACACTTGGCTAAATTGTCACGTCTCAATTCTGAGATGAGATATGATCGTCATTCGATATCTTTAACTTTTATTTTGTTATACGTGTTTCTAAATTGTCACGTCCCAATATATGTATTATTAGTTATACGAGTTTCTAAATTGTTAACCAAACGTCGTATTGATTTTATATATGAATAACTGATTTTCTATCTACCTATCAAATATTGTATAAATTATACGAAAATTAATACATGAATAACTTGTTTCTTATTCAGCTATCAAATAATTATGGGCTCCAGTTCAGGATTCTACCATAATTTATTTGACTTACTTTGTTTAATGTCAATTATATGTACTTATTTCGTGACTATTCTTAACACATAAATAGAGTTTGAACTAAAACTATTGAATTCATATGCACATGCCTTGAATTTCCATTTGTTACATTGTTGTACTCCTGAAATTTATGTCCATGTCTCAGTTTGTGACATGTTCATTTAGTTCACATTATTATTTTGGAAACAAATTGAAGTAATGGGCCATCTTTCTCAGTACTTATTAATTTGGTGTGTTCAAAGATTTCGTCTCATTGGCTGTGCTCTAGTTGTTTCATGTCCAATGTCTAAAAGTGCCTGCAATTTAGGAGGAATTTAGGGTTCATGATGTGTGAAATATTATTGAGAATGTAACATGAGTTTGTTCGGTTCTTTGCACCTAGTTTTGATGTAGCAGCTATATTTCGATTCATCCTATTTTTTTAAGGGTTTCATAATTGAACCTTGAACCCCTTTCATATGACGGGAGTTGCCAGTGTATTGCACGTTACTTTGCTATGTGCCATCTCATGATGCTCCCGTAAAAAAATACTTTATTTGAAAATGGTGATGGTGCAAATACATTCCGTGCTTTTAACCCAACTTTAGCCGAAGAACTTATTCAATGGTTACCACTAACCGCTTTTGATTCCAAACCTTTGAGGTTGCTTTTTCCAATAAACGTTGGTGACATTTCTTTATGTTATTTTGTACTAATAATTGGTTTATGGATGAGTGCTCTTGGAGTAGTCGGTCTAACTTTGAACCTACGTGCCTAAGACTTTGTGCTTAGCCAAGTCCTTAGGATCTAGAGTGGATAACACACTTAGCTACCTCCTGGACTACTAAAAGCCTTACGTAAGGACATACATACCTCTTCCCCGAGATCACTATTGAGGAAGGCATTATATATGAACAATCGTTAGGTAAATAGGCCATTGTTAAAGAGCAACCATAGACCTAATGTTGGTTTTGCTAAGCACTAGAGAAAATGTGTCATGACAATTAAGAGATTAACTTTGTAACTCTCAACTGAACCATCAACATTATATTTGATCTCATATATCTATTTACAACCAATGAAAATGTGGCCAAGAGACAATCTACTAGCTACTTTCCAAGTTAAATGTTGTTCCAAGTCCTCAATCTCAAGTTGCATTTCTTGTTCGCGTTTCTTAACCTTGATGGATTGAAAGAAGGACAAGGGCTCAGTATTAGAGGAGAAGAAGTAAGAGCTGATTGAAAATGAGAATAAGAGACATAATGACTGATTGGATGAGAGGTACTAGAAGGAAGAAAAATGTGATCATAGAATTGGTGGCTTGGTTAATCTCTTGGGTGAAGTAACTAGGGGAGTAGGAGTGGAATTTGGAAAAGTTTATCAAAAAACTGAAGTTTGGTAGAATAACAAAGGCATCCAAGGATCTTCATATGATCAATTAGAAGTGATCTAGAATGGAATAAACTTTTTCATGGAAAATGGTGATAGACGAATAGTCTATTGACATAGTAGACTACAATCAAGTTCCCCCCCACCTCCACGCACACAAATTGAGAGGTATATGTGCTTGGAATCTAAAGGCCCTAATCAATTCAAGAAGGTGTCTATGCTTACTTTTCACTACTTCGTAGAGTAGGACATAACTATTTCAATTTCCAATGTCTTCGGATTCAAAGAGAGCAAGACAAAGACAATTGAAAATTTTTAACCCATTATCATATATAAAAAAAATTAATAAAAGCATAAATCTGAGTTCAACAAGTTGACCGAAATCATACAACACAACATATACATCACTTTTAAATTTCCAAAAGAAAAGCTCAAATAATTCTTGAATGAGGAAATATCTATATCCATTATAGGTACAAACTTTATATAAACCTCGTATATCTATGTGTACAACATCAAAGGGTTTAACAAATTAGTGCCCATGGTAAAAGGTAACCTTGTCTATTTAGCTAATGGATATACATGACAATTAGAAACAACTGAACTTGTAAAGAAATTCTTTATACCTAGAATTTTTGAAGTATAATGAAAGGTACATGACTAAGTCTTTAATTGTAACACTCTGAGAATTCCTAAGCTAAGGCTCAGACCATTCTTTGTTTGCATGTAGAAATCGTATCGGGTGATTCGTAAATTGCTCATATTGGTAAAGGTCATTTCTTTTGTGTTAGAATGAATTTGAATATGACTTAAGGTCACAAGGACCCCCTAGCACAAAGTTGAGTTGAAAACTTCATTTTTCGACTAAGTCTTGACATAAGATTTTACTTAGGCCAACTTCAAACAATCATATCTCCCAGCACATAATGAACTAGGTGGCCCATGACCTATCAAATTAAAGGTCTTTGAGTCCTCTTTCCAACGCCATGAAGTTTGCCTTTTTTCGAGCTCGAAATAAAAGGTTATGGCCATTTTACCAGGGACTGTCATATCAGAATTTTTTGAGTTTGTGAACGACGGCTCCTATCTATGGGCCGTCAATGAATCGACGACCCATACTGTCAAGTCGTCAAAAAGAGTTCAGAGACTCAATTTTGGGGTTCTTTTTCTACGGATCCATTCTACGGGCCGTAGGAACTTCTACGGGCCGTAGATTGGACTCGTAAATGAACTTTTGAGTCTGAAATTTAGTATTAAGTCTACGGATTTGATCTATGGTCTGCAGGAACTTCAACGGGTCGTAGATTGGACCCGTAGGATGAGGTTTTGAGCTGAAAATTTTCAATATCAATTCCACGGATGGGATCTACGATCCATAGATCAAACCACGAACCGTAGATAGTCCCGTGGACAGTTTTTATCAGCTTTTAAAGAGGGGTGGTTTAGTCTTTTCCCACCCCTTCTAAGCCTAACCCACAACGTTTTTACACCTAATTAAGAGTCTAAACAGTGTTAAAACATATTAGATCGTCCTTAACACTTAGAGATTTTGGAGAAAGGATTCAAGAGGAGAAAAGCTAGGGTTTTCAAGCGTCCATTCAAGTTCTTCAGTTTCATCAAGATCTTTGATCTTCCAGGTATGTAAGGCTTTTAGTGTTGGGCTAATTCGTCCTCACGCCATACATATATCAGAATTTCTGCAAAAGTAATCTAGGGTTTTACTCCTTGATTTTGAGTAAAGTAGAGTTAGCCCATTGATTGTTACCTAATTCAATTCCTGAGTATTTGTGTTCATATTGTTGAATATTATTGTGGTATTGTTCATGTCTATATTTCAGCATGATCCCTATTCATTAAGCTGATTCTAAGTTATTGATGAGAGGTCTCTTAAACTATATAATTGTTTTAAATTGATTTCTTAAAGAAGAGCTTTGAGAAGAGCCTTGAGAAGCATTGGGGAACTAAGTATTTTTCCCAAGATAATATTCTTTTATAAAGAGAAATAATGATTTCTAAAGAAAGTTTATTGAGTACTGAGATACTCCAGAAAACAGTTACCTCTTTAAGAGGATTAGTTTGAGCAATTACCTCAAACCCAGAAAAGATAATGTTTTTAAACATTGAGGTGAGCAAAGTAAAAGATTTTGGGAGTAGTATTGAGCACCGATATGGGGGAGAGTTCAGACAACTCACAGCCTCCATAAACCATGTAGCCAACATAGGTAAATGATTCATACTTTTTAGATGATTTCCTTACATATAGTACTTAGTGGACCCACTTAGTGAGCTTAAGAATCTTATACCTGGCAAGTATAGGACCGTTCTGGCAGTGTGGATGTTACGATGTATCATCACATAGCTCATAGTGATGGTTGTCGGTTAGAGAAACTCCCCATAGTAAAATATATTATTTTTCATATTACTTGAGAAGTTGAGTTTCAAAGATGAGTTAGCCCTTGTGAAGTTTTAAATTGACTTTATTCATTTGATTCTTTACATTCAGTTTTGAGCCCAAGGTAAAGTTAAAGTGTTTTCTATATACTTATGAGTTTTACGAGATTAGAGTTGGGCAAGTGTATTTGTAAAGCTTTAATGGTCTTGTCTTTTATCTCTTTACATTCAGTTGAGTTACCCATATCTTCATTTGTTTACAGTACCTTCATTTCAGTTATTTATCTACTAGGCTATATTACATACTCGTACATTCCATGTACTGATGTCATTCGACCAGCATCTTTGTGGATGCAGATACAGGTGTTTAGGATCATCAACAGGCGTTCGTTGAGGATCATTTGCACTTCCGCAGTTAGTAATTTTGGTGAGCCTCCGAGCATTCATGTACATCGTCATTTCTTCTATTTCAGTTTTGTTGAGATGTCGTGGGGTCTGTCCCGACATCCGTCTTAGTTATTTAGAGGCTTCATAGACATGTCTAGAATTTGATGGGTCCCTTAGACTATCTTCTTTTGCATTTGAGTTTTGACTAGCGTTTCCACTAAAAGTTCATCAAAGTATTTTTTTTCCAGACATTATTTGATTTTACAGCAGAGTTGAGATTTAAGAGTTTATCCATGTCGATATAAGAGTCCTTCATGCTCAAGTTAAGTCTTCCGTTCAGTAGTCAGCCAGATCAAGGGTTCGCTTGGGGACCAATCAGGGTTCTCGGGTGCCGGCCACGTCCAGGGTGTAGGCTCGGGGCGTGACATTAATATCATAATGTGTTGGATTGTAGGATATCCAACAAGTTTGTAACAAATCTCTCTCGTGTGTCCCATTAGTTTGCAGCAATCTCAAAACAAGTGTAATTTTTTTTTGTGCAATCGTGCTGACGGGTGCACTAATAAAAATATACAGTACTATTCTCAGCTAGTGGCACCCTAGCCCCTCGGACCCCATCATAAACTATATCAATTGACCCAAAAACACACCATGCAATTACACGAAGCCTCAAATCACATAATAACACATGAATATGTTAAAAAGAGGTTATTACATCAGCGATGCCATATAAATTAGAACGAAAAGAATAATATACATTTATATTAAATTTGCATCTATATTGTCACCAAACAATAATGAATGTGTAATGGAATAGCAGCATCCCTTGACCTAATTAAATTTTGAATTCATAAATAGCTTTGTATGTTCACGTGCTTATTAAAAAGGAAAAAAAAAATCTACTCAAAGAAAATGCCATTTGTGTGTTCCATATTAATTTTGCAGGTCCTTGGGTCCTAGTGTGATCCATTCTCATTCATAGAACATGGGAGAGAGCACCCCACTCTATTAATCATTTTTATTGACCTTTACACTTTTAGAGGGTTATTTATGTTCTTTTTGTTATGTGGGAAGGATATTAATCAACCATGAGTATCTAAGCTAACGTTTAATTATAAATTTGAAAATTTATTTTTTCAAGTTTTCACTTTCAACTTCAAAAGCTATGATCAAATGAGAGATAAGTAAGTTTTTGTATGAGTTAAGTTTGCAGTGTTGATATTGTAAAAATATTTACATAATCAGATCACTTATTAGATAATTACAGATGAATTAATTTCTTAATAAAAGTTAAATGGTAATATGAAACAACATGCTATGAGTAATGGAGTCACTCTTACTCAAGGGGATACCCTTTTACTGAATAATTTCCGCCGTATTTCTTTTTACTACTCCTAAAATAGAGTGAAAATATCTTTTTATGGTGAAGAGTAGGGAGTGAATCCTGAGTTACACATCGTAGATGTGTGTGTGAATGTTTATTTTTTCTATGCCCCTTTTCCAAATGTTACATGAATGTGAATGTTTCGTGCGCCAGACCATCTTTTATATATATGTAATAGTTGTAAATATTCTTTTATATATATATTTTAATTTTTTTAGCAAAAATTCTGGCGCCGCTACTCCTTGGTATCACATGTTATAATTTATGGATAGAATATGATATACTACAAAAAAATCTTTGAAGTCAAGTCTGTTACTTAAATCCTTTAGGTATTAGCTGGCTAGCATATGCCAACTCAAGTTTTGCTTGTTGCTTTTATATCTATATTTGTCATGACAAAAAGCTATTGGATGATTTATTTCATTGGTATATAGAGCAATTGACATATAAGAAGGAAGCTTTATTGGCCATGGAACATGGGAAATCAAAAAAAGTTCTCATAACATGCCATCAAAGCACAAGACTGAATTCTTGTGGTGCAAAATTGATTATATTTTCATATGTTATTTTTGTGTTTTTTTGTCTTTCAACATTTTTTTAAAGGCTTAATTAAGAAAAATGTATTTTGTCAGCTTTTGTGTGTTTGTGTTTTTTGATAATTCATAATAAGTCACATGCTAGGTTTTCCATGTTGAGACATTTTCAATTTTCACATTATTAGATAAATATTGCAAAAGGAAACATAAGAACATATATATAATATATGCAGTTTTCTAAATGAATGTTTTGTTCATTAAGGTATCTTCATGAAAATGAGAAGACATGCTGATAGGTTATTGTCACTTATTGCTAATTTCTTGATTAACTACTCTAAAAAAGAAGTTATTCACCGTCAAATTAAGAGTTTTTCTTATTGCATAAGCGACTAAACGAAGCATCAATATTTATTTATATATCAAATTTTAACCCCTTCTATTAGTAGTCGAAGTGGAATGAATAGGACATCAAAACCATCGTGTGTGGTACTGATCAGTACTCCATCTGTTTTAAAATACTTTTAAAATTTATTTTTTAAGAGTCAAATTACGTAAATTTTGATCCATATTTTAAGATACATAAATTCTTTTTAATCACATTGAGATAAGAAAAAAATACTAGTTATATTACTTTTTATATATATATATATATATTTAAATATTTAAGCTTTAATTTTTTTTATTAATTTAATTCAATTTCACTTTGAAAATTAATATTTTCTATCTTTTTGTGTCGCTTTTAATAATGGTTATATAAACACTTGTCATGTTATCCATTTCCAAGACACTAGAAGCCACGTGGGTAAATATTATACGAGGGATAAAATTGTCACACGGATGAGATAACAATTATATATGACAATTAAAAAATCATAAAGTTTGCCAACTCTTTGGAAGATTATTTTTTTCTTCTTTTTTTTTTTAAAAAGAGACTCGATACGGAGTTTAAAAAGATGATTGAATTTTGTAGTTTAAAAATGAAGATATATATAATATATTGAAATATATTTTAATTTTGTGATCTTAAGCGTACTATGTGAGATATTAAAATTAAAGAATTATCAAATTAGAAAAAAAATATTTTCTTAAAGAAATATATTTTAAAAATAAGATAAATAAATTAAAATAAGGGAGCACTAGTTGTCACTTCACTTGCCTCAATTTAGAAGACACTATTTGATTGGATGTATTTTTTTTGTTTTTTGAAATTTGTGATCTCAAATAATTGTTAAGCGTTTATTTCTATAAATCATTTCATTAAGACTTTAAGGAAAAAAAAATAAGAATTTTTGAAATTAAAATTCTTTAAAATATAAATATACTTTTTCTTTTAGAACATATTAAAAAAGAAAAACATGCAACAAAAATTGAACCAGGGAGAATATTAATTAACTAGGACTCAACATATTTTCAAGTCCAGCAAATATGATGAACTGGTAAGTACTCTTTCATCTTTAATCAGAGGTTTTGGGTTTGAGTCCCCTTAGATAGGAAGTCGATTTTGTTAGGGAGCGCCTTATCCCTGGGACTTCCCGGTGTGAATCCAAATCTAGTCAGGCTCCAATGTGATGTGGGACTTCCCTGTGTGAATCCAAATCTAGTCAGGCTCCAATGTGACATAGTCGCTTTTGTTAGGGAGCGCTTTACCTCTCAATATGAGACATTTCGATATGAATCCAAATCTAGTCGGGCTCCAATGTAAGGACCGAAAACTGGTGAGAAATAAATGAAAAAAAAGGTTAAGCAAATATGTGTTATATGGTCTTCCCATCAACAATTGTTGCAATTTCATTTGGCAATCAATTTACCCGATTGTCCCCTTGTTCTATTCAAACCACTAATTCTTCACCCTTGATACCATCAGAGTATATATATACTCTGATGTCTAATTGTTTCTATATACTATGATGGTATCAAGCAGTAATTGAGCAGTCTTTTCACTGAAACACTACTTGTTCCTCCTTGATGCCATCAGAGTATATATATACTCTAATAGTATGAAGGAGTAACTGAATATTATTTTCACTACAACACTTCTTCTTCCTCTTTAATACCATCAGATAATATCAAGCAGTAAACGCGTATTAGTAGTTAAAATAGGAAGGGTATGAAAGTAAAGGGGTAACCGCTTGTAAATAATTTCCCTCTTTGAGATACAAGTATTATGTAACACTCGAAATTTTTTTCTAAGTTAAGACCAAACCATTCTTGAATTGCGTATAAGGTCATACCGAGTGATTCTTAATTATTCTTAGATTCTAAGGTCAATTCCTTAGTGTGGGAATGAATTTGAATATGAATTAAGGTCACTATAATCCCCTAGCAAAAAGTTGAGTTGAAAGTTTCCATACCGATTAAGTTTTGAGGTAAGATTCTATTTGGGTCAACTTCAAACGACTATATCTCCTAGCACATAATGAATTAGGTGACCAATAACCTATCAAATTAAAGGTCTTTGAGTCCTCTTTCCAACGCCAAAAAGTTTGCTTATTTTCAAGCTCGCAATAAAAAGTAATGGCAATTTTACCAGAGACTGTCATATCAGAATTTTCTGAGTCTGTGAACGACGGCTCCTATCTACGGGCCGTCAATAAATCGACAACCCGTACTGTCAAACCGTCAAAAAGAGTTCAGAGACTCAATTTTGGGTTCCCTTTTCAATGAATCTATTCTAGGGGCCGTAGGAACTTCTACGGGTCGTAGGAACTTTTACGGGCCGTAAATTGGACCCATAAATGGACTTTTGAGCCTGAAATTTAGTATTCAATCTACGGATTGGATCTACGGTCCGTAGAAACTTCGACGGGTCGTAGATTGAACCCATAGGATGAAATTTTGAGCTGAAAAATTCAATATCAATTCCACGGATGGGATCTACGGTCCGTAGATCAAACCACGACCCGTAGATGGTCCCGTGTATAGTTTTTATCAGCTTTTAAAGAGGTGTAGTTCAGTCTTTTCCCACCCCTTCTAAGCCTAACCCACGGCGTTTTTACACCTAATTAAGGGTCTAAACAGTGTTAAATTATTCTTTCACGTTCTTTAACACTTAGAAGATTAAGAGCAGAGCTCCTAGAGGAGAATAGCTAGGGTTTTCAAACATTCTTCAAGATCCTTCAAGTTTCGCCAAGAACTTCGTTCTTCCCAGGTATTTAAGGCTTTCCTCAGTGTTGGGCTAGTGCGTCCACACGCCAAATTTCACCAGAAATTCAGAATTATGAAATTTAGGGTTTCATTCTAAGTTATTGAGGAATGCGAATGTCTGTCTATTCTATTTAATTCTAATTAAATTCTTGAGAATTGTACCCATATCTTTGAGTAATTATCTTGCTATGGTTCATGCTTAGATTCTAGTATGAACCCAAATTGTTGAGTTGGCTGTCCATATTTAATTTTCTGCAAAGAACCCTATGAATTGAGCATTTACTGAATTATTTTGGAGAGTCTTTTAAACTGAACCATTAATTTAAATTGGTTTCTTTTGAGCAAAATAGAGGGGAGTTGTGAGTAGAGTTAAAGAGGCAGTTTGAGTAACTTGTAAATGAAACTTTGATTTCCCAACTATCATTTTTGAGTGAGAAAGAGGACTTTGATTTTGAGAAAATAACCAAGAGAGTTTTGAGAAGAGGAGTTGAGACATTGTTTCTTAAAGAGTATCTTTTGAGTAATTACCTCAAAAACAGAGAAAGAATTATATTTTTACTTACTTGAGCATGAGTATATTTATTGGGAGTAGTATTGAGCACCGATATGGGGATGAGTTCAGACAACTCAAACTCCCCATAAACCATGTATGCCAACATAGGTAAAGGATTCATACTTTTTAGATGATTTCCTTATGATTTCGTGTAGAGCTTAGTGGATCCACTTAGTTGAGGTTGTTCTATACCCCGGCAAGGTATAAGACAGTTCTGGCAGCGTGGGCGAGACGATGTATCATCACTTAGCTCATAGTGATGGTTGTCGGCTAGAGAATCTCCCAAATAGAGTAAAGAGTACTTTCATTATATTTTCGCATATAATTTTCTTTGAGTTATTATATTATACTTTGTGAAGCTTAAAATGATATTATCTTTATTTATGTTTTACGTTGAGTTGAGTTGAGTTGAGTAGTTTAGTTGAGTTGAGTTGAGTTTAGTTGAGTATATCTTTCAGCCTGGTCAGTTCAGTATATGCTTTTATTGCATTCTTTCAGTAAGAGTTTAAATGAGTTTTCCCATCATGATTTATATTATATTTCAGTTGAGTGACTGCCAGAGTTTCAATTCAGTTATTTTGTTATTCAACTATATTACATATTCGTACATTCAATGTACTGACGTCATTCGATCTGCATCTTTTAATGATGCAGATATAGGTACTTAGGATCATCAACAGGAGTTCCGTTGAGATTACTTCATCCGCTTGTCAGCTTTTGAGTAAGGCCTCCTTGGTTCCGGAGGACTCCAGTTATATAGGTTGTCCGTAGTAGCTCTTTGAGGTGTCGTGGGTCTTGTCCCGATATCCTTCATTAATAGTAGAGGCTTCATAGATAGACAGAGTCGAGGTGTTCCTCAGCATTTACTTTTTGTTGTGTTGTTTTATAAACTATAAGTATTACTATTGAATATTATCCAAACTTTATGAGTTGAGTATTTTAGTTTATCATATTTAATGAAATTTTAAGCCTATTATTGCTTGAGATAGTTTTCCTCTTGTAGTTAGCCAGGATGAGGGTTTGCTTGGGGACCAGCAATGGTTCTCGAGTGCCGGCCACGTGCAGGGTGTAGGCTCGGGGCGTGATAAACTTGGTATCAGAGCACAGAGTTCAAGTGTCCTAGGGTGTCTATGAAGCCGTGTTGATAGGATCTTATTTATGGTTATGAGGGCCCCACTTTTATAAATGAGGGACTACAGACATTTAAGAAAAAATTCACTTCTTTCTTACTCTAAATCATGCAATAGAACTGTGTAATAAGGAATTGTTTTTAAACTCGTGTATTTTTCAGATCCATTCGACTACCCCTCATACTCAAGGTAGTTGAAGAGCAAAGCCAGATTCTTATCAATGAGTTACTCTCAGTAAAAGTCTTCAGAAAGTCATGAGAAAGCAGAGAGGCTTGTGAGTGAGCTTAAGTGTTTGGGATTCGAAAGAATGCACTCTTATTCATATAAATCGTGCATTTGAGCTAAAAGCGAGATGTACTCTAGACTCTCTTCTCTAAATCTTGCTTTAGTTGAGACCTTTACGAGGAAGTGTATTTTAGAGCTTGGGTAGTATTTTCACCCGAAGGATAGTTCGAGTCATGATACTATGAGCAGTAGTAGTAGAAGTGCCCAGAGTTAGAAGTATATATTTATAAGTGTGGTAACCTAAGGGATAAGGATAGTTATTGAGTAGAGTATGTAAGTTGTAGCCATGCACCCAGTAAGTTATTAATGAGGAGTTTTTCCTTATGGGTAGACTAAGACGTGATGAGTTTGTGTAGATTTCATGATAGAATGTATTGTAAGAGCTACTAGTATGGATGAGTTAGAGTATACTATAACCAGAAGGGAGTTTATGTGAATGTAACATTGTGTTAGTAAAGACTAAGTATATGTGTTGAATAGAAGAGCAGAGTATTCATGAGGTGATAGATCTAAGCTAGACTTAGGATTTTAAAAAAAAGAGCCCCATGATATTCAGAGGGTTATAGAACTAATTAGGCAATGATATATAGTGATTGTGTAAGTAGTATTTAAGCTGTGAATGGAAGTGTGATAGTAATCTGTAAATAGTAGACTGAGAGATAAAGATTGACAACTTGTCATGAGATCTTAGTGGGTGAGTGTTTCTTAGTTTTATCTAGTAGTTGTAAGTTAGTATAGTATGTGAGCAAGTATATTGATATTCGTCTTTAGTAATAGACACTAAGCTTGAATTTGAGATGAGTGTTTTGATAAAAAGGATGACAATATAAGGGTGATGATATTAGTTCGAGATATGATTTAGTAGGTTTGACATAAATTAGGTGAGAAATTACGGTGTTACTTTTGATAAGTGTGAGTGGTACAAGTGTGGTATTATGACTCTTAGATGAGAGCAATAAAGTGCGGCTAAGTCATTAGATTAGCAAGAGCAATAAGAGGTGTACCACGAGATCGTATGTAGTCAGACGAGGTTCCAATTAAGTTTATGATTTTCTATACATGCCTAGATAGTATATTTGAATTATCAATGTGGAGTAGGCTGATGTAAGAATTATTTATTACCCTTAAGAGTTGGTCGGAGAGATCATATATAGCCAATGATGAGCCTCTTAAATATAGTTCAAGTTTTCTGTAATTGGGTAGATATGAACTCAGAAAGGCGGTATTAACAGTCTAAGAAGGAGAAGTCAGACTATTAAGAGTTAGACTAAGCGGCTTTATAAACCATTGAGAAGAGGTTAAGAGAAGCATCTTAAAAGAGTTCTTAGAAGGAATCTTAGTACCTGCACATGGAGGGTTCAAAAGCCATGAGATAAGCCTTTCTCGAGTATTAGAGTAAAGCGAATGTAGACTAGTTTAGAGATGATGGAATAGACCCATAGCTTTAGAGTATCAGTTTCAGACCTAAGGGGGAGATGATAAGATGAGAGACCAAGTCAAGTGTTGAGAGTCAGATAGTAACGTGTTCAGAAAGAGTTAAAGTTATATATCTATCCATTCATACTCTAGCATATTCCTCAAAGTTCAGTTGTTACAACTTCTTGTTGATGTTTCTAATATCAGAATTGTGTTCTTGACTTATGCTCATATACTTCAGACAGATTCACCTCTATGCTCAGCTTCCAGAATGAGGGGCAAAGACTTTAGCCCATTGATCCCAATCTTACTCCATAAATTTATGGATATCAGCCTCATAATATGAACATATTCAGATAAGCACTGATGTCTCATTATATTCTCAGTTTTGCAAATTCATGATTTGATCTCAATGGCTAGCAACATAATGTTACGTCATGCATATTCTTATATCAGAATTCTCAAATGAATCATGCTTATGATCTTTCGCCCTAAAGCTCTTTCAGTGATCCTTTTAATTAGAAAGGGATATTGATGATAGAAGGAGATGGTTGATGTTTATTATTGAGGTAGTGGTGATGTTCTTATTCCATCTTATGTTTATAATGTGGAGGAGGAATAGGATGGAGTTTTACTAAGAGTAACGGTTAAATGAGAGAAAGTAGCGGTTCCCGATAGCAATGCATGAAATTTTAGTTGGTAGAAATGATGAGAGAATGAGAAATTCTTGGAAGGTTGGTTAGTAGGAGTCCATGGAGTGGTTGTAGTTCTAGGCTTGAATGAGGTATTGGTGACATGGGGCTGAATGCATAATGCATTAGGTGGTTCTTGATTAGGACTCGAGTTTGGTTGAATATTGTGGTAAGCAGTAGAATCCATGGGATGAGATTTCCTATGGAGACATAAAACCTGAAACTTGTGATTTGGATTAGTATAATCACCTTATGTTTAGCACCTTGTGACTTAGAGATTAGGCTTGAACACAGTAAAAGCAAGAGATTTGACATAGACATTTGTAAGAGTTGTCATATGCTCAGTGGGAGCTATGAGTTGCAGCTAAGGAGAGCATAGCTGAGAAGTGTTGTTAAGCCTAAAAACTACTAGTCATATCACTCAAGGCATAGTATTCCTATTCTTACTTCGTACCCAGATATCCTTGCTTTTTGTCAAATAATTTCAAATAGAGTGTGACTATGTTCAAACTCATATCTTTCATGACTTATGTGCTCTAGTCCAATTTCAAAACTACGAGTATCAATCAGTTTCGCCTTTGTTGGGAGACAAGCTCAGAAATCAAGAAAGGTAGTAATAGTAAATATTTTCCCCTCCATTCTCAGTTTAACCATCATTTGAGGACGAATGATTCCAAGGGGGAGATATTGTAACACCCCAAAAAAATTCTAAGTTAAGACTGAACCATTCTTGAATTGCGTATAAGGTCGTACCGAGTGATTCTTAATTATTCTTAGATTCTAAGGTCAATTCCTTAGTGTGGGAATGAATTTGAATATGAATTAAGGTCACTAGAATCCCCTAGCACAAAGTTGAGTTGAAAGTTTCCATACCGATTAAGTTTTGAGGTAAGATCCTACTTGGGTCAACTTCAAACGACCATATCTCCCAGCACATAATGAATTAGGTGGCCCATAACCTATCAAATTAAAGGTCTTTGAGTCCTCTTTCCAACGCCAAAAAGTTTTATTTTTTTCAAGCTTGGAGTAAAAAGTTATGGCTGTTTTACCATAGACTGTCATATCAGAATTTTCTGAGTCTGTGAACGAAGGCTCCTATCTACGGGCCGTCAATGAATCGACGATCCCGCACTGTCAAACCGTCAAAAAGAGTTCAGAGACTAAATTTTGGGTTCCCTTTTCTCCGGATCCATTCTACGGGCCGTAGATTGGACCCGTAAATGGACTTTTGGGCCTGAAATTTAGTATTCAATCTACAGATTAGATCTACGGTCCGTAGAAACTTCGACGGGTCGTAGATTGAACCCATAGGATGAAATTTTGAGCTGAAAAATTCAATATCAATTCCACGGATGGGATCTACGGTCCGTAGATCAAACCACGACCCGTAGATGGTCCCGTGTACAGTTTTTATCAGCTTTTAAAGAGGGGTAGTTCAGTCTTTTCCCACCCCTTCTAAGCCTAACCCACGACGTTTTTACACCTAATTAAGGGTTTAAACAATGTTAAATTATTCTTTCACGTTCTTTAACACTTAGAAGATTAAGAGCAGAGCTCCTAGAGAAGATTAGCTAGGGTTTTCAAACATTCTTCAAGATCCTTCAAGTTTCGCCAAGAACTTCGTTCTTTCCAAGTATGTAAGGCTTTCCTCAGTGTTGGGCTAGTGCATCCACACGCCAAATTTCACTAGAAATTCAGAATTATGAAATTTAGGGTTTCATTCCAAGTTATTGAGGAATGCGAATGTCTGTCTATTCTATTGAATTCTAGTTAAATTCTTGAGAATTGTATCTATATCTTTGAGTAATTATCTTGTTATGGTTCATGCTTAGATTCTAGTATGAACCCAAATTGTTGAGTTGGCTGTCCATATTTAATTTTCTGCAAAGAACCCTATGAATTGAGCATTTACTGAATTATTTTGGAGAGTCTTTTAAACTGAACCATTAATTTAAATTGGTTTCTTTTGAGCAAAATAGAGGGGAGTTGTGAGTAGAGTTAAAGAGGCAGTTTGAGTAACTTGTAAATGAAACTTTGATTTCCCAACTATCATTTTTGAGTGAGAAAGAGGACTTTGATTTTGAGAAAATAACCAAGAGAGTTTTGAGAAGAGGAGTTGAGGCATTGTTTCTTAAAGAGTATCTTTTGAGTAATTACCTCAAAAACAGAGAAAGAATTATATTTTTACTTACTTGAGCATGAGTATATTTATTGGGAGTAGTATTGAGCACCGATATGGGGATGAGTTCAGACAACTCAAACTCCCCATAAACCATGTATGCCAGCATAGGTAAAGGATTCATACTTTTTAGATGATTTCCTTATGACTTCGGGTAGAGCTTAGTGGATCCACTTAGTTGAGGTTGTTCTATACCCCGGCAAGGTATAAGACAGTTCTGGCAGCGTGGGCGAGACGATGTATCATCACTTAGCTCATAGTGATGGTTGTCGACTAGAGAATCTCCCAAATAAAGTAAAGAGTACTTTCATTATATTTTCACATATAATTTTCTTTGAGTTATTATATTATACTTTGTGAAGCTTAAAATGATATTATCTTTATTTATGTTTTACGTTGAGTTGAGTTGAGTTGAGTTTAGTTGAGTATTTCTTTCAGCCTGGTCAGTTCAGTATATGCTTTTATTGCATTCTTTCAGTAAGAGTTTAAATGAGTTTTCCCATCATGATTTATATTATATTTCAGTTGAGTTACTGCCAGAGTTTCAATTCAGTTATTTTGTTATTCAGCTATATTACATATTCGTACATTCAATGTACTGACGGCATTCGACCTGCATCTTTTAATGATGTAGATATTGGTACTTAGGATCATCAACAGGAGTTCTGTTGAGATTACTTCATCCGCTTGTCAGCTTTTGAGTAAGGCCTCCTTGGTTCAGGAGGACTCCAGTTATATAGGTTGTCCGTAGTAGCTCTTTGAGGTGTCGTGGGTCTTGTCCCGATATCCTTCCTTAATAGTAGAGGCTTCATAGATAGACAGAGTCGAGGTGTTCCTCAGCATTTACTTTTTGTTGTGTTGTTTTATAAACTATAAGTATTACTATTGAATATTGTCCAAACTTTATGAGTTGAGTATTTGAGTTTATCATATTTAATGAAATTTTAAGCCTATTATTGCTTGAGATAGTTTTCCGCTTGTAGTTAGTCAGGATGAGGGTTCGCTTGGGAACCAGCAATGGTTCTCGAGTGCCAGCCACGTCTAGGGTGTAGGCTCGGGGCGTGACATATTCTTTTCCCTAAAATTCATTAAAAGCTAAATGAAAATTATAAAGTCAAATTATTACTAAATATGAAAAAATATCATTTTTAAAAGTGTCAAATAAATTGATAAAGAAGAAATATTTATTTATGCAGGTAAGAGGTGGACTGTCATGTCCCACAAATACTTGCCTAGTTGCCTGTAAAATACTTCTCCTTACCGACATTCCTATCTATATTTTTTTTTAAACATTATGGAAGGAAAGTTTTGGCGTAACAATTAAAGTTATCATAGTAAGGCTTAAGGATTTAAGTCGTGAAAATAACTTTCTTTTAAATGCTAAGTAAAGAAATGTCTATAATAGATTTAATGTAATTCACCCCATTATGTACCTCAAGCATAACACGAGAAGCGCGAGAGCTAAAGTACACCGAGTTGTCTTTTTGCTAAAGATAAAAGTAGGGATGGCAATGGGGCGGGGTGGGGTGGGTTGAGCTTAACCCGCAAATTTTTTTATCCGCCCCTCATAAATTTTTGAATATTTGCCCTTTTTAATTAAGTTTGATGCTAAAAATAAAATTCATAAAATAAATTTATTTTCTCATTAATTTGTATTAATTTAATAGATAATAGCCTAAAATTTTATTTTTTAAAGGTCAATAGGGAAGAATGTAAGAAACCATATTAATTTTTATTGAACCAGTTTCATTTACTATCTTGAATATTTTAGTAACTTTAAAGAAATTATCTTAATAAATAATGCTTTGTCACTCTTATAACATGTAAAAAGTTAAAATTAAGCCCCGCATTAGTTTTAAAAAAACCCACTTCAACCCGCCCCGCATCCTACCCGCCCCACATAGCCTTAAACCGCCCCGCCCCATTGCCATCCCTAGATAAAAGAAACACCAGGGCTGCATTTTGGGTGTTAGCTAGGTGCTTGACTGGTTTTTTATTTTCTTCATACATCCATTGCTATTTATGTTATGAATTATTTCCCAAATAAAGTCTTTGACGCAACGATAAGAGTTACCATCTTGTTAAGGTCATGAATTTATTACATCATGGAAATAACGATCCTAAAAATGCTAAGTAAAATTATGTACAATAAACTAAATGTGATTCACCTTTTTTTTGGATCTCACGCATAGCGAGAGAGCTTATATACATTGAACTATCTTTATTAAGATTAAAAAAAATCAACAAGGGTTTTAGGTGGAGCGGTAAGCATTCATTCATCCTTAATCAGATATCTTGGGTTTTTGGGTTCAGTCCTCCTGGGTACACAATTGCCTTTGTCAAAGAGTGTTTTAACCCCAAACGTGGGACCTTCTAGGGCAAATCCACATTTAATCGGGTCTCAGCACGGATACTGAACACAAGATGTGAAACCAAAAAAAAAGAAGAAATGATCAAGTGATTGCTCAAGTGGTAAGCACCCTCCACCTCTAACCCTAATGTTATGGGCTCGAATAACCAAGGGAGCAAAAAGTCAGGAAGGATAAAAAAAAAAGTGAAACCAAATTTAATCAGGTCGTAGTGCAATTACCGAACACCATATGTGAAATAAAAAAAAAAGACAAGAAGGAATTTCTCATGTGGTAAGCATCCTCCACCTCCAACCATAAATTAGGAGTTCGAGTAACCAAGAGATCAAAAAGATGAAAGCTGATGGGTAAAAGAAAAAGTGAGAAAAAATTCATGGCAACATTTGGTTGTTAGCTAAGGAGGTGAGTGTGGTCAAGTCTAGTGTTTTTAGGTGGGATGACATAAGTAGGGCATATGACCAATGGATGAAAGAACAAAAGAGACTCAAGCCCTTGCATACAAGACTAATCCCAAAAATCAACATTCAATACCTATTTATTTCTTCCCTTCTCACAACACACCATGTGCTATTGTTTTTTCCGCTCTCCCCATAAATACTTTCCTTTCCCTAATTCCAATTCCACACAACTCAAAATTCAAATATTCAAGCCACACCCCAAGTGGCCATCCTTTCTAAAATTTCCAAATCTCTTCATATAAAAACCAAAAAAAATGGCTCTAAAGAAATCAAGCAAACACATAACTCAAAGTGTAGCCCTCAAACAAATCTTGAAAAGGTATTCAAGTTTTGGGAAAAATGAGAATGGACTTCCTCATGATGTACCAAAAGGCCACTTTGTAGTATATGTTGGTGAAAATAGGAGTAGATACATAATTCCAATTTCTTGGTTGACACAACCTGAATTTCAAAGTTTGCTTCAAAGGGCTGAAGAAGAATTTGGATTCAACCATGATATGGGACTTACTATCCCTTGTGATGAAGAAGATTTTTGTTCTCTAATGTCAATGTTCTAATGTAAGGTAAAACAGCGTACAAAAGACCTAAACGTGATCCGACCATTCTTTGGAATAATCTTACGCACTACTAGAGCTTACTGCATCAGACTCCCCTTTAAATCAGCGAGATACTATTGAAGATTATTATGGAGCAGCTAGATTAGGCCATTAAGTGAATATAGTTGAATTTAATTTTTTTAACTTATCGTAAAGAAATCCCTTCTAATTAACTTTTGTGGGATTGAGTTTGTACAATCTCACGTATTACTAAATATTTTGACATGTGGTGTTTTATTTGCACCCATTTATAAATCTTGATGTTACTATTCATGAGAAAAAAAAAGAGATTATCCACAATTGAGTTGAAATAATACTAATATGTATCCTCAATATAAATAATTTTTCCACTACCAAGATGCTAGCGACATAAAAATAGTGCAAAAACTTTATATTAAGTAGAAGACATAAATTTCAATGTTCATGATAAGATAAAATTATCTCTTGTTTCTTCATTTTTGGTTAAAAATATTTTGTATAAAGCAAAATAACCATTACAATATCTCTTTATCTAAAGTTTTTTATGTGACACTTTAAAGTTTAAACTCTTTCTCTGATGTGAAATAAAAAGTGTAATTATCGAAACTCTTTCGAAGTTGACAGATTGATCAACTTGACTAAGGGAACCACCACAGGCAGATATAGACGTATACCTAATGACTTCACCTGAATTTAATATTTTTAATATGAAAAAAATACATATATATGACTTTTTAAAGAAAAAAGTACTCAAATAAAGCAAATCAAATTTTGAGTGATAATTTTAAAAGTACAATATATTCAGTAGCAATAACTTTAAAGATTGAATACATTAAATTTAAATTCTCAAATTTGCCTTTGATATCAACTACTTTTATTTATCAAAGGTAGATACCATACTATTTAAGTATCTTGGAGAACACTCAAGATGTTTAATTATAGGTCAACTACATAGTCATAAACACTTTAAGTTTGATAAAGAAAATAATCACAATTTTATCCTTCATATTTTTTTTAACTCTAAAAATACATTTCCAATACAAAACCTCTAATTTTCACTCCATTCCATATTCGTTGTTCTATCATATTTTTACAAAATACTTTCAAAATTATAATCTTTCTAGAAAAAAATATTAGGGTATTTTAGTCATTTACTAAAAGAACAACTTATCATTTTTTTTTACCAAATACATAAAGTTCTTATTATTAGTTCCGATATTTTTATCAAACACCTAATATAATTACTTATTTATAAAATTAATTTCAGCACCTAGAAACGCGTATCAGCTATTCCATTTACAATCATCTAATCCACGCAAGCTCCTATTGTTGAAAAAAAAAATCATCTAATTATTTTTAAAATAGGGAAAATGAAAATAAAAATAAAAATTTGGGCATAAGCATCACTTGTGAAATAGCTTGGGAGTGTCACCCCAAATAGACTCTGCAATGCGCCATTCGGATTTAATTAAAATTGGGAAAAATTGTGCATTATAGCAAACTATTAATTCAAAATAAATGTTATAGCTATAGTTTGAGTTAATTGTATTTCGCAGCCAGTGTTTGCCATTCTCGCCTCTCTCGCATAAATCTCGCTCGCCTCTCTCGTTTTTTATCCAAACACAAATGTATAAACTGTGTTTGTGTTTGTATAAAACGAGAGAGAAATGTATATACAAATACATATTTTTTCGTCCTATACACTTATAAATATATAAATACAGATCTTCCCCTGCCCAGTTCTTTTTTGCCTTTCTCTCTTTCTCGCTTTATACAAACACAAATTATACAAATTGCAATGTATAATTTGTGTTGTATAAAGCGAGCGAGAGAGAAAGATTTGATATACAAATATTTTAATTCGATTTAATTGTATACAAATTTAAATTTTATGCAGATATACAAACACAACCATTGATACATACATAATAGTTACATATATACAATTATCTAACTGATATACATATACAATTGAGGGGGCGAGCTGCTTTTTTATACAAACGAGAGTCTGCCGCGATTTATACAACTGAGAGTTTGCTATGGAGCGTAATTATGCAAACTATAGCTATAGCATACAAATATGATTTTTATGTTTGCTAAATCTAAAATTTACTCATTAAAATTTAATGCGGACTTCAAACACAGATAAAAAAATATATATGTATTGTTTATATCTTAGCTCTGATTGACATGTTAATGCCATTGAATGTGGAGAATTTTTGCTTAAATTTTGGTTACAAATAGGACCCTTATTGCCTTGCACCCACTGCAAAGCTTAGTCCTTTGCTTAATTGACGGCCAAACAACTTATTTTAAAAAATGTTTTTTTTTTAAATATAAAAAGTGTTTTTTGAAAAGGTGTTTTTGGAGAGTAGTTATTTGTATTTAACTAGTGATTTTGAAAAACATTTTTATCTATATTAGAATAGCAATATGTGCTTAATCAAGATTTCAAAATTTCTTTGAAAAAAAATGGTACTTTTTTAACTTTTATTACTACTCAAAATCACTAAGGGTCTATTTGGAAAGCCACCAGGTAATTGGAATTGGTGTAATTACTAGGGTAGTAATTACTAGCCTAGTAACTATACTTACTACCCTAGTAATTACGCTGGCCTGCTTGTTTGTCACAATGTAATTACAGTACAATTACAAGTGCACTATTTGGTTGCACAGGTGTAATTATAAGATTATATTGAATTTTAAAAATAAAAATTAATATTAGACAAATAAGAGCCATTATAAATTATATTAAATTGAATATTTAAGATATATATTGTCTTTTGAAAATATATTAATTAATAAACATATGTTCTTAACTAATATTATAAAAAATAATAGATTTATATTTTTCAATTTAGTATATTTTAATTAAATTATTCATAAAAGGTAAAAGTACAAAATTTCTATGAACATCATGAAATGCATGTTTGACAAAAAGATTAATATTATAAATATAATGTCATAAAAATATAAAACATTTGACAAAAAGATAATCTATCAAGTCCAACTTAACAAAAATAGTTTGCAATTTAAAATATCGAATAAATACTCCCAAAACAAATGAAATTGAAAATATAGCATACGTTCTAAATTCAAAACAAAAAATTCAACATAATACTCTTATGTCAAATTTCAACAGAACATACATAAATATAATTTAAAAGAAAAGAAAAATGTAAGTCATAACTTTATTCAACAATGAATTTTAATTTAATTTAAATATTGGAATACTAACAAAATTAAACTAATGAATAATTTTAGATAACACGAAAAATTGCATGGAATCATATGAAGTAAAGGTTGAGAATGAGAAGGAAATGAAATATAAATAATATAAAATAAAAATATATATTTTTAGAAAATATTATAATAATAAAACTTAAAAAGAATTTCAAATAATAAAAATAAAAAATACATTAAAACGAAAAAATAAAAATAGAAATAAAAGGAAGAAATTAAAAAGTAATCAGCTTGTAATTACACCATGTAATTATCAACAATTCACAACCTCTCTCTGTGAATTGGAGAGTGTAATTACCCCTGCCAATTACACCCAATTACCTGCTGACTAAGTAATTACATGGCCAACCAAACATGACAGAAAGTGTAATTACACCCAATTACACTAAATCCAATTACCAGGGTAACTTTCCAAACAGGCCCTTACTGTATGTTTTCCTAAAAATTTTAGCAAACACTTTAATTCTCTAAATAAATACTTAGCAAAAAAAACACTTCTGACTTTTCAGAACTAACTTTGTTAAATTGGCTATTAAATTTACAATATTTTTAAGCCGGAGCTATTTGAACAACTAAGGAAAGAGATAAATCACATCTCGGAAAAATATTAATCCATCCATTTGAAAGAGAAAAAGAGCGGAGATGTACAGGAAAAAATTAGGAAAAACAACGTAAATGGGTCATAAAACTCAAAATAAATACATGTTCATACTCTAATTCAAAGTAATTCAAGAAATATCCATTCTCAAAAAAAAATTACAATCCATGCTCCCCATTCATTAAGGCTGATAATTTTCGCTTAACTCATACTAAATCAGTATCATATATTGTATTGGTATCATTAAGGCTGATAATTTTGCTTAACTGATACTAAATCAGTATATATATACTGTATTGGTATCATTAAGGTTTCTTGTTTAGAAATTACTCATTAGTCAATGATACTATAAAAATATATGTATATTGTTTATCATTAATGTTTCTTGTTCAGAATTACTTATTAGTCAATGATATTATAATCGCTTAACCCATCGGTGGCCTCCTAAAGTTGACATCAATTTTCACTTAGACGCCTTAATTAAGCTTTATTCATTTTAGACACCTCATGTAAGGCCCCAATGTATCATTTTGACACTTTTTTTACAGTTAGCAAAAATATGATGTGTGCGTATGATCCACTCACGGATGATGTGTAAAGTGTCAAATTAAATGCGGACATTTGTCATTTTGTTCAAAATAATTCTTAAATAATAAACTTTCAATTATAAAAAAAAAGATGGCCAATGAATCGATGACACGTGGCATTTTTTTTTCCAAATAATAACTAAAAAAGGATTTAATCACTTTTAAAAAATCTTTAGGAGAAGCATCTCACACCCCATCGTCTTCTCCAACATTGCAGAAAGCACACAGACCCCTTAATCTTCTCCACCATATACCTGAAACTCTCTCTATCTCTTTTACTGTTCAATCCTTCTGTGGTATAACTTTACTGAACTTGTGTAATTCAAATTCTTACAATATATTGCACAAATTTTATTGCTAATTTTTTTTCATAGATTTTATTGCTAAAAAAATTTCAGATCCAGTGAACTTTTAAAAATACAGATGTGTACATGATCATATCAGATTGTTAAGTTTCTTTTAATGGGGATTATCTCATTTTCTTAGTGACTTCTTACTCATTCCCAACTTTTCAAGTTTTTTCACGTTTTTTCAGTCCTTTTTTCTCAAATTAAATTGAGGAGAAAGAAGAGCATCATCGTTAGCAAATCTGGGGGAAAGCGACGATTGGAATTAGATTCTTCGTTTGTGGCATCATCGAATCTATTTCACCATAGAAGAAGTTCAAGCTTGAAAAAATGGTGGTAGAAAGATTGGGGAAGAAGAAGGAAATATAAAATAAAAATTGGCTTAAAAAGAGCTTGATGCGCGGTCAATGAGTGTGTCACACTCACTATGCCATGTCAGCGAAAAGTGTCAAAATGACACATTAGGATCTTACATCAGGTGTCTAAAATGAACAAAGTCTAATTGAGGTGTCTAAGTGAAAGTTGATGCCAACTTTAAGGGGTCACCGATGTGTTAAGCCTACTATAAGAGTATATGTATATTATTGTGGTATCATTAAGATTTTCTATGTAGAAATTACTCATTAGTCAATATACTATAAGAGTATATTTCTAAAATTAATTTCAACACCTAAAAGTGCTTATCAGCTACTCCATTTACAATCATCTAATCCACACGAACTCCTATTATTGAAAAAAAATCATCTAATTATTTTTAAAAAGGGGAAAATGAAAAAAAATAAAAATTGGGCATAAGCATCACTTGTGAAATAGCTTGGGAGTGTCATCACCAAATGAATCCTACAGTGCGCAATTTAAATTTAGCCCAGACTCTAATACGGAATTCGATCAAATACCTGATGAAAAATCAAAGAAAAGATATGTATTGTTTATTTCTTAGCTCTAATTGACAAGTTAATGCCATTGAATGTGGAGAATTTTTCCTTACATTTTGGTTACAAATAGGTCCCTTATTGCCTTGCACCCACTGCCAAGCTTAGTCCTTTGCTTAATTGACGGCCAAACAACTTATTTTGAAAAATGTTTTTTTAATCAAAAGTGCTTTTTGAAAAAAAAATATATCTTTGGAGAGTGGTTATTTGTATTTAACTAATTATTTTGAAAAATATTTTTGTTAATATTCGAATATTAATTTGTACTTGATCAAGATTCCAAACGTTCTTTAGGAAAAAAAGTTATTTTTTCAACCTCTACTACTGTTCAAAATCACTTTTTTTTTCCTAAAAGCTTTGGCAAACACTTAAATTCTCTAAATAAACTGTTAGAAAAGAAAAAAAAAACACTTTTAACTTCCCAAAAACTTTATTAAATTTACAATATTTTTAAGCTTGAGTTATTTGAACAACTAAGGAAAGAAATAGATCACATCTCGATCAAATGTCAATAAGAGAAAAAGAGAGGAGATGTGCATAAAAAAATTATTTTGGTGTTTCAATTTGATTGTCATATTTTAACTTGGCATTTAGTTTAAGAAAGTAAAGAAAATTATTGAATCTTGTGATCTTAAATTAAAGATATGTAGAATGTATCAAAAAGTCATTTAATCTTGTGGTCTTAAACATGTCAAATAGAAAGATAGAATTAAAAGAGTTGAAAAAAAAGAAGAGACATTCGGACAAGAAAGGAAAACAGGACAAATAAATTGAAATGAAGGAATTATTATTATTAATAATTAATTAATCAAGTACTCCATCCGTCCAATAATAGTTGTCCACTATACTAAAAATAGTTGTCCAATAATACTTGTCCAATTTAGAAAATCAAGAGATAATTTACCTTTTGTGTCTATTTTACCCTTGTTATTAAATACTATTTATCATCTAACACATTTCTCGAAGCATTAAATTTAATAAAGTCAAAGGATAATATAGTAAAATTACCCCTATTATTTATTGTTTCTTAAGGAGTGTACTAAGTCAATAGTAGACAACTATTATTCGAGAAAGGGAGTAATAATAGTGTCGATGATGTAATAAAGTACTAATTAATTATTTTGATTGGATTGACTGATAATTTGACCATATGTTGATGCGTTGTTGAACACACATTATTTTGAGCACATGCTAGTAGGACCCTTATGACCATAGCCTTAATTAGCTCCTAATCAATTCAATGATATAGATTTCCAAACAAAATAGTTAAACATTGACATTTTCTTATTCTCTTCGTCCTATTTTATATGGCATCATTTAATTTAGGAAAAAGGATCAAAAATGTCCTTACACTATGTAAAAGGAACAAAAATATCCTCAATTTGTAATTTGGTTAAAAAATGCCATTGGTGTCAATACTTTGGTTCAAAAATGCCCTTGTAGTCAATATTTTGGTCCAGAAATGCCCCTATAGTTACTACATGGGTCAAAAATGCCCTTTTCCGAATAAATATATTATTTATTTTCTTTTTGAACACATCTTCTTCCTAATTAAAATATTATTTAAAAATCCTATACTCGTTTTTCTTCTTTTAAAATCACTTTAACAAATAAAAATGTAGAAAATAATTTTTTTCTTCTTAATCTCACTTTATCAAATAAAATAAAATAACTTCATGTATCCTTTCGACTGATAATATATGCCATATATATAAGATCATACTATATCCATCATTAATTTTATTTATATAACGATAAAAAGTAATTATAATAAAATAAGAATTTTTTTATTTTTTATTTTTTTTGAATTGAAGTAGGATAAACATTTGCTAATTTTAAAAAAATATTATTAGAAAAAGAATGTGTTAAAAAGAAAATAAATAATATATTTATTTGGAAAATGGGTATTTTTGACCCATTAAAATAACAATAAGGGCATTTTTGGACCAAAATATTAACACGAAGGGCATTTTTGGACCAAACTACAAACTGAGGGCATTTTTGTTCCTTTCGCATAGTTTAAGGGCATTTTTGACCCTTTTCCCTTTAATTTAACATGATTTTTTTATAAAAAAAAAACTTTTAAAATTTGTGATCTAAAACAATTCTTAATATTTGATTTTAATATAATATCTATCCTTTGTATATTTAAATAGTTATTTGACTATCATAATGTAAATTATAAAACCTCATGAATATTTGCGACATCCAATGCTCAATTATTATTTCTTAGCCACATAACTTTTTATTGTTAATGCAAAAGCTATAAGCTCAACTTGCATAGTTAAAAGGGCCATTCAAGTTTGTTTCTTGTTTTTTCATGAAGTAGTACCACTATTGAGCAAGAAAGCAAAGCCAAATAAATATGTATAAAGTACATAAATCCTAATAATTTGAGCGCTATTACATACTGTCTCAAAAGTTTCCCAAATTATAACAATTACGAATTTTTCAAAACTCGCGAATACATTGCTCCTTCGTCCGATATATGGCAAACGATACATAAGCTATGTGTCAGATATATAAGTTATGTATCAAATACATAACTATAAACCAGATTCATACTGATTTAGGTTTGAAATAATTGAGGTTATGTATCAACAATAACATTTGTACCAGATACATTGTACACAAACAAAGTTATAATGTATCTGATAGAGGTGAAGTTATATATTCGGATGTTAAGAGAAAGAGAAGGAAAAAGGGGGATTTTATGTAGAAGACGAATGACAACTAAGACCTACAAGTCACCCTTGGGATCCCAAACACCCAAACAACTTTGAAAAATGTAAAAGGAAGATATTATATTGTAAATATATGAATATAAACATGGGGACAGATTCAGTACTAACGTATAATAAACAGTAATATGGAGACAAAAACGATGTATTTACCAACCATTGAGTATCACTATTCACTAGTCATGCATTAGCAACCTCATAATTTTAGATTTTTATAACATTATGGACCCTTTTCAAGATTATTTTCTTTGGTTCTTCGTTCGATGCATGGTATTTATATTGATGTTTTACTAAATTTAGATTCACGCTAACAAAGGTTATTCGGTATTCAGTAGGGTACAAATTTGAAATTGCTGATTAAAAATTGAATACTTACCACTCTATCACATCCCTGATCGGTGACCCTTCTTTTTCAAGATTTAAGATGGAGAGAAACAACAGGCATCAAAAACATATCTGAAAATTAATTAATTATGGACAAAATTAACTGGTCCACACATTTATGTATGGATGAAACTGTTCAAGATTGTTATTAGTCTTTTTCATTTAGGTTTAATGTTAAGTTGATTTAGGATTAGAGAAAAAGACAAATTGAGGATTATAATCACTAGTTTTAAGCCCTTGTCTTCTTTTCTAATGCAACTATATTTCTTTTTGTGTACCTCATTGGAAGCCTCAGTATTTGTCCCCTCTAGTTTTCCTACCACACAATATATCCAACTTGCCAAATTTAATATGAGGGAAAGGAGTAAAATTTGGTCATGTATGTACTATAAAAATTTGAGTAAATTTATTTTATGAATAATGTTTTCTAATTTTTTTTATTTTCAGTTGATCAAAACTTTTGAAAAATATATTTTCTAAAAGAAAAATAAGGAAAATGACTTTCTTAGTGAAAGTAGGGAAAACAAATTTCATAATAAATGGTGTTTCACATTGATTTTATCCTCCTCTCCTGCGTACACACCTTAACTTTACTTTCGCCGTCGTAGACTCCATCTCCATTAAGGGGTGTGCATCGGTCGGTTCGGTTCGGTTCGGTTTTACGTATTATCGGTTCGGTTTATCGGTTTTCGATTTTTAAATACGTTAAACCAATAACCAAACCAATAAGATATTTTTTATCGGTTTTCGGTTTATCGATTTTGGTTCTTAACGGTTCGATTTTCGGTTTAACCAATAAGAAATACTTATAAAACAAATATATAACTTCTCTAATAAATTTGACGTGACAAGACAATAATGTAACTTTATAAATGCTCATAAAATAGAAACAATAATAACAAACATGAAAAGAGCTATACAAGTGTAACACAAAGAGAAATTGAGAGGAATAGAATTCTTACTTTAGGTTTTGACATTTTGTATAATGTGAAATTATGAACTCAAAGTCACAATGAAGTGTGAATTGAAGGCTAAGGACAAAAACAGTAACTAGTAAGGTATTGAGATTAATATTTAATATCTATGTATAGGTAAAAATAGTAAATTCCTAGTCTTAATGGGTTATTGGTTTACCCAATAATCTAATATAAAAAACCAATAACGAACCAATAACCCGATAATTATTTTTTATAAAACCATTAAAAACCATTAACCCAATAAACCAACAACACTTTTTTCAGTTTGGTTTATCGGTCGGTTCGATTTTTGCACACCCCCTAATCTCCATCTTTTGCACTATGAATGTGTTTGGTATGAGTGATTTTTTTCCATGGAAATTGTTTTCTTGAAAAACTTCTCAATGAAAATTAAATGAATTTCTGGTTTATCTTCTTGTGTTCGGTACATAAGCAAAAAGTATTAGTCTAAAAATATTTATATATAATTTAGACAAATGCTATGAGAAGTGATGGTAGGGGTTAGGGATGGGTGATGGGGATGGAGGCAACGAGGATCGAGGGTGGGGTGAAAACGAGGTGTATAGGAGAGGGGCAAGGACACAATCAATATGAAATGTCACTAATGAAACACGTTTTCCCTACTGCTAGCAGAAAAGTTATTTTCCTTATTTTTAAAGAACTTATTTTTTCTAAAGAAATTGTTTTCCAAATTTTTTGATCAAACAAATATGAGACTTTTTATGGGGGCTTTCCAACAGAGATTGTTCAATAATAAATCGAATTTCTGACTTCAAAACTCAAAAACTCTCAAGGATTTCAAATCTCAAATTTAATTATTTTAATTATTAACCAGTTAGTTCTCAAACTAGTTGACTAAATATATTTGACCTCAATTAAATTGTATGATTTTGGTCGAATCATTGATTAAATAAAATAAATATTGCATATGATAGGGGGAAAAAGACAATTATTCAAACTTGGGGAAAGTTCAATATTTTTTTAAAACAAAGTTGGAGAAGAAAATATTTAAATTATAACAACTTATTTATTTTATCTTTTACTATTTGTCATTTCTGTGTGCATACTAAACTCTATTGTTAGTTCTTAAGAAATAATTCTGCAGAGTAATGACACCAAAAATAAATTTAAAAAGAATAATCAGAAATAGCAACATATGCAAGCTAAATATTATCTTCCTTTTGCATACAGATTGGTTATGAAGAAAAATGAATCAATCAAGTTATTAATAATACATAAATATACCTTTTAATTTGAACTTAATTAGCTGACATATCTATGTCATCCAACTTTGAATGTACAAGAATACACTTAAACTTGTATAAAATTGAACAAATAACATATATGTACTACATAATATAATACAAATCAGTTGCAATATAGGACGAATGTATCTTACTATTACAAAGAATTGGTTTATGAGTAGTATATAATATTAAATCTTTTGAAGTATAGTTCGAGCATCACTTCAAACCGTTTGTCATTTAGATATTCCTATAAAAGGTTATGAATATTTTTTCTGAAGGTGGTTCTATCACAAAAATGATTTTGGGCGTGGAAGTACTTTTAAGACTTTTTTTTCGATTTTTCATCTGGTATCCACATTGGAGCCCGACTAAATCCACGACAGATTTTCAAAATATGGAAAACCAACAGATCAATGGTTTGACCCGAATATTTGCTTCACTAAAAGTTTTTCCTAATCATGGAGAAGTCACCGGGGCCAACTATCTCACGGTTTAAAACTTGATGGATAAAGGGCTAACCTCGGCCTTTCTCTACTTAAATACCAAGCATTTTTTCTTGGTAGGGTTTGAACTCATCATGTACGCCTAAGTCACACCTCATGCATCGTACTCTCACTACTGGACCATGGGCCTGGTGTTGTCCCAACTCACACCTCATGCATCGTACTCTTACTACTGGTGCATCTCTTGCAGATCTCACAAGAAAAATCATTCAACATTCTAATGAAATTCATTGAAATCCCTTGGATACCAACATCATAGAATAAAAAACACCCAGCAAAGCCAAACCATTTCTTTTAGTATCTCTAAGAATAACCATATCCGGGCTAAGTGATTTCTTCCCATCTGTTCTAGCCTTGGTGAACAGAGTTACTTGGTACCTGTCGCTGGTGAGAGGTGATAGATATCCCATAGAATTAGTCAAGGTGCACACAAGCTGGCCTCGACACTACGGTTATAAAAAGAAAAACATATCTAAGCAACATATAGTCCTAATGAAATACTTGAGCCATAATGAGAAACTTGACCCAATCCACATTGCAAGAAAGACTGGTAAACATCCTTGTATGTTGTATTCTGAAAATCACTTACTTATATCTAGTCATAACTGGAATACAGAGTCAACAACCTACATTGAGCGTTTCTCAGATTGCACATTGCTCGATTATAAGAACAAGATCAGCGATGAAAGATTAAGCGACTACTCATGCACTATTACAATGAATTCACCAACTCGAAAACCAGATAGCAACCACTGCGTCGAGATTATCTTCTCACAGGAGGCACAACACCTCGACCAGGTCCTGCTCCACGACCTGCAGCCTGAGCCTGCAAACAAGTTCATAATCAGGCATGTCTTTTTGCTAGAAAAAAGCACAATTGTTGGCAAGTGAAAATACACGTAAAATTAGAAGGGGCACTGACTTTAGCTCGCATGGCCATAGCACGTCCCCGTCCAACACCGAGTGATGTACCTTTGCCCTTCAATAAATAAAATCAAACATAGGTCAAAGCACTTCTTTAAAACAGATAAATGAATATAGGTACAACTAAAGTGTACCTTGATTCTGGATTCTAGCCGCTTGAACATGGGAGCATTCTTAAGCATATCAGGAATTATCATGAACCTGACGGAAACTAAATTTCAGCTATGATCTTACCAGAAGCAGCACATAATTATGGAAAAGGAGGACCACATACCTGACTTTGCTGCCTCGAATAAAAACGTGTTCCAGTTGTGACACCCTCCCATCCTGCATTAACCCACTTTAGCAATTAGTGTCACCAATATTGAAAATAAAAAGCAGGAATTCGCGATACATTTCTTTTTCCATGAGTAAAAAAACAGGAACCAAATATTGTAGCTATGAAGGTGCATGATTCATTGTACACCAAGCACCCAGCAGCAAGCCAGGCATCATCATTAATGTGCCTAGCAGAGTCGGGGTACATATTCCCAAAAACTGCACACTGGGGCAAAAGATCAGAGAGATTTGTGTGGTTTATTCATTTGAACACAATAATTTCTATGTTGATGCATTTTCCATTCACGGAATGACATTATCAAGGACATGCATTGTAATGCAGAACAAACTTGGTTTAGTAGTATCCTCATTCTTGTGTATCTCCTAATATACAAGACAAATAGGGTTTCTTGTACTTCGATTATCACACTATTTTGTTGTAGTTATTGTTCCTTTTCCAGAATGTTTTGCCATCTTTTCTATACTCTCTTGCCATGATTTCTTCACTTTCATTATTTTTTTGGCTATACTTCGATATGATTTTCCTTGAGCCGATGGTCTTTGGAAATCGAATCTCTACAAGGTTTGCGTACACTCTACCCTCCCCAGACCCCACTCATGGCATTACACTAAGTATGTTGTTGTGGTAAATAGGGTAAATAGAATCCCATTAAAACAGAAATGGAGAATCAAAAAAGGGAAACTAGAGAAAACACACAAAAAAGAGACAAAAACCAACAGAAAAACATAAGCTCAAGCAAACTACAAACACTAAATATCCTCCTCTTTGCAATTCTACCACCAGCACTAGACACCTGTTCTGGTATTTTATATCATAAAGCCCAATATTATAAATAGACAAAATGAAACAAAAACTTCCTGCCAAACAAACACTACTAAAGTTTTCTCTATCTTTTGCGTACACATGGATGAGCAAGCTTCAATTTAAACCATGTAAATGTAAGTGACCACACCACACACATGTATTCTCTGTATATGAAATCATACTAATGCTTGACATATTACATGACCATTGTTTGATATTGATAGGGATATCACTTTTAGATTATGCAGCCGCATAACAATAAATATTTTTAAAATAAACAGTGATTAAAGCATTGTTTTGAAAAGTGAAAGGGGACAAAAAAGGACAGTTCACACTCCATTGGGTTGAAGCAAAAAGCATGAAGAGACGCACACTTCTTTAAAGTAAAGCGCACGATTACAGAAATTTAAAAAGTACCAATCTTATATGAATTTAATGGTGTAATAACCAGATTTGCAATAAAAACAATTAGTTCACCATCTAATAGACAATAATGTCGTTATTTGTCAAACTCCTCGAAGGTGAGATTCAAAAAACCCACCATTTTCTCAGGATCACTCTGTGCATCATTGTTGACCATTTTCCCTTAATCACCTTGCGTGACATAATCTCTCATCATTTCCCTTTACCTAATATTGCCAACTATTATTCAATTAGGTAAGCAGTCTACCTGGAATGTGTCTATCAGTATGTTTAATCCAGAGAAAGTTACACCTTTCTTGAGACAGATATTTTAGATCTCCACCTATCAGTCCTTTTCTTTATAGCTTATGAATCTAGGATGACAATGTGGCACAAAAGCAGGCTTGGATAATGAACACGATAGAAAAATTCCACTTTAACAAATTAAGCCAACACTTAGCTGCATGACATCATTACATATGAACTTCCATTCCAAAATTCTTGAAACTCACTCAACCATTGAAGAGTTGAAGTTGGAGCACCATAACAATTTAAAGGACTGAACATTAACTTCTTCAAGGACAAGAAGCACACAAAGATGAACGTAAAGGTGTAGCCTAGTAGTCAACGAAGTGGGAGGAGAACCATCAGGATTCTGGTTCCAATGCAAACGAAATCAAAAAACACTAGGTAATTTATTCTCGTCTGCCTAAGCCTTAGTGAGCAAAGTTATTTGGTACCTAGTTGGTTGGAGGTAGCACATACCTGCTGGAATAGTCGAGGTGCAACTAAATTGGCTCGGAAACCACCGTCACCAAAAATAAGCAACTAAGCTACTCAAAAGACTGTCCAGAACTTCATATTTCATGGTGCAATAATTTTCGTATCTAGCTTCCATTGCTTCTAACATGGAAATTTCAAATCATAAACAGAGCAAAAGATCCCAGGGCTCAATTTTTCAGGCTATTAGCCATAAGTGATTAACAAATAACCACAAAGTAATACAATTTACATTTGTTTCTAGATTTTTTTTATTTAATTTGATACGAAAACTTAGGGTTTTTGATTTAGGGTTTAAGGAACACGGCGCAAAGCAAATCAATGAACTAAAAAGTAGAAAAAACTTACTTTGGCAGTGTAAGTGATGCTTTCGAGCTGGCAATTCCAGTTATCCTCGCACTCAACCATACTTCCTCTGTAAAGCTCGCCGCTCTTCATTTCTACGGTTACTATGTGCCCTGTTGCTTCGTGTAGAAGCTTCACCGGAATACCCAAGCTGCGACTCATCCTTATTAACCTTCTAGAAGCTTCTCTTCTTCTCTGCTAAACCTAATGGTTGTTTTCCGGCTAGTTGCTCGTCAGAACTCTAACGCAAGATACCGGGAAATGGAAATCAAGTAAAAGGTGAATTTATACGACTCTTCTTGTTCTTTTCTTTCTTTTGGAAATTTAACTTTGGCCCCCCAAGTTATCAAAACTTCATTAGTATAGACTTAGGGGTGTTCACGGGTCAGTTTGGATTGGTTATTGGTCAAAATCAAAACCAAATCAACTTAATCGGTTTTAAAATTATCAAAACCAAATCAAACCAAATATAATATACATTTATCGGTTTGGTTGTTATCGGTTTCGGTTCGATTTGGTTCGGTTATTCGGTTATTAAACATACACAAAAATAAAAGAAACAATTCATTCAAAATGTGAAAAAAGTGACAGCAATCCATTCAAAACGAAAAATAGTTAGAATAACTGATATTACAAAACTTTTGATCACTGAATTTACTATGAATAGAGTTTTAAAAATCACTATTTTGGCCTAAAAGGAAGAGACAGTGACATTTTCAGCCCCACAAAGAATTGTCATAGACACTTGTATATATGAAATCAATACGATAGATGTTCTAACCTTGGACATTTTTGCTTTCAATAAGTAAATTATAAATAAATTTGGCGAAATGGTTTGATGGACCCTTATACTTGTATGAGTTTGTATTCTGGACCCTTCTACTTAACCATTTGTCAACTAAACCCTTAAACTCAACGAAACTCTACATATTAAACCCCTTTGACCATTGACCAAGCTTATGTGACAACTTAATTGTTGACTTGGAACAATTGAATGATTTCACGCACCAAAGGAGCGTGAACTTAACAATTCCCCATCCAATCCCCCACTTCTCTCTCTTTCTCCACTTCCCCATGGCTCTTTAGTTTCTTCTTTTTCCTTTTTAACATTTTTATCTCTCCATTGATTCTTACAAGATATTGATTTTAAACAAGATAGCAAATCCTGGAGCCGGCACAACAGATCTGAAAAACAAGATAGTAAATCTCAAATGAAAAATAAAAAGCTAAGCATGAAGAGTGGAGGAGTAATTCTTGCAGTGATTATTGATAAAACTCAAATCCACCATGAATGCACAAAGAAGGAGATGGAAAAGCTCAACTTCCAGACTCTTCTTTTTCCACACAAATATTCTTTATTTCCTTTTTTGCTTTAGTTTCTATTTTGGTGTCCTCTGTTTAGTTTTTTCTTCTCTTATTCTGCGGATTTGAGCGGATTCCTATGTTTTGTGAACATTTTTTTTTACCAAAAGGAATATTACATAGAGGGATATTAATTTCTTCACTCCATAGAGATATATTAATCAATATCTCTCTTTCTCCCCTTCCCCATGCTCTTCGATTTCTTTTTTTTTTTTCACTTTCTCTTCCTCCCCAGATTAGAAACGAAAAGTGCTACAATTTGTGAGGTGTTAAATTTGATAATTTTAATAGGTAAAAAATAATTATCAAATGTCTTTGTGAAATCAGATAGACTGTGTTGTGTAGAATTGTGTATAAATATTAGGATATATTATGGTGATTTGTTTGCATTAATGGAGAAAAGAGGTTTATGGTGTCTCAAGTGACGGACGAAGTTATAAAAAAAACACGACTGAAAGTTATGAATGATGAAAACATAGACAAGAATGATGATTTTTATAATTTAGGAAAGTGATGATAATGGTGAAGATGGAATGTTGTGGTGGTGAGATCTAATGTAAAAAATGGAGAGAGATTGTTAAGGAAGAATGAGGGAGGAATGAAGTGAAAAAGAAAAAGAATTGCTTTTTTTTAAAAATAATAATAATTAATGATGTGTCATTTAAAATCTGACGTGGATGACGACGTGTCATTTTTGTTGAGCGTTTGAAGTTCACACAAAGCCAAGGGGGTTTTAATGCTGAGTTTCATTGAGTTTAAGGGCTCAGTTGGCAAATAGTTAAGTAAAAGGGCCCAGAATACAAACTGGTACAAGTACAAGTGTTCATCAGACCATTTCGCTAGTAAATTTTGATGAGAACTTATATAAGATCTTTAAAATTGTTTATAAAAATAATATATTAAGTATGAATATATAATAATAAAATATATGTATATAGTTTATCGGTTCGGTTTGATTATTTCTTCGATTTTTTTCGAACAAAACCATAATCAAATCAAATACTATTGGTTTTTTAAAATAAAAAATCAAACCCAAATAAAATCGGTATGTTTGGTTCGATTTTTCGATTTGGATCGATTTTTATCCAAATCGTGAACTCCCCTAAGTATAGTACGTGATTTCTAGAAAATTGAAAGTACTTAAAAACACTTTTTGATTTAGGAAAGTTTAACTAAGAAAGTGTGAGTATTTGAAAAAAAAAATAGTGTTTGTTTTCAAATTAAAAAATTATATTTAAAAACTGTATTTGATCATGAATACAAAATTGGAGTTGTTTTTAGATTTTTGTGAGTAATTTAGAGTAAAAATGTGAAAATAATTTTTTGATATTTTAAAAATTCTAGAATTCAACTCTGAGTTAAAATCAAGAATTTATGGTCAAACATATTTTCTAGAGTTCATCTTTTTTTAAAAATTAGAAAATGGTCAAACCTCCTAGTATTTTGTCCAAGATTTTTTTTTACCATTCTATATCCAAAGAAAAACTGAATTATATTGATTTAATTAAGTTTGGTAACTGATATTGCTTTTCCTGTCACTAGCTAAAAAAATTTAATAATTTTGTTTCAATTTATTTGTCTTATTTTTTCTTTTTAATCCGTTTAAAAAGGAGTAAAAAAATATTTTAAAAAATCTTTAATTTTAGTTTTGTATATTGTATAATACATATCAATTTAAGATCATAAAATTCAAAAATTCTCTTAATCTTTTTAAATTTCGTATCAAGACAGAATCAGATAAACAAATTCAAATGGATAAAGTACTAATAATATACAATATGCATGCAGACAAATAGTTGTTGGTCTATATAATATCATGTCAATTGCAGCTGATTTTGCTATAGAACAAAAAAAGAAGAATTATTAAGTTATATAGATGATGCTGTTGTAGTAAAATAATTTTCTGCTGTTTATGTATGGACAATTATTTCATGTTGCTGGCCTTGTCTGTTTTGAGCATAATATCGTGATATGTTCCACAATTTTTTTCATGAAAAAAAAAAAGATTTTTTTCTTGAAATATAAGTGAATTTATTATTACTTATTTTATGAAAAAACAAAATGAAATTTATTTTCTTAGAAAAAGATATACGACACACCAATTAAGGGACAAAAACTATGTAAAAACAGTTGATGGATACATACATAGAAATAGATTGATGGAAGCACCAAAGTATGGATAAGTATTTCAATAATTCAACTAAATGATACTATCAGTGGTGCAATAGATGAGGTTGTTTCTTTTTTAGTCGAGGTCTCAATTTCGAATTGTGAATGTGGAAACATCTTTGGCAAAGAATGCTCTCCCCTTTGAATGAGTCCTACGTTGCACAGGAATATTAGTAGAACTCCAATGCAGATATCGAACATGTTCCAATTAAATGGACAAGACAAAATGCATCCAATTGCACATGTATCACAAAACTAAGACAAAAGGAAAACATAAAATAATGACACAACCCACAAAATGTTTGGAATTCATATATTGGTGTGTCACCATCAAAATCATCTTTCCCTTAGGTCTCCTTTACTGTCTTTTTCAAAAAAGGAGTTTTTTTCTTTGTCCCCCCCAATCCCCATAGCCACAACCTTTGACCCTTACCTTTAATGCACTCTTAACAAGGATTTAAGTTAATCTTTCAATTTAATTGGTTACAACACATTAGTATTCCACTTTCTAGGTTACCTTATCAGGCTCGTTACGAAGAGTTACATGTTATTGTCGATCAAGTTAACCTGATAGCATAAAATATTCATGCATCAATAATGTACAGAACTTAAACTCAAAAAGAAAATATAATTTAATTGGTTAAAACATATTAGTATTCCACTTCCTAGGTTACCTTGTCAGGCTCGTTAAGAAGGTCACGACAAAATAAACCGTTTATCATTATGATAGGTGTCCAGGGGTGGCTCTTGCTTATAAAAATTAAGACATATGCAAATTGGGTGTCTCAAATTTTTACCAAGAACAAATTATATGTTGCTTTTTTAATTAAAAAAACAATTATTTATAATAAAAAGTAAGAAATAAAAAAAAAGTTATTTTATTTTCTTACATTTTCTTTGCTAACATTCATATCATTTATCTTCTTTTTTATTTTAACTCCTTTTGCATTCTCTTTCTTCAAATCTTTGACAAGTTACTACATGTAATACACCGTCAAAAATATAAGTCAATTGTCGAAAAGTGTTGAACAAAGTGAAATGCGAATTCTTTTATATTTTCAATTACTACAACAAACATCAATAAGGTATACCAAGTTATCAACTTCTTGAATCAGATGCTATAATTCTAACTCTTACCTTTATTTAAAATTTGTTAACTTATTACTTATAGAATTATATTAACAATTTATATAATGATTGCTTCAATAAAAAATATTTTTAACGTTAAATTGATAATATCTTACTTAGAATCAATAATTTAAAGATATTTGCAACGTTAAATTGATAATATCAACCAATAATACAAAAGATACGACCAGTTGGGCACGTAGTAGTACTTTTGGTTCAAATGATATTATGTAGGTAGTTTTAGAGCTACTATTTAGAATATAGCCAACATTTGCAAAATAATACTACTTCCTTCGTTTCGATTGACTTGTCAAATATTTTTTAATTTGATTTCTATTTTTACTTGTTATTTTTGATAAATTATGGAAGGATAATGTTTTTTTTCAAGTATATCCTCAATTTAGTAATATTAAGTTAATGTCTCTAAAAAATATAATGAATAAATATGTTTGGGACCCTATCAATTAATAGGGATAAAGTGATAAACTCATTATACCAATCATTATTTCTTTAATAAATGTATCAAATCAAAATTTGACAAATAAATCAGAACATAGGAAGTGTATAAATGTAAATCATAAGTCTCCTTGGAACAACAATGATGATAGGCTATTAATAATTTGTTAATTTTAGGGTTTTTAAAATTATTTTCTCACATGATATTCAAAGTTCATATTGAAGTCTCGAATAAATTTGAATTATGCATGATAAAACCTATTCCAGTGACACTCCCAACAGAATTTTAGGAAGTTGATACACCTTCTCATCATAATGGTTAATTCATCCGACTGCGCCCGTGTGGGGCTGTTTCCTTGGAACCAGTAGGGGTCGTTTGGTTATTGGTTAGAGTTATGCAGGTATTAGTTATGCAGGTATTAGTTATGTAGGTATTAATTATGCAGGTATTAGTTATGCGGATATTAGTTATGCAGGTATTAGTTATGCAAGTATTAGTTATGCACGTATTAGTTATGCACGTATTAATTATGTAGGATTTAGTTATGTAAAAATTACAATAGATAAATTATTACTTATTAAATATTTAATTTGTTGTAAATTAATATACTTTTTAAAACAAAATATGAAATTATAAAATCTATACTTGTATACCTATAGTATCCATAATAAAATGCAACAGTCCTGAGGAGAGGGAAAAATTAACTCCTTAATATGATAAAATAATATACATTATTATTTACAAATAAATAATTAAGTAAACAAATTAAGGGTAAATATGTAATTTTATTATTTTAATTCATGTATAACTAATACTCTCATAATTTATTCCACCTTCTACCCCGCATAAAATTATACATAGATTTCATCATAAGTTATGTGAGTATTAGCTATGTAGAATTCCAAAAATACAACCAAACACCACAAAAAATCAATACATGAATAACTTTTATATAACATTTGAAGATACATCAACCAAACATTGTATAAGATATATACATGAATAACTTTTATTCTATTTGCAAACCAAACATGGTATAAAATTAATACATGAATAACCAAGTTATTCATGTATTAATTTTGCCCTTATCCAGTAACCACGGCCCCTTATTGCATTGTAGGACTCCCTTCGTTTTATATTAATTGTTTATACGTTTTTAAAAAAATAATTTTACAAAATTTCTCCATTTAAGATTTTTTTAAAAAAAATAATTTACACTCTTCTAAAAAATAATTAAATATAAAGGTATATTGAAATTTTTATAGTTAATTCTATCTTAATTTTATAAATTGACAAACAATTTGATATAACTACTTATAGTAAAGTAGACAACTAATATACATGAGACGAATGGAGTAGCAAAGAATAATGTTTTGATTTTCCTATCATTAGCTAAAAGAATATTCATTTCGTTTCAATTTATTTGTCTTATTTTTCTTTTTAATCCGTTTAAAAAGGAATAATTTTTTTTAAAAAAAAAACTCTTTAATTTTAATTTTTCCACAGGGTATGTTTAGAGTCACTTGATTAAGTAATATTCTAGTACATCATATATATCAATTAAAGATCATAAGATTCAAAAATTCTCTTAATTTTTTTAAATTATGTATCAAGACAGAATCAGATAAACAAATTCAAATGGATAAAGTACTAATAATATACAATATGCATGCAGACAAATAGATGTTGGTCTATATAATATCATGTCAATTGCAGCTGATTTTGCTATAGAACAAAAAAAGAAGAATTATTAGGTTATATAGATGATGCTGTTGTAGTAAAATAATTTTCTGCTGTTTATGTATCCTTGTCTGTTTTGAGCATAATCTCATGATATGTTCCACAATATTTTTCATGAAAAAAAAAGATATTTTTCTTGAAATATAAGTGAATTTATTATTACTTATTTTATGAAAAAACAAAGTGAAATTTGTTTTCTTAATTTTATTTTTTTTTATTGATATACGACACACCAATTAAGGGACAAAAACTATGTAAAAACAGTTGATGGATACATACATAGAAATAGATTGATGGAAGCAACAAAGTATGGATAAGTTTTTCAATAATTCAACTAAATGATACCATCAGTGGTGCAATAGATGAGGTTATTTCTTTTTTAGTCGAGGTCTCAATTTCGAATTGTGAATGTGGAAACATCTTTGGCAAAGAATGCTCTCCCCTTTAAACGAGTCCTACGTTACAGGAATATTAGTAGAACTCCAATACAGATATCGAACATGTACCTATTAAATGAACAATACAAAATGCTTCTAAGCATGTTGCACATGTATCACAAAACTAAGACAAAAGGAAAACATAAAATAATGACAACCCACAAAATGTTTGGAACTCATCCATTTGTGTGTCACCATCAAAATCATCTTTCCCTTAAGTCTCTCCTTTACTGTCTTTTTCAAAAAAGGAGTTTTTTTTCTCTGTCCCCCCAAATCCCCATAGCCACAACCTTTGACCCTTACCTTTAATGCACTCTTAAAAAGGATTTAAGTTATATATATGATAATAAATAATCTTACAATACAGTTGGTTACGACACATTAGTATTCCACTTTCTAAGTTATCTTGTCAAGCTCGTTACGAAGAGTTGCATGTTATTGTCGATTGAGTTAATCTGATAGTATTTTTTCGATAATGTATGAAAATATGATTTAATTGGTTACAACACATTAGTATTCCACTTCCTAGGTTACCTTGTCAGGCTCGTTACGAAGAGTTACATGTTATTGTCGATCGAGTTAACCTGATAGTATAAAAAATTCATGCACCGATAATGCACAAAACTTAAACTTGGAAAGAAAATACATAACTCCTTAGCAATTGTTCCAAAAGAATTTCTTGAATTGCTTAAATTCATTTCATTTTTTTCAACTCAAGAGGCACTTTTGTAATAGAAAACCAAAATCAATAAAATAGCTACAACTAAAAAAAATTGAGAATATTTCCTTTTTGTTCTTTTCCTTAAACAAAAAACTTAAGTTCTAGTGCTAGACTATCGTTGCATTGCAATGCAACTCCTCAAAATATCAAAGAGCCAGTAGGAAGGGCAAAGAATTAGGATGAGACCTTGGGATTTACGTGTCACCATCGCGGGTCTTGGTTCTTCAGGAGAGTGAAATTTGATCAACACGACAACCTTCGAGCATGAACACAGTGTCTGTCATGGTGGGACGATCACGGGGGTCCGGTGCTGTGCAAAGCAAGCCTACTTTTACACCTAATAAGAACTCTTCCCATTCTGATGATTCAGGGTCCAGTTCAAGCAATCCTGGCTCTAACAACTCTGAAATTTGCCCTCTCTGTAGTTGCCTCTTTACCCATTTCACAATGTCCTCATCCTGCGAGAACATTAACGACTTTTTCCCTGTTAGCAGTTCCAGTAATACAATGCCAAAGCTATAAATATCTGATTGTCTTGTAGCTTCTCCTGTTAATGTTGCTTCTGGTGCTACATAGCCTATAGTACCAACTGATGTTGAAGTGGAAGGCTCGGCTGGTGTGGCTACAGTAAGCTTGTCTAAGCCGAAATCTGAAAGATGGGCTTCAAAGTCTGCATCAAATAGTACATTTTGTGGTTTAACATCTCCGTGAATGATTGAGGCTGCATGGAGAAAAGCAAGCCCACGGGCAATGCCAAGTGCAACGAGGTGTCGCATTGGCCAATTGAGAACATGACCACCATCTTGATGGGATGCTTCTTGAAGGAGTGTTGCAAGGTTCCCGTTTGGCATGTAATCATATGCAAGTAGTCTAAGGTCTGGAGGGCCAGCATAGTACCCGCGGAGAACAGTTAGGTTTCTGTGCTTCACTCTGCCAAGCGATTCCGCCTCTTTTCTGAATGTGTTTTCATCTAGTGATCCATCTGGTAGTCTACAGATCGAGAGCAACATTCCATCACTGTAACATGCCTTGAATAGCACTCCATGGCGTGTTCTGCTAAGAACATTTTCCTCATCGAATTCCCTAGTTGCTTCGATTGTTTCAGCAACTGTAATTCTGTTATTGAACATAACAAGTTTTGGTCCAGCATTGTTGCCACTGCCACGAGAACCACTGGTCCTTGAACTAACCCTTGCAGGGCTATGCTTCTTCTCTCCAGCTGCCTTTTCTTTGAGCTTCCTACGCCACCTCAGCAAGGCGTATATGTAAAAACAGCAGCATGATGCAAGGAGAAGACCTCCACTAGCAGACACTGCAATAAACATAATCAGTCTATTCTTACCATTACCAGTCCGCTCACATTTTCTATTCAATGGCTCCCCACACAAACCCTGGTTTCCACTGTAATCCGATGGATCGTTAAAATGAGAACCGAGCTTCACTGGTATCTGGCCTTCCAAATTATTGTTCGATACATTGAAGTTCACCAAGTTTGGGAGCACAGTAAGATTTTCTGGGATTTTTCCACTCAAGTTGTTTCCGGAGAGATCAAGGGTAATTAAGCTTGATAAGCTGGAGAGTGATGCTGGGATGTTCCCCGAAAGATGGTTCGTGTCCAGCACAACTGATGTGAGGGATGAACAATTGGAAATAACTTCTGGAATTTCACCTGTCAGGGTATTTCTACCCAAATCCAACACACTCAAACGGGAGAGACGTGCAAGATCAGAAGGAATTTGGCCACTCAATGAATTTGACCTCAGATTTAAAATCTTCAGAGCAGTGTTATTACCCAAGTCAGGAGGTATTGAACCAGATATGTGATTCTTAGACAACGAAAGGACAACTAATGAGGTCAAGAAGCCAAACGTAGATGGTATATGACCTGAAAATGAATTGGAAGATAGATTCAAGTACTGCAAACCCATTAAGCTACTAAAACCTTCGGGAACATTTCCAGACAGCTCGTTTTCTTGCAAAGCAATCACTTGTAAACTAGGCAAACCACCAAGTACGGATGGCAATTCGCCTGATAAATTCTGTCCACTCAAATCAAGAACTACTAGCTTATACAAAGTTCCAATGCTAGACGGGATAGTCCCTGAGAAGCCATTCTTACTCAGATTTAGCACCGATAACTGCTGAAGGTTCCCAATACCAACAGGAATACTACCCAAAAACTTGTTTCCACTAAGATTCAATGTGCTTAAATTGCTCAAAAACATCAACTCCTCAGGCAAGCTTCCAGAAAGACGGTTTCCTTCCAAATTCAGATTTTCAAGACTAGTGATATTGCTAAAACTAGAAGGGATTGAACCCGAAAACTGATTTCTTCCCATGAACAAAATCTTCAAGCTTTTAAGATCACCTAAAAAAGCTGGAATTTCCCCTATGAATCGGTTCCCTTCAAGATCAAGAACATTCAAACTACTACATTTCGTTATCCCAACCGGTATATCACCTTCGAACGAATTATTCCCCATTCTCAGTTGCTCCAACCTCAACAAATTCCCAATGGAACTCGAGATCATACCTGAAAACAAATTCCCCGACAAGTCCAAGGACGTCAATGCAGAATTGTCTGTCAAGAAAACAGGAAAATCCCCATGTATCTGATTGTGTTGAAGATCCAATATACCTAGTGAACTAAAACATTTAGACGATTGTGGGTGAAGAATCTCAGTGAAAGCATTGAAACCTAACTGAACAATCTGAAGAGAAGGAGGATATACAGAACCATTGCAGAATATGGAAGACGCTAAGTACCCAGAAAGCTTATTATGGGATAAATTTATCACCTGAATCTTCGGAAGAGCAGCAATCCCCGCCGGTATAACACCAGTAATACCATTCCCTTCAGCACTCAAATGCACTAACGACGAACAGTTCGAAATTGCAGAAGGAACTGTTCCTTCTAACTCATTGTAATCAAGCATAAGATACTGAAGTTGCTGAAGCCTACCTAAACTCGCCGGAATATCACCGGAAAATCGATTGTAAGACAGATTAAGCAGAATAACCACAGAGAGGTCCGATATTTTCTCCGGTATACTGCCGGAAAACAAGTTCTCCGAGACATCAAAATACCTCAGATTCACCGGCAACTCACCAGGTATTTCACCATACATCTGATTTCCAGCCACATTAAACGTTTCAAGCTCAGTCAAATTCATCATCTCCGGCGGGATTTCACCGGAAAACGAGTTATACTGTAAGAAAACAGTATCCAGAAGTTTGCATTTGGAGACTGAAGCAGGTATAGTTCCATTAAAGAAATTTGAACGGAGACTAATCTTACGCAACATTCGCAAATCAGAAATCTGGGTAGTTAAAGACCCACTAAGCTGTAAATGTGGAAGACGAATTTCACTTACATAGGAATCATTTGAACAAATAATTCCTCGCCAATCGCATGGAGCAGAAGGAGATGTAGAATCCCAATTGGTGAGTGCTCCAAGTGGGTCATGAATACTATGTTTGAAGGATTGAAGTGCTTGAATTTCTTGGTTTTGTTGAGAAAAGCAAAAGAATGAATGGGTGAAGAGAAAGAGGAAGAAGAAGAAGAAATTTACAGAAGATGAAGTAGCCGCCATGGAAATTATCATTGTGGGGTGAGACAGTGGAGATGAATGTTATTGGCAGGGTGGAGATAGTTTTGGGAAGTGGCGGAATCAGAATTTTTATTAGAAAATTGGGGAATCAGAATTTTTATTAGAAAAACGAAGGGTAGAGCTGCTTCTTGTAAGCGGCGGACTCAAAAATTTTACTAATGAAAGGTGAAGTTGCTTTTGATAAGTCGTGAATAAGAATTTTCACTAATGAAGAATAGAGTTGCTTCTAGTAAGTTGTGAATCAGAATTTTCACTAATAATAAGTAGACCTACTTCTTATAAGTCGCGAATTCAGAACTTTCACATGGAGTTGCTTTTGATAAATCACGAATTCATAATTTTCACTGATGAAAAAGGGCTGCTTTTAATAAGTTGCGAACTTAGAATTTTCACTAGTGAAGGGTGAAGTCATTTATAATAAGTTGTAGTGTTAGAATTTTCACGTTTGACTATGAGATTTTTTAAACTATTTTTTGGGGAAAAAATGAATTTTTTTACTTTATTTTGTTCAGAGAGTTCACAGTGAGTGTATAGTGTGAAGTAGATGTGGAGATTAGAGTTTTTATGAAGGAACATTTATCAAATTGGAGGTGATAAATGTATGGACTATATGGTTTAATGTGGGTTGGCAAATTTTAAACTCTTATGTGTTGAAATTATTGGTTTCATCATGACATCTTATCCTACTTATTGACTTACCACTTATACAGCTTTAATTATTTAAAATTATAAAATAATAATTAAATGTAATATTAAGTGTGTGCTGAGTTTTATACAAAATAACTAAAAATAATGTCAATATAGTTTAATTCCTTTTGCTAATTAATAACCGAACTAATGGAGAGTTCAACCGAAAAGACTTGTCTTTATAAATTCATTTATCATCTTTCTTTTTAATCGATAAAAGACAATTGACATGTAATAATTGGTCATGATTCACATCCTTTTTGGATTCAGGCCACCACTCCAATCGTGGTCTCATGTATTGATCGATCGACTCTGATATTATTATTATAGATCAAGAAAGCTCAACCTAAAAGATTATTATGATAGATGAAAGAGCTCACTTTTAATGTACAAATTCATTAAGTGGTCGTTTGATAATTAGATAAGAAAGAAATTATTCATGTATTTATTTTTGTATAACTTACACGATGTTTGGTACATAGATAGAAAATAAATTATACATGTATTAAATTAATATAATGTTTGGTTGACGATTTAGACACCTACATAGCTAATACATGTATAAGTCATGAAGAAATCTATATATTATTTTAGGCATAATAGAAAGGTGGAATAAGTAATACATATATAATTAATATCTACACAAAATAATACATAAATTTCATTATAACTAATCCCTACATTACGATATCTATCTAATTCAAATCAGCTACTAAATGACCCTACCATTTATATTTTTCCTAATTAAGGGAAAATGGACACATAACAATTCTATCATACATTGTAAGGGGGTGCTTATGTGTTTATTTTTCTATTTTGGTTTTATGTGCCCTAAATAGAAGAAAATAATCTCATGTGTCCACCTACTAATAATATCATCAAATAGAAGAGAATGATCTTATAATATTTTAATATATAATTAAAGTAATAACTATGGTGAAGTACATATATAATCAAATATTCCTTAAATAGTAGGGATGAAAACAAAAGAGGAAAGAATATGAGGTTTTCATCAAATATTTGATACTCATATTAATGTCTAATTAATTTAGACTTTCACGTTATAAGATTCATTATTGAAAGGTCTGAACATAACTTTTTTCATTCCCAAAACTCGAGAGTATATTATTACTTTAAATGATGCAAAAAAATTTAGTTCACCTACCTCTATGATTCTTTTATATATGTAGAAAATTATTGTGAGCAATTTAATTTTCTATCCTTATTTCTTTTTTCATCATCTTTACCAACTGTCAAAATTCAAAAACAAGTACTCCTCCTTTCTCATTTTTAGTTTGTCTTCACACGAAATCTTTTTAAAAAAAAAGGGATTTGAAATTAAATTAAAGGTATTAAACAATTTTTTTATCTTTAAAATATAAATCACTCTTATAATAAAGCACCATTAAGAGTAAAATAAAAAATTAAATATTACTATACATATAAAAATAATAATATTTTAATGTTATTTTTAAAAAAAAAAAGAAGTTGGAGAACTAATTATTAGACTACTATTTTTTTTCCACCAAATTTGTTGACTTTTGGTACTTTAGATTTACTACTTTTGAGATGTGGGTGGCCAATTAAAGGTGCCAAAAAAGGAGAAAGAATGGACAAAAAAAAGCCTTTTTATGATCACAAAAAGGAGAAAACATGCACAAAAATAAAATTAATATATTTTTTAAACTATATCACTAGTCCATTAAGAAAATTGACTACTATAAAGATATAAGAAAAAAATATATATATATTAAATTTATTTTAAATTATTAAGATGATACTTATTTTAGGATAATTAATTTTTACTAACTGACACTGATTTTGAAATGGATAAGAGTATAAACTTTTTGTTTTATTTTTTATGTGATTTTTTTTTATAATTATACAAATATCATATCATATTTAAGATTATAAGTTTTAAAATTTTTAGCTCATTGACTGATTTTTTCAAAAAATAAGAATTTGCATATGAGTTTCAAGTTTGAAAAAGTTTTTTGATGAGCTGTTTGAGTGAATTTTTTTTTCTCTCACAAAATTTTAAAATTTTCTTTATCCTAGTTAAATGCATGTCCAAAAAACACTCAATTTTCAAATATTTTTTTTAAAAATATACTACTTTTCTTTTCAAGTATCACATATTTTATCTCCAAATGCTTATTTATAATTACAAAAATATTTTAAACAATATTTAAGATTATAAGTATCAATATTCTTTTTTTTTTTGTTGTGAATTTCATATTCAATTAAATAATTTTATTTATTTATTTTCTATCTAAATGAGCGAAGTTGATTTAAATTGAAAGGGAAGCAATGCCAACAATGCCAAACTCTAATATGGTACTTCTTTCCTTCACTATACTAAAAATAAATGTCTATTTTTATTTGTCCAGATAATTTATTACTTTATAATTTCTAACTTACTCTTATTTTACCTATAGTCATTTCTCAAATATCTTATATTCAAAGAATTTAAATTATATTGGATAGATAAAAACAAACGAAGAAAATACTATAAAAGTTTTGACATAAAATTCTACACGAAATAGGAGAGAATACACATTACACTACTTTGTTGTAAAGTCTCCCTGGTAAAGGGTAGATACAAAGGACCACAAAACCCCAATAATTGTGTTGACATTATATTAATTATCTTATATCTTGGAGGTTAATGTGATGGGTACAAATATACATTGAATATCATTTTCACTTTTGCTTTTGGCGGGAGGTCGTTCAAATCAATCAAAATTCAAAAGGTCGGAGTCAAATGAATTATTTTTTTTAATAATTAAAATGCATAAAGAATTACTCTTTTTATTTAATTATTTGACAAATTTTTTTTGCTCAATAGTTGTTTAGCAAAGAGAGTTTTGTTGAGCGACATATTGAGCAAAAAATTCATAAGGTAAATGGTTGTTTGGCCTTCAGTTAAATTAAGGACAAGTTTCTCAGCTTTGAGCGATTTATCAATTTTAATTAAATAAAAAAAAGGTTATTTATGCATTTTAATTTTTAAAAATAGTCATTTTGACTCTAGACTCTGAAATTCAATCTTGGTATATGAATATTATATGTTTGGCGATTATAGGATCGTCATAATAAGATTAAGGATCATAAGTCAAACTTTAAAAATTACTTTAAATTTCAAATGTAAAAAAGGTGAAGAGACTAATAAAGAAATATGACATAAAATGAAACAAATAGAATAAAAAATATAGAGGTTGATTTCTTCATATTACGAAATGCAGTTGAAATAGAGATTTACTTAAAAAGAGAACAATACTACAAGAAAAATGTAATACAATATTTCATTCAAGATGTAAAATCAATAAAACTAAGATAATTAAGATGATAATTATCTCGAACATTTCATAAATTTTTCGGATATTTAATACAAATATCAAGATATGATCAGATTCTTCTTGACAATTAAGTACTTCAAGAAGATTCACAAACGTAAAGACAAGTCACTCAACTTTTGAGTGATTTATCCGTTTTACTTTTTTAAAATTTTTAAAAAGGTCCTTGTGCATTTTAATTTTTTAAAAATAGCCCTTTTGACTTCGGATTCTAAAATTCAAGCTTCGTATTGAAATATTATATGTTTGACGGTTGACAGAATCATCTTAATAAATTGAGGGTCATAAGTCAAACTTCAAAGAGATTCATTAAATTTCAAATATACAAAAGGTTACATTCTATGGTAAAGAGACTAATAAAAAAATATCACATAAAATAAAATAGAGATAATAACAAGTATCAAGGCTGATTTCTTCATAATACGAGAAATGCAGTTGAAATAAAAATTCCCTTAAAAAAATAGAACAATACTACATGAAAATTGTAACACAATATTTCATTCAAGATCTAAAATCAATAAAATTAAGGTAATTAATATGATAATTATCTAAAACATCCAATAAATTCTTCGAATATTCATAAAATTAACAAAATATGACCATATTCTTCTTGATAATCTAACACTTCAAGAAGATCCACAAAATCCTCTTTGCATTAAATAAATTTAAAAAGGTCCAAATCATGAATGCTCGAGAAATACACTACTAACAATTCTCGAATCACGGGAAAAAACTTATAAAACTTCCTCAATAACATTTCTTTGTTGAGTCTCCTTGGACTCCCATAGTGTTGTAAAAACAGAAGATTCTGGTTCCTTAATCCAACCCCAAAGTGCTCTAAACATGTTTATCAAATCAATTAATGTAAAAAATATTAAAAAAACAGTTAGAATTATACAAATAACAGCAAATAACAAGCCAAAAACTATGTCTATTTTATCAATTTTCCCCAAATGTCCTGATTTAAAATGTGAAAAAACACTAATCAAAAAAATAATTAATAAACCTGAAATTAATCCAGAAAGTAGAGTCAATATTGCTCTGCAAATGAACTTGAAGGCATAATGGCAAGGCTTGTTTTCTCTTTTTGAATTATTATTATTCTCCATCTTTATTTGTAACATTATTTGGAATTTTTTCTATGGTATTAGAAGAAGAAAAATAATATATTTGTACCAATTTATGTGATGTAATTTAACTTGACACGAATTTTAAGAAAAAAAAAGATTTTAGACATATTTTTAGAACTGACTAAAAAGGAAAATGAGTCAATAAATTGAATCGGAGGGAGTAAGAAGAAGCAAATTGAATTGGTAAATTATTGATAACATAACGGTGAAGCAATAATTTTAAGGGAAGTAATATGGATTATAAGGTAAGGTTATTAAGCTCTAAATAAAATATTTGATTGGGGATTTACTTACTTGAAATATTATAGTTTATTATGATTTGATTTCATTCACTTTATAATATTTTTTGAAATCTAAGATAAAATATTTTTAACTGTAAAGAATTAAGTCGTTTTGTTAATAATATTATAGGCTAGGATCATACCATGTTGTATTTAAAGAAATAAAAATGAAATCTAATTCCGCTAGAGAAAAATAAATATAAATTAAACTAAAGAGAAGTTATTTACTCAAAAATTAATAGCAGAAAAATAATGACTTACTACCACCAATTAAATTAAATATATCGATAATATAACAATTCTTTACCCTATCAAAATATATAACTTAAAGGGAAAATGGTACATAATCGCAAACATTTAAACGATATTAAATGTTATAGCTATTGTTTTAGAAAATTGTGATTCGCAGTCATAGTTTCCTTAAATCTTGCTATTTGTTTAATTTGAATAATTCGCTCAAATTTGTACCCTTTAAGAAAAGAAGATTAAGACATAAATTAGGCATAACTTTCCATTCTTACCGTTATTAATTATTGTCAAATTTATGATTAAAATAACTAAACATTAATTATACTCCCGCTGTCCAACAAGAGTTGTCCACTATTGACTTGGCACATCTCTTAAGAACAATAAATAATAGTGGTAATATTAAATTTAATACTTTGAGAAATGTGTTAGATGATAATTACTCCCCCTGTCCCTAATTACTTGTCCACTTTTCCTTTTTTAGTTGTCCCTAATTACTTGTCCATTTTGATAAATCAAGAAAGGACAAAAAAAAATTCCTATTATACCCTCAATTAATTATTTTGAAAAAAGGTAGAACTTCTTGAAAATCTTAAGTTTTGATTCATTCACTTCATAATTAATAGGGGTAAAATGGTAAATTCACTATGTTAATAATTGTTTTCTTAATAAGTGTGTCAATTCAAAAGTGGACAAATAATTAGGGACAGAGGGAGTAATATTTAATAACAAGGGTAAAATAGACACAAAAGATAAATTATCTCTTGATTTTTTAAAATTGGACTAGTATTGTTGGACATCTATTTTTAGTATAGTGGACAACTATTGTTGGACGGAGGGAGTAATAACTAATTCCAATACTAACTAATGAAGGGTAAAATTGAAAGAATATTCTAAAAGTAGTCTTGAAAATCGAACAATTAAGTTAATTTGAAAAATGAAAAATGAAAAATGTAAAAATGTCTCAACAATTCAATTAATTTGAAATGGAGGGAGTATAATTCACCTGATTGTATAAATCAGAATTTCGTACATTTCGGTTCCTGATTGTATAAATCCCTAATTTGTATATGCTTATCCTAGCTATTTGTATATGATTTATGAAAAAATTACAATAAATTACTCTGTTTGTATATTGACAAGCGAAATATAAAAAAAAAATTGAAAAATTCCTAAATTTATAAATACAGAATTTGTATATACTTACCCTAATTGTATTATCCCAAGCGAAATATACAAATGGAAAAGCGCCGTGCGAAATATACAAATGAGGGCCTTCGTAGCAAACAAAACTATAGCTATAGAGCGTAATTATCGAAACTATAACTATAGATCCTTATTATGTCTATTATATTTGCTATTTCTAAAATTTACTCTGACTTAAATTCTTTTAGCTTCACTTTTACACGACTCAATTAAATAAGAGGATGTTAACTATCTTACACATGTTTGTCCTATAGTACTCAATGATAAGAACTTGCTAGGAAATTTCCAAAAATATCATTTGTTATAATAAGTTGTAAGTAATTGAATAATGGAAGCTTTCCAATGCATGCACTTATTATAAATAGGCAACATCCTAGGCTAAGTTGATCATCCAAATTCCAAACACAAATTATTTTAAGTTATATAAAGTGAAAAAGGAGAAAAAGAAGAAGAAGATGAATATGGAGATTGAGGAGGTGATGAATTACCAAGCTTTGCCTCTACTTTCATTGAACCATGTTTCTTTGTTGGTGAAAGATGTGTGGAATTCTAAGAGGTTCTATGAAGATGTATTGGGATTTTGTCTTGTCAAACGCCCTTCTTCTTTCAATTTTCATGGAGCCTGGTTAGTATCGATTCAGAATTTAAAATCCATACATCTATTTTTTTTAAAGTCTTTATTACTGAACACATCGTATTTTTAAATTTATGCATGATTTATTCACAATATGGATGAACTACCTTTATTTACTATCTAGATACCCTATTGTTGAAAGTGGTAACCCTAGTCATTGTTTGTTTCCCACATGAAATTAATGCTAGCAACTTTTTTGTTTTCCTACACCATAATTATGTATTTATAGGTCACATACTAGGGCTTTAGAAGGAGCTAGGACTAACAAATTGGTATATGGTACTTAGTTATCACCCTTTATGGCCCAATAATATTTTTCAACATGTATATATATGTTTTATATTGAAAATACTGAATTCAGTTGAACTCACTAATTATATACTCCATCCTGCATATATATATATATATATATCACCAACAAATTATATTGGAGCATATTCATAAACTTTGAAATGTTTAAGAATTTGATAGAATTTTAACTTTGAAATTTTGAAGGCTTTACAATTATGGCATTGGGATTCACTTGCTTGAGAATAAAGCCATGGAGGACTTGGACATTAATGATGAAACACGCCCTATTAATCCCAAGGATAACCACATTTCCTTTCAGGTAAATTATTAGTTTTTCTTTCTTAAATATTCTATGTTCAGTCAAACACGATCAGATATAAACTGAAAGAAAGAAGGAGCATGCAATTTCTTTTTTATTATTTTATTTTCAATTATGATGATGCTCGTGCTAGCTTGTTAGAAAAAAACGAAGATAAAATTGAAGAAGAAAGACTTTAACGTGATATCAATGTCCTTAAAGAGATATCGTTGGTATATTATTAAAGGGGTCGCTACAAGTAATTTCATTAAGGTTCCAACAAAGCCTTATAGTATATACACATATTTTTCTTACAATAATTCAGAGTTCTTATATTTATATAACTTGAGAGATGACATTTCAAAATAGATATGTTCTTTCACAAACAGATATGTGTTTGTATTCAATTTAAGACCTCCAAGTATTACGAACTAATTCAACATGCACGTTCTTCAATTATTCCGCTAGCTAGTAATTTGTTACTTCCCACCAACATAAGTACTACGTACGTAACTCTTGCCCTTAGATAAATGGGAAGAAATCATCCACCGTAATGCTTTTTGTATCTGTTGGAATTTGAACCCTGATTTATTTCGCATGATTATTATCGTACTTCATAGACAACTAGACCACACGTCGATACACTTACTATGCCATTTTTATTTTTTGTTATTGATGATATGACATGTTTTGGCATCAAGCAGTGTACTGATGTTGATTTGGTGAAGAAGAGGTTAGATGAGATGGGAATGAGGTATGTGACTGCATTAGTAGAGGAAGAAGGGATCAAAGTGGATCAAGTATTTTTTCATGATCCAGATGGTTATATGATTGAAATGTGCAATTGTGATAACATTCCAATTGTGCCTATTTCTTCAAGTTGTCCCTTTATAAAGCCTAATAATTTTGGAACTTACAATAACAAGATGATGATGCCAATTGCTACTCCAAATTATAGTTGTGGTTTTATGGAAACTCTCATGATGGAGAAATTAAGCATGGACATGCTCAACTTTTCCTTCTAAAATGGTGTCTATGGGCTTGCGTTACGAGTAGTGACTATACCATTTATATATTGAACTGATCTTACTCTCAAGTCATTTCGATATGACCTATTTACAACTTTTATTGGGGTATCTTGAATCTCAATGTTAAGGCGATTTGCATAATTTTACGTGTAAAAAGATGTGTATTTGCATTTTCAAACTTTAAATAGTTTGGTTGTATGTGCAACTATTATTTAATGAATAAATAAAAGTATAAGAAAAATGCTTGTTATATTTTATGCTTTCTGAGTTTGAGATCATATTGTTAACTTGGTCCTTTGTGTTCCTTAAAATTTTTATTAGAAGCTTGATTCTTCTATTTAGAGTCGGATTCAGAATTTAAAGTTTTGGATTCGTAGAAATTTTAAAAAATGATTTATTTAATAGTGTTGATCAAGGGGAACTAAACGCTCATCGAGGAGGGCAACAAAACTTAAAGCTGATTTTAGTTTTGCCACAAAATCATCTTCTTCTTTTAGTAATGGGTTCCCAATAAGAAATATCGTATATATTTTAATGGATTCTCAATATATACACACATAATCTCAACAAAATTTATTGAATTTCGAGGAATTCATACTCGATACCCTAAATCCCCCCTACTCCTAGATAATTTGATAATCTTTATGAAATTTCCTAAGATAATGGGTAAAGCAGTAGCGGATCCAGGATTTCAATTAAGGAGATTCGAAAAACCTCTAATTTTATATTTAGGAGGTTCAAAATCAATATATAGACATAAAAATTCTTTAAAATACCTTAAATATACAACTTATTATTATTATACATATAAAAATAATAATATTTTAATGTTATTTTTTTTAAAAAAAAAAGTTGGAGAACTAATTATTAGACTACTATTTTTTTTTCACGTTTTATTGTTCTGTCATTTCCTTTTAACCTTTTCCACCAAATTTGTTGACTTTTGGTACTTTAGATTTACTACTTTTGAGATGTGGGTGGCCAATTAAAGGTGCACAAAAAGGAGAAAGAATGGACAAAAAAAAGCCTTTTTATGATCACAAAAAGGAGAAAACATGCACAAAAATAAAATTAATATATTTTTTAAATTATATCACTAGTCCATTAAGAAAATTGACTACTATAAAGATATAAGAAAAAAATATATATATATTAAATTTATTTTAAATTATTAAGATGATACTTATTTTAGGATAATTAATTTTTACTAAGTGACACTGATTTTGAAATGGATAAGAGTATAAACTTTTTGTTTTATTTTTTATGAGATTTTTTTTTTATAATTATACAAATATCATATCATATTTAAGATTATAAGTTTTAAAATTTTTAGCTCATTGACTGATTTTTTCAAAAAATAAGAATTTGCATATGAGTTTCACGTTTGAAAAAGTTTTTTGATGAGCTGTTTGAGTGAATTTATTTTTCTCTCTCAAAATTTTAAAATTTTCTTTATCCTAGTTAAATGCATGTCCAAAAAACACTCAATTTTCAAATATTTTTAAAAAAATATACTACTTTTTTTTTTTCAAGTATCACATATTTTATCTCCAAATGCCTATTTATAGTTACAAAAATATTTTAAACAATATTTAAGATTATAAGTATCAATATTCTTCTTCTTTTTTTTGTGAATTTCATATTCAATCAAATAATTTTATTTATTTATTTTCTATCTAAATGAGCGAAGTTGATTTAAATTGAAAGGGAAGCAATGCCAACAATGCCAAACTCTAATATGGTACTTCTTTCCTTCACTATACTAAAAATAAATGTCTATTTTTATTTGTCCAGATAATTTATTACTTTATAATTTCTAACTTATTCTTATTTTACCTATAGTCATTTCTCAAATATCTTATATTCAAAGAATTTAAATTATATTGGATAGATAAAAACAAACGAAGAAAATACTATAAAAGTTTTGACATAAAATTCTACACGAAATAGGAGAGAATACACATTACACTACTTTGTTGTAAAGTCTCCCTGGTAAAGGGTAGATACAAAGGACCACAAAACCCCAATAATTGTGTTGACATTATATTAATTATCTTATATCTTGGAGGTTAATGTGATGGGTACAAATATACATTGAATATCATTTTCACTTTTGCTTTTGGCGGGAGTTCGTTCAAATCAATCAAAATTCAAAAGGTCGGAGTCAAATGAATTATTTTTTTTAATAATTAAAATGCATAAAGAATTACTCTTTTTATTTAATTATTTGACAAATTTTTTTTGCTCAATAGTTGTTTAGCAAAGAGAGTTTTGTTGAGCGACATATTGAGCAAAAAATTCATAAGGTAAATGGTTGTTTGGCCTTCAGTTAAATTAAGGACAAGTTTCTCAGCTTTGAGCGATTTATCAATTTTAATTAAATAAAAAAAAGGTTATTTATGCATTTTAATTTTTAAAAATAGTCATTTTGACTCTAGACTCTGAAATTCAATCTTGGTATATGAATATTATATGTTTGGCGATTATAGGATCGTCATAATAAGATTAAGGATCATAAGTCAAACTTTAAAAATTACTTTAAATTTCAAATGTAAAAAAGGTAAAGAGACTAATAAAGAAATATGACATAAAATGAAACAAATAGAATAAAAAATATAGAGGTTGATTTCTTCATATTACGAAATGCAGTTGAAATAGAGATTTACTTAAAAAGAGAACAATACTACAAGAAAAATGTAATACAATATTTCATTCAAGATGTAAAATCAATTAAAGTAATTAAGAAAAATGTAATACCCTAAATCCCCCCTACTCCTAGCTAATTTGATAATCTTTATGAAATTTCCTAAGATAATGGGTAAACCAGTAGCAGATCCATGATTTCAATTAAAGGGGTTCGGAAAACCTCTAATTTTATATTTAGGAGGTTCAAAATCAGTATATAGACATAAAAATTCTTTAAAATACCTTAAGTATACAACGTAATCTTTTGCCGAGGGGGTTCGGATGAATCCCCTCGGTTACCTTTAGGTCCGCCCTTGGGGTGAAGCGTTAAAAGGTAAAAAAAAACATATTTAAACTAATATATTTTGTGAGTTTTATATACATTAATAATTCATCATTCTTTTTATCTTTTTAATTTTTTTTTCGAGGTTCATACCTCAATTATTACTCCTTATGTATTATAACACATCTCGATACTAAATTGACCTACAAATGATTATTTTGATCGACCATCTAAATATGTAACTTGCAATACTTTTTTATTCCGTAATATCGTAGAAGATACGACGTGTTAGGTGGAACAATGATACAATTTGACTTGTGATGTTTTAACAAACGACAAAAAGGATCATCAAATAATGAAATAATGATATAAGATTATTTTTTTAGGCATTTTGAATATGTGATATAAAATTGAAATTTTATTTGAATACATAATTTATATTTATTAAGTTATATTTTTTTTCCTTTCATAAAACCTAAAAACTTTACAAGTTGTGAAAACTATTAAATTTTTCTTAATTCTTAAATAATTTTCTCAGATGAACAAATCATAGTTCATAATAAAATATCAGAATATCCTAAGACTTTACATTGATAAATCGTATATCTTCATATTCCTTTCATAAATAAATATTTATGATTATAAACTTTTAAATACACATAAATTTTATAAAAATCCAATAATCAATAATAGTAATTACTAGTTATCCTTTCATGTAATATATGTTGGGTTCGAAAGTAATTATGGCGTCGTGCGGAAACTTACAATTGCAAATTATATGATTGATAAATTAAATGACAAAGAAAAACATACTAAAAATATATTGTTATTGTGATTTGGTCAAATGACCTACATATTAAAAACTAATATTGAAAAAACATAAATATATTGGGAGAAAATCTCCCCATAAACAAAAGTCTCTAAACCACTACATTGTGGATGCAATTGTGTTCTAGTTATGGGAAGAGGGTATTCAATTTATATGATTTCAGACTTTTCCTCTAAGGAAAGAATAAACCAAATATGGAAAGAAATATATTTTCCTTTCAGAAAAGTTCAAGTATTTATGGTAATACTTTGACTTTTCTTTAAAGAAAAAATAAACTTCAAATAAGGTAAGAAAATTAGGGCAAAACCCTAACAAATTTCCCCTTTTGGCTGAATTTTCTTGACAAAACTCGATCCGCCTTCTCGAGTGTATGATAATCTTTGTTCTTCATATTAAACATATAAATGATCTCTTCATATTAAACATACGTCTTTTTTTTTATATATAAAATTTAAAATAATTAGTCTTCTTTTTATAAAATACTAAACTTATAAGTAAGTTTTAAATTTAGAAAATATTAAAATTATAATTTAGAATCACAAATTATGTTATTCATGTTCAAATCCCATTTGAAATCATAATTTCATATTACATGCCTAAACACAAGTATTCGATATCTATATTCGAGTCAATTAATTTATGATTTAACTCGAGAAGTCCTACATGAAGTAAAAGGATCTCTAACAAAGGCAAATTTCATATTAGAAAGACTCGAAGCAAAAGATTCAAATTCAAAACTTTTGATTAAGAATGGAAGAGTAGTCAACTCCACTGCACAAGTTTCTGGTTTTATTTTGAGTTTTAGATATGAAAAAAAATCTTTTAAGCTTTTTTTGTTGAGCCCCAAAGGCCAAAGCGACAAAGTAGCAGAAGCAAAACGATGAAGCAAACAATCTTAGCTCTAATCTTTGCTTTCTTCTTCTCACACTTGCTAATAATCTCAAATGGAATCTCAACTTCTCAGCTTTTTCTTCAGCAAATCAATTCGCAAAACAAGTACTTAACCAATGAAGAACACTGGTTCAATCAGACTCTTGATCATTTTTCTCCTTACGTAAGTAATTACTCTCTTTTTTTGCTAATTTTTTTAATTAAAAAATTGGGGATAGGGTAGGGGAAGGGGAAGGGGAAGGGGAAGGGGAGGGGGAAATGGGGATGGAATTATAAAGTGGGGAATCGAGTCTACTCGAGGTGAATGTTCACGTAGCCAATCAATTGAGCTATTTAATTTCTTCTAGATCTATGTTTTTGTTTTGCAAAGGGGGAAAAACCCTTTTTTGTGAAATCTGTTTGTAGTTTTAGGGAAAGAGAGTTTGTTAAGTATGTATGATTTTAGCTTATATGCAATGTTTAAATTTGATTTATGGAAATTTTCTTGTGTTATATTGAATTTTGTGTCATGCATTTTGGGAAGGTTTTTTTTTTATGGGTTCGCCAATTTTTACACGTGATGCTGGTGGGAGGTCAGTGGAAGGTGATAGGTATCCCCCAAAATTAGTCAACCTGGTACCTATTGTTGATTTTTCTCCTTACGTAAGTAATTACTCTCTTTTTTTGCTAATTTTTTTAATTAAAAAATTGGGGATAGGGTAGGGGAAGGGGAAGGGGAAGGGGAAGGGGAGGGGGAAATGGGGATGGAATTATAAAGTGGGGAATCGAGTCTACTCGAGGTGAATGTTCACGTAGCCAATCAATTGAGCTATTTAATTTCTTCTAGATCTATGTTTTTGTTTTGCAAAGGGGGAAAAACCCTTTTTTGTGAAATCTGTTTGTAGTTTTAGGGAAAGAGAGTTTGTTAAGTATGTATGATTTTAGCTTATATGCAATGTTTAAATTTGATTTATGGAAATTTTCTTGTGTTATATTGAATTTTGTGTCATGCATTTTGGGAAGGTTTTTTTTTTATGGGTTCGCCAATTTTTACACGTGATGCTGGTGGGAGGTCAGTGGAAGGTGATAGGTATCCCCCAAAATTAGTCAACCTGGTACCTATTGTTGGTGGGAGGTGACACGTACCATGTAGAATTAGTCAACGTGGTAGCAGTTGCTGGTGGGAGGTGTTAGGTATCTCGTAAAATTAGTCGACCTGGTCCCTATTGCTGGTGGGAGGTGGCAAGTATCTCTTAAAATTAGTGACCTGGTACCTATTGCTGGTGGGACGTGACACGTATCCCGTAGAATTAGTCAACGTGGTACCTGTTACTAGTGAGAAGTGACAGGTATCTTGCAAAATTAGTCGACTTGGTCCCTGTTGTGGGTGGGAGTTGGAAGGTATCCCGTAGAATTAGTTGAGGTGCGCGCAAGCTTGAGTTCGATGTTTTTCTTAGAAAAACTCATGATATACCCTTGAAAGTGTAGTTTTTAGTAATAAAAATGTGTCCTTTAGACGAATTCTTGTTTTTTTTTGTGTATAGCTTTTGCAAAGGGGAAACCCATTTTGTAAAATCTCTTTGTATTTTTAGGAAAGAGAGTTTGTTAAGTAGTATGATTTTAGCTTATATACAATGTTTAAATTTGATTTATGGAAGTTTTCTTGTGTTAAATTGAATTTTGTGTCATGCATTTTTTGGGTTCGGCGTTTTTTCTTGGAAAAAGTCATGATGTACCCTTGAAATTGTAGTTTTTAGTGATAAAAATGTTTGCTTCAGACGAATTCTTGTTTTTGTTGTTATAAGAAGTTATTATTTTGTACTGATTGAGAGACAAATAAAGAATAAGAGAGAGAGGAGCCTGGGGGAGGGGCTTTTTTTTGTTTGGGGTTGGGGGATGATGGTCCAAGAGGCAACAAGGTAGAAAGTTATTTCTTCTGTTATCTTGGAAAGAATATTTTGTCATAAAGGCAAATAATGTTTTTACATTCCAGCATGTAGAAAAATGGTTTTATGGATAGCCTATGAGTATTACTGGATAATTGAACCTGAAAAAGCATTAAATCACGTCCCTGCATGCCTGTATTAGCATGAATTTTGTAATGCAGTGACCAGTGAGACAACTATATCCACGTGTGAATGAAAGGAATCCACCTAATGCAATTGAATGTTAATTAATGGATCAAAGGGGAGTTTTATGTAAGAACCTGCATCTAAATTGGGGTAATGGATGCTATAGAAAGAGAAGGTGTTTTTTTGTCGGTATTTACCAGAAAAGTCCAAGATAAAAAGATCATCATCAAGTTGCTTTTGCTACAAGCAGATTGGCCCATTGTATAGCTTTAACTCGGTGCTGCAATTTGTAGGATCATCGTACATTCAGACAGAGGTACTATGAGTTTCTTGACCATTTCCGAATTCCTGATGGACCGATATTTTTGAAAATTTGTGGCGAATCTGCATGCAGCGGGATACCGAACGATTACCTCAGTGTAAGTTGATTGCCCTTATTTCTGATACTAGTCGTAGTGAATGCATTCTTAAAATTCTTGCTTCATCCTTTGATTTTGTTTATCAGGAAAGTCGGTCTTTGTCATTGTCCCTTCCGGCTTCCCCCTTCCTTTTTTTCTCCACTCCCCTACTCACTTTTTATCTCCCCTTTTTGCCATGGGCGGGGTTACAAGGTGGTATGGGTTGGAAAAGGAACTGGAAAAGAAAGTGTTCTTCCATTTCATGTCACCTAAAGTTATTTAGGAAACATTTGAAAAAATGGTTGATCTATATGAATTTTATATCTAGTTCCACATTTACTGCAATATTGGTTTTATACTTGAGGACACTTTAGCACTACTAAAGTTGGTCAAAATGTTTTTCGTGTGGGTGTTAACTCAACTATCTCAGTCGATATCTATTTGAATCCGATGTAATGCTTTTTTGAGTTGAAGAAATAAGTGCCTCTCGCCTCAACATTTTCATATTATGTCCTCTTTGTGGAGACTTATATGTTTGACAAGGCAGTGAGCCACAAAAATTCCTTTATCAATGTCTTTGATGCTGAAAAAGCATTGAAACAACAATATACCTAGGTAGAGTGTACGTAGACCCTGTACCTTACGGAGATAGAGAGACTATTCCTTATGTATTTTCTTGTGGTAAGTAAGTAAAAGATCTTGTCCCTAAAGCATTTGTGTATAATCTAGGCAAACAATATGGGGATGGGGAATGGGGTAGGGGTGGGTTGTGTTGGAGGGTATGGAGGAGACAATCAATGTGGAAATTCCACTTATGGAACTTGTGTTTCCTACTTCCGCCAGGAAAGTCTTTTTTTTTTTTTTTTAGGAACTTATTTTCCTAGAGAAAATGTTTTCCGAAAATTTTGATCATCCAAACATGGAAAATTGAAAAATAGAAAATACTTTCCTCCATACCAAACACACCCTAATACTCTGGATATAATTTTTTTTGTATGGTATAACTAGAGAACTAGAATTTTTGACGCCTGCTAGCAAAAAGAGAAAAGGCCCTGACATATGTACATCATTACTGAAAATTATGAGCTTTACTTGTTTCATCTTTTAACCTATCAAACCAAAGGTTCTATTTGTGTAAATCTGTCAGGGGAGAAAGATTAGTTTCCAGTTGGCCTTCATAATCCTAAATAAGCTGATATAAGTGCTTATTTGATTCATAGGAGACCTAAATCAAAATTACAAATGGACATTCGCTGAGAATGCCTTTCTCTTTTTCCAGGAGGCGTTTACTAGTAACTATTACCATACATCTTTTGTGCATTTTGCAGTTTTTGTCTTATTTGCAAAAAAAATTAGAGTAAAGAGAGATTAGTCTCCAGTAATACCATTTAGCCTATATAAATGTTCAAAAAAATAAATAAATACCATTTAGCCTATATATCACTTCTTTGTCATTTTAAAGTACTATGGTCAGATAAAAATCTTACTAGATGATGGATGTAACAGTAACCTTCTTCACACTTTTTTCTTTTTGTCAAATGAAACTTTTAATAAGGTTTTGAAGATTGACCCTTTCTGAAATCACCACAAAACAAGCTTGTAAGGTGTTGTTTGGTGATCAAAGTTTTAATGAAAATGGTCCAGTTTATGAAATACTACTAAAATAAAATCTGTGACACCAAAGTCAAGAAGTGGCATTGTGCAAGTTCTAACTTACCGTTTAAATTCAAAATTGTTAGGAATTTTTACTATCTAATAGAGTCGTGTTTTCAGTTTTTAAAATCAAGGTGTAAGGATATGGTTATCATTTCAGATGCTAGTATCTTTATTGCTAATGCAAAGTACTCGTATTCCACGTCATATCTGGTGTAATATAATAGAGGATTTCCCACATAAGTTATGTGGAACGTGATTTTATTTATATGAGAAACAAAAATGGTAACAACTCCATGTAATAATGTGGATTTTATACCGAGGTTTTTTTGATCCAAACAACCTTTGCATTGAGTTCCATCTTGTAGTATTCTGGTTAGCTGACTCAAAACAAGCACGTAGCACTGTGACAATGACTTGTCTTCTAGAGTCATGGAAGGCTAAAACCATAAGCTAACTTACTTTTACTTTGTTTGGTTTGAGGACTTGTTGGGAATATGTACTCAGCCTGAAGAATACTTCTGAACCTTTCATGTCTAACAGGTTTTAGCGAAGAAGTTTGGAGCTGCTATCATTACCCTTGAGCAACGGTATTATGGGAAGAGTTCACCCTTCAAGTCCTTAACAACTGGGAATCTGAAATATTTGTCATCAAAACAGGCACTTTTTGACTTAGCAGCTTTCAGGAATTTCTATCAGGTTGGCATCTTAATCCTATTTCCTTTATCTATGTTAACTTCTTATCAATTCGAAGCATGTCACTTCTTTTACAATCTAGCTCGATAGCTCTTGGGGTTTCCTAACTGCTATCTCTAAGCCGGTAGCATTACAATAGTGGGATAAGCCAACCTCCAAATTTTGTGGCACAATAGGTAACATGCCTTGGTATCATAGCACTTGGCCTAGAACTAACTTAAAACATGAAGAGCATCTTGTTAATGAAATGCATGTTAAGTAAGTTCGAATTGACAATGAAATAATTAACTTTAGGCAAACATGAATTGATTAGCCTTTTTTTTGTTGGCACCTTAAAGCTAACCACATCGTATTCAGGTATGTATATATAAGCCGTATGATGTTACATCACTGATTTAGTTTTCCACTTCCCAACTCTGCTTCTTACCCCTTTGCATGTGAGTTTTCAGTGGATAATATTTCTGATATGTTGCAGGAGTCCTTGAACGTGAAGCTCAACAGATCCAATATTGAAAATCCATGGTTTGTCTTCGGTGTTTCTTACTCAGGAGCCCTTAGTGCATGGTTTCGCCTGAAGTTTCCTCACTTAACTTGTGGAAGCCTTGCAAGCTCTGCAGTAGTTCAAGCAGTTTACAGCTTCTCAGAGTTTGACAAGCAGGTAAAATTGTGCTACTTTGATTGTTAAGATTTATGCAGCTTTCTTCTTATCAGGAATAGATGCTTATACAGAGGAAGCTCTTTTGGATGTTCTTCATTGTATTTCTATCTTTCTTAGGTGGTTTTTTGGATTGTAAAACAGTTGTTCTGGATTATTTTGTTTTTGGATGGGGGATGTGGTCTCCTTATATGATCTTGGGCAATACTCACCTCATGATCTAGCTTTTGGGGTTGAGTTAGGTTCAAGGTCCATTTGCTTACATGGTATTAGAGCCAAGCCCATCCCAATTCTTGGTTACCCGAGCCCATATTATGTTATCTACACTCCTGTTGGCAGGTTTGGGTGTTCAAGGGTGTGTCAAAATTCCCACATTGGTTCTGGATGGGTGATTTGGTCGCTTTGTATGGTATTGGGAATCCTCATCTCGTGAGCTTGCTTTTGGGGTTGAGTTAGGCCAAAGATCCATTTTGTAAACAACAACATACCCATTACAGTCCCACAAGTTGGGTCTGGGGAGGGTGGGGGTGTACGCAGACCTTATCCCTACCTTTGTGGGGTAGAGAGGCTGCGTAAGATTAATTGTCCTTATAATTAGCCTTTTGGTTATGCTTTGTTTTCCTGAAAACAATACTTTCGTTTGTAACAGTTGTTTCGTTTTCCAGAGCAAACAAGCTTACTAGAATATTCTTTCAAAAATTAATGGTACTAATAAAAGGAAGAGAAATAAAAACAGGGAAAAATAAAAAACACAAGCTGTCCTCAATCACTAAAGGAGGAAGAAGATCAATTGAGAATAAAGCCCTCTAACTCTCTACACAAGTCTGAAAGTGAAGCTATATAATAAGCTTATGTACTTTATAACACGTAAACTCAACCACTCTCCCCATGCATAATTAGAAGATATTCTGCACTGGAAAATGCTTATGTTGCAGTCAAGCCACACAACACTAAACAATGTGACTTAGATCATCTCCAACCCTTCTCTATTTTACTCTCTACTCTCTATATTTGGAGAGTAAAATAGAGAATTGGGTCTCCAACCACACTCTAAAAAGCCCTCTATTCTTTATTTATTTATAGAGAGGTGAATAGTAGTTCTCCAAATTTGGAGAACTACTATTCATCCTCTCTATTTCACTTTTTGATTATTTTAATATTATTCTATTATTTTGTAATTAGCATATTATTTTTCATATAAGGCTATTAATTAAATCTCTAATATTCGTAATTCTTTTTAAATGTAATAAAACATTTTAAAAAATATATTATTTAATATATATTACTTTTATCCCGAATTAATAATATTTTAAATATTTTTTTTAATTTTCGTCACTTAAAGTGATATAATTTGATATTATTATTAATTTTCACTATGAAGAATTAACAAAATTTAAACGATTAGATGAAAATTTTAATTTAAAAATACAATACATAACATAATAATTTAAATATAAGATAACGATACAATACATAACATAATAATTTTAAAAATCACAATAATAATTTAGTAACCCGGTAGGTCGTTTCGAGATTTAACAATATTCGAAAAAATGAGCTTATGAATTCAGAGAATTGTTGTGGTTGTGATTGCGGTTGTGATTGTTGATTTCTTTTTTCAATTATTCATAGTTGTTCTTTTAGAAATTTCGAATAAAATACAATTTTATATTAAATAAAGAATTGGAAAAAATAATATTTTATATTACATGAAAATTATATAGGTGATTATTTGGAAAAAAAAGAGAAAGGATTTATATTATGGAATAAGAAAATAAAAATGAAATAGAAATAATAATATAATATTGATGAGAGAGAAGAAGATTCTTTTTTAGAGAGTAAAATAGAGAATTGGGTTGGAGTTGGCTGTCTGGAAAAATAGAGAACTCTATATTTGGAGTAAAATAGAGTGTAGGGTTGGAGATGCCCTTAGGTGACCTAAAGGCGCTTTCCTGCTTCTGTTATCTAAACACACACACACAATGGCCTGCCAGTTTCCTCTGCTTCTGTTACAACCACAATGTCTAATAAGGAATAACTGATAAAATGTATACACTGAAACTCTATATTCCTCTACAATACCAAAATATTTTCAATAATTGCTTATTCCTAAAGAGCACTTTAGCTATTGTCAGTCTGAAAATTACCTTAATCATTCAAAGCGTTCAAGTTTCAGCAGAAGTTTAATGCTCTAAATTGGAGTAGCCAAATGAAAAATGCCTAAACATTAGGTTGGGTAAGCTAGAAGAGGAAAGACTTTCAAGAAAGTAAATCCCAAAAGGAAGCTTACAAGAGAATAGACCTGAACACCCTGAAATTGAGACACTGATGAGAATGTTTGCTGTTTGTGGCTTTGTTTTGGATTTTTCAGACAATTTCTTTAGGTTCAGTGAATTTGACTCTTGATTGTCCTTCTACAGGTTGGTGAATCTGCTGGTCCAGAATGTAAAGCAACATTGCAAGAAATTACCCAACTAGTAGAAGCAAGACTTGCATCAAATCCCAAGGACGTTAAAGCATTGTTTGGTGCTGATGAGGTATGAAACTTCTAACTTTTTTTTGTTTTTTATGTCAATTGTGGTTGTTTCTGTGATTTCTTTACTTTCTTCTTGAAGAGTTTTCTGATATTGTCCTCTCAATCACCTAAAGCAGCATATAGGTGAAGATATCCATGTTAACTCTGGAAGTTAATTATCACACTGCATTGCTCTTTTCATTTTTTTCCTAGAAGAGTTCTGTGAAACCCTTACACCTGTGGCGACATATCAGTGACGATATATGCAGTTATTTGGGCTGCTGAAGACTGTCAGAATAATGCATTAGCAGATTATTGTCAATAACCTGCAGAAAAACTACACCATATTCTTGATATGGAACCTATCACTTATTTCAAGGGTTTTACATCATGTTCTCAACTAAGGAGAGGACACACAATTATTTTTGCTCTCTTGTATTAGTCTAACAGACAAACTTTTGTTTTCTTGCAGCTGAGAAATGATGGTGACTTCCTGTACTTTGTGGCAGATGCTGCAGTCACAGCAGTATGTATGAGACACTCATATGATATCCTCTATTGGATGTTTGTAATTTTCCTAATTGAAAGTTTTTGATGTTTTAGTTTCAATATGGAAGTCCAGACAAACTATGCATCCCACTACTTGAAGCAAAGAAGTCCGGGGAAGATTTAGTGGTATGGTTTTGTTTGTTGCATTACCCTACCCCCTCCCCTTTCCCTACGATTATTTGTCTTGTTTACCAAAAGCCAGCTTGACCATTATTTGAAGTGAAAACAGGACTGATTAATCCATTTTTTGAAAATGAAACGTAGATGTTTACGAAGTAGTGAAAGCATTCCAAGGTTGAGTATAGAAATTGTTAGTTAATGGTAAAAATTGTTAAATTTGACTTGTCTAAAGTGAAACATGGCATTCATTTTGGTAGAAAGGAGAACCTTTGTTCATAGTTTACACAAGCATGATCTTGTATGCAATGCAAAGACAAAAGTAGAACTTGCACTAGGCACTGGCATTGCAACTCAGCTTTTGGAGATGCTGACTTGAACAAACAATAAACATCAGACAAATTTCTTTCGGAAAACTGTCAAAAATATTCATGAAGTGAATTCTTCTGTACAAGGAACAGAAGTTTTGTTAGAGTGGATACCCATATTTATACAGTTATGCCTTTGTATTTTCGTAGAATCGGTAAGTAGTTAAACAAAACACTTACATAAGTTATTGAAAAACAATTTTCCTCCTGCGCTTGGATTAGGTCCTGACAGTGTATATTTCGATATTGGGAAACAACACAAGTAGATATTCACGTGGATTTTTATGTTCAATAGGTAGTTCCAAAATATCTAAAGTTATTTCTGTCAAAATTTTCCTTGTTGATATCCTGTTATATGCTAGTTTTCCCAGAAGTTTTCCTTTTGGGTTTGTTTGTGTTCTGCAGTTTAAAAAAAAGGACTTCAGTTTATTTAAAACTCCATAATCTGTGATCAGAACATCATGTTAAAAGATCCAATCACCCAAATAGAAAGAACATAATACATTTTGCGCAAGACGTCGCCAATTCTCTGTTTCTTTAATCGTTTATCACTTTATTCTATTTCTTATCTGCAGAATGCATATGCCACCTTTGTAAAGGAGTATTACGTTAAGACTTTTGGGGTCAGCGTCAAAACCTACGATCAAGAAAATCTGAAGAACACTGCTGTAAATGATGATACTTCTAACCGCTTGTGGTGGTTCCAGGTTTGCACAGAAGTTGCATATTTTCAGGTTGCACCCTTGAATGATAGTATTCGCTCTTCTAAAGTTGATACCAGGCACGTGTCTTACTCTTGGAAGTATTTAAGCAACATTTCTTTGCTTTGTTTAACTGCTCTATTTCCACTTGTTTAGTTCAGTGCGACTCTGGTGACTGACTTCATAATTCAATAAATTCATCGTGCAGATACCATTTGGACCTGTGCAGGAATGTCTTTGGAGCCGGTATCTATCCTGATGTCGATGCAACCAACTTGTACTATGGAGGCACCAAGATTGCTGGTAATTATTCGAAAGTTATTTCTAGCAGTCTAATTACTGCTCCCCCCCCCCCTCCGACTTGGTATATTTGTTAATAGGATATGCTTGAGTTATTTGAAAGGAAAAATAGAAGAAGGATAGATCTGCTGTCCACTCGTTTGCACTTAATAAGAGAATATTCATTACCCATGCTGTTTTATTTGATTCAGTTGGTTGACCTTTTCTAATTTTGCTTTGCTATAAACATTATATAGCTAAATCAAATTGTCTGGAATTACTTTATATAGTCCCAACATTCATGGCACTTCCTGATCATTTTACAAAATGATGACATCATTGTTGGCTTAAATTTATTACTTGTCTTAATGGTTAAAGTTAAGAAAATAATAACCTCAACCAACTGAAAGGAAGGGGGGGGGGCATCTTTTTAATGGAAGGTGTATGTTTTATCATTGAATTTTTTAAAACCTTGTCTTTTGGTGGTTGATGACTCTCTGATTGGACTCAATATCTGATTAAACGTAATGTCTGGCAGTTGGAATTTGACCTTGTATGATATTATCACCTAGTTCTTGGGGTCCTTAGTTACTGCTTTAACCTCTCATTCTGTCATATGTTGTGTATGTCCTCTAGGCTCTTGCCTTGATCTGCATGTGATGGTGGGGTTTCATTCCTGTTTCAATCAAAGAATAGAACATTTCTTTGACTTATCTTAGTTTTCATAGATATTCTGTCACGCCATTTTCCCTTTGGCTTACATTTTTCATCCCTCAAAAATGTTGGGAGAGGGTGTGAGCTCTAGTTGGATGAATAGTACATCTGTTTTTTCACTTAATCCTGCTCCAAATGCAGAACAACTATGGAATTACATATTTCACTATGTTAAAATTTTGTTTTGGCAGGGTCAAAGATTGTCTTCACCAATGGATCACAGGATCCCTGGCGACATGCGTCCAAACAAACTTCTTCCCCAGAGTGTAAGTTTTAGGCTGCTCTAATAGTGAAATTTCATTCCTGTCCATTGTAAAATTAGACTGGTCGAGTGTTGTACTCCAGTCTCCAAGACAGATGCATGATCTTTATTAATGCTTTGTTTTAGATCTGTTGAAGTAAAATGGACCATGCTACCTTTCAATAAATATGCAAAGAGTAAAATGGACCATTCTTCATCCACAAGAAATCTAGTTATCATAAATTAAATTTTTATAAATTCAGGTTGGAAGGTGTGGTCTTTATTGAACATTCATCTGCTATCGTACCTTCTTATATTTTCCTATATACTTGTCTGCAACAATTGATAATTGGTTTATCTGCTTCTTTGATCTTAGTATCAACATGGTTGGGTTATGTACAATGACTTTTTATCATATGATTCCCTCGGAGAAATGTGTGCTTGAATTCACAGTGACGGATCACAAACAGAATGATCTTATGCTAAAAGTACTTCTGAAAGTGACAATTTTGTTGAAGCTAGAATACTCACTTTAAATTGTTGTACTTCACGTATTTTTCTTGTTTCTGAGATCTCTTTTCAACTTTCAGTGCCTTCTTACATAATCTCTTGCCATAACTGTGGCCATGGAACTGACATGCGGGGCTGCCCTCAGTCTCCTTTAGTACCTGAAGGTATGCATATATCAGATCTCAATGTTAACTGTGATGATTTCACTGGTTTGGCATATCCACTAGTATGCTGGACATGAATATTCTGTACTTCAACCCCCATCTTTCCTTTTTTTTGTTTGCAGTTCTTTTATTTTGCTCTTAATTTGGTCTCTTTGGTCACTGCTACAATTATTATTCTTATTTTCTTTTACCTCTCTAATTACGTTCTCAACTATGACTCTGAACTGCTGCATACATTGATAGCACTTGCAATACAGTGTGAAGTTAATTGTGAATGTCAATGGTAGAAACTGTAAGATCCAATCACCTAAGATTATCCTAAGGGCTAAGGGGGTGAACAAGATGGCTTGTGGAAGGCAATAAGGATAACCAAGGTGTCAAAGAAAGTTGCCTTTTTTCACTGATTTGCAAGTGAAATGCAATCTTAGAAGGAGCAAATAGATTTTGAGCCTGTTTGGATTGGCTTATTTTAAGTGCCTTAAAGCCAAAATAGCGTTTAAGCACTTTTGTAGTGTTTGGGTAAGACCAAAAAAGTGCTTTTAAGCCAAAATGACAAGTATTAGCCATTCCTAACTTATGGGCCCATCCAAACAAGCTCTTTGTATAACGAGCGTGAAGAAGATGCAAGCCGTGTTTAAGTGCAATCGCGAATATCTTCACAGCTTTGACCTTGTCTTTTTGTTATTTGACATAAAGTTGGGTGTTATTAGAGATTGTGGCAGAGTAGTTGCGATGTTGAGGCTAAAGAGATTTGTAAAGGTGTAGAAAAGCAGAGTCGAAAATAACTTCGTTGTCTTGTCTTTTTGGGCAATTTGGGATAGAGGAATAGGAATTCGAACGTTTAAGGCATTGAGAGGGATTTGAGGAGCATAAAAAGCTTGCTCTTACTTCATTCTACCATACTAAGAAGATATCTTTCGGTATAAATAATTGGTAGAGGTTTGCTAGTAGAATGTGATTGGTCCAGATACACTAATTGTAAACTTTGACCCGTATCTGTTGATTAATAAAGCATTTTGACTTGTTAAAAAAACTCAATGACCTAAGTTCCAGTTTATATGTTTTTCTTTCTTTAGTTTGTAATTTGTTTAATCCTATCAGTACTTCACAAGTAGAGTTTTTACTGATCCGGAAGGTATAATTTCTCCAACTTTTTTATACTTAGTGATGGCAGGAGCATCCACATTTTTGTTCTTACAATTGTACATGAACAATCTCACAACAATAGTTGGACACCGTAAGTTCGCTCACCAAATAAAATTGGTCGAAGTTAGCATCAAATTGGACAATCGTCTGAATATAGCTTCCGGTCTCCACATATGATAAGAACAACAGCCCGATTAAGTGTAGTGCATTCCAATTCTAGAAGCTTCTTTGCACATCATGTCACAAAATTTACCAGCATGGTTGTGTATTGATCGTCAACTTGTCTTAGAAATGATACTTTGTGAAGTTCCTTCTTTTGAATCAATGAACCATGATGCATTTCATGATAATTCTTTCATATCACAGGTGACGCTAAAAACTGCAGTTCCCCTGATGCAGTTCGTAAAGTAAGGGAAAAGATTGTTGAACATATAGATTTGTGGCTGTCCCAGTGCCAGGTTTCAGGTAGGAGTTCAATGTGAAAACATCATCTCAGAGCTATACAAACTGACGTATACTTTATGTCCACTAGCTAACCACTAAATAATGTACCTTGTCATGGACAGATGTATAGTTGCTCATCCATGAACCATGTCATCTGTATGAGTTGATCTCCTGTACTGTTACTTGCTAATAATATGAAAAATTCTTCTTCTTGAGCTTACTTTCTTAAAGCTCTGGCATTATGTAATGTTCCGTTAGCAGAGCTATGGCTCACAGTTTGACCATGATTGTAGTTGACGTCGCATCATAATGGCCGTTCTTGTAAAAAAAAAATCCTCGCTTTTTAAACATATATAAGCAGGATTTATGTGTTAAATGACATGTATATAAGTTTACTGGACAATTTCTGTGAAATGACTGGTATTTGAAATGGACTTCACTTTCACAAAAGTCTGCAACTCACAAATAATTCTTTCGTTTTGCATCTTATTCTATGAAAGAACTGTGATTTAGAATATCCAACTTCACCTGTTGGCTATTGGAAAAATGTCACGGGGTACCCTATTTGGACATCGTTATTTTACACGTTTCCATTTCTAAATTTTGTTTGCACATTTGCCTACTTTGGATCAACTTCAGATATGTGGTGTCTGAAGTTACATATGGATGAAGTTCAAGCATTTCTTCCCTGAAGATTCGGCAAAAATGGTTGAACTTCAGTCAGCATGAACTTCAGCCATATGAGCGCGAGTGTATTGTAGAACAAAGATTATGGTATCATTTTTTTGTTGAATTGATTAACATCTTTGTATCTTTGGAATGGCAGTACTCAGTCTAGTTCTTATTTCAAATTGTGAAAATGATCATCTTGCTATGTGTATATGTTGGAAGTCAAAAAAAAGTTAAACAAACTTTGGTGGCATTTGGGCATGATTGCATCTACATCTGGGGAAGAATTTGGTTAGATGACAGGTGCAAGGGCTTTGGTCAGTGGGTAAGAATGTAGCGCGTGATTTGTACATTAGGTGCTTGTTACGAGCTTGATCATCTGTGGTAAGAATGCAACGCGTGATTTGTAGGTTAAGGTGCCCATCACGAGTTTGAACATCCCCAAGTGTGGTTTTTAAACGAAGGGCGGGAGGGCATATTCATTATCTATTGAATTTCAAACTGTGTCTAACATTAAATTGTTGGATAGTTGAGATAAAACTGATCTAGTGACGTGAATGTTATAAGTTGCCTAGTATTGCATGTTGTATGAACAAAATTGAGGAGCTATAAGTTTTTATTGATATTCGATGCTCTTAGATCTCTCGATGATTTCTATTTTAGACATCAAAGATGGACAATAACTCCCTCCAAAACACACAATGCAACTCTCATTGTATTATGCTCTCGAAAGAGTAACTCTTCTCAAAATCTCACTCAAAAGATGTTAAGTTGGAATCTCATTCTACTTAAAGGATTCTTGTGGTTCTAGAGGACCTAACTACAAGAGAACCAAGAACTGAGGTCTTTTCCACGTTCCGCCTGACTCTGTGATCTCAAGAATATTGGTTTTAGAAACGAATCATTGCGCTTTTCCAACTTTGACTGTCAAATACTTGAGAGAGGACAACTAAGAGGGTATTCAGATTGACTTATTTAAAGTGCTTTTAATTTTGAAACTCTTTCTCTATTTTTTGATGTGTTTGAGAAAGATAAAAAATCCTTTAAAACACTTACTTTTATTTCAAAAAAGTACAAAAATAATCTAAAAGTTAAAAATGGGATGTAACCAACTTATGATTTTTCACTTTTCACATATAAGTTACTTTTGAAAAGTCAATCCAAAGGCTCTTTATACATTTCTCCACATAGATCTTCCACTTTATTAAGATCGACAAAAAAAAAACTACTCCCACGAAAACCTTAACTAGTTACTAAAAGATTTGAAGAAAAGATGAAACAAAAAACACAAATTGCAAGTTCATATGTAGGAGTTATGCATAATATACAAATTCATAATACATTATCTTTTGAACTATTTGAAATTAAATAACTTTGTCTACATTTCATTTTTGGAATGAAAATGTCATTGTCATTAATATGTACATATGGGAACATGAAAAAAAATAATCACGAGTTAGTCGTGAGTCGCAACAACTTACACATATGAAGTACTTGCAATTTATGTTTATTGTCTCATCCTCTCTTTTCATTTTATCTTACACCTTGTTTGGACGGTTGTTATCCATTGTATTGTATTGATTGTTACTTAAATTTCATTGTAGCGTGTCGTTTAAATCCATTGTTAGGTAACGACAAAAAGATCCATTTTATGTAACAACTGATTTGGTGCGATCGTCGTTACCTTAATATTTTCTTCTAATTTATTCTTTACTTATTATTTAATAATTTTAATTTATCCTTTACCCTATCTTTTCATGCTAATTCTACCTCGTACCCTATTTTTGTAGTAGGTTTATCATTCAAATTATGGATATATGACATTATGTAACGACGGAGAACGATACAATCTATCCAAACACTATATTCATTAAAACAATATAGTATGATATAATACGATACATTATGAAACAATACGTAACAACCATCCAAACAAAGTGTTAAACTCGGTTAAAAAATTTCTATTGTGCTTATCGTATACCAAAGGTTCTAATACATTTTAATTACTTACATAATAATAATAATATATATTGGCGACGCCCGTTATGGGCTCGTTCGCAACCATGGCTAAAGGCCCGTGGGCCTGTGGCCATTCGGCGAAGTAGTGTTAGCGACACGGTTGGTGTACCATTTAGCCATAGTTTCTCGTATGATTAAAATACGTATTAAAACTTACTTTCAAAATTTATGATCTAACGCTAGCTAAATACTAATAGCAACATAGACGCATTTGTTTCTTGTTCTTTCTTCAACAAAAGGATCTGCAAAGAGATTTTAAAATAGCAGACGACCTAAATACTCCGAGCAAGTCTTCTAGAGAGCATATTCTTCTTTCACTTTTAAAACAAAAACTTAAAAATAAATTTTTAAAAAACCATTTTTTTTCCCTATAGACTCCTTCCACCAATGTATACATTACAAATAAATGAAGCTGAGTTTCTTTAATATGACAAAAAGGAAACTTCATAAAAAGATGAATAATTGAAATTTCATTAGTCTTGTCAGAAGATATTTGAGGTACGTACAATCAAGATCATGGCAATAGCCTATTCTACAGAATAATACTAGCTAGGATTATGATAATATTTCCATACAAAAGGAGTCAAAATTAACCAAGAATTAGGTTCATAAGGGGATTTTAAAAAATCTTATTTGATATTTATGTCAAATCTATATATAAATAACATATATTTTTGTATATGCTTTGGGGTTTATGCAATCCACATGGCAAAGTATATGCTTTTTATTTTTTTCACTCTCTATATATATATTGTGTACTTGCAACTCATAAATAATAGTAAGGTCATATCGAGTAGGTTGAGTTGAAGCAATGCATTCCCGCAATTTAGGTGAAGAATGAATGTAATGATGAAATCATTCGACATCAGGAACAGTACTGAGAGATTTTTTGTTTTGCATCTTATTCTTTGAAAGAATTGTGATTTAGAATAGGAAAAATTGTGCATTATAACAAACTATTAATTCAAAATAAATGTTATAGCTACAGTTTCATTGAATTCTAATTCGTAGCAAACACTCTGACATTCGCCTCTCTCTCCAGAATCTCGCTCGTCACTCTCTTGCTCGCCTCTCTCACTTTATACAAATACAAATGTATAAATTGTGTTTTTGTTTGTATAAAGTTAGAGAGAACTGTATATACAAATACAAATACATATCTCTTCGTCCTATACACTTATAATTATACAAATACAAATCTTCCCCTGCCAGTTCTTTTTTGCCTTTCTCTCTTTTTCACTTTATATAAACACAAATTATACAAAATACAATATATAATTTGTGTTTGTATAACTCGATTCAATTGTATACGAATTCAAATTTTATGCAGATATACAATCACAAAGAACATATACATATATAAACAAAATTTTCATAGACACAGAAGCCCGATTTATACAAATCGCCGCGATTTATACAAATCACTGCGATTTTATACAAATCAGATGTTGTCGCCTGTGATTTTATACAAATCTGATGCTCCATAGCAAACATAGTTTGCTATAGAGCGCAAATAGCAAAACTATAGCTATAGAGCGCTAATATGATTTATATGCTTGCTATTCCTAAAATTTACTCGAATAGAATATCCAACTTCACCTATTGGCTATGGTAATAATTTCAAGGGGTATCCTATTTCAACATCGTTGTTTAATCTGTATCCACTTTTTATATTTTTGAACATTTTTCTACTTCGGAATAGTTTCATATGGATGAAGTTAAAGTATTTTTTTCCTAAAGTTCACACAGAAATAGTTGAACTTCAGTCATACATGCATAAACTTTAGAAAAATAATAATTGAACTTCAGTTATTTTAGATATTCCCAAGTGGATAGACTTGCAAATTTTTGCGCACTGCTGGTGGTTTATAAGGTAGTCTATCAAAAACAGCTTCTTTATCTTACAAGATAGGGATAAGGTCGGTGCATATTCTATCCTCCCTAGGTCCTATTTGTGAGATCACACGAATATATTATTATTGCTATTGCGATGGCTTAAAAGGTGATATCAAAATCAGATATATGTGCACTTCGGCCTTGGCTATCTATTGAGTTTCAAATTGTGCACCTAACATTAAATCGTTGGATAGATGACATAAAACTGACCTAGTGACGTGAATGTTATAAGTTGCTTAGTATTGCATGTTATATGAACAAATTGAGGAGCTATAAGTTTTTACTACCGCCTTTTAGGTCTCTCGACGGATTCTTCCACAAAAGTTAAAGATAAGCAATATTAACTGCCTCCAAAATACACCATACAACCTTTCATCATTATTATGCTCTCGAAAAGAGCAACTTTTCTCAAAATACTACTTCAAAAGGTGCTAAATTGAAATCTCATTCTACTTAAGGATTCTTGTGGTTCTGAAGGACCTTACTACAGGAGAATCAAGAACGAAGACCTTTTCCCCACTCCACACAACTCTTTGATCTCAAGAACATTGATTTTAAGAATGAATCATTGTTCTCTTATTTCACACAGATCTTCCACTCTACTGAGATCAAGAAAATTAAAGAACTATCCTGGCGAAAATTCTCTTGGAAAATATTGGAAATCATGAAATTTTTCATAGCTTGACGCGTATCTATGACACTGTCTTGAAGTATATTAAACCAATATAGGTATATCTCCCATAATTCAACTAGTTCTTCTAATATAGAATTAAGAGCACAAAAACTAACAAAAAGTTTAAATAGTTGAAAACCCAACAAAGAAAAATAAGAAGGGGAAGAAGCTACTTTCTAATCTTTCCACACACTATTTTCCTTATTTCTTTCATGAGTCCTTGAAAAAGCATTTTTATTCAAAAAAAGAAAAAAGAAAAAGTAAGATGATCCTAAAAAAATATGACTTCCACAACGTCTAAAAAAAAAAAATAGTAGTAAAAGGTCACAAAAATCATTTGTCAACTAAGGACAATTCCAATTTTGAATGTTTGGCAATTAGAACTTTTGACCAAAAATAATGGCGCTTGAAAGCTGCCATCTAAGTATTCCTTATATAATCAAAGTCTTCATTTGTATCAAAATAGTGACATATGAATATTGTCTTTTAAGTCTAATAAATATATGATTAATACTTTTGACTAAAATTAGTTAGAGAAATTTCTAAATGTTATAAATCCATTGAATAGGGGATTGTCTATTTGGTTTATTCATGAATTGCCAGATTCATATATGTATATTTCCAAGGTTATATGAACCTTTGGATAATAATGTATCTATTAGTTTGGGCATTTAACATGGTGACCTTTAGGGTAATCAAATTAAGAAATTTTGGCTTTAAACATTCAACGTTTTGGGCTGACTTCCTTTTGCGCTTCATGTGGGCCCAATCTTCCTCCTTTGGTCTTGCACTTGGACACTTCTTTCGTGATAAATATTTTCTTCATTTTTCATTGAAACCCACTAATGTTAATGAAGGTATGCCAACGTGGATGCTATTACCCGGTATAACGACCCACCCTGATCATTATGAGTAGGCCAATAGTGAAAGAATTTGAGTCAGAAAACTTTTTGGATAGCGAATTAATTTTTTTTGGCTAGGCCAGCCTTAAAAGGAATCTGGGGTAGGTGAGGTTTAGAGCCATCCAGAAATGGGTGGGGTGTAATGTTGAGGCGCAGTTGATTTATACTTGTAGCCAAGATATTAAGGAGTCCATATGACTTTATAGAATTGAGTTCGGGTGAGTAGAACTCCCAAAATTGATTTTGACATGGAAGGGATATGTCAGGATGTTAAGGGAATGAGTTGTGTTGTGAAAAAGTGACATTTCTTGGAATTCTGAATTTCTGAAGTTTCTCTTATCTCGCTATAGCTACGTGCAAACCGCTATAGTGGGGTAAGTTCTGCTATAGCAAGCTTGGACGCTATAGCGTTATAGCGGGGTGAAATGAGATTTTATGCAGAAACAGCCCCAAAATCCCTATTGTCTGCACTATTTATTCTTGGAGTTGGGAGGGGCGATTTTGGACAATTTGCACTTATTTTTCCACGAAATTCATTGGTAAAGATAAGATTTTGACTCCCCAACCTTGTGCATTGATTCTTAAGCCTTAGAATCTAGATTATTGCTCTTGGGGGGGGGGGGGGGGGGGTTTGACATGATTTCATGGTAGAAAAATTCCTAAGTTGGAGAAGATGATCATATTTTGGCCTGGGATTAGGATTTGTTGATAATTTGAATAATTAATAGGTCATTAGTAATTGATTATTGTTTTAGACTAAGAACGATCCAAGGCACTTCAAAAGGGGAAATCTCGGGTTCTTTAGAGTTTTCAAGAGGCATGATTCGAGGTAGGTGATGGTTGTATGTTTTCGATTTATGCATGTATGCATGTCTATTGCTTTGTGGTATCATTGATGCAATATATGGTAGGGAATACATTAGGAGACATATGAAATGACATCATGTTGATAATCTCATGCAATGGACTTGTTATTGTGACTTGTGGTGTTCAAGTGGTATTGTTCATTGTGCTTGCAATTGTGCATGATTGTTTGTGATTATTGATTGGCTCGGATACCACGCCGGTGAAACTGACTATGGATGGCTCAGGTACCACGTCGGTACACTAACTATGAATGCCTCGAGTACCACACCGGTACACTAACAGTTTGAGTTTGAGTTCCGTGAGAGGACCAATTATGTGATTGTGATTCCATGAGAGAATTGGACATTTGCATTTGTGATCATATAGGACATGCATTCAAGTATTGTTATTTCATGACATGTGACTGAGAGTCTATGTGGTTTGATAATAAATGTACAAGTATTGTTTTGTGTTACTGTATTGTAGTGAACTGTTTACATTCATATCTTGGACTAGCCGTGTGATTCTACTAGTATATTGTAGTTTGTGTACTGATATTGCACCTATTCTTTTCTTGTTGATTCGAGAGACGTTAGGACCTCCTTGGAATTTATTTGATTGGATCTTCTTAATGTATTTGATTATCAAGAAGAGTCTAACATATTTCTGGATCTCTTTATGTGTATATATATTCGATCTTGAAATTTGATCAAAATTTTAAAATCTAATTCAAAATATATGATCAAACCTAACTTAGTTTGGTGTATTCTTTAAAAAATTTCAATTGTAGCACATTGATTTCTTGTTTCTTTCTTCAACAAATTCAACAAATAATTTGCAAAGAAATTTCAAAATGGCAGATGATCAAAAAGTTCTGAGCAAATCTTTTAAAAAGAGTATCCTTAGGGGTCGTTGGGTATGCAGGATATAATGAGATATCTAAATTATTTAATTTGGTATTAGATTTATACCATGTTTGACTAACATATATTCCATCCAATTTGAAATTATTTTATCCCACCTTCCGTATGAGATAAATTAGTTTAGTGATCAAAATTTCAGAATAATTTAGCACCAAACTAAGCTAGAGTTTGACTATATATATTGGATCAAAATTTTAAAATCTGATTCAAAAAATATTGTCAAACGTTAGTTTAGTGTAGGTGCATTCTTTACAAAATTTTAAATTCCCAAAAATGACTTAAACTAGACAAGATTTTAATTTTTTCATGAAAAAATATATACATACATATAACTTGAGATTATTTTATCTCATCTCCCATATGAGATAAATTAGTCTCGTCACCATGATTTCGGGATAATTTGGCACTAAATTAAGCTAGTGTTTGGTCATACATTTTGAATCAGATTTTGAAAATTTCATCCAAAATATATGGTCAACCACTAGCTTAGTTTGATGCATTCTTTGAAATTTTCAAATTTCTAAAAATGACTTATTAGATTAGTTTTTGAGGATTTTCACTCACAAAATTATAAGTTTTTTACGAATAAAATATATGTGTACACACAACTTGAGATTATTTTATCCCACATTCCATATGGAATGAATTCGTTGAGTGACTATAATTTTGGAATAATTTAGCACCAAATTAAGCTAGCGTTTGACCATATGTTTTGGATTAGATTTTAAAAATTTTTGATCAAAATTTTAAAATATAATTCAAAATTTATGGTTAAATACTAGCTCAATTTCATGCATTCTTTAAAAATTTCAAATTCAAAAAAGTAACTTTGATTAGTTTTTGTAGGCTTTCCCTCACAAGATATTATTTTTTTCACGGATAAAATATATGTGTACACACAACTTAGGATTATTTTATCCCATTTTCTATATGAATTGAATTAGTCGAGTGACTGTAATTTTGAGATAATTTAGCACCAAATCAAGCTTTTGATCATACATTTCGAATCAGATTTTGAAAATTTATCTTCAAATTTGAAGATAAATTTTCAAAATCTGATTCAAAATATATGGTCAACCACAAGCTCAGTTTGATGCATTCTTTGAAATTTTCAAATTTCCAAAAATGACTTATTAGACTAGTTTTTAGGACTTTCACTCACAAAATTATAATTTTTTCACGATTAAAATATATGTGTACACATAACTTGAGATTATTTTATCCCACATCCCATATGGAATGAATTCGTTGAGTGACTATAATTTTGGAATAATTTAGCATCAAATTAAGCTAGCGTTTGACCATATGTTTTGGATTAGATTTTAAAAATTTATAATCAAAATTTAAAATATAATTCAAAATTTATGGTCAAATACTAGCTCAATTTCGTGCATTCTTTAAAAAATTCATATTCCAAAAAATAACCTTGATTAGTTTTTGAAGTCTTTCACTCACAAGACTATTTTTTTTACGGATAAAATATATGTGTACATACAACTTAGGATTATTTTATCCCATCTTCCATATGAAATGAATTAGTCGAGTGACTATAATTTTGGAATAATTTAGCATCAAATTAAGCTTTTGATCATACATTTCGAATCAAATTTTGAAAATTTATCTTCCAATTTGAAGATAAATTTTCAAAATTTGATTCAAAATATATGGTCAGCAACAAGTTTAAGTTTGATGCATTCTTTGAAATTTTCAAATTTCCAAAAATGACTTATTAGACTAGTTTTTGAGGGCTTTCACTCACAAAATTATAAGTTTTTTCACAAATAAAATATATGTGTACACATAATTTGAGATTATTTTATCCCACATCCCATATAGAATGAATTCGTCGAGTGACTATAATTTTGGGATAATTTAGCACCAAAAGCTAGCGTCTGATCACACTCTTTGAATTAAATTTTAAAAATTCATCTATATATATATATATATGATTATGAAATGTGATCAAATTTTAAAAATCTAGTCCAAAGTGTATGGCCAAACGCTAGCTTAGTTTGGTGCATTCTTTAAAAATATTTAAATTTCCAAAAATAACTTATGAGATTAGTTTTTTTTTTCTTTTGGAGAACTTTCACTCACAAAATTTTAATTTTTTCACGAATAATATATATGTAATATGTGTACACACAACTTGTGATTATTTCATCCCACCTTTCATTTGGAATAAATTCGTCGAGTGACTATAATTTCGGAATAAATAAACACCAAATTAAGCTAGTGTTTGGCCATATTTTTGAATAGGATTTTAAAAGACTTTTAAAATCTAATTCAAAATATATGATCAAATGTTAACTTAGTTTGGTGTACTCAAATTCCCAATTATAACTTATTAGACTAGTTTTAGAGAACTTTCACTCATAAAATTTTAATTTTTTCACGAATAAAATATATGTGTATACACAACTTGTAATTATTTTATCCACCATTCGTTTGGAATGAATTCGTTGAGTGACTATAATTTCTGAATAGATAAGCACCAAATTAAGCTAGTGTTTGACCAAAATTTTGAATTAGATTTTTAAAGTCTTTTAAAATCTAATTCAAAATGTATGATCAAATGTTAACTTAGTTTGGTGTATTCAAATTCTCAATTATAACTTATTAGACTAGTTTTTAGAGAACTTTCACTCACAAAATTTTAATTTTTTCACGAATAAAATATATGTGTAAACACAACTTGTAATTTTCTATCCACCTTTTATTTGGAATGAATTCATCGAGTGACTATAATTTCGGAATAAATAAGCATCAAATTAAGCTAATGTTTGACCAAATTTTGAATTAGATTTTAAAAGTCTTTTAAAATCTAATTCAAAATATATGATCAAACTCTAACTTAGTTTGGTGTATTTAAATTCCCAAAAATAACTTATTAAACTAGTTTTAGAGAACTTTCACTCACAAAATTTTAATTTTTTCACGAATAAAATATATGTGTACACACAACTTGTGATTATTTCATCCCACCTTCCATTTGGAATGAATTCGTCGAGTGACTATAATTTCGGAATGAATAAGCACTAAATTAAGCTAATGTTTGACCAAAATTTTGAATTAGATTTTAAAAGTCTTTTAAAATCTAATTCAAAATATATGATCAAACTCTAACTTAGTTTGATATATTCGAATTCCAGAAAATAACATATTAGACTAGTTTTAGAGAACTTTCACTCACAAAATTTTAATTTTTTCGCGAATAAAATATATATGTATACATAACTTGTAATTGTTTTATCCACCTTTCGTTTGGAATGAATTCATCGAGTGACTATAATTTTGGAATAAATAAGCACCAAATTAAGCTAATGTTTGACCGAATTTTGAATTAGATTTTAAAAGTCTTTTAAAATCTAATTCAAAATATATGATCAAACTCTAACTTAGTTTGATGTATTCAAATTCCCAAAAATAACTTATTAGACTAGTTTCAGAGAACTTTCACTCACAAAATTTTAATTTTTTCATGAATAAAATATATGTGTACACACAACTTGTGATTATTTCATCACACCTTCCATTTGGAATAAATTCGTCAAGTGACTATAATTTCGGAATAAATAAACACCAAATTATGCTAATGTTTGACCAAATTTTGAATTGGATTTTAAAAGTATTTTAAAATCCAATTCAAAATATATGATCAAACTCTAACTTAATTTGGTATATTTAAATTCCCAAAAATAACTTATTAGACTAGTTTTTGACAACTTTCACTTATAATTTTTTTTTTTTTTTTTTTACTAATATAAGTATACACGTAACTTCAAAAACTCAAATTTTCGAGACGGGAGTGGTAAACTAATCACATGTGTTTTGGCTTTTGTCGGTTTTGGTACTCAAATTTTTTTTACCACTGTTGAACACTAAAAAGAGAGTTAAAGTCACCCCTTTTTGTGGGTACAGATTTTGAAGATTTTAACAGTCAATAATGACGAAAGTTGATTGATATTTGTTCCTATAATCTGACACTTCACGTTCCGTGTAGGGTTTGATAACTCCAAAAAAGAAAAAATTAGTTTCTACGATATGGACGAATCTCATCCGATCGTAGCTCCGGTCGCCGGAGTCGGAGTTACCGGAGCTGTTGCTGTTGTTGTTGTTGCTGGAGGAGGAGGAGGAGGAGGAAGTACTGTGAGTTCTGTTGGAAATATGATCGGCGGCGTCGGCGGAGGAGAGAAGAGGAAGAGAGGTCGGCCGCCACGTGGACAAGCGGGGAAGCCGCCACCGCCGCCGAAGATGCAGAGAGTGGTGGTGGAGGAAGATGAGGAAGAGGATGTTTGTTTTATATGTTTTGATGGTGGTTCTCTCGTATTATGTGATCGCAAGTGAGTTTTGAGACTTTGAGTTAATAAGTGTGTGCTTTTGTTGTTTTTTTTTGTCTAAATTGGTTTTACATTGTGAAAGGTTTTGTATTAGTTTGGATTTAGGCTTATGGATGCTAGTTTACTGTACTTTTTGCTAATCTCAATAACTATTTTGCCTTCATTTCTATTGTGAAAGCTTTTCTATAGGAAGGGAAGTACTAAATTGAGCAAAATTGGTGTAGAGGATTTGCGATTAGGTTGTATTGAGGCGCTGTTGATCGATTTTCCAGTTTCTGGATGCTAATTTACTGCACTTCTTGCTAATCTCAATAAGTATTTTGCCTTCATTTCCATTGTGAAAGTTTTTCTATAGGAAGGAAAGTACCAAATTGAGCGAAATTGGTTTAGTGGATTGGCAATTAGTTTGGATTTAGGGGAAGTTGATTGATTTTCTAATTTCTGGATGCTAGTTTACTGTACTTTCTGCTAAAGGTTGATAAGTAATATATATTTCCTAATTTGTTCCAAATTGTGTTCTGAATTGTTAGGGGTTGTCCGAAGGCATACCATCCAGCTTGTATTAAGCGGGATGAGGAATTTTTCAGCTCAAATGCTAAATGGTTCTGCGGTATGTTTCCCCTTCTTCAGGAACTCAAAAGAATCTATTCACTTAATATTGTTGGTTGTTAGATTTTTTCCTATTCTTGAAGTTTTAGTTTATTGACGGAAGTTTTTGTCAGTAGAGTGGAATGAACTTAAGAATCCACCAAAACACAGGTTTCACAGAAACCTTGTAGCATACGATTACAGCCAAGAACTGAAGAATTCGAAAACCAAAATAAACTTTGAACTTGATTCGTTGAATATCATTTTAGTAAAGTAACATCTGCATACACAGTGCAAGTAAAACAGAACCGACCGCTGCAACCCTATCTCTGTTTTAGGGTTTAGGATGCAATCTTGAAGGCGATCGAGTTTACGGTAATAGTAATATTTTAATCATTCGTCTCATGAACAATTAATAGGGTTGTAGACCTATCTAATTTGTGCCAATATCAAGTATTAAATTAATCGAGAAACACAACGATAACAATCACATATATGAAGAACACCTATAAAATAATGAAATTTGCAAAAAGAGAGTGTGTACCTTTGTACGCCATAGCAACGACAACTGAAGACAAACTTAGGCCGAGTCTTCCTCTCCTTTAGTTTTTGACAGCGGACAACTATGGGGAAACATTTTAGGTTAAGCTAGGAGAGAGAACCTAGCGCCATATATATAGGCTTAGAAGCCTTAACCTAGTGGGCCTCCCTCCTACAGGCTCACTGTTCTTCAATAGGCCTACACTTTTGTCGGCCCACACCTAGTACATGAAATGATACAGATCCATCATGAAATCCAAATAAATATATGGCCCGGTTCTTGTCCACCAACCATTAACACTTGGTCCGTTATGGTAAACGACATAGTAAGTTAATGTTAAGTCCATATTTAGTAAGTTTAATAGTCCCAACTAGTTTGGGATTGAATTATAGTTCCTGTTGCAAAATTTGCACCATTAATAGAGCATAATAGAGAGGCTTCATACAACAGACTCCAACTTGTTTAGGATTGAGACACATCTATTGTTGTTGGTAGGATTTTCTCTTAACTTTTTCGACAACTGCATTTCTGAATTGTGGCTTAGATTGGCATTTATTAGGCTACTGAATGCTAATCTTCCTTTTCATTCAAGGTTAGGAATTTATTAAACTCAAGATACAACAATGACATCATACCAGTGTAATTGCACAAGTGGGGTCTGGGGAGGGTAGACTGTACGTAGACCTTACTCCTACATCGTTAAGATAGAAAGGCGGTATTCTATATACCCTCACTTTAAATAAAGCATTTCTAAGCGGTTTGAAAAAGGGAATACATAAATAAGAGCAGTAACAACAACGAAATAACGTGAAATGGAGAGCATTACACAACATATAGAGGAAAGAACGGTAATGCCAACGAAATAATGTGATAATTGAAGCACAAGGAACACAGGTGATCAATGAATCCAAAGAACAAGAAACTACGAGAATAATGCTAATACCACGGGTAAGAAAGGAGGTCTAAGTATGACCACTAAGTCTATCCCGCAGGAAAGCGAGAAAACGGTCAACTACCAAGTACCAACTAACCTTCTACTCTAATCCGCAACTTCCAAACCCTCCTTTTGAAACTGGTAACGACTATATATATATATATATATTTTAAATTACATCATAACAATGCAAAAGACTACAAAATCCCAACCAAGCTTAGGCTACTGCTTCATTAGGATCCTATCATATCAGCTAGTGATTCAGCCTCCACAGCATAGCTTTCTTTACACCAAAAATAAAACAAAAATATACAATTCATCTTGATTTTCTCCACAAAATTATATTTGTCTTCAAAAGCTCTATAGTTCCTCTCCATCCAAATGGTCCACCATATGCAAGTAGGGACAAGTTTCCACCAATTTTTCTGACCAACTGCCCCATCATTCTGGTTCCAACATTTCAGCAAATCAACACTTGTTGCTGGCATTCATCATCTGATTCCTACCATGTTCAAGAATAGTTGCCCTGGGTAACCCTCCTATCTAAGGTCACATTCTGGGTAAGCTCAAGATGCACCATGCCCTGTCTAATCAACTCCCCCGATTCTTCTCCAGGTTGTCTCTACCTCTATTAATGCCCACCATTTTCATATCTCTCATGCCTCCTCACTTGGGCGTTCACATGCCCAAACCATCTCATCCTCGCTTTCCCTCATCTTGTCCACCATGGAGGCCACTCCTACCTTGTCCCAGATTTCTTCATTTCTAATCTTATCTCTCTTAGTATGCCACATATCCACCTCAACATCCTTAGCTCTACAACTTTCATCTTTTGAACATGTGAGTTCTTGACCGGCCAACACTCTGTCCTATACAACATAGCCAGCCTAACCACTTCTCTGTAGATACAGCATGAAAAAAAAAAAGTGGTCAATGGTCATAGTGCACTAATTTGGTGCGGCATATAATTGATAGATATTGAACTAATAAACAGAGAAATAGTAAATAGTTGACTGCATTGCATGATTGCATCAAGACTTGTGATCTGGCATGACAATAACATGTTAGGCCTTGTATAAATGCAGTCTAAAGTTTAAACTATTAGGTTGTGCACAAAATTTTTGAACTTCAAAAAATTCGTTCGTTTTTCGATATGCATGAGATCAATTCTTTGTTCCTTTCCAACATTGTCTAACAAGAATCATGAACTCTAAGTTTTTTAAATTTTTTTAAAAAAAAAGGATTCATGAGCTGCAAGTCTTGAAGATTCTTGTAGTTGCATGAAGTTACCTTTGTCATTTTTTCTATTCTGTTATTACATCGCAAAATTATTTCTGCTTTCAGGTTGGCATATTTGTGGTGTGTGTCAAAAGGCTTCCCACTATATGTGCTATACTTGTACATATTCATTGTGCAAGGGATGTACTAAAAATGCTGATTACTTCCGTGTTCGAGGGAAAAAAGGCTTTTGCTCAATGTGCATGAGAACTATCATGCTGATTGAAAATAAAGACCAAGGGAACAACGAAAAGGTATATCATATGTACCATGTTATTGACAGATTTTGAGTGTTACATGTAATAAGCTCATTTTGATCCCATATATTTTGAGTAAGTTGCTTCCAAAGTCCGATTAGTGTGTCCTCTTATGAAAAGGAACAGTTGTAGTCTTCCGGAACTGGATCTGGTTATCAGTTCAAAATTACTAATTTTTTGCTCTCTTCATTGGTGTTTTTTGTCATGTCTTGCAATATTTTCTACTCCCTACGTCCCGATTAATGAGACACTCTTTACTTTTTAGTTAGTTCCATAAAGAATGACTTATTTTAGACCACAAGTTTTAAAAGTCTTCTTTTATTTTTTAACTCTGTGCCTAGTCAAACACCTCCACATAAATTTAGATAGAGGGAGTAATAAGTCTACCATAAAGAAAGAATCATTTAATTTGATTCTTTATGTAAAATATTTTAACCATCTTGTTTCATTTTTTTTAAAAAATTTCTGCAAATTAGAAAAACGTTAGGATTTATTTTGACAATTGTCTGTGATTTAAATTTCTATATCTACCAAAAACCTGTTCAGGTTCAAGTAGATTTTGATGACAAAGGCAGCTGGGAGTATCTCTTCAAGTTGTATTGGGTATACTTGAAAGAAAAGTTATCACTTACACTGTCTGAACTTATTCAAGCTAAAAATCCTGAGAGAGAATCAGATAGGATACAGGGGGAACTGAAATATGGTCATCATGTTGCAAATGGTAAGACGTTAATATTACTGGTAACTTTTTAGAAGTTCAACTCACCATGATCTAATTGGAAACTTTGTTGTACTTATCCAGTTAAAGGAGAGGGATCTATCATGGCTCAGTGCAAAATGAATGAGAAAACAGAGGCTCATGGAACTAATATCTCGGAGAAGCTAGGAAATCGAGCCATTGTTGATCAGGCTGTGGATGGGTCTGGATCTGAGACTTCAATTGCAAGTCTCTCAACAACGAACTCAGCATCCACCAACATCAGTGAAACAGATGAAGTGTGGCATTACCGTGACCCTAACGGTAAAATACAAGGATCATTTTCGATGACACAATTGAGGAAATGGAGTACATTGGGGATTTTTCCACTTGACATGAGGATATGGACAAATGATGAGTACGATGATGTAGTACTCTTAAATGATGCACTAAATGGGCTGTTCCGTAAAGCCCCTGTAGTTCATGGAAAGACATCAAGCCAGTCTCATGAGCTTGGACCTGCCTCTGATGACAGAAATGGTACTGGGTGTGGAAGTTCTATTGGAACAGGGAGAGAATGCAGAGAAATGGAGGTACCTTGCCACCGTGCAAGTAAAGATTCAAATGGAAATGCTGAGAATGCGAGGATGGATGGGATGCCGGCTCCTTTTCGAAAATTTTTGGACTTGATGAATGAAAATAATTCTTATCCAGACAAACTCCAGCTGTGTAGCACAGTCCCTTCATCCCATCATGGCGAGGTGCATGTAGCTCTTCCAGGTAAGGAAAGAGTTCATGAAAATGTGGAGCTTTGCATTGCCACAGGTCAAGTAATTAAGGATTCTTGTGGAAGCACAATGTGCCAGAATACTGATACTTACAGTCGTAATATCCAATCTAACAGCCAGAGTAATGTAGGACAGTCTTCTGGACAGAATTGGGGGTCCTCAACCAGTAGCAGACTTTCATTTAACTTGGACAGTGGTTTTGCTTCAGGTACCAATTCAAAAGATTCATTTGAGCAGAAAGGTAACGTGAATCTTCCAGATCGGCCAAGTCCTGCCGCAAAAACAATCTATGATGATATTGAAGCTCAGGCTGCTGAAAAGCTGCTTTTTTTGAGTTCAGGTGTTCCTCTTCGTGCTTCAGATATCCATGATTGGTCTAGTTCTACTCCAAAGTCCTATGGTGAAGGTAAAGCTGGACAGGCAGCTGGAAACAAAGAATCTGCTCCTTCTAAGCTTTCTGTGCTGGATTCAGGCCCTAGCTGGAGCAGTGGTTCTAGTCTAGCTGATGAACAGGACGGAAACTCACCAACTGCAGAACCATCTGCTGAAGAACGGGATGCTGGTCTTGTCTCCATTTCTTCTCTGAAGCCAGCTGAAGCAGTGAGTGATCATGTTGCCACACCCATTCCTATAGCAGATCAACTTAATCTTAATCTTACTTCCACATCGCTCCAGATGTCAAACTTATCCAGTTGGCAGGCAACTGTTAATGAGCCTATTGAGTTCAGCACTTTGGCTGAAGAGTCAGTGTCAGATCTATTGGCTGAAGTTGATGCAATGGAATCTCAAACTCAAAGTGGTATGGGTTCACCTACTTCAGCAATGAGGTTTAGTGAGCAGATGATACCAGGTTACAAAAACTTTATTTTAGCTTTGTTCGAGGACCTGAGTCCTACGCATGATCCTGCAAAAAGTGATGGCTTGAGCTCAAATGGAGATATAAAGTTGCCTTGTCAATCACCTGTGACAGATGAGCTAGTTGGACCATCTCAAGCTGATGTGTACCCTTTAAAGAGGTCTGACGGGAATTCATCTAATGAGCAGCGAGGGAGAAACTAAGGCTAATCTTTCAATCACACGTGACAAACGAGCTAGTTAGGGCATCTGAAACGGATGCCTTTGACCCTTTAAAAGGGTCTGATTCGAAATTCATCCAACACAAATCAAGTCTGCTAATGTTTCCTTTACCCAAGGGGAAGCTTGTTTCAATATTGCTGCACCTTGTATGAGTCAAACCACTGAATTTCTTAGCAGTTGATAGGAGTACTGAATAGGAAGTTATGAGCACTGGCCGAGGGACAGCTCAGGGAAACATGTTTTTGGGCTGTTCAGTTCAGGGATTTGCAAATGTTGGTTGGGATACCACCAATGACACTGCATTGGTAAATCCATACTTGAATAGTCGCTGTTTGCTGGGAATCAAATGTGGGATAGTGCGGAGGAGGTTCACGGGGTAGAGTTTTGGTTGGCGCAAGGCGGGGCTCTTCAAGGGACCGGGATTTTGTTTGGTAGGTCAGACAGCCACGGAGTGGTAGTGTAGTTTCCTCAGCTTCCTTTGCAAGCAGGGGGTGTTGTTTGACTATCTATACCACCAAAGGTGTCGATTACGGAAAATTTTATTTAATCCTTCTCTTTTGCACAATTAAACAAATGATTGAGAAACCCCCCCTCTCCTCCCACAGAATCATTATGTGAACTTTGTAGAAATGAGTTGCAGAAAAAATAGTATACATTGCCACGATGTAATTCTGATCCAGCAAATCTCTACATGTTCCAAACTGCAGTTGAGAATTTGTACTCATGCATTTAAAAGCGTTGTGTGAACTTTTGTAGAAATTAAGTGCAGAAAAGTTGGTAACTTGGTATACATTGTGACAGGTTAATTCTGACCCAGAAGACAATCTCTGGGAGAAGAAATACAATTGAAACAAATTAAGTCATTATGTATAACTATGCAACAATAGTGTAAAAAAATATGTCACATAAAAGCTATTGTATCGTAGGATCGAAATAGTTTCTAAAGTATCACTTAAGTAATTCTGGCCCCTGTAATTTGTCTAAAGTGAGTGTTTTTGTCAAATATTTATTAAATATTTAAGGGAAACTCACATTTGAATGTACAATTTTTTGTAGTTTATGTGATTATTGGTCTATTTGAAGTAACTGGTGTAGCATTTTGAGGTGTGATTTAGTTATTTTTTTATTTATGTCTTGTGTTGCGATTTTTAGAATTTTGATGGATATATATTTTCTTCACAACAACAATATATTTAGTGAAATTTTGCTAGGTGGGTCTGAAGAGAATAGAGTGTACGCAGACCTCACTACTATCTCGTGAATGTAGAAATGTTGTTTTTGAAAGACCCTCGACTTAAGTGCATCAAACCCAAGTAAAAGAAGGAGAAAATAATGTAAAATGCATAACAGTTAATAAGAAAAACAACGTAAAGTCTACAAGAAAGAACAATAACAACAATAAAATAGTGTGATAATCGAAATACAATAAACAACAGCCAAAACTATAAGGATACGATTAATAATATGACATGCACTAATAAGCCTAAATCTTTGCAAGGCAAGACAACTCTCTACTCCTACTAACCTTCTACTCTCATATGCAACCTCCACTTCTTCCTATCTATAGTTATGTCTTCGGTGGTATGAAGCTACATCATGTCCTGTCTAATCACCTCGCCAAGTATTTTTTCGGCCTACCTCAACCCTTTCGCATACCTCCAATACCCAGCCTCTCGCACCTCTTTACTGGGGCGTCAACGTACCTCCTCTTCACATGCTCAAACCATTTCAGTCTCGCTTCCCTTAGTTTTTCCGTCACAGAGTCCACCCCCACCTTCTCCCGAATGACCTCATTCCTAATCTTGTCAGTCTTAATATATATGCTCAGTTGCTCACACATCCATTTCAACATCTTCATCTACACATCATGCATTTTCTCCAATCACAAATGCAATTAAATTTAGCAATCAGAATTTAGTAGGAGATCAAGATCAGACTTTAACATACTAATTAACTATAGTATTACTCTAATAGTTTCTTATCTTTTGATTTCTGTTATTTCCTTTTTAATTATCTAGTATTTTATTGTGGTTACAACTTCTTTTTTTATATTATTTTGTCAAGCTTTCTACCATATTTTGCCACAACTTTTTTAATTGATCATTTCTTTTTCAATTTGCTTTGAATTCCATAAATAACCTTACTTTTCCTATTAAATTACACTAATTATATTATTAATATTATTATTATACTTTTGATAAACTTAAATAATTAAAATTGCTCAAAATGATATTTTTCATTTTCTCTTTGAATATTATGCCAAATATATAGTTATTAACGAACCTCGTTTACGTTAAAGACTTAGTCGGTTCATCCAAAAATTCAACAAATATACAGTTCGACCGCTTAAGAAAAATAAAATAAAATAAAATGGCGAAATCATAACTTCATAAAACTTGAAAAAAACTGAACAATTAATCAATCGATAAAATCCGCTCAAATTCAGTGATCAATGTCGTTGTCTTCGATGTTAACGCCGACACACCGGTATGCAGCCGGAGCTTTGTTTGGGCTTGCTCTTCACCAGGCTCAGATCCATCAAACTTGTCCATTAGGCTTTCCGGATACACCGCCGGAGGAACGGAGTAGCAGTGGTAGCAGTGCCGATTCCGTTTCCGATGACCCTCAACTTTGGGTTCATGAATCCTCTGCTCTTCTAAGACCTATCTTCAAGTTAATTCCTTCTACTTGCTCAATTTTAATGTTTATTTTATTGGAATATAAAATGTTGAAATTCGGTATTAGTTTCTCTTTGTTTATTCTTAGTTCCGGATATTTCTGTCTGTTATTTTTGTAGAGGGAAGGTCAAAAACACACATAAAGTATTCGGTTTTTTAGTTTTATAGCTGAATTATCAAGTGTGCGAGTTTTCTGCATGAACTATAGTCAAATGTTTATGAAATTCATTTCAACTAGTAGTTGTTTCCTTTTGTTATATGAAATAAATAGTTGATGATGGGTGAGTAGAAAAAGTGAATACATGATAATTCAGATAGAGAACTAAAAAAATTGGGATACTTTAGGTGTGTTTTTGATCCTAAATCTTTTTTTGTGATAACTATGGTGTGCCGGCCAGCTTGTGCGCAACACAATTAGTTTCACCTTCCACTAGCAACAGTTAGTAGTAATTCTGTCCAACAAGGTTAGGACAAATGGGAAGAAATCACCTAGTTTTTTTTTAATTTATATCTGGTGGGATTTGATTGTGAGCTAAACCCTTGGGTGCAAATATCTGTCTATTTCAGCTGTTATTTCAGGGTTTTTTGATATTATATTACGTTTTTTTGACTGGACAAAAAGTATAGAGGTTAGTTTGACTTATGTATTATGTTACTAGTGGAAGAAATGGTAAAAGTTAGATTGATAGAGAAGATATCACATTAAAGTTTTAAATTTGAATAGCAAAATTATGTTTATTTGTTGAATGGTGTCTAAATTTTGGGACATCTTAAAATGGTAAAAGCATTATATGAATCGGGGTTGAAGGGTTTTTTACTACTTACTAACTAATGGAAAAGCAAAAGGTGAATGACTTATCACACTTTGAACATGACACATTTACTCCATTCAACCAGCATTCAACAACTAATGCTAGTGCTAATGTCCAGTTTGTAGATTATTAATTTGAGTTCCATTTTGAAATTGTTGTGAGTAGATTTTTAGAGATTGATGACAAGGCATGGTCTGGACTAGAGGAAACTGCTGCCTCTACACCACCGAAGCATCATGTTGGAGCGGTTAGTTTTCTTGTCTCTTAAAATTGTAGAATAGTAAGGTAATTATGTTTATCAGTTTATGTCCATGACTGGTTCCTGAGTTTATCAGAAAATTGCATTAAATTAAGGTCTACTCTACTTTCGGAAGAGAGATCTGTTGCCTCTGTTGCTAAATGCTTTTAATAAAATGGAAAGGTTTCTCCTTTGATTTTTAATACCTCAGTCGCTATTATTAGGCAGTATAAGTAAATATCTTTGTCATTACTTGCCTGATGGCATGAGTACTGATATTACATCAGTTTCTAAGGTTACTGTCTGAAGAAAGTGATGATGGTTCTTCAGAAGCAGCAGACATGGAACTTGCTTTGGCAAATGGAGTAGATGCTATGGCATCAAGCATGGAGAGAACTTCTGATAATGAGGAGGAGAAGAGGCGTGAATATAAGCATGAATGTGTGGAGAAGCTATCAATTGCTGATGTGAAGTCCAAGTCTGATATGGAAAACACAAATGTTGAAAATTACCAAGAGAAAAGCCAGAAACCATCTTGCATTGTGGGGGCTCATTTGAAGTCTGTTAGTGGATCTGATGAAAAACCTGTGGAAGAGGTATCAATGCTTGGGTACACTAGGAAGGTAACCATTCTCTATGAGCTTCTTTCAGCTTGTCTCGCACAAGTACCTGAAGACGGTAAGAAAACTACTCGTAGAAGGAAGGGTTATGATGCTCGACATCGTGTGGCTTTACGGTTGCTATCGACATGGCTTAATGTCAGATGGATCAAAGTGGTACATTCATTTAAATGACGCATGAATTTCCAATATGTGCTAGGTTTCTTTCTCTGCTATATCTGTTAAAGTGACTGATATATTAATTGCTAATCCTATTTGGATTTATGAACATGCTAATTTTATAGTAAGAATCTTTGTAGACCTTTTGTATGTCAGTCTGTAATCATGAAGTTATTCGAATGCCTGCTCTCTTGAGGGAAAACTGTGTAGAGCATTCAGTTAGCTGCCCAAAAGTGGAGAACACTAACCAGTAATATGAGCTTAACAAATTTATCCTGCTTTTAGCTAGTTTGCTGTTGTGAATTTATAAGATTTTATTCTACTCATTTTCCGCTCAGAAGGACAGATTTTGGGATTTGATCCGAGATTTTCTGTCAACATTATATCAGCTAGGTGGAAGAAAAATCTTTGAATGAGTAGACGTACCTTGAAAATGGCTAATCTTAAGTCTAAGCTCTAATGAACAATTTATTGTGTAGTTGTTTAGTTTGTATATAAATTATTACTGGATTATAATACAAGACTTGTAATGCGTGTATAGTAGTTATGTAATTATTTGAATAAGTCACAAATGTTTCTTTCAAAGTATTAAAATCTAGATATATGGTATGTTGTCTATATGTTTCTGATCGTATTAAAATCTCGATTTATGGTATATTATCTAAATGCTTTTCATTTCAAAATGGATAAAGATTCTTTCCAAAATTCCGAAGACCCGCATTACATCACTTTCCTATCTAGCATCTTGTTTGTTATCATATGTGATTTAATTAGTGAACCTGCATCATCCAAGGGTTCTTTTCTCTTTTCTTCAAGCTTATGATTTTCTTCTATTGGGCTAATTGCGGTCTTGCAACCTAACATTAAATTAAAAATCATCATAGAATTATGCTCCTTAATCATTTATTTTTTATTATATTATAAAGAACAGTTTTAAGAGGAAAGTTAAAATGTGACTGCTAAATTATGAGATAATTGAATGAATAAATATTGCATTCCTTTTCTAAACAATTTTTGTTAAATACTTTCTTATATTTTTAAAATCAATATTAAAAACATTATTATAAGAAATTACAGATAACAAGTAAGAGATGGATAACAGATCAAGTTATTGTGATAAAGGGCACGTTTTACATCTTTATGTGCTCTAATACATGTATTAGAGATTATGTTCAAGTCGGTAAAATAATACAATAATTACCACATAACTGAAGTGCGATTATTAAAACCGAATCCAGATATGGTAACTGACACCTGACTATCAATGTGGAATTTATTACCAGAATTATTGCCAATATTGCAGGTAATTGAGTGACACCTACACTTTTGATTTGGTCTGGAATAACACTTTTGATAATTTGCACGTTCTTATTTCATTATGCCATGGAATACTTGAAGATCTTTAAATACCCTGATATGGCTATAATTTTTTTTCCAAAATAGTGATGGGGTCATTTGAGCAGGCTACTACAGTCAACCTTTTTATGTAAGCGATAAGAGTCCGTCTCTAGCCATGGTACAAGAGCAATCTGCATAGTAGGGAGCTGCACGCTTTTAGCAGGCTACTACAGTCATAGAATTCTTTATAGAGTGCATTTTTAAAAATCTTAAATTACAAGTTAATATAAATAAACTTTTATTTATCCCACATTAGTAAGTTCACCTTGCTATAACTCTATAGAGTAAATATTTATATGTTTTTGCTTTCCTTTCATATTAGGAAGAGAATTTGGATCTTTTATATTCTTTTGGTTCTTTACATTGATGTCAACAAGTCTTGTGAAGAGAATATAGATGCTTAAGTGTAAATATACTTTATTCTGATTTTGACAAGAAGTTCTGTTTCATTTATGTTAGGATAACATCTGTTTCATAGGAAGAGAACACGTTGAAATGGCACATAATTTACATCTGTCCCAAGTAGCTATTTACTTGAGGCATGAACTTCCATAAACTTCCCATTTTGAAAGAATTATGTGCTGCAGGAAGCCATTGAGACCATGGTTGCTTGTTCAGCGATGGCTTTGCTAAAAGAGGAAGAATCAAAGGAGGAAAGCCAATCTCCTGATAGTTCATGGGCTAAGTGGAAACGAGGAGGTATTATAGGTGCAGCTGCATTGACTGGTGGAACATTAATGGCAATTACTGGTGGTATGACATCTAAATTTTTCTGAACTTGTAGCAAGCAGATATAATCTAAACAAGCCTCCAAGTGAATAGATTTCTCTGACCTTTGTCTTTATTTTATTCTTAAAGAGCTTTTACTATGTTCAATGAACAACCGTATTAGAGAACAAAATTGTAGGACTTTCTAACCTTTGTTTTATTATCAATAGGTTTGGCTGCTCCAGCAATAGCTGCAGGCTTTGGTGCTTTAGCACCTACCTTGGGCACTCTTATTCCTGTGATTGGAGCAAGTGGGTTTGCTGCTGTTGCTACTGCTGCTGGGAGTGTTGCAGGATCTGTTGCAGTCGCAGCATCATTTGGAGGTAAACGTTTATGGGATTTTTTTATTTTTTTTTGTGTGTGTATAATCTTTTAACATTCTTTGGTTGAATCTTTTCTATGGGGTGATAATTGGGACAGATAATGTAAGACAGCTCATAAAGTTAAGATTGGGTTTGGATTGTGAACATCTTTAAGTAATTCTTCAGTTATTTGATGTTGTTACTGATACTTCTGCTTACCCAGCTGCTGGAGCCGGACTTACAGGAACTAAAATGGCCAGGAGAACTGGTGATGTTGATGAATTTGAGTTCAAAGCTGTAGGGGAAAACCACAGCCAGGGGGTAAATCATTAGCTCTCTTTTTTGATACTTAGTATTTCTTCTTAGCATGTATTGTTTCACTGGGTAGGATTGCAGTCTGGTACTATGCTTGTTTGTTTTTATCCCCTCTTCTTTATTCTCATAGTTTCGATAAGTTATAGTTTTACTTATGGACCAGTAGTTCTCTTTGGTTATTGTTCTCTCACTTTGCATATTTTCTCAGCGGCTGGCAGTTCAGATCTTGATCTCGGGACTTGTTTTTGAGGAGGAAGACTTTATAAGACCTTGGGAAGGACAACATGATAATTCTGAAAGGTAAAACATCATTCTTTCTTTTTCTCAGTTTAGTTTTGTTTTGGTGATACTGCCAAGGTAGCCATGAGCTTTATTTAATTTTCCTACTTGTGTATATATTTAAACAACACCAACCCTTTCCCATATCTTTAGCACAATGATTATAATGCGACATTTCACAATTTTCTCAGGTATATATTGCAGTGGGAATCTAAGAATCTTATTGCTGTTAGCACTGCAATTCAGGATTGGCTGACTTCAAGTAAATAATTTTGTACTTTGCTTTCAGCTGATGTAATACATTGACCAGCTACAATTGTATTTTAAGAGTATAATGTTGACAAGCATAATTCCCTAAATTACAGGAATTGCAATGGAGTTGATGAAGCAAGGTGCTATGATGACTGTACTACACACTCTTTTAACTGCATTGGCTTGGCCAGCAGCTTTACTTACTATTACTGATTTCATAGACAGCACATGGTCAATTGCTGTGGACAGGTTTTTGTTTGTCTGCTTATCTTTTATTTTACGCATTCTTTTCTGGTGTGGGATGTGGATCCAGGAGAAGGAGGTTGTTTAGATAATTTCCTTTCCCTTTTTCTGCAATCTAAAGGTTTAACTCTTTTAAGAGAAGGTAGTAAGTTAATTACGGGAATGGGAAAATCAAAAGGAACTACCCAAATCATTTACCCATATCACGTTAAAAGTTTTGTATCCCTAGCATTTCTGGTCTTTGAAATCTCATCCTTCCCTTTTCCAATGGTGCTGATTACGCTCCAGCCTCCTATTGCTTGAATTATTGAGCAGTTGTGTCATACCATTTTGTGTCTAAGCAGAGCATCTTACTTCTTTGTTTGGAAAAAGAAACTCTGATGAGGGTTGCTGATGTGTATTTGCAGATCTGATAAAGCCGGAGTGCTCCTAGCAGAAGTGTTGAAGAAAGGATTACAGGGACACAGGTATACAAGCTTAAATGTAATTTGGAGTAGCTGCATTTTGATTGTCCTAAAAGTCTGGGCTTACTTGTTAGCCAATTCCGTTATTGATTGTCCATGATTGTTTCAGGCCTGTGACACTTGTAGGGTTTTCACTAGGGGCAAGAGTTATTTTTAAATGTCTACAGGTTTTGGCTGAGAGTGAAAATAATTGTAAGTGTCTCTAAATATTGTTTAACTTTCTAGATTGATCATTTGCTTCTTGTGGACCACAACTAATTCGTTTTGAGGCGTAGTTGATTGCTTTGCTTCCTGAGATCCTGATGTACTTGAATTTTGGCAGCTGGACTAGTGGAAAGGGTCGTTCTTCTTGGGGCACCTATTGCAATTAAAGATATGGACTGGGAAACAGCTAGAAAGGTTCTCACTGTCATGTTTTTCTTGATTTTAACTACTTTTAATAATAGTGGTAAATCTTTGGTCCTCCTCCCACCCCACTATTCCCCCCTCCCTTTTCTTCATATTTTGTTTTCCTTACAAGTATAGGATTCGGCCTCATTACTATCTGGAGCTCGTGTTCTTGTTTTGCAGGTGGTAGCTGGTAGATTTGTGAATGCTTATTCTACCAATGATTGGATGCTTGGAATTGCTTTTCGTGCCAGGTATGCATTATCCCCAAGCATAGTACTGATGCTGAAACTGTCAATTACTACTGATGAAATATATTTGACGGTTTCAAGGATTTCCTCATATCTGCTTTTACGTTTGATTTGCCGTTTTCTGCTTCTCCTTCTTGTGACTTGTGTAATTTCTTTTAAACAGTCTCCTTACTCAAGGCTTGGCTGGAATTCAACCAGTTGAGATTCCTGGTGTTGAGAATGTACGTTCTATGTTCCCATTTTTTCTTTCTGTATTGCAGTTTTCTCCATTTAGTTGAAGTTCAATTTCTTTGGTACTCCATTTACAGGTTGATGTAACTGAATTCATCGAGGGCCATTCGACGTATCTATGGGCTACACAAGAGATTTTAGAACTACTTGAACTGGATACTTATTATCCTGTTTTCGGTCATCGTGCTGTGAAAACGTAGATTTTACAGCTCTTATTTCTTGTAGGCACTTCATTGTTGTGAGTTGTGACCACATATTTACCAATTGTAAAGCTTCGGTAGGTAAGATTCTGAAACAAGAAAATAGCTAAATTCTGTTTCCTGTTTCTTTCCAAAAAAAAACATGGTAGTTTGAGAATTGTGTATTACGTAAGGAGGTTCAAATCTCGATGGAGGCAAAAACTATTAGGTGATTTCTTCTCACTTACATAAGATATGTTTCGTTTACGAGATGAAAGAGTAATGAGGTAAAGGGTGTTTGCTATCTAAGCAATTTCTCTTGTCACGTTTTAACATTTAGGGTCGATAATACGATGTTAATAGTTGAATGTACTTGGTCAAATATGAGAATTACAATTGAAATTTGTTTACTTTCGAAGAAACTTTGTAAAAATAGATGGGTCTCGTGGACATTGTCACATCACTTTGTGCGTGTGAAGGCTCTTAAAATTATATTGTTTATTTTATTTTTTTCATATGGATCCCACCTTTTTCATCTCTTTTTATAAAATGATGAATAATTGATATATGAAGCAAGCGAAAAAGTATAATACTACCCGTTTTTTTTACCGCCCCGCAATTCATTTCCGAAACTCGCCCCGCCCCGCCCCATTGCTAGAAATGTTTTTAATCGCAATAGAATACATTTCCAATCGCTTTTGCGGCGAAGGAGTAGAAAGGAATGACGGAAACGGAGAACAAAATTGCCACCGGAAAAGAGAGAAACTTCGCCGATCACTGCCTTATCATCAATAGTGAAAGCGCGAATAATCCGGCGGAAGCAGGAGGTGAAGGCGAAAAGGAAAGTTCATCATCTTCATCGAAGAAGCCAGGAAAATCATGCAAAGGATGTCTATATTACTCGTCTACTTATAAATCCAATTCGCGAAATCCTGCATGCCTCGGACTTAGCCGTTCTCTTCCTCAAGGTATTCCTTCTTATCTTGCTCTCTCTCTCAAGTTATTTCATTTTTTGGTTTTCATTTAGTTGTTTGATTTAACTAGCGTTTCAAATATCTGTTTGGTTATGAAATTTGATAAGATCTTCAAATATTTTCCAAGTAAAGTGCATGTCCAAGCACAACTTTAAGTTCCAAAAATCACCACTTCAAAAAATTGTTAAGTTTCAAGTTTCAACTTCAAAATCTATGGCCAAACAAGAGCTTAGTTTGCTCAAAATTTTGATCCTTGTACTTATTTTTCTGAAAATGTGCTGCGTAGATATGATTGTTCTTTGTCTTATATTTTCTTACTTGTGGCAATAGTCTCAATGGTGCGCTTGTGTGAGCGCACATGCATATCTATTTCCAGGAGTCTGGCAGATTTCTATGTCAGTGTAGCAATAAGTGTTAGTATTACAGATTATGTAGCCTTAGAGAATCTCTTATTTGTCTTATAAGATGAAGTATTGAGTATTGGAGTAAAATGAGCTCAAATAGAAGGGAACAGAAAATGGAGGATTCATTTAGCTTATTCCCACCAGTTTGGACTTGAGGGTAGTTGATTGAATGATTCACGCGAAAGAAAAATTTTGTTATTTGAGTATGAATTTTCCGAGAATTATTTGTTCTTCAAGTTCGTTTCAGTTGGCTACTTCCTTATTAAAGATTAGGACTTTCAAAACGTTTAAAATTATTCATGAACAAACGTTTGAGATTTATGGTGCGAATTTCTGAAATATCCCTTTGGCCATGCATATTACTCCTTCCTCCATCCCCATTTATGTGATGCACTTTGACTAGCACAAAGTTATAAAAAATAAATAGACTTCTGAAACTTATGATCTTAAACAAGCCATAGATGTTTTGTGGCTATAAATCATCTCTTTTAAGAGTAAAATTGAAACTCTGAAGTTAAAATGTTTCTAAATATAAAAATGTATCATTTTTTGGGGAGAAACTAGAAAGGTAAGTGCATCACATCAATTAGGACAAAGGGAATATTTCGTTATTCCAACTTCAATTTGAAATATTATTTGCAAATCAATGTTTGATTTTATTTCAATTTCAACTTGAAATAGAGTACTTAAAGTTGAAAAACAGGTCTGAGGAGTATTTCAAGTGAAACAATGGTTTTCATTCTCAAAAGTTCAACTTTTTTCCCTAGTAGAATTCATTTGCTAACATATCTGACTTCCAAATGCTTTCTTTTTTTGATTAGGGACTTCCATATTCTCTTTCAACTTCAACGTCAAATATTGTTCATTTTTTTTTTCAATTTCAACCAAATATTGTCCAAACACCCTTATAGTCAGACTATGAATTTCAATTTGCCGATTGGATCTTGCAGGTTTTCTTTATATTGTTCATAATGCTTATTACTTTTGCTATATTTGGACAAGAGAAACTCTTAACATTGTCTTGATTGCTTGTTTTTGTAGGTTACCCTTTGAAAGAAGTATGTATTGTTTTGTGGGTAGCCCTTTGACAAAAGTATGCATTGCAACACCCAAGGGTATTATTGCCTATAGTGGTCAACAAAGTGAGTGAACACTGGAAACCAGTGTCTAGATTCTAGTAGAGACATAGATGATTTCTTTCTATTTGCCTAAGTCTTAGTGGCTAGAGTTAATCGGTACCTGTGTTGGTGGATGTAACACACACTCGGTGGAATAATTGAGGTGTGTGCAAGTTGGTCCCGACACAATTGTTACCAATAAAAAGCATATAGTGTGGTAAAGCATGAAACCAGAACATGTGACTTTACATACTTAATAGTTGAGAACATCTCCCTCAATTGCTTTATCTCTGAATGCATCACATGCTTTCTTTTTGTTGCGTATTAAGTGTTGCTTTCTAAAACTTAACCCACTTAGTTAGCTATTTTCTGAGACTCATTTTTTTTTTTTTGATAACTAGTACCTCAATATATTGTTGCGGAATCTGAGATGGAAGCTTCTAAGGAGGGTAGGAACCTTACAGATTTTAGATATGCTTGTGTTGGTTACTCCATTTACCTGGATCAGAAAGCTCGGTCAGCTGATGGGCAAGAGGTGCAAACAGAATTGCCAGTCTGTGCTGGCCTTGAGGTTTGCATTTACTTTCTTATCTCTTTTATTCCTTCATTGCTTGTTCCATGTTATGATGTTTTGAGGATAAATTTTTTCTCCTAAGAAGATGAATATGATGTTTTGTGAATAAATAGTTTGTACTGATGGTGAGTGGCTTTATTGAGATCAGAAGCAAATCGTGCATAAGCTTCTAATTCTGCAGAGCAATTTGATCCCATCTGAGGTGTAATGCTTTGATATCTCATGTGAAATGAGTTACAACTTACACATACTATGTGGCTGACCTGTCAGCTTTGCTGATCACTTTCTCGTTGTATTTTATATCCTAATTGTTTGTTATCCCGCAACTTTCTTGTTCAACTAACATAAGTGTGCACTGGCATAGATGTTGGTGGATAGAAAGGTCAGTTCAGCTGAGGCAGCTCCTGGCCATGCTCGTAAGAGAGAAGGTGACTTTCTTTCATTTAATTTCAGAATTCAATGCTGAAAGAGGTCTTCACTGTAGTGTTTTAGGTCTTTGATGTTCAGGTGGATGTCTAAATTTTTTTCGCAGTTAAGAGTGTTGCTTGATTAAAAATTTCCTAAATATCATAATTCTGGTAATAAATTTTCATGATTGGGATGTTTAAAGAATTCCTAAGTATCTTTTAATAAGAGGGGCTTTAAGTCACTGTATCCATTTTTGCTTTTTCTCAAATGTGCTTACCAATACAATAAAAACATATTAATAAGAGGAACTTTAATTTACTGTCTTTTTACCCAAAATCTAAACCTGATCTCCTCTCCCCTCTTTTCTTTTCTTTCTCTCCCTCGTCAATGGTGACTCCACCAATTGCAACAAGCATAAAGCTGGGAAATAGATTAAAGACGAACAATAATTTTTCTTCTTAAATACATTTATGAAGATCAATTTAGCAACCTGACCATTGGATTTTGGTCAAGGAAATGATAAAGTTTTTTGTAATGGTAGAAGATAATCCGTTGGGAAATAACAGAACTTCAAAACTTTGCATGTGTCGTTGACTTTAGGTTGGGGTAAGCAGAACTCACTGCAGAAGGTTACAAAAGGTAACCAAGATATAGCGTTCCACAATTAGAATTAAAAAATAAATAAAAATAGGCCCTTTATACTTGTTCCCCTAGCTTCAGCCAAGTGTTATCAAAGGCGAAAAGCGCAAAAAAGCTCCAAGGTCTATTGGGGATTTAAGCTCAAAGCGCAAATAAAGCGTGGGCTTAAATGAGAAAAGGCTCAAAGGGAGAAAAAAATACAAATATATATGTTTAGCCCAAGACTAATAATTATAACGGCAAAGGGCCAAATATACCCCTGTACTATAGGAAATAGTTTAAATATACCCCTAGTTATACTTTCGGGCTAAATATACCCCTCCAGTTATACTTTCGGGCTAAATATACCCTTATGACTAACAGTGGACGGCTAAGATTAAATGAACCATTCAATTTAAAATAAATCAAATTCGGATATAGCCCGCCCCGCCCCAATAATTTAATCCGGCCTAATCTATAACATTGACCCACCCAATTTATATTTCAAACGTGAAAACCTAATTTCCGGCCTAAAAGAAATAACAAATATGTCTCATAACATTTAAAAGTTAAGACGAGATGCCTCACACAATCTAAACATTTTCAGATTCTGTTCATTAAAACTTTCGACTTCCCAAGCTCAGTCCTCAAATGTTTGATAATCATTTCATTTCTAAGATCTCTATTTGGAAACTATTATGCACATCACTCCAACCTAACTAATCAACTCATTAATACCAAAGCATCTTCTTTTCAAACTGTACAATTCCATAAAGCCTTGCTGAAATCAAACTTGGACAACCACAAATTTCAGATCAGATTCACAAGGGAAAAACTACAATTTAAAGTAAATCGAAAGCAAAAGATTCAAGTTCCTCGACATGTTCCAACTTGCATAGATCAATGATGACAACAGAAAAAAATAAACAAGATAAGATATGCACAGAGCTATCAAATATAAAGGTTCTGCAGGGTACACAATCGAAGAAACATTTTTCTCCCTAAAATCCATTCAATGTGTGGCATGACTAAGTTCATTCTCCATATTTGTTATTTCTTTTAGGCCGGAAATTAAGTTTTCACGTTTGAAAGATAAATTGAGTGGGTCAATGTTATAGATTAGGCCGGGTTAAATTATTGGGACGGGGCGGGTTATATCCGAATTTGATTTATTTTAAATTGAATGGTTCATTTAATCTTAGCCATCCACGTGTCCTCTGTTAGTCATAAGGGTATATTTAGCCCGAAAGTATAACGGGAGGGGTATATTTAGCCCGAAAGTATAACTAGGGGTATATTTAAACTATTTCCTATAGTACAGGGGTATATTTGGCCCTTTGCCGTAATTATAAACATGAATGACAAATATATGACCAAAGAAATTGATTTTTTTAATGATAAAGTGAAATATCAATTGTGTAGTGTCACCTCTTTAGAAGAGGCTCATTGGCAAGGAAAAGTATGCCTTAGAACCTTGATGACGACACTGAAGCGCACATAAAGCGAGACGAAGCACTCAACACATTTTGAGCGTCGCTTCAGGGCTTAAGCGCGCCTTTGACAACACTGGCTTCAACTTCTACTAGAAACTGAGATTTCAGTGTTGTTACATGGATTCCATTCACCATTCTGATTTACACCCTTGGATCCTGGGCTTTAAGGTCAGGGGACATAACAAGCAATGATAAACAATTAAGATACGTTGTGTTTATGGCCCCCTCTAGGGTAAAGGATGTAGTGTTCAATGCTGTTTTTCTTTTCTCTATAATACTTTACTTGAAGAGATGACAATCAAACAGATGAGAGCACTACCAAATAAACTATTTATTTAGGATAAGTCCTGAAAGGAGAGTTTTAAAATTTCATTCTGTAGAACTTACACGTTGACATTCAAAATGTATTCTGTTTCAATTTATTTGTCTTAGTGACTTGACCCGGAGTTTAAGAAAGAAAGTAAGGAAGACTTTTGAATCTTGTGGTTTTAAACATGCCATGTGGAATGTTGAATTTTAAGAGTTGTCAAATTAAGAAAGAGATCTTTTTGAAACAAACGAAAAAGGGAAGTAAAACAAACAAATTGAAATAGAGTGAGTATTTGTTATTTGAACATGTTGCCAAAACAGAATGTAGAGGCTTATTGCCTGATCAGAACTTCAAAGGTTTTGGTTTGCCTGTAGAATTTACTCGTTTTAGCTTGCACGTAAATCTATAGCCTATGTTATGCTAAATTACAACTTTTAAGCAAGTGAATAGATGCTGTAGGATATTAGGTATCTAATTCATTTGGTTGGTTTCTATTGTTTCACCTCTTTGTTTCTCTCTTTATATATATATATAGTTGTCCTTATAAATACACGTTGATGTTAATAGCATAGTTTAGAAAGAATTTTGTAAATCACAACGCTTAAATAGTGAATATAATTTTTTGTTGCTCGTAATTTAATATGCTATTGAACTCAGAGCTCTTACCGAAACATTTTTGTCTAATTTATGATATTTGTTCTTTTAGAAGGTCATGGAATACCGCAGCCTCGACCACATAAACCAACTCGCTCAACTGGTGATGAGCTTCTCACCAGGCAAGTATTCTTAAAACTTTTGATATGAACTCTGCTGTAAGTGAAGTGCTGTTTCCATTGTTTGATACCTTGAAAATACAGGTTCACCAGGAACGCAAATTTGGTTGCAATGGGAGTTGCCAAGAACTTGCAGAAAGTGGGAGACCGAATAAAAGAAGGCGTTGATGACATTTTCTATCGACGACCAAAATAGAACTCTGACATGGAGTTAGAAACAGATAAAAACCACATGGCTGAAAGTAGCTCCATCAAATAATATTTGGAGTAGTTTCTTTTGCTTCCCTCGTCATTTTGATATCTGAAATGCGCGATCTTAGATGGAAATGGGGAAATTGTAATGTGTATGAAATTTGTAGTGATATTTATACTTCAGAGGCATATATATGATGCCAAGGTGACCTGTTTGTGTAAGGCATCATTCAGGTCAGTCATGATTCTGTGTAATGATGATTCATTTTTGCTTGAACCATCTTTTACAGCTGCGATATTGTTCCCGTGGGTGTTCTAGACATTAGACAAGAGGCGGATCTTGGATTTTAAGTTTACATGATCTGGACTACGCCCTCATTTGAAGGCTAGCTCCTGTTTCGGAGCTTCATGTCCACATTTCACATATTGGAAAGGGTAACCTAAAAAAGGAAAACTCGGTCACTAGATAAGTTTTTGGAATGCTCCAAATTCGACTTGAGCATCCACATCTAGCTCAATACTAACAAAAATAAATATCTTTGTACAGGATTCTTGCATAATCTCTTTTGCTTATTGGGTTATGCATGTACTTGTTGAAATTGAAATGAATCTTTTAACACAAATACAAGATAAAATACAATGATGCTCGTCACTAGCTTAGAAATAATAAGCAAAACAATCAATTTTCCAATTCCAACCCCGAAAGAGAAGGGAAACAAAACTTTATTTTGGAAAAACTATAAAATTAATCATACTTCACTATCATATTTACTATTATTACCTATATTTTCAAAATATTACATATCTTACCACTAATTAAGAGTTTCTTATCATATATTGATGATGATACACTTAGATACATGTATTTAAGATTGATCTAAGGATAAGAGTGCATCAAGTGACCGTGTGAATTAGATGCACATTACGAGTTTAAATCTTTTTATAATTAAGTGGAAAGCGCGACAGAGGGTCAAATTTTTCCTCCATATTTTTCTTTTACATGCTATTTAATCTGATAAGAAATTTACAAATAGAAGCCCGTCTAGCTCAGTTGGTAGAGCGCAAGGCTCTTAACCTTGTGGTCGTGGGTTCGAGCCCCACGGTGGGCGATATTGTTTTTATCATATTTACATTTTGTGTCGATAATATTTTGCACCAATGTTTGATTGATTTACATTATTTATTTATTTGAGATTTCCCTTAAAATAGGCATTATTATTCTTTAATTATGCACTGTATTTTTTTTTCCCACTTAACAGAATATATGCAAAGTTAATCACAAAGATAGAATGCAAGCTAAATTACAAAACTACTTCAATGAGGATATAAATCTTCATTTCACAATCTTTATTTTAATGAGTAATGGTGATGGTAGCTGTGAATGGTGAATGGTTGTAGTTCATATAATGGTAGGCAATAATAATAATGATGGTAATTGATAATGGTGGACAATGGCAATAGCTGTGAATGGAGTTAACGACACAATCACACCAAATCAGTCATACACAAAATGAGACGTTTCATCAAATATCTAATAATGAATGTAATAATATGATATAACAAAAATTTAAGTAACAGTTAAAGACAAACATGATATTTAAGATAACATTACAATTTGTAATAATCATCCGAACAAGGTGTATACGATACATTATAAAATACTACGTAACAATCATCCGATCAAAGTGTAAGTGGTTTCTATTAATATAAGATTTTTGCTTTCTTTATTTTGCAAATAAATTGCAAGTTCATTAATACATGAAAGAAATACAATAATCTCACAATATTTTTCTCTATATCCCAACTGTCAACTCATTCAAGAACTTATTTCTATGACCCTACTTTTTATTTTTATATATTATCTAAGAATTAAAAGTTTCATCACCCTCCTAATTATATTATTAATAAATTGGACAGAACAAACGTGGAGTTGGCACAGCCACAAGTCTAGTAGCTTTAGGAGCAGTGAGTCCAAAAACATCATTCATATCAACTTCACTTGCTTTCATTCCATCTGGCAATTCCCAATTAAAGCAATGAAGAAGATGTGCCAATGTCATCTCAAATGCATACAATCCCAATTGCATACCTACACAAAAACATACCTCAAATTGTGAGGGGTCGGTGCACTAAAGTTCTTGCTACGTACGGAATTCGATAAAGAATTAGAGTATAAAGTTTAATTATATTTATTTTATTCAGAGAAAGGGTTGAACTACAAGAATCAATTTGAACTCATCATTTTTCAATATATATTAGTATTTTGTTTTTTTTTAATTTTATGTAAAGGTGTTTGACTGAAATGATGTTCAAGAAAAATGGAAATACTTTTGAGACTTGTGATCTTAAACATGTTATGATACTTATGTAGCTGTAAAAAAATCATAATTTGTCTGTTTTATTTTATGTGACACACTGTTCTTCTTAATTTGTTCCCGAAAGAATCATGCCTTTTATATTTTTAAAAATAAATTAACTTTGACTTCTCATTTTACCACTAATGACGTGATTTTACAACTACAAAAATGTTAGTATGAAAATTGGAGAATTTTAAAATTAAATACTTTTTAAGTAACAAATGTGTCACTATTTGGAATACACTAAATATGTCACAAAAATAAACATAAGAGTATGAATATAATTAAGTTTTTAACTCATGTTTTTCCAAATAATTCAAAGTTTAAATTTTTCTTCCGTCTCTACGTACCTGGGCAAGATCTTCTACCAGACCCAAATGGTAAAAAGTCAAAATTACCACCTTTAAAATCAGCTACACCTTCCTTTAAAAACCTAGAAGGTTTAAAATCTTCAGAATCTTCCCATGAATTTTTGTCACGTCCAATCGCCCATGCATTTATAATAACACGCGATTTAGCCGGTATATAGTAATCATTGATGGTGGCATCCTCCGCGGCCTCATGGATTAAGAGAGGAATCGGAGGATGAAGTCGGAGAGTTTCTTTTATACAACATTTCAAGAAGGTTAACTTTTCAAAATCCATTTCTTCTACTTTTCTTTGGAGGCCAACAATGTTGGCTAATTCTTGTTGTACCCTTTTGAGATCCTCTGGGCTTTTCATTAGCTCAGCCATGGCCCATTCTACGGCAGATGCCACGGTTTCCGTGCCACCAAACATGACATCCTGTCGTAATAAAATTACTATCAGGTCATCTAAATGATAATTATAATTATATGATCTCTATATAAAGATTCAAGTTATGTATATATGCGCGCACTAAGCTTTTTATATCAATAGTGTAATTTAACTAGTTCAATAAGATGAAAAATACAGTAATAATCTACACTATTGAATAAATTAACCTCATAGTATAAAAAAGTTTCATTATTACTATATTAATATATAACTTAAGGTAGTACAATAGGTCAAATTTTTTGGTCATCGTAAAAGTGTTTATATTTTCAATGTATATTTTGAATCTCTTTCTTGTTTTGTTTTACAAGAAAATAAAATTCCAAAATTGGCTTTCATAGGCTATATCATGTTGATTCTTTTTCAATTGATAATATTATAGACATTAGAAAGTTGTACTTCCAATGCCTGGGCCTACTAAATCTTCAATTATGTGCCACTACTATTATTGGTGCATTTTTTTTATGGATGATGACGGAATTATGATTTTAATTTCATGAGTTTTGAATTTTAGAATGATAATTTCAAGTATAACTAATTACAATTAAGTTCTAAATTTAATATTTATATGTATACAAAAACAACTGAATTTTACCAAATTTGTATCAGGACTTCTAGCTCTGCCTCTAACTGACTTAATATGCGATTTGATTATAAATCTCACTTTTTATCATAGTTACTTCTAATAATGGAAATATTCGTTTACACTATTGTTATACTGAAATATAAGATATACAAAATTAAATGAAAGAAATAGGAACATCAAGATTTTGAACTTACCATGATAATGGATTTAATATTATCCCTTGTAAGCCTAAGAGCATTCTCCGAATCATTATTAGAGTCATTCAATTTTGTTTCTTCACCGTAAAATGCTAAGAGCTCATCCACCATATCAGTATTATCACCTTCATCATTATAATTATCATCCTTTTTTCTTTGTATATGTTCATCAATTATTGTATCAATGAAACTATCTAATGATGCCCTAGCTTTTACCATCCTTGTATTTAACCCTTGTGGATCGGCCCATCCTAGCCAAGGTATAAAATCTGCTAAGTTGAATGCACCAAATAGCTTCGAAAATTCCTGCATGATTTTTAGTAACTCATCTTGTCCTCCGTTTGAACATGTTCCAAAAGCCGCCCTGTAGATAAAGGTGGCAAAATCAACTCATTATTTTAGTGACCAATAAGTTGAATCTAAAATGACTTATCCAATTGTTGGGTCAAAACTAGTCAAAATGATGTGATTAGACAGGTCAAATGAAACTCATATCCAAATATACAAAATTAAAATTAAAGATTGAGAATCATGAATGAAAGAGTTTAAATTAATAATTTAAGAAAAATATATTAGCTTTCAATTCTTTTTTTTGGGGTTAACAAGCAAAATAAAAAAAGAAAGGGATCAGGCCCTCCCCCCTCCCTTTTTAAATTTAACCCAACTCGCTCATTATGTTACCTGTAGATAATGTTCTTTGCAACTCCAAAGACAAGTTCACCGATATTAACACTTAAACCAGTGCTAGTGGCAACAACCCTTGTCATGGAATCAACTTCATCACGAACCGAGTCCCAAGATTCAACTCTTCTGCGACTGAAAAGTTTCATGACACATAATTTTCTCATTTGACGCCAGAAGGGTCCATAGTTAGCAAAAGCCATATCCGCACGATCATATGATAAGTACTTCACAGCTATAGTTGCAGGACGATTAGCAAATACAGTATCCTGCAACTGCAACACCTGACGGGCTTCAGCTGGACTTGACACTACGATCATATGGAGATACCCCATTTGGAGATGTAAAATGCCACCATATTTTTGTGCTAATTTTGTTAGGCCATGATGTGTCAATTGATCCATCATCATCATGTTGCCTATTATAGGCCACCCTTTAGGACCAGGTGGAAATTTTTTCTTGTTAAATCTTGATAGAATGAAGTAGATGATCAAAATAGGGAGAATGAAGTAGAGTGACAAAATGGGGTTAACTTCAAAAGTATTATTTTGTATGATTTCTTTCATCATATCTTATGAGGGGTACTTAAATTTTGTGATTTTTTGAGTGTATACAATATAATGGGACCTTATATATAAGTTTCATTTAGGCAAGAATTGAATGTGTCCACACCAAGTTGGCTTAGATATTATATTTTTTGATATTTAGCTCAACTATTATAAAGTCCAGAAACTATAGTTTAGTATATATTTTTTTGTGCCTAGTAGTAAATTATAAAGTTAAGAAATAATTTTTAATTTGTACTTCATTAATATAATATAAAAATTCTCTTAGATATCTTACTTGCCGGTGCCCCTTTGCCGTAAATTAAGGGGAGTAGGTGCTCCCCCAATGAATTTAAATCTAAGGACTCGTTTGATCATAGATATTTCGAGTAATTTTTGGGATTTTTTTTTTGGCAAACCATAGAATTTGTCAATTTTTGGAAAGATTCGAAAAATTAAAAAAAGTGGTCATGTGGTAAAAAATTATGATTAAATACATGGTGAAACTTCATTCAAAATTTGACTTGTCAAAATTTGGGAATCAATGGACCAAAGGCTAGTTAAGACTAAATTTTAGGTGGATTCAAAATTTAAGTATTATGAGTTCATATTTACTTTTTGTTGTAATTTTTATGAACATTTACATATAAATTTGTTGAAGAATGAATAAAGTCTCATATTGATGGTTAGTGAGACGAGTGGTTTTATTATAAGGTTTGAACAATTTTCCTTCTTTTTAGCGAGCTTTTAGGGTGTGAGTTAGGCTTCAGACCAATTTCAATATGATGTCAGAGCAAGACAAATCTCACGCAATATTAGAACTCTAAATTAAAATTTTTACCCATGCACCAGATGCCTAGACCTTAGGGCTGTTCAAAAGCGAACTGAAATCGATAACCCGAACCAAAAAAAAGTTATTGATTTAGCGGTTTTGATAACGGTTTTTTTTTTGTTATCGGGTTATCGTTTCTTAACGATTTAAGATTTTTTCTTAACGGATTAACCGATAACCCGATAGTAAATTAAATAATTATATTTTTATCATTTTGTATATAAAGTCCTTGACTTAGAGTTTAGTTTCCTACTTTTATTTTTGGCTGTCTCAAACTCTTGGGTATTCTACAATGTAAAAGTGTTTGCTTTTTAGCAAAAATGTTATTTGTGAACTCATGTGCATGGTTCATTTGGTTTGTCACTTTGTTTCCAAGTGATTTTTAATGACTTTTTTTGTGTCAAATCTTAACGGTTAAATCGATAACCGAACCGATAACGATCAATAACCGATAAGTCAATATCTTAATGGTTCTTTAACGGTTTAGCATCTCTACAAACCGATAACCAATAAGTCAAACCGATAAACTTCAAAACCGAACCGAACCGACCGATACGCAACCCTACTAGACCTAGGCATGAAGTGAAGTGTTGAAGAATTTATAAAGTTTCACATTGGTGGTTAATGAAATGTGTCGTCTTCTTATAAAGCTTGAACAATCCTCCTTTCTTTGAGCTGACTTTTAGGGGGTGCGAATTAAGATCAAGATCAATTTCGACAAAATTTATGTAGCTCGTTAAAAGTATAGGGTTATGAAATAACAAAAATATCCTTGAATTTCCTTGGAATCCTTTTTCCACTAAATAAGGTGGATGATATTTTTTTCAAACAAACAACTTTTTTTTTAGAATTTATATGATATATATTATTTTTAATACAATAAATCAAAACAATGAATAAAAAATAAATTAAGATAATTAATTTTTTTTAAAAATATTCTTAATATAATTAATTTTAACATAACTAATTTCAACATATATTCTCAAACGACCCCTTAATAAATTCTAATGATTGATTACAGATAATACGAGGACAGGTTTGTTAAATTAATGCAGATGAGATGTCTAGACTATTGGTAAAGTGATTCTGCTTTATTAAAAATAATAAAATAAAATAAAAAATTCCATTTTCAAATTATTGAAACGTGCCACTTTATATGATCTCCAAATCATTGATCAAAATGGTTTATTATATTATATATATTGTACTCAATATTTATATTAAAAACCAATAAAGATATAAAGAGAATTTACATTATGCATTTTTCACTTAATCGAGATTAATTAATAATTTATTTCTTTTGATTTATGTCAATCTATTGATTGGACACCATTTCAGAAAATAAGGAAGATTTTTTTAATTTGTAATCTTAAATATGCTTTAAATTTTATGTGCTTATCATGATTCATTCATTTTAATTTATGTTAACTTATTAATTAGATACAAAATTTAAGAAAATTTTAAAAAAGACTTTAAAAACTTGTAGTGTTAAACATATCAAATATTTTTTTTAAAAAAATATTGTGACAAGATCTTTCATAGATTAATTTGTACTTTTTAATGGAATGAAATAGATCGAACGTAAATGGCACGAACTAATTAATGAGCGGGTCATTAACCAACCCAACTTGAACGGAATGGACAGATTATAATTTGGAAAAAAAAAACTACCTAATTGGACAAACATTTCTACCATATTTACTAATATAGTTTGAAATAATTATATATTTCTCACTAATTAATAATTTTATACCAGATTTCAAGTTAGATACACCTTGATACATGTATTTTTATTGATACACTAAAATAGGGAGAGGCAAGCGAGAGAAGGAGAGAGGTGAGCAGGATAGGAAGGAAGGCGAGTATCTAGGATACTAGATACATGTATTTGAGATACTAGATACAAGGAGAGAGACGAGCGAGGAGAGTGGTAGGAGATAGGAGAGAAGCGAACGAGAGAGTCAGATACATGCAAATTCACTTGAATACAATATATCTAGAATAAATTACACCTAACTTTGATAAAGTAATTAGGTACTAAACTAATAGGATTTCGTTAAGTTACCCATATAATTTCACAGAAGCCTTTCTATCACCTCTATTTAGTACTTTAATTTACTTGAACATGATTATGATTTCAAACCAATATAAAGAAAAAGATTATGCATTTATATTTAGTTACTCAGACCTCTCATGACTATAATCTTGAATTATTTTTTTTTATTTTTAAAAATCTTAAATATTTAATTAGTCAAAAGATAAATAATCCAATTTATCTTTATTTGTAGGGCACTAGGATTCAAACCAATTGACATACTCATAAAGAGTGTCGTCATTCTTTAGTGTGGGGTGTTTGTTTCCATACGTAGAAGAACACGTAAAATTGAATAGATAAAATGTTAGATAAAAGAAAAGAAAATGTCAGTCTATGTGGTGCAGTTGATAAGGTTGCTCCTTCCTTAATCAGAGGTTATCGGATTCAAGTTCTGGATATGCAAAAATCCTTAGACAATGCGAATTTAAAATAGTCAGACTTCAATGTGGTACCAAACGACAGGTGGAAAATCAAAATAAATAAATAGGCGTGGTGTGTACACGTGTGCTGACTGTTGAATGATAGGTCCATGCTATTGGTCACAAAAAGTTGCTGTTTTGGAGGAGAAATATCAAAGTTTGAAGAGTAAAATCCTCCAACATTAAAAACAATATTTGATCTTGAGAACACCAAAATTAAATCTCCACTTGTTCCATTTCATGTTTTTTTTTAATTATTTATTTGATGACTCTAATAGTTATTCATATATTCTCTCAACAAATGAAAATGCTAAAAGAAATTCACAATAATATAGTATGGGTAGGTTGATTAGTAGTGTAATGATCGCTACAAATAGGGCTGTTCAAAACTAAACCGAAATCGATAATTCGAACTGAAAAAACGTTATTGGTTTATCATTAATGGGTTATTGATTTAGTGGTTTTGATAACGGTTTTGATTTTTTTTTGTTATTGGGTTATCAGTTCTTAACGGTTTGAGGTTTTTTCTTAACGGGTTAACCGATAACCCGATAGTAAATTAAATAATTATATTTATATCATTTTTTATATAAAGTTCTTGACTTTGAGTTTAGTTTCCTACTTTTATTTCTGGCTATCTCAAACTCCTGGATATTCTACAATGTAAAAGTCTTTGCCTTTTAGCAAGATGTAATTTGTGAACTCATGTGTATGGTTCATTTAGTTTGTCACCTTGTTTCTAAGTGATTTTCAATGACTTTTTTTTGTGTCAAATCTTAACGGTTAAATCGATAACCGAACCGATAATGATCAATAACCAATAAACCAGTAACCGATAAGTCAATATCTTAATGGTTCTTTAACGGTTTAGCATCTCTACAAGCCGATAACTAATAAGTCAAACCGATAAACTTCAAAATCGAACCGAACCGACCGATACGCAGCCCTAGCTACAAGTTGTGATGTCTTCATTCTTAATTAAAATTTTCAATTTCCATCTTAAAAATAAAATCGCATTTTGAGAAAAACACATTTTAGTCCTTAATTATAGTGAATTTTGAGTGAGTTAGAACTAATCATGCTTCAAAGTACATATCGGATATGAGATAAAAGAATTAGTGATGTTATGAAATAATATACTTATGAATGTCTATCCTTTTATGGTTCGATTTAGAGCTGTCAATATGGGTTGGTATACACCATCCGAATTAATCTATACAGGCTTTGAAATTTAATAGGCCAGGTCGGGTTGACCCTGGTCAACCCAACCCACAAGTATGTGGGCTACGGGTTGTGTCGGGGCCAGCCCATTTTCTTAAAAAGTATATTTTTTTATAAGGAAAAATTACTAAATTACACAGTTTTAAGTAAGCTATTTTCCATATTTCCCTATATCTTTTTAAAATATCTAAAATCTCTTATTTTAATAATGTATCCGTATTAATGTATTAATGTATCCACGCTTTCACTAATGTATTCGGATTGGGAAATCCCTTATTTTAATAATGTATCTGTATTAATGTATTAATGTATCCGCGCTTTCACTAATGTATCCGGATTGTTGTATTAATGTATCCGCGCTTTCACTAATGTATCCGGATTGGGAAATCCCTTATTTAAATAATGTATATGTATTAATGTATCCGCGTTTTCATTAATGTATCCGGATTGAGTTAATTTTAAGGGATTATTGTAATTAGAAAAAAAGTAGGGATAAATAGTAATTTCATCTTTACACTATGTGATTTTTGTAACTTATACTTTTTATAATTTTTTAAATCAGATTATAATTTTAAAATATTATCATAAATATTGAGAACACCAAATATAAAAAATCGAACGGTAACTGTATGGAGAAAAGTATTCAGTCGTATATGTACCACACCAAATATAAAAAAATCCCACTATTTGGTTATGAAATATAAGACAAGTAGTATACACACACATGCACATGTAATAAGTTGAAAGACTTGTCTCGATTATCCAAATCCATAATATCATTTTCAAACAGGACTTTTTGAATTCATTTTGAAATAGTCAACTTTAATTTTCAAATAAAACCAAAGTATGCAATTATTGGAGTGTTTTAATTATATATATATATATAAAATATTTAGTAGTTTATTTAAATTTATTATTGGTAATTTATTTGCAGTATTATTGAAAATTTTACTTTTACTTATTTTTTTAGTAATAAAATTATAAAAATAAATATACATGAGACAGACACCCCGTAGACATATGGGACTTATGCCCCATGTCTCGGGACGTATGCCTTTCCCTGTGCTGCATAAAACGTCTTGTCTCGCTCTCCCACATTACTAGTTTAACTTTATACATGTCTATAATCAAAATTGAAGAATCTATATATATCAGTTAAATCCAAGTTAAAAAACACGTTTATATACTATGCCTTTAATATCGTCCATTCAGCCCAAAAGTTTTAAGAATGGGGTGTCCACATTAGAAATAGCTCATGAAAAGACCCATACACAAACCCAAAGATGCTAACATTGGCCTTAATAACTTACCAAACATGAAAACAAATTTTTACAACTTTATCTTACTTTACCTACAAGTTTTGAACCCAATGCTTATTTAATAAAACCAAATATCATATTAATAACAAATATTGAATGAAAAGATAGCTCTAAACAAGCACATGTTCAAGGCTTGTTGAAATCCGATACTATTCTCTATCTATCTTATTCAATTATTCACAAGTCATGACAGACTGGCATTACTATCTTAACTTCACTCTATCTATATCTTCTTCGCTCACAAGTCATGACAAATTTGTGTGATAAGGGGTACTACTATATTTTAGCTTCATTCTACTTATCTTGTTCAATTGCTTACGAGTCGGGACATTTTTGCTTGGCTTGGTAATATTTTAACTTCATTTTACGTATATATCTTGTTCAATTATTTATAAGTTACGATAAATTTGGTGGTATGCCAAGTGCTCAACTGACAATTCAACCATTAGTGCTGCTATCTTCCATAAACAGATGACACACGTAATTATTTACTATATTATTGAAAATAACCACTAAATATATATATTTTTTAATGATTCAATCAAATATCTACGGAATGAGCATCGAACATTTTTCCGTGAAGTTTTTTAATGAAATAATGATTTTTTGGTAGTGCGGTGACCCAAGGATTCAAGAAAATAAATAAAAGAAAGAGTATTAATAAAAATAGGGAAATACAACATAAGGAAAAATTACTAAATTATACAGCTTTAAGTAAACTATTTTCCATATTTCCCTATATCTTTTCAAAATCTCTAAAATCCCTTATTTTAATAATGTATCCGTATTCATATATTAATATATCCGCGCTTTCACTAATGTATCTGGATTGGGAAATCCCTTATTTTAATAATGTATCTGTATTAATGTATTAATGTATCCGCGCTTTCACTAATGTATCCAGATTGGGAAATCCCTTATTTTAATAATGTATATGTATTAATGTATCCGCGCTTTCATTAATGTATCCGGATTGGATTAATTTTAAGGAATTATTGTAATTAGAAAAAAAAGTAAGAATAAATAGTAATTTCATCTTTACACTATGTGATTTATGTAACTTATACAAAACGTAATTATATTTACTTTTCCCAACTTGGAGTTTGAAATTTGGAGGGAAAAAAGGGAGTTTGAAATTCAAATTCCAAAAGTATCAAGTCAACAAGTTTTGAATTTGATATGTCATTATCATTTTGATGAGAGCAATGTTTATGTATAGTGGGAGTGTCATCATTATAAAATATTCTATGAATTTGTACAAATTTTTAAGAGGGGTATGAAAATGACTTTAATTGAAAGCGGGTGATATTGAATTTTTGATTTCTACGAAGCAAGTGAAGTTTAAAAGTGAAAGATCGTCCATTTTTAAGGTCATTAAATGTAATTTCCTACCTTATCTTGAACGGTTAGATTTGTTTAGAAAGTACTTCAAATGAACTAATAGAAAAATAATTTAAATGAAGAAAATCATTTTGAAAAATAATTTTGAAGGAGAATGTAATTTTGGTTTTGAAAAAAAGAAGATTTTAATATTCAATGTGCATATATATGTTCATTCTAATTGCTTTTATATATATATATATATATATATATATATATATATATAAAGAAGAGAGATTAGTGAGGAGCTTAGGGTCAAGAGGTTAAATTTGTCATTCAACATGTGGATTTCTATTTTTTACGACTCTACAATGACCTTTCTGTTGTAAAATGGATGTCCATATTATTATATCATGTGTTGTAAATTAATTATACACACAATATGTTAAGGGGGGTATACTACTTAACCATATGATATACTTGACGCCCGAAGTGTATACAAGGCAAGAAGATATCCATGTATCACACTAGGTGCCCCAGTATATACAACTATATATATATATATATATACACCCCTCTTCTTGTAACAAAGAGAGAACCAAGAGTTAGTGAAAGAAAAATACTATATATACTATTTCTCATCCATCTTTCTTGTTGTCTTAGCATTAATACTTATTTTATAAATATAACACTTTCCATTTTAGTATTTTATATGCATTTAGAAATTATGAAAAAAGTGGTACTATAAATCACAAAAAAAAATAAAAAATTAACAACTCAAAATATTTAAATAGTATTATAAATCAACTTAAAATAATAAAAAATTGATCAACTTTCAAAATTTCATCTGTAGCGCAAGCTAGGACCGAGGAAGTAATATATATTATTTAAAAACTATGTCAAGAGTACTATAAATCACAATAATTAACAACTTAATATATTTAGAAGATATATTAAAAAGTTGATTAACTCTCAAAATTTCACATGTGCCACATAAATTGAGACAGAGTTGTTCCCGGGCATCCTAAAAAAAAGGTTATTATACACCCCAACCCCATCCCTTGGAAAAAAAAAGGTAACACCAAAAAGTAACATATATTATTTAAAAATTACGTTATGAGTACTATAAATCACAACCACCACCGCCATCACTACCACCATCACCATCACCGTCACCACCAATTTACTAAAACAATTCCATTCCCAAATAGCATTACTAATTTTTATTCTTCAGTCTCAATTTATGTAGTCTAATTTAAATTTCAAGAGTCATATTTCTTAATTTTAATTGAGTCTTTGAATATAAAATTTTTAAACTTTAATTTATATACTTAGAAATTACATTAAACGAATTAAGTTTTTAAATTAAAAAAAGTACCATATATATTAAAACAGAGGAAAACTAGTAAGTAGGCAGTATAGTGTATTGCCCACCATGACGCATTTCAACTTAATTCGTTTAGTTAGGAATACAACTTGCTTGTGCTTGTCAAAGCCTAAAGAGTAGTATGGGCTTCCATTGTCCGTGCTCCAAAAATTTCACGGGAATTTACACAAATTCCACTAGTTTAATATTACGAATCTTAACAGATTTTGATGCGTTCAAATACACTTAAATACATGTATCTCAAGATAAATGAGGTCAAAATTAGGTGTAATATACACTGTATCCAAGTGGATTTGCATGTATCTGGGATACATAACAAATCTCGTTCGCCTCCCTTCCGTCTCTCTTGCCACTCTCCTATGCATCTGGGATACATGACTATTTCACTTGCCTCTCTCCCTATATCGCTCGTCTCTCTCCCTATTTTAGTGTATCTGATAGTAAAAATACATATATCTAGATGTATCTTCCTCAATATATGGTAGGAAACTCTTAATTAGTGGTAAGATACGTAATTATTTAAAAGTATACGTAGAATTAGTATATATGATATAAATTAATGTAACGACCCATTAGGTCATTTTGGGTACTAGAGCTTTTTATTTCATAAAAGACTCTTCCGATAGACTCTAAATTGGTATTTTGGACTATTTATAACTACAATTATATAACTAATGGGGAAATTTTAATGATTAATTTAGTTGGTGGTTAAAGAAAATAGCATTAAAATTAGTAATGGGCCAAGTCCATAATTTATTTAATATCTTATGTGACCTAATCCAAGTATAAAACTGAATTAAAAATTAAGAGAAAGTAAATTAGAAAAAGGATTAGGCGAGAAAATTACCTGCGGCGTCAACCAGGAGCGACTGACATCCAGGTAATGCTTCAATTCTTTAATTTCCTTAATTAATATACGATGGGTTAGATTGATCATTAGTATGTTGCATGGTTATTGGTTGGAGTTTGAATCACTAAGTATATAGGGATTATGTCGGTTGGAGTGTTGTGTGGGCTAGGAGACAAGAAAATAAATACTAAATTGGTGGGTGAAGTATGTGGTTGGGTTGATATATGTGTGTTAATTAGTACATGTAATGATTCATTCTTTCCATAATTGAAAAGGAATTGAAATGGGAAAGGTTCTGCTGTGCAGCATGAGTAATTAAATTTATTAGGTTAAATGATAATGTATATGGATTGGATAGTGTGAATATTATTATATTAAAAAGGAAGAGAATTGACCGGCGAATTAAATAGAAATATGATTATTATAATGTTGGTTTATGAAAGAAGGATTATATTTTGGATTGTATGGACTAGTTTCTTTTGGACTTTGGGGACAAGTTTTGGTGGTTAAGAATGAAGCAATGATTGCTCCATAATTGGGTGTCAATTAGTGATTGAAATAATGAATTAACATTAAGAATGGTAGTAGACTGAATGGACAGATAGGTTAGTGTTGCAAGTTATTTCCGTAGCAGGAAATTGGTTTCGCCAACAGTGGGTTTCATCTTTTAGTTTATTTTAATTATCACATTATAGATTAGGTTTTGATATATTGAAATAGAGATTAAATATTAAGTGTATTGTATTACTTGAATACCATTAAAGTATACTAATTGAAGGAATTAAGACTTATCCTTAGGCTTGAACTTTAGGAATTTGATTACTGATTTGGGTGAGTTTTTGAGTCAAAGCTAGATTTATGGGTGTCTACGGACTCGTTTGCTTATGAATATTGTATACTTGACAGATTGGAAACGTTCGAATGCATTGAGGAAAGGAAAAGCATTGGGGAATTAGCTTGCTTGACTTTGGTTCTTCGGTTGAGGTAGGTTATGGTTTATTCTATGTGATAGATAGACTCTTAATAGTGATTGATAGTCATTGAGTGATATTGTGAAATTTTCTATGTACTTGGTTGTTGTGGTTTGGATGATTCATGTGTTGTTGTGAATGGTCTGTAATCCCAAGACCGCGAAATCTATAATCTTAAACTTGTTTTATTAAAGTGATGCCTTGAATAAAGAAGGCTTAATGAAATATTGATAAGGAAGTGGAAAGAGATGATAAATAATGACAAATGAATTAACGATATAATTGGATCGGGTGTCACGTTCCGACACGATATTAATGGATCGGGTGTCACGTTCCGACACGGTATTATTGGATCGGGTGTCACATTCCGACACGGTATTATTGGATCGGATGTCACGTTCTGACACGGTGTTATTGGATCGGGTGTCACGTTCCGACACAGTAACATTAAAGAAAAACATATTGAATTAACTTAATATACTATATCTCAAAGAACTCATTTCCCAAAAGAGCGTGGTGTGGAGGCCTGAGTCCTCATGTGTGTTCTTGATATTGTTGACTGATTGTGTTCTTGATTTAGTGTTGTTGTTACTTGTTCATGTCATTTGTTGCTTGCCACTTGCTACGTGTTATAGTTGATTTTATACTATTGCTTTATGCATATCAGTTTCTATTTTGAGTCGGCCGATGATATCTACTCAGTACATATTGCCTTGTACTGATCCCTACTTGTGTTTCCTTCGTTTTCCTTTTAAGGAGTGCAACGAGTGTACCACCGACTTCGACTCGCCCTCAGCTCTAGTCTGTCTCCAACACATCAGAATTCAGGGTGAGCTATTTCATCTAGCTCGTGTTGGATTCTCTCTCGGTCATGGCATGATGTCCTTAGCTTTCGGACATACATTGTCCTATTTATTTATTTGATATCTTTAATACTCTTAGACTTGATATTTTGAGAATAGATGTCTTTGATGTGATAACTTTCAGATTTTGGGGATAATATGTAATAAACTTTAAAGGTTTCTTTTATTGTTTATTTTAAGTTGTGAGCTTCCGCATTATGGTTGTATTTTGTTGTTGAACAATTAATATAAGTTGGGGTTTGGATTCGTTGGTTTTCCCACCTAGGAGGTTAAGTGTGGGTGCCACTCATGACTCGTTTTGGGTCGTGACAATTAAATTTATAGACCTGTTAGATTATGATCTAAAGATTTATTTTTAATAAATTAAAATTATATGAGAAAATGTTAGATCATAATTATTGAGGATCCTAGATAGAAAGTTGCGTAGGTTTTAGATTAGAGTATAAGTTGAGTAGGAAACTGTGCGTTATCACACTTTATATTGTAGAGGTTATGGGTTAGCCTCCTCCTCTCATATCTTCTCAGTATTAGCAGTATTATTTAGTAATCGCGTATTCTCTTTTTCTTAAAGGGCATTTTTATTTAAGTGAAAGGATATTTGCGTGATTGAGCAATTGTTGTTAGGCAGTACAATTCTTGGAAATCAAAAGGACAATCAATTTACTTTGGAGGTGTGCAAAAACCCAAAATGTTTAGCGTGCAATTACAAGTCACTCATTAGTTAGTTTCCCTTTTTTGGTGTTATTAGTTTAACAAGCAATTTAGGAGTACTTCCTCCGTCCATCTCTACTTATTCACTATACTATTTTGGGATATTTATAATACTTATTCAGTTTATAAAATCAATGAATAATTAATTATGTTGTGTCTATTTTATCTTAGCTATTAAATATTATTCATGTTTCAATGTTTAAATGACTTATATTTAATAAGGATGGTTTAATAAAATTACCCCTATCATTTACTGCTTCTTAATTTCCGTCTCAAGTCAATAGTCTATAAGTATTGTTCGACCGAAAAAATACTTATACAGGCTCTTTTAAAAATAATCTTTTGATCTTCACAAAATAAAGGCTAGTTTAACAAGCAAACAAGTAGTACTTGTTTAGGGTCATGATTTCACGTTCTATGTTGCAGAGGCGTATGCCGGAGTGGGTCACCTGGTTCATGTGAACCCATGGTCCCCTCCTAAAATTATATATAGTAGTGTTATATTTTTTAAAAAATATTTAAATATAATGTGTGAATCCACACTCGAAGTATTATATAATATCGTGCGATGATAATTGGGTGCATCTCTTCGAGTAAAGTTAGAAATTTGAATATTTTATCTATCTTGTTTTAGTTTTCTTTCTAAAATTAGTTAACACCTCTCTATGTGATTTGAATAAATAAAAATTAATCTTAGACCTATAATTTTAAATTTTTAATGGTTTTCAGTATAAGAACCTAACTGATCAAATTTATATCTTAAATTCACATTTTCATAATAGTGCACCCATCATCTCAAAATCTTGGATATGCCTCCGGCTATGACTATACTTTTTTTAAGTCGAAGACTTATCGAAAACAATATTTCTATCCCAATAAAAGTAAAATATCCACTGGTATATTCTTTAACATTACCTACCAATTTAATTTTCTTTTCTCATTTAGGTGGAAATGGAAAAGTACATTAAAAACTCACTCATCCGTTACGTTACATTCTACGAATTAATGTACACAATAAACCGGACCAACTCCGGTTCGGTTTCTTTTCCCTCTAAAAATTTCTACTCCTAAATTCTTCAAAAACTATGAACCGGCGGAGCAAACCGGTAACCTCCGGTTCCCGCCTCCTTCTTCTGCCGCATTTCCAAAACTTTCCGGTGGTTGTTCGAATGTCGTTCACTCGAAAACGTCGGACTACAAGCTGGCCGATACTCCGGCAAGAGCCGACCGGATTTAAACCGGACCCCACATGCATTACAAAGCGTTTTTGCACCCATTGGACCGGTTCGCCACTGAGGAGTCCTCTGAACGCCGCAATGGCTGCACCGCCGCGGTTGGACCGGGTTCTCCGCCGTCATCTTCCTCCGGTTATTCACAGGCGCCGGAAACCGTACTATTGACTCAGCTGTCGTCGTTGTAGTGGAGGAAGAAGCAGAGGAAGTGGAAGAACCGGTGAATGACCAAACTCGACCGCCGATTCTCCCACGCTTCGTTCTGGGCTTTGTTTGAACCGGAACTGTGAAACATGACTTCACCTGAACCGGTTTTTCTATCACTGACTGATTCTTCTTCTCCGGTAGTTTTCCGATCAACGAATACCCAAATGATGAATCTTCTTCAACAAATTGAGATAACCATTCGAGATTATCCAACCCATTTTCCTATAAACAAAACCCTTTTATACAATTTCTCAAAATTGAAAAAAAAAAAAAAAAACGTAATCGAAACAATTTTTGTTTACCGGAAAACTGAGTTCACAACCAAAATCTTCATTTTCAGGTTCCATTTTCTTCTGGGTTGAAACAGAGCAAGGTTTTTGAGTGTTAAATCCTTTTGGGTGTTCGTCTAATTGCTCAATTTCGTCTTCAGTAAAGCCATTGGAGAGGTCAAGAAGGTTATCAACGAAAAATTCATCAACAGGGGACTGGTGGTGGGTCATTTTCATGGCGATTTCAGGCCTGAAATAGCTGGTTTTCAATGCCTTTTCGAAGCTGTTCATGCCCTGTTAAACACCCAAAAACATAAACCGAAAAGCGTTATGTAAAAATGCAGGAAAATGGGTTGAAAAATTGATGAAAAACAGGGGAGATTGGGGAAGAAAAAGTACCTGCAAAGAAGAAGAAGAAGAGTGGTGTGGAGCTGTTGTTCGGTAAAGCATTGAATGGGAGATGGGAGTGTGAGAGAGAGGTGAAATTTGTAAGGAGATTTATTTGTTTTCTTCTTTGAATTGTGTTCCCAAATATTTATTACTCGGATCTTTCGTTCGAAGATAAGTTATGTTGAGATTAGTCACGATGAAATAAGTCATATTGGAACAAGTTATGATCGAATTAGTTATGCTAAGATTATTGTTTGTTGGTTGTTTGATTTGTCATATTTAAATAATATGTATGACATAATTTTTTAGAATAAATTGTTTGTTTAATGTCCTCTATTTTATTTAGTTTTTTGTATTTTTTTTGTCAGTTTTAGTTATTCACTCTTAAAAATAAAAGTTTCATCATATTTAGCTTAATTATTTTGAGTGTACATTCTCATAATTATGCTATGCGTTTTTAAATATAAAACATCCATCCTATTTAGTTTAAAAATAAAACTTCCATCTAAGTTTGTTAAAGTAAAAGATATTTTATTGTTGATTTCACTTTATTTAAGCAGATATCACTCATATATAGTAAAATATTAAAGTTATTTTCATTTTTATTGATATAGAAAATGCAAATTTTCAAGTGATTAAAAGATTATTTAATTAAAAATATGTAATTCAATAGTGGAGTGAATATTTTAAGAGAAATCAAAATATAAATAAACATAAGAATTAGTCAAATAAATTCAATGTATAATATATTCATAACTTAAAATTATATTTATATTGGGTAATTTTTAATGAAAAATATATAATCATAAAAATAGCTAGTAGTGAAGATTGTGAATGTTACTATAAATGGTATTAAAAATTACTCCCTCCATCCATAATTATTTGTCCACTTTTCCATTTTTAGTTATCCCTTTTTATTTGTCCATTTTAACAAATCAAGAAAGGACAATTTTTTTTACCTATTACACCCTCAATTAATTAATGAACTTCTTGAAAATCTTAAATTTTTAATTCACCCATGTAATACCCCAAAAATTTCTAAAGTTAAGACGCGAACCATTCTTGAATTGCGTATAAGGTTGCACCGAATGATTCTGAATTGTTCTTAGGTTATAAGGTCAATTCATTGGTGTAGAAATGATTTTGGATATCCATTTGGGTCACTAGAACCTCCAGCACAAAGTTGAGTTGGAAGTTTCCCTACCGAGTGAGTTTTGAGTTAAGATTCTACTTAGGTCAACTTCAAACAACCATATATTCTAGCACATAAAGAATTAGGTGGCCCATGACCTATCAAATCGAAGGTCTTTGAGTCCTCTTTCCAACGCTACCAAGGTTGCTCTATTTGAAGCTCGAAGTAAAATGTTATGCCCGTTTGAGTCAAGCCTCTCTAGTTATGGCTTTTCATCCGTTTAAGGAAAGGGTATTTTGGTCTTTTCCTTTTTCCCACTAGTCTTAACACGTTTTCCTGACCTAATTAAGGGTCTAATCAAATTCTAAATCACCTATCACGTTCCTAAACCCTTAGAAAAATAAGAGAAGAGTTCAAAAGGAGAAAGAGCTAGGTTTTTTAGCGTTCATCAAGATCCTGTCGATTCTCGCCAAGAACATTGTTCTTTCTAGGTATGTGAGGCTTCACATAGTGATGGATTTGTTCATCCTCACGCCAAGCATGTACATCTTTCGTTAAGTCGCTCATATAATCGTTTTGTAAGCATTCTTGAAGAGTTCTTGAGTTTTAAGCTTCATTCTTTATCAATTGAGGTTTTGAGTTCTTGAGGTGAGAGTATTGCGAATGAGTGGTGTTTCTTGATAGAATTTGAGTGGAATTCGATAATTGTGTGTTGGGTTTATGAATCAAAGGGAGTTTGGAAGAAAACCAATCGATTCTAGATGAGTTAGGACCCAAAATTGAGCAATAAAATTCGTCAAAAATTCTGGGCAAGGGGTAAGGTAGGGCACCACCATAGCGCCAGAGTCTTTCTTATGAAGTTTGGGGCCTGGCGCCCCGCACTAGCAGTGCGCCCCACGCCAACAGTGCGCCAGGGGTCGCCAGGGTCCATTTCTTTTCCGTTCTTTTGGGTGTGTTCCTTTAAGTTGTGGCTATGTTTTCCCACTCTATATTAACTCCTATAAGCTCCATTTATCATTGAAAATTCATGCATTATCCTACTCATATATCTTAATTTACATTCCAAATTAATGTAAGATAAAGAGGAGAGTTTAAGGTTCTATTTCATAAAAATTTAAGAGCTTCAATTGTTATTTATATATATATATATATGTTCCTATGTTGATTATTGAGATTGCAAGATAAGTTCCTATGTTGATTATTGGGCTTGAAAGATAAGTTCACAAGTTCATGTTTCAAGGAGGCAAGTAGGTCTAAAGTTTTGAAAAGTACTTCAGTAAAGTAAAAATTCCCTTCTTTGTAAAGGGTGTATTGGGCATAAAGTTATATCGATTATTTTGGGAATAGTATCGAGCACTGAATTGGGTTAGAGTCTTTTATGACTCGGAAGTCCCATAAAACTACGTAGCCATCGTAGGATAGGATAGCATTGATTCTTCATGCGGCTCCTCACTGCCTCTGAGAAGGCCTATTAGATGGATCCATAGTCACAATATCATCCTATACCCCCGGCAAGGTATAGGATGGCCCTTGCAACGTGGGCGAAACGTTGTATCATTGCTAGGCTCATAGTAATGGTTACCGATTAGAGAAACTCCCCACAAGTAAAGTATGTTATTTTTCATATTGCTTTTATTGCATATCTTATTGTAAAGCTTAAAGAGTTTTCATGTCTTATTCATATATTGATATACTGTTGAGTTGCTCTTAGTCATTCATGTTGGTTTCATTGCATACCTTATTGTCAAGCGTAAATGGTTTTCACTTCATATTCAGGTATTGATTCACTTATGTTGTTTTCAGTCATCCTAGTCATTTAATTGCTTACTCTAGCCCTATCACTTACCAATACATTCAATGTACTGACGTCATTCGACCTGCATCTTATTATGATGCAGATACAGGTACTCAGGATCATCAACAGACATTTCGTTGAGATCACTATTCATTCGCAGACAGTATTTGGTGAGGCCCCCTTGCTTCTGGGAGACTCCATTTTCATTCAGCTTAGTAGTATTGGAGGTGTCGTGGGTCTTAACCCGACATTTATCTTACATTGTTAGAGGCCTAATAGACAGACAGATTTAGATGTTTCCCTTGTCTTTTTCAGGATAGTTATTTAACTTATGACTTATGTTAAGTATTTGCAAGGCAGTATTTTAAGACTTTCATGAATGTCTAAATGTTCATCTATTTTAAGCTTCCGCGTATTTTTTTTTTGAATCATGTAAGTCATGTAGCAAGGCCAAGGGTTCGCTTGGGGATCAGAAATGGTTCCTAAGTGCCGGCCACGCCCAGGGTGTAGGCTCGGGGCGTGACAACCCACTTCATAATTAATAGGGGTAAAATGGTAAACTCACTATGTCATTCATTGTTTTCTTAATAGGTGTGTCATTTCAAAAGTTGACAAGTAATTATGGATGGAGGGAGTATTTGAATATACATGTATGTAAATGTGAGGTATAAAAGAAGTTTAAGGGAGTACTTTTGTTATTTTACATTTTTATTTTTCCCGAGATTAGTGTTCCACCCATAAGTAGGAATAACTTATCTCAATCATAATTATTAATCCTAGAACAAGTCATCTCACACTTTATAACCAAACAAAGAAGTGAGGGATACTAAAAATTTATTCCAAAATTATTTTTTCTTATCTATCACACCAAACGATCCCTTAACTCTTTCTTGGTATTGTGATAATTTAATTTTACGAAAAATGATCAAAAATGTCTTCAATGTATTAAATTTGGCTCCCCCAACAGAATGCATAAAAACAATCTATCATGACATAAGTATTAATGACTGATTTCACGATAACTCATTTTCATTGTTGTTATCCAAGTGTTGAGAATTCATAAATGATAAAAAATTGAAACATTTCAAAATTCAAAATCATAACATCTCAAAGTTCAAATTTCAATAATTCGTTGCCCTATTTAGAAATAAATTCACAATCTTATCTCTATTTATTGATTTAAATTTTTGAATTTAATTCTAAATAGAACAATGAATTATTGAAATTTGATCTTTTAATTAAAATGTTATGATTTGACCTTTGACTACATGAATGTAATCTAATGTCAGACAAATCAAGACTAATAAATCATTTCGAAAAATTGACTAATTTGAATAATAACAATAAATAAAATATCTAAATCTCAAAGTAATTAGAATCAACTAAATCATTCTTATTTGTTTCAATTTTATATTCGATTTTTGCTTTAAGGCCTGATTACTTCATATTTGTATAATGTCAGGTCTATTTCTGAGGAGCGTGGCCGCATTCAACGAATTTTTTTTATTCATAGAGGCTAAATCTTAGACTTCTTATCAAGAACAGATAAATCTCAACCATCGCATTACAACTTTATTTCTTATAGTGAGATTGGGTCCATATCATTGACTAATTATATGAGCTTTACCACACTTCAAATTATTTAACAAACACAATCATGAGTCATATGAATTCTTTCATTTAATATTTTTGGTTTTTTACTTAATTTTCTACCAAATATTCACAAAACTCCCTTCCTTTCCTATCTCTCCTACATTCATAAGTAATTACTACATTAGTAAAATTACAACAAATTTATTAATTTTAATATAATTTCTATTCATATATGATTTCTTATTATTGTTAATTAGATATTTTTAGTACACTAGATAACTATTGAAATTGCCTTAATCCTTATATGAATTCGCTTGTTCAAAATTCTGGAGCTACAACTAGGGTTAGAGGTTGATGTTGACGTTTTATTAAAATAGAAGTCAAGGCTGCAAAGTGGGAGAAGATTAGGGTGGTCACGAGCTTGTGAACCAATTTCGACCACGATAAGGGGGACCGGGCTAGTCCACTACACATTCCTAGTGGATCGGTCCTTAAGGGACTAGGTCAAGGGGATTTGCGGGGTACTTTTTTTTTAGAAAAAAAAACATAGAAATACAATCGTTGGTTGTTATATTTGAGGGGAAGTGTGAAAAGAAGAAATTTCTTAAGTTACTAAGAACTAACATTTGGAATTAGTTTTTACAATTTGCGTTATAATTTATTCATTTATATGGTATGGCATAATTTTTTTATATTTAATTTAATTTTAAAATCTCTATTTGTTATATTTAAACTTCAAAAAACTATCATCAGACTCTAAAAATAGATCAAATATAACATAAAGTATAAAACATAATTCCAAATATGAGTTTCTACTAGCTTTTTTCATAATTCTCATCAAATATAACAAATAGAATTTGTTAAATATGTAATCGAAATTAAAAGCATTCACTCTAAATAAATTTGAAAATCCAAAACTATTCAAAAATATATTTTTAAAATTATTTTAAATCTACCCTAAATATAATGGACAATTTTTGCTACTACTTATTATTTTCTCTATAAAAAAAATAGATTTAGGAATTAGTAACCAATGACTTGTCAACATCCTTTTTATCTCCTTGTTTAGTTACTGAAATGATTCTTTCTTCCCAAATCCAACTGCTTCTTTGTGTTCCTCTTTTGGGACATGATGCCATAGTTTCATGTGTAAGTAGGCTACTTTAACTGCTTTCATGTGACAACACTACCAAAATTTACTGGTATATAATAATTTCGTCTCAACTGATATTTATATTTGACATTTATTTTATAGCAGGCAAAAAGCAAGGAATTGGGACATTAATTGTACTGACATAATATAACTTTGTCTCAACTGATATTTATATTTGACACTCATTTTATTGACATAAAAAAGCAAGGAATTACGACACTAATCGTATTGGCATAATACAATTTCGTTTCAGCTGATATTTATGTTCGACACTTATTTTATAGCTGTCAAAAAAGCAAGGAATCCAGACATTAATTATACTGGCATAATACAATTTCGTCTCAACTAATATTTATATCAGACAATTATTTTATAGCCATAAAAAAAAGCAAGGAATCGTGACTTTAATCGCATGCATATTGCCCTCCAATTTAAGATGTGCACAAATTTGTGTAAAATTGAACAAATAAATATACTTATCCTACATGACATAATATGCGCCATAAATAGCATTATAGAAATCAATTTGATTGTACATTTGACGAATTGCCATGTAGAAGTAGAGTGTGTGTGTCTACTTGTGCATATCTAAAATTAGAGAGCATAGATGACAGTTGAATCCAACTTAAAGAGCACGTTTATGCACTAGTTTCTTTGATTTAGTTTGATTTGACACATTTTTTTAAAATAGTAAACAATTTCTTAAAATTGTGATCTTAAATTAAAGATATATATAACATATTCACTATTATTCGTAACTTTAAAAAGAATGAGGTGTAACATAGACTTTATTCTTACTTGTGTGGGGGGGGGGGGGGTAAAGTAGTTATTTTTGATAGATTATTGACTCAAGAAAACAAAAAATATGTATAACAGGATATCAAAATATATTTTAATCTCAAACATATCACGTGAAATATTAAAAATTAAAAGTTATCCATTTTTTTAAAAGCATTAAAAAAAAAAGAAGAATAATAACTGATTACTTTAAACTTGTACGGACAAGCAAATAAATGTGTACTTTTTGACAGATGAAATCACCAATATGAAAAGAGTGTTCTTTTCTTGGCAGAAAATGATTTTTAAAATAATTTTCATTTCGTATACTTATATATTTTTACTAAAAAATTAAACTTGTACGATTGGTAAATATTATTGGAATAAAGAATCATATTTCACAATAGATATTTGGTAACATTTTTATTATATTATTTACCATATTTTATATGATGATGTTTGATTAAATGTTGAACTTAAGAAAATCGTATTATCTACCTCCTATCCCACCACAGACTTAATTTTCCATTGAATGTGTAATTTGGTACGATTCGAGTTTTATTTACTTATGAGAAGTTATTTGCACGCATTGTGTATGGTATGATATAATATTGGTATATTGATGGTATATCGGTATTATAAATGTGTTTTTATGTAATGTATTTGTAAGAAATATACATTGGATAATATTTATATAATGATGGATGATTAGTCATCAGTATTTCAGATTAATATTTGTATAAAATAAATGAGAAAGAAATCTGGATAAAGAATAAGAGAATAAAGAGTAAAGGTAAAATGAACCAGAATAAGGAATAACAAAAGAATATAATTGAATGAAAATGGATTATTGATTTAGTGGGACATATTTTATTAAAATATTATTTTTGTTAATTACATATTATTCTCTTAAATATGCCAAAAGTGTTATAAAATCTGATATCAAGAATTATGTCAAACTATATATATATATGATTCATTAAACCTACCACACCATGTAAAAAATTAGAATTGAGACGAAAATATTAAGGGATCTTCATATTAATAGTCGACTGGATTTTTATTTTTCTTAGCTGGTATACATAAATTATATACAGGTACACACTTATTATACATAAATTATATATATTATATCAACCGAATGATTTTGATTTAAGAGGTTGGGTGACAACTATTTAGGTTACAAGTTTTTCATGGATTGTCTGTATTTCCGGGATGATTTAATTTTTGCTCTCAAATATGATGATCTTTAATTGTTGTCTCGCTGCTCATTTAATTAAGAAAACGTGGACTAAAGTACCTTTATTTATGACCTAATTTCACAAGGCACAAGTTTGGAGAACTATTATCTTGTCTGGCATAAGTTTTGTAGGAATTAAAATATCCAACATAAATTGTGTTGTATTTAATTCGCTCGGAATAAGTTTGTAGAACTTTGATGTTATTCGACAGTCGACACAAGTTCTATAGAAATAAGTTATCTTTCTTAACATAACTTTTGCCTTGTCCAACGTAAGTTCGGAATAAATGGAGCAACCATGACGGCCCAAGTTCACCATCCAAATACTCAAAAGTCCAAGCCCACTTTCTGACACCCACTCTAGCAATGAAGGCCCAATAATGAGAATAAAGAAGATAACAAGGAAAAGCTTTTGCGGTTAACTTAATTTTTATGTCTAAAACTAGGGGTCGTTTGATCGGATGTATTAGAAAATTTAATAAATTATTAAGACATGGTATTATTTAAACTTTTCTTTGGTACAATTTTCAATTTATGTACCAAAGAAATGCTGGTTTCACACAGACATACCTTTTAGGCTAATATTTGAATTTGTTTTTATTTGTAAAAGTTGTGCTAATTGACTGATGAATTATTAAATTATCTTATAACATTTACAAAAAATTTAGATTATAATTTAACGCTTTTATAAAATTTCCGATTTATACAAAATAGATCTTTAGATCGTTTCCTGACAAATCTAAAAGTTATAAGAGAAATAAAAAAAGAGGGATATTCACTAAATAGCTATCCGCGAAAATTTAACATGCTCCTCTTTTCCCCTTTACTTTAGGTTCAATCACCTTCTCATATTGGTTAGCCTTGAATTGAGCCCTCTGGCCCAAGAAGAGAAAGAAAGAAAAAGGGCAAATAACACACCTATTAGTTTAGGATACAATTATGTGTTTTTTCATGTATTTTTAAAATTATTAGTCGTGTTAGATTTTGGTTTCTCTCTTTATATATATCTCGATTATATGAGGTTAAAATTAAGTGTAATTTATTCAAGATACACTGTATTCGAGTGGATTCACATGTATCGAGAATACGCTGAGTTTCTCTCACGCTTTTGATCCCTTCTCTTGCTCACTTATTTTTCTATGTATCTGTATTTCAGAATGTATCTAAATTTTATCTAATATCCTAAATAAAACCAATTATAAAATGGCCGCAAGAAACTACTCATCTCATACCTTTTGACTGTCTCATATGTGTGGAACTAGCATGCATAATTTGGTTAGGACACATGATTGGGTAAGATCTTCTACCCAATGGAAGTATGGAGAAGAATATATTCAAATGGTAATTAGGCAGTCAAAGCCTTTTTTATTTTTTGTGAAATTCATGAGTGTGCTGTTTGCTGAGTCATTTACACATGTGAAGGCAATTGAATTAATTTTACATCACAAGTCAATCAACACATGTTGTGGCCTAACATTTAACATGTATGTCCAATCCAATCCAATCCAATCCATCATTTCTCATGAAAGATGGTTCACTAATTCTAGACAACAATTCAAGTCACTTTGACTATATATATATATATATGATTGTTTCATTGTTTGAAATTGTGACACATCTGATGATCTATGTGCATTCAATTTAGTTGCCTAATTTTTGTGACTTTATTACTTTTGAAATTTTGACACATTGGTAGGCATTTAGTGATAAATATTAAATATTCTTTATTTTATTTGGAATTTTTAAAATTAGAGTTAGAATTGTGTTTGACTATACTATTGGTAAAAAATAATAATTAGAATTTGAATACATTTTTAAGAAAACTATAGTTTGTATCCCTAATTCTAAAAACTAGCATATCACTTAATTTGACTAATATCTCTGAAACATACAATCAAATCTGTTATAAAAGAGTAATAGATAGTCACAAAATGTCACAGATTAGATTCCGTATATGAGCTACTACATACTATTAGGGGTCGTTTGGTAACTGGTTGCAGATATTAGTAATGTAGAGATAAGCTATGAGATAATCTATGCTAGGTTTAGTTATGTATGTACTCCAATATTATTTCACTTTCTATTCTGTAAAATAACACATAGATTTTCTTATAACTTATGATCAATGTAATAGTTATGCAGAATTCCAAATTACAAAATGATAAACATTGTATCAAGTTTATAAATAAATAACTTATAACCAATTACTAAACATGATATTATATCAGATTTAATACAAAGCATGACTCACTTCCACACCAGCAACTAAATAGAAAACAAGAGTTAAGTTGTAGAAATTTTATTTATAGATTGTAAAGAGAGAGAATATATAGAAATTGAAACAGAGTTTTAACTTATTATACCATTTTGAATTCTAGCTAAACATGAAATAAATAGGGTTATTTTTTTATATATATAAAAAGATTAATCCAGCATAGGTTACATGAGCCCCTGATAATTTACTGGATTGATTGATAAGACGGGTATTATATTCTCTACCCACCAAATGAAATCAATAGTTTCTTGGTCGGGATCAGTTAAGGCTAAAATTCCATTAAAAAGCGTTTTCATATGGTAGAACCTTTTTAGGAAATACAAGATTTTATGAGGTTGATCTTGAGCCGCCATCATAAAAAGGGCAAAATGTGAAAATAAATAACTGTCCAAAAGTGAAATGAAAAAAGTAAAACAAGTTTTTGAGGTGTTTTTCGAATTTCAAATATAGTTTTAAATTGTATTAAAATTTTATAGCCACACACTAATTTTAAATAAAGTAAAAAAAAAAATTTAAAATAATATTTTTTATGGCCAAACAAGACCTAAGTCGTCTATGTTCTTTTCACGAGTTCGAAGCCTAAAAGACATGTTTTTCAAGTAAACAAACCAAAAAAGGATATGTAATTTGAAAGAGACCAAATGATCAGATATATGTCCCATTTATATGACTTTAGTACGTTTGAAATTATGACACAATTGATAGATCATCCATGTATTCGTAATTACATTTGACTATCTAGAAATTGAAATATAATTATGCTTGATAATTATTTTCATCGAAGATGTATAGTTTAGAAGATATGTGGAGAAATATGATTTTAACACTTTGAAGGTGTAATCAAATAAATAATGGTAATCAATAATCAATATAGGTTGCGATATGATAGTAATTGAGATTTTCTTTTATCTTTAATTAGAGATTTGAGGTTCGAGCTTTTAAGAATGAATTTTTTTATTGGGAGAGCCATTTTTAGAAATGGAGTCTGCAATGCGCGAATCTAAATTTAGCCGATCTCTAATTTCTTTGGCCAAGCACATGAATTTATATTTTTATATCATATGCTGAAGTATATGACAATCTCATCTAAAAACTTTAGCTATCAAAGCAAGGATACAGTTTTTTAAAAAGTTATTTTGGTTGCTCATTTGGAATGAGGTACCTACGTTGAGATTTGACTGAATTCGATTCATGCATTACATGTTTCATTTTTAAGGGGCCGGCCAAAGAAATAGTTCGGCCAAAACAATCAAAAAATATTCTTAACATGGCGTGATAATATTCATTTTGAACCAAATTCGCGTGATTTTCCACAAAAAAAACCTCACACTTTTAAAAAATTTCACTACACCTTTACATTTAACTTCCATTTCTTTTCAACTATCAATATAAAACTTTATTAGCACACCAACAAAAATAAAATTATAAACATTTTCCATAAAAAATATTTTTTCCTTCATAACGACCACACCTTTTTGAAAAATATTTTTCCCCGTACCAAACAATCATTAGTTCATGTTTCTTATTTTGATTGAAGTTGTGTTGAAGTGGATTGGAAGACATTAATATGAAAAGACAAAAATCCAAAATTGTCGTTTAATATGACAAAGTTGACAGAACTATATAATTGTTGAAACGTGTTTCTACAAATTGAGAAAAAATTTAAAGAATAATACTTGTCTTCATAAAACAATAATAGAAACTTTTGTTAAATTCCTAAAAGAGATATAACCCAAGTTTTAGCAATAACAAGTAATTTTTTTTTTTCTTTATAGATCTTGCCATGATCAATATTTTACTTAGATATCTTCATGAATCACTATAAGTCATCTTGATAATTGTTATGAGTCTGTTTTCAATTTCTAGTACGTGGAGGCTATTTTCCTAAAATTTTCTTTTAATTAATGGAGTAAAATTTTTAAATGGTAACACTAAAAGATCTTATTTGTGTAAATTAAATCACTTGTGTTTTTGCAGTACAAATTTCTTGATAATTAAATCACGATTTAATATTTGTCTTAATTCAGATCGAACCACTCTTCTTTGTTTAAGCTTCTCTAGACACGTAGACCGGAGATTTTCTTGGATCGTGACATGACATGTGCCAAATTGGTGATTCATGTTATTAAGTTCGTCTAACGGGTTTATAAGTTACATGTGCTTGTGTGATACATGTGATACAATAGGCCAAGAGTTGATTAATACTACCTCTCTCTTCTTCTTCTTCCTTTTTCTTTCTTTTTTTAAAAATAAAATAATTATTGCATACCTTTTTAGTTTATGGAATATATGTCACTTTTCATTAATAGCATGTATATATCATGTAACTATATCCATCAAAACTAAAACGGATAAAAAGAATTTATCTAATATTTATTTTTATCTCTATTATGGTTTGGACATGATTATAACTCTTTGATTGATATATACTACTATTTGCTTGTCCTTGGCTGAATTGTTTTGGTCCAACTTTAACCACTTCATTTTTGGGGCGATGCTAAGTAAATTAGGCACAAAGCTGTGATACATTTATGGCTTTTGATTCATAGTCCAACTTAGTGTGGGGGTCAATTGATACTACAGAAGTACAAATCATCATGATATGTGACAGCTCTATAGTATTTTTAATAAAGAGATTCAAAATCTGAAGAAGTATTCGAAGGAGATTCGATATTTATTATATATACAAAAAATAATAATTTTAATCATGTATAAATAGTAGTATTTTCCATCGAAGGAGGTTAGAATGAACCCTCTAACAGTATGCTGGCTATATATATATATATATATACTATAATTTACTAAGTTCGAACTCGTCACATGAATTTGAATAATGCGATTTAGCTTCTTCTTTTTTTGATTATATGGTTTACAAATTATCAGACCGAAGTGAGCCTTGAGGTTTATCTTATGCGCACTCAAACAATAATGAATATAGATTCTCTTGTCAACCCAAAAAAAAAAATACCATTAATCCTTCTTTTAACCAATTAATGGTGTCAAATTTTATTATCATATCAGTGTCAACCAATTAAGCTATTAAGATTCTCCTTTATTTTAAAGGTAATTTAATAGTACATAATTTTTATTTTTACCTTTGATAGTGTACCAAAGTTAAACTCTTTCTTAACTAACCCCTTTGGCACCCTCCCAAGCCAAATATTTTTTCTAAAAAAAGAGTCCTCCTTCCTAACTTCAAAAAATTTCAATAATGTAAAATTAAAACTTTTGGTAAGATAATTATTAGTACAACTAGACAAACTATAGGAAAGAGAATAATGAAATGATCCCAATAATATTACCCTATTCTAATGTGTCCATATGATTAATATATAGTTCCAATTATTTTTAAATTTATACCTAGCTATATAGTGTACGTGCACTTATGGGATTAAAAAAAATATTGCACTTCCACAACAAAATTTATTGTAGCTAATGAGTTGTAAGCTATAGTATAAAAATTTTAATCTTGGAGTATTAATTACTATTGAAATTTTCTTCATCTTTTATTAGTTAATAGTCAAAATAATCGTCCGCTGTTTAATTTAGGTAGGCTGGTTAATGCATCATGTACAAGTAGAAAATGTGAAGAATCAACTATGTAACGCCAAATATAATTATTTTTGTTTTTCATCTGTTCACTATTTATATTAGGGTTCGACTAATTCGAATTCATATTGTTTATGACGTATTAAAGGAAAAAAACGCTCCCTACAAGATTTTTTGTTTTCATTTTCATCTCGAACCCAAGACCTGTTTGGATTGAAAAATTCACGTGCACTTGTCACACGAAAACTAACTAATCAAACCTTGAAATGTTGTTATAGTAAGATTTGCTTGTATAATTAGTCGATCTGAATGTATTGAGTATATTGCCGATATTGGAAAATGAGAATTTCCGTTTAAAAAATTAGGGATCGATTCCTGATATATAATTTGTCATAAACATTTTCTATGAGCAAATTTTCGGCAAATTTTTTAGGTAAATTCTAATTTTTTTAGCATTATTGAGTCGTGCTCGATATAGAAGATCCATCATTTATGCTAGATTTAATTTCTAGGTGTTAGCATATACTATAATTGAATTGAGACTTCCTAAATCATGAGAATGACAACTCATGTGACCAGCTAAATAATCACTTAATTTAGGTAAGTTATACTTTAGTTATTTCTTCATTTGTTTTTTTCTTTGTGATTGATGTGATCCTAATAAATTTTGTAGATAGAATTTGAAATATTGAGCATTTACAGTTAGATAAGTACTGTGAATTTAAGTTATGAAAAGATAGTTTCTTTATTACTATTTACTAGCATGGAGACTAATTACATTTTTAGCACTTTTGACTTTTCGACCTTCACATGCAAATCAACATCAAAGTCCCTTTGGCAAAATCCTTATTTTTAGTCATGACCCGCCACTTCGACATCTCACTTAGGCAGAAAATTAAATTTCAAGTCCGTGACATATTGCTCCTAGTATATCTATACATTTGTTTCAACATCTTCATTTCGACAATTTACATCTTATGAACATGAATTCTTGATTGACTAGCACTCCGCTCCATATAATAAAGTCGATCTAATTATCACTTTATAAAACTTACATTTAAGTTTAGGTGGTATTTTTTCGGATACATTGGGAACCGATTAGTTATTCGTATATCAACTTAAATTCTAAATATTTAAAGTCGTTGTATTAGCTTATAAATTTTAAATTCTGAATCCGCCCCAGCACAAGATAACTACTCTAATATAATAGGCGACAAATCACACTTGAGAAGTAAATCGTATTATGTAAGCTTTGTACGATAAGCTCGACCAAAAAGCATGTAGAGAAAGCTTCGAACATGAGACCCTATTTCGAAGAAGTACTTGCCACTCTATCATAATTCTTATCGAACGTCATGAAGTGATCCATGTTGAAATTCCCTCAAAAGCTTTATTTGACTTTAGTGAGTCTACACATGAAAAAAATAGAGCCAATTAAAACTATGCAACAAGTTATAACTAACTCAAACTCATTAACAATTTAACTTCTTTTTTAAAAAAAGTGTTGTTTTATGTTGATACATATGTGGTTCAAAAGATTTAATCTTAAATCGAAGACCGGAATGATATTTTTGAAAGCTAATGGTCATGTGTTTTATGCTTACATGATAGTCCGATCCAAATTCATTTTGTTCAAAAAAGCATAATTTGGATATATAGATTATAAGTTATGATTTCAAATTTTTAAAATTATAAAATTTGACTCATAAATTTATATTATATATATAAAAAAATATTCATCATTTTAAATTTCGCAAAAAAAGATTCATGTTTGATGTGTAAAGACTATTTGTGTAATGTAAAAATGATTATACTAAAGAAAAAGTAGTAATTACTATTATTGATAACTAGTGGATCTTTATAAAATTATGTGTCTTTGAAAGTTTGTAATCGCAAACATTAATTTATAAAAGGAACATAGAGATATGTGATTTATCAAATATCAATGCAACGCCTTATGATATTCCGATCTCTTGTGTATGAACTCTTGTTTGCTTATATTATTGGGTAAACAACACAAATCCCGCTAGTTTAGGAGCTAATTATCTTCCTTCCCATGAGTTTGCAATATTACCAATCCTACCATGACTCGCACTTGGATACATGTATCTGGTGTATATGTATCTCAGACACATGTCAATCAGATACATATAATTAAGTGTATCTAAATAAGGAATGTAACTTAAAAGCATAAATTAAGGAGGAAATCACGCGTATAACAACTTTGGAATATCTGCAGCTCCTAAAAAAGTAGATTTTTTTATATCTGATATGTTCATTCTGTGTATCTAAATTATTTTTTTAAGTATCTGATGTGTCTTCTATGTATTTGATATATACATAATAATTAGATGTATCTAATATGTTCATTTTGTGTATCTGAAATGTTCTTCTATGAATTTGATATAGTTTTTTGTTTGTATCTGATATGTACTTAGTCAATTGTATGCCGATTGTTATGGCTGGAGTTTTTGGTGTTTATAGAATGATTATAATTGAAATGATTAATACAAAGATTAACAACAAAATCAAGTCCTATTATTGGACCTTTAATTCTGGTGTTTAAATGTAAAGATAATTAATCAATTCTAGTTTTAAGGGATTTGTGTATTTTATTGTATTTTAAAAATATATGGTATAAATTTTTTTAAAGTGGTAGTATATATAATTGTTTAAAAGTAGAGGTAATATTAGTATATATGATAGTAATGTATGTCTAGTTAGGTAGTTTTTCTTTCTTATATTATTTCCACATGAACTTGTGAGGTTCTCATGTTAATGAAAGAAATGCAAATTCCAAATAAAATTTCAATTTAATATCAACTTAATTTCATATTGAATGTCCAAACGAGCCCGAAAATTGCAAAAATAGCGTAACGCAATGTGGCTTTATTATTAGTCAAACATAAAATATTTTTTAATCAGATAATTGTTTGATTAGTTCCTATTCTTAATTGGATTAACTACTTGGATTAGTTTTTCTTATGCTATAAGCAACAATCAAAATCATTGAATCTTAAATCTATTGACATTAATAAGATTTAATCTTTTTGAAGAAATTTGAATCAACCGAACCCTAACATCAAAGGATTTATCTTATCCTCTCCGACTCTCTCCATTCTAATTTATGTGATGGTATTTTACTGATATGAAATTTAAAAATAAAAGAAAATTATCAAAAATATAATATAAAATAAGTTATAAATATATGTGTGGTATATATCATCTTATTAAGAATAAAACAATAAAATTTAAATTATATTATCATTCACTATATAATATTTTATTTTTTCTGGGATGGAATAAAAAAAAGAATATCATACAATGGAATAGAAGAATTATCTATACTGAGAGTATAGAAATATTTTTTTGCACCATTAGTGTAATTTTATATATCGTAGAGGTTGCTTGTCGTATTTTTTTCAAGTTGCAAACAATTAATTATATTTATCTTTTTAATGACGTGACAGTCGAGGGTAGAGATGATTTAGTCAAATTCAATAGTATTATTTGATTGATGTAAAAAAAATTTTAAAAAAAAATAATCAAAAGTTGTGATTTACAATGAGTCATAAAGATTTATAGACTTTAAATCATTTTATTAAAATAAAATAAAAATATATATTATATTATTTCTAAATATATAAATATATTATTCTTTTTGAAACTGAATAAAAAGAAAAAAAAAATCACATAATGGCATAAAAGAAATGTATACGGATAGTATATAAATATTTTGCACTATTAGTGTAATTTTATATATTGTGGAAGGTTGCTTGTCGTATTTTTTTTTTCCAGGTTACTAGTTTTACTTATTACAAACAATTAACTATGGCTATGATTCGATCGAATTCAATAATATTTGCTCAAATACAGAATTTCTATTAAACAAATATCATTAATATGTATATATAAGTATTAAATTTAAAACTTGATTATTATTACTTTAATTCTTTATTTTAAACTTTACGATCCATAAAATTAAAATCCTGATTTGCCTCTTTTAATAGAATATAGTAAAAATATCTTTTACATTACCATTATATAGTAAAAACTATTGTGTAGGGAAGGCTTGCGAAAAAGGAGGGTCTTTTACTTTCTCTTTATTTCATTATTAAAACATATAAGTCCAAACTATTAAAAGTTGTGGCAGAGTAGTAAGACATATCAAAAGATTTTAAATTTGAGTCACATTGGGTATGAAGTCGTCTCTTATTAGGAAGCGTTTTATCTTAATATGAAATTTTTTTATATAAATCAAAATTTAATTAAATTTCAATATAGATATTGAACATGGCATAAAAAATTAAAAGAAAATAATTCCAAAGTGAATAGATGTGTTGTGGTAGGTTGACAATGTTAGGCTAGTTGGAAAAATTTTGAGTCCCACATTTAATTATTAGAGAGAAAATTGAAGCCTTTATAGAAGGATAGGTCAAACCAAATTCAAGAAGAGATAGAGATAAGTTTCAAAGGAAAATCTTCATAAATTAAGAGTGTGTTTGGTATGGAGGAAAATGTTATTAATTTTTTCATATTTGATTGATCGAATTTTAAAAATATTTTCTAAGAAAGTAAAAAAAATTTAAATTAGAAAAATGATTTTTCCTAAGAAAAAAAAAGGAAAAATAAGTTTCATAAATAACATCAAATTCATCCCCTCCCCCCCCCCCCACGCTCCCAACCAGCCCATCCCACTCTAATAGTATTTTTCATATATATGGCTAATATTTTTTTGCTTACTTACAAATATCAAATATCAGAAAATAATTTATTTCCAAGAAAATATTTTTTATGAAACATCTTTTTCTATCAAACAAACACACCCTAATACCATTTTAGTGTTAAATCAAGAATGGTAGGGGCTGCTTTTTCGTACTTACTATTTATATATATGTACAAAATTGGAAGGTACGAAGTCATATTCAAATCTTAGTTTAGAAATTAAATTGAATGAAACAATAGGTAGATTTTGGCCCCCTCTCATTGGCATACAAATAAAAACTAGTTAAAAGGTTGATTTTCTGTCAATTTTGCAGGTGGATTTTATTTATGCAATTGATGTTAGCTGTTCATACATGCATTAGTTGTACAACTTTCATCCTAATGTGTTGTAAAGGCGGAGTTAAAATTTTGAATTTATGAATTTTGAATTCTAGAAAAGGTGGGATGTGGTGGGAAGTGGAGGTTCGGGGGTGGTGGAGATTGGGATGGTCTAGGCCCGGGGGGAGAGAGTGTTGGGAAAAAATAACGAATTTGCAATATCACTTATATAACTTATTTTCGTTATTTTAATTTGTTATTATTAAAGATTTACTAAATATAAATTGTGACAAAGCCAGAGAGTAAGAAATATTAAACTAATTCTAAGAGGCCATAAAATGCTTACTATCCATTAAGACATGTTTTCTAATGTTCAATATTATATTTTTGGAGCTCTTTAATACTACACATTATTTTCTTATCAACAGCAACAATTTTACAAGTAAAGAGGCACGAAGATGATATTTAAATATGTACATAGTTTTATTTTTACCTTGTGAAGGATCTAAATTAAATTTCATCGACGATAATTGTCAACCCTGACTTTTTCCTTCAACACAATAACAAATAAAAATAATAATAAAACGAAAGAAAAAAAATAATCTAGAAATGAATTTCACAAAAATGAAAAAATAAAATGAAAAGTGATAAATCTCATTATAATAAAGAGTTAAAAGAAAATGGTCCCCTCAAATTTTGTAAAACCTCAAATGATGAATATTTTGAAAGTAATTCCCGAAAAAATAGGGGGATAAAAAGAAATGTTTATAATTTCACTATTTAAATGATTACATTATCACTAGCATCTTTAATTATTTAGCTTTCAAGTAATGTGACAAAACTTTATGTTAGAAATAAAGGAGCAGTTGTAGCAGTATATTTCTTAAAGGACAACTCAAAGAACCCCCACCCAAAATTCAAGTCATTAATAAATACTCTCTCCTGATTTTATGATTTATTTTAAATATCATTAATTTCAACAAAAAAAATTAATTATTTTAAAATTTCGTATTAAATCAAATAAATATCACATAAATTAAACTATAAAAAAATTAAATCGGAGGGAATTAGTATGTGGGTTAGAATATAGACAAACAAAAACAAGACTTAAATTGGTGTGGCTGCACCAATATGAGTCGTGGTGCAGTAATAAAACTGCTCTATCCTTGATCAGAGGTTTCTGGTTCGAGCCCTAGGTATGGAGAAAATCTTGTTGGGATTGTCACCCCCGCATGAAGTCTACAATACACAATTCAAATTTAATCAGAGCTCTAATACGGAGTCCGAGTATCGGGTGGGAGCAAGCACCACAAGGACAAAAGTCAGAGAGTACAGAAAGGAAAATAAAAAGAAAGAGAAGGTTAAGTCTGCTGCTGTTTCGTTTTAAGCCATTGGCGGCATGAACACAATTATTTATTTTTTATAATCAAAACGGATAATAAAGGAGGAGATTATAATGTGAAAATTGAATTCTTATTAATATGGTGAAAAAATTTATGTAGATAAACAACTTTTAGCTATTACTTATTAATATTATCCTACATCACAAATTTTAGGTACTTTATTTGATTGAATTTATGTGATGTAGATTAATTGAATGCAGAATTTAATAAATATGTAAAGACTTTGTAATATTTTAAAACTATTCTTAGAAAAAATACATTTTTATAGAGTTTTTGCTAACCAACGTAAATAAAATGTTGGTAATGTCATTAAAGAAATTTATCATTGTTTTTTTAAAAAAGAATTAAAAAAATAATGTGTGACATAAATTGGGATAGAAAAAATAATAAATTATAAATGTTTTCTCCTCTACAATTTCTCTCACTTTCACACACTCACATAGTTGAATTCAACTTTGTTTTTTTCCTCTCTAAAGACATGAAAATTAAGGGAGAGTGAGTAAGAGAAAAAGACCACCCTTTCTTAATTTCTTGTTCTTTCTTTTTTGCCAACTCACAAATCAAGAAAATCAAGGTTATCTTATTTAAAAAAGCAAGGCTTTTGTATTATAAAGAAAGTATGGTTGCAAGGCTGAAACTTAAAGGAGTCGACAAGAGGGCATCACCAAAATTGAAACTTGTGGCATAATAATTCCTTCAAATTCTTCTGAGAGCTCGTTCTTGATTCTATGGAGTCGTGTCTTAAGTAGACATTCTCGTGCTATGGATTGTGAGTCTCAATTAAATATAGAAAAATGGCCGAGTTCTTTTCACTAGGAGGTGGAGGAAGAGAAGAAACAAGTAGTCAACAATATCATCATCATCATCATCATCAAGAAACCACTAATACTCACAATTGGTTCTTGTACAAACATCATGATCAAGAATTACCAACATACAAAGGTTTCGAACTATGGCAACAACAACAACAACAACAATCTCATAACAACAACGAGGAGCAAAGTTACCAAATTCTTCGAAACCCGATTATTAATCCATTTGGATTAGATATTGGGCCTAGTCATGATCATCATCATCATCATGAGCCTAATATGATGATGAGAAGTAGTACTATTACAATAAGTTGCCAAGATTGTGGGAACCAAGCTAAGAAAGATTGTCAACATATGAGATGTAGGACTTGTTGTAAGAGTAGAGGTTTTCAATGTCAAACACATGTGAAAAGTACTTGGGTTCCAGCAGCTAAAAGAAGAGAAAGGCAACAACAACTTGCTTCTTTGCAACCACAACAAGAAGAAGATAATAGCAAGCCCAAAAGACTAAAAGATGATTCAAATACAGGTAAAGTTTTTATCTTTCTTAATTTTCCTCATTTTTTTTAATCGTTTTTCACTATAGCGGCGGAGCTAAAAATTTCTATCATATATTATGATAAGGGAATTTTAAAAAAATTCAAGATTGTTACACTTGGATTTCCCCTTATGTTGAGGAGAGATCCAAGATCCTATACTCATATATATCTTAATTCGTCATTCTCTTCAATCGTTGTTTCGTCACAAATTCTGACAAGGGAATTTAAAAAGTCACACTTGAATTTCCCTTATGTTAGGGGATCCAAGACTTTATATTCTCATCTTACTTCCTCATTTTCTTCAATATTCTTTCACTGTAATGGCGGAGCTAAAAAAATTCACTTGGATTTACCCTGTGTTGAGGAGATCCAAAATTTTATAATCTAATCTTAATTCATCATTTTCATTTCTATAGTCGTTCTTTATTACAGTAATAAAGTCAGAAATTTTAATAAAAGAAATTACTTTTTTAAAAAAAGTATCACATTTTGAGATTTAAACATATAACTTCTTTATGTCAAGAATATTTATATTATAAATTTACTTAATAAATATAGATAATTTATTTAAAATTTAATAAATTATTTTTTAAAAAATTAAAAATTTATAACATAAAATTCTAAGTTTGCCAAAAAAACATAACTATTGCTATGATAATGAAAACTGAAAAAAACTGAACCTCCCCTTTGTAGTAACAGTAAATTAAATCACCCATCAGCTTTTTCCCTTTAATTTTTTTTGTCTCTCTCTGTCTCATCATAACTGTTTCTTGGTATTCTTGACAAAAATATTGTCAAAGCAATCCCTATTCTATTTCTCTCACTGTTATTTTTTTCGTTCGTGTTTAAAATTTACTAATTCGATTAATTTAAATTCATACTATAGAAATAAACATATAGAGACATAGACAGAATATGAAGTTTATGAGTTCGAGTTCTAGTCCTTTTGAGTTATTTGGGTTCTAAATTGATCATTTATGTACATAATAATTGATTTTCTTAAGATAAATATAAGATTCGAACTGAAATGATTATTTCTACCGAACTCGTTTTTCATATTCTAGCTCCGTCTATGATTTCTGATAGAAAATCACTATAAAAGTTACAATGCTTTTTATATTAGAAATTTTTATTTTCAGGACTTGAACTATAGACGTCTAATAAAAGGTATTTGTAATTGTACATGGTTTTATCTTGTCTTAACTTTGGACAGTTTCATCTCTAGCTCTTTAATTTACATGTTATATTAATGTTTACTTATTGAAACATGTTTTGCTTATTAATTAATTATCTAATTTCCTTCATTTTTTCTTATGTTTTTAGGGTTAGAAGTTGCAAATAATTTTCCATCAAAATTAAACACAACAGCTGTGTTTCAACGTGTTAGAATGAGTTCAATTGAAGAAAATGAAGATCAAATAGCATATCAAGCTGCTGTTAATATTAATGGACATATATTCAAAGGAATATTATATGATCAAGGTGATAATCATGAGTACAATTATATGAATTGTGGTGGTGACAGCACGTCAGCATAACCTTAATATTACTGGCACCGCCACATCAGTCGCGAATAACGCGACTGTAGGTGGTGGCGGTGGTGCTTCCGCGGGTGCCGCGGAAGAGTCGTCACATTTTCTAGAAACTTCTCTATACTCTAGTGCTCCTTTAATTAACACTTTCGTAACTGGTACGCAATTTTTTCCACCTTCAAGATCTTGAGATTAATTAATTAAATAATATTTTCGAAAAACAATATGTTTGACATTTGACAAATTTTTTGTTCTTGTAATGAGATCTAGTTAATTATGCTAATTAGCTAGCTTTAATTAGCTACTCTTAATTACTTAAGGGGTTGTTTGGTTGGTGTAGTAGGGAAATTTAATATCCACTTAATTAAGGTTCATTATTGCTACTCTAACTATATTTATGTCTTGTTGCAACTTTTCTTTATCTCATAGATGATATTTGCTTGAGTTATGTGGAATTTATGAATTAGTAATATATGAATAAAATAAATAATTAAAATCATGAAATTAACTATTTATTGGGACAATCACATTTTAATATGATTTAGTTAAACTGACACACTTCAATGTAGTATGAAAGCACATAGAGGTTTCGCGTTCAACTCTCACTGTTTTTTTTTTTGGGTGAATTTATACCACTAGACAGTGTTTAGTGACGTTTTATTAAAAATAAAAATAACCATAGAAACTTACGGATAAGTACAAGTAATGGAGACTAAATCTTGTCTTACCAAATCCTAATGAAGTTCAATTCTCACAGTTATTGGTCAAATTTAAAGGAAAATTTTCACGTGTTTAGCAAATAAAAAGAAAAGAAGAATTAGACTTACTAACACGTAAAGAGGCGTGTTAAAGATATATAATATGATAAAATAACTAAATTATGCTTTTTAAATAGCTTTAACTTTTAATATATTGCATGTGCATGTTTGAATTTTGTTAATAGCTTTTGTGAATTTGTAACTTCTAAATTCTCCCCAATAACGAGTAGATAGAATTAATTTTCTACTTGAAATAAATAAATAAATATATATTTCCTTTTTTCTAATTTATGTGATGTTTTTCATTTTTCGAGAGTCAAATAGTTTAAGTTTGACCGAGAATTTGAGCGAGGAATCTTCAATTTTTTTTGAATTAAAATTTATTTATTTGTAAACTACGTAAAAAATATTATAAGTCACAATAATTGACAATTCAAAATAATTAAAAGATATATGAAAAATTTACGATCAAAAATAGATTTGTTTGAATCTCGAAAATCTGAAAAATGTCACAGGAGACAGAGGGAGTAATATATAAAAAAGAGATTGCTTGTTGACAATCTACAATGACAAACATCTTTTCCTCCTTATTTTCAGTATATATATATATATATATATATATGCATGTCTGTCGAATTGCATGAATCATGTTCATGTTTGAAATTTTGTTACAAACCAAATAAAAAAATATTAAAAAATTGTTTGAAATTTTGGATTACAATTTTTCTTTCTCCCCACATGCATATTGAAATGCCTTTTCTGTTGAAAAGTTGTGTCCATTGTATATCTTGAATGAGCTATCCTTTATAAATGAGGATTTAATTTTTATATATTCTTTCTCAGTGGCAAAGTTAGAAATTTCGTTAAGGGTATCCAAAATTTAATATATATGTATAAAAAATAATTTTTGACCTATATATTTCGTACAATTTTTTTATATATATAGTATAATTTTTCAACAAAAGGTGTCTGATTCATGACCAACCGTGGCTACTCCACTATTCTCTCTGTCTTGAATTATCTGTATTTTTCTATGTTATATGTTCCTGAAAAAAATATATTATTTTCTCCGTTTTAATTTATTTGACCTACTTTTTATTAATCCGTATAAAAAGAATAATCCCCTTTTTTGGCAACGCTTTAATTTTAACTTTACACATGACATGTTTAAGACCATTAAATTAAAGAACATTTTGATACATTTGACATATTTTTAATTTTAGACCACAAAATTCAAAAGTTTTTTTTACTTTCATAAACTTCGTGTTAAGACAAAATAGACCAAACAAGTTGAAAGGGGAAGTAATTAAAAGGGGTTTTAGCTTTATTATTCTTATTTATGTCTTAAGATATATACTCTCTTTATTTAATATTTACTTTATTTTATATGACATCTCCCCATGATTAAAATATTTGTAGTCTCCAAAAACAGTAAATACTAAAAATAAAATGTGAAAAGAATAATAAAGTTTGTCCTGAACTTTACAATGGCATACTACTCCCTCCGTTCACTTACTTGTTACCTTTGGACTTGATATACCTATAAGAAAATAATAATTGGACGTAACACCTCAAAAATTTCTAAGTTAAGATTCAAACCATTCTTCATTTGTGTATAAGGTTGTACCGAGTGATTCTTAATTATTCTTTGGTGTTAAGGTCAATTCTTTAGTGTGGAAATGATTTTGGATATGAGTTAAGATCACAAGAACTCCCTAGCACAAAGTTGAGTTGAAAGCTTCCTTACAGATTAAATTTTGAGAAAAGATTTTACTTAGGTCAACTTCAAATAACCATATCTCTCAGATCATAATGAATTAGGAGGCCCATGATCTATCAAATTAAAGGTCTATGAATCTTCTTTCCAACACCACCAAATTTGTCTTATTTCATGTTCGGAGTAAAGAGTTCTAACCATTTTAGTGAAACCCTAGGCAGTCGTAAAACTATGTCTGGACCTACGAATGGCAGATATTTCGATGAATGGTAGACCCTTCCGTGAAGGATTTCTGCAATATTTTTTCAGCAATTTCCTGCACACGTTCTAGGGTTAGTTTGGTCCTTTCTCAAGTTTTTTAACCCTATTCTAAGTCGTTTTTGAGTGTTTTAACGGTGTATATCATTCAAGTAACAAGTTTTCCTCTCAAAATCATTAATCTAAACCTTCAAGTATCTAGAAATTCTCTTAAAACTCTCCTAGGGTTCCTCTTCTCCATCAAGAACCCTAAAACCTTCAAGTCAAAAATTCAAGATACGAAGAGAATCCTTCCACCCAAGGTTTTCCCATGTTCTTCCACTCTAGAAACTTCATAAAAGAGTTTCTTTTATCAAGATTAATCACTAAGATTCCAAGATCAAAGGTTTCCTCCAAGAAAGCTAATGTTCTTTCTCAAGCTCAAGATAAAATTAAGTCTCCACAAAAGTTTTCAATTTAATAACTTCATAATCAGGTATGTAAGGCTATCATAGTGTTGGACTAGTTCGTCCTCACGACGTACATCTACTTTCAAATTAGTAAAAGAGTAATCTAGGATTCTATCCTTAGATTTGAGTATTCTTGAGATGAGTTGATACTGAGTTCTGAGTTCTAGAGTTCCTGATTCTTTTTGAAATTCTATTCCTAATTATTGAATTGCTATATGTTATGCATGAGAGTCTTGAGTTGATTCATTCATGTTTATATTTCAGCACGAACCCTATTAATTGAGTATTCTGAGTAGTATAGTTGAGTTCCGAGTTCTTGAGTTCTGAGTATTGAGTTTTTCTATATTGTTATTGAGATCCTTGAGTTGAGTTGTTCGTGTCTATATTTCAACATGAATCCTCTTTTGAGTTATAAATTTTGAAAATCTTTTAAAGCCAATATTTTTGTTTTAAACTGAGTTTTGAGAAAGTAAAGAGAAGTTTGGGAAAGAGTTTTAACCTAGATTTGAGCAAGAGTATAAGGGGACTAAATATTTCCCAAATGTTTCATTTTTACATGAAGAAAGAGAGTATTATTTTGAGAAAAGTAAAAGAGTTTTCGGAACGATTGAGTACAGAGCAGTTACCTCTTAAAGAGGCCCTTTTGAGTAATTATCTCAACCCAAAGAAAGCATTTTTTTACATTGAGCAAAGAGAAACCTTGTTTTCTAAATGAGCAATGAGTTTAGAGATATTTCAAAGCAATTACCTCTTTTAAGAGGATAGTTTGAGCAATTATCTCAAACCAGAGAAAGAGTATGTTTTATACATTTGAGCATGAGTATATATATTATTGGGAGTAGTATTGAGCACCGATATGGGGATGAGTTCAGACAACTCAAAATCCTCATAAGCTATGTCTTGCCAACATGGGTACATGATCATACTTTTTAAATAAATCCTTATTGTTTAGTGGATCCACTTAGTTCAGAGGTTCTATACCCCGGCACAGTATAGGATATTTCTGGCAGCGTGGGCGAGATGTTGTATCATCACTAGCTCATAGTGATGGTTGTCGGTTAGAGAATCTCCCAAATAGGAGTAAAAAGTATTTTATTGTATTTTTATATACATCCTTGAGTTAAAATCTTTTATTTATGAAGCTTTAAATGTTTTCATCTCTTGTTATTGCATTGTATTGAGTTGAGTTGAGGTAAGTGTTCTTTCAGCCCTATCAGTTCAGTTATTTATCCATTCAGCTATATTACATACTCGTACATTCTATGCACTGACGTCATTCGACCTACATCTTTTAATGATGCAGATACAGGTACTTAGGATCCTCAACAAGAGTCTGCTGAGATCACTTCATCTGCTCGTCAACTTTTGAGTGAGGCCTCCTTGCTTCCGGAGGACTCCAATTTTGTGAGTTATTAGTATTAATTTTTTTTTTGAGGAGTCGTGGGTCTTGTCACGACATTCATCTTTATACAGTAGAGGCTTCATAGATAGACAGTTTTGGAGAGTCTTTCAATTTCAGATGTTTTATTTAAAACCTATGTTCATACTTAGTATATTTAGAGAGTTTTGAGATTTAAAGAAACTGTTGATTTAGCATTTCTTTCAGTTTGATGCTTGAGTATGCTTGAGTTAGTCTTCCACTTGTAGTCAGCCAGGATGAGGGTTCGCTAGGGGACCAACAATGGTTCTCGAGTGCCGGCCATGTCCAGGGTGTAGGCTCGGATCGTGACAACTTGGCGGAGTGAATTCAGGACGGATTGAGGCTTAACTCACAAAAAATTCACTCCGTCCCATTCCGACATAATATTTTTTTCATTTTAATCTGCCCCGCAAAAACACGCCTCAACCCTGTCCCACAAATATTTTAAAATATTTTTTTTAATTTTGCATAGCCTTCTTGTAATATGAGTATAGAATATAATATTATATTAATATTAAAAAATATATACATAAAGTATTTAATTTTACAGAGAGACTACTAATTCACGTATTTCATATTTTGCATATAAATTTACCCTTATATCGCACATAGTAAACTAAAGTGAGTATAAGTTCAAAATCAATGAATTTAAAATCTTATATTCGCCTCAGCCTATTATTAGATGACAAAATACTTTCACTTTTTTCTTCTTCTTCTCTATTATCAAATTATGCCATTATGCACTACTGATATATTTATTATTATAGTAGTAAGTGTAAAAAAAATTTATATTATCAATTTATCTAACTTAAATGTTTGATATTAAATTTAGATAGCTGGCAAGTACTAATAGTACTTAATTTCACATATCTACAAAAGTACTTAAAGATTCCTTTTAGCATATCTATTAGAAATAATTTTTATCAATAAATGAGAAATTTGTGTTATAAAAAATAATTTATTTATTAATTTTTATTAAATCAGTTTACTAGAAAAACGTATGATGGAGAACATTGAGAAACTTTTTTATTTTTTCGTGTGAAAAAAATACTATTTTTTCTTTCTCACTCATTCAATTAAAATATTTATGAAATTAGCTACTGAACCTTCATTGAAAAAATAGTGATTTCTTAGCAGTATATATCTATTAGAGTTTAACCTAAGAAAATATAGATTAATTATTATTTTACCAAGTTTTTAATTATTTAATGTTAGCTAGATATACTTTTAATTAACTTAAACTCATTATTAAGCATACTTGTGGTGATCAAAATGGTTGCATGCATTAGCAAGTAGAATTGTGACACACCGAGGGGGGGGGGGGGTTGTATACTATTAGTACCTCGTTTAAATAAGTATTAAAAATATATTAAATATGTATAAGTATAAAATTTCCAACAAAAAAACTCAAATGATCGCTAAATTTAATAATATTTAAACTTATAAATTTTAAATCTTAATTAAATTTGCATTTTATTTCATCACTTCATGGTAATGATGTTCATATATACTTAATAAAAAATGATGGTGATGTAAAAGTGAACCACCACATTACTTGTATACATAATTTAAATACATGCTTGCATTTTTATTTTATTTTGATGCAACAAACTCTTAACAAATGATACATTTATTGGCACATTGTTACTACTAAGTGCTACCCTGAATTCCACCCCCTATAATTTTTTCCTATTCTTAGTAGAAAATGAAAGGAATAAACTTATATCACTAAAAAAAAAGTATTTCAAATTTATTCGCCACGTGGATAAGATGGTTTTACCAAATTAGATGTGGTTTTTAGTTCACCCATAATATCATGCATGAACCTTTTCTCAAATGAAAATAACATACATAAGTCAAACTTTTAACGACATAAATGAGTCTTTTTTCTTAAATTTTGACGGCATATTTGAGCCTTTTTCCTTAATAAAATGTTAAGTTTGTTATATCATACTTTGCATAAAATAAATTTATATTGTGAAAATGCATTGAGAAATGAATAAACTTAATAATAAGAGTAAAATAGATATAAAATAATATATTATTTATTGATTTTTTAAACTGAACAAATAAAAATAAATATCTATTTTAATATAGTGGACAAATAAAAATACACAAAAAAATTATACCTTTTCTTTTATTATAAAAAATGTCTCTAAAACGACAGTTAAAATAGAACGAACGAAGCAACTTAGTAGTCTACAGTTTCACAGAGTTCACTAACTCACATGATCCTACTACTCCCATGTTGTAATTAATTAGCAGCAATTTTAATTGTATAGACTTTCTTCATTCACATGCTACTTACCTAAACATATTTAAATTATCATTGAATTATAGAGTGCATCTTTAATGATAATAATTATTAAACATAATTGTACTTCTTTTCATTTTAATTTACTTTTGGTGGCTTGGAGTGTTAAAGCAAATATATGAGAGAGGGAGATGTGCCTTTCTTTTGGGGTAACCATATTTTTGATATAATAGAAAAAATTAACTTAAATAATTGTTGATTTAATCGTCTAACCAAAAACATGATAATTAGTATATAACTTATGTATATCATTAGAAAAAGTTAATAGAAAATTCACTCGACTATTAATGTAAGAATCTGATATAAATATCGAATGTGAATAACTAGTCATTAAAACAAAAATCTTTTCATGTATGCTAAGTCATGAAAACTGACCTGATTTAATTAATCATATAGCATATAGTTAAAAAAAATCAACCTTATTAACACAACTAATCATCCCTTTTTGTTTTTTTAATGACAATGGAAACCCGCAGCCGCCCCGCTCCTATGCAATAGCTCGCAAACCACACGAGAGAGGTAATCCGCACTAAGCAAGCTCGGTGCGACGAGCTCAACCCAGAAGGCAAACTCTTTACTTTCGTTGTCAAGGGGTTTCGAACTTGAGACCTCCAACATGAAAGTCCCAAGCCCAAACCATTGGGCCACCCAGAAGGGTTAACAACTAAACATCCCTTGAAATAACATATTTCAAAATTGTTCATTCATTTTATAAATTTTGTGCTGAATTGAACAAATCACATAAAATGAAACAAAAGTAATACTAAATAGGTTAAAGTTTTAAACTGATCCATTTCTGGCTGGTGGTGTTAAGAGTTGATAATGCAACACAAGCCCAATTAGTGATACCAATGCAGAGAAAAGCCCAATGAGAAGTTAGGGCCCATTTTCAGTCTGAGGCCCAAGCTTATAAATTTGAAGAAATTTCGCAAATAGTCACTATAATAAACTTAATTAGGCTCCTTAGCTATAGTTTGCATATTTACGGGCTGTAGCTATAGTTTAAGCTGCCTCGTTTATATAATTCGCGGGTTCGTATAATTCTCCGGCAAGTTTGTATAATTCATGAGTACATTTGTATAATTGAGCTATTTTTATATAAACTCGAAATAACGAATTTATACAAACACAAACATCTAAACTTTAAATAGTTATACAAATTATATTATACAAAATTTCATTATATAAAAGTTATACAAATTATATTATACAAATTTTGAATAATACAAACGTGCGAATTATACAAAGTCGAAAACGTAGCCCACATAATTATCACTGAATATTGGTGGCGAGTGGTAATTAACTAAAACTATAGCTATGATGACAAATTAACTAGTATATGTTTGCTGAACCATGTAGTTTCCCCTATAAATTTTAGGGACATTTACGGGAGTATCTATGTGACATAATATAACGGGGTATTGACATGTACATACAATTCCTAATTCCTAGATAGAATTGACATGTTTTTAACTATCAAATTCTTTATTGGAAAAAATATTTGGGTGAGTATTTTTTTAATAAATAATTCTTTATTTTATTCTATGCTAAAATATTATATATCGTGCAATATGCGTTACAGATAAAGTATTCTACACTCAAATGCTTTGAAAAGAGAAAATAAAAAGATACTATTTCAATTGGCTCTATTTAATCGATTTTGATTCCATTCATTTCAATGCATGTATCTTTATTTTCAAGACTATTTTTAAAGGTTTTATTTATTTATTATTATTTATATTTAACAAGTTCTTAATTTCAATATTTTTATCTTATTCTTAAAGGTATTTATCATCATTTATAGAAATGAGATATGACATTTAAAAATGATAAAACAAAACCAAACTCCACTCTTTTTTTATTAAAATATAAGTAGTTAAGAACTACAACAAAATTATAGCTTTGGAATAGTAATGGTAACACTCGACCTACTGAATTATAATGGAAAATACTGATCAAAAGTAATTAAGAATAAAGATAAGAATGAGAATGCGAAACTTAAATTTTAAGAATAGAAATGTATGAATCCAAATCAGATTTTTTATTTAATAATACACATAAAGTCTCAAAGTCGCAAATAACAATTCTTTTATTTAGACTCAATCTGAATCCCAAACAAATCTATTATTAAACTGTCTAATTATTGAATTTCATTGTGGTCTAGCCGGTTATTCAACTGTATTAGCCCATGGATCTGGCCCCTTAGAGCACCAGAAAATTTTTTATACAAAAATTTTATGAGGACTTCCGTAATGAGTTGGGGAAGCATTACGCATAGTTACACCATTTTTTGAGGCATATTTTCGCATTTACAAGCCAACTTTTAGGAATTACGTGACTTTCTTGATTTTTCGTATATATTAGCCAATGGATCTGACGCCTTGGAGCACCCCTAAACTTTTCTAAAAAACTTTATGAGGACCAAGCTCAATAACTCGGTCAACCTTTGGATTATCCATGTTCACAACAACATATATAGTTTAGGACATAAATTTAATTATTCCTTTTGTATTCTTTAATTTCATGCTGAATCAAATTAAAACAAATAAAATTAAACGGGAGGAGGAATATTTATTTCCTCAAAGTCAAAGCTAGCCAAAGTAATGATAATTTTTAAACAAATTATTTTAGAAAAAAATATCTTCCAGTATATATTCTTTAGTCCTATTATTATTATTATATATAATGATGCAGAACCAAGCTTTTTATTTAGCAAAATTTAGGAGAAAACAAAACAAAAAAACAGAGAAATGGCAGAGGAGGGACAAGTCATTGGTTGTCATACTGTTGATGCTTGGAATGAGCAGCTTAAAAAAGGGATTGAAACAAAAAAAATGGTATTTTCTGCCTACTCTTTTAACTTCGTCAGAGGGTACGAGGAGAGGCAGAGGTAGGCGGAAAAAGAATTAAGGAAAGGTGATAAAAAAGAATATAACGTAACTTCAGGTTATTGAGGATATGACCTTAGATATTGTGGACAAACACGTATTAAAGTAGAAGGTTAGTAGGTATATAGTGTAGTGTTGTCTTGCTTTCGGTGGTTGGTGTTTATCGTTGTACTAATTGTATTACTGTAGTTCTTGTTTTTGATATTCATCACTGTTTATTACTATTGTTTTCAATTTTTTATCTTAGTATATTGTTAATTGTGTTTCGATTATCGCACTATTTGTTCCCTTCTGGTAGATTTTGCACTAGGTTTCCTTGTTACATGTTGTATTTTCTTCATTATCTCCTTTTTCTTTGTATCTGGATTTGCTATACTTGAACCAAAGATCTTTCGAAAACAACCTCTCTATATTCACGAGGTAGTGATGATATGATATATGAAATTTGTGGAGTTAAATCTTTTATATTCTGATTATTATTTATATTCCCTATATTTTTTAATTTCCTTTTGTTTAGTTAGTGGTTCCTTTAGCTTTCTGTTAATTGTGCAATTTGGTATGGTAATAGTTGGATTTGGCATGGGTTTCTTGTCATTCAATCAAACACACCATTTAGTCTTTTTATAGTATGAGTGACAGGCCCGTGTATATTTTACAAATTTTATAAAACATCTAATTTTATAGCAAGACCACTAAGTCATGCCATCACATGCCCAAAATTAACATATAAATACGCCCTGCTAACAGGGTAAAAGTTATGTAAAATTGTGAAAATATATTATACGATTGATTGTTATTGACTTATTATGAGGCATACGATTATCGCAGATAGTCGTGGGCTTCACTGCTACTTTGTGTGGTCCATGTCGAATGATTTCCCCATTCTTGGCGGACTTAGCCAAGAAATTAACCAATGTAACATTCCTTAAGATGGATGTCGATGAATTGAAGGTAAAATGTAACAATTTTAGGAATTATAATTTCGAATTCCAGATGATTGATAACAAGTTTTAATGTTTCGAATTCCAGATGATTGATACCGGTAATGCATCAACCTAATATGCATTATTTCTACGTATACACGTATATGTAATCGTGTGTGCATACACACACTAATATACATATACGTATGTATGTGGTGATAGAATTTATCTTTGTATGAGCAAGAACTAATTTATAGTTTAAGTCTTGTAATAAGCTTTGGGATTAATTATCAAGTTCTTGTTTAAGTATGAAGTATGAAATATTTACGTTGTAGTAATTTGACTTGTTTAATTTTCTCTTCTTCAAAAATCAATTTCTTGCATCTTGTTCTTTTACCCTACCAACTTCAGAATCCTCAAATTATGTCGTAAAACTATAAAAGATATAACTTGACACTTATAGAACTTATGCTGGGAAAGGCAAAAGTTCTCTAAATTTATGTCTAGTAAAATTAGGTCATAGAAATTCTACACAATTTAATGAAGCATATTAGGAATTATGATAGGCTGTATCTTTTCCACGAGATTTTTTATTAATCTTCTTTGGTAGATTAGAGGCAAGGTTCCATGTTCCCCTCTAATCATTGTAATCTTATTACTGAAATCTAATATGGTAGGGGTCAGGCCAAACCCTCCAGTCCCCAAACATTAGGTTCACAACCTAATGTTGATGGCTTATTATAAAAAATAAAAACAAAAAACCACAAGTTCAAAAATACCAAAGAATCAATTAACCATATGTCAATAATGTTAAGATATTATATTTTTGTGGGCACGTGCATTATCGTTTCAAGAGAAACTTCCATCGAAGTTCACTATGAATCATTAGATACTTTTTCTTAAATTTATGGACACTGTATATCTTAAACATATTAATAACTTATATGTCGTGAAAGGATTACAATTCTAAAGATACAATACTTATTTGCTGAGTGTCTACGTATAAATATATTTATACTTCTTTTCATCATATATAGAAATATGGAATCATCATAAACATTTGTACACTAAGCAACCCAAGATGAACTCGATATATGAGGATGATTACAAAAAAATTACATATAATAGAAGCACAATAATTAATATTGCTTGTTAATTAGTAGAGGTCTGTTACCTCATTCAAATTGATAAAGTGGAGATTTTTATTTTAATTATTAATAAAAGGTCACTAGACAGACGTCTAGTGATATAATTTTTTTTAAAAAAAAAGCCTATTGTACTTTTTAATAGTTTATTTTCCTGCAATTCTTCCTGATCTCTCCCTTAAATCCTGTTAAAGGTGAAATATTTCCCATTTTCACCATAGATTTCGCGAATTGCTCGAAGAAAATCTCATTATTTTGAGCATACAATGTCACCAATTGTAATGATGCCATATTTTGTGTCACAAGAACTTGATCTGAATTCAACAAACCCCTTAAAACCAACAAGTTCTTGAAGTAGTTGTTATCAAATTTTGTTGGTGAGACATAATCCAAGAAAAATAAATTTTGGTCACCACAAAATCTTGGGCACATAGTGCTCAATTGTGCAGCATAAAATCGATCTAAGGTGTAATCTGGAAAATAGTAATTTCCTGATTGACCATAGAGTCTTTGTTTGAAGCTAATGCATCTAGAATCTCCAATTGTGTGGGCCCCTGCAAAGAATACGCATCGACAGTGTAAAGAAAATTTATAACTAGTTTATTTTAAGAATTTTTATATGAATTGCTATTCAGATTTACTGTTACTTTTTTTTTGACTAGTATACATAGATTATACATTCAATATATATGATATACATATTACACATGAGTTATATGTATATTATACATCTGCTGACTATTTTTAATTTACTCACTTGGGTAGACGTCTATTTAGGTTAGATAAGTAATACAGGTGATCTGTTGTAATAGGATGAAATACAGTGTAAACAACTAAACAAATTAAATCTATTTTAACCTGTTGTAAATAGTTACTCGTCTTATTTTTCTAAGTTACTAATCTCAATTAATATGGATAGTTATCTATAATTATCATTTCGATAAATTAATAGTGTAAATTTATTAGTATAGTGCATAGAAATTAAACTCTCTTAGAATTGAGGGATGATGACAAACAAGGGATTGAAGGGTGGTTAAAAAAAGCTTGAATTCTCTCTGTCTCATTTTACCTGATCTTATTTAATTGAATACAAAATTTAAGATATAATTTTTTTTTAAAATTCTTCTAAACAGTCAAATATATTTTGTCGGTAAATATATTAAAATATATTTAATTTTGGGATAGACTAAAAAATAATCACATAAATGATAATTGGGGTAAAGATTTACCTGATAAAGCAACAAGGTCAACAAGATCAAGTCCTCTTAAATTGAATTTAGTGAAAATAGTATCAAATGTGTTATTGGGAGCAGGAATATTATTGTTGGAACCACTTAAACTAGCCTCTCTTGAGTCTCTTCTTCCCAATGGAACCTCCCAACTTGGTCCACCAGCCTGTATAAATAATGATCGAGTTTAAGTTTTATACATCAATAATCTTAAAATTATTATACAATCAGATTAAGATAATTATAGGTAAATCAAGATTAACTTTATGTAATCTTGTCAAAATATTAACTTAACTTACTGAATGATAGTATAATCTTTTGTTTTTATGTTAATCATAGAGACAGAGTCCAGTCTGATTAGATATGTCACTGAAATAAAGTAATTTTGTTTGTTGGTCTTTTTTTTTCTCTAGATTTTGAGGATGAGTTAATATTACTATTCTAACATTATTTATGAGGTTGAATCAATATTATATGTTTATGAGTTCGCTTACCACGAATTCATAGCTTATCTTAATTATTAAATTCACAATTATATATTTATATATGTTTAACGGAATTCTTAATATATCAATTGTACAAGATCTGAATAAAAGTTATTAGGTTCTTTCGAATCCTTAGTAAACTATTATTTAGTCAAATTTATTATATTTGATTGGCATAAAGTTGTTAGTACTTACTAAAACAGTAGAATCTCTTGCAGCAAGTGCTAATATATCAGCACAAGAGACAGTTTGAGGACATTCCTTTTCAAGTGCACATTTAATCTCATCAATTACTTCAAATCCACGTGCCGAATTCCTATTGGCGTTAGATAATTTTTCACTTATTATTGTTCTACTGCTGTCCAGAAGCAAAGATGCATCACAACCCTGCATGATCATAGTATATAATGAAATACTAACAAAAATGTTTTCTATGAAAAATATTTTCGTACATTACAAAACACACCAGATGATTTACGTACCTCGACAAAGCAATCATGAAACTGAAGTCTTAACAAAGAGGCAGCCATTCGAGTTTCTTTGGCTACGGCCTTAGCAACAATAGACTTGACAATTTCTTTTGCTTTAGGGCATGACCAATTATAAAATTGTAGGTACAAACAACCATAACCATAATATTTGATCTTGCTAGACAAACATAATATTGGTGCAAAAGAAAGAACAAATATTAACATCAAGAATAAACCCAATATTATTTTAGCCATGATGGCTAAAGTTTCTAATAATTAATCAAGGACTTGTTATACAAAAAGTAACATATAAGAAGGTTGGATCTTTTAAATAAAATTGAGATACAATGCATGAGTATATATAATGTTCAATGAAAGTGTTCCAATGTTGAGGTAGCTTAGAGTCTATTTCTATATTAATTAAGATTTCATCAATTTCAATTCATGTGACAGTTGAAACTTCGAGAGTCAATGTATTTTTTTTTACCAATTTTCTTATATAAAAATATTAATGATCGTGATTTATAGCTATTACTTTTTTAGTAGTTTTTAAATATATAAATTTTATTGCAGAAAAACTTAAGGCTTATATGTCTGAATTTACGATCAAAATTTAAAATTTTGAATCTCGAAATTCCAATTGTGCCACGTCAGTTTGAACGTAGAGGACTAGTGGGAGTATTCAATTAGTTGTTGTTCATTTAGATGGAATTGGTACCTTTTTTAGTTAGGATTATAAAAATTAATTTCCACAATACCTTGCTTAGTAAAGTAGAACTTGTGCTTTATAAGTAATAATAATGATGTTTAATTTGATCCGTCTTTATTCATCTATGCCTAATTTTCAAATTTTATTAACTCATTTTTAATGCATTACAAATTATCATTACAACTATTTATCTTAATTAATAATGAGAAAACACATAAAAATCCTTCTGAACTTGGCAGGACAACTTACTTTAGTACTTTAATTTTATGGGTAATTCTTTTTCCCCTAATCTCATATCAAGTGAATTTAAATGCATCTAAACAGCTGACGTGGCAAGTTAAAAAAAAATAATAGCGCGTATATGCAAAAAATTAAAGAGAAAAAATATAAGTGGGTCCCATTTTTTTTCTTTTCAGCCAACCATTTTTCATTCTTCATCTTCCTCACACTCCACCACCCCGCCCTTAGCTACCAGCAACCCCCACCCCTTCTTCTTCCCCACACCCCACCCCCTACCGCCTTAGCTACCACTGCACCACCCCATTCTTCTTATTCAAAATGGCTCCCCCCCTCTTTGTCCTTCTTCGAAACTCCCCACCCCATTTCTCCTTTTTCAAACCCTACACCCCCACCCTCTTTCTCCTGATCCAAACCTCCCCGCCTTCAGCCACCATCTTTCTCACCTTTTTCTTCTTTGTCGTCGAATCCCCCACCATTTTTTTCCTTAACTTCTAAGTGCACTATTCGGATTAAACCAAAAAATCAAACTAAATCAAATCGAATTCTAGTTTGGATTGGTTTCTTGGTTTTTTGATTTGGTTTTGGATTAGTAATTTACTTTGTTTGATTTTTTGGTTTGATTTCGGATTAAGAAAAATAAAAACCGAAAAATCAAAAAAACCAAATTATATATATATATATATATATCCCTTTTTAGTTATTGTCTTTCATTATTATTAAGTTTATATTTTATATTTGGACATCTATAATTGGTATACTTATAAGTGTTGTGTTTTAAATTTTACTTATAATTTATATTAGAAAGTATATTTAAGAGATTCAATATTATTACTTCTCCATATATATATATATATATATATATATATAACTTTGATTATGTTACTAATTATTAACATAACTGAATAACCAAATCGAAAAAATTCAAACCGAATAGAGAAAAATCAAACCAAACCAAATTTATTTTGGTTCGGATTGGGTTACACTTTTTCAAAACCAAAAATCGAAAAATTCAAACCAAATAGTACACAATCAAACCGAAAAACCAAATGCACACCCCTAGATCTTTCACTCATATCAATTTCAATTTCAAGAAGAGGGTCTTTTTTTTTCAAGATCTGAATAAAAATTGTTATCACTAATTTTGAAAATAGAAAAGAAAAGATTGTTGGTGTTGAAAATTGTTGCTTCAAAATCACTATTTATGGCAGTATTTGTATTAATGGTGATGAACTTGGTTTTTTTTAATGAAAAATTTACAATTTTTTCATCTCAAATTATATTTTCAGTTTTTTTTTTTTAAAGTGTCTCAAAGATTGAGTGGTTTTTTTGTGAAAAAATATTTTGAGAATCAATTGTAAAGTTTGATTGTTTTTTTAATGTTAGATTAATCCTCATCTTTTTCCTAATTTTTTTCTTTCTAAAATTTTGAATAAATAAAAAGAAATAAAAAAAATTTAAAAATAAAAAATTAAATAATTTTCAAAGTGTCACTGATGTGACGTTGATGTGTTGATGACATGGCACGTGTGAGATGCACTTGCCACTGTGAGACTGATATTATAATCTTATGGTGATATTGAATTCACTTCAAATGAGATTAGGAGGACAAATAATTATATGTAAAGTTAAAGTGCTAGATTAAGTTGTCCTGCCAAGTTTAGAGAATTTTTTATGTGTTTTCTCGTTATTAATTGAGTTAATATATAACATTCGTGTGCCATTTTTTGAGTTTCTAGAGAGTTTGTCAATGTTACTCGATCTACCTCTACATAGAAAATACATAGCTATTTTTTGAAAAGCCTCGTAACAACTTACATAAAAGTCACGTTGGAGGATTGTTGAGCAAGAAATAGAAGAGGAGGCGGAAGGAGGAGGAGGATCGGGGATCGGAGTCGAAATTTTCTGTAATGACCCTGAAGGTTATTTTTGGTAATTTTCATAAAATGATCGTTTTATCCCACCCAAGAGTTGCCCCGAGGCATGTTTAATTAGTATCCGAAGTTGGTTTTGTGAATTTCATAGACAAGTTACGATTTTTGGAAAGTTTTGAGTTCTGGAAGCTTAAGTTGTCAAAAGGTGGTATTTGAGGTCATACGGAGTTTCGGGTTTCGGAATGGAATTTCATCGATTCCATCAGCTCTTGAATGTTGAATTTGGTTTAGGAGAGTTGATGGAATTAGATTTGGGGCTATATTGTTGATTTGAGGCCTCGAGTTGGAAATTATTGAGTTTTTGACCATAGAGTTGACTTTAGTCAACATTCGGTGATTGGATGCTCGGAATTGAATTTCGACAACTCCGTTGGATTCAGGAGATGATTTTAGGCATAGGAGTGGTTTTGGTTGAATTTTTAGAGCTCCCAAGCTTGATTTGAGATTTTGAGGCCTAAAGTTAGTTTTGTTGCGACTTATCGGGTTTCGGGTCAAGGAGACCTCAAATTCGAATTTCGACGATTTCATTGAGTTCGGAACGTCGAATTTAGTGGGGTAGCATGTTAGGTTTTGGTGCACGGGATTCCGAATGAATCCCAAGGGTCGTTTCAGTGAATTTACTTTTAAGTGTAGTTGCTGACAGCTGAGGTCTGGTGCAAGTTTTTCCGCGTTCGTGAAGGGCCTTGACCCTTAACCTCCGCATTTGTGTGGGTCCTACCGCATTTGCGGAGGGTCTGAATGTCATGTTCCGTGTTCGCGGAGGGTTACTTTTCCCTGAACAATGTTTAATTCCTAAAATCGGGAAAGCACCCATTTCCACCATTTTTGGATTTGGGGAGCTCGGGATAGGCGATTTTCAAAGAGACTTTTGTGGGAAAACTATTGGGTAAGTGATTTAAACCCATAATCTTCATAACCCATTGATTATATCTTGAGTTTAACTTGAAATTGGAGGTTTATAAGTGAAGAAATTAGGGTTGGGATGAAAGGAGTTCTTGTATTTTATTAGAGTTACCTAGTTTGTTAGTTGGCTTGCTGAGTACCGTGTTGTTTGGTACTCATTCCTTGCTTATACACTTGTGTAGGCTCCGAGCCCGGACAGTGAGTTTCTCTTTTCTTGATCATCCGAGGCTTTCCAGGAGACTGAGAGAGGTAGCTATTGTCATCAGGCGGACTCTCTTATTCCTGTTTTTATGCTTTGTTCTACTTGAGAAACAAAGACATATTTGAGACTTGTATTGCATTCCAGTTCTGTTATTAGCGGCTTGTACATGTGACAACCAGTCTTGGAGGTTATTTAAGTTTTGAAAGACTTCCGCTTACGTAGTTCTTCTTTAATTTGTTTATTTCTGTCTTTGTTGGATTTAGGTTGACTTGTCCTGGTGGGATAGGAAAAGTGCCATCACATCCGGTTTTGGATCGTGACATTTTCAATTGAGTAGTGATCGGAGAGTGTCAGTTCGTGATTCGGAGGTTTCAAGAGAGAACATGTCCATTTCTGGGGAGGAACAAGATCAGAATTAGGAGGGTTCAAAAGGAAACGGGTCAATTTCTATGACGTTATCGGATCCAGATGTGTTGGATTGCCCCATCTACCTTGAACATCTCTATGTTCCTGTCTTTTAAGTTTTTCTTTTTATCCTTTTCATTGCTATTAGAAGTATAAGAATTTATCTGTGTATATATATTGGAATTAATTGTGTTTGGAGAATTTTTGATTTGCCTCGGAGGTTTTTGAATATGAATTCCCTTGTATTCAAGGCTATTTCATTAAAAACCTCCAGGGCAAATTCAGAATTTTCCAAACACAGTTAATTCCAACATATATACACAGATAAATTCTAATACTCCTAATAGCAATGAAAAGGGTACAAAGAAAAACCTGAAAGACATGAATACAGAGATGTTCAAGGCAGATGGGGCAATCCAACACATCCAGATCTGATAATGTCACAAAAATTGACCCGTTTCCTCTTGAACCCTCCAAATTCTGATTTGGGTCCTCCCCAGAAATGGATCTGTTCTCTCTTGAAACCTTCGAATCACGAACGGGCACTCTTCGATCACCGCTCAATAGAAAATTTCCCTCAGATTCTGATTCCGATCCCCAATCCTCCGCCTCCTCTTCTGCTTCTTGCTCAACAATCGATCCCCAATTCTTTTTTACTATAAATAACATAAAATTTATACTATTTAGCTAAGTTAAAATTTAAGTTTTTTATATATTATATGTTGACCTCTCTTTTGTTTTTGACACCCCTTTATGAAATATCTGATTAATTTATATAGGGTGTTGTTATAAATATACATATTTATTAATATCGCTAGATCTTTTATTTATTATGATGTATATCTATGTGTACGTGTTGCGTGTGAAAGCCAAGTAAAAAATAATGTTAAATACGCATATATTAAAACCTATAACAATTAAATTATGGACATGACCATATTAAAGATGGTAAGTGCTTCATATGAAACCTTTATTAACATTTAGCATACTATGACAAGGGCAACCCAAGATGAACTTGGTAGTAGGATGATTAAAATTGACAATTAAAAAAAAGAAGAAAACATTGAAAAATGATAAATTAAAAAAAAAACGTAAAAATTACATCAAATAAAGATACAATAATTGATTTTCCTTGGTTCATTTTTCTGCAACTTTAATTTCGATGGAGTAGTAGCAGTATATCATGGGAGCACACAACCACAGAAAAAAAATTATTTTCTGTTTTAGTTTGTTTTAAAAAGAAAGCTTCTTTCTAATTTTTCCTCTATAATTTTTCGAGTTTTATAAATCATTAGTGTGTGAGTTTTCTATCTGAATTGAAAAATAAAGTGTTTAAAAAGAAAAGAAGCAATATGTTTATTAGAAAAATGGCATTTTGACCCAAAATTAACGTTAGAGACATTTTTGGACCAAAGTATTATCAGAAGAGATATTTTTGAATTAAAATATTAATGGAATACATTTTTGACCTTTTTTCACAATAGTAAAAAAATATATCGCAACTCCTCATTAGGGCATGTACACATCTTCTCTTCACATGCCCAAATCATCTCAATATTACTTCATTCCGCTAATCCATCACGGCGGCCACTCCCATCTTGACGTTCTTGATATCCTCATTCCTCTCGTTTGATATGCCCACATTAGGGGTGTGCAAAAATCGAACCGACCGATAAACCGAACCTAAAAAAGTGTTATTGGTTTATTGCTATTGGGTTATTGGGTTAATGGGTTTTATAAAAAATAATTATCGGGTTATCGGTTCGTTATTCGTTTTTTATATTAGGTTATTGGGTAAACCGATAACCCATTAAGACTAGGAATTTACTATTTTTACATATACATAAATATTAAATATTAATCTCAATACCTTACTAGTTACTGTCTTTGTCCTTAGCCTTCAATTCACACTTCATTGTGACTTTGAGTTCATAACTTCACATTATACAAAATGTCAAAACCTAAAGTTAGAACCCCTCTCAATTTCTCTTTGTGTTACACTAGTATAGCTCTTTTCATGTTTGTTATTATTATTTCTATTTTATGAGCATTTATAAGTTACATTATTTTCTTGTCGCGTCAAATTTATTAGAGAAATCATATATTTGTTTTATAAGCATTTTCTTATTGGTTAAATCGAAAATTGAACCGTTAAGGACCAAAACCGATAAAAAATATCTTATTCGTTTAGCGTATTTAAAAACCGAAAATCGATAAATCAAATCGATAATACGTAAAACCGAACCAAACTGACCGATGCACACCCTAGCCCACATATCCATCTCAGCAATATTATTTTCGCAACTTGCATCTTTTGAACAAGAAAATTCTCATTTTCTCATAGAGCTCATATATATATTTTTAATGTGTTCCCTATCAGAAGTTTTGTAATTCCCAAAACTTTGAAAATAAGAATTTGATCAATGATGGAGAAATTCATACATTCATCAAATCACCTTTCTTAATCATTAAATTCGTTTTGTTCGGAATTGTAAGGCTACCTCACATTATAAGAAATTACTTCCTTCTTCTCAAATACCCTACGCTCTATAATTGGAAAATTAAAACTATATTATTCTTTCTTTGATAGAGGAAATAAAACTCGATATCGTTGTTTTTAGGGAAAAGGTATAAGTACCCCCTAGACTATGACCGAAATTCCAAAGACACACCTTGACTAAACTAAGGTACTATTACCCTCCTGAACTCATTTTTTTTTTTTTGTAATTTTGTATACCTTTTGGCTTACGTGGCACACTCCGTGACTCCACGCAGTTGAGGCGCGTGGGAGATATTTGGATGCCACGTAAGCCAAAAAGGTGTACAAAATTACAAAAAAATGGGGTAATAAGACCTTAGTTTAGTTAAGGTGTGTCTCTGAGATTTCGACCATAGTCTAGGGGTACTTGTACCTTTTCCCTTGTTTTTATTTTCACTTTTATCATTTTGAACAATTGAATCGAATTATGTGGCCCGTAGAAAAGTACATAATTATTTCTGAGTTTGTATTTGACAATTGATGATAGTTTAATTTGGGTTTAAGTCATTGATAACCCCTTAAAGTTGTCAGCATATTTCACTTGGACACCTCAACTAGGGCTTGTACCTATAGAATACCTTATTTGTTCAAAAATCATTCTTATTAGACACAAAATGCTAACATGGTAAAAAAAAGTGTGTTCCACACTCCTTGAGCGCGTAAAACAATTAAAAATAATTTTTTTTATTTTTAATTTTCCAATTTATACACTTAAATTAAAAAAAAAAAGGGAAACTCTATCTTCTTCCCAGCTCAATGTTCCTGCAACCATCCTCTACGCCCCTCTCTCTCTCCCTCTCTCTTTCTCACCTTTCTGATTCTTCTTCTGCTTTTACATTCGTTTTTTAAAATTATTATTATATAAATCTAAATCTCAAATATTTCAGCAAAGCTTTATTTTTTGGATGAAAAAAATATATATTGATTTTTCTGGCAAAAGACGTTATTTTTTAAATATAATTATGATAGTAAATGATTATTAGTGGAAAGAATATAAAGGAAATGGATGGTAAGGTTCAATGGTGAAAAATAAAGAGGTGAGAGTAATGATTTACTGATGGTGGCGGTGCGCTACCACCAATGAAAAGGTAGCAGATTTTGACGAAGAAGAAGAGTGGGGTAGGCCTGGGTTGATTTAAAATATTTTTTTGTTTTTTAAAAAAATTCTTGTTAAATTATTTAAATAGAGTTTAATTTTTTTTTGGATCCAATTACCACGTGTCATCATTTCATTGGTCCATCTGCTATGCATTTGAAACACAAGCACTTTTGTCTTTCAACTGAGTTTCATTTTTTATTAAATAGGAATAAATTTGTTAAGATTAAAATGTTCAATAGGTAAAAGCCTAAGTTAAGGTGTCTAACTGAAATATGCGGATAATTTTAAAGGGCAGCATATGCTCAAGCCTTTAATTTGAGTCTTTAACATTACTATGAGGAATTTTATAGTATATGTTTTGGGTCAAGATATTCCAGTCAAATGGATTATAAATAATATCTTTTTATTATTGAAATATCTTAAACCAAAACATACTTAGCTTGCGCATAAAGTTTTATAGAAATTATTTTAATGGCATAGATTAAACATAAATGTTATAAATCTATTTGTAATACAATCCAAATATGATATCCAATAACAATATATTAAGGGGAAAAAACATAAAAATATCACAGACTTGATCCAAATTTTCAGTTACATATATTTACTTTGTGAGGTTGATCTATTGTCCTTTAGGATAATTGTGTAGTTAAAAATTTCGTTAAGAATATTCAAATTTTGATGAACTAAATTATTTTTTGATAAAAGGTTACATCAAAAACTTAAAATCAAAACATACAATATTTATACTAAACCAAAAGAAGTTTTAGCGACAATAAAAGCAAAGACATTTTACGACAATTGATTAAATGTCATACAATCCAATATCCGTCTCAATAGGTAAAAGCTTCCTGTATGACAAAAGTTATTCACAGATTTGTGGGCATTTTAGTATTCAATCTTATGTTTTTACCTTCCTTATTTGATGTCACGTGTTGTACATAATTCATGTTTCACCTATTTGTGCACTCTCCACATGTGTCTTTTTCTTTATATTTTAGGAGTCTTTTCCTATCAAAATTTCTTCTCTACTTCAGTTTGTATGTTCAAATTGTACCACTATTATTAGGATAAAAGGTGTATAGTCTACATATGTGTCTTTTTCTTTACATTTTAGGGTGTTTTCCCATTAAAATTACAGATTAAATTTTAAACCAAAGTTTTGTTTCTTCTGTGCTTTAATTTGTATTTTCAATTCTATCAGCATTTTCTTGCGCATACGATTGGTCCTTGTGAACGTTGTTTGGTGGAAACCTTTCTTTGGCTTCCAAATATCTCTATTAATTTGTTGATTTTAATATGTAATTCTTGAGATGTAAAGGTTGTCAAAATATTTGATAGAAAGTCATTTGAAGAAATTTAAGTTAACATTTTTTTAGATGAAAATTTCAAAGAAAGGGAAGTATCTTAGAAGCCTTTTAGATAATTCCTGATTCATGTGATGTAACATCTCTCATCTATTGTGCTGATAAACTTTTTGAATGAGTCTATCGATTCCAACATCATTTATGAGGTAGATACAAGATTTTAGTTCACTTACCATGATTTCATAGCTCGTCTTAATTACTGGATTCACAATTATATATTTATACATGTTTAACAGAATTATATATCAATTGTACTAGATCTAAATAAAAGTTATTAGGTTCGTTCAAATCTATAGTAAGCTATTATTTAGTCAAATTTATTATATTTGCTTGGCATAAAATAGTTAGTACTTACTAAAGCAATAGAATCTCTTGTAGCAAGTGCTAATATTTCAGCACAAGAGACAGTTTGAGGGCATTCCTTTTCAAGTGCACATTTAATCTCATCAATTACTTCAAATCCATGTGCAAAATTCCTATTGGGATTTCAGACCAGAAGAAAAGATGCTTCACAACCCTGCATGATCATAGTATATAATGAAATACTAAGGAAAATATTTTTTGAGAAAAATATTTTATCTGAAAAATAAGTAATTTTCTTAATTAATCATCTTTTGTGTTCTATACAGAATCTATTATTTCAAAAATATTAGTACATTATAATTTACGCAAACACAATATGAGGTAGGGTGGGGTGGGAGGGGGGGGGTGGTAGGAATGTGTGGGTGGAGGCTATGAGGGTTCGGATTGGTGTAATATGTTACAAGATGGGGAAGAGTCAATTAATATAGACTGATATTTATGAAAATTATTTTTTGACTATCACTAGAAAAGTCACTTTTTTTCATACGTTACAAAACACATCATATGATTTACGTACCTCGACAAAGTAATCATGGAACTGAAGTCTCAACAAAGAGGCAGTCATTCGAGCTTCTTTGGCTACGGCCTTAGCAACAATAGACTTGACAATTTCTTTTGCTTTAGGGCATGACCAATCATAAAATTGTGGGTACAAACAATCATAACCATAATATTTGATCTTGCTAGACAAACAAAATATTGGTGCAAAAGCAAGAACAAATATTAACATCAAGAATAAACTCAATATTATTTTAGCCATGATGACTAAAATTTTAATAATTAATCAAGGACTTGTTATACAAAAAGAAATTAACTTTAACATATAAGAAGGTTGGATTTTTATAATAAAATTGAGATACAATGCATGAGTATATATAGTGTTCAATGAAAGTGTTCCAAGGTTGAGGTGCCCGTTTGTTCTTGGTAGCTTAGAGTCTATTTCTATATATCAAATTAACATTTCATCTGTTTCAATTTATGTGATAGTTGAAACTTTGTGAGTCAATCTAATTTATCTTCTTTTTCTTTTACCAATTTTCTTAATTATATATAAAAAATATTAATGATCGTGATTTATATCTATTACTTTTTAAAGTAATTTTTCAATATATAAATTTTATTTTAAAAAAACTTGAGGCTTATATATCTGAATTTACGATAAATTTAAAAATTTAAATCTCGAAATTCCAATTATGCCACGTTAGATTGAACGTAAAGGACTAGAGGGAGTATTCAATTAGTTGTTCATTTAGATGGAATTGGTAACTTTTTTTAGTTAGGATTATAAAATTAATTTCCACAATACCTTGCTTAGTAAAGTAGAACTTGTGCTTTATAAGTAATATAAAATAATGATGTTTAATTTGGTCCGTCTTTATTCATCTATGTCTAATTTTCAAACTTTATTAACTCATTTTTAATGCATTACAAATTACCATTACAACTCCTTATCTTAATTAATAATGAGAAAACACATAAAAATCCCCCTGAACTTGGCAGGACAACTTACTTTAGTACTTTAATTTTACGGGTAATTCTTTACCCCCTAATCTCATATCACGTGAATTTAAATGCATCCAAATAGCTAACGTGGCAAGTTAAAAAAATAATAACGCGTATATGTAAAAAATTTAAGAGAAAAAATATAAATGAGTCCCATTTTTTTCGTTTCAGCCAATCATTTTTCATTCTTCATCTTCCTTACACCCCACCACCCCGCCCTTAGCTACCAGCAACCTCCACCCCTTCTTCTCCCCCACACCCCACCACCCCTTGCCGCCCTAAGCTACCACTGCACCACCCCATTCTTCTTATTCGAAACAGCCCCCCCTCTTTGTCCTTCTTCGAAACTCCCCACCCCATTTCTCCTTCTTTGAATCCCACACCCACACCCCCACCCTCTTTCTCCTGCTCCAAATCCCCGCCTTCAGCCACCATCTTTCTCACCTTTTTCTTCTTCGTCATCGAACGACCCACTATTTTTTCCTTAACTTTTGATCTTTCACTCATATTAATTTCGATTTCAAGAAGAGGGTCTTTTTTTTTCAAGATCTGAATCAAAATTGATATCACTAATTTTGAAAATTGAATAGAAAAGATTGTCGGTGTAGAAAATTGTTGCTTCAAAATTATTATTTATAACAGTATTTGTATTAATGATGATGAACTTGATTTTTTTTAATGAAAAATTTACAATTTCTTCATCTCAAATTATATTTTCAGTTGTTATTATTATTTATTTTTTTGAAAGTGACTCAAAGATTGAGTGGTTTTTTTGTGAAAAATATTTTGAGAATCAACTATAGAGTTTGATTATTTTTTTTAATGTTAGATTAATACTCATTTTTTTCTAATTTTTTTCTTTCTAAAATTGTGAATAAATAAAAAGAAATAAAAAATAATTAAAAAATCAAAATTTAAATAATTTTCAATGTGGACCCTTCATAGAACCCTAAACGGTCTGTTTAGGGGTCCACAACCCGTTTAGGGGAGGTAGCCCAACCGCCCAGGGCTGCCAGGATTTGCATCACCTAGACGGGACCTTAGGCGGTCCGTGGTGACTTGTATGGCCCGTTTAGGGGTCCTTACAGGTCACCTGTCAGCTTTTAAGTTAAGGTCAATTCTTTAAAATGTGGGAGTAATTTTGGATATGAATTAAGGTCGTTAGAATTCCCTAGCACAAAGTTGAGTTGAAAGCTTTCTTATCGAATGAATTTCAATATGAGATTTACTTGAATCAACTTCAAATGACCATATCTCTCAGCACATAACAAATTACGTGGCCCATGACCTACCATATTAAAGTCTTTGAGTCATCTTTCCAATGCCACTAAGTTTTCCTCATTTTGAGTTTGGAGTAAAAAGTTATGCTCATTTTACTAAGGCACTATCAGACAGTTGAAGTTTCACGGATGGCTAAACGGACGGTGAAGTGTTTCACGGACCGTGGAGCCCTAAACGGTCCGTGAATCCTTCCTTTTAAGGCACTTCATCAGTTTTAAGTTAGGGTCATTTTGATCTTTTCCCTATGTGTTCTGTACCTAAGCTACGTCGTTTTAATTCCTATTCTAAGCCTAAACCACAATGTTTTCACCTAGTTAAGAGCTTAGAAAGTGTTAATCAGTTTTTTTACAATTCTTCTACGTTTATTAACACCTCAAGTCATTAGTGCAAGGTTCCAAGAGGAGAAAAGCTAGGGTTTCGAGCGTTCTTCGAGCTTCGTCGATTTCACCAAAAAATTTATTCTTCAAGGTATGTAAGGCTATCATAGTGTTAGACTATTTCATCCTCACGCCCTACATCTACTTTCAAATCAGAAAAAGAGTAATCTAGGGTTCTATCCTTAGATTTGAGTATTCTTGAGATGAGTTGATGTTGAGTTCTGAGTTCTTGAGTTCCTGATTCTTTTCGAAATTCTATTCCTAATTATTGAATTGCTATAAGTTATGCATTGAGATTCTTGAGTTGATTCGTTCATGTCTATATTTTTGCATGAATCCTATTAGTTGAGTATTCTTGAGATGAGTAGTATCATTGAGTTCTGAGTTCTTAAGTTCTAAGTATTTAGTTTTCTATTTTGTTATTGAGATCCTTGAGTTGAGTTGTTCATGTCTGTTTTTCAGCATGAACCCTATTCTTGAATATTCATTGCGTTCTTATTGAGAATCTTTTAAATAAAACATAATTGTTTAAACTGAGTTTTTTTTGAGAAAGTAAATAGGAGTTTGAGAAATAGTTTTAACCAACATCTGAGCAAAAGTATAAGGGAACTAAATATTTCCCAAATGTTTCATTTTTACATGAAGAAAGAGTGTATTATTTTGAGAACAATAAAAGAGTTTTCAGAAAGATTGAGTACCGAGTAGTTACCTCTTAAAGATGACCTTTTGAGTAATTATCTCAACCCAGAGAAAGTATTTTTACATTGAACAAAGAGAAACCTTGCAATCTAAATGAGCAGTGAGTTTAGAGATATTTCATAGCAGTTACCTCTTTTAAAAGGATAGTTTGAGCAATTATATCAAACCAGAGAAAAAGTATATTTTATACATTTGAGCATGAGTATATATATTATTGGGAGTATTATTGAGCACCGATATGGGGATGAGTTCAGACAACTCAAAATTCTCATAAATCATGTCTTGCCAACTTGGGTACAAGATCATACTTTTTAGATGAATCGTTAGTGCCTTCTGGCAGAGATTAGTGGATTCACTTAGTTGAGGTGTTCTATACCCTGACATGGTATAGGACAGTTCTGACAGCGTGGGCGAGATGTTGTATCATCACGCAGCTCATAGTGATGGTTGTCGGTTAGAGAATCTCCCAATAGAGTTAAAGTGTATTTTAATATATCACTTATTATGTTGAGTTCAGAGATGAGTAAGTATCTTAATTATAAAGCTTTAAATGATTTAACTCCTTTATTTCTTTACATCCAGCTTGAGTATATTTTATTTATTGCAGTCCTTTCATTCAATTATTTCGCTTCGGCTATATTACATACTCGTGCATTCAATGTACTGATATCTTTCGACCTGCAACTTTTTATGATGCAGATACAGGTGTTCAGGATCATCATCAGACGTTTCATTGAGATAACTTTGCACTTCAGATAGCTTTGGTGAGCCTCCTCGCTTTCCGGAGGATTTCACATTTATTTTCCAGTTATTGTTGAGTTGTCATAAGTCTTGACCCGACATCTATTCTAGTATTAGAGACTTCATAGATAGTTAGAGTTGAGGAGTCTCTCAGTGTTTCCTTTTTATGAGTTGTTTTGCAAACTGTTATATTTATAACATTGAGTACTTACACACAATTGAGTTGAGTCTATTTGAGATATATGAGTTAAACTCTGCACATTAAACTTCTTATTGCTTGAGTGAGTCTTCCTCTAAGTAGTCATCCAGGCCAAGGGTTCACTTGGGGATCAAAAATGGTTCTCGAGTACCGGCCACTTCCAGGGCGTAGGCTCAGGGCTTGACATGATGTGTCGATGACATGGTGCGTGTGAGATGCACTTGCCACCGTGAAACTGGTATTACAATCGTAAGGTGATATTAAATTCACTTCAAATGATATTAGGGGGGCAAATAATTATATGTAAAGTTAAAGTGCTAAAGTAAGTTGTCCTACTAAGTTCATGGATTTTTTTAATGTGTTTTCTCATTAATAATTGAGTTAATATATAACATTTATGTGCCATTTTTTGAGCTTATAGAGAGTTTACCAATGTTACTTGATCAACCTCTAAATAGAAAATACATAGCTATTGGATCCGGATGTGTTGGATTGCCCCATCTGCCTTGAACATCTCTGTTCCTGTCTTTCAAGTTTTCCTTTTTACCCTTTCCATTGCTATTAGGAGTATAAGAATTCATATGAAACCATTATTAACATTTAGCACACTATGACAAGGGCAACCCAAGTTGAACTTGGTACATAGGATGAACACAAATTGACAATTAAAAAAAAAGAAAACAAACTTAAAATGATGTTAAAATAAAAACATAAAAATACATCAAATAAAAACACAATAACTGATTTCCCTTAGTTCATTTTTCTGCAATTCTTTCTAATCTCTCCCTTATGTCCCATTAAAGGTGAGATATTTCCCAATTTCACCATAGATTTCGCAAACTGCTCGAAGAAAATCTCGTTATTTTTAGCATACAATTTCACCAATTCTAATGATGTTTCATTCTTTGTTACAAGAATTTGGTCTGAATTTAACAATCCCTTTGAAGCCAACAAGTTCTTGTAGTAATTGTTATCAAATTTTGTTGGTGTGACATAATCCAAGAAAAATAAATTTTGGTCACCACCAAATTTTGGACACTTAGTGCGTAATTGGGCAGCATAATTTTGATTTAATGTGTAATCTGGTAAATTTTTCCCTGATTGATTGTAGAGTCTCTGCTTGAAACTAGTGCATCTTGCTTTTCCAATTGTGTGGCTCCCTGCACAAAAAGTTCTTCAAATATTAACTACAGTCCTAGGTATGACACTACTTTAAAAACAAGATTTAGCGCCAGATAAATTTTGTAGCTAAACAGTAAAATTCGTCATAATCCTACTTAATGACGGATTTCTGTTAGCTACGAGCAAATTAGAGATGGATTAGAGAGGAAATTCACACTATTAAAAATATAAGATTTAATGACGGATTTCTGTTAGCTACGAGCAAATTAGAGATGGATTAGAGACGAAATTCACACTATTAAAAATATAAGATTTAGGCAGAACTCATCGCTAGCCACCTAAAGTTGGCATCAATTTTCACTTAGGCACTTCAAGTAAGTCTTGTTCATTTTAAACACCTTAAGTAGAGCCTCGTTGTGTCATTTTAACACTTTTTGCTAAGTTGTCATATTATGTGTGCTGCACTTACTTTGAGCGCGTGAAAGGGTTAATTTTTTATTTTTTTAAAATTTTATTTCTTCTTCTTCCTTCTCTCTCCTCCCAACCCTTCCTCCACCATCCACCACCACGTCGCCACCATTGTATATTCAACTTTCTCCTCTCTTGTCAAGTTTGCTGAATCATTCAAAAGTTTCGGTGGTCTATTTTCACCTTTCTCTATTCAAGTTATTTTTTCCAGATTCAATTTCTAAAACACTAATTTTCTGTTTCTCAAAGCTTTTAACTTTTCTTTTTCAATGAACCCATTTCAAGAAAATTCATAAATGGATCTGATTTCATCATATGTTGATTTTTTTTGTGTACTTTGGTACTTTCAAAACGAGCAGTTCCAATGATGGAGGTGATCGAGAAGAGAAAATATGGTGGATTTGAAGGATGGAAGAGATAGTGGTAATAAGATTGTTGGATTATGGGTAAATGCTTGTGACCCAAAAATTAAACTTGGTCATTATAATAGGTGGATTTGAAGAAAGAGATGATGGTATAATCTTCAAACTTGAAGAAGGTAATGATGGTTAAAGGAGAAGGAGATCTGGAAATGGTGGAGGGAAAACGAAAGGTGTTGTAATTTTTTTTCTTTTTCATTTTTATTGAAAGGTAATAGTTTAAAGTAATTAGCTAAATAATTTTAAAAATATGTTTTTATTCGTAATATATTTCTTTAATAATTATTTTTGATATATATGCCACATGTCTTCATTTAATTTGCCACTATGACACATCATCAGTGAGTGTAATACACACATTTTACATATTTGGCTGGTTGTCAAAAAAGTGTCAAAATGACACATCGGCCCCCTACTTAAGGTGTTTAAAATGAACAAGGCTTACTTGAGGTGCCTAAGTGAAAATTGATGCCAACTTTAGGTGGCCACCAATGGGTTCCGCCTAAGATTTAACGACTGACAAATTTTGTAGCTAAACAGTAAAATTTGTCGCTAATTCTACTTAGTGACGGATTTTTGTTAGCTACGAACAAATTAGCGACGAAATTCACACTACTAAAAAATCACAATTTTTCCACTGAATTTCCCACTGAAAAATGTTTTGTGGCTATTTCCGTAAATATTTTGATTGAATTGGTAAGAAAAGAAAAAAATATAATGTTTTCATATGGAAAAATTAGGAAATTTTTCACTATTTTAGTAAGAATCTGTTTTCCACCATGCATTTTTCCATTGAGCTGATTTGATGAAATACTAAAATAGTAGAAAAATTATATTTTTATAGCACAAATTTTTCACTGATTCGCAGTGAGAAATACCTTTGTTTCCAGTAGTGTCATAGCTAATTCTAGTTTCTTAGTCTAGGTAAAAACTAACATCATTCAATTTAACTTTTATACATTAATAATTAAAAAAAAAGTGTAAAAAAGAAGGGATATAAGGGTGGTTAATGAAAAATATTAGGTGTAAATTTTACCAGATAAAGTGACAAAGTCAACAAGATCAAGTCCTTTTAACTTGAATTTAGTGAGAATCGTACTAAATGCGTTGTTTTGAGCAGGAATGTTATTGCAATTGTTGGAGCCACTTATACTAGCATCTCTTGCATCTCTTCTTCCCAATGGGACCTTCCAACTTGGTCCACCAGCCAGCATGAATAATAAACGAGTTTAAATTTTATATACTGATGACGTAAAAAAGAATTATATGATCAAATTAAGATAGTTTTAGGTAACTAATCTAAAATATAAGTATTGTATTTTATAACTTTGTCAAAATGGTAAAATAACCTACTGAATGATAGTGTAGCCTTTTTTTATTCGTAGAGGCAGGATCAGAATTTTAGGTATTGTTTGTTTATCGGGATGGAATAAACAAGGACCCTCTATTTTAGTACAAGATGTATTCTAGGACTACTTAATACTCATATACCGAAAGGCATGATAAAACAATATCATGTTTCATTTCGAAACTGTTATTCTTATCTTACAAATTACCGAATGACCCCTAAGTTTAAAATGATTTTCGAACTTAGCACTCAACATGAATTCATAGCTCGTATTAATTATTGAGTTCACAATTTCATGTATTTAATAGACTTTCTGATATAAATATAAAATCTAAATAAAAGTTACTGAGTTCCTCAAATTTCGTAGCTGATGCTCTAGCTCTATTCCGAACTATTTTTTGCTAGGGCTTAAAAGTAGTTGTACTTACCAAAACAGTAGAATCCCTTGCAGCAAGTGCCAATATATCAGCACAAGAGACAGTGTGAGGGCATTCCTTTTCAAGTGAAGATTTAATTTCATCAATTACTTCAAATCCACGTGCTGAATTTCTATTGGTGTTTGATAATTTTTCACTAATTAAAGTTGTCCAGAAGCACCGATGCATCACAACCCTACATAAGTCGAAAAAGTTTGATCAAATCAAAAGTGTTTGATAGAATTTTTGAAAAAGAATTGGTATTAAAGATCGATAATAATATCAACAATCTTAATAGTGTTTGATAGAATTTTTGAGTATTAAGTATTAAAAATAATGTCCAAACGTCGGTTATACAAAAATTATAAAATTGAGGGAAGTCTTTTTTCCCTCTTTTATTGAAATTGTTCTTGAAACATATTTTCTGACAATCGAATATTGAAAAATGACGTTTATCATTTTCATTTATAACCAAAGTACTATATATGGTTGGAGAAAAAGTAACAATATCTACTCAAATGTTACATTGGAAAGTGTGTTACATTGATGAATCAAGAATAGACAATAAATGACGTTTTCTAAGTGACAGATATAAAAAAAAAAACGTACCATGACAAAGCAATCATGGAAATGGAGCCTTAGCAAAGAGGCCGCCATTCTTACTTCTTTGGCTACGGCCTTAGCAACAACAGACTTGACAATTTCTTTTGCTTTTGGGCATGACCCATCGTAAAATTGTGGGTACAAGTAACTATAATTGTAATTATAATTATAATTAGTCTTGCTTGATAACATAATATTGGTTTAAAAGCAAGAAGAGATATGACTATGAAGAATAAACTCAATATTTTAGCCATTATGATGACTCAAAATTATAGAAAAAGAAACTTTAATATGTAAGATGATGCCTTGTTCATGAGTATATATAGTGTTCAATGAGAACTATAATATGTAAGAGGATGGCTTTTTAGTTAGGATTATTATTATAATAATAAATATGAGTAATTAGTTTATGAATACCAATTATATTTGTTTGATAAAAATTTATTATTTAGAGCAAATTATATATCAAAATTAAAAACTTGAAATATCGAGAGGAGTTCATATCTAAATTTCGGAACTGTTTAGAGGTGATTTTGAGCGAATTATCTTGTTTAGCTTCATCATTCTTCTTTGTCTTCTCTTTTTTTCTCCTTTTCTTTTTTAAATTCGACATACAAAAAATGTGAATCATTTTGAGTAAATTATGTATCAAAAGACTTGAAACATCGAGATGATTTCATATCTAAATTTTGGGACTGTTTAGAGGTGATTTTGAGTTGATCGAGATTGAATAGTCAGTATATACTTCATGTATATTAAGTTATCTTCAGCTTTTTTAGTGTATCATAAATATTCATAATGTATAGTAAGTGTATAGCTCATGTATAGGTAAATTATATTGTATAGTCAATGTGTTTTGACAAGTTATAGTGTATAGTCAGTGCCTACTTTGTATGACTTTTGACTATTTTTTTTATATAAATAAATCATGACTGTATTTATTATAAACTAATTACCTTATTATATATATATATTTGAAACTAGCCGTACCTATTCCCCACCATTATGATGATTTAAAAAATGAGAAAATTAAAATTAAAGAGTTGTCAAAAAAGAAAGAGACTTCATTTTTAAAAGTACTAACAAGAAAATTAAGAGAAAAAAATCGGAGTGGAGAGAATACTTCTGTTTCAATTTGTTTGTTTTATTTTCTCTTTCAATTTGTTTTAGAAAAAGCTTCTTCCTTATTTAATATTCTCCCTGTTTATTTTACGTGTCCATAATAAACTTTGCACACTCAGTTGAAGGGTCAAAACTCAGCTGAAGTATCTTAACTTTAGGAGTTTCATATGCCTGAACTATCATGTGTGAGTTTTCTACCTAAACTGAAAAATAATGTACATTAAAAAATAATAATATATTTACTTAAAAAAAAGATATTTTTGAACCAAGAGTAACAAAATCAAAAGGATTTTATTTTTTGAAATTTATTTTTGGATCAACCTATTGATATAGGGCATTTTTTTAATTTCGCATAACTTGATAACCTTTATTTTTTTAATCATATTTCCATAATAGTAATAATAATTAAAGATTCATCATGTCTTTTTTTTATTTATATTTTTGCACATACATGTTTTGAAATAAAATATGATTTTTCAAATTAGTAATATTTCATGGCATAACTCAGAAGGCAGGACCTTCCAAATTGCTGAACAAGTGCTGAGTAGGCTCATTTGTCACTTTCTGAATTAGGCCCTTTTTGAAAGACTTTATCTAAATTATCTTTTTATTTATGATTTCTCAATATGCGTATAAAAGAAAAAATGATCAACTATAGTAAAAGCAAGAAGAGATATTAATTTTTTTCTGAACTAATTAAATGTGGTTCTATCATCTAAAAAAATTATGTAAAATAATTTTACCAAGTAAACTTTCTTCCTCATAAAGAATTTCTTTCTTCAAATAATTATCATATAACCAAAAATTTTTAATAACTATCAACACTTATCAACAAAATATGATTAACTCGCCATTATATTACTTTAATTATATAGTGAGAAAAATAAATTAGATTAATTATAATTATTTGATGAAATTTTTTTATTTTTTATTTTAAATATGGTCCGAACTTAACACCGACCTCCTGCAATTAACCATATGCAAAAATGCAACTAGAGATTTTATATTATTTTTGTTTGGTCAAGGATATAATATTTTATCTGCACAAAATTCAAAGATAGATCCAAAAAATTTTATAATATTATTCTTTCCGTTTTAATTTATTTATTTGATTTTTATTTGATACAAAATTTTGAAAAGTATTCAAGACTTTTGAATTTTATAATCTTGAATTAAAGATATGTATATTCTTTAATTTTGTGATTTTATATGTCATGCGAAAAATTAAAACTAAAAAAATAAAAAAATTATGAAAAAGACGTTTTTTTAAAACGAACTAAAGAAAAAGTAAGAGAAACAAATTGAAATACCGAGAATTTTTCCATTTCAATTTATTTGTGATTGTTTAAAAAAGAAGGCTTCTTCCTATTTATTTTTTTTGGTTTTCCACTTGGCATTCGGTACCCACATTGAAGCCCGACTAAATTCGAATTCGTGCAGAAAGTTCCACATTAGAGGGTAAAGCGCTCACTAACAAAGGCGACTCCCTACCCAAGACTTCTACCTAATTTAGTATTTTCTTCGGTTATTTTTACTTGTCCACAACAGACTTGCACACTAGAGTAAAGGGTCAAGAACATATATGCAGTATCCTAGTTTTTGAGTTACATATCTGAACCATCAGTGTGTGTAAGTTTTCTACCTAAACTGAAAAATAATGTGTTTAAAAAAAAAAGAAACAATATGTTAATTAAAAAAAAGACATTTTCGATGACCCAAAATAACAATAAGAGTATTTTTGGAACAAAATATTAACATGTGCATTTTTGTTCGATTTCGCATAATTTAAGAATTTTTTTTTTTACCCTTTTTAAAAATAATAACAAAAGTTTCATTATGTCTTTTAATTTAATTTAATTTCTTTTGCACATACATGTGGAAATTCTTCTATGAATATAATCTAACTCTTCCAAATTGTTGAACAAGTGCTGGCTAAGCTCATTTGGCACTTTTTGAGTATAACAAGGATACCTCATCAAATTAACTCTCCCACTTTCTATATGGGATACTTAATATCAAATATTTTCCCAAACTAATTAATACTCCATCTAGTCCATATTTATTTTGAGTGAATTATTCAATTCTTTTCATAATTCAAAATAAGTGGATTATTCAAAGTTTAAGAGAATTGTTTGAATTTTTTTTCATGTTTACCCTTCATTTGATGAGGGTTTTAACTACTTTACATTTTCTAGGAGACTAATTTGAAAATAATTAAAAAGGTAATAATGGAAAGTAACATTTAATTTATGTCCTTAAATATTTTTTTTAAAAGGTGTATCATACACCAACAATTTGTTAGGATTTTGCCTTGATTTTCTTATCATATTTGAGTTTTACTTTTCCCTGTAAGCAAAGTCAAAGTATTACCATAATTGGTTTTACTTTTCCTGAAAGGAAAATATAATTCTCTTCCATATTTGATTTATTCTTTTCTTAGAGGAAAAGTTTGAAACTCTATATATTAAAAATCCCTCTTCTCATATCATAAAACAAGAGCATCCACAATGTAGTCATTAAAGAGTTTTGTTTATGGGGAGATTTTCTCTCTACAATTTTAATTTTTTTAAAATTAGTTTTATAATATGTAGGCCAATTGGCCAAATCATATAATAATATTATGTCTTTTAGTATATTTTTATTTGTCATTTATTTATCACAAGCATAATTTACAATTGTGATCTTCCACTTACACTCTGATTCTTTCAAGCCAAACACAATTCACTTATTTAATAAAGTGGTAGTTGTAGTTTCAAAATATTTAGAAAAAATATTAAGAAAATTAAAATAAATTTTGAATTTATTTAAGACCCAATCCATCATAATATTTTTAATGATGACAGAGTATAGGCTTGAATTATTGGCAAATTAAAAACAAAGTATTATGGAGATAATACAACAAAGTGATCACAAACTAGACCTAATTATAATAAGGTGAATGACAAGACATTAATAACATTTTAAAAGTGAATATTCCAAAGTTTCAATTATCTTATTTGTTTTTAATAATGAGGTTAATGGGCTGTACTCAAGAAACTTGCACATGTTGAATTATATGATCTCAACCTCACAACAATAACTTTATATAATAATGCCTATATATAAATGTCACGTTCCGAATCTACATCCTAGACGTGGTTGGCATTCGAGAATAATTTCTGATCCCCAAGCGAATCATTGGGCTGATTGACTACTTAGTGGAAGACTCACTCAAGTAATAATAGGTTTGAAACAGAATTTGATCGCAAAATAAAACTCAACTCGAATATCTGAAAGTACTCATTGCAATAATTATAATAGTTTGTAAAACATCTTTAAAGGATAGAAAGTACTGAGAGACTCCTCGACTCTATCTATCTATGAAGCATCTAATGTTTAAGATAGGTGTCGGGACAAGACCCACGACGCCTCAAAACAACTAAACTGAAAGTAAATGTGAAGTCCTCCGGATTGCAAGGAGGCTCACTAAAACTGTCTGGAGTGTAGAGTGATCTCAACGGAGCGCCTGTTGATGATCCCAAACACCTGTGTCTGCATCACAAAAGATGCAGGTCAAATGACGTATGTACATTGAATGTACGAGTATGTAATATAGCCGAAGCGAAACAATTGAAAGAAAGGAAAGCAGTAGATAAAACATACTCAGGCTGAATGTAAAGAGATAAATAAGTTAAATCATTTAAAGCTTTACAAAATACTTACTCATCTCTGAACTCAATATAATAAGTGTTATATGAAAATACACTTTAACTTTATTTAGGAGATTCTCTAACCGACAACCATCACTATGAGCAACGTCTCGCCCACGCTGCCAGAACTGTCCTATAGTGTGTCGGGGTATAGAACCTCTCAATTAAGTGGATCCACTAAGCAATAAGAATTCATCTAAAAAGTATGATCATGTACCCATGTTGACAAGACATGGTTTATGAGGATTTTGAGTTGTCTGAACTCATCCCCATATCGGTGCTCAATACTACTCCCAATAATATATATATTCATGCTCAAATGTATAAAACACACTCTTTCTCTGGTTTGAGATAATTGCTCAAACTATCCTCTTAAAAGAGGTAACTGCTCTGAAATATCTCTAAACTCATAAACTCATTTAGAAAACAAGGTTTCTCTTTGCTCAATGTAAAAAGTGATACATTTGGGAATACTTAGTTTCCTTATACTCTTGCTCAAATCTTGGTTAAAACTCTTTTTCAAACTCCTCTTTACTTTCTCAAAAACTCAGTTTAAAACAATTACGTTTGCTTTAAAGATTCTCAATAAGAACTCAATGAATACTCAGGGATAGGGTTCATGCTGAAGAATAGACATGAACAATCAACTCAATAAATCTCAAGGCACAATATACAACAATTCAATAGTTAGGAATAGAAATTCAATGATTAGGAACTCAAGAACTCAACATCAACTCATCTCAAGAATATTCAAATCTAAGGATAAAACCCTAGATTACTCTTTTACTAATTTGAAAGTAGATGTAGGGGGTGAGACGAACTAGTCCAACACTATGACAACCTTACATACCTGGAAGACCAAAGCTCTTCGCGAAATCGACGAAGCTCGAAGAACGCTCGAAACCCTAGATTTTCTCCTCTTGGAACCTTGCTCTAATGACTTGAAGTGTTAATGAACGTAAAAGAATTGATTAACACTTTCTAAGCCCTTAACTATGTGTAAAATGTCGTGGTTTAGGCTTAGAATAAGAATTAAAACAACGTAACCTAGGTACCAAACACATAGGGGAAATACCAAAATGACCCTAACTTAAAAACTGATGAAATATCCTAAAAGGAAGGCTTCACGGACCGTTTTGGGCTCCACGGTCCGTGAAACACTTCACCGTCCGTATAGCCATTCATGAAACTCCGACTGTCTGATAGGGCCTTACTAAAATAAGTATAACTTTTTACTCCGAACTTGAAATGGAGCAAACTTGATGGCTTTGGAAAGAGGACCCGTAGACCTTTAATTTAATAGGTCATGGGCCACCTAGTTCTATATGTGCTGAGAGATATGGTCATTTGAAGTTGACCCCAGTAAAATCTCATATTGAAACTCAATCGGTAAGAAAACTTTCAACTCAACTTTGTACTAGGGGATTCTAGTGGCCTTGATTCATATCCAAAATCACTCCCACATTTTAAAGAATTGACCTTAACTTAAAAAATGACGAGTGACCTATAAGGACCCCTAAACGAGCCGTACAAGTCACCATGGGCCGTCTAGGGTCCTGTCCAGGTGACTCAAATCCTGGCAGCCCTGGACGGTTGGGCTACCTCCCCTAAACGAGTCGTGGACCCCTAAATGGACCGTTTAGGGTTCCATGAAGAATCCATGGTCTATTTTGGATTCGTGAACTTGCCCGTTAGCCCTCTTTAGCCTTTCTCGAAGTCCAAGGTATTACAATAAATCTAGTGTATGCAATCTTAACTTTTACCTAATGAAGATAGAGAGATTATTTCGATAGACTCTTAGCTCAAGTAAAGTATATCAAAACAATATTATTATAAGGGAATTCACACTTATTATCATTCGGATATACACCACGTAAATTTCGTTCCATTATTATTATAATAGCCGACAAACTAAAAAAAAATAAAATATTACTTTAGGCACATCACAATCTATAAATTCCATGTGATGTACAGGCACTGATGAATCATATGATTATTTTTTTAAAAGCTAATTAAAGAAATCTTACAAATGCTAGTCCATAAAATAATTTCTTAAAAAAACCTTGTGAGGCTAATTAAATTTATTTATTACTCCACATTTGAACTTGCCAGTCCCATTTGCAGTTTTTTTTTCTATCACCTTAAAATTAAAATACCATTAAAGATTCGTCATAAAAATATTATTTTTTAAGCCCTCATATTTAATTTGTTTAATTAACTCGATCATTTCTTTAGAACAATGACACAACTTGCACAGCCTGTGATCCAATACTCTGTATAAAAAATTCAAGCCTTGGATTCTCTCTATAAGTTAATCTTCTTTGTTTATAGTTAATGCTGATAATGTTTGAAAATTTTATAGAATCCATACAAAATCACAAGTAAATCATTAGACAGAGATATTAATATATAAGAATGATAAGAATACTAATCTTTATCCATGTCAATACTTGATTATAAATTCATATTAATAAATATTTACTTTTAAGATTCAAAACTTTAATCTTTTATTAAATCATACAATTAGCTCCTTTAATGATAGCATATCTATTTATAATATATTAATATATGAGTTCAAAATAGAAATTATAATAGATAAATGTTCTACAAAAGAAGATTACATTTATAAAAGCAACAGTCCACTCTTTTGGCTTTACCATATGTGTCTCTTTGTAAAAGCTTGACAAAATGAAATTTGGATCACGTAGAGCTCAATATCATATTCAGTGAAATCTTATATGTGGGGTATGAAAAAAGTAAAGTATATGTATATTTTATTTTTATCTTGTGGGAGTAAAGACTATTTTTGAAAAACTATCAGCTCAAATGCAACAAATCCAAATAGAAAATAGAAACAATGAGGAACCATAACAACAAATAAGGAAATCAGTGCAGATCCTACAATAGATGAACAATAGCATAACGAAATAGTGTGATAACTAGACCACAATAAACAATAACATATTGATGATAAATATAAAAAACAAGACATACAAGCATATGGCTAATATATACCTAATTAAACCCGTCAAAAGGCAAGATAACGCTCCACTACTATACCTACGAATCTTCTACCATAATCGGTAACCTCACACTCCTCTATCTAAGGTCATGTTCTCAGTAATTTGAAATTGCGTCATGTCCTGTGTAATCACATCTCCTCAATACTTTTTTGGCCTACCTCGCTCTGCCCTCTCTCCTTGTACCCACTGTATCCAAAATCTCATACCTCCTCACTAATCACTAGGGGATCTACACATCTCCTCTTCACATGTCCAAACCATCTCAATCTCATTTCCCATAGCTTGTCCATTACGGAGGTCACTCCCATCTTAGCTTGTTCATGATATCCCCATTTCTAAACTTATCCCATTTAGTATGCTCATACGTCCATCTCAGAATTCTTATTTTTGCAACTTACATCTTCTGAACATGAGAGTTCTCATTTTCGCATAGAGCTCGTAAAAAAAATGAATATGTTCCCCTTAGAAATTTTGTAATTCCCAAAATTTGAAAATGAGATTTTGATCAATGATAGAGAAATTCATACATTCATGAAATCATCTTTCTTAATCATTAAATTCGTTTTGTTTGGAATTGTAGGGCTAGCGCACTATAATAAAAATAATTTTTAGTGACAAAATAAATATATAGATTAATTAAGAGTGCTAAAGTCTTTACTAGTAAAGCCAAAATCACTAAAAGGCCTCATTTTTAAGTTGAAAGAAAAACTGATTTATTAGAATTAGTTCATATTGATATTTGTGAACTTGGAGGAATTTTAACTCGTGGAGGTAATAGATATTTTATCACTTTCATTGATGATTTTTGTAAGTTTACATATGTTTACTTAATGAAAAATAAAAGTGATGCTTTTGAAAATTTTAAAACTTATCTCCATGAGGTTGAAAATCAATTTGGAAGAAAAATAAAAAGAATTAGAAGTGATAGAGGCCGTGAATATGAGTCAAATGAATTTAATTCTTTTGTTAGATCATTGGGAATAATTCATGAAACTACTCCTCCTTACTCTCCTTCATCTAATGGAGTAGCGGAATGGAAAAATAGAACTTTGGTTGAATTGACTAATGCCATGCTTATTGAGTCATGTGCACCTTTAAATTTTTGGGGTGAAGCTATTTTGACTGCTTGTTATGTGTTGAATCGTGTGCCTCATAAAAAGTCTAAATTGACACCTTTTGAATTGTGGAAAGGTCACAAGCCAAGTTTGGGATATGTAAGAGTTTGGGGTTGTCTAGCCTTTGTGAGGCTAATGGATCCCAAGATTACAAAGTTGGGTAAAAAAGTTATTACTTGTGCTTTTCTTGGTTATGCTTCAAATAGTACAGCCTGTAGATTTTTTCATCTTGAAGATAATATTGTAATAGAATCGGGAGATGCTATTTTTCATGAGAATAAATTTCCTTTTGATTCTAAAAATAGTGGGGGTCAAAGGATTGAACAAAATATTTTGTCACTACCTAGTTCTTCTACTTCTACTTTGAAAAATCAAGAAATTGATGAGTTTGAGTTAAGAAGAAGTAAAAGAGCTAGAGTAGAAAAAGATTTTGGTCCTGATTTTTATGTGTTTAATGTTGGAGATGACCCTCTCACTTTGAAAGAAGCTTTATCTTCACATGATTCTATTTTTTGGAAAGAGGTTGTAAATGATGAAATAGAGTCTCTAATTTCTAATAAAACTTGGAAGTTAGTTGACTTTTGCAAATGGGTTTTAAGAAAAAAATTGAAACCGGATGGATCTATTGATAAATATAAGGCTAGACTAGTTGCAAAAGGTTTTAAGCAACTAGAAGGCCTAGAATTTTTTTATACTTTTTCTCCGGTAACAAGAATTACATCCATTATACTTTTAATTGCTATGGCTGCAATTTTTGATTTAAAAATTCATCAAATGGATGTAAAAACTGCTTTTTTAAATGGAGACCAAAATGAGAAAATTTATATGGAACAACCCGAGTATTTTGTTGAAGCAGGCCAAGAAAGCAAAGTGTGTAAACTTATGAAGCCCTATATGACTTGAAACAGGCACCAAAGCAATGGCATGAAAAATTTGATTCCTGCTTGATTGAAAATGCTTTTAAAACAAATGAGTGTGATAAGTGCATATATCATAAGTCTTGGAATAATTCACATGTGATTATTTGCCTATATGTTGATGATTTATTGATCTTTGGCTCTAACATGAATGTTATTGATGAAGCTAAAAATATTCTTAGAAGCCATTTTGATATGGAAGATCTTGGCTAGGCAAATTTTATTCTTGGAATAAAAATAACAAGAACATGTGATGGAATTTTCCTTGACCAGTCACATTATGTTGAGAAAATTTTAAAAAATATAACTTTATTGATTACAAGAATGTTGTAACTCCTTTTGATTCAAGTGTTCACTTATTTCCTGTTGAAAGTGAAAATGATGTAATAAATCAAAAGGAATATGCTAGCATAATCGGAAGTTTGAGATATGAAACTGATTGCACTAGGCCTGATATTGCATATGCACTAGGAGTACTTGGCAGGTTTACAAGCAAGCCAAGTAATGAACATTGGCATAGTATAACAAGAGTTATGAGATATTTAAGTGGAACAAAAAATTGTGGTTTGTTCTACAAAAAAATATCCTGCTGTACTTGAAGGTTTTTCTGATGCAGATTGGAACACCTTATCAGGTGATTCATGTTCTTCCACTGGTTATGTCTTTACTTTGGGTGGTGGTGCTATCTGTTGGAAATCAAAAAAGCAAACTATAATTGCTAACTCTATCATGGAGGCTGAACTAATTGCTTTAGCTTCAGCTAGTGAGGAAGCGAATTGGTTGAGAGATTTGTTATTTCAAATACCTTATTTTGAAAAACCAATTCCTCCTATTTTAATTCATTGTGATAACACTGCTGCAATTGGTAGAGTTCAAAACCGTTACTATAACGGTAAATCCAGACCTATAAGGAGGAAACATAGCAATGTAAGATCGTATTTGACAAGTGGTACCATTAATGTTGATTATGTCAAATCTTGTGATAATCTTGCAGATCCTCTTACTAAGGCCTTAACACGAGAAAAGGTCTGGAGCACATCGAGGGGGATGGGATTGAAGCCTATAAATCCTTGAGTCATATATGAGGAAACCCAACCTGGAGACTAGAGATCCTATAACCAGGTTCAAAGGGAAAAATTAATCATATGATGACTTGTTGTGAAAAAATGCACTATTTTTTATTCCCTCCCTATGATGTGAGTGCATTGTTTCCTGTTGTAATTTGTGAAGGTTGAGTTACAAAACTCTTAATGAAAATCTGTAGCCCGTATGGGTGGAGTGTTAAGCTTACAGGAGCACTCTCGGCAGATTTCACCTATGTGAGTGTGGAAGTAGGTCGCTCTCTATGAGAATTGGGCTTATTCTCAAAAACACTCATGAAATCGGGATAGCACAAGGCCATAACGTGCTGGCTTTTAAAGCTCATGTCAACACCTTGATTATTATGTGTGAGCAGTAATATTTTATTTCCCTTAAACAGTCATAGTTCAAGTCTGAGACCACTATGACTCAGGAGTAAAGGTTACTGTTTCACTAAGTGAAGGTTTAATGCAGAGCACACCTTCATCATGCATAGTAGTCTTCCTTCAGCTGATATACTCTCTTGTTTAGTTTTAATATGAGTGGGGGATTGTTGGTTTTGCATTTTAAAATAAATAAATTATGCATCATTGGCATTGTCACTTTGTCCGTTTGGCATTATGTATACATACTATGTAAAGTGAATATGTGTCATGTTTTTAGGAGTTACAATCCTCTCTCTTATATGACATTTCATCCATTGTCAGTGAGGCTTTATTTCCATCATTCATGTTGATAAACGTTGTTGTGAACGTTAGAGTCATGGTTGTTGTGCAGCTTTCATTTGCACGTTAGTGCATTGGTTGCTCTCTCATTATTTCATTCTTTTACTCCTCCATTATACCTTGAAACCTATGTAATCTCTAGGTCATTTATCTTCACTATTTACTACCCCATTATCTTCTTATTCATTGCTAGGAAGACTTCTTCTACTATAAATAGTGGTGGTCTTCATTTGGTTCATACACACAAGAAAATATAGAGTGCATAAAGTTTGTCAAAAAGAGAGTTCTTATTAGTTGAAGGGAGGTGTTCTTTTTGTGGAGCTTTAGACTCAACTCTTGTCCAGAGTTTGTTGAGTTATATTTTGTGATAGGCTATTGTATCCTGGAGGGGACAAGTCAAGAAGGACTACTGCTGGACCGGTGAAAAACATTTGTTGTAGTGGACTTGAATCTACTTAAAGAGAGCGAGATATCCGCGCCTCAGCCTGAAGAGATTTTACTTTCTTCATTTTTATTTTCAATTGTAATCTTGTATTTTTGTAATTTTCACTAATACTTACATTAGTTAATTGTCATTAGATTCAATGTCGCTATAGGCTTTAGGGACATTTACTAAGAGTGCTAATTGTCTCTAAAAATACATATTTAATGTCAATTAAACTATAACTGCTAAAAATTATTTTTGGTGTAGCGACCTTACCTTTATACGAAATTACTTCCTTCTTCTCAAATACCCTAAGCTCCATAATTGGAAAATCAAAACTCTATTATTCTTTCTTTGCTAGAGGAAAAACTTGGTATCATTGGTTTTATTTTTACTTTTATCATTTTGATCAATTGAATCGAACTATGTGGCCCGTCAATTGATGATAGTTTAATTTTAGTCTTTATCATTACTACGAAGAATTTTATATAGGTTTTGGGTCAAGATATTCCAGTCAAATGGATCCTAAATATTTTTTGATTATTGAAATATCTTAAACCAAAATATACTTGCACATACAGTTTTATAGAAATTATCTTAATGTCATAGATTAAACATAAATGTTATAGATCTATTTGTAAGACAATCTAAATATGAGGGTGCACCAAAAACTTAAAATCAAAATATACAATATAAAAGTATCCCATTCTTGATCCAAATTATTAGTTATGTATTTTATTTTGTGAGGTTTTATTATTCTTTTGGATAATCGTGTAGAGAAAAATTTCGTCAAGAATATTCAAATTTTGAAGAAGTAAATTATTTTTTGGTAAAGGGAACCAAAAACTTAAAATCAAAATATACAATATTTATACTAAATCAAAAGAGGTTTTTAGCAACAATACTAGCAAAGACATTTACCGACAATTGATTAAATCATATAATCTAATATCGCTAAAACATCTAGTAACTTTTATTTAGACTATTTCATAAGTAAAAACTTCCGGCACGACAAAAGGTATTCACAGAATTGTTGACATTTTAGTATTTGAGCTTATCTTTTTTACATTCCCTTATTGGATGTCACGTGTTGTACCACTTATATTAGGTTGAAAGGTAATTAATGATTCACGTTTCACCTATTTGTAACTCTCCGCATATATCTTTTTTTTTTTACATTTTAGGGTCTTTTCCCATTAAAATCGCAAATTAAACCTTAGAACAATATTTTGTTTCTTCTCTGCTTCCGTCTGTATTTTCAAATTGTACCACTTGTATTATGATGAAGAATAATTAATGAATCATGTTTCACCTATGTGTGGAGTCTACACATATGTCTTTTCCCATAAAAATTGCAGATTAAACCTTGTTGAGGAGTGAGATGAGATATGTGAATTAGAAGTTAGTTAAGTTGTTAGAAGTATGTTAAAGAATAAGAAGGGCTTTTTAGTCATCTACAGATAGTTAGTTAAAACTAACTATCAAGTTGTTAGTTAGATATAGAAGATTCTAGAAGGAGTTGATGAATGTAGACACTTTCTTTTAGCTTCTCAATTGCTCACACTTGAGTTTATACATTTTACGAACAAATTTTAGACCAACATTTTGTTTCTTCTCTGCTTCAATCTGTATTTTCAATTCTATTAGCTTCTTCTTGCGCATACATTGGTCCTTGTGAACCTTGTTTGGTGGAAATTTTTCTTTGGCTTCCAAATATTTCCACTATTTTGTTGATTTTAATACGTAATTCTTGAAAGCTAAATATTGTCCTATAATATTCTTGAAATCACTAGCCAGAACTATTTCCCTTAGACTTTTACATACTATCATTTGTCTCATCAAGGTGCACAACAATCAATGCAAATGAGCAATTTCACACCACAAGGAAAAGACAACAATTTAAGCAATTCAAGACCACAACAATGCTATCAAGGCTTTTCATCAATCAACACATTTGGGTCCACAACAAGACAATTCACAAAGCATTATGATCAACACATTTCCTTTTTATTAATCTCATTTTTATTCATTAAGATCAATCAAGTGGAATAATTGAACCAATCACCTCATTTTCATTACTCACCAACACACATAATGAAGGAAATACAAGAATTCTACAAGTTTTACAAGATTTAGAAATCATTTGCCTCAATTCAATCAAAGTCAATCCAAGACTTGAGTCTCCCCCTTCCAAACAATATCCTAAGCCACACAATCTAGTTCAATCAAGTAATCACAATAAGATTTTTGAAAATAACAACTCCCAGTTCATACATTTTGAAAATGGGTCAAATCAACTCAAAAATTCAATTCCGAAAATAAGGTTTGAATTCGAAAATCTTTACTTGAAAACATTACCCAAGGCATTTGGAACTCATTGGTGAAAATCGTTTCGAAAAAGGAATTAAAATAAGTTCACAATCACCATTTTAGTTTAGAACTCAAGTTCTTGAAAAATCTTGCCATTTGCTAATCAAAACCCCAAGTTTTGATGTTAAAATCCATAAATTATAAAAGGGAAATGAAGTTTTAGGGTCACAAAAGTTTACCCAAAGGATTTAACACAAGAAAATCCTTCAAAATCACCTCTAAGGATTTTACAAAGCTCAAAATGGAGAAAAATGGGTAAACCCTCGAAAATGGCAGGCAAAAGGGATCTTAGATGTCGCAAAAGCGACCCTCGGTTCGCAAAAGCAAACCCCGAAAAAATCTCGGCCTTCGCTTTCCCGAAAGTCGCGATCGCGAATAGGCCTTTCGTGATCGCGAAGGTATGGGATTTCACCTCCCTTGTTTTCGTGATCAAGGTTTTGCAATCGCGAGGTTCGCGAAAGCGAATACCCTATCGCGATAGCTACGGGTAGCAGACATCAGACCTCAGCAAAATCAGCCAACACAAAAATCATTGAAAGGACCCTTGGGATTTGTTCGGAACCCCCTATATATAAATCATATGTGCAAATTGACTAAACACGATGTATCAGACTCAATGAAACCTTCGAAACACAAATCTGAGATCTCCTTGATCCAAAACTCGTGAAAGTCACAAGGAATGAACATAATGCCTAAAAATGCTAAAACAAGTTCGGAATGTCTGAAAATTCAACCAAGACCTTACTTAGGCCTAAAACCATCCCCTGAATCTAATGGAACTCTCAAAATTCCAATCCGGGTATCCAAACCCCGAATATTGACCAAAGTCAACCCAAAGGCTAAAATTCCACAATTTTCCAACTTAGGACCTCAAATCCTCAAAAAACTCCGAATCTGAAATCAACAACTACCTTAGACCAATTTTCACATTCTGGGATTGATTGAATCGACGAAATTCCATTCTGACTCTCGAAACTCCAAAAGACACTAAAAACTACTTTTTAACAACTTTAGCCTTTCAAAAATCAAAACTTACAAAATTCTCCACTTCCACTCAAAGTTCGAAACCAAATTTCAAAACTCAATCAGAAATGACTCGGGGTCGATATCGGGAGGGGTAAAATGGTAATTTTATGAAAATTTCCAAAAATAACCTTCCGGATCATTACAGAAATTTCTTGTGGTAAAAAAATTGTACGTAAATTGGGGTATTTTGCATTACGTTCTAACCTTCGGTTGGGTTTTTAAATATCAGTCAGTTGCATCTTGGGTAAGTTTTCTTATTTTTAGGGGTTTTAAATTCTTAATTACAATTGTCACAGTTCTACTATCTTCTTAAAAGCTATATGTACAAGAAAAAGGATGATATGAAGAAAATCTACTTTTGAAAATGTGCATTTTAAAGAGTTACATATGTTGTTGCAGGGTTTTTTTATATGTAAAAATAGGTATTGAACCTTATTCATGCCCCAAAAATTAGCTCAAAGAAAGAAGAATTGTCCAAACCCATTAACCATCAATGTGAGACTTTTTCATTCTTCAACACTATCTGTTATCATCCTTGTGTTAACTAACTCGAAATTATCGAGGATCAACAGTCATCGTATGTACAGTACATCTTCTAACATGTTTACTAGCATTGGTCTGAAATGGTGATATATATCACTAGTTTAACATGTTAATGCCTAGCTTAGCCTTATCGCTGTATCAAAAACGATCTTTATCGACAATTATTAACGACAATAGAAATTGCCACGAAATATGTTTTTTAAAAGGCAATTATTACTAAAAATTATATCTTAGTACTCTTTGTAAATCTCGCTAAAACATTGGATTCAATGAAAATTAACTAATATATGTAAAGGCTCTAACATTCTTTGTTAATGTGCATATTATTGCTGCTAAAAGTTATTTTGTTGCAGTGTACAAGCTAAGTAGACTGTAATTTTTTTTGACAATCGTACCAAATTGTACCAATAATTTTTTTTTTTTTTTTTTTGCATTGTAGCAATGGCGACAAGTTGCTATTATTGGATTCTTTTAGCAAAGTTTTTTGTTCCATAAATAATAGTAAAGCCTTTTTATAAGTCAAATATATCTGCCATGAATTTTATTCTGTCTTTTATGACAGTCAAAGCTGAAAAGGATGGTTTATGGAAGGGGGAATATTACTAGCATTTGTTATCACAACCCTCTATCCATACAAAACTGTGCAATTTGAGGAAAGGATTGTTTGTCTGTAGTGAAAACCTTTGGTCTAAGCACCAAAAGAAAATAATTTAAGTGAATAAAAGGATGAAGGGTGGTACTTCATTTGATCATTCAAAGAATTTGGTACCCATTCATTTTGGCTTTATATATAGTCAACTTTCTAAATTTGTCAAAGATATTTTATTTAAGACATTTGAACTAAGTCATGTATCAATTGAGCACCTCAACTCTTAATGAAATGTTCCAATTAGACATTTTCAGTTCGAATTATAAATTCTTTTAGTGTGTTTTTATTCGTCTATTACATAGTTAAGTTAATTACATAAAATAGTTATCTCCTTTAATTATACGCATCAACCTCAAGTAGAATACACCTGTAGGGTTTTTGTAAACACACAAAAAATAATTTAAATTTTGAATTGAAAATATCTAATTAAAATATTTTATTATGTATTAGGTATTCAGTATAACCAGCTTAATTCGAACGTCTAAATAGTACTCTTGGACCCCATGAAAAATAATGTACAAATTGATTGACAAATCTTAGAATATTTCTTGTTGTCATTGAAATGCTGTCTCCTTCCAAATGCCATAAGACACACATAAGGACCGTGTCTTCAAGATCCTACGAACATATTCCCCATAATAACATAATGGCAAAATACATGCATGCATGTGATATATAGTCAAATAATCAGACTGACTCGGGTTCGAGCCCTGGATATGAAGAAAATTATGTTGGGAGCGTCACCCTCTAATGAGCCCTGCAATGCGCGATCAGAATTTAGTCGGGGCTTCAACGTGGACACCAGACACCGAGGGGGAAATCAAAAATAAATTAGTACTTTATATGTGAAGAAAAAAAGAAGCATAAATTGCACTAGGAAGATATAGAATCAAAGAATCATATTTGTATTCTCACATTGTCTATATATAAATAGTAGTATAATGGTAATGGAGGTTCATAGCTCAAAATAAAATAAGATTATGGAAGCATATGAAGAAATGATAAAAGAAGAGAGTTGTCTTACATGAAGGGTAAGTGCCTATTTGATAGCCAAGGATGACTTGCCTGCATCATTAATAATTAATTCTTGAGGCTTGTAATATATCATGTATATGCCATGTATACAAGCATTCTTGTTTGATGGCCAGGCAGTCTCCTTGGCTACTCTAATGGGTTCCTCTCATTCATGCTAGACTCTTCTCTTCTTCTTTAAAAGTTAAAAAAAAAAAGAAAAAAAGAGACGGATTTAAAATTTAAATTTTATAGGTTCATCTTTTATATGTTTATCATTATATCTGTTACTTTTTCATTTTGATAATCCTAGTGTCTGGGTAAGTTTTCACTTGTGCACCTTAACTAATTCCACGTACAGGATATTTATCGCCTTCCACCAATAATAGGTATCATGGATTTGAACCTGAGATCTCGTGGTTCTTAATTTACTTCATTGACCACTAGCTAGGTCACACATTGGGTGCTATCAGTTGCATTTTTAAAATTATGATATAACTTGTGCTTTTTCTTTTTATTTTCTATATGGAGGCGAATCTAAGATTTTAATTCGATAAGATAACATAATATCATTACAAAGTTACTTATTTGTCATAACAAGTGGATGTAATAATCCAATCCTTCGTTTTGAGTACTTGCACCCTATTTCATGATATGAAACTTCTCATAGGTTCATATATATGGTGTTTTGGGATTTGTTGGGATTGGAATTTGAGGGGCAATTCTCATTCTTTTTCATGGGACGAGCACGTGAAGATTCTTTTTAATAATGGATGACAGTGAGATTCAATCTCAGAACTTACATCAACTTTGATATCATGTTAAAGTGTGCGATCATTTCATTTAAAAATTTAAGCCATTAGAAAGAATATATTTTTATTATTTAATTACATTCTCAATACTCCAATCTGCTACATAGATGCTTATATTATTTATTTACATGGAATTGATTCAACTTGTCTTTCCTTTTAGCAACAACTCTTTGTTGTAAGGACACATCACACAAGGTGTTTGGTAGTAATGAAAAAAGTTGAAGGCCAAATATTTGTCTTGTAACAAGTTGTCCTTGTTCTAGTAAAGAACAATTTGAAAAATAAAAAAATTAAAGACCAAAGATTATTGGTTTTGTTGCCTAAACCTTCTACTAATTGTCTTCTATTTATATTATTTTCAGATTCACCTAATATTTCCTTTTTGGTTATCCATTTCTCTGCTTCTATAACTTGTAGTAGTAATATTTTGGTGAAAATACATTGCTTTTTTTCTGTCTTTTTGGGATGGGAAAAAAATCCCTCTACCACATATATACCTTTGACTTGAGATTATTTATTTTTTACTCTCTCCGTCCCATATTAGTTTATCACTTTTCAGTTTGCACGGTGCTAAGAAATCATAAATAAAAAGATAATTTTACTAATTCACTCCTTAAAAAACTTCTTGGAAATTTTACCTACAAATGTGAACACTTTCAAAAAGAATTCATTGCAAGGATAATATAGAAATAATTTAATTAATGTTTTCTTGATTTAGTAAGGTGGACAACTAATATGGGACAACTGTTTTTAATATAACGATCAACTAATATGGGACGGAGGGAGTAGCTTATATGACTTTATTATGTGTAAAAGCTATATATATCTTGTTTTAGCTGAACTAATATTTGCTTTTTCATAATCCTAGATTTTAAGCTAAGTCACTTTGAACATTCAAGCACTCCACATTATTAATTTAAAAAAATTAAGTTATCCAATTTTTACCTTATCAGCTTAATTTAGGGGAATATAGCAAGTTATTACAAACATTTAAATTTTAATCAGGGACGAAACTATAGAGAAAGCTATGAGTTCAACAAAATCCAGTACTTTTGGTAAAATTTTTGTATTTGTGTTAAGATTGTCATCATCACTTAGTATGTATAAATATTAATTATTTAAAACTTGATTAATAAATTATCTTTTTAAAATTTTGCCTTAACTGAAGTTTAGGCTGTTGTTGTAAGTCTAAGTTAACCAGCAAGATATATAAATCTTTACTCTTACCAAATTGTGTAGACTTTCTTAAATGGATCAGAATTGGCTATTTCAATTTATTCCCATTATTTTATGTGAATGAGTCTTGAGTGTCAATTTTTTTACCCAAGAAGAAAAGTAATCACAAAAAATAAAAATAAAAAATCATGAATGTTTCCACGTTCAAATACTCGGGGCGAATCTAGGAGTTCGAATTCATATACATTTAATTTTTTGCAAATTTTATGTACATATTAAAAAATTTATTAAATATTTTTAAATTTTTAATATTTCTATTAAAACTCTGATTATTCTTAATTCACATCGCGTAAAGCCTATTTGATGAAATAATATGGTTGATGCTTGTTGTACCTGCCTTAATTCCTTTAACCAAACACACTATTGAATGGCTGGTTGACCAAATCAACTTATAATATTCTCATATTTTGTTTAATTCTTTTATTTAAAAAATGTGTTTTAGCTTTTATATACTTATCCGTCAAGTCAACTAAAAAATAATTATAAATAACAATTCAAAAGAAATAAAATTTATAACAAGAAAAATAAGTAAATTATTTACTACAACATATTCAAAATAATTATACACTATTAATAATGGTTTAAAAATTCTTCAACAATAAGGAATCATGATCAACCATCTGGAATACATTAAAAATGATTTGTTCTCCATCACACGCAATTTATGTCACACACATTTTCTTTTAGTTCGTTTTAAAAGAAATAATGCACTTTCAATTTTAAAATAAATAATTTTACATTTTTATGAGGATTTTTACACAAAATCGTTCAAATTGACTGTTTAGCTCATATTTAAAAGTCTCACGAGTATTAAAAATATTTATAACCACACAAATTTATATCAATTCAAACTTATATATGTTAATTACACATACTCATGACACGTATTGTAACAACTTCCTTCTTTTTTTTGTTTTCATATGGTGTTCGGTATCTTCGTTAGAGCCTGACTAATCTAGATTCGTGCAGCGTAGGGGCCCGTTCAGGGGAAGCACTCCCTACCAAGAATTTTTTTCATACCTATGACTCAAATCCGAAATCTCTGATTGAGAAATATAGTGAGCAGTCTCATCGACTACATCACATCCTTGAATTTGGAACAATTTCATCGTTAGGTAAAAAGTGGTACATACTCATATAAGTTATACTAATCCTAACTTAAAAGCTACCAAATCCATCTACTTCTCATTATACACTATATATACTCATACAGTTTATCTCAATTTCATCACAACTAGCCAACCTTCTTTATATACAAAAATTTCTTCTATAACAAGTCTTTATTAGAATTTGACTCATCATGGCTAAAATATTGAGTTTATTCTTCATGATCAGTTCTCTTCTTGCTTTTTCACCAATATTATGTTTGTCTAGCAAGGCCAATTATTATGGTTACTTATATCCACAATTTTATGATTGGTCATGCCCAAATGCAAAAGAAATTGTAAAGTCTGTTGTTGCTAAAGCCGTAGCTAGAGAAGCACGAATGGCTGCCTCTTTGCTTCGGCTTCATTTTCACGATTGCTTTGTCAAGGTACGTAAATTATTTTTACTAGATATTGTATTGATGTCTCTTGGGAAGTGTAGACGTTTGTTCTTGATTTAACATATTTTCACTGTAGTGTATGAGTAGATACTGTTATTTTTTCTCGAATCATAAAACTCCCTCTTTAATGACTTATTTTCTGATGTTTGATTGTCTGAAAATATGTTTTACGAAAACACTTTCCATAAAAAAATGACTTCCCTCGCTTATGGGAGGAATTCAATTTGCTTAGCTATTACTTTCTTTTTCCTTTACTTCAAATCACAAACTATTTTTAGTAATTAATATTCAAAAATTCCATCAAACACAATCTAGTTTGTTATTAATAATATTATTAATCTTTAATACTATTTCGAAAAAAAGTTATTTTCCACTCACTAACTAAATACTTTCTAAAAAATAAAAGGTATTTGGCCTAAACTTTTAAGCTGGTTAAATTACTTTATAAATATATATTTTTTTTGGATTATTAGACATTTTGTAAACATTCAAATTATTTATGAAATAATTATTTATAAGTCAATCATTTCTAATTTATGACTTTTTAAGTTATAAATATTTTTAATTTAACCAATTTTTTCACTATTTTATCAGCTATTTACAATCAGTTAACTCAAACGAACTAACTATATTATCATACTATGATCATGTAGGGGTGTGATGCATCATTGCTTCTGGACAGCAGTGGAACAATAATAAGTGAAAAATTATCAAACATCAATAGGAATTCAGCACGTGGATTTGAAGTAATTGATGAAATTAAATCTGCACTTGAAATGGAATGCCCTCAAACTGTGTCTTGTGCTGATATATTGGCACTTGCTGCAAGGGATTCTACTGTTCTAGTAAGTACAACAACTTTAAGCCTAGAAAAAATTAGCCTACTTGAGCATCACATATGGATTCCGACGAATTCAGCAACTTTTGCTTAGACTCTATATAAATATATAACTGTGAATTCAGTCATTAGAATGAGCTATGAGTTGTGGTATATTCAAAAATCACAAACTTATGTGTTGTTCTGATAATGGGACAAGGAATAATAATTTTAGAAAAAAATATGAGATTATTTTATCTCGCATTTGATTATGAACTAATTAGTCCTGGGATAAATTTTTTACCAAAATAATGAGATTAACTATTCCATATAAAAAGTGTGGAATAACTAATCTTATAGAATATGTTTGTCTATTCGATTCCAGTAACTAAACAATCCTTGAAATCCTGTTTTCGCCTCTATAATAAGTTAAAAAGAAAAGTTATATATACTATAATTTAGTAGGTTAGTTACCATTTTGACCAAGATTATGAGATAATTCTTATCTTATAGATTTACCTATAATTACTTTAATCTAATTGTATAACTATTTTTAATTTATATTATCAGTATATAAAAGTTAAACTCGATTATCATTTATGCAGGCTGGTGGACCAAGCTGGGAGGTTCCATTGGGAAGAAGAGACTCAAGAGATGCTAGTATAAGTGGCTCCAACAATGACATTCCTGCTCCAAACAACACATTTAATACTATTCTCACTAAATTCAACTTAAAAGGGCTTGATCTTGTTGACCTTGTTGCTTTATCTGGTAAAATTTACTCTATTAGTTTAAGTTTTATATATCTAAAAGATAATTACAAGTAATCTGAGTAATTTATATCAAAAAATTGATATAACTTTATACCATATCCAATGTGAAATAAAAATTAAAGGATTATTTATACTTGGATTGTTCAAAAAACCTTTACGTATAATTTTTTTTTCCTATCTATGCATATAAGTTAAATCTTTATCAGGTTTTAACTAGACTAGTTATTATACCTAGGATTAGGGGCGGAGCTAGGTAGAATGAACCCCCTTCAATAAAAAAATTACACTTTTTATATATGGTTAAAATTATTTTTTGAATGTTAGGAGAGGACAACCTCTTGTTTGTGCTCCTCTTAATTTCTTCGCTTCGGGGAAGGAGGTCCTACGGTAGGTAATAACAGGCGCAAACAAGTTTTATGTATATATACTATATGTTGAATCACGTTTAACTTTTTCGTGTGTTTACTTCTTCATATTTTAAACCCCTTAGTGAAAATCCTTCCTGACTCGGAAATTGTTGTGCAGGGAGCCACACAATTGGAAATGCAAGATGCACTAGCTTCAAGCAAAGACTCTACAATCAATCAGGAAACAATTTACCAGATTATACACTTGATCAATCATATGCAGCACAATTGAGCACTATGTGCCCAAAATTTGGTGGTGACCAAAATTTATTTTTATTGGATTATGTCACACCAACAAAATTTGATAACAATTACTACAAGAACTTGTTGGCTTCAAGGGGTTTATTGAATTCAGACCAAATTCTTGTGACAAAGAATCAAGCAACATTAGAATTGGTGAAATTGTATGCTGAAAATAATGAGATTTTTTTCGAGCAATTCGCGAAATCTATGGTTAAAATGGGAAATACTTCACCTTTAACTGGATATAAGGGAGAGATTAGGAAGAATTGTAGATACATGAACTAAGAGAAATTAGTTATTGTGTCATATGATGTATTTTTATGTTTTTATTTTAACATTGTTGTAAGTTTTTTTTTTCCTTTCTTTTTAATGGTTAGTTTGTATTCATCCTCATATATTAAGTTCATCTTGGGTTGCCTTTGTCATAGTGTGCTAAATGTTAATGATGGTTTCGTATAATATTCATTTGAAGCACTTTCCCTGTAGGTTTTAAAATTTATATTTGGTGGGCGTTTGATCATGTTTTATTGTGAAATTTAAAATAATTAGTTTTTGTTTTTAAAGTGTAAAATGATATTTGAAAGTTGAAAGTTGTGTTCGAACATGAATACAAATTAGAGTTGTGTTTGACTTTTTGTGAGTAATCTGGAGTGAAAAAAAAAAGTGAAAACACATTTTTGTTGTTTTTCAAATTCTTGAAAATTCTGAAATTCAACTTTAAGATGAATTCCGAAATTTTATGGCCAAACGTATTTTCTTGAGTTCAACTACCGAATTTTTTTTAAAAAAAAATCATGATCAAACGCCTTCTTAATATTATTTTCACTTGGCTTTCACACGCAATGCGCACACATTGACACAGACACATCTATTTAGATTTATTAGAAGATGTCAACCTTGAAACCTGTCATTTGGTAATAACAACAATTTAATCTTTTAGCAGCCATCACACTTGTCTTATTATTGGGTACAATACTGAATCAAGAGCTAGAAAAGATGACAACTTAGAGTGGTTCAACATCTCTATTATCGACAGATAGATTGAGAGTTTGAGTCATGCTAGAGGGTAAATGAAAATACTATTGATCCTCCGAAAAAAAAAAAAAAGACACCAAAAGAAGATTTCATATGTATATGCACATAATAGGCTTCTTGCAGACAATGGATATGGATTCTTGATAAGATTTAATTTTACATGAGGATATAGTGAATTACATATAATAAACCTTGCACAAAAGAAAAATCATCTTATTTACAACTACTAATGGACAGGAAAGACCCATGTATTATATGTTGGCATTGATCATGAATAATAAGAAGGACACACAGTGGGTTCTGTGGACTCGGATAGTTCTTTTCATTTTTTTTTCATATTTTATTGTTTCTGATTTGCTAATCTGATGAATACGGGAGATAACAACTTGTTTCTTCCATATCATTTAATTTGATTATGCACCTTGTCAATTTAAAATTTTAGATCCGCCTCCATATAGAAAATAAAAATAAAGAGCACATTTCTAGCATAATACATTAAAAATGTAACAAATACAATGATAAACATATAAAAGTTGAACCTATCAAATTCAAAATTCCGAATCCGTCTCTACTTTCAACGAATAAATCAAAGTAGAGGCTAAATAAGAAGAGAATAATCTAGCATGAAAGAGAGGAACCCATTAGAGTAGCCAAGGAGACTGCCTGGCCATCAAACAAGAATGCTTGTATACATGGCATATACATGATATATCACAAGCCTCAAGAGTTAATTAATGATGCAGGCAAGTCATCCTTGGCTATCAAATAGGCACTTACCCTTCATGTAAGACAACTCTCTTCTTTTATCATTTCTTCATCATATGCTTCTATAATCTTATTTTTATTTTGAGCTATGAACCTCCATCAACATTATACTACTATTTATAGATAGACAATGTGAGAATACAAATATGATTCTTTGATTCTATTTCTTCCTCATGCAATTTATGCTTCTTTTTTTCTTCACATAAAAAGTAGTCTAATTTTTTTTTGGTTTCTCACCCGGTGTCTACCTCGACTAAATTTTGATCGGGTACGACAGGGCTCATTTTTATGGGTGATGCTCCCAACAGAATTTTCTCCATACCCAGAGCTCGAACCCGAGTCAGTCTGATTATTTGACTATGTATCTCACGCATGCATGTATTTTGCCACTATGTCATTTAGGGGAATATGTTCGTAGGTTCATCAAGACACGGCATTAATTATGTGTGCTTTATGGCATTTTGAGGGAGACAGAATTTCAACGAGGACAAATAATATCCGAAGATTTGCCAATCAATTTGTACTATATTTTTCATGGGGTCCAAGGGTCGACATCAAATTTTACCGGATTTAAAAGAACTTACCTAAATTCCCCTAGCTAATTACTTAGATATACTTTAGTTTGCAATATTACGTATATATCTTACCAGCTTTTGGTGTCTCTAGATACGTCCAAATACATTTACATGTAATTTGGTCTATATACATTGTATCCTAGTGGATTCACATGTATCTGGTATACATAGCAAATCTCGCTCGCCTCCTTCGCCTCTCTCCCATCTCGCTTGCCACTCTCCCATGTATCTAATATCCCATATACATGCGAATCACTCCAGTTACATAAAGATACATGTATTTAGTGTGTATCTAGTGTAATTCGCATGTATCTGGGATACATACGAATCTTGCTCATCTCCCTCCCCAATCCCGCTCACCTCTCTCCTTATTTTTATGTATCTGGTAGCAAAAATACATGTATCTAACTACAAGATACGTAGGAAACTCTTAATTAGTGGTAAAATACGTAATATTTAGAAAGTATAAGTAATAATAGTATATATGGTAGTAAAGTATGTCTAATTATGTAGTTTTTCCAATTTAGAAACAAGACTTGTATAGACAAGCTCAATCCATGTTCTCAAATCCTAAGGTCCGTTCGAATTTCTTGACAGCTACTTTTCCGTAAATCTTAGCTCATACCTATAAAAAGGAATACATATTCCATTGAGGCGTCTCAAATATCCAATAAACTCGTGGGACAATCATAAAGAGATTAAAGCATTAAATATTGTCTTTCAAAAAGTTGTTGCCTAGTGATCAAATACAATGCAAGTAGGTCTTAATCATACTACATTCGAGAAATATGTTATTTATGAGTTATGACACTCAAATCTCAAGAGGAGGCCCAAATCATCCTACATTTAAAAATACACTGTTAAAGATGTGATACGCATTAACGACTCTCAAATCGCGAGAAAAATCAAGAGACATACACAAAATGGCCAGCTTTAGTGTGTAATGATAACAAATGTTGGTAATATTCCCCATTCCATAAACCAATACTTTTCAGCTTTGACCTTTCATAAAAGACAGAATAAAATCCATGGCAGATATATTCGACTTGTAAAAAAGGCCTTACCGTTGTTTATGAAACAAAAAACTTTGCTAAAAGAATCCAATAAAAGCAACTTGTCGCCATTGCTACAATGGAAGAGAAAAAAACTAACATGGTGTGTACACCACTTTAGTGAATGTATCATATGTTTTTGCATACACTGTGCGATGACTTAAAATCATGGTTAATTAATATACATTCACACGGAAATTTGTCAAAATTACAGCCTACTCGTAAGGCTAGGGCGTTCACACGTTCAACTAGTGATATCACCACTTCAGACCAGTGCTTGTAAACATGTTAGAACATGTACTGTACATATGATGAATGTTGATCCTTGATAATTTCGAGTGAGTGAACACAAGGATCTTAGTTCTTATGAGTGAGATTGAAACGACTAACCATTTATCTCTTCAAGGATGACATATGGAAACCCTGTAACAGCATATGTGAAGGTGGCAACATAGTATTTGCCATCTCCAAATTTGTAATTAGTTCCTTCACTTGAGATGGCAACATGAAAACTTCATCAGCTTGGTTTTTGGTTGCCCATTCTTCTACGTTCCTGCACAAAGTTTGATCTCAGCCAAGGAGCTTTCGCAATGGATTGGTAAGAAATGCATGATGGGAATAAGAGAATAAAGTGTCCACAAGAACATGTAGCAAATGATAATGTTGAAACAGATAAAAGTAATAACAAATCTTATCGATAATTGTCTTATTTTCAGTGTCTTAAAATTTATCTACATAACCTTTGGTTGGATTTCTTATGTAAAATAAAAAACTCGTCTTCTTAAGGCTCTACTTGGCCTTTTACGGGTAACATAGCAACATCTTGGAGAGTGTTCAAAAACAATTTCTTTTCAAATCTGTAGCAATCATCTGATGCTATTTAAAATGTGCAATAACAGTATACCTTTTTCAAAATCATCTCAGGAAGTCAATTTCAGCTTACTGTTCTGTTCTGAAGATTCTTCACTATTGTATTTGCTTTACATACAAGATTATTTTGATATGTTTTATTTGAACGGGGATCTATCGGGAACAGTTTATCTATCTTCAGAAGGTAGGGGTAAGGTTGTGTGCGCACCACCCTCCCCAGACACCAAACACCACTTGTGGGATTACACAGGGTATGTAGTCGTGTTGTTGTCCGTGCCAACTTATTTTCCAATATGGCAACTACTTATAGTACAGTTCTTGAAGCCTGATTGGCGCACATCACAGTATGTATCTTGTAAGGTCCAAAAGTTTGAACACCAACCTCCTGCCCACCCACCCCACAGCATCCTTATTTGTTCCATTGCCCAGCATAAAGGCAGAGATAGAGGAAGATAACCTATAAATATATGTAGATGGCATCAAAGGACAAAAGAAAAGGACAGCTAGAGTGGAGAAGCAATCACCTGGGTTCAAGTTCCATGTCATTGATGTTTGCAGAGAATAATAGCTTGACAACGGGGTACATATTAATCTTGGTTACTGGTTCCATGTTATTCATGCAATACCCACTGTAGCACCATGCATTTGGGTTAAGGAGAACAATTTGTGAAAGTGCACGTTTGGTGTGTATATCTCTGACAACAGTCCGAAATGTTAGTTCATCTTTTGCAGCTTCAAGCAATTGACGTGAAAACATCCTTTCCAAAGTACACTCCCTGGAATCACAGAGTGAGTTTATTAATACATCACGAAATCAAAATCAATCAATCAATTGTCGTCAAGTCCAAACTAGTTGGAGTTGACTGTATGGAATTTTTCGATATCCATTCCACTCTATTTGGGCATATTTCATTCCAATACATTGACGTGAAGTCTCTTAACTAGGAAAACTCATGATAAACACCAGATGTAATATGAAACAACTAAGTCTTGATCCCAACTAATTGCATCACTGATATGGATCATTTGCATCCATTGCCTTCTGAACTTGGTTAAGTTTGTATTGCTTCTCAGAAATTGTATCCCCCCATGTAATGTCAAGTCTGACAAGTCTCCTTTAACACCTGAATAATCAAGTGCACACACCCAGATTGGAACATTTGGATATCTACGTGTGATGTGGGCATGTGGCTATAATATCCTTTACATGCACTACTTGCACTTACATTGGATGTGATCATTTTTAATCTTGTAAACTTTTAACCTACATGCATTCATCTTAACATCAACACTACTACAACACTCGTCTTTAGAATATTTTGGGCCTTAAAGGCCCAACATTCAATCTTACATGACATTGTCGGTCCCAAAAATGCTCTATAGAGATTATCTTTTACTTTGTTAGATATCTTCCTTATGCATAGCTCATCAGTAGTGGAAATACATGAAAGACAAGAGGAAATAAGCTCTATCCTGAGAACGTCTCTCTATCAGGGAATAACTTGTTCGACTCTCAGATAGGCCAACATCTAACTTATGGCACTAGAAAACTATTTAGCAATTACTGCGCCATTGATAAAGTTACCATTCTCATCTAGTTTTCAGCTTTCTAAAGAGAGAGAAAGAGACATCAACTCCATGAAATGTTATTGGGCAAGAAACATATAACAAAAGGACACATCTATTTAACAAAAATTCTTATTTACAGGCTCCATATGGTTTCAAGAACCACAAGTTGGGAAAGAAGTTTAAGTTAAGAAGACAAATATAAGAGAATGCACTACAAGATAAACTAAATATAAGGGGGGAATGATAGATGGTTACCTAAATAGATCATTCAATCCATGGACAGGCAAACAAGTAGATATGTTAAATTTGTATAGTCGAACTCCATCATCCAATGGTGCTTTATCACTGGAGCAAGGATATGCTCCAATAAGAGATGAACATTTTGGACAGAGAAATTCAATCCACTTGACGTCTTTGGAAAGATTGGAATGTCTCAACATAAAAGCATCCCCAAGGCAGCCTTTAAGAAATATTTTCTGCTTATCTAAGAGTTCGGTATTCATTTTATATTCTTTCTCCTTTGAAAATCTCTCACTAAGATTATTAGTACAACAGCCAGTATTGTGGTTCTTAATGTGACAGTTTGCCTCAGAAGAAATTCCAGCCAATGACTTCATTTTATCTTCATCCTTCAACTTTGAAGGTATGCATGTTGAACTATCACCATCAATTATCATTTCAACAACTTCATTGTTTGGTTTCACCCCAATATTTTCTTCCTCAGGACGAGGGCTTAAAGAAGTCACCTTGGCTGAATTCACCTGAGAATCATAAGTTTGGTCCCCTTTGGACTCAGGAAATTCACAGCCAACAAGGTCCTCTTTGCATATGATAACAGATGCACCAGTTATAAGGCAAACACCAGTTGTACAAGAATATGACTTTGCAAATTGCATGACCAGCTGTTCACTTACACCACCAAAAGAGCAACAACATGTCCCAAACCAATTGTCTGCAACATCTTGCCAGTCGACTGATGGCATCTCATTAAATAATCTGCTAAAAAATAAATATTTAGAGACATGCAATGGCATTCATGTAAAATAAGTAACGAAATTGCCTGCCCGGCTGAGTGAAAGAAGAGCCCTACCTGATACCCTTGGTTAACTTAGTCGAGCAACTTCTGCAGTAAAAATGAACTTCCTCCATAGCAGATAATTTCTTTATTTCTAATCCAACAAAGCAGAATTAATTAGAGGGAAATTATAAATGAACAAGAAGCTCAATAAGTGCAAGAATGCAAATAATGGTAGACTCATAGTGTACGTTAAGTAGTGATCATATTTGTATGCCTAAAACATAAAATCGAAGCAAGATGACACAACAGTTTCTGCATTACAATTCACCAGACCCTCAAAGGAGATGACAGTTTCTGCATTACTGTGTATTCCTTTTTCTTTTGACTTGGTATCTTAAGAGAATCAAATCCTTCACATTCTTTTAGCAAGTGATTAACACGTGTTTTAGAACTTTGAAGCTGTATTTTCTACTCTCTAAAGTGATTCAACAGACATAACACGTTATGTTGATCAAATTCTGCAGTTTTAGTCTTGCTGCTTCTTGAAATACCTCACAAACATACAAAAGTGAATTCTTGACAAGCTTTATACATAAATGTTATGAACTGTTTAATCCCATGGAAAAAAATTTCAAAATTTCCCTGCCCACCCATCAACCCCACAAAAAGAGAAAAGTTCTATCTTCTGCAAATTGACAACCTTAGATGGACTTTCATGAAGATCAAGAAAAAAAATTATTAATTTATTGTTATACTCTAGTACGTTGGGGACAGAGGAGTATGTAGCAATATAGTTATAGGTTCAATTGAAAACATAGCTTTTGTCATGGAACATAAACTTGTGTGCAAAAATTTACTAAAATAGCAATAAATAGTAGATATGAACCCATAACTTTATACATATAATGAGTGCTATGCTAATAATCTTAAAATTGAGCCCATAGAATTCAAACTCTAGATTTGCCTCTGGTTAGGGATACGTTAAAATAGTATCTAAGAGATGCTGAAGAGAAGAAATCGCCAAACTACCATAGTATCTGAGAGATGCTGAAGAGAAGAAATCGCCAAACTACCACACCCTTTTGTGCTACAAAAGAAAAAATACTAAGCACTAATCTATGAAGAGTATAAAATATCATAATCATATGTTGTAAAATGGTAAGATTCCTTTAGCTGTATCCCAATGTATCAGCCAAGCACCACTAACATCATCAACTACAACATACCCAGTGCAACACCACAATTAGGGTCTTGGGATGATAGAGTGCACTCAACCATTACTCCTAACTCGTGGAGACAGAGAGATTGTTTCCGAAAGACCTACAAGTGGAGTATGCGGAGTCTAGAACTGGCTCAGGTGCAGCAAATGAAACTAGTTATGAAAAAAAAAATACAGCAGTAAAGAAAACATGTAGTAACAATAGCGAAATAATGAGCTAACATCCAAATTCGCAAATGTAAAACCGAAACTAAAGTAAATGAATCAATTCTAAAAACATTTCTGACTAACCATAATTCAACGAGAACGGAAAGCAAGTATCTGAGTCCAGTTTTTCCTCCTCCGGTTCCGGTTCGGATAAATCCAATCCTGAAATGAGCGGATGATCAACAGGAAGAAGAAGAGCAAGCTTAACTTCAATATGATCATCAAATACTCTACAATGAACCGGAGCTTCCGGGTCAACTAAAACCCGAGGAACCGGAACCCGAACTGAATCCCCTTCAACGAAACAAACAGTGAGCAGAGATTTCTCCACCGATAAATTGACAGTGATTCCGGCACAAGGTTTGATATTTGGATTGAAAAGGATTAATCGGAGAGTTGAAGTGTGAGATTGAGCTTCCCATGTGAATCGCCATTTGCTGCTGTTAGGGTTTACAGCAGAGGCGGGAAAGATGAGTTCAGAGGAAGAAGACATACTTTTGAGTTTTGATTGTTGATTCGATTCGGGGGAAAATTGAAATTTTGTTACAGATTTTCTTGGGCCTATCTTACCTGGATTTTCATTTTAAGCCCAATGGATAAATAGGAAAAAATTGGCATGGTGTATCAATTCAAGAACGAAAAAGATAAATATACCTCGAATTATCATAAATCATGTCTCAATATCTTTCGTTGCTTATTCATAATCTTATCGTCAATTTTTTGAATTGTGTATACCATTATGACAGACAGAGTGGAATCATCTAAACGGTGTACTCGAAATTATTTTAATTTTTACCCATAAATTAAAACTCACTCATCTACATATAATCTAACCCATCCATGGCCTAGATAACTTAAACATCCTAACCCAAAGCATCCAAAAAAAAAAAAAGGATTCTTCTTCTTCTTCCTTCCACTTTCGTCATTTCTGAATTCTTCTTCCTTCCTCCTCCTCCTTGTCAGTGGCGGATCCGGAATTTTCACTCAGAGGGTTCGGAATATAAAAAATATAAATGGATTATCGCTCTTCTATGGTTAAGGTGGTTCAAAATTAGTATATGTACAAAAATATTGAAAATCTACCCTATATCAGTGTAATTTTTTGTCGAGGGGGTTCGGGTGAACCCTGATACCCATGTAGGTCCGCCCCTACTCCTTGTAGCTGCTTTCAGTCTTTCTTCCTTTTTCTTTCATGATCAATCAGTCATTAAAGTTTCAAAACTTACTTGATTTAAATATTTGATGTGACGCAAACATCAATCATTTCGAGCGAATTATATATCAAAAGATTCAAAACATCGAAAGATTTTGACCGTACCATATCATCATGAGTAAAGACCCAAGTGACAATCAATTAAGTCATGTAGTTTATTCTTCACATCCTCATAATTGTTTTTCAGTGTTATGGTTTCCCGTACCTGGTTAGCAAGTTGGATAAGCAACGCATTGTAATGCAAAAGAAGAAAGCGCAGTTGCTCTCTTTTACTATTAGAATATCTTTAGTTAATTTATTTATATTTTTTCTATTCATACCACTATTGGTTCTACTATAAATATTTTTATGATTAAGCTAAATATTACATATTTTGATTTTAAGTTTTCGGTGCATATATTTATTAAAAAATAATTTACTGAATATTTTTAATGAAATTTCTTGTTATGATACTATCCAAACAAATAATAGAACCTCACAAAGTAAAAATATGTGACTAAAATTTTGGATAAATTCTGAGGTAACTTTTATGTTTTTTCCTATAGTATATCATTGTTAGATAGTCTGTTTAAATAGTCTTACAACTACGATGTATAACATTTATGTTTAATCTATGACATTAAAATAGTTTTTATAAAACTAAATATGCAAGTATGTTTTGGTTTAAGATATTCTAATAACCAAAAAAATATTTAGGAACCTTTTGACTGGAATATCTTGACCCAAAATCTAAATAAATTTTCTCATAGTAATGTTAAAAGACACAAATTAAACTATTACAAATTGTCAAATTCAAACTTACACTTACAAGATCATAATGTTTTCGAATAAGGTGAGATGAATTAAATCCTTTGATGGAATGGATATTTAAAAGTATCCGTTCCTTACCTACTTTCGTCTGATTAGGGATAGCAAATGGGGCGGGGCGGGAAATCCGAGTTCAACTTACCCCGCCCCACTCTACATAACAAAAAGTTTCTATTTTTAACCCGCTTCGCATAGACCCACCTTGCCCTGCCTCACTTTTTTTTTTTGTAGGGATGTTTAAACGAGCTTTGAACATTGACAAATTAAACGACTAATAATATAGTATGCCACAAAATAGTACTATATGTATTCTTTTAAATGGGCATAGGGTCCCAATTAAATAAATATGAACTTAGCAGAAAGGATAAATGATTAATCCTACAGTTAGTTAATTCTAACTAATTTTGTAGCTGAGACTTACTCAGCTTCATTTTATAACTTGACATAATATATATATATTTTATAAGTTATCAAAGTGAAACTTTGCTTTCTTTCTTTTTTCAGTCTCAGGGACAAAGTTGTTTTGTTAAGGGAATGGTTGTCCACAGGAGGACTTTAGATATTTGGATAATTACCTCCTAATTGCAGGGTATTTGGATGATGATGAGAAGTCAGTTGCAGACCATTATCTCAAGTCTCAACCAATAGTTATGATTTATGAAACTGATGAGTTCTTGTGAAGGATGCTGATGTTTTGCAATCTGCTTCCCGAGTATGTTTTGAAATTGTCAATTGTTAAAAAGTGATAAGGATAAGGATGCAGAGTCCTACTACGTTGGTATGCTTGAATTATACCTCTTCTTGTTAGGTCTCTTATGTTCAGCAAACTCTTTTTCTCTTCTATACTTGTACATGTATAAATACCACACCTTGTATCAATAATACTTACGCTTTCATAATCATATCCAATGTCCAACTCTTATATGGTATCAATAGCCTATTAAACACTCTAACGAGTTTATCTGATCCTCTTCTTTTTTTCCAAAATTCTGACTCTTTTTTTTCCAGAATGTCTTCTATTTCCTCTTCCTCGTCCCCTAACTCTCCATCAGTCACTCTCAATCAAGGGGGGGTGTCGTTCAGCCCTCTCAATTGATCTCCTTTGACCTTGCGTCCTAGATATCCTTCAAGCTAACAGGAAGTGCAAATTATCCAACTTGGAAATCCCAAGTTACCACACTATTGTTTGGCTTTGATCTTCTTACCTTTGTTGATGGCTCACTTCCCGTCCCAAATGTGCAGATTCTGGACAAAGACAATAACCAAAGCCCCAACCCCAACTTGAGATTGTGGCAGCGACAAGACAGTCTTGTTCGCAATGCCATTATGGCATCAGTTGACGCTACAATCACTCCCCTCATCACTCATGCTTCCATTGCCAGAGAAGCTTGGAATATTCTCCAAACAACTTATGCCAGAATTTTCAGTTTGCGCGATACTCTGGCAAATGTCAAACGAAATGCACGTTCAATCAATGATTATATGAGAGAAATCAAGTCTATTGCAGATGATTTGGCCTGCATGCAGTGGTTCACCTATTGACATCGAGGAACTTGTCATTAAGGTGCTAAGTTGTCACACCCTGAAAATTTCTAAGCTAAGTTCCGAACTATTTTTCATTTACGTATAAGGCCATGTCAGGTGATTCTTAAATTATGCTTAGGTGTTAAGGTTAATTCTTTAGTGTGAGAATAAATTCTGACTCTTATATGGTATCAAGAGCCTACTAAACCCTCTAAGGAGTATATCTGATCCTCTTCATTTTTTCTAGAATTTCGACTCTTCTTTTTGTTCCAGAATGTCTGTTATTTCCTCTTCCCCGTCCCCTAACTCTCCAGCAGTTACTCTCAATCAAGGGGGTGTCGTTCAGCCCTCTCAATTGATCTCCTTTAACATTGTGTCCCAGTTATCCTTCAAGCTAATAGGAAGTGCAAATTATTAGGACTTTCTTCCTCATGAAGAAGGAGTAGAGACCTAGCTTTCTTCTATTTGTTAAAATGTAATGATATACCTTTGTTGGGTTCAAAAGTAATCATGACGTCATGCGGAAGCTTATAATTGCAAATTATGTTGGTGATAAATTAGATAACAAAGAAAAGTATACTAAAAATATATTATTAATATTGTTTGGTCAAATGACCTACATATTATAAAAACTAATATTGAAAAAAACATAAACATGTTAGGAGAAAATCTCCCCATAAACAAAACTCTCTAGACGATTACATTGTGGATGTTATTGTCGTGTTCTTGGTATGAGAAAAGGTCTTCAATTTATAGAGTTCCAAACTTTTTCTCTAAGAAAAGAATAAACCAAATATGAAAGAAAAGAATAAACCAATTTATAGAGTTCCAAACTTTTTCTCTAAGAAAAGAATAAACCAAATATGAAAGAAAAGAATAAACCAAATATGAAAGAAAAGAATAAACCAAATATGAAAGAAAAGAATAAGCCAAATATGAAGCAGAATTATATTTTCCTTCCGGGAAAAGTATAAGCAATTATGGGAATGCTTTGACTTTCCTTCCCGAGAAAAGCAAGAGAAAAGTAGAGAAAAGTAAAACTCAAATAAGGTAAGAAAATCAGGGCAAAACCCTAACAAATCTCTCCTTTTGAGTGGATTTTCTTGACAAAATTTGATCTATTTTCTTCATATGTGTGGTATCTTCATTCTTCATCAATGCTGCTTGCCATAATTAAGAATTGATATGAGTTAAAAATTGGAGCCTTGTGTATTAAAGTAAGCATAGGTTAATAATATTAGAGCCCTGCATTAAAAATTATGAACAGGATTGAAAGTGGAGTTAATGCGTTAAAAGTAATATGCATGAGTTGGAAAGTGGAGCCAGGCTATAGCAAGTGTTGGTGCTCCAACAAGCAACGCACTGTTGCCAGATCTTCCACAGAGGCGGAATACAGGGCTATATCATGTGTTGTAGCTGAGCTGAACTGGATAACGGTTTTTTGTGATAACATTGGTGTCACTTACCTGTGTCGTAGTCTAGTATTTCACAATCGAATGAAACATGTCGCAATTGACTTTCATTTTGTCTGTGACTAATTGAAAAGTAGACAAATTTTAGTTCATCACATTCCAATTGGAGCTCAACTAGCAGATGTATTAACCAAAGCACTTTCCAAAAGGTCCTTTGTCAACTTTGTTAGAAACATTGGTCTCAAGTAAATTGAGCCAATATTGAGGGGGCATGATGAGTATAAGGATGCAGAGTCCTAATACGTTAGTATGTTTGACTTATACATAGTTAGTTCCTGTTCTCGCTAAGTCTCTTATGTTCATCAAACTCTTTTTCTCTTCTATATATACTTATATATGTATAAAATTCACACATAATACTTGCGCTTTCATAATCATATCCAACTCTTATAAAAAGAACATTTATATGTTACAACAAACAATTGTTATTTGGTCAAAAAAGTAAAAAAGATAGTAAAAAAAATCAGATTTAACGAGATACGCCTTACTTACCCAAAACTTATGAAGATTATTATAAAGTAGCATTCTTGATGGCATTCTTGATGGAGTATAACACAAGTACAAATATCCAAAGCTTATGAAGATTATTATAAAGTAGCATTCTTGATGGAGTATAGCACAAGTACAAATGCTACATATTGTTAGTTAACTTGAAGATATACTTTCAGCCCACTATCCTACAAGGCCCCTCTTGTGTCGGGTTAAGGCTCCACCTCATCTTGGGTTAAGGGCTTAGTTGAACCCAATTTCTTCACTTGTAGTCTAGGGCTTTGCTTGGCATTGGGCTTCGATATAACTTGCTTTCTTGGTCTTGAATTAAACCTCTGCTCTCCTAATTCAGTCTATAGGTTTTGGTTTAGGTTCAATCTTAGTTATTTAGCTTAGGTCCATCAATCAATCTCTCATAAACCCCTAAGCTGAATCTATATGGGGCCGGCCAAAAATTACTTGTAACCCTCTAAGAGGGTAAGGGTAGTGAGGCTTAGATTCCATAGAGTTCAACCTGCATTGGGCTTTAGTTAAGCCTACATCCATTTTAGTATAAAAGGATCTTTTATGTAGCCCAACTCATAGAGAGTTCTGTCACTTGGTCTGAACCCATTTCTTCTATTCCTATGATTGTTCACTGATGGATTTTCTCCTTTTAGGATTAGGTTTCTATCCCGTGTTGTGCTAAGCTCATTTCTCTTTTTAGGTTTTACCTTTTGTACTTAAGATATTGCATACTCTGCAAGTCATTCATTATCCACACATGTCATACATCTTTCATATAGGATGATCTTAGAAAGCACCTAAGTGTTGGACATTTGCATGATACAGGTAAACCAATCGCTCTAGGTTAAAAATCAAACGACTTTCTCAAACTAATACTGCAGATCGACATCGGGGGTGGCTACATATTGTTAGTTAACTTGAAGATATACTTTCAAGTAAAGGGTTCAAGATTTGTTATTGAAATTACCTGGATGGACTAGATAGCACTCACCTTTCACAATTTTAGATAACATATTGTAATAATATATTTGAACTATCTTTGACGGTTAGAATATTTTTTTGTTGACTTATTTATATTTTTTCGATTTATACAATTGTTGGTTGTAGTACAAGTATTTTTATGATTGAGTTACATATTGCATATTTTGATTTTAAGTTTTCAGTGCACACAATTATCAAAAAATATTTTACTTTTTTAAAATTTAAATATTCTTAACAAAATTTCTAACTATGCCACTATCCAATGGGATAATAGACATCACAAAATAAAAATATGTAACTAAAAATTTGAATAAAGTCTAAGATAACTTTTATGTTTTTCCCCTTAATACATTGTTGTTGGATAGTATGTTTAGATAGTCTTACCACTACGATTTATAACATTTATGTTTCATCTATGACATTGAAATAGTTTCTATAAAACTATATGTGCAAGTATATTTTGGTTTAAGATATTCCCATAATCAAAAAAATATTTAGGATCCTTTTGAGTTTTGACCGAAATATCTTGACTCAAACCTAAATAAATTTTTATAGTAATGTTAATTATACAAATTAAAACGAATCTAATCATCAAAGAGTGTCGTGATCAGATGAATGTATGAATTTCTTAACAAGTTATCAAAATCTCAGTTTCAAATTTTGGAAATTAGAGAACTTCTACTCCCACCATCTCAAATTATCGACTGTGATTTGTGATTCTCTTTTACTTACGCACTCCTTAAGAAATATTAATTAGAAGGATTCTTAAAACTATTTTATCCTTCATTTTTTTAATTCAATTATCGTCAAGATATCTTGATATATTATAACTAGATCTTTCTTTTTTTGGACAAAAAAAAAATTCATTGTAAGAATTTTTCTTATATTCCTTGAACATGGTTATATTTTTAGATAATATATGCATATAATTTATTTTTTTTTTGAGAAAACTACATATATAACTTGATTATATATGTTTGTGTGTGTGTGTTTTTTTTCTTCTTTTCTCAAATAGTAGTAATTGATTTGTCAGTGTTATATTAGAATATAGTCAATCTTCTATGTGCGGGGAAGTATATTGTCATATATTTAAATAAAAATCGTCAAAAAACCAAATTAACTGACAAAAACCAAAGCGAAGAAATCCCTTTAATTGGTTTGATTTAATTTTAACATTTGAACAAACAGATTAAATTGATTTGGTCATCTTCTAGAGAATAATCGACTCAAATCGAATCATGAACACCCTTAATTACGAGTAAATTACTCAACAAAAAAAAAACACTTCGTTCGAAAAATATATACATATTAAATTAGATTAATTATTATATTTGTATTTTGATGAAAGTTTTGAATAGTTATAAACGATTCATAACCATGTTTAGTTGTTAATTAGTTGAAGCAAGAGATATTAAGTTTAAAGTCTAGACTGATACAAGAAAAATGGTTTGCGTTCATAAGTGAGGAAATTTTATTTTCCTCTCATTTGATAAAAATATTTCTATAAACCAAACACCAGAAAATAATTATTTTATGAAAAATAAAAAAGTTCATGAAAAAATAATATTCGTTTTATCTACCTTCCATCACCAATGATTGTTGTAGTAGGATGGTAAGTACTCTGATCCATTTTTAATTAGAGGTCTTTAATTAGAATAGTAAAAATAAAATCGCCTTTGATAGAAAGCATTTTACTCATCAGATATCGAACATTAAACGAGAAAAAAAAAACACAAAGGCCAAATAATAGTCCACAGACCACAGTCACAGGCTGTGCAAGTTGTGTCATTGTTCTAAAATACTGATTAAGTTAATTAAACAAATTAAATATGAGGGCTTAACTCCATTCTTTACTTTATTCTGGAGAAAACAGATTGATCATTAAATAATTATATTTTTCTTAGGAATCATTAATTGTATTTTAAGGTGATAGAAAAAAAAATTGCAAAAGGGACTGACAAGTTCAATCGTAATTACTAAATAAATTTAATAAGACACACAAGAATATATTTTTTTAATACACTTGCATATGTAAGATCTCTTTAATTAGTTTTAAAAAAATAATCACATGATTCAGTGCATATACATCACAATCACATGGAAGTTGGAGTTATAAGGTAATCAACTACTTTTTACATATGGAGAGTGTCCGGTTTGAAATTCTCTATATGTTTTTAAGTCGAGTTTGTTACATGACACGAATTTATTTAGTATAATTTATTTCATGTGTGTAATTTACAGGTTATTATACTGAATCAAGATTTATCTTGTGCACATCCAAAGAATAGCAATTGCAGATTTCTTTTGTTATTAAAAAAGAAATAGTATTCAACTACTCTACTCAATAATTTATCTGCTAATTGATATCTCAAGCGATAACCAAGACCTACTTTTGATATATCATAAAGTTTATTTTAATTATACCTAACATCCTTTTAATAAATTAATAATGTCATTACCACTATAATATTCTAAACCAAACTAAGATGATCTTAACAACTTTAATTCAAAAAGTCTCCATTTTCCAACCAAAGACCAACCAAATCCGTCCACCCAAGATAAAGTAATATGAGAAAAAAAAATGAAAACATGGATGAGTCTATACTCTCTTCTCTTCTTTTTTTTTGTACGTAGGAAATTATTTTCCATGGAAAATATTTTTTGATAAATATGTCGATTTCTAATTTTTTAGTGTTTGATAAGTAAATTAAAAAAATATTATTCTAAAAATATGTATATATATTCTAATAAAATACTATGAAAGTTGGAGGGAGGATAGAATGGGGCCTCGAGGGTGGTAGGGGTAGGATGGTGGGTTAAGGGTTTGCCCCGCGATGCCGTCGTTGGGTGGGTAAGGAGGATAATAAACTATAATATATATAATAACTTATATATATTCGATATGTGTTTTGGGAAGCCAACTAATCGAGTTCATCTAGGAAAGGTCACACTAATTTAAGGGTAAAGTATAATTGCATATTAAAGTGACTTCATTCCATGACTTTACTACAAAATTTCTGCTTAAGAATAGAGAGATACTTATCACTTCCCTGTAACTTATAAGGGTTAAATACCTATGTTTGTAATAACATATATTTGTATATGCACCAACAAGGTTGCGGTGGAGTACTGGTAAGTATTCCTTTCTCTTTAACTAAAGATCTTGAGTTTGAGTTTCCCTGGGTATGGAATCGCCTTTGTTAGGGAGCGTCTTACCCCCAAATGTGAGATTTTCCAGCGCGAATTCGAATTTAATCAAGCTCCAATGCGGATACTGAATCTCGAATGGAAACCAAAAAACAAAAATTATATATATATATGCAACATAGCTTTGAAAGAGACAATTAACCATGCTTGTTATTCTCATTAGACAAAAATATTTGCTAGGTTGTTAATTTGATTGTGTACATACATTACACATCAAGGTTATCCTCAATTATTGTCTCTTGAATATTTTAGCCTTCTTAAACCTTTTTAATAAAATAAATTAGAGGGAAATAGGGAAGAGGAGGAAAATAATCTAAATAGTGATAGTAAAATTTGAACACACTTATTATATAAGGGACTCCAATCAATATCACTAAACTTTTAAGTCATGATTTTTAACAACTTGCATATATTTAAATAGGAGACATCCCCTGAGCTATAAATTTGATCCTTATTATAAACTAAAATATGTTACATTAATAGGAAAGGTACCATTATGATACTGCATAGACTGAGCCATCATTTTCTTCAAGTGGATGATGGATGACACACTACATTATATATATATTATTATATACTATAGTTTTTGTTGAGAGGTTGATGTCATCTAGTTCAAAATTTGCAAGTTTCATGTGTATAACCCATTAATCTCATTATAAAAGAAAATAATAGAATTGAAACTTTGGAGCATTCCCTTTTTAAAATGCTAATATCAATTGTCACTCCCCCTATTATCTCCTATATATCTAGAAATAGTTAGGTCTAGTGTCACTTTGTTGTATTCATGTCTCCATTTTTTAAAAATTACCTTGCCAATGATTTAACCCTATATTCAGCCATATTTTATGTGTAATCCTTTTTCAGAAGGTCCAAGAGGTTTTCAACCCTTCAATTAATTAAAGGATTTATAAATAAATTTAAAAAATCATCAATCAATTTGCAAGTGAATTTTATTTAGACACTTGAACAATAGTTGATTTAAATTAAACATCTAAACACATGATAAAATATTTATATTAGACAGTTTTTTATTCAAATTTTGGAAAATAAATTTGTGCATGTTCTCAACTGTTTATTATGTAGTTAAGTTAACAACATAAAATGACAACTATTTTAATTATACACATCAACCTCAATTGGAATATGCATGTATGATTAAAGCGACATATTTTAAGTAGTTAATTTATTTACGTAATGAGTATTTGAGAACAAATACAAAAGTTTTTCAAAACATTAAACTGAAAGTTTCAAATAGAAACACTTTATCAGATGTTCAAGTGCTCAGCTAAAACAAATCGTAATTCGGATGTCTAAATGAAATTTACTTGACAAGTTTAAAAGGTTATCGATGTATTAATAAGCCTAAAATCCATATTATTGCGAGTGCACCATATACTATGCACCAATAATAATTTCAATTCTAAAACTGATCTGAAACATGCCTGAACATCTTCAGACTCGACTAGAATCATACCAATAAGTCATAAATCCTAATATCAAGCTATAAACTAATTATGTCCAATGAGAAAATGAGGATATTCATGAGGTGGATGTATAGATATACTATAAGAGATAAAATTAGAAATGAAGATATTCGTGGTAAGTGAAAGTGGCCTCTATAGTGGACAAGAAAAGGAAGTGAGGTTAAGATGGTTCAGACATATAAAGAGGAGATGCTTAGATACCTCAGTGAGCAGGTATGATAGTTTGAAACTAAAATGGAGAGTCTAAAAGAAGAAGTAGTAGGTCGAAGAAATATATTGGAGAGAGATATATAATTAGATATAACATGACAAATTTTCATACAGACAAAAATATTATGTGATTATTTTTCATTTGTTCAAGTTTGGATAGAATTATATGATATTTGTTATGGTAAAAAGTAATAGATACATGATGCAATAATTAAAGTGTGTGCAAACTAGCTAGAACAACTATTTAAAAAAAAAAAAAAATTATTGCCAATATGGTACATCCCAGCAACATTGAAAATAAACATTAAACAAAAAAAAGTTAGAGAAGTGTGACACCAACTCACAATAATTGAACTTGCATTATCTCTTTAAAATAACACAAGAGACAAACCAAGAAGGCAACTACTAATTATCAACCATTTATTTATTTAGAACCACAAACATTAATTTTACGTTCATATTTTTGTTACAAGGACCAAATTGATGACCAATTCATCATCACTCATCAGTACATGAAGGAATCAGAAGAAGCCATAATAGATTGATTCACATTGAGCAAATTCCAAGGGTTCAAGAAATCATCTAGTTCATGATGATAGTTAATGGCTATGTAGCTCGGACCCTGTAAACATATTGTTGCTGGGTGCGTGTCAGATCCTCCAAAAGTATTAGTGCATTTTTCGAGCTCCAAGTAGAGTTTGTGCAACTTATGATTTCATTTAAAGATTGTAGCCTTTGGTTTAACTCAACCAATTGAGCTCTAAGAATTGAGTTTTCTGCTTCCACATTCAAGAAAAGATGTGTCATCATGTTTATATTTGTTGCAATTTGATTGTTTTGTTCCTTAAATTGATTTACTTGAGATGTTAAATCATCAGAAAGTTTTTGCTTTCTCATTCTTGATCTTCTTGCTGATTCCCTATTTGATATCATTCTTTTTCGTTTCCTTTGATCCATTAGTTGTTGAAGATCTTCTTGGCTTGATCCAGAAGTAAAAGAAGCCAAAATTCTATAGAATTAATTGATGGTGTTGGAACAAGTCAACCCCTTTATTGGACCCTACGTGGCATCAATCTGAATTAGTAGAGTTAGTAGGCTGATTTTGTTTGGATGGTTTAATCACTTTTATTGGGCCCTATGTGATGTGAATGTGGATTGGCCCGGCTTTTAAAAGGTCATACATAACACGAATCTGGATTGGTCAACCCTGTGGATTCAGGATGATAGATGGTCAAATCAACTTTTGATGAATCTTACGCGATGTAAATCTGAAATAGTACTTGAGTTTGTGAATTTCGAATAGTAGATGGTTAAATCACCTTTAATGGATTAGTCGAACTAATTTATTCCAGACCAAATGGTTAAACTACATTTAGTGGATTCTATGTGATGCAGATCTGAATTAATTCTAGTTCCAAATATAGGAAAAAAAGATGATGTTGTGACTAGGAAAAAAGATATCAATGATGTTCTAATGGCCCTATGCAACACGACTCAGAATAAAAGTAGGTTCTTTTTTTCATGAGAACATGTAAAACCAATAAAGGAAGGACACAGAGAAGGATTGGACTAAATGTGTACCACGACGAAGGGTTGAGTTTATGGTGAAACCGGAAAGAAGGACTTCACTAATTATAGGAGACATGGATTCCCAACATCAAGAATCAAAGTAGAACCAATATGCCTTAGCAAAAAGAATCATGAGTTGTGTCTAGTAGAGTCTTGACAACTTAAAATTAAAAAAAAAAATTGGGGAAGAGGAAAATGAGAGAAGGGTATATTATGGAAGGGGAGTTTTAGAACCTATATAATATGGAGGAGATGAGAAAGTAAAATAAGAGAGGAGAAGTTGAAGAGGTTTATGAGAGTATAGGAGAACCATTTATATAGAATTGTAAGTGACCATTGAAGGAAATAAAAAGGTAGGATGAGTAGGTCAATCAAATATAAAATTCAAAAGAGTTTTAAGTTAGACTTCAAAAATACATCTGGACTATTATTTTTTTGTGCGTTTTATAGCTTAATCATCAATTGTTGTCTTTTTTTTCTTCTATCGGAACTATTATTATTTATGTATTAAAATACACCTGAGTACATTGTGATAATTTAGATAGGAAGAATTTATAATATTTGGCCTAGTCAGCTTTAATGTATGTTTTAATCATTATAAAGAGTGATAGTTCAGATGTATATTTAATCATTATCTCTATAAGTTATATATATCATTAGGGGTTGTTAGGTTGGTGTGAAAAGGAAAAACAATCTCATATTAAAATGCAGGATTATTTTGTCTCGAATGTGTTTATGGGCTATTAATTAGTTTGGGGAATCATTTAATACTAAAATAATGAGGTTAATTATCTCATATAGAAGGTGAGATAGTTAATCCTAGTATCCTTGTCTATCCAATCTAGGTAACCAAACAACTCCTTAGTGTAAGAATTTTTCATATTATCAAGTTATCTTTAGCTATTGAAGAAGTAATTTATCTTGTTTTCAAGATTACAAGTCTCGCATTTTAAGGATTATGTAATTTATTTTGTTTACACATGCAATATATATATAACTTAAAAGTTAATTAACTCAAAAAGCCTAAAAATAAACTATGTAAAGTCTTTGAAAAGTGGTGACTTTTTATTGGGTCTTTTGCTATGGTGGGTGAGAAAAGGGGAATCTCAATTCAAAAAGTGACAAATGAGCACAGCACTTGTTCAGCAATTTGAAAAGTACTGAGTTATGTAGTGAATATTAATTTGAAAGTTCATATTTTGTTTTAACATTTGGGATGTTTTGTTATATGCAAATACTTTAATTTATTAATTCTCTTGAAAATAACTTTTCTTTTTCTACTTCATATAAAAGTGTCTATATGCATTCTATTCTTCCAAAATTTAATTATGAGATTACATTAAATATCTTATTAAAATTCTATTATATCAGAGGCTTAAAAGTTCTTAGAGATTTATATTGTGTAAAAGCTATAATCATCTTATTAAAACCTATAATCATCTTATTAAATAATATGTGTTCAGCAGGGAGTTGATGTCCTTTCTCAAATATTTATATTGCATCTTGGAGATTTGCCGTCAATTATTTTGATCTCGTGAAGACAACTGACAAGTGAAGGAAGCTACTCTCCCGTTCACTTTTATTCGTTCATAATATATTAGAACTAATAAATGAAATGCATATTTTTATTATGATATTTCATATTAATTAATGTACAGTATTAATGGATTGAGATATTATTTGAAATGGATAGTTAATGCTACGGGAAAAACATAAAAGAATATTATCTTTCCCTCGATATGCTAAAGTGGACAAATAAAAATATTTTTTTATAATATACTGAATAAGTAAAAATGAACCGTTTAAATTGTTAGAAAACTTTTCAATTCTTATACATTCACCATTGCATATTGCATGCATGCTCTAATCTTGTTGTCCTTATAGAAAGAACTGATCTTATCAAGGCCTTGAAATACTATAAGGTATGAATAATTTAAACTTTTATAACTTAGTGTGTATATATTTTAGTTTATTGTGATTGTATTTTGCATGTCTACTTTTTCATCTACCTACATTGTTTCTTTGTTATTGGCGTAATACATATATATGCTACGCCTTAGCTTGGCCTCAACGGACAACTTTGAAATTCCACATTTACACATTTTAACTTGGTTTAAGTTGGCCCCCATAAATACACTTTTCTTGATGTGCATTCCCCTAGGGGTGTTTATGAAGCTAACTTAAACCAAGTTGAGGTATCTAGATGTGCATTCTCATAGGGGGTGTTTACGAAGCCAACTTAAACCAAGTTGAAGTATCTAGATGTGCATTCTCAAATTGTGCATTCTCATAGAGGTGTTTACGAGTCTTAACTTAAACCAAGTTGAGATATCTAGATGTGCATTTTTGAAGTTGGGGCGTTTAGTTGTCAGTTTAGGCTATGTAATCTTTCTTTGTAATGATCAATCTTTTTATGGTTCAATCCTCTCCAGGATGCAGTCAAATTAAAACCAAACTCCTTAGATGATTATTTGGGCATGGGAAATGTATACAAGGTAAGCCCTCTTGAATTGTGCCAATAAAGTGACAGAGCCAGTATTTTCACTAAGAGAACTCAAAATATGAAAAAAGTAAAATATAGAAGTAATTTTAACCTTGTATATAGTATACTATATATAAGTGTAATTTCAAACAAAGGAGATTTGGATGAACCCCTTGCGCCCTCCTAGCTCCGCCCCTGCCTGCAAGTGTTTGGACAAGGATGTGGAGATATACAAAGATAAGCATATTCTTTGCATTTTTCAGGAATTGGGATTGCTCCAAAAGGCCGAGATAATATCTCAAATGGTCACTCAACTAAGAGTTTTTATTTTAGAAAGTCACTCAACTAAGAGTTTTTATCTTAGAAAGTCACTCAACTTTGTTTTATAACTCAAAAGTCATTCAACTATAGATTTTTCACTTAGAAAGTCACTCAACTAAGGGTTCTTATCTTAGAAAGTCACTCACCTTTGTTTTATAACTCAAAAGTCATCCAACTATTGATATTTCACTTAGAAAGTCACTCAATTAATTTAAATGATTTTTTAATTAAATTTTATTGAAATAAAAATTGATTTTAAGCGAAATTCTTAAGAAATAAGAAGTTACCCATGTAAACAATTTTGGTATCCTGCTAAGATAGATGTACATCACATAAATATATTTTTAATAGATCAAATTTAATCTAGTTTAATGTGTTAATTTATTACATTTTTATAAAAATTAAACCGGAAGCATAGCAGAATATTATGCCAATATCAGTTTTGACATCATAAAATAAAATATAAGTTATAAAATCATAATACGACTTTATGATTTTATTTTGTTCACTCCATTAGTTTGCCGCTAATTTATTTCATTTTTATAACTATTAAACTGGAAACATAGCATAATATTATGCCAATATCAGTTTTGACATCATAATATAGTATATATAATAAGTTATAAAATTATTATAAAATCATAATATGACTTTGCGATTTTATCGTAATTTTGGTGGTAAATATATATTTGACTCATAAAACTTTCGTGGGTTGAATCAATAAAATGATTTAAACGGGTATTTTTTTTTTTGGTTTCTTAAAAATCTAGCTTAAAATAAAATATTTATTTCAACAAAATTTAATGAAAAAATTATTTAAATTGATTGGGTGACTTTTTAAATGAAATATCAATAGTTGAGTGACTTTTGAATTATAAAACAAAGTTGAGTGACTTTCTAAGTGAAAAATCTATAGTTGAGTGAAGTTTGAGTTATAAAATAAAGTTGAGTGACTTTCTAAGATAAAAACCCTTAGTTGAGTGACTTTCTAAGATAAAACCTTTAAGTTGAGTGACCATTTAGGATATTATCTCCCAAAAGGCCATAGTGTGTTACCAGCGCGCAATCCAAGCGCAACCAGACTATGCAATGACTTTTGGTGAGACTCCACTTTTACTTTGTTGTGTCTCAATCTTATATGGTCTTGCACAATCCTCACCTCTTGAGCTATCTTTGCAGCCTACTTGGATGATGTATACTATAAACAAGGAAATCTTGAAATGGCAATACGTAATTATAGGAGAGCTATTGCCCTTGATACAGAATTCTTCGAGGCATATAACAATATGGTACTTAGTTCATAAAATTCCTATCCTATATTAACATTTTCTTCCTATATTAATTCTGTATGCTCACGAAAATGTTGCTTATAGGGTCATGTTCTAAAAGATGCTGGTCAAGTGCAGGAAGCAATTCATTGCTATCATGTAAGTTTGCTTTAATTTCTTTGTTGTTAATCTATCTGTCCCAATTTATGTGACATTTTTTGTTTTTCGATAATCAGTTTGACTAATCGTTGAAGCTAAATTTCAACTCAATATTTTAAAATTAAAATTCTGATATTCAAAAACCATTTGATAAGTACTATAAGTTGCAATCATTCACATGTCAATGAGATGAATAGATGCATTTTAAAATGTCGGTCAAATTTCACATAGTTTGAATCTAAATAAGCGAAAAGTGTCACATAACTTGGGACACAGGAAGTACTTTCTGATGAATGCATGAAGCAATGCATTTCTGATGTTTTCTCTCAACTTTTCTGATGAATGCATACAGCAATGCCTCTCTCTTCGACCTGACCATCCAGAAATACTATCCAATCTGGGAAACGTTTCTATGGAGCAGTAAGATTTTGCTTAATATATAGCATTGATTCTCTTCTGAACTATATATGTTAATCTTGTAATGTTCATGAGCTATTCATATTGTCTAGGAACATGATGAGTGCCTCTACGCAATGTTATAAAGCTAGTTTAGCTGTCTCAACAGGGCTCTCAACTCCTTTCAATAATCTCGGCATAATATATGTGCAACAGGTAAATATTTAGTTACTATGTCACAAGATTGCATAATTTGCAAATCAGTAAAAAGCTTTTATTGTACAATTTTGTTAATCTCTAAAGTGTGGACAATGAAGAGAAAGTTCTTAGTACAATTTTTTCGATAGCTAGGAGGGACTATCTTATTTACGATCACTAGTGCCCTTTCTGTATCTGTTTTTTCCACAAACATGAATGTTTTCGTCTTTTCTGATGTAATTTTCAGCGAAATTATGCACAAGCCATATCATGCTTTAATGAGTTACTCAGAATTAACCCCATGTTGAAGGAAATAAAATTACCCAAGGTAAAAATATATGCACAAGTGAAAGACCCAACACAATGATTTTGTAAGAGCTTTTATTCAATAACTCAATGACTCTTGTATTTTTGTACAATGAATGTATCTCTCACTACATTTACAATATGTAATAAGGCACCCCTATTTATAAGACTAACAATCAAAGTAAACTAGGACTAGGAAACTATAAAACTAACAAATCCTAATTAAACATAAATAGGTAAATACCATAAATAACAAATCCTAAATTAGTAAGGAATCCTAAACTACTTAGGAATCCTACTCTTGGTTTATTTCCTACATAGCCTCCCTTAAACCAAGATCCTCAAATGTGATCATGCCCAGCATCTTCTTCAACTTTATGAATAACTCTATTTTTAATGGCTTTGTGAAAATATCAGCAACTTGTTCTTCAGTCTTGCAATATTCAACCACTATCTCTTTATCTTGGACCAAATCACGAATGAAGTGCCATTTGATGTCGATGTGCTTGCTACGGCCATGAAAAACAGGATTCTTTGTTAACGCAATTGCAGACTTGCTATCACAAAATATTTTTGTAGAACTATCTTGCTTGTGTTGAAGAAATCCAAGCATCCTTCTCAACCATAATGCTTGTGTAGCACTACTTGTTGCGGCCATGTACTCTGCTTCAGCAGTTGATAAAGCAACAACTTGTTGTTTCTTTGAAGACCAAGAAAATACACCAGATCCCAAATAAAATGCATAGCCTGAAGTACTTTTCCTTTGCATCATATCACCAGCCCAATCACTATCAGTAAATCCAACAAGATTACTATCAATAGTCTTTGAATAAAATATACCATCAGAGTGTGTACCTTGAATATATCTCAAAATTCTCTTGGCAGCTTGCAAGTGAGATTGACGCGGAAACTCCATAAATCTGCTAATTAATCCAACTCCATAAGTAATATCAGGTCTTGTAGAAGTCAAGTATCTTAGACTCCCTACCAATTTCCTAAAATATGTAGCATCAACAAAATCACCAGTTCCATCTTTAGTCAACTTCAATTTCTCTTCAATAGGGGTCAAGATTGGTTTAGCTTTGTCCATATTAAATCTTTTCAAAATATCACTCGCATATTTTTTTCTGAGAGATAAAGATTCCATCTTTCAATTGAGTAACTTATGAATGCAATGGATGAAGAAATTCATGCTATTGAGAAAAATAGCACTTGGGAGTTGACAGAGTTGCCGCCTTCAAAACAACCAATTGGAGTCAAGTGGGTATACAAAACCAAATACAAACCATCTGGAGAAGTAGATCGCTTTAAGGCAAGATTAGTTGTTAAAGGATACAAGCAAAAGGCAGGTATTGATTATTTTAAGGTATTTGCACCTGTTGCTAGACTTGATACTATTCGAATGATTATCTCTCTTGCTGCAAATAATTGTTGGAAAATTCATCAAATGGATGTTAAATCTGCTTTCTTGAATGGTGTTCTTGAAGAAGAAGTATATGTTGAGCAGCCTATAGGATATATTAAAAAAGGTCAAGAAAATAAAGTTTACAAGTTGAAGAAAGCGTTATATGGGTTGAAACAAGCTCCTAGAGCTTGGTATACTCGCATTGATTCTTATTTTATTGGACATGATTTTCATAGATGTCCTTATGAGCATACATTATACATAAAATTCAATACTGATGGAGACATTCTCATTGTATGCTTATACGTGGATGATTTAATATTTACTGGCAATAATCCTAAACTAATTTCTGAGTTTAGGGAGGCTATGATTAGCCAATTTGAGATGACTGATTTGGAATTAATGTCTTATTTTCTTGGCATTGAAGTTACTCAATTGAAAGATGGAATTTTTATCTCTCAGAAAAAATATGCGAGTGATATTTTGAAAAGATTTAATATGGACAAAGCTAAACCAATCTTGACCCCTATTGAAGAGAAATTGAAGTTGACTAAAGATGGAACTGGTGATTTTGTTGATGCTACATATTTTAGGAAATTGGTAGGGAGTCTAAGATACTTGACTTCTACAAGACCTGATATTACTTATGGAGTTGGATTAATTAGCAGATTTATGGAGTTTCCGCGTCAATCTCACTTGCAAGCTGCCAAGAGAATTTTGAGATATATTCAAGGTACACACTCTGATGGTATATTTTATTCAAAGACTATTGATAGTAATCTTGTTGGATTTACTGATAGTGATTGGGCTGGTGATATGATGCAAAGGAAAAGTACTTCAGGCTATGCATTTTATTTGGGATCTGGTGTATTTTCTTGGTCTTCATCCTCCACTATCACATCTCTATTTTCTCGTCCTCTACCTATGAAATTTTGACATCTTTGATTTGTCTTAACCCAGTTTGATATCTCTTCTCTTGGATTAAGTTGACTCACCTTTTCTGGCAACGCTTCATTAAATGTTTCTGTCATCTGTTGATTCAGGGACATCTCATATGTCACCAATTCACCTTTTAGATCATCAAGCTTCAAGGTATTCAGATTTCGAGTAGACTCAATATCTTTCTTCTTGATTAGAAACTCTAAGGGTAGAGAATTTAATATCTTTTCAAAAACTTTAACTTCTTCTAATATTTCTCCATTGATCCTTATGCCATTGACAATTTCTTTAATTCTTGTAAAAAAATCTTTGATTGTTTCTGTTGGTTTCATCTGAGCCAACTCAAACTGTTCCCAAAGTTCTTGAAGTTTTTCTCTCTTCACGTCTGAAACACGTCGATATGTTTTTGTTAAAATTGTCCAAGCCTCCTTTGCTGACGTAGCATATAAAATTTTATTATATATACACAATCCAACCGTTCTATCAAGGTAAAACCATGCCTTATAATTCAATTTTCTATTTTTCTCCAATTGTTTTGCAGCTTCACCAGTCAATGTTGTGCCCTCTGGGGCATCCACGAATCCAATATCAATAATGGACCATAGTCCAACAGTTTTGAAAAAATTCTTCATCTGTTGATGCCAACTCTCAAAATTATTTTTGCCATCAAACACAAAAACAGGACATTCGGGTAAATATGGAATATCCATATTCTTTTGTATATGTTGGATCTCACACACGACTATTATAAGGATCTCACACAAGCTTTTATAAAGATCCCACACAAGCTTTTATAAAGATCTCACACAAGCTCTGATACCAATTTGAAGGAAATAAAATTACCCAAGGTAAAAATATATGCACAAGTGAAAGACCCAACACAATGATTTTGTAAGAGGCTTTTATTCAATAACTCAATGACTCTTGTATTTTTGTACAATGAATGTATCTCTCACTACATTTACAATATGTAATAAGGCACCCCTATTTATAAGACTAACAATCAAAGTAAACTAGGACTAGGAAACTATAAAACTAACAAATCCTAATTAAACATAAATAGGTAAATACCATAAATAACAAATCCTAAATTAGTAAGGAATCCTAAACTACTTAGGAATCCTACTCTTGGTTTATTTCCTACACATGTCAACAGATGGACTGGTCAAAAGGGGTAATACATACATAGGGATCGGTAGAGTTGATGAAGCTATACAGGACTACAAGAGAGCTATTGCTATTAGACCAACCATGGAGGATGTTCATGCGTTGTTGGCTTCAGCTTACATGACAAGGTTTTGTTGTTAAGGTTTACAAGATTCAAAGTTAATGATTCCTTTTATACATAAAGGTTTGATTTTTGGTGTAGTGGCAATGTTGAAGCGGCTATAAAAGGCTATAGACAAGCTTTGATGCTACGTCCTGACTTCCCCGAAGCAACTTGTAATCTTTTCCATACGTTACAGGTACATTTCACCCCATTCTAGGTACTTCTGCAGTTCATTTATATTTCATGTCATGAATTGCTTGCTTAGTCTGATTAAGATTCTTGTTTGTATTTTTCGTATTTTCTTAGTGTTATTTACCAGTCTGTTGCCAAAATATTGAGCAATTCATTATGTAAGATACTTAGTAAAATCTGCATCTTGTGCACGAGAACGTATGGTTGGCTACTTTGCTTCATCTTGTGCTGTTGTGCATAGATAATTTTCCCTTTCAATTTCATTGTATGCAGCGTATCTGTGATTGGGATAACCGAGAGGTGATGTTTATTGAAGTTGAAGGAATAATAAGAAGACAGATTGAGGTATTACATCTACTTTCTGACCATTACATGATTGGCAGATCCTACAATGACCTTAAGTTAATAATAAAATAATAACTGGGTTCGCAGTCAAATATTTATAGATGGTTAGCAGATTTCTCAACACATATATAGAGTCTGGACATAAGTTATTGGGTTCATGTGAACTCGTAAGTGAGTCTCTGGATCTTCCCCTACTTTGCAAGCTATCTTCTTATTACTATAATACTGATTACTATTTTGTCATATACTTCTTTAGATGTCCATTACTCCTAGTGTTGAGCCTTTCCAGGCAATTACATACCCTCTTGATCCGATACTCGCTCTAGATATCAGGTGAGGACTTCTCTATTGGATCGATCACAAGAATATGATGATGTGAGGTTGATACTGACTGTTTCTTTTGCTTGTATAGTCGAAAGAATGCTCAGTACTACTCTTTGATAGCAGCTCGCTACTCACTTTCTCCTTTCATCCATCCACCACCGCAGCCAATAAAGGGAGGTGGCAGGAACGGCAGACTGAGGGTTGGGTAAGTTGCTCTAGCTGATAGTTGAGTCCCACATCCACGGGTTAAGGATTACTCGGTCTGTTTTTATGGTCTTGGTCAATCCTAACCTCATGAGCTAGCTTTTGGGGTTGAGTTAGTTCTTTATCATGGTATTAAAGACAGACCATCCCAATTCATTGCTTACCGATGTTGGGCCTCCCGTCTTATATTGTCCACGCTCCTGATGTCCAGTCTTGGGCGTGTGGGGGAGGGGAGTGTTTGAGTCCCTTATCAGTGAGTGTTAAGGTTACTTGGTCTTTTTATATGATCTTGGCAATCCTCCCCCTCATAAGCTTTTTTGTGTTCGAGTTAAGCCTAAGGTCCATTTCTTTGACATCTGCCATTGGCATTTCATAAATATTGCCCGCTTATATGTTTTTTTAATGTGTCTAGTTATGTGAGCAGCGATTTCAGAAATCACTCAGTATCACATCTGATGGGTTCAGTTTTTGGAATGCATAACAGAGAAAATGTTGAGGTTTGGACAGTTCGTTCTTTATTTTTCGTATCTTTAGTACCACCGGGGGCTTTTGTTGCTGTTCATGCTAAATCTGCGAGTACCTTTCCTAGGTGTTCTGCTATGCTCTAAGACCAAATGATGGTACAGACTGGGGGATTCACATCCAGTCTGAAGTTGAGCATTTTATTGATGTGTCTTCCTTGACATTTGATGCAACAGCAAGGATGATTAATGAGGATCAAATACAAATACTTATCGATCTTAATGGTTATAACAACGTACAGATTGGACTCAATAGTCAATCCATATCAATCCTAGGATTGTTTATGTGTATGTAAGGCAATCTTGTTTGCACTTAATACACACAAACACTGTCGATGAGGATTTGATTAGCATGGCTCCGTGTTCTTTATTTGGAGCAATGAATATTATGAATAAATTGCCTAACTAAACTGCAAAGCTGTGAAAATGTTTCATCCTGTGCACATTTGTTGGTTTATATTCTGTATACTGTGATTCTGCATTTGTTGTTTTAAGCAGCATTACTCATGTTACGTCCTTCACCTCACGTGTAACGTGTTACAGCATTAAATGTCTCATGACTTCATTTATCAAACGTTAATCATATTGGACTATGGACTGATATGTTGTAGGGGGCAAGAATTGAGATATTTGCCATGCAGCCAGCTCCAATCCAGGTTTCATACATGGGGTTCCCTGGAACCACGGGGGCAACGTACATAGATTATTTGCTTACAGATGAGGTAATTTGCTAGCTAGTGACACCTTCGATTTCATATTTTTTGTTAACCTTTTCTCTCTATAGGATCCTCTGAGTGTAATTTCCCTGAATGCAGTTTGTTTCACCGATGAAGTACGCACATATTTACTCAGAGAAGCTTGTACATCTCCCTTATTGCTATTTTGTCAACGATTATAAGCAAGTAAGTTTTCCTTGATCTTTCTGAGCTTTATATCAAATCTTATTTCATTGGAGTTGGCTACAACAACATATCCCGTATAATCCCACAAACTAGAGTCTGGGGAAGGTAGAGTGTACAGATCTTACCCCGAACTCAAAGGTAGAGAGGCTGCTTCCAATAGACCCTTGTCTCAAGGTAAAAAATAGTCCAAGGCAGTCCAGAAGTAGTAGAAGTACAAGAAAAAAGGACAATAACTACAACAAAACAATACGATAGTTGAAGACACCGTTGAAGTACAAGACAATAAATAATAACAAAACTTGAAGAGCCAGAAAGGCGGAAACTATAGGAGCAATACTACAACTACTAGTATGGAATGTACTAGAAGTCCCACAAAGTGGGGTCTAGGAAAGGAAGTCCAGAAGTAATAAAAGTTCAAGAAAATAGGACAATAACTACAACAAACCAATATGATAGTCGAAGTACAAGAAAACAAATAATAACAAAAATCGAAGAACCAGAAACTACATGAGCAATACTACGACTACTAGTATGGACAGATAACAAGACAACACACTATTACCTTCTAAACTTCTACTGTAATCCCTTTCCTCCACAAGCTCCTATCTTAAATGGTGTTGACCTTATATCTATGCTGAATTATTCTAGATTTGTTATACTTTTCGCTGCTGCTGAGTCTCTTGCTGTTGTTCTCTGTAGAAATACTGTGATGTGCTAGACTCAAACTGCCAACCGAAGCGTTGTGATTATGGGCTGCCTGAGGATAAATTTATATTTGCATGTTTTAATCAGCTTTACAAGATGGATCCTGAGATTTTTATTACATGGTAGTTACTTCGACTGATTTAAATTAGTCAACTGTTACCTTCACAAGAACTTTCTATAAAGATTGTTAAATTGGTATGTGCAGGTGCAATATTCTTAAACGTGTACCAAACAGTGCTCTTTGGCTTCTCAGGTTTCCAGCTGCATGGGAGATGAGGCTCCGCGAATGTAAGTATTTTCTTCCACACCATGCATTTCTCTTATCTTGTTTAGAGTATCAGTCTAGTCACTCAACTAATCCACTCGTGGAGTGTGTTTGGTATAGTAGTAGTCTAGTCTGGTAGTTGAGACTTCACCACTTCTTACTATTATATTGATTACGCTTTAGAGGATCATCTCTTGTGAGACTAAGAAGAATACCTTTTTATTGGTTTATGAAAAGTCTCGTAACGGAGCTCACTTATTACAGATGCTGCTGCACAAGGCCTGCAACCAGACCAAATTATTTTCACAGATGTTGTAATGAAACAAGACCACATCAGGCGTAGCTCCTTGGCTGATCTTTTCCTGGACACGTACGAAGATTAAGAAACATTCGGCATCTTGTCTTTCAAGAAACTAGTTCCATTTATGTCATGTTACTGAATTTTGGGTTTTTTTTGGTCACTTGTAGGCCTCTATGCAATGCACATACCACAGGAACAGATGTTCTTTGGGCTGGTCTACCAATGATTACCCTTCCCCTTGAGAAAATGGCTACTAGAGTTGCTGGTTCCCTTTGTTTGGCCACAGGACTTGGGGATGAAATGATTGTCAGCAGGTACGCATTCAAATCTTATTTCATCAAATCAATCAATGAATCAACAACGACAACATATCCAGTATAATCCAACAAAGTGAGGTCTAGGGAGGGTAGTGTGTATGCACACCTTACCCCTACCTTGGAATGTAGAGAGACCATTTCCAATAGGCCGTCAGCTCAAGGACAAGTACTATTTTGTGACCGATATCACTCTATTCCTTTTTGGTTTACTTAGCATTTTGCAGGATGAAGGAATATGAGGAGAAAGCAGTTTCATTGGCACTAAATCGTTCAAAGCTCGAAGATCTCACCAATAGACTCAAGGCTGTGCGAATGAGCTGCCCTTTATTTGATACAACACGTTGGGTGAGTACTTAAACACATAACATTTACTTTACTCAACGACCTTCTTGCTATGTTGCTCGGACTCATCACCGAAAATGCTACTTGGGTGCATGTCGAATCCTTCAAAAGTAGTGCATTTTTGGAGAGTCCGAAAATGAAATGTTCATTTCTTTCTCGTTGCATTTTCAGGTGAAGAATCTAGAGCGTTCTTACTTTAAGATGTGGAATCTCTATTGCTCCTCCTTTTAACCGATAAATATATGTAGTAGGCAAGGAAGAGAACAAGCGTCCATTGGACGGAGCTAGAATTTTCACCAAGACATTTTTGAAGAGTCCGAACAACACAGAATTCCCCTCAAGTGCATGTGGCTCCGCGACTCCTCTAGTCAATCAACACATTGTGATTGATCCCTTGATTTTTTTGACCAAATATTGCTCTATTCTAAGTTCATAGACTCCTTAACCAAGGGACAACAATCACGAAATAAACTATAGGATTATTTTGTTCTGTGTTTGGTTGTAGTTATTAATTAGTCTGTGGAATCATTTAATACTAAAATGATGGAGTTAATTATACGAGGTATCCTTGTATAAATCATCTCGATAACCAATTGACTCCATAGTGAAAGAAATTTTTATACCATCAAGTTATTTTTAACTGTTGTAGCAAGTAAATTGTCTTGTTTTCGAGATTACAAGTTTGTATTTTAAGAAAACATACTTATCAATATTTTATAAGTGATTTGATTATAGATTTATTTTACACTTACCATATATAAATTTTAAACTCAATTTTTTTTAAAAAAAACTATATAAAGTCTTTGAAAAAAAGTGCTTTTAATTGGGTCTTTTCTTTTTGCTATGGTAGGTGAGAGAGAGGAATGTCAATTCAAAAGTCAATTCATCTTACAAGTGTGTTTAATGTAATTAACCCTGTAAATTTTTATCATTCTACAAAGAGAAAAAGTAGCAAAATTCAATCCTAGCATATCATAATCAACACGAGGAGTTGCTCGGATGGTACCTACCTTTCACCTCCAACCCTGAAATTGTGAATTCTAGTCATTAAATGAGTACGAATAGTGGAAGTTCCTAAGGATAGAGAGGGGTATAAAGAAAGAAACTTCTCTGTCTGAAGTTTACGAATTCCTACCCTGAAATTCGTGAACAGGGAAATTCGCTTGGGGTGAAAGAGGTTGTTAAATCTAGTTCAATTAGTAAATCAATCTAAAGAGTAAGGTTTTCAAACTAAATAAGTTTAAACAATAAGTTCTTTTATAATTAAGCATAGCATTTCCAGGAACTGCAGTTTACAGTACAGTACATACACAGATGATCAACAAATTAACAACTGATGTGCATACAGCCATAAAAAGGGTCTTCCTCGGATTTTGTTGTCCATATGCATTGATGACTCAAGCCTTCCGAACCAACTCAAACATAAATCATATGAATCCGATGCAAAACAGAAATCAGTCTCTCCTGAGATCCATTTCTTCCCTACGAACACCATCAGCGTTTAATATGACCATTTCCAGCTTGTCACCCTGCAAATATGAAAGCAACTTGTTCAGAAAAACAGGATGACGATAAAAGCTTCATAACCTTCTCAAACAAAACTTCTCCCTGACAAACTTAAACAATTTGATCATCCATTGAGTACCAGATCGATAGGAAAGTAAAGACTCCAAAACTTTGGCTCACAAAAAAGAGGGTACTCGTAAGATATCACTTCCGAGTCATGATTATTAATAAGAGTGTCCCTATTTGTGAAGCAAAGCTGGGGCGGGGGGGTGGGGGGTGGGGGGGAGAAAAAAAGAGTAGTAACAAAAACACGGTCACACTTAAATAACCTAAATGTTTCCGAAGATAATAGCTCTTAAACTTATAGTGTGATTGCATAGATATCATAGCACATAAATGACTTACAGTATATATATCCCTTTCTGTTGCTGAAGCAAAACATGTCTTCACCAAGTCAATGGCTTCTGATTCAGAAAGTGGAGTTACAGCATCCTGTGCAGGTCATGGGAACTTCGTTAGCAGGAAATCACGTTTTCCTTTTCTCACAATTCTTTGGTGAAGTTGACAGCATTAGCTACTTCATATACTTGAAAGAAAATTTGTCAAAATTGAAGTATGAACCAGACCTTGGCAGGCAGCAAGAGAGGGCTCGGAGACTTTAATTGGTTGTCCAGGAAAGGCATGATCAAAGTTGCACCTGAACCTTGAGAACTATACCCAACTCTCTCGTAGGATCCAACAGCATCATATGTAAAAACACAACCCTTCCCTACGAGAATTTAAGAATAAAATAACAATGAAGTTTCTTTTCACCCATATATAGTGTCGCTCGGACTCTTCAAAAATGAAGACGGGTGTGTATTGGATCCACAAAAAGCAATGCATTTTTGGAGGATCCAACACGAGTGCGGCAACATTTTTGGGGAGTCCAAGCAATAACATTAAGATGTATACAAATAGAAACTTGACACAGCATCCTCCCATAATTTGTTACCTTCATTGTCAAGGCCACCTAGAACATTGAATGCGTAGTAGGGAAAGAAACGTTTGTAGTATAGGGTGTTTGAAAGGAGCTGGCCCATAGCTGGGCAGCTCATCTGCTTATTGTGCTGATGTTGATAGGTCTATTTTCAAAGAATGAAAAGCAGAATTTACTTCCAACATCATATAGGAGGTTAAGCGTCAACGTCTAAACAGCAGACAATTTCAATAAGTAACACATAATAACTCCAAATTGCATTTTTTTCATACTAAAACCACAAACAGAGAAAGCACATTCTTTTACCGATAACAAAAATCCAAACAGCACATAATAATCTCTTACAAATTGAATGAATTACATCTAATAGGCATAATCATTAAAAGAAGAGTTGAAAAAGAACTTATCATATAGAATTAAACTACTAAAATGTGACTCATAGATAACTATGTTGGTTATATAGGGAAGTCAAGAAACATCTTTATCAGAAAAGGAAAATCAAGAAAGAGTTATCAGGATGAACGGAAACATTTGATACTGCATGTCCTTTCCTTTAAGGAACATAAACTTCACTTAAAAACAACATAAAACATAAGCCCAAAATCCAATCTTTTCTGCTGCTTCCCCTGGTCTTCCCCCTGCCCTTCATTGCTTCACACAACCATGTTATTGCACCTTTATCCTCTCTATTCCACTCACATGTTCCAAAACTTAAGTTCATAGTCAATTTAGTAACATGCGTACTTACGCAAACTTCAAATCATAGGTATGAAAGTACAATCAAAGACTTCAAAGCTTACTAGACAGTGTCTGCTGTTTCGGTTTTTGAAGAACATAAAGCAACATTGACAATCAAAAGAATAATATATTGCTCTGAGCTTTGGTCTCCACAGGCTTACTACTCCACATAAAAAGTCATAGTTCACAAGAGAAGCACAGAGAAAATCAGTGAAATTGCACCTAAAATGCTGCATATCAAAGTATCAGCAAAAGCAACAGTTTACAGAATTTTCGGCATCTTACCAGATGCCTTGCTGCCAAAACTTTTTGCAAAGCTCTCACATCAGCTTGAAATCCTGAGGAGGCCAGCACGCACTTGTCAGCTCTGCACATACAGATAAAATCATTAATAAAAGTAGGATGCTTCATCAAATAAAACTTAAGCTAAAACAAAATGGAAGGCACCAAGAAGCATGATGTAATGAGATGAAAGAATTTTTTTTTGGCTTTCAGAGACGTATGCTTATCCACTTCAACTAATCATGTAACAGTACAGAGTAGGGATATACAATTGTTAATCCTATTGAATGCAACCAATTGTGATGATGATACAAACCTTCTGGCAGTGGATGTGTTACCCTTGCTTTTCAATAGTTTATAGATTACGAAAGACGTATATGCTTTCTATGTTCACATCTAATGTCACAATAGTGGGAGCAGCGGTATTTGAACCCACAGGATCCCCTTTTCTGAGCAAGGACACAAGTCAGGACTTCTAACATGGACAGGGGAAAAAACTAAAAAGGTGTTCCCAATGAAAGAACTTAATACTTTACACGGGAAATGGAAGTAGAATCCTAAAATCTAGGCAATCATTAAGCAGAGTCAATTTTTCAAAGATCAGTTCTTTCAGGTACAAGGGAAATGACTTCCTCATAAGCTTTATATAAAATTATATTCAAGATTATCTTAGTAAGTATGATTATCCTACTCCAGAACACTACAATTACCAAGAGATAACTTAATATATGGGATCAAGAAAAAAGAGAAAAGAGAACAATCCGAAGAGTGAAACAACCACAAGATAAAATAGCGAAGAAGGGGACATACAATTTAATGATCTTGGAGTAATACTAACATGGACAAGGAACAAACCTGAGAAACACACTCTACAAAACAGCTACATACTTTACACTGGAAATGAGACTAGACTACTCAAATCTAGGGAATCATTAAATAGAGTTAATTTTTTTCAAAAATCAGTTTTGTCATATACAAATGTTTTGATATCCTCTTTAACCTTTATATAAATTTCTATGTAAGACTAGCTTAATAAGTATGATGTCTTCTGTTCAAATCTCAATGGACACTGGTGATTACTTCCTATCTTTCCAAGCCTTGATGGACAGTTAGTTACCAGCAACGGCGGAGCCATGTGGGTGCAAAGGGGTTCATCCGGCGAAAAATTATATTGTATATACAAGGACAAAATTATGTTTTATGTATATATAGTTTAAATAAAACCCTATGTAAGTTTATCTTAATAAGTATGATATCTCATGTTGTGATTTCTTCCAATTTGTCCAAGTCTAGATGGACCGTTACCCCTAGTGGCTGATATCATTTTTTATGTATATATACTACATGTTGAGTCCCCTTGACTTCTTTGCGTGTTTACATCAAATTTTAAACCCACTTAGTGAAAATTTGTCTCCGACAATGATTGCCCGGTACCTATTCTGCTGGGAGATAGCAGGTATCATGTATAATTAACACAAGCTAGTCGAGACACCACAGATTTTTTCTTTTAAAAAAGGAATGATTAATCTACTTTAGAACACTACAATTAGATAAAATCCGGGTAAGTAAAGAACTACAAGGTGAATAGAGAATAAAAAAGGGACATTACAATTTAATGATCTTGGAGTAATCCCGAGTTAGAATGTTGTAGCCAGTGGACATCCTAGTATCAGCAGCAATTACACAGTAATCAGCACCTGCAATGGCAACACATGTTCTGCAAACAGTGATCAGATCAGATATTACTATCGAGATCACATTCAACATAGTAAAAAAAAGAAGCCAAAAAAGAATAATTAATAACAATATGCATTAAGAAGTACCCTCCATTGTTGTCATACGGAGACCAGTTAGCTTGCTGCTTCGTCATCCTGATCTGTTATGAGAGAGATAGCTAGGGTTTTGCAGAAGAAAATTGAAATTGAAATGGAAGAAAGAGGGGAAAATTGATGAAGATGACCTCTTCAGCAAGACAACTGAATTCGGGTACAGTGAATGAGCTGTTTACGGAGGCCCAATTGTTTCGTGTCTTGTCTAAAAGGACCGGGTTAAGGGCGGTCTTGATTTTTTAGCCCTATTTAATATTTTTTTAAAAGAATATGTCTTTGAATTAGAAAATTCGTTAGGTGAAGTTTTTGTTGTCCATCGGGAGTTGTGAATATAGGATATTTCAAGACAATGAACTTACTTGTGATCATAAATTCCGCCTTTTACGTAGAAGATAGAACTTATGTTTGATGAGTAACTGAGGCAAAGCTTTAGTTGTCCACCATACATAAGTTCTAACTTTTACCTGTAGAAGAGTAGGATATTTCAAGACAGTAAACTTGTTCAATTGATCATAAATTATGTCGTATAGATAGAAGCTAAAATTTATATCTAACGGACAAACAAAAATTGAGGTATGAGATATTCTTTATCTATCTCATTCTACCAACCAACCGATCTCTAATTTTTTTCCTTTTGTACAAGAGTTATTTGTTCCAACCAAACATAAAATATATTTTATCCCAGAATGGGAGTGCGATTTTGAAGTAGTAACCAATACACTGTTTTATAACATGCATGATGAAACTAAACACATTGATATACTTGGTGTTTATATATACCCCATTATATATATATATATATATATATTAACCATCATGATATGAACATTCTCACTCCCTTATAATATAAATTTAAATTATAACATTGTCAATACCGATCACTTTTACTTGTTGTAGCATGTAATTTATTTTTACTTTTTATGATTACAGATTATACATTTTAAGTCAAAATATCAATCCCTTTTACTTCTTGTTGTAACAAGTAATTAGTTTTTAACTTTTTATGATTACAAATCACGAATTTTAAAAAAGGTTAATTAAAACTATCTTTAAATATAAAAGTTATATTTTTACGGTGTATATTACTTAAATCTTTGCAATAAGTTTTTTCTTTCTTTCTTCTTGTAGTCTTAACTTCCCCCATTTGGTGATCTCTTTTCTTCCTCGTTTTATTTAATCCCTTTGTCATCACTTTCCTTCTTGTCATCAATAAAGGTTTGAATTGACTTATTTTTAGTGATTTTCGATTTTTAAGCAATTTTTTGGTTTTGAAAATATTTGGTTGTTCCCAATTTATGACTTTTGTCTTTTAACTTATAAGCCACTTAAAAAAAGTCAATCTAAACACTCTCTTAGTTATTTGATTATGAAATTATTCACTTTTTTCCAAAGTTCAATTTCGGAGCCACAATATTCTGGAAAAAAAATTGTTTTCCTTTTTTTCAAAAAAAATCAAAAATCAGAGTTGTTTTTACTTTCTTTTTTTACTATAAATTACTTATAAAAATTCAAAAACAACTCTAATTTATTTCATGGCCAAACACAACTTCAACTTTTAAATATCACTTTTTTCACTTTAATTAAAAATAAAAACTTTTTTTTTCTTATTTTCATAATGAAATATGACCAAACATTTACTTACAGATTGTTTGGTACGTAAAATAAAATGAAATATCTCAAAAATAATAAATTTATAACGTCAATCAAACCGAGTATAAAAAATGGGACAAGTACATTTAACTAGATGGAGTAATTGCAAAAGAAGTTGACCGTTGAAGGGCTTGACTCTTGTGGGATGAGATGTGCTCAGCCGCCTCCAACTCTTTCTGTGGGTCAGACAACTTCCTTAAGTCAACAGACATCATATTGATCTCTCTACTGCTCCCGCAAACGGTGATGTCTCGATTCCCATTGGTCGGTCTGCTATCCGGTACGAAAAGTAAACATTTCTATTTTCAATTTTAAAGTTATGAGTTTAAATTATTAAGAAAACAAAAAGATTGGAGCTTCTAGAAAAGGATAAAAAGAAAAACTCCTTCCGTTTTATTGCAAGTATATAAATTTGATAGAATATGAAATTCAAAAAAGATTTTATAATTTAGTGATTTTAAATTAAATGCATATAATATATTAGAAATATCTTTTAAATTTTATGATCTTGTCCATATCATATCATTATCATAACAAAGTATATCGACAATTTTTTAAATTTGCAGTAAATTTCATTTAGACAATCAAACTACATTCTTTTTTGATTGAAAACCTAAATATATTGTTAAATATTTTTATTTCACTTAAATATGTTACCTCCTTTAATTATACATATAAGCCTTAATAAGTAACAAAATCTAAAACTTGTTTCAATTCAAATCTATATATAAAGCAGAAACATAGAAACGGTGACATGACGCTCTCTAAGGCCTAGAATCGTATTTATCTTTTTTGTGATTTTTTTGGGGCTTTTTTCTCATTTTAAAAGTCTGAAAATTCTATTAATAAAGCATAAATCAATTAACTAAAAGACATTACTCATCTTTTTAAATTCCAAACGAAAAAAATGTGAAAACGGTTATAACGGCACCCCATTCATTCTTATTAAACCAATATATTAAAGATCATTAAAAGTTTATATTGGTTAATGGAATAATATCACACACTGTGGATTTGTATTAAGTATATACGTACAATGTTATAGTTTTTTTTTGTTATATATAGACTATAAATGATCGATGAAAAGTTTTCTTTATGGTGTTGGTTTAAATTTGTGTTGGATATATAAACGTTTTGATGGATAATAAATTAAGTCTTATGCGATATTTGATTTACTCCATTTATAAATTGAGTTACAATTTCTTATATTATTTCTTACGTAATTTTCTTTTACTATTTATTTCAGTCTCTTTTATTGAATGTGCATTTTGTTACCTCTTTCGTTTTTTGTTTGCCTATTTGTTTAGTTTATTGAGTTGGTAATAGAAATTATATAATGAAATATTAATAGGAGTTATGTGAAGAATTTTTTTATTATTATTGCAGGAAATTAGGAGAAAGAAGAGTAATTGAAAATGGCATAACATTCTTAGTTTTTCAGAGTTAAGCAAATTAGGAGGCGGGTTACATAAAAGAAGAAATGTATAGGGAAGAAAAACAAGGTAAATTTAATAACAAAATAGAATATATATATATAATTGATTTTGTCAACGAAGAAAATAATTTTGATATTGTTTCTTCTTTTATGTTTTCTGCTTTGATTGAATTTTTCCTTCTTATTTTTAAAATTTAAACGAGCGAAAAAATTAAGTATTCAAAATATATTTATATATGCAAATATTATGAAAATAAAAAACTATTCTATAAATAAATATACATATAATTAATATATGTCCTAGATAAAGATAATATTGAAACCGTCCGTTGTGAAGATGTTGGAGTAGTGAGTGTGAATAAAGGTTGTATAGATTTTGTTATGGAAATGAAATTTCTTCATGACTTAATGAATAAAAGAAAATGATATTTTTAAATCTTTTATATGTGTAGAAAAAAAATGTCTTACGTGTAAAAATGAAATCTCTTATAAAAAGGTCATAAAACTAAAATAATCTAATTTTTTTTAAAAAAATTTATAGAGTATAAAATGCTTTAATTCAGATCTACTACGATAACAATAAAATATAAATAGTAATAGTGTTATTAACGTTACAAATGATGGTAGATCGAATAAGAGGAAAACAAATCACTTTCTCATATGATTAAATTTTGCTATTATATATATTTAATGATATTTTATATGACTGGGCGAAGCGCGGTCAAGTTAACTAGTTAATGTATATAATTAATGCAGATAACATATTTTATACGGTTAACTTATCTATGCATATATAACAAGAGTTTGAGAAAAATCACGCAAAAACTTTTCCAAAATCTAAGCCAGAAATATCTAATACGACATTAATTGTGTGTTCAAATATTCAATTAAAGCATATCATAGTTCGAGTGTCTAAATGAAATTTATTGGCATATCCAAAGGGTTATAGGTGTATTATACCAACAAATATCATTAAAAGTAAAATAAAAATATTAAAATTAAAAACTTACTACTTCCTCTGTCTAAATTTGTGCACTTTTTCAAAATTCAAACTATGTGAGCATTTAAATTGCTATAGAGTAACAATTGCAATTTCGACTTCATCACTCGAAAGCTCACCCAACTATAGAGACTATTTATGAAAGACTCGAAGTCATAAAAAAAAAATTATGACGAGATCACCCAAGTTTGCCTATACTACTTCAAAAATCACCCGATTAAAATTTAGCCAATAAAATATGACAAGATATTTTATTGAGAAAATAGCCAAATGTCCCCTCAACGTATATTCGGATTTTCAACTACACACTTTAATTTTACGGGGGTCCTATCACCCCCCTGCACTATATAAAACTGAAATTATTACCTCCCTTAATGCTTAGTTGGCAAAATTTATTTTTAATATCTTTTATCAATAAATATATGTATTTTTAATTATTTATTTTCTTTCTTCTCCATAGCAATATAAACCAAATATCTCCATCATTCACCACCTCTAAACCGGTGCTGCCACCACCATTTTCACCGGATTAATTTGTTACACTCCAAAAATTTCTAAGTTAAGACCCGAACTATTCTTTATTTACGTATAAAGTCGTGTCTGGTGATTCTTAAATTATGCTTAGGTGTTATGGTCAATTCTTTAGTGTGAGAATAGATTTAGACATGAATTAAGGTCATAAGAATCCCCTAGCACAAAGTTGAGTTGAAAGTTTCCACACTGATTAAGTTTTGAGGTAAGATTCTACTTGGGTCAACTTCAAACAATCATATCTCTTAGAATATAAAGAGTTACGTGGCCCATAACCTATCAAATAAAAAGTATTTGAATTTTGTTTCCAACACCACCAATTTCGCAACAATCCAAGTTCCGAGTAAAAAGTTATGACCATTTTAGTAACCTGATACAGTGCAGTGACGAATTAGCCGACGGGAAAACATTAAAAAGGGTCGTTTTTGTCTTTTTAGCTCTAAAAAAACCCTAAACGAATTTCTTGACTAATAAAAGCCCCAAAACAATCAGATTTTCATCTCTTAAATCTCTATTCTCTTCTCTCTCAAACCGTAAGGCAAAATCCCAAGGAAAAAAATCAAAGCATAGGACTTCCATTCAAGATTCTTTCAATCTTTTTCAAGATTCTTCTTCAAGATAAGTCTTTCTCCAAGAATTTTATTCTTTTCAACTCAAATTCCTTCATACAATTATGAATCACTAATGAAAATCTTAATTCTTGGCCATAGAGTTTTCAAGAAACTAATTCAAGAATCTCAAGAAAGGTTTTCTTGATTGTTCTTCTTCAAACTAGGGTTTCAAGGCTTCTAATCAAGTTCTTCTTCAAGATTCTTCAAAAACATTATTCTTCCAGGTATGTAAGACTATTCATAGTGTTGGACCAGTTCATCCTCACGCCCTACATCTCAATTCAGTCAGAAATCGTTACATCTATATAGGATGTATTCCTAGTTCTTGATCTATTCATAGTTCTTGATATTTGAATTCAGTTCTTTAACAAGTTAAGGTTTTGATTCCTATTTTACATGTGAATCTTATAATGTTGTTCATGCTTAGTATCACATGAACCCTATTGATTTAGTAAAGTTATGTTTTCAAAGAAAATTACATGAAAGTTCCTCATATATTGATTTTGGGCTTGAAAGATAAGTTCATGAGCATACGTGTTAAATGTGTAAGTTTTGAACAGGATCCTTGAAAAGAGAATCAAATGTTTTCATATGTACTATTTGACAGTTGAGAAAAAGAAAAAAGTATGATGGATGTTTTGAAAAGTACTTCAGTAATGTAATAGTCCCTTTCTTTGTAAAGGGTGATTGAGCAAAGTGAAAAGTAAGTAAAGTAATAGTCTCTTTCTTTGTAAAGGGTGATTGATCATAAAGTATACTGATTATTTTGGGAGTAGTATCGAGCACCGAATTGGGTTAGAGTCTTTTATAACTTGGAAGTCCCATAAAACTTCGTAGCCAGCGTAGGATAGGATAGCATTGATTTTTCATGCGATTCGTCACTGCCTCTGAGAAGGCCTATTAGATGGATCCATAGTCACAATATCATCCTATGCCCCCGGCAAGGTATAGGATGACCCTTGCAACGTGGGTGAAGCGTTATATCATTGCTAAGCTCATAGTAATGGTTGTTGGTTAGAGAAACTCCCCACAAGTAAAGTATGTTATTTTCATATTGCTTTTATTGCATATTTTATTGTAAAGCTTAAATGGTTTTCACTTCATGTTCATGTATTGATTCAGTTAAGTATTTTCAGTCATTCAGTTCAGTTATTTGTTTTACTCAGCCATATTACATACTCGTACATTCAAATGTACTGATGTCATTCGACCTGCATCTTTTTATGATGCAAATACGAGTGTTCAGGATCATTAATAGGCGCTTCGTTGAGATCACTTAGCACTCCAGTTAGCTTTGGTGAGCCTCTTTGCATTCCAGAGGACTTCACATTTTGTTTTCTAGTCAGTTGTCTTGAGATGTCGTGGGTCTTGTCCCAATACTCATCTTTGTATAATAGAGGCTTCATAGATAGATAGAATTGAGGAGTCCTTCAGTGTGTACTTTTCCTTAAGATGTTTTTGCAAATTATTATACTTGTGTTATAGAGTATTTTACCGACGGTTTGAGTTGAGTATTTACTTTGAGTTTAAATGTTCAAAAATCCTATTTTTAAGCCTTTCATCGCTTGAGTAAGTCTTCCGCTAAGTAGTCAACCAGGCCAAAGATTCGCTTAGGGACAAGCAATGGTTCTCGAGTGCCGGCCACGTCCAGGGTGTAGGCCCGGGGCATCACATCATTATTGTTGATTCCAAACAAATTTTCAAACTCATGTAATACTCTTGCAAAATCAATCAACCCAAATCAACTGTAGATAAACTTACATATATTTATATCATCCCTAAAGATTTTGGATCAAATTTGAGAAAAATTGATCTGGAGTTATTTCAAGAGTTTTTCACTTAACTTGAGTTTATTTCAAGAGACAAGGGTACTCTTCCACTATTTTCATTCCTAACCTGCCGCCCCCGCAATCATAAAATTTTCTCCGACAAATTAAAGCAATCGTCAAATAGGAATACCAAAATAAAAGTGTTCAAATTAAAGAATGTTTTTCAAGTATTTATACTATTTAATTCTGATATGATTGATTTATCAAGTAAAATAAAAGTGAAAAAATTGGGAGAAAAATCACTGAAGGAACAATATCTGCAACAAGTTGTGTAGTTAGGGAGAAAAGATTTGAATCCCTATTGATAGATGAGGTAGGTGATGAGTTTAAAAAAAAAACCCAGATAAAAATCTTAAATACAAAAAATTAGAAGAGGAAAAAAATCATAAGAATGGTGGAGATGATGAAACTAATGGGGTTGAAAATCATGAACAACCGGGAGATATTATAAATGAAGATGATAAAGATGTGCTAGGTGTTGAATTGCCACTGTTGAATTAGGGAGGTGATAAAGATGGAGGTGGAGGTGGTGACGACGATTTCTCATACGACGATGGTGAAAAGGATAGAGGCTCGGCGAATTCACCTTGTGAGGAAGATAAAAAAAAATAGAAGAAGACACCCAATGTATCCCCTAATATTTTCCCCAAATTAAGCTTTCACAAAAAAAAAAAAATTAGGGCTGAAAAAATGATTGAAGAAGAAAGGATGAAGAAGAAGGAGAGAAAAAGCTTTTTAAAAAAAGATTAATTGGTGAAATACACGTGTCAAGTGTGTTTTACAAAAGGCAGATGGCTGATTATCACGTTTTAAGGGGTTATTTATTCCATTTTAAAGTAGTTTAGGGGTGTAATAGGATCCCCGTGAAGTATAAGTATGTAGTTGAAAATCCGAATATAGATTTGGGGGGGGGGGGGATATTTGGCCATTGGACTTTTCTTTTTTCTCATCTATATATTAATAATTCAAAACTTAACATAAACCACCGACTCAATCCAACCTTAATCATAATCCGAATTAATCTTATTTTTGGGTTTGATTACTTATAATATATTTTTTTATCGTTTTCTAATTATGTAATTTTTTTAATTTTTTTTTGGCAATAAAATATGAATATTACCATACAACCAAATTAACTCAGCAGTCTTTACAATCAGAGAGCATCTAGCTAGCTGAATCCCCTTCTAGGAAGATTATTCAGCTTCAAACTAGACCTCTAAAGCACTGGCTAAAACAAAAAAAACAAACAAAACCTATATTAATTACAAATTCTCTGTATCAAGACTTGGCACCTTTTTGCTTTTCGAGATCCTGTGAACATGCTCACCCTTTCTCTGATTTCCTTTTGTATTTGTGTCGTTATAAACCTTGTGTCTACGTTCAACCCCCTATACACTCCAGTTCCTTGCTTGCCATGCATAATAGATCAAGGCACCACATATTGCAGCGGTTAGCTCCTTGTGAAATTGTCCCCATTGTCTATTCTTTATCCATCGCAAACATCCCTCTACATTTTCCCCTGGGATTGGAATGCCAGACCATTTACTCAGTGCTCCCCGAATCTCAACAATCCAAGTGCAATCTACAAAAAGATGTTGTTGGTTCTCTAGCATAGCCATTGCGCACAAACAACAATCAGTGTCTCCTACAAATGGGATTTGTAACCTTATCATCCTCTCCTTTGTGAGCAGCTTATTCTGGTATGCTAGCCACATAATCACCCTTTGTCTAGGTAGCATAGTAGAACTCCAAATTAGATATGCTTCCCTCAGTCTATTCAGTGGTCCCAACATATCAATATAGCTACTAGACACTGAGTAGATACCATTATGCGTTAATCTATATATGCCTCTTATGTACCAATTTACCATTTTCTCCTTCAAACCATTCAATTTTTTCCAGTACCAGCTGTTGTCCTGGGGTGGGCAATGGTCCCAAATATTCCTACATGTTCTCATATATATCCCATGCACCCATTTTACCCATAAAATATCCTTCTTCGTTGCCAGTTGCCATAATAGTTTCCCAATGGATGCTACATTCCAATTTTCACATCCTTTAATGTTCAAACCACCAAACTTCTTAGGCATACAAACTCTTGCCCATGCAACTAATGAGACTTTCCTATGTCCTTCAGATTTCCCCATAGATAGTCTCTACATTTTCTATCAATCTCTTTAATCACACTTTGTGGAAGAATAAAGACAGCCCTCCAAAAGTTATAAATGGAGAATAAAACAGCATTAATAACTTGTAATCGATCAGCATAAGATAGTTGCTTCGCATATCCATTGCTTATTATGCTTGTTATCTTGTCCACAAGTTGATGGCAATCCAATTTGCTCCATTTCGTTGAGGATAAAGGCAGTCCCCAATATCTGATAGGTAGGGATCCTTTGGTGAATCCAGTCATATCAAGAATCTTCTGTTGAAGTTCTTCCTCTATCCCTGCTAGATATATGCTAGACTTCTTTTGATTTGCCACCAGCCCTGTTACATCACTAAAATGATTAAGTGCATGTATGATTCTGTTAATAGAAATCAGGTCCCCTTTGCAAAATAGCATCAAATCATTAGTAGATTAATTTTTTAAAAAAAGAAAATGGTCAAATGCCCTCTAACCTATTAGCCAATTTCCAACTACATACCAATACTTCACGGGAGGTCCTGTTATCCCCTGAACCTTTTATTTTCAATACTTTCTAATTGTTAAACGCTGACCTGACCAAGAAGGTGAATACACCTCTCTTAGGCGCATAAGGATGTATCTAAAACATATTATCTGCATTTTGAAATCCACATGTAAGTCCAAATCAACCTAAAATTAAGGCTTCCAGTTGCAACTTGCATTTCTAAGCCCTTTTTCTCCCACAAATCTTCCGTCTTCTTCCTTTCTTCTGCCATTTTAAAAGCTTGAAGCTTGGGAACAATTGTCTTCCATTTCAAAGCTTCAATGGTAACTTCCATTTCAAATCTTGAATCTTTAGGATTTGTAATTTTCTCTAATTTTTTTCGCTTTCAGATTTAAGATTCAAATTTATTTTCCTCACTCATAAATATAGAATTGCAAGGTCAACGAGATCTAGCTATGGAGTTTGAAATTTCTTCTCCATGTCAATGCCCCAAAATATTTTATTTTCCTCTTCAATTCATAAATATAGAACCACAACGCATATACACCCATTCTTTTCACCTTCCTCAAGCAAGGAGAATCATGAAAAGATTTTTCTCCTTCACCATTACATCTGACCGTGAAGATTTAGAAAATGCCAATTTTCAAGACCCTGTGAAGTTTTGGTGTGTAATTGAGAATTGGCTAATTGGTTGATGGGTCATTTGATCATTTTCTCTTTTTTTTTAAATGAAAATTTCGTGCTCGAATTGGCAACAAACATTAGTCAGTTTGACTATCGTATTTCAAATCAAGCTAAACAAATTGAAATGGAGGAAGTAATTTCCTTTAATCATAGAATAAAAGAAGTTTTTCTACGTAATTAGAGGTAAACGACTCTTTAACTTGTTCCACACAAATATAATTTATGAATTTTATCAACCAAAATACAAAGCTTCTACGGATATTCCTCGTCATTACAAACTATACCTAGTAATTAAACCCAAAATTAGGATCAATTCAAGTTATGAGTTTGGACAGGGTCTATAGTTTATGCTAAGTTTTAAATTATGAGAAAATTTCAGAAATAACAAACATAATAGATTTAATAAGCCTATATAACTATAGTTTCGATAATTGTGCTCCATAGTTATAGTTTCGTTTGCTATGGAGGCTGCAGTTTGTATATTTTTGCCCGTTTGTATATCTCTTGCGAATATACAAATAAGGTAAGTAAGTATATACAAATTCTGTATTTATACATTTAGGATTTTTCAGAATTCTGTTTGTATATTTCGCTTACCAATATACAAACAAGGTAATTTATTATGATTTTTTCATAAATCGTATACAAATATCTAGGGTAAGCATATACAAAGTTCTGGGTTCATACAATCAGGAACCGAATTATACAAATTCTGAATTTAAACAAATCAAGTGAATAGTAAAATTGGGGAAACTGTAGCCTCGAATTATAATTTTCTTAAACTGTAGCTATAATACCTAATATAGGCTAAATGTTTGGTATTCTGCATAATTTTCCCTTTTTGATGTTATATGAATTGATAAAAAAAAAGGATCGAACTAAATGAAATTTTACGTTATATTTTGTTGATAAAATTCTAATAGAAGACTTTTGGAGAGATATAAGAAAAGTTTGTTGGCTTTGTTTTAAAAAAAAACCATTGACTTTGATAAATAATTCCAATAATTTCCTTGATTGTTCCAATTTCTCCCTCCACACTGTTTGATTTTTCTTCACAAGACAGAGTCAGTCATACTCTGTTTTCCCTTTTATAAATAATAAGATAACAAAATTCAACTTTGCAAAAGAAGAATTCTCTCTATTGCTTAAGCATAAAATCCATGGAGATTTTAAACTCAATAGCCATTGTTATTACAATAGTTAACGGGCTCGTGGTGCTTGCTAAAACAATCGATGAGAACCGAGCTCTGTTCTCTGAACTCAAGAAATTCTTGTTAAATAAGGTCACACTGGTGATCTACGAATTTGATGGACATGTCAAAGATGAACTTTATGAAGCTGTCGAGATATATTTGAGCAACAATATGTCTCCCAAAAAAGGTAAAATCAAAGCAAATAAGACGGAGACGGAGACGGAGACGGAGAAGAATTCGATCAAATTTACATTGGAACATAATGAGAAGGTGAAATATACTTATGATGGCCATAAATTCAACTGGATTTGGCTGCAATCTGAGGTGAAGTCCTTTAACCTCACTTTTCGAGCGAAAGACTCTGAATTTGTCTTTGACACTTACTTGCCTCACATTCTGAAAGAAGCAAAATACCAAAAGCACATCTGAATTATCGTTAATTTTACATTTTTTCCTACTTGAATTATCACTATTTATGTATTAAATAAACATACATCAACTATTAGTTGCTCCTTTTTTCTATTTGAACGACGCAAGTAAAAAACGAGAACAACGGATAGTTGAACACTCTATTTGGTTAAACGAGAACAACTGATAGTTGAACACTCTATTTGGCTGGTTGTTAAGTATTGTTTCATAATGTATCGTATTGTATTGCATTGTATTGTACTGTTTTATATTGTATTGTATTGTATCATATTGTATTGTATTGCTTTAATGAATATAATGTTTGGATAAATTGTATTGTTTTCCGTTGTTATATAATGTCACACATCAATAATTTGAATTATGAATGTATATTTAATTTTGCACACCCTTAACATAATTAAGAAGAAAATTTGCACATTCTTTGACAAATTCCTAGCTCCGCCGCCTGCCTTTTGCTCCTCGAGAAGCAATTATGTCATACTGTCAAGCTCTTCTGCATAAGTGAATCCAAGCTTCCCTCTGTTTGTCCATATGAATTTTTCAAGATGGGAGAAAGGAGAAGAACATGAATTGTAAAAGAAAAACAGAGCTGTTAATATCTCAGAAGATTACTCAACTTTGGAAATCTATGTAGCAAAAGCATTAAATTTTATTTTCTATCAATAAAATCACTCAACTTAAAATTTTTATCGTACAAAATATTTTAAAAAATAATCTAATATCGCAAAATAAACTAATTTTTAGGATAATCTTAGAGACCTCTGATCTCCCCTCATGTTTGGCCTCATAACATTGACCTTACTTGTGATTTGCGATATCATAATTACTTCTCTTATTTTAATTTTTTTTATAACAAATCTTTTAATCTATTTATTATTAATATAAAATATTATAATCCGACTAATTTACCCTTCTAACTAATCTGCTAGTGCGTCTGAGGTATGAATTTAAGAGCAATTCATTAGTCAGTTATCACCCCTTCAAAAAAATCCAACGAAATAATTTAATTTTATATGATGATGATTGTTTGCCAATAAAAATCTAATCAGTTTTCATAATATCAAACTATAATCATCTCGAGTAAAAAAATAGTTTAAAGAGTGATCTTGTATGATTATTATTTTATGATAAAAGAGTAATTTTATTAAAAACAAAACAAAGTTCAATGATTTTCCTACCTAAGTTCTTATAGTTGAGTGACCTGTAGAGATATTAACTCAGTTGTCTTTGAAGAGCTACCAAGCTTAAGTTTTAAAATTTTACTTGCGGCAAGCGTGTCGAGTGAATAATATATATAAAAAATCTAGGCATCAAGAAGAAATCATTCTAAAATTTGAACTATTTAGAAAAAGATTTGAGTTGAAATCCACCATTATCATTTTTGTCAGTAAGAATATCACGACAAATTATCATTAAAAAAACCAGTTTCTTGAACATAGGCCAGTTTATCAATTCAGTGAAACCTGTGAATAATTAACTAGATAAATAAAAGGGATAATGTATAAGTAGCCTTCTAAATTATGATTGAAATTTCAGCGATACATCTAAATTTAATTAAGTTATATAACCTCTAAACTATTTTAAAATAGAATAAACACACCCCCAAAAGCTGACGTGGCAGAGAGAGTATGCGCACTCTCTTGAAGGCAAGTGAAGACCGAAAAATTGGACACATGTCCTTTCTTAATTGGTCTGTTTACAATTACTTAGTACAGATAATTATTAAACTTATATATATTTACTTATTTCAATTTCTTTCTTTGTAAAATATTTATTTTCATTTCTTCCTCACTTTAAACTTTTTATTTTTTTTTCTCTGCCATTAATTTCTTATCTTTGCACTTTTAATTATTTTTAAAAAATTATGTGTATTTTTTTTTAAAATAATTAAAAGTGTCCTTTAACTTTTAACGTTTTAACTCTTTTATGTTTTATTTGATTTTCTTTACTTATTTTGATATCCGTTCGAAACTAACTTATTTTAAATACAAGACAATTGGAATTAAATTTGAAATCAAATCAAAAGGAAAGGCTAAGAAAAGTTTAAAAAATCAATAGAAAAAAAGACAAAAATACAATGAATGAAGGTTAAAAAAAATGAAGAAAATCAGTTTAAATACAAAGCAAATCTTTTTGAAAAAAATTTACGTGTATTTACTTAATTTAAATCCAAGATAAAGAAAATAAGAAGATTTAAAAAGAATTAATTTTGCGCGTGTTGTATGTACAAACACAACCAACTTACCTGGTAGAAGGTGCCATGTCAGCACAAAAGGTGTATCGCTAATTAAGTTAAGGTGTGTCGCTGAGATTTCGGTTATAATTTAAGGGGTACTTATGCATTATTCTATTTTTAAAAAGTAATACTTTAATAAAATAAAATAACAATAAAACAAAAAATATAGAAATTAGTACATTAAAAATTTAGGAAAATAAAAGAAACAAATAGAAAACAAAATACTTATAAAAATCCCGGCCCCACTTTGTGAGATTACATATATCGATGACTTAAAACTGACGTACCGCAATATTTTTCACAACCCTATATTATTTAATCTTGTCCCACCAAAACCATCTCATTAGTTGATTACACTGAATATGCCGTGTATATTCGGCGTGATTATTACTTTTAAAGACCCAAAACTTTAGACGTGTTGGAACATGACTGTTGATTAATTTTCTTCTTTCTAACGCGTTAAAATAGAATAGATCCATCAACTTAACACCCCAATTTACACTTCAGAGAGACCCTATATTCAATTTAGAGTCAAGACGGAGAAAAATAAATACTATATAGTATTTAATTGCTTATTTTCCAATAACCTATATTCATGCATGTTGACTTTGCATTTTCCCCTATATTACCTTTTATGAATTGGAAAAATAGAAACATGTCATGATGATAGTAAAGTAAAAAAATTCACTAAGAGTGTTCTAAATTTACTAGTGCACACAAAAAAAACAATATTTAACCTATATATAATATAATTTTATAACGAAAGGTGTTCAACTGACAATCAAATATTGGCTAAACACGTAAACTATAAGGAAATTCTTGTGGGCAGATATAGGAAAGTTTAAAAGTCTACATAATCAATACCAACTACCACTATTGTTAGTCTTGGTGCAATTTTTTTCCTATTTTCTTTGGCCAATTTCTAACTCTATTTTTGTTCTTTTCTTCACATGATTTTCCTATAAATTTACCATTTTCCTCAATTGCAATTGCATCAATATATTGGTTACTATTTTTGTCACACATTTGGTGCATAATACTAATATCCACTAAGCAAAAAGCACTAAAAAAATATGTCATCTTCATCAGCAGAATCGAAAATGGCCTTGGCCAAGACTGTTTTATCGACAGTAGGTTCTGTTGCTGCAACAGCCATGTTGGTTCGTTCAATAATCCATGACTACATCCCCCGGGAACTCCATGAATATCTCTCCTTTGGTTTCAGAAACATATTCACCAAGTTCTCAAATCAGCTAACAATGGTGATTGACGAATTTGATGGCCTTGTCACCAATGAAATTTATGAAGCTGCTGAGATCTATTTGGGCAACAAGTTGTCACCTAACATCCATCGACTTAAAATCAGTAAGCCTGAGAAGGAGAAGAATTTCAACATCGCAATGGAACGAAATGAGGAGGTAATGTCTTGCACATATAAAATTGCATGTCATGTTATTTGTTATCATAAGAGGTTTGGCCTAAACTAGAAGTTATGTCACTTGGACTCTTCAAAAATATTGATGTGCGTTATCCTTCAAAAGTAATGCTTTTTTGAGGATCCAACACATGTGTAGCAACATTTTTGAGGAGACTCTCCACATCAGACATATGACTTTTTTTCCTAATAATCCACCATTGGAAAAGTGAAATTAGTCGCCTTCTTTAAAATTCATACGTCTTGATTTGAAGAACGTTTGCATTCACGAGTTCAAGTAAGCTTCCGCGTTTAATTTACCTTGATGATAATTTAACGTAATAGATCGCGTGAAGACGATGGTTTTTTTTTAAAAAATCTCAAGGTTTTATTCCAACAGGTGACAGATGTTTATAATGGACAGACATTCAAATGGATTTGGCTCTGTAGACAAACAGAGTCTACAAACTTCTATAATTCCAGGGACATGAATTCCACTCTAAAATCTGAAATCAGGTCCTTTGAGCTGACATTTCACATGAAAAACAAGGACCTTGTCCTTAATTCTTACTTGCCTTGCATCATGAAAGAAGCAAAATTGCAAAAACACGTAAACAAGACGATCAAGATTCACACTGTGGATTGTGAGAGAATGTACAACTTACACGAAATGTGGAAGCCGGTGAATCTTAATCATCCAGCCACTTTTGAGACAATCGCGATGGAATCAGATCAAAAAGACATGATCTTGAAGGATTTGGAGAGATTCGTGAAGAGGAAAGATTATTATAGGAAAGTTGGCAAGGCATGGAAAAGAGGGTATTTGTTGTTTGGTCCTCCAGGGACCGGAAAATCTAGCTTGATTGCTGCAATGGCGAATTATTTGAACTTTGATATATATGATTTGGAGTTGACTGCGCTGAGGGGGAACATGGAGTTACGGAGGTTGTTGGTTGCCACGGCCAATAAGTCCATTTTGGTGGTGGAGGACATTGATTGTACCATTGACTTTCAAGATAACTTGGCTAATCGAGCTGCTGTTGTTCATTCAATTAATGGTTTTCGTATGCAAGAAAGCCAGGTAAATTAGTCTTTTATTTTCCATTTCATATCTTACTATTCCTACTAGTTGTATACACAATGAAAAGTTAGGGCAATGTATTTTAGTAAAATGACGTAATACATAAACACACTCAAACTTGGCCTCAACTTGACAAGATATATACACTTCAACTTAGTCTCAACACTCCAACTCATCCCCACTGCATCTCACGGACACCTGATCCTGACGTGACACAACCTTTTTGGAGGTGTACGTCTAAATGATCATTCTGTAAGTTGGAGTGTTCTACTGTCACGGTGGAGACAAGTTGAGGTGTCAAGAGATGCATTACTCAATGTTGGAGTATTTACTTATCTTCTGAGGTCACGCTTGGTATTAGTGTATTGTGATAATTTCCCTTACTAGGCCATTTTGTTTTGTAGGTGACATTATCAGGTTTACTGAATTTTATTGATGGATTATGGTCGAGTTGTGGAGACGAAAGAATCATAATTTTCACAACAAATCACATAGAGAAACTCGACCCTGCATTGTTGCGACCTGGTAGAATGGACATGCACATTCACATGGCATATTGCACACCTTGTGGCTTCAAACTTCTTGCTTCCAATTACTTAGGGATTAAAGATCATAAATTGTTCAAAGAAATTGAGGAATTGATTAACACAGCCAATGTGACACCAGCAGAAGTGGCAGAACAATTGTTGAAGGAAGATGACGTTGATGATTCCCTTAAAGGGTTGATTTATTTTCTTCACAAAAAGATAAAAGAGAATGAAGAGGAAAAGGCTAAAAAAGTGGAGTCTATTGATGAGAAGGAGGAAAATGTTGAAAATGAGATTAAAGAAAGTGGATTAACAAATGGGGAAAGTTAAATACCACACACACAAAAAGAGAGCCTATAATAGAATATGATACCTTTTTTTCCTTTTAATTTGGTGAAATAAAGGAGTGTATCTAGTAAATTGTACAATATTATATGAAAAATAGTGAGAGAATTCATATCACTTAATCATGATTAGAAGATGGTTTATATAATCTTGTACTATGAGTTAATTTGATGTAAACGACTAAGATGTATGTCCCCGTTAAGAAAACTATTATATTGATTGATACTATTTTATAAATGGTAATACTAGTGTTATTTTATACATTTTCTCAAATATAGAATGATAAATATTAAAATTTAATTATTACTCAGTGAATTGTTGAGACAATGTATACCAATTAAGAAAAAAAAGTTTAGGACATAAAATAAACATCATTTTTCAATTTTGCTCTTTTAGGTATTCTCAAACTATTTTTGAAAATATAAATAATTTAAAATAAAATCATAAATATGAGCAGTTAACTCTTCTAAGTTATTACCTAGAAGATGTAAATGAGAGATAAAAATGATTTTTTTTTTCAATAACTCTCTTAAACTTTGAACAATTCATTTATTTTTTGAACTATGAAAAAAAACTCAACAATTCACTTATTTTGAATTGGAGTGAGTAATAATCAGACAATAACCCTAAAGAATATGTATATAGGGTAAAAATCAACCGGATGAATCAGGAGAGAGAACGTGATAAAAAAGGATAGGTCGGACAAAATCAACAATAATACATACCTAGTGAAATCCGTCAAGTGGGGAGGGTAGACTGTACACAACATTTCCGAAGGACTTCGACTCGAGTATAACATATTAGAATATTGAAAAGGGGAAATGACAGTAGAGAAATAAAGCAACTAATAAGGAAAGAGTAACAACCACAAAATAATGTGGTAATCTAAACACAATCAACAAGTAATAGTGAAATCAAAAGTAAGACTCTATAAAAAAAATGGCTAAACCCCTCAAAAATCAAGATAATACTCCATACCTATTAACCTTCTAATACGCGACCTCTACACTCTTCTATCTAAAGTCATGTTCTTGATAATCTGGAGTTACGCCATAACCTTCTAATCACCTCTTTCTAATATTTTTTCAGCATACCCTACCTCTCCTCTTATCCGCTATATCCAAGCTCTCTTACCTCCTCACGAGACATCTATGCATCTCCTCTTCACATGTCCAAATTATTTTAGTCTTGCTTTTTCTCATCTTGTCGGACATGATCAAAAAAGGGAAAAAAAAATACTTGAATAATTTTCTTGGAGGTGCCACGTCAAGATAATACTCCATACCTATTAACCTTCTAATACGCGACCTCTACACTCTTCTATCTAAAGTCATGTTCTTGATAATCTGGAGTTACGCCATAACCTTCTAATCACCTCTTTCTAATATTTTTTCAGCATACCCTACCTCTCCTCTTATCCGCTATATCCAAGCTCTCTTACCTCCTCACGAGACATCTATGCATCTCCTCTTCACATGTCCAAATTATTTTAGTCTTGCTTTTTCTCATCTTGTCGGACATGATCAAAAAAGGGAAAAAAAAATACTTGAATAATTTTCTTGGAGGTGCCACGTCACCAATATAAATACATATAGATTTAACTTTTTATTTCAAATTCAAAGGCATACCCAAATTGTTCTAGCGAATTGGATTGGGGTTACAAACGTAGACTCCAAATCTGAGAATTCCGTTGTTCGGCCTGAGTTGATAATTGTCTCTACCGGCGGCGAAGTTGCCATTGATGAAACAGAAGACCATCAAACCGGCAGCACCAGCAAATTCATTAAGGAGATGCACGGAATCGGCGGCATCCATTATTGTCCGATTTGGCTCCATTCAGCTAATTGATTTTCCGGCCGACTGATTTTGATTGAGGTAATTTTTCCCTAAAAATTGGGTTACAGTGATTTGACTCTGCTCTCGCTGCATAATGATAGCCCTAGCTTCAATTCTAGTTCTCTCTGGGATTTGCACGATAACATACAATAACTAACACCCTTCGACTAATACCTTTTAGCGAGTTTCATAGCTCAATTATTTATTGTTCTATGTACCTACCTAACCTATCACCTTTTCATGAGTTTCGTACTTCAACTATCACTCACTTTTATTAAAGTACTCATGGATGTTAAGTTAGCCTTCACGGGGAACAAGTTAATATTTGGTTATCTCAATATGGATGTGTGTTTTGATACAAAGGACAGATAGTTTAGGTAAGTAAAGAGAAGCATGGATGGTTGAGGTGTGAAACTTACGAAAAAGTGATGGTTTAGGTGTTTTTTTTAACCATTAACTCAACAAAAAAGGAGTAATAGTAATCATAATTTGAAACTTTCTACAATAGAAGAGAAAAATACAATCAACATATGAGAACAAAATAATTATCATTCTGTATTGAGGTTTTAGCGCTTGGCGTGAAAGACTTCAATCTGAAGTCATTTTCAAAGTGCTTGGGTTGACATATAGTTGATTCATTGATTTTCCTACTATTCAAAACAACCTATTTACCGCCCGGGATCTAAGCATTTGAAATCTATCAAGTTTCCAAATCCAAATCAGTCCATCCACAATGGGTAAGAGTAAAGTTAACATCATTTCTTAGAAAAAATAAGGATTAGTATATTAGAGAATTTCTTTCGTATGTTCTTTAATATGTGTTACCTGAGTTGGGGGTTTTTCGGAAACAGTCTCTCTACTCCTATGAGGTAGGGGCAAGGACTGTGTACACTCCTCCCTACCCACACCCCACCATATGGGAACTACACTGGGTATGTTGTTGTTGTTGTTTGTATTAGAGAATGTGACAACTAAATCCCCAACTATTGGTATGGTTTCTGTTTTCTGATTATAGTTAAGTTGTTAAAAATGAGATTGTAGTTGATGAATTGGAACTTGCTAATTTCATTTTCTTGTAGAGTTTTATTTGGGGAGGAAGAACATCTTTAGTTTTATGCTGGAATATACCAAACCATTATGTACCACTGAAGCTGTATCATTTGATTGGGAGAAATCTTCATATTTTTCTCTTTCAATTTGAAGGAATCTCAAAAGTTAAAGACAAAATGGAGATGTTGCACGTTGATCAGCATTGTCATTGTGATCTGATGAGGTACATTAGCTTATTCAGCTCATTGCTTTTCTCTATTTTCGGAGAAATTTATTATATAGCATGTTTGGTCATCTCAATCCGTGTTTTGAAATCATGAAACAAAGTAACTTTACTAATTATAAAATAGTGTCAATATTTTGGGACTCTAAAACCGAAAGACTCACATATGCTCCCTCCGTTCACTTTTACTTGTCTACTTTGAACTTTGCACGCCCCTTAAGAAACAATGGTTGATATGCGTATTTTACCACAATGCCAATATTTATTGATGAATACTCCTAGGTTTTGGGAAATGATTTGTGGAATAAGTAACTAATGTTGAGGATAAAATATATTTTTTTGCCTATTCTTGATATGTTAAAAGTGATAAGTAAAAGTGAAAATCTACTTTTGGAATAGTAGACAGTTAAAAATTAACAGAGGAAATAATATATATACCGACTACTCTTTGGGGTGGACCAGTGGTTTGGGCTTGGGACTTCCATGTTGGAGGTCTCAAGTTCGAAACCCATTACCAGCGAAAGCAAGGGGTTGCCTTCTGGGTCAAGCTCGTTGCACTGGGCTTACCTAGTGCGGGTTACCTCTCCCGTGTGGTTTGCGAGCTATTGCATAGGAGCGGAGGTTTTACCTTGTGCCCACCTAAAGGGTAGCAACTGCGGGTTTCCCTTGTCATAAAAAATAAATAAATATATATACTGCCTTAACTAGCTGTTTGATGCCATGCTTGCAATGCTTGATTAGAAACTAACATCACCTACAGAGTTTGAGAGAAAACGTTTATAAGAGTGTGAAGAAGTAATTATGGTTACAGAAAGAATAAAGAATCTGTAAATAAAATGTAGGAAATCATTGTAGAATTATTTTCTCCTATTCAAATTTTAAATGGAATAAGACATCATTTTCTCATTTGAACTACTGATAAACCAAATACAATAATAGCAATGCGAAATTCCAGCTAATTTTGTTTGTTCATCATTCAATATAATAGTACTCTTAAGGGGGACATACTACTTGATCGTTTACATCAGATTAACGAATACAAAATTATATAAACTATCTTTTAATCATGATTAAGTGATATGGACTCTTCCTCCTTTTCTTAGATCCCATTTCCATTCCTTTCTTTCTTCTCATCAACAGACTTCATTTGAGTTATTTCCACTTTCTTAGCTTTGTCCTCTTCCTTCTCTTTCATCTTTTGTGAAGAAAATTAATCAACCCTTTAAGTGAATCTTCAACTTCATGTTCCTTCAACAACTGCTCTGCCACTTCTGCTGGTGTCACATTGGCTATGCCAATCAATTCTTCAATTTCTTTGAAAAATTTATGATCCTTAATCCCTAAGTAATTGGCAGCAAGAAGTTTGAAGCCACAAGGTGTGCAATAGCCCATGTGAATGTGCATGTCCATTCTGCCAGGTCGCAGCAGTGCAGGGTCAAGTTTTTCTATGTGATTTGTTGTGAAAATTATGATTCTTTCGTCTCCACAGCTCGACCATAGCCCGTCAATAAAATTGAGTAAACCTGACAAGGTGACCTGCAATAAAAAAAATATATCAGTAAGGTAAAGTATTACACACAACACAATACACTAATACCAAACCCAAAATTTCCCAATAATTTATTCAAGAAAATCACAATTTAATGGAGGGTGAAACTATTGTAGTTCCATGTCAGTAGAATTTGTAAAAAAATATTGACTAATCCGTAGGCAAGGACGCATTATAACAATTGTTCTGAACCCCTTCACGCTCTTGTCATGTCGAAATACTGCACAAAAAGAGGAATAGTAAAGATAGGAAATAGAAAATATAAGACTAATTTACCGTGCTTTTTGTCTGATGAAAATCATCTGAACTAACATAAATAGCTCTATTAAGCAAATTAGCTTGCAAGTTAATGGTACAATCAATGTCCTCAATCACCAAAATTGACTTATTGGTTGTGGCAACCAACAACTTCCTTAAATCTGAATTCCTCGTCAATGCAGTCAACTCCAAATCATATATATCGAAGTTCAAATAATTCGCTATTGCAGCAATCAAACTAGATTTCCCAGTCCCCAGAGGACCAAACAACAAATACCCTCTTTTCCATGCCTTCCCTACTTTCCTGTAATACTCTTTCCTTGTCATGAATCTCTCCAAATCCTTCAAGATCATGTCTTTCTGGTCTGGTTCCATCGCGATTGTCTCAAAAGTGGCGGGATGATCAAAATTCGCCGGCTTCCACATGTCATGTAAACTGTACATCTTTTCGTAACCCACAGTATGAATCTTGATCGTCTTGTTTTTGTGTTTTTGCAATATGGCTTCTTCCATGATGTATGGCATGTAAGAATTAAGGACAAGGTCCTTGTTTTTCTTGTGAAATGTCAGCTCAAAGGACCTTATTACAGATTTCTCAACGGAATCCATGTCTCTGGGGTTGTAGAAGTGTTTTGACTCTGTTTGTCTACAGAGCCAAATCCACTTGAATGACTGTCCATTATAAATATCTATCACCTGTTGGAATAAAACCTTAAGATTAGAAAAAAAATCATCTTCACAAGATCTATTATGTTAACGAAGGTAAATTAAATGTTGAAGCTTACCTGAGCATTCATGAATATAGAACAATTTTTCAAATCAAGACGTGAGTTTTAAGGGAAATGATTTTCACTTTTTAATGGTGGACTATTAGGAAAAATATTTCATATATCTAATATGGAGACCATAACCCTATTTATAATTACACATAGTTTGTTTGTTTCTATTTTGTCTGATTTATCATTAAATTAGAAGTTGTATCAGCATATCTACACATAAAAACACATACTTTATAATGCTTCTTACGAACATTTAACTCTAAGCATTAAGTTGACTGCCTGACTACTTCTATTCTATGTTGCTTGGACCCTAAAAAATGTGGTCATACACGTGTCAGATTCTTTAAAAGTGCATAGCATTAGAAGGATATCTGACATACACTCTGACAATCAGCACAAAAAAAAGGTATGGAGCTTCTGACTTCCTTGTCATGCCCTTTGGCGCCAGCAACCTTTTGTAGGCTAATGAATCAGGTAGTCAGAGACTAGAAGGAGAATTTACTTATGGAAAGGGGGCAGGGCTCCTCTTGTGTATATAAAAAATTTGGTTATTGACAAACTCTTATTATAAAAGAATTTATGAAAATTCTTTTAGAGAAAGAGCTTCGTTGCTTGGTGTCAAACTAGGATATGCGATGGATGATCTATTCTCTTTTTTTTTGGAAGAATCAAAGTTTTTCTCCTCTGCAAAGCTACTGAAATTTGCTATGAATTTTATTGCTTATTTGTTGCTAAATAGCTCATAGCTAACACAATTTTTGGATAATCTATAGTGACAAATATTGTTGTTAAGCTACAAAATTTGTCCACCACTAATCCATGTATTCTTAGTAGTAAAAGATTCTTTTAATAGTCCAAGCAACATAACTTTTAGTTTGGTCTAAAACTTTTATGATAACAAATAACATAACATGCAATTATCATATAAATCGCTGCAAACTTTTAGATGTGTTTGTGTGTGCAAAACATTACCTCCTCATTACGTTCCATGGCAATGTTGAAATTTTTCTCCTTCTCAGTCTTACTGATTTTAAGTCTATGGATGTGAGGGGACAACTTTTTGGCCAAATAAATCGCTGCAGCTTCATAAATTTTGTTGTTGACGAGGCCATCAAATTCGTCAATCACCATCGTTAGCTGATTTGAGAACTTGGTAAACAAGTTTTTGAGTCCAAAGAAGAGGTACGCATGGAGTTCCCTGGGGATGTAGTTGTGGATTATCGTATGAACCAACATGACTGTTGCAGCAACTGAGCCTACTCTCGATAAAACAGTCTTGGCGAGGTCCACTTTTGATTCTGCTGATGAAGAGGACATGCTTCTTAAGGGCTTTTTGGCTAGTGGGTGTGTAACAACTAAATTTTTGTTCCTGAAAAATAATAATGAAGACAAGAAAATAGCGACAAGCATTTAATATTTGATTTCAATAATGTGCGGGAATTATAATCTTTATGAAATCTTAAATAGATAGTCGTAATCCTCTAATTCTTATCATCACACCATCAACTCTAGGCCTTTGCTTGTTCTTGAGTTGATGAATGATTTGTTATTGAAATTTTAGTACGAATATGGAGCTAGACTTTGATCACACATATGGAGGTATAGAAACTTACGGATCACCACCAGAGATGAAGAACTCGCAGATCGCCACTAGGGAGATGTATGTTGTTCTCTTCTCTTCTTCGGATGATCTGCTGATTGCGGATGCCTTCTCTCCAATTCTTTGAATGTCTCCCTTGAGAGGTATGTAACACCCCTATTTATAGTTGTAGAAGGTAGACAATTTAAGTGTAGATGAACTCTCTTGCTTGATTTTGATTGGCTCATTTGATAAGGTCACATTTAATTGGCCAAGACATGTCAGTTGGAACATTTGGCTGCCTTTGATTGGTGTTTAATATGACTTGGAGTGCCACATCATTTGAATACGTGGCATCATTTTATTTTTCCTTTATTTGACTTGGTGCATCATGTCATTTGACACGTGGCATGGGCCTTGGGCTAATCGAGCGGGCTCATTATTTGAAGACCAACTCAATGGACTAACTCACGTGAAATTGGACTTTGCTTTAAATCCATATCTTGGAATTAAATAATTTGATCTTGATTTGGGTTTGACATTTCTTGAATATATGAATTTATCTAAATTTAATCTAGATATAATTCCATAAATTCCTAGGTCTACTAATGCTTCAAGATTTTGCTTTTGTGTTATGTGCCTAATGTGTGATAAAATAGTAACCAATATATTGATTCTTGAATTATTATTTTTTTCCGATCTACAAGAAGGTAAGGGTAAACAGGGTCCAATGACAATTGAGGAAAATGCAAAATTTATGGGGAAATCATGTGAAGAAAAGAACAAAAATGGAGTGTGAAATTGGCGGAGGAAATAGGAAAAATTGTACCAAGACTTACAATAGTATTACAGTTAAACCTCTCTAAGTGTCAGCGTTTGTCTAAACATTTTATTGATGCTATAGTGAGGTGTTGTTATATATGTTTATTGACATTTAACATTTAAACATCAATTTAGATGTTATAAACAAAAGTATGCAAAAAATAAGTTTAATGATTTTTTGTACCAAGAAAAAGGAATGTGTTTGTCAATCAATTTAACCAAAAAAATAGAAAGAGTATGAATGTAAAACAAATAAACATTAGTAGCCTTTCCTTGTGAAGTTATGACCTGTATTGATGGGTATCATTTAAATACATTTTTTTTCCTTTTAAATATTCGTACTTGAAATTTACTATTTGCATGACATTAATGATGATACCATAAATATTCTAATGTTTTATTTTATACATAATATATTTCTTTTACAAAATATTATTACACAATATTTGAGAATGATTGTTGTAGAGGGGTAATTTTACAAAGAGTGTACTGATATAATGAATGTCATTGTTGTTATAGGTAGAATGTTGTTATAGAGAAGTACAATATAACATGAAAAACCTATTCCGGAGAAAATTAGGCCGTTATAGAGAGGTTTGACGGTAGTTGGTATTGACTATGTAGACTTTGAAATGTGCCCACTATACTTTGAAGTTCTCCCCAGCATCTTCTCAAGTAAGGTTTGACACTGTACTCAAAGGTATTCCAAGATATCTGATTTACATGACCCCTTTTGGAAAGCCTAATCAGTAGTTGTTGGTCATCTCTTACTCCTCCAAAATAAATGGAGCTTTTCTCCTTATTTGCACTAGCCCAGAGATAGCAGAAAACTCTAGGAAGCAATTATATAAGAGAGTTCACAGATGCTTTGTCACACCTGCAAAAAAATAATAAATCATCAGCAAATCCTAGTTGAATCAGGTTCAACTTTGCACATCTAGGATGGTGTTTGAATTGTGGTTGCAGCTTTAATCTCTTTAGCAATCTACTGAAGTAGTCTATAGCTAGAACAAAAATGAAAGGATACATTGGGTCTCCTTGTCTTAACCCTCGTGTTGCTTCAAAAGGCACAATTGGTTTCCCATTGATCCCAATAGAATAGGAGACTGATGTGAGGCACTCCATAATCTAGTGCACAAATTTTGTTGGAAAATTCATGTGTGTCAACTTGTTCCACAAAGATCCATTCTACCGAATCATATGCTTTTTGCATGTCTACCTTCATCATGCATCTGGGAGATACACCTTTCCTTCCATAACCTTTTACTAGTTCATGGCTTAGTATGATATTGTCACTTATTACTCTACCGGGAACAAAAGCTGATTGGCTATGGTCCACCAAATAATCCATTACCACTTGCAATCTATGAGTGATCACCTTTGAAATCAATTTGTAGAGTACTGTACAATAGGAAATTGGTCGAAAAGATGGATTCTTCACTTTAGGGATTAGTGTAACTTGTGTGCAATTTATTGGCTTGTACATGGTCGAGCAATTAAAGAACTCTATTACAGCCTCGATGCCATCTCCTCCAATTACTGGCCATGCTTTTATGAAGAAGCATGAATTAAAACCATCCACACCTGGGGATTTTAATTCATCAATACCCTTTAGAGCAGTATACACCTCTTCCCATCTAATGGGGGCTATTAACTCCAGCTGTTGGCTTCTTGTTAGGTGTAGGAGGCCCTTCAAGAAAATCCTTTGGATCTACAGCAGGCATTTGAGTGTTGGCAGTAAGCAAGAGTGACTTGTAGAAACTGAGAATCTCTTCTCTTATTCTTGATCAATCAAGATAGACAAGTTAAAAATTTAATTATCGCACTTATAAATAAGTTACATTCTTGACTCATTGGTTTAGATTAGTTTTAAGCTAGAAGAGGTCTTGGGTTCAATACTACTTAACCACATTTTTTAGTACGAGTATATATATATTTTTCAAAACTAAGCTTAGAATGAAGTTTGAACCCTGACCTTAAACACCAAAAGCGGACGGTGAACCAACATGCCATTAGTTTATTTGTGTCAAGTAACGTTATTTTGTTATACATATAGCTTTATTCATAGTATTAATATATATATATATATATATATATATATATATATATATATATATACATATATATATTTAGTAAAATTTTCCGACGAAGCGGTGTCGCTTGACACCCCTTCTCTCAACGTGGGTCCGACCCTGTTGAGCTCCCCTATTCTTCATATTTGCAAAGAAATAAGCAGAATTAGAGTCTGTTTGGATTGACTGAAAAAAAAAGTAGCTTTTAAGTCAAAAAATAAAAAGTTAAACTTAAATTACTTTTAAGTCAAAAAATAAGAAGTAGGGAGAGTCCTACTTTTGGTTTTTAACTTTTTAAAGTCATTTAAAACTTATTTTAAGTCATTTTTAAGGTAGAGCACGTTCGCCCTTTAAGCTTTGCTTTCTCGATCCACTACTATCTTACAAAAAAAAAAAGAACTGAGTTAAGAGAAAGAAAATAGGCACACCCTTGTCAAACACTCTCCAAAACTAAAAATGACTTAAAAGTAGGTTTGACCAACTTTAAAAGTGACTCTAGATGCCTATTTATGCTCTCCTCAATCATGCTCCATTTTTCCAGTTTCAATTTGAGCAACTTTTCCTACTCAAATAATATAGGACCATGTCTAAATGATTTAAAAGATATTTACTACTAAGATTACATGGATTAGTGGTGGACAAAGTTTGTAGCTAAACAACAATATCTGTCACTAAAGATTATCAAAAAATTGTGTTAGCTATGAGCTATTTAGCAATAAATAAACAATAAATTTCAGTTTTTTTTGTAATGATTGTCGAGTTATGTCGGACCCTTCTAAAGCTATGCACTTTTGAAGAATCTGACACGTGTATGTCCACATTTTTTTAGGGTCCGAGCAACATAGAATAGAAGTAGTCAAGCAGTCAACTTAATGGTTAAAGTTAAATGTTCGTAAGAAGCATCATAAAGTATGTGTAGATATGCTGATATACCTTCTTATTTAATGATAAACCAAACAAATTAGAAACAAACAAACTATGTGTAATTATAAATAGGGTTATGGTCTACAGATCAGACATATGGCCTTTTTCTAATAGTCCACCATTAGAAAAGTGAAAATTAATTCCTGGGTTGTTTCTTGAATCTATGAATTTATCTAAATTTAATTCCATAAACTCATAAGTCTACTAATGCTTCAAGATTTTGCTTTAGTATTATGTGCCTGATGTGTGATAAAATAGTAACCAATCTATTGATTCTTGAATTATTATTTTTTTCCGATCTACTAGAAGGTAAGGGGAAATAGGGTGCAATGGCAATTGAGGACAATGCAAAATTTATTGGGAAATCATGTAAAGAAAATAACAAAAATGGAGGTACGGAACTGAAGACATTGGATTGTGGAAAGAGGTGATCAAAGCTAAACATGGTGAGCTTACTCACTGGTCCACAAAAGTCTCAACAGATGCATATGGAGTTGGTCTATGGAAAAGCATCAGTAAACTTTGGCCAGATTTTGCTGGGAACGTCACATTTAGAGTTGGCAATGGATCTCACATCAAATTTTGGAAGAACATATGGTTGGGAGACACAACTTTGGGTGAGGAATTTCCAAGGTTGCACCTCATTGCAGCTGAACCAAATTCTACCATAGCATCCAATAGATTGGGAACTTAATGACATATTTGCCCTCTTTGCCAAATTGCAGCCTTGCTCCTTTTCACCCCTAGAGCCTGATAGATTGAAATGGGGTAACTCAAGAAAAGGTCACTACACAGTCAAGGAAGGGTATCACAGCTTATGCTCAAGGAACTCAATGATTGACAAATGGCCATGGAAGCATATATGGAAGACAAAATTACCTACCAAAGCGATCTGTTTCAGCTGGACTGCACTGCATAACGCATGCCTCACACAGGATAATCTCTCCAAAAAGAAATTCCATCTCGCTAACAGATGCTATTTCTGCCACAAGCACACAGAAAGTGTCAACCACTTGCTACTGCACTGCCCAGCCACCTCAGACCTCTGGAATATATTTTGTTGCTTTTTTGGTCTATCCTGGGTCATGCCTTTCTCTATTAGGGATGCTCTTGAAAGTTGGAGTTCACGGGAAGTTGACAAAGCCATCAAGAATATGTCGATGATGATCCCTGGTGCTATCTTTTGGTGTTTATGGACAGAGAGGAACAAAAGATGTTTTGATGGAATTTCAACCTCTAGAAATCTTTTGAGAGGCAGATGTCTAGTTAGCCTTTTTAGTTGGTCCAAATTGACCCCGGTAAATAATTTAGAACTCTTCTTGGATTTTGTTAGCTCTATAGTTTAGAAAGAGACTACAAATCTTTTTTTTTGTGAGCTTAACTGATCTATCCTTGTAAAGCTTGCATCTTCTTGATGCCGTTAAATGAATCTACTTACTTCATAAAAAAAAATGGAGTGTGAAATTGGTGGAGGAAATAGGGAAAAATTGTACCAAGACTTACAATAGTAGTACAGTTAAACCTCTCTAAGTGGCGGCGTTTGTCTGAACATTTCATTGCTGCTATAGTGAGGTGTTGTTATATATGTGTATTGACATTTAAAGTTTTTACATCTTAGCTCTTATAATCAAAAGCACGCAAAAAGTAAGTTTAATGATTTTGTGTACCAAGAAAAAAGAATGTGTTTGTTAATCAATTTAACCCCAAAAAAATAGAAAGAGTATGAATGTAAAAAAAACAAACATTAGTAACCTTTCCTTGTGAAGTTATGACCATAATTGATGGGTATCATTTAAATACATTTTTTTTCCTTTTAAATATTTGTACATGAAATTTACTATGTGCATGACATTAATGATGATGCCATAAATATCTTAATATTTTATTTTATATATGATATATTTCTCACAAAATATTATTACCCAATATTTGAGAATGATTGTTATAAAGGGGTAATTTTACAAAGAGTGTATTGGATATAATGAATGTCATTATTGTTATAGGTAGAATGTTGTTATTGAGAAGTACAATACAACATGAAAAATCAATTCTGGAGAAAAGTATGCCGTTATAGAGAGTTTTGACGGTAGTTGGTATTGACTATGTAGACTTTGAAACTTTCCTATATGTGAGCACTAAACTTTGAAACTTCCTATATATGCCCACTACAATTCACGTCTTTTTCTAATATTTTAATTGCAGTATTTGCGGGGCAGAGTTACAACCGATCAAGGATAGTCAGTTGAACGCCTTTCGCTGGTGTGTGTGCGTGTATATATATATACACACATGCCCAGTATAGTTCCACAAGTGGGGTTTGGGGAAGGTAGAGTATAGGCAGACTTGCCAAGGAACTTCCTCCTGAATAGACCACGTCAACTCATCCATCACCAAGGCAAATAGGAAAGGACTAATAATTGATCCCTGATGTAGCCCCATCTCAACTAGGAAGTGCTCCGAGTCTTTTTCCACCGTTCTAACCTGAGCCTTAGCTCCATCATTCATGTCCTTTATCGCCTTAATATACACCATCTGGACACCTTAGCCTTGAAGCACCTTTAGAGAACATCTCTCGGGACTTAGTTATAAGCTTTTTTAAGGTCAATGAACACCATATGAAGATTCCTCTTCTTTTCCCTATACTTCTCCATTAGTCTCCGCACAAGGTGAATGGCTTCAATAGTCAAATGCCCCAGCATGTATCCAAATTGATTCCTAGAAATGGAAACGGCTATCCTCACCCTCATCTCTACCACACTCTCCCAAACCTTTATTGTGTGGCTCAGCAATTTGATACCCTTGTAACAGTTACAGTTTTGGATTCACCCTTGTTCTTGTACAATGGAACTATTGTACTCCACCTCTATTCGTTTGGCATTTTTGTCATCTTAAAAATAGCATTAAATAAAAAGAATACAAAAATAATAAACTAATAAAACAATGCTAATTCTACTAACTGGAGAAACCAAATGCAAAACTAATTACTTCTAGTCTTCTACCCGAATCCTTGCCCTCCACACCCTTCTATATAGGGTCATGTCCTCGATTAGCTGAATGCTTGTCATGTCCTGATCACCTCCCCAGTACTATTCAACCTACCCTTACCTCTCCTAAGTTCTACAATGCCAATCTCTCACACATCCTCACTTAGGGCGTTTGTGCATCTCCTCTTGACATGTCTGAACCATCTCACATCTTGTCCGCCACAGAGGCCACTTCCACCTTGGCCAAAATGTTTTCATTTCTGACCATATCTCTCCTAAATAAGCCCACAAATCCATCTTAACATCCTCATTTCCGCAACTTCCATCTTCTGGACAAAGGAGTTCTTGACTGGCCAACACTCCACCCCATACAATAAAGTCGGTTTGATTACTGCTCTATATCACTTACATTTAAGTATAGTGGCACCTTTTTATCACACTCCAGAAGCTAGCCTCCATTTCAACCATCCTGCACTAATGTGATGCATGACTTCCTCGTCAATCTTTCTGTTGCCTTGGATAATAGTCCCCCAGTACTTGAAACTCCCTTTCTTAGAGATGACTTGAGAATTCAACCTGACTTCAACGTTAATCCATGCCACATAAATTGTTAATGCTATGGTAAGATAAAAAAATATGTTTATAAGGATCGTTTAAATATTTTTTAAGATAAGATTTTGAATGAGAAAAAACCCAACACAATCTAATTAATGAAGATGGTTTATGTTTATCATTTGCAGAGTTTGCCCAGCCCCAAACTCTATTATAAGCAAAAATTTACAATGCATTCACACGTTGAATAAAATAAAACTCATGGTATGCCATATTTTTCTGGGCACTATTGATGACTCTTCCCACATTGTCACAACAGTTAATGAACTATATATATAATTCTACACGTTGGCTTTCAAATGAAGATATATATATTATTATTTCAACATTAATAGTAAAGATTGATAACTGGTACATTTCTTTTAATTAAAAATATTATAAATTATAGGGGGCGGAGTGGGGCGGGTTAATGCGGGGTGGAGCGGGGCGGGGCAAAAACAAAATATTATGCTATGCGGGGAGGTGTAAAGTCTTTGCAGGTTCATGTGGATTTGTCCCGCATTCGCCCCGCCCCATTGCCATCCCTACTTCCACTTGTGGTATTTCCACATTCTTAGCCTCAGCCTCAGCCTCTTCCTTCCCTTTTATCTTTTTGTGAAGAAAATTAATCAACCCTTTTAGGGAATCTTCAGCTTCATCTTCCTTCAACAGTTGTTCTGCCACTTCTGCTGGTGTCACATTGGCTGTGTCAATCAATTCCTCAATTTCTTTGAACAATTTATGATCTTTAATCCCCAAGTAATTATCAGCAAGAAGTTTGAAGCCACAAGGCGTGCAATATGCCATGTGAATGTGCACGTCCATTCTGCCAGGTCGCAACAATGCAGGGTCGAGTTTTTCTATGTGATTTGTAGTAAAAATTATGATTCTTTCATCTCCACAGCTTGACCATAATCCATCAATAAAATTCAGTAAACCTGACAAGGTTACCTGCAATAAAAAGTTATATTAGTAAGGTAAAGTATTACAGAATACACTAATACCAAATTCAAATTTTCCCTATAATTAACTCTTAATTTATTCAAGAAAGTCACAAATTAATGGAGCGTGAAATTATTGTAGTTCCATGTAAGTAGAATTTGTAAAAATATGTCGACTAATCCATAGGCAACCCCTTCACGCTCTTGTAATGTCGAAATACGGCACAGAAAAGAGGCCAACATATCCTATCCAATCTACGGTAATTGATTAGTTATCCTAAAAACTGTATTAGCAGGATCAAAACCCGTTTTCTTCCACTTGGCCATGCTCTGACTACAAATTTCATTCTACCCCGTAAACTAAAATACATTGCCCTAACTTTCTATTTTGTATACAAACTTTTTCTATTTAATCATTTGGTATTTGAAACACACCGTCCGATTAATCTGAGTTCATACCTAGTAGGAGTAGTAAAGATAGGAAATGGAAAATAAAAGACTAATTTACCTTGCTTTCTTGCTGATAACTATTTGAATGGGCAAATGCAGCTCGATTAGCCAAATTATCTTGCAAGTCAATGGTACAATCAATGTCCTCCACCACCAAAATGGACTTATTGGCTGTTGCAACCAACAACTTCTTTAAATCTGAATTCCTCCTCAGCACAGTCAACTCCAAATCATATATATCGAAGTTCAAATAATTCGCCATTGCAGCAATCAAACTAGATTTCCCAGTCCCCGGAGGACCAAACAACAAATACCCTCTTTTCCATGCCTTGCCAACTTTCCTATAATAATCTTTCCTCTTCACAAATCTCTCCAAATCCTTCAAGATCATGTCTTTTTGGTCCTGTTCCATCGCGATTGTCCCAAAAGTAGCAGGATGATCGAGATTCACAGGCTTCCACATGTCATGTAAATTGTACATGTTTTCGTAATCCACAGTGAGAATCTTGATTGTCTTGTTTCCGTGTTTTTGCAATTTTGCCTCTTTCATGATGTATGGCAAGTAAGAATTAAGGACAAGGTCCTTGTTTTTCTTGTGAAATGTCAGCTCAAAGGACCTGATTTCGGATTTTAGAGTGGAATTCATGTCTCTGTGATTGTAGAAGTGTTTAGCTTGTGTTTGTCTGCAGAGCCAAATCCACTTAAATGTCTCTCCATTATAAACATCTGTCACCTGTTGGAATAAAACCTTAAGCTTAAAAATCATCACATTCATAAGATCTATTATCTGAAATTATCAAGTTGTTAAATTTAATGCCGAAGCTTACCTGAACTCATGAATACGGATGATCTTTAAGATATACAAATTTTAAAGAAGGCGATTTTCACTTTTCGGAGGGTGGATTATTAAGACAAAAAGTCATATGTCTGATTTGGAGACCATAATCCTACTCATAATTATACATAGTTCTCCCTCTAATTTACCAGGTCTATCATTAAATTAGAAATTATATAAGCATACCTACACATACACATAAAAGCACATACTTTATGATGCTTCTTATGAACATTTAACTTTAAGCATTAAGTAGATTGCCAGATAACTTCTAGTCTATGTTGCTGGGACCCTCAAAAAAATTCATGTCGCATCTTCCAAAATACATAGCTTTTGAAGGATCTGACACACCCGACAATATTTTTGAAGAGTACAAGCAACATCGGCCATGGCTTCTAGTTTAGACCAAAGCTTTTATGATAACAAATACTATAACATGCAATTATCATTATATGAGTGCAAGACATTACCTCCTCGTTACGCTCCATGGTGATGTTGAAATTTTTCTCCTTCGCAGGTTTACTGATTTTAAGTCGCCGGATGTTAGGGGACAACTTGTTGCCCAGATAGATCGCAACAGCTTCATAAATTTCATTGTTGACGAGGCCATCAAATTCGTCTATCACCATCGTTAGCTGATTCGAGAACTTGATGAACATGTTTTTGAGTCCAAAGAATAGATACTCATGGAGTTCCCGGGGGATGTAGTCGTGGACTATTGTGCGAACCAACATGGCTGTTGCAGCAACAGAGCCTATTGTCGATAAAACCGTCTTGGCCAGGGCCATTTTTGATTCTGCTGATGAAGAGGACATGTTCTTAAGGACTTTTTTAACTAGTGTATGCTCAAGATTTTGCTATTAGTGTTAGTGTTATATGCCAAATATAGTAACCAATATATTGGTTCTGATCTACAAGAAGGTGAAGGGAAACATGGTGCAATTGCAATTGAGGAAAATGCCAAATTTATAGGAAAATCATGTGGAGAAAAGAAAAAAATGGAGTGAGAAATTGTCAGTGGTAATATGAAAAAATTGCACCAAGACTAACAATATAGTATTAGTTGGTATTGACTATTGACTCTGTAGACTTTGAAGCTTTCCTACATGTGCCCACTAGAATTTCCTTGCAGGTTACGCCTTTCGCCTATATTTCAACTACAGTATTTGGGGGGCAGAACTATAGCCAACGACTTAGTGGCGAAGTAAAAAAATTCGTTAAAAATGTCCAAAATTTAATATATATGTATGAGAAATAATTTTTGATTTATACATTTCATATAATTTTTTGACGAAGGATTTCTGACTGACCACCCTAAATTATATGTGGCTATATCAAGAATAGCCAATTGAACACCTTTTGTTAGAAACTTATACGGTGCATATAGGTCAAATATTACTTTTTACATGCACAAATACATTATAGTAAATTTTAAATGTCTTTTACGAAATTTTTGACTTTACTATTACTGGAATGACATGTTTCTATTTGCCAATTCATAAAACATAATATGGTGAAAATGCAAAATCACATGAAAAGAGGTTATTGGAAATTATGTGGAAGAAGCTTGGGGATTGACTCTAAATTGAAGTGTAAATAGGGGTGGAAGAAATTATAACTTCTTACCATATTGACAAACTTGCCTGGTTCATAAGTCATGTCCTGCGAGACATTGCTTTAAAGTTTAATTATTACTTCCTCCGTTTTAATTTTCGTGATGTAATTTGATTAGACATAGAGTATATCTTTATGAATTTTTTCTCAAATAAGTGGGATTCAACACGGGTAAAATGTTGATAATTTCATAAAATATTTATCTAATAAGGGAGTGTGTAGTTCTTTTTAAAACTAACTAAAAAGAAAGTGTCATATAAATTAGAATAAAAAGAATATTTTCATTTTATTTATCTTTAAACTGTTTATAGATTTTGTCGGAGTAAACTTACCTTGTTGACAAGTCATGCTGAGTGAAGCATGGTATTAAATACGATCTTTATTCTACATATCTTAAAAATCAGTAACAAATCTTGTTGGATTGATTAAGTTATACGTAAAGTTTATATTTACAAAGTTTTTAACTATCTATTTGTCTTTTTTTCTATTTTTATTTTAGCTAATTCAATTAATGTTTTGATTTCATCAAAGCAAAACTTATTTTCCTGCTGAATAAAACAAAATGTTCCTTCAAACATTCAATCTTTGCACAACTTTGTCATTTATACATTTCCTTTTCTGATCTCTCCACTGGAGTTTGGAAAATCTCTTTATAACATTATTGTTTGTTTTGTTATTTTTTAATTATTATAATGAAATATTATAAAGTACATATAATATGTCGTAACATAAAAATTGGTTTCACAAAAAATATGAATACTATAATAGAAAGTTAATATGTTATTATAATGGATGATAGTTATAAAAATGTGACTTAGGTATATATTACACTAGTCTTGTTAAAATCTCCCATAGCTACATAATTAGTCCTAGTACTAGTTTAAATTTCTTGAGCAAAATCTTCCTAGTTGTTTTTTTTCTTACAAAATTATTCGATATAGCGGTATTGACCTCTTTATTATTTTTTATAGTGAGTTTTTTAAAAAATTATAAAATATAGCGATATTATGTATTTTTTTTTGTTTTGGTAAGTTGTATTTTTATATCAGATATATATGTGTATTTGTGTATCTCTAAATCTTAATTAATAGTGACAACAAATAATTAACATACACATGACATATATACTCTCTCTCTCTCTCTCTATATATATATATACACGACATATATACTCTCTCTCTCTCTCTCTATATATATATATATAGAGAGAGAGAGTTCGAAAATGTATACATTGAATTTAATTGGCTAAACATACAGTTGATAGTTTTACATACATTCAACTTTTTGAAAACACATGCATACACATATACTTAAAAATGGAATACTATCTTCACTCAATTTCAGTTAGAACTAGATACATGAATACAATTTATTTTGATACATTTTGAAAAAAAAAATTATGCTATGTTTTTTTTAAAAAATCTCTCTATATATTGCAAAAAAGAGCACTAGGTAGGAGGTCCACTTTTTAGCAGATACAATAATATTTATTTGGCTACAACTTGTAATTAGACTGGAATTATAATGGGGCTAAGTGACTACCAACATTTTGGTTGAGCCGACTAGTATGTAATTGATCCTATTTTTAAAATTTTTTGTGAAGATTTGAAGTTGAAATCTCATGATTTTCAATTTATTTTATTGATTATAAGATCACATTCTTAAGGTATATCTTTCTAATATTTTCTAATGTTATTTAATTTTTTTCTCCATAATATAACTTCATTCACTTTTTCTCCATTTTAAAATTTTTTTTGTTGTGATTCTCAGTGAGACACTTCTCCGTCCTTTATGATATCATCACTAACATAGTATCATGGAGGATTGCTTAAGCCTATCAATGAGATACTCCTCAATCCTCCATGATACTATCACTAACATAGTACTATGGAAGACTGCTTCAATCCATAAATGAGACACTTCTTAGTTCTTCATGATACTATCACAATATATTTATATATTATCATGATATTTATATATTATCATGATATCATCGAGGTCTAATTTAGTCTTCAATAATACCATCACAATATATTTATATACTCTCTCATGATATCATTAATGCATATTTCAATCATTCAGTGAGACACTTATTAATATTTCATTATATAATCATAGTATAGCTATATACTAGCATGATATTATTGAAGACTGCTTCAGCCCTTCAACAAAATACTCATCTGTCCTATATAATACCATTACAATATATGTATGTACTGTCATGATATCATTGAAATAGGTGGAGTTAGGGGTGTGCACTATTCGGATTAAACCGAAAAACCGAATCAAATCAAACCGAATTTTAGTTTGGATTGGTTTTTTTGGGTTTTTGATTTGGTTTGGATTAATAATTTTCTTTGTTTGTTTTTTTGGTTTGGTTTCGGATTTAGAAAAATAAAAAAAAACTGAATTATATATATATATATATATATATATATAAGTTTAGAATTTTAAGGTGAAGTTTACCACTTTTGTCCCTTTTAGTTATTGTCGTTCATTATTATTAAGTTTATATTTTATATTTGGACATCTATAATTGGTATACTTATAAGTATTCTGCTTTAAGTTTTACTTATGATTTATATTAGAAAGTATATTTAAGGGATTCAATATTATTATTTCTCCTTATATATATTGTTTCATTTTTCAAATTATAAATATAACTTTGATTATGTTATTAATTATTAACATAACTGAATAACCAAACTGAAAAAATCCAAACCGAATAGAGAAAAACCGAACCAAATCAAATTTATTTTGGTTCGGATTGGGTTACACTTTATCAAAATTAAAAACCAAAAAATCCAAATCGAATAGTACAAGTCAGTGGACTTTAGTATTTTTCTAATAATTAGTCTAATTATTTTTAAATTTTATTAATTTAAATAGTTAATTCATATTTTCATTTTTTAATTCTTTTTTTAAAAGAGCAAAATATTAAAAAGAAGAAAAACTAAAAAAAGAAAGAAAAAAATTAAGAGAAAAAAAACAAAAAAAGAAGAAAATAAAATTAAAAAAGAGGAAACAAATAATAAAATAATTACCAAATGATATTTCTAATAAAATATAAAAAGGCGATAAAGGATACATCATGAGAAAAGAACAAAATTAATAATTAAAAAAATGAAACAATAAATGAAAGATTTTTTTTTTAAAAGGAGATAAATTCTTTCAATTTGGGTCTATTTTATGTATTTTTTCCGTAAATGATTTTCCCCAATTTAAATAAACTTATTTAATTTTAATTGAAATTACCCATTTTGAAACGGATCCCATTTAAACCCGACCCGATTCAGCTGTCTGTTATGAACATGAACACAGTGGGCTTTCTTTTTTTTTTTCTCCATTGTATAATTGCCGGCGGAATCATTTCACCGGCGGCGAATTCTCCGGGATTGGAGGAATTGGTGGCACTCCAAATTGCCTGATTTGGTTGCGTGAGCGAATTGATTTTCCGGGCAACTGATTTTGAGGAAGGTAAATTTTCCCTAGAACTCAGTGTTATATGATCTATGAATTGAGTTACAATGCTTTTACTCTGCTCTCACTGCATAATGATAGCCCTTGCTTCAGTTTCTAGTTCTCTTTTTCGCAAGAACATAAATGATCCATTTCTAGGTTTATCTCTGATTTTTGAGTATTAGTAATCAAAATTTGGAACTTTCTACTAGAGAAGAGTGAAAACACAGGAGAGTAAATATTTATCATTCTGTACTTGAGTTTTTAGTGCTTGACATGAAAGATGATAGTAAAATGGAATTTGAGAGGAAAACAAGCTATGAACTAACCTAATGCTAAAGCTATTCGAAAGAAATGAAAGGGATAATGCATGTCTTCCAAAATTCACTTGAACTCCAGAATCCGTGAGTTTATGCTTCCGAAATTCATGCTTAATAAAGTCATACTGCAAGTAGAAAACAAGCACAGGGGCAATGGTTTTTAACCCATTATCAACGAACTTTCTGTCAGCAGCTTTAGGGATCAATAGAGTGACTGCATTGAGTCTTCTCCTCATATCTCTACCATGTTTTCCTGATGCCTTGCAACTGCCTCACCATGAAGGAAGTAAATGTTCTTGAGAAATTCCTATAGGATTTGACTTAAAATAGCACCCTTGAAATGTTTTAATCTTCCACTACAATGCTAGTGCTCCTTTCCAGTTAGGGTATCCCAAAGCGAGTCACAAGGTAGAATCACATCCATGATGCCATATCTTTTCTTCATTTGAGTCAATCAAATATAAGCCTGCAATATATTTTGTCCCCACTGTTTGACTCCAAGAGCCATGTCAGCCTACTAACAGAAGTAGTTTTGGTTTGCATCATTTTCACCGAGAAGTGCAAAAGTTAACCCATCTGGCAGGCTATGAATCTTCATCATCATTAGTAACTTTTGTTGCATCTCCAGAATGAACCATGTAAAAGAGACAATATTGAAAACTGGAAGTGCAACAATTGGCCTCAAAAGGCTGCCAAGATTAGTAGTCCAACTTTAGACTCTAGAATTATCTTCATTGCAAGACCATGTTGAAATTGAAGAGAGGCATTTGATGCAATATTTCCACCAAGGGATATTCTTACCAACTGAGCTTGCTGCCTTTCCATATTAATAGTATTGCACAACTTGTTTATGAATTTTAGAATATGCTTCAGCTGCCCCGATTTACTCCTCCAGTCTACGAGACAACTATATTGCTTCTCATTGGGTGAAACTACAGTATGATTATGAAATTGAGAGAAAATGATATCCAGAGACTTATATAAGTGATACTTAAGAGGAAGAAAGACCTGGCACAGTAGTTCATGCTACTAGCTCCAACCAACAGTGAAGAAATGTTCAAATAAGAATCATAAGAATTAATAATCTGTCTATTAGGGATATGGTCAGCTGAGTACTAAAAATAGTAAGTGGGGAGACAATATCCTTTTCGAGCACCGGAAAGTATTGTCGGCACTATCTTTTTCCACTTTTTCTCACCTTCCAAAATTAGAAATGTAGGACATCGATTTTTCTATGCCCAGAATGTTTAAAATGGTATTGTTGTATGTAGCAAGAGTAAGCATGAAAAAGAGGAAATTTCAATGGAATAATATGACCAACTACCCCAATTATTTTGTGCAAAACACCAAGAGCAAATGCAGATCCTTATCTAATAGCCACATTAGAACCAGTCAGTTGCTCAAGGTATCTTGATGTAATGGCATGAGAATCTTTACCTTCCAATGCTGCAAGGTAAGCAGGCATGAAGCTTTTCAAGACTGCCACATCTCCTTGTATCTGCAGATCAGGATCTCTCAAATTCTCATGGAGGACATCAAGCAGTCTCCATTTGGTTTTATCTGTTAATGGAGCACGGACCAATGAAATGACCTCATTGTAACAGGGAACTCCAGAACACATTATTTCTCCTCCATATCCACAATCCAGCAGTGTTCTCTCAGGTGCAGGAATCCCACTCGCAAATTGATTCAGTGGAGCTGGGGAAAGAATATTGTCACACTCATGAAGATCCAAACCAACTTTCTCGATAGCTAAGGTTATACCATGACATATGCACAAATCAGAGGACAATGTGCAAGTCAATAATTTTCCAACAATATTACTAGTGAATGTCCCGGACCATATGTAGTAAGAGAAGGAAAGACATTTGCACTCAACTCAGAATGCATTTCAAAATATTGTTCATCAGCAACAAATGTTCCATGTTCAACATAACAAGAGTCATAATTGGAAAAACCATCGAACATGCCAATTAGCATAACAGTTAGTTCCCCCCGTGCTTGAAGATTGACCGAGGGAATGACATGTTGAGATATCAGAGCTTCTCAGTTTCCGTTATATCTTCAGAAAGAAGAACCAATTCGTCAAAAGTTCCGATACATTGGTGTACTCAAGGAAGACTTGAAGTGTGGGTCTACTTGTTCCCTTATCACTTCCCAAGAATCTTTGATTTCCCTTAGTTGAAATATGCTAGAGAGTTGCAGAGCAAGCTTCTGCACCTTTTCTCTAATCTTCTCCATTTCGGAAGCCATTGATTAATACCCACAGTTGCGAGGATGATGCTCTGATACCAAATGATGCAGAATGGAATTTGAGAGGAAAACAAGCTATAACCTAGCTAAGCTAAAGCTATTCTAAAGAGAGCTAAAAGTTGATTTTCATTAATATCTCCCAAATGAGTACATACAAGGTATTTGTATAATACAAAAGAGAACCCTACTAGACAAATAGAAATGACAACATTATCCTAATAAGCTGAGTTAGGTTGCTAAAGAAATAGGAATAGAAAATTGGGACTAAATTGTAATTATATAAATATATTACTTTTGAGCTCTCTTGGTATGGTCGGCAACAAAAGACTTATATTTGAAGTCATTTCATAAGTGTTTCTGTATAGATGACCTAAACTGATCTTGGATTGAGAAGTAGTTGATTCATTGATTTTCTAAACGTTTCTAACTATTAAAAACAACCAATTTCGTTCTATAACAGTCTAGGATCTAAGCATTTGAAATCCATTAAGTTGAAATATCCCTTAAATCCAAATTAGGCCATCTACATGGGCCACGACTAAGGTTAGTATCATGTTCTTTAATCAGGATTAGTATATAGAGAACTTGACTACTAACATCTCCAACTATGGGTATGGTTTATGTTTTCTGATTATAAGTTGTTGCAGCTGGGATTGTAGTTGTCTTGTTAATGAATGGAACTTGGTAATTTCATTTTCTGTAGAGTTTTACGCGGATGAAAGAATATCTTCGGTCTTCTGCTGGGATATGCCAAACCACTATATACCATTGAAACTGCATCATTTGATAAGGAGAAATCTTCTTATTTTCTCCTGCAATTGAAGGAATGTCAAAAGTTAGAGATAGAACGGAAGATTTTAAAGATGTTGCACGTCGATCAGCATTGTCTTTGGGATATGATGAGGTACATTAACTTATTCAGTTCATTGCTTTTCTCTATTTTTGGTCGACATAATAATGCAGCATGCTGTGAAATGCCTTGAAGAATCTTCATGCTCATATGGACCCTAAGTCCTTTGCCTATTATGTAGAGTCTGATCGTGCAAATAGCTTCATTAATTTCCTCATGTATCAATTGTTCACCCCATCCCTAGATCAGATGCTCGGTTCTATAATTAAACTGATCAATAATTTGTGTGGTTGCAAATGTCTGGCAATTTTGTTTTCATTGCAGATGATTTATAATTCTCTTGTTTGCGTGGGAACTAGTATTCCATATAATTAAATTTCAATACTCTCTTTCCCTAACCCCCACTTCCCCACCCCACCCCTTTGTTAAGCCTATGTCATACTACCATCAGATCTTAGAATATGTCCTCTGAACTTAGATTCTTGCTGACAGTCTAAAACAGCTGCTTTATTGGCATCTTTTATCATGCATAAACCCCGACAAAGGTCAGGATTCACCAGAGCTGCACTTAAAACGGTATATTTTCTTACACATAATGCTGATCTTCTTTTGTTAATTGTTACTTTGCTTGTGCTTTGGATTTTATATCCTTTTGCTCATACACAATCACAAATTGAAATCCTTTTCATAAAATTTCATAAATCAGCTGGAGAGCATTGGGACCCTAGAGCAATTTTTGATGAAACACAAGAAGGATTATGTTGATTTGCACCGTACAACTGAACAAGAGAGGGATAGCATTGAGCATGAAGTAAGGTTACATACTTTGATATTTGTTTTCTTTCTTCCTTTCTGTACTTTTTTTCCCTTTTTTGTTGTATGAATTTCAGAACAGGATGGTTAGCTAGACTATCTTCTTCTTGCTGCTATGTTGATGTACATAGATATATTGTTCTTTCTGCATGATGGTCTCTTATTAAATATATGTTGATGAAAACAAAAGGGTATTTCAGTTTGCAAATAGGATTAGGCCATATCACAAGGGTGAGGTTGGAGTCGGGATTACATATTCGAGACAATTATACTGTTTTGCCTCTATTTGGTGGTGATTTGCAATATTTGGATCCATTTTATTTTCCTCATAATGACCAATAGGCCTTATAATATATAAAAATCAAAGGAGTCAAGTAAAACAAATACAAAAACGGCCCAAACAAACCGAAACAAAAGAAAGAAAGAATCCATTTTATTTTAATACTTAAAAAGAAATTCTTTTAAGGCAAATTAGGGGTTAGCTAAAATTAAATGTTCAAAAAATCTCACTCCCCTCGACCCGGTCAAACGCAAGTGTAAGAACAACTATACCTTAGTCCCATCAATTGGTATCGTCCATATGGTTTTTTTTCTTCCATTGTGTTATATGCTTACCACATAATTCTAAGTCTACCACATACCTTTTGGAACTTTAATCACCATAGTATTGCATCTTTAAAGTAGTACTTTCAGAGGTTTATGTAGGACATTCCCTAATCATCTCAGATACATTCTCTTATGTTATCCTCTATGTATCCTACTTAGTCTTTCTAAAAAAATAGAAGAGAAAAGTCATAAAAAGTAATATACAAATCACTACCCCTTATTTTGTATTTCTTAAAAGATTCATTCAGTAACTTCAAGCAACATCTGATGTTTCTTGTACTTCGATTATCATAATATTTTGTTGTAGTTACTGTTCAGAATGCTTTGTTAATGCTTTCACTTTCGTTTATTCTCTTTCTGGACTGTTTTTTCTTGAGCCGAGGGTCTATTGGCATGAACCTCTCTACCTCTGAGGTAGGGGTAAGGTCTGCGTACACTCTAGCCTCCCTAGACCTCACTTTGTGGGACTACTCCGGGTATGTTGTTGTAGTAGTAACTTTCACAACAGTTGAAATTTGACATCCAGTGCCTTTGCTACTTACTCTTTCTATCTGATGAGGTAATTTACAATCTTGTATAACTGTGTATGGCATGCATTAATCTTAGCATCTATGTTCATACAACACTCATCTTTTCTTTTGATTGTTAAAGGTAAGTAAATTAACTTCAGCAATTAGATATTGCTGTTAAATAAGTACAAAAGGAGGCTACATTACAAATTGTGCAATGAGCTCAGGAAGTCGATCATGTGATCTAAGTCATTTGCAATAGCCATGTTGCACCCCCAAAAAAGAAGAGAGGATATACACTAGTATTTGATACTAATTACAGATTCAGATTTGCTCTCAAAAACTCCTTTCTTTCCATATAGTCCTCTAAATCACTGCAGGGACGGTATTCCAAGTTTTCCTCTCCACCTTGTAAGACCTTTCAAGTGCCAGCACCGTAGTAGTTCCTTTGTTGTTCTTGGCATTACCCATTTAATTCCCAGTAAAATGAGAAAGAGACTCCATATCTGAGATGTGAACTTACAATGAAGAAATAAGTGGTTGATATCTTCAGCTTCACTGTTACAAAACAAACATCTGCTACATAAATTAATTCCCCTTTTCTGAAGATTTTCATGTGTGAGACAGGCTCCTTTCGCCACTAACCTTGCTAAGCTTTGTTTTCCCAAATACACGTCCAAGGACAATTTTCAGTTGGTGGAAGACTTAACTGCTTGTAGCATGATATAACAGACAAACATCCCTTAGTGTCACATATTTCTAGAGTAAAGAGTCGTCTCTGGACAGAAGGTGAGGCACACTGTGTAGCTGAGAAAACAAAGAGCAAAGGTTGTCCACTTCCCAGTCAATCATATTACATCTGGATTAGGGGTGTTTGTGGTTTGGTTTGGATCGGTTATTGGTTAAAACCAAAACCAAACCAATCTAGTCGGTTTTTTAAATTTCTAAAACCAAACCAAACCAAACGAAAAAAATAACCGTCGGTTTGGTTTAGTTTTTCTGGTTTTTTCGGTTTGAAAGTAATAAATTTTTTGAGGACATACGTATCTCGATAGACACAAACACCTAATACATGAACAATCCACATGAAAGCTATTGTCGGTTTAATTAGCAATTAAGCAATACTAGAGTTATTATTAGACGAACAAAGTGATTCAATTAATAGAAAATGTGACTATCTTATGTGAGGTAGGTTAGGTAAAGACTAAAGTAAATGATTTTGATGGACTTGGACTTAGGATTGTAATAGTTGAGCTAAAATTTAAGTGTTGGGCTAGAGAAAATGATAAAGTTAAAGACTTGAGTTAGTTAAAATTTAACAAAATATTTATATTTTATTTATGAATAATATATAAATAATTATAAAATTTATATTTCTAATTTATCGGTTCTGTTTGGTTATTTTCACGGTTGTTTTATAGTAAAACCAAAACCAAACCAAATAGTATCGGTTTTTAAAATTTAAAACCAAACCTAACCAAACCAAACCAAACCAAATATCGGTTTGGTTTGGATTGCGGTTCGGTTTGGTTTTTTAACCATAACCATGAACAGCCCTAGTCTAGATGTAATATCCCAGCCAGAGTTAGACCAATATTTTGATATTAATGCTTCAGGAATCTGTGCCGCTGTACATAGGAAAGGATATTGATCCTTCATAGGTGAAGAGCCCAACCAAGTGTCTGTCCAGAATGTTACTTTCGCACCATTCTCAATTTCTACTGAAGTATTTGAAAAATGTCCCAGTGAGTTTTCAGATACTTCTGTATACCACATGTTTTGGAGAGATATGGTTGTTTGGTTATCCATGGATTGAGAAATCCATATTTTGTCACAATGACATCTCTCCACAATGCTCCCACCTCCTTGCTGAACCTCCAAAGCCTCTTTTACTGCAAACTTTTACTTTGAATCTTTAAGTCTCTAATTCCCAAGCCTCCTGACTTCTTGTCTGTAGACACCGCACTCCATTGAACCAAAATAAAGGTCGTATTCTCTCTATTACCCAGCCACATAAAGTCTTAAGTATTTTGTCTATTTTATGCACCACTGCTATTGGCAAAGGGAACAACAACAGAGTATAGGTGGGTAATGAGTCTAGTACACTCTTGATAAGCACTAACCTTCCCCCAAGAGAAAGATACTTTCTCTTCCAGCAAGAGAGTTTCCTTTCACACTTCTCCAAGATGTCATCCCAAATTGCCACGGATTTAGATTTCCCCCCAAAGGGAGTCCCAAGTATTTTGCATGAAAAGAACCTACTGTACATCCCAAAGTTCCTGAAATTTCCAGTAGGTTAGGAACATCATTTACCGGGTAGAGAACGTTCATGGAGTAATTAATATGAAGGCCCAATACTGCTTTAAAGAACAAAGTACCATGCACGGATAAAAGTCTGTCTGCATACAAAAGGTGGGTGATATGCTTCTCTCCCTGGTTCCTCAAACTTGGATTGAAGCCTTTAATTCACCTGTGAACTTCTGCCGCTCCAAGCGTTCTACTTAGGCCTTCCATAACCAAGGTGAAATGAGAAAGGGAGAGAGGGTCTCTTGCCTTAGACCTTTTTGTGTAGTAAAGAAACCTTTGGTGATCATTGATGATAATGGACAGCTTGACTGTGGAAATGCAGAAATGGATCCATCTGACCCATTTTTCTCTGAGGCCCATCAACTTTTATATGTTAATCAAGAAGTCCCAGTGCATATGGTCAAAAGCTTTTTCGCATCTAGTTTGAATAGAATACCAACCTTTTTCTGCTTCAATCTGGATTCTAAACATTCTTTTGCTATGAGTGAGGCATAGACAATCTGTCTACCACTTACAAAAGCTATCTGAGAAGGGGAGATCAGCTTGCACATGGCAGATTTGAGTCTGTTAGCCAATAATTTGGACAGCACTTTGTAGAAACTGCCAATTAGATTCATACAACTCTCATCTTGTGAACATGTTGACTTTGAGACCCAAAATTTACTCCAATATAATATTATTGGTCTCAAAATTGTTCTATAGCACTTGCCTTTCTCTTTGTTAATTATCATCCGCATAGACCTCTTGTAGCATTCCTCTATTGCAACCATTGAACTTTCTTCTATCATGCCATTCTTTTAGAAAACTGGGTCTGTACATCTGAATTGTATGCATTCGGATACCACAGTTGTGTCCAATCTTACATCACATGTGTTTTTATTATTGGGGGTAATCTTGCAGTGCATGATGTCTCTAAGAATTATTCAAAATGAAGTCAATTGGTATGAAAGACATAATTATATGAGAAAGCCTGTATTTTCCCTAGTTTTAGGTATGGATCTAGTAAAAGAGTAAATTTAACATAATAACATCTCTCTTTTTTTTTTTTTTTGGGGTTTGGGTGGCAGGGATGACGAAGGGGTAGTGGATGGGGAAAGTGAGTCCTGATCTGCAAATCCCATTTCATGGAAACATAATCCCAAACTCCTTCTCCTGGACCTTGAATAAGTGCTAAGTAGCTCACTGCTCTACCAAGTGCTTTAGGGATAGCCCACATTTGTGGTTTTTAAAATCAGGAGAAGAACCGGGTGTATGATGGAATAAATAGATCCTGATACACATCTTGAACATTTTTCAAAAGTTTGATCTTTAATAGTAATGATCTTCTTGTTTTCTTATATTCATTTTTTATATGGCTTAACTAATTCTTAATATTCTGTAAACAGTATTAAGTTCGTCCAGGCAATACTATAAATCCTGGAAAATTACTAAGAAAATTGAAGGATGAAAGCCCATAGAAGTTGAATTGGAGGTTACAGTACTCTAACTCCAAGTTTGACTATAAACTACTATGACCTACTGAATTGGCACTTCTGCACCAAGGCGCTGTATTTGATTTATTTTCCTGCCATTTACTATGGTCATTTCTTGTGAAAAGTTGAAAACTAGATCTTTGTTTACTCCCTTGAAATATTTGATAATATTGTGTCTTCTTTTCATGCTTTGTCAAGTTTGATGTCCTTGTTAGCTTTTGAGTCTGAAGAAAGAGATCCTTGTCCACCTTTGTGGTTTGACTTTTTCTTGTGCAGCTTTGTTTTGAATGCTAATGCACTTAATCGAGATTGTGAAATTTGAGTTAAATTTTTTGGAAGGATCTTACGAACACTACTTTCTGCAGGTTACTATTTTTGTAAAATCATGCAAAGAGCAGATAGATGTTCTCAGAAATAGTATAAATGAGGAAGATGCAACTTCAAAAGGATGGCTTGGATTGAAGGGTGACAATCTGAATGCTGATACTATAGCACACAAGCATGGAGTGGTATGATTGCTACATACAATATAGTCATCAAATATTCTATAATTTGATTAGGACTGCTTCCTGATACATCACTTCCCACTCTCTGCTAGTATTTGGAAATTCTGAAGTAACTTTATCGATACTGTTTGAATTAAAGATATTACTAGATGACCTGTGATGTTAGAGGAGTTGATGTTGTGTCCTTGCCCTTGATATCACTCTGTTAGTAGAACACTCTTATATTCTTTTTATAACATTCCATGTGCCTATGTTAGATACCTCAACTTAAAGATTATTTTCATTTAGCTATTTGGAAAGTCGATGTTTTAGTGTAATTTTCTACAGTCAGCATAACACTGTCATATCACAGTTATTTTGTCCCCCATTCTCTGCTGGTGTTTCATATTTTCTACGAATGGCCTGTTTTAAATAGAGAAATTATTGAAATGATCTCTGATGTTAGTGGTAATACTTCAAAATTGTTATCTTTGTGTTGATTCTAGTAGGAGAGTATCCATGTTCCTACTTTAAATTTGGATCTCTTACTTCTGCAGATTTTCTTTCCCTGAATTTTGCTTCTTAGATAGGGGATGTAACATGTGGTTGCTCTGTGATTTGCACAACATATCACTGACGCATTCACATACACCTGCAACTGCAGATGGAGTAATTGAAGTCACTAGATTGTGGTGATTATTAATACCTCTTGATGATGTAAATTATTTTTTCAACCTAAGCTACAGTGTGTAATCAGATGGAAGTAGGTCTAAAGTTGTTTCTTCTACTTGTTTTCAAACTGCCTCGTGTTACGCTAAGAGTGAAGCTGAGGATGTAAAAGAAAAAAAAAATCCTTTAGAAAAGAGTGCCGAGGCATTTGAAAGCATATTTCTTCTGGTTTAACATGAGACCCACCATAGGTGAAAATCCTTTAGTAGTATATACACCTAATGGTGCACTGATGTGCTTGTCATTCTTGAAGTGTGGATGCATATCCCCATATTTATTGTTTGCTTTTATATTGCAGGTTCTAATTTTAAGTGAAAAGCTTCACTCTGTTACATCACAGTTTGATCAGTTGCGGGCAATACGCTTTCAAGATGCTATTAACCGAGTTACACCAAGAAGGAAACGTAAGAGCACTACCATATCAAATGCTGCAGAGGCCTCTGCTTCTAGTAGTTTGGATCCCGACATGAAAAGGGACTCTGAGGTCAGGGACACTGATGTATCACAAGTAGCGCCTATAAGAGTCCAAGAACAACTTTTGGACTATGAAACGCGTGCCCTCCAGGTAAGTTGGAAGTTTGCTGATAGAGGATTTAGTTCTAGCAAGCAAACGAACTTCTTAAAGCTAAAATCACATATACTCTATTCGTGTACTCTTGCCTACTATGATCACTCACATGATGCAGGTAGAGCTGAACAGTCTCCTGGATTCTGTTCAAGAAACAGAAACAAAGATGGTGGAAATGTCTGCGCTAAACCACCTTATGTCTACTCATGTTTTGCAACAGGCCCAACAGATAGAGCTTTTATATGAGCAGGTTAGCGGTATTGTTGCTATTTTACTTTCTAGTTGGATAGAGCTTCTATCTTGTTAATATGACAAGTAAATCATTTTCTCTCTCTTTGTTTAACTAATTCAGATAATCTCTGCAATTCTTCTATTAACTTTTCCATTTGTAACCATTTCCTAGTTAGAACTAACAAACATCACAATTCACGGATCTTTCATTATTCCATGTCTAAACTTTATGCGGTTATACATTTATTAATTTGTTCTTTTAAGTATTTAGAAGAATATCAAGCATTCTAAGTCCCTATATACCTCTTGAGTTTAACAATTGTCAGCAATTGACATACATGCATGGCAAGAAAAGAAAAAAGAAAGATTAAAAACAATGGAACACTGGAATATGTGTTTGTAGATGATCAACCAGGCTACATGTTTCTTTGAAGTGCACTGAACAGAATTCAGAATGATATTCTTCCATTGGCAGATATGAAATGAGATTAAATGAAGAACTGGGGATTCATATAGTCGAACCCCAACTTGTTTGCACTGAGGCGTAGTTGCTGTTGTTATTCTTCCATTGGCAAATCATGTCATTATATATTGTATCCTGCTGTATTATCTGTAGTATGGGTTTTGATCACTATATACTTCACGGAAGCTCTCGGTGAAGTCTATGCCTTCTGTAATTACTTTTGAGCTTCAGTCCGTATGAATTTTATGGTTTTTCATTACAGGCAGTTGAAGCTACCCAAAATGTGGAACTTGGTAACAAAGAACTGTCACAAGCCATTCAACGGAACAGCAGTAGCAGAACTTTTCTTTTGCTCTTTCTGTTTGTACTTACATTTTCAATCCTCTTCCTAGATTGGTACAGTTAATTCTCAGTTTTTTGCACTATTTTTTGTCTTACAAGTAACAGGAATATAGAGCCTATTTCGTCAACTAAAGTTGCGTATCGTTACTAGAAGACATAATACATACACGTGTTCCTTTATTTTGGCCTTAGTTGACATCACGCCTTCCAACTTTGAGTGTGTACAAATACACATTTAAACTTATGTAAAGTTTATCAAGTAGAGAGATGCATCCCGAGTGTATCTCACGTGAATTGCGGACGTGTGTGTTTAATTACGTGTTATGTCTTTTGCTGCTTTATTATTGGTACTGCTATTTTTACTTGCCCCTGCCAATAATATTGAACTTTGTCCCAATAGTTTCACCATATTGAACTTTGATTCAATTTTACCAAATCTCTGTTCGAATTTTGGTGATCTAAAATATAAAATACGAAAAAACAGAACATGACTTAGGTTTTGATGGGATCTTTTCAACTTGGACCTCCAAAGTGACACAATTTTCAAATAATATAAGTTATGATTACATATAATATAGTTCAAATTACTTTGAAGTAATATATATTAATACTGAATTTAAGTTATATGTAAAGAAGTTGACGGAGGATAAAACGGGTCATTTGCACTTTTGCCTTTATTTTGGGTTTTGTTTTTAATTTTGGAAAAAGAATACTTGTACTCCAAAAAGGGAAAATTATTTATAAGCGGCTAATCCCTTACTTTTATACCGTTGTTTTTAACTACTAATTCACGTTTAGTGCTTGATATCATCGGAGTATATATATATATATATTCTAATGGTATCAAGGAGTAACTGAGTAGTGCTTCAGTGAAAACACTACTCAGTTACTCCTTGATACCATTGCATGTTTCAAAGAGGAAGAAACAATGCTTCAATGAAAGAATTTAAAGAATCTATACTTTATTAGGCATAAGTTCGATTGCTAATGGATAAAAATTAAACATCATTTTATTTGAAGGGAATTGTGCAATTTCAATGGATAAAACTACTCAATTGTAAATTATATAGAGACTAGATAAATTTAACCATTTTTTCCAAAATAAAATTAAAAAAAAGGATTGGATACCCACCAATAAATATCTTACTTTCATTTGTTTTCTAGAAAGCAGATAGAGATACAAAAGATGAAGAGAGGGAATAAAATGCAAAAAAAAAAAGAAAAAAGAAGAACAATGTTAGGCAAGACTCCTAAAACAATATGATTGCAAAAATGCATAAAAAAAAAAACCTAAAGACAGAGTATAGACCCCTTTAGTTGGGGGAGTATAATTGCTATTTTAAATGCTTAAAAAGGAAAATCCTCAATCTCCATTGTTGCCTTCTTGGTGGAATTACAAATGATGGTGTTTCCCCTACAAAATAAGAGGCCAACAAAAATAAAATACAAAGTTGAAGAAGATAAGAGTAAAGAAATGTTGAGGAAGAAATCCAACCAACATCAGTCGTGGTGTAATGGTTGGGATTCTTTTGCCTTTAATTAGAAACTTCGAATTTGAACGTCACCATAAAATTAAGTCCTACAATGAGTGAATTTAAATTAATTAAGTCAGATCCCAATACGTGGTGGAAATACAAAAAGAGAGAGAGAGAGAGAAAAGGGAAGAAATCCAATTTTTTTCTCTTAATAATTGAAATTTTTTCAAGTCAATGCTATAGAAATTTGATGAATAATAATATGTCCATCTTCTTATCCTATTCTACTTAATTACTACTCATCTTTTATCTATAAAAAGTTTGATTTCTAGACATCATGTCTTACACTTTTACATAAAACTAAACCAAAGTCTACATAGCGGAGTCTAAGTTCAAATCGGTCCCTTTTCTTTTTTTCTAAAATAAATATTTAGAAAGTTAACCAACTAAACTATTAAGATTTCTGCTTCAATCCATAATGAATTCTTTTTGGAGATTAGCCATAGTGAAAGTAAAGAGACATCATATCATGCATGCGTGTATTTCTTTTACTAGCAATTTGGTTATATTTGTTTTATTTATCCACTAGAAATACCATCGATATTTTTTTCTTCTTTTTCTTTTTCCCTTTTTGTGGAATTTTCATTTTGGGGAAAGTTAAAAGCACACCTTCTTCAAGTGGGGTACCTCTACTTATGGGTGAAATTCTTGGTTTATTAGTAATAGCATTTGATTACCTAGGGGATACTTTTTCTTTTATAGTGGAATACATCGATAACTTTTTAAATTGATTATTATAGTATGTTTTATTTTGATGTTTAAATTATGACATATTTTAATGGAGTATATATTCAACTATTTTTAAAAAATTTGTATGTATTCTCAAGCGTTTATTAAGTAGATAAATTAATCATATATAAAATGTCACCTTCTTTAATTATATACATTAGCCTCAATAGGGACATGTATATAATTTTATGGCTTATTGAGACCAATGTGTATAATTAAAAGAACTGACAGATTTTAAATAGTTAACTCATCTACGTAATAAACATTTGAGGATACGCATAGAAAGATGGAAAGAGAACACGTATAGGAATTTTTTCCCCTAAAATTGAAGTCGATGGTCTTTAACTAATAGAATTATTTTATCATATATTTAGGTATTCAATTAAAATATGAAATCATTGTACGACTGTCTAAATAAAATATAAATAAAATATGCTACTAAGTTTAAGGGATTATTAATGCATTTCGTCTTTTATTTTAGTTTAGAGAAAACACATAAAAAAACCCCTGAACTTGTCCGCTAAACTTACTTTAGCACTTTAATTTTACGGATAATTATTTACCCCCCTAATCTCATTTCAAGTGAATTAAAATCCATCCAAAAAGCTGACATGGCAAATAAAAAAATAAAAAGCGAGAAAAGGTAAAAAAAATTTAAAAAATTTAAAAAATTTAAAAAATAGGCCCTTCTTTTTCTTTCCAACCAATAAGATTTCATCTTCCACACATCCACCACCCCACCAACAGCCCCACCCTTATTTCTTCCTCAAACCCCATCACCGCCGCCGCCCTCCGCCACAACCTGTACCACTCCCTTCTTCGACGAACCCTCCACCTTCTTTCTCCTTCTTTGAAATCCTCCATCCCACTTTATTTTTCGTTCTTCGAACCCTCCACCCACACCCCTTTTTCTCCTATTTCAAACCCAGTCGCCACCCACACTTGCCTCACCCCTTTCTTCTTCTTCTTTGAGCCCCCGTCCCCGCCACCTTCTTTCTTCTTCTTTGGAACACCCCTACCCATTCCTTCATTTCAAAATATTCTTGCTTATTCTTAGAAGTGATGAACAAGAAAAAATGAAAAAGCCAACAACTTATTGTTGCTTCAAAATCTTACTTATGAAAGGGTTTGTTGATTGTGATGAACTTGAAGTTTTTTTAAATTAATAAAAAATTTATAATTTCTTCATCTCAAATTAGTTTTTTAATTTGTATTATTTTTTTATTTTGATAATGTGTTTTAAAAATTGAATGTTTTCTAAAATTGAATCGGTAGAGTTTGATTTTATTTTTATTTTTATAATCTTGGATTAATTCTCAATTTTTTTCTATTTTTTACCTTTCTAAAATTGTATAGATAAAAAGAAAAAAAAGAATTTAAAAACTCAAAATTTAAATAATTTTCAAGGTGGCGCTGACATGGCAATGATGTGGCGTTGAAATGGCGCGTGTGTAATACACTTGCCATTGTGAGACTGGTATTGTAGTATTACGGTTGAAAAAAAATCACTTCAAAAATGTTAAGGAATGTATTTAAACGCCCGTGTAGTTTAAGTGCTAAAGTCAGTTGTGCTGCTAAGTTCAGAGGGTATTTATGTGTTTTCTCTTTATTTTATGTGAAACTCTATGTTTACTATGGCAATGATGAGTCTTTAATAACAAGAATGGACTTGAGTTTGTTATTACTTAATTCATCAACTAATTCTAGTTATAGTGTGGTAAAACAATGAAAATGTCATGTCATTTCTTAATCTTGTAACAAATCATTATTAAGTTTGTTAATACTTGATCAAGCATGTGTACTAATTACCAATGGATTAGACTTGATCCATATATATATAATTATTCTCAATTGCCCATGCTTCCTTTTAGAGCTAAAATCTCATAATTTCATTTGTCTTTTCAAAACATCAAATGCCTTTTGCAACCTGCAACACTAGTAATTATTATTCTTGTGGGAGAAAACTACTTGTTCTTTCCATATAATAATATTATATCTGATTCAATTTGTTTGAATCGATTCGAAGTGGTAAGTTCTACTTCATCTTTAATCAAAGGTCTTGTGTTCGTATTCTCTGAGGTATGGAGTCGCCTTTGTTAGAGAGCGCTTTACTCCTCAATTTAGGACTTTTCGACACGAATCCGGATTTAATCAAGCTCCAATGTAGGTACCAGAAACCGAATGAAAAATAAAAAAAATAAGGGTTAAAATAATTAACGTTCAATGAGAATTTGAATATAAATTTTTGAAATTTTCTGAAATAATATTTACATTTTAAAAAATGATATAAAAAATATTATAAATCACAATAGTTAATAATTTAAAAAATATAATAAAAATAAATATTACCTAAATGTCCAAATAGTAACTAAAATAAATAAATAAAAATAAAAATAATACGTATAATTAATAGTATGGCATGCTATTTTTTCATGTGATGTATTCCAAAATCCAAAGTCATCCAAATTGGAAAAGGTAAAAGGGAGAAGATCTTTTTTACAAAATCACTTTCATATCCCATTACATGAAAGGTTACTTATCTCGATATATGCGTTTGTATTATTTTACATCTCAATTTATGCGTTTATACAATATATTATACATCTCAATTTATGTGATAATTTTTTTTATTTTTTATGATTCAAAATATGTGAATTTTGATTAAGAAGTATTTTTAAATTTGTTTTTTATAATATTAATTTGAAAAGATTTTCGTTTTATAATACTTTTGGTATATATTTTGATTAATCTGATCTAACTTAAGTTCGAAGATAAGCACAATGAAAATTTACTTGTTCGTATCAATTTGGTGGTATGAGGACTTTTTTGTTGCTCTTCGTGAAACTTTTTGCCTAATAAGTTTCATGTTACATCAATTCGAACTTGCTCGATTTGTTCAATTGAGATCTTATAATGCAATCAAATTCTTTGATCCAGTTGTTGAGGTCAATCGTGTTGAATCCTCTAAAAACACAATACTTCTAAAGAATTCAACACACCTAATAACATTTTAAAAGAATCCGAGCAACATAAACTAGCACTGCTATGTGATTTGGTCGTACTCCTTGACCTCGAAAGAATGCTAGCTAGCCACAAGAAATTGATTCAATTATCCAAGGCACACTCTGTACAATATTTGGAGGTCTATATTTTATATTATCAAGGTTACGATGGGATGACAAGTATTCTTATATTATATCGTGTTCGAGTTACGAAAATAAAATTGCATTACCATGGTAAAATAAAATTTCTCTTTTGACAATAACTAGTGGAAATTTAATTTGAGAATACAAACGTAGAAAACTAATCAATACTACCTTTCTAGTTAATCTCTGAAGCTAAAATCCAGCGATCGAGCACTGCATGCATGTTAATATGGAACTTTCTAGAAACTTCATCTTCCTGAAATTATCAACGGTTCAGATCAATCAGTACTCCCTTCTTTGATACCAAATCAACGGCTCCTGTTGTTTATGAACAAAACTAATTTTCTGCAAAATTATTGAAGTTGTTAAGCTTGGCTATGGAGGACAATGGCCAATTTCTCTTGTTCATGAAATTTGGTTTGCTTTGCAATGAAGTTTTCTATGGCTTTCTGGAACTCTTCGTTGCTTAATTCGTCTACTTCATGAGCTGTCTCCGGCGATACATCGCCGGGATTTGTGACTTTCCGGTATTTCTCTATCTCTGATCTCCGGAACTTTAAGGAAATTTCCTCCACGTTTTCCTTACTCAGCTTCTCCGATTGAGTTCTCCTCGGAACTTTCGGTTTCGTCAATGCCTCGTTCATAACCGTTTTCGTTTCTTCAGAACCGCATGATTCCTGATTTTTCACTGTGCTCTCTTCGAAAATCGTCTGCTTGTCTTCATACACCATATCTCGAGCTTCAATTTCCGGAACCAGAGAAGAGCTTCCGAACGAGAAATCAGCTGAAAATTCGGTGTTTTTGAGAAAAGAGCCATAGAGTACTTCAGCTCCGGCGACATTCCGGAAAATTGAAGAGTCTCCGGAGTGGAAGCCGGACTTCAAGAGGAGAATGAGGACGATGAAGTTGCATAGGATGAAAATGAAAACAGGACTAAGTATTAAACCAACGATTTGACGGAAATACTCGCCGGAAATCCTCACCGCGAAAGGTAAACGAGTAGAAATCCACAACAACAGAAGAACCACAAAGAAAAACTCAACAACACGAAAAACCTTCGCAACGCATTTCAAACTCCAGAGTTTCACAATCCCCGCATCATCCTCCACTTTCACACCGCCAACACAATCGCAAACATCCATCGAAAAAAAGCAACAAAAATATGAAAAAAAAAAATTCGAACAATCCAGAACTAAAATTTCAAAAAATCCGATTCTCCAGGAAAATACAGCATCATTCACAACGTAACGAATTTGAACAATCCGAATCTCAAACACTGATTTTTTCGAGAAAATTCGAAAGGAAAATCGAAATACCTTGAACATACAACATCCACAACGTGCTCAAGCTGAAGAATCTGGAATTTGAATCTTCAAACAGTGAATTTTTCCGAGAAAATTTGAAAGAAAAGTTGGAAAGAGCTGTGGTGTGGATATGATGATTTTGGTTTCATTACTGAAAGAGGAGAGAAAAGGACTGAGGATTTTTTGGATTTATTTGCAGCGATGTAGGAAACGTTTCAGAAGAAAAGGTTTTGGCGTTTTCTTATACAGTACGAGTCAAATAAGGAACAAAGGAATAGTACGGAATTAGAAGTATGAATAATTTTTTCAAATTATTTGATATTCGAAATTCACTCGTCCTACTAATCTTGATTTGTATCGGTAAATTCTCTAATGAGATTAATAATAAGCTAAATCGGAGTAAAAAAAAAATTAATTGTAATAGAACTTTTTGTACCTGGATTTGTTGCATTTGAGCCGATTTTTTTTTGAAAATAGCCTCTCTATCTCCACGCGTGAAATAGTGATAAGGTCTGCGTATATTTTACCTTTCCAAAATCTCACTTATGAAATTTCATCGGATAAGTTAATGTTATTGTCGTCGTAATAGAGCTTTTTGACAAAGAGATAATAATGGCAAATAGATGGATTTGTTTGATTTGATCGTATTGAAAATGAATTTGATTATAATCTACTCAAATAAATTTTAGTAAAAAGTGAATTGTGTAAGATATGAATTGAATAAAATGGTCCTAATCTATCTTAATCTTAAATATTTGACCTCTTATTAATTGAGTCTGAATAGCTTTGTTTAGATCGGAAGCAAATTTGTAAGGACTTTTGATTCTATAAATTGTGTTAGTTCTAATTTTAATTTATCAGCTACTTATTTCATGACTTTTATTTAAACGGTAAATTTCTTTCTAAACACAAAAATACCATCCAGACTGAAATTTAAGGCCTTCGATTAAAAATGAAAGAATAACTTTGGTTCATTTTCCTAATTACCTAATGTTGGATATTGTGAAATATTTAGTTTACCATTGGGTTACGTCAAGTATAGCAACATGGAATGTTTGTTAAATTAAATATCCAAGAGGAAAATCTTCACATTATGGTGTTAATTTTTATTTTTGGGTATTAATCTACTTCGTTTTGAGGTTTTATAGCCTTCCTCTAATCAAGGAATTATGGACTAATTCAATTCATCTTCCTAGCTTTTCAAACCTTTCGTATACCATTCATGCATGAAATAAAAGATTATTATATTCGTGTCATAACTAGTTTAATCAAATATAAATTCAATGATGGTATTAGAATTTAAACTTTACAAATTATAAATTTTAGAAGATAAAAGGGTCAAAATGCCCTTAAACTATGTGAAAGGAATAAAAATGTCCACCGTTTGTAGTTTGGTTCAAAAATGCCCTTGCCGTCAATATTTTGGTTCAAAAATGCCCTTATTGTTATTTAATGGGTAAAAAATGCTTATTTTTCAAATAAATATATTATTTGTTTTCTTTTAACACATTCTTTTTATAATAATATTTTTTTAAATTAGCAAATGTTTATCCTACTTCAATTTAGAAAAAAATAACAAATGAAAACATTTCTTATTTTATTATAATTATTTTTTATCGTTATATAAATAAAATTAATGATGAATATACTATGATCTTATATATATGACATATATTATCCGTCGAAAGGGAACATAAAGTTATTCTATTATAATTGATAAAATGAGATTAAGAAGAAAAAAATTATTTGCTACATTTTTATTTGTTAAAGTGATTTTAAAAGAAAGAAAACAAGAATAGAGTTCTTTAATAATATTTTATTTAGAAAGAATATGTGTTTAAAAAGAAAAGAAATAATATATTTATTCGGAAAAATACATTTTGACCCATTTAGTAACTATAGGGGCATTTCTGGACCAAATATTGAATGTAAGGGCATTTTTGAACCAAAGCATAGACGACAAGGACATTTTTGAGCCAAACTATAAACGGATGACATTTTTGTTCATTTCACATAGTTTAAGAGCATTTTTTTACCCTTTTTCTATTTTAGAATAGTGATAATTGGTGTCAGTTTCTAATATGAATACATAGATCTTGAACTCATGATAAGTAATTTTCTATCTCTATATGAACGGATGATTTACCAGAATGATCTTGAGATCATGAATTGTCTTGTATTTTTGACCTTATTTGCTTTATGGATTAAACTTTGAAAGTTTAACAAATTTTATTCTATAAGCAACACTTTTGACTTCAAAAATTTGTCCATGAGACAAAGGCACAAAGGGGTCAAAAGTTGAAGAGCATTATCATTTATCAAGATCATTGGGTGTAATTGTTGTGTATATATTAATATTTTCTCGATCTGAATTTCATAGTAATAGAAATACATGTCCTATCGAGACAGAATTTCAATTTATATGATACAATTTAAGTTTAAATAGGTAGAAGAAAATGTCAGTCCCCTCCCGAGTCCCGAGTGCTGAGTGCTGACTTGTCTTGCACAGTCCAATATCCATGGGATTTGGTCGGCTTGGGTCTTGTGTTGTGTGAGTTGCTAAATACTCATATTTCCATATTATAAAATAATGCTATAATTTAGTATTATTTTGTTTCATATTTAATGTAGCATATTTTATGTTTTGATTTATTAAAACTTTTTCTATTTTAAAAATAATATAATTTCAAATTTCTAGTTTTATTTTTAATTTAATTATTATAATTATGAATATTAATAGGTATGTTTAGAGACGAAATCAAAATTTAAAATTTATGGTTCAAGATTCTAGTATTTCTTAGTTATTGAATTTTAAAATAATAGTAATTTATACATGTCAAATGAATTTCTTAAGATAAAATACGAAAATTATACCTTGATCTCTATCTCCGCTCTATGCATGTTTAGACAGTAAAATTCCAAAATTATTGTTTTTTAAAAAACAAAATCATGTTCAATCAAATGTCATGACATAAATTGAGATGGAAGACATATATCTTTAAAATCATTTTGCACAATTTTTCTCTCAATTACAAAAAGGGAAAACTTCCTTATTAGACATACATCATATATACTAATTCTAAATATAGTGTCAAATAATTATATATCTTACCACTAATTAAGAGTTTCCTACCATATATTGAGAAAGATACACCTAAATGCATGTATTTTTGCTACCAGATACACTAAAATAAGGAGAGAAGCAAGTGAGATGGGGAGGGAGGAGAGTGAGATAGTCATGTATCCCTTATATATGCGATATAGTGTTGGGTTCGAAAGTGATTATGGCGTCATGCGGAAGCTTACAATTGCAATTCATATAGTGTTGATAAATCAGATGACAAATAAAAGCATACTAAAAATATATTATTAATATGGTTTGGCCAATTGACCTACGTATGAAAATCTAATATAAAAGAAAGTATAAAACTATTGAGAGAAAAATCTCCCCATAAGCAAAAGTTTCTAAACGACTACATTGTGGATGCTATTGTGTTCTAGATGTGCGAAGAGGGGTATTCAATTTATAGGATTCCAGACTTTTCCTCTAAGGAAAGAATAAACCAAATATGGAAGAGAAATATATTTTCCTTTAAATAAAAGTTCAAGCATTTATGGTAATACTTTGACTTTTATTTAAGGAAAAAATAAAACTTAAAATATGGTAAGAAAATCAGGGCAAAACCCTAACATATAGTGCATCTAAAGCAAATTACACCTAATTTTGATCCCATGTATCTCGAGATACATATATCTAGACGCATCAAAATCTTACCTTGCAAACTAAAGTGTATCTAAGTGATTAACTCTTAAATTAGGAAAATTTATGTAAGTTTCCCTCACAAAAACAACTACAACAACTTCACGTAATTTACAAGTGAGGTTTTAAGGATGATAAGATATACACATATTTCACTCCTACCTTCAGCAGATAACCTGTTTCCGAAAGACCTTTCCAATATACTCTTGCCCTCTATTTGAAATTATTTACTATTACTACTATCATTATTCTATTACCTTATGAAAGATACATAGGATGGAGCAACTAAAAAGTTGTTAGCAATGTGAGTTGAACTCTGCAACAACTCTTCCAAATATTTTTTCTTCTTCACTCCTACTTTATTGTATTCATTCATTCAATTCTTTCTTTGTTCTTTTGTTTTTTTCTAATCCTAAATCAAAAACTAAAAACAAAGAGATAAGACAATTAATTATAAAAATTGAGAGGCCAAATTGGAAGAAAGAATGTTGAATGTTGAGGTGTGGGCAGACAAAATAACAAGAAAACATTGGTCCCAACACAACACTTAGTATAAATCACTTTCCAACAATACAAAGAATTGCACGGACTCTGACCATTAGCCCCCCACTATACAAATAAAGCAAACCCAATCATAGTTAATATATATAGGAATTCATAGTTTAATAACCTTTTTTTTTTTTTGAACGTTTTGGTGTCACGAAATATGGATTCAAAATTTTAAGTGTTTTTTTATGTGTGTTTCCATTGATTTTTCAAAAGTTAATCAATCGATTCCATTGACCCTCAAATTTAGTCAGGTCGGGTCTCATAGGCTTAGTGACCAGCACTCGTTGCATTTTTACTAATAATATTTCTTTTTTCAGCATTTCAATGTCACGAACTAAGAAGTGAAGATTTTAAGCATTTTTCCATGTGTGTTCTAATCTACCGATTTTTCAAAAATTAAACGATAGACATTGGTTGACTCCAAACTTTTATATATATATATATATATCTTCCTATCGGATAAAATTAAATCTCCAACTCATCATTTTTTTCCTATCGATTCATATTCATATCCACAACCCCATGACCCAAATCCAATTTATATTAAAACTCATCAAAAAATAAAAGATAGGATTATCTCCCTCCCTTAAATCTAATAATCGAATAGATATTAATTAAACGTTTACGGGTTCAATTGGGTTTATTATTTTGTAATAAAAATACTAATGATAAAATTTGCAACTTCTTTAGACTACCAGTAGCGAAACTTGGAAATTGCACCCAATGGGAAAATATCTCTAAGGTTCCTTAAATGCTCAGAGCTGAAGCCATGGCTAAAGGATGATTCTATCTTTTATTTTTTATGGGTCTTTCAATTAGGTTTGGGTCATGGGGCAATGGATATGGGTAGGGCAGGTAAGAAAAAAATCTGCGGATTTAATTTTATCCAATAGGAAGATGTCATGTAATAAATAATAATAATAAAAGAAAAAAAAGTTGTTAGTTTTATAAGAGTAAAAATAGGCCAAAAAGGTGGACTGAGAGGTATTTTTAGCCAAATAGATGAATAAGGGGTATATTTAAACCTTTTCGGATTGTTAAAAGGTATTTTTGACCCTTTTCTATATACATACAATATTATCACACTAATTCGATGTTGTAATTGCTTCTTTTAGAATTCTATGTACTCGTTTCTTAATTACTTGTCATGTCTTCTTTATTGTTGCTTTTCCTTATTTAAATGATTTTTTTTGAGTCGAGAGTCTATTAGAATCATTATCTCTATCTCCATAAGTAGGATTGTAGGGATAACGTCTGCGTATATTCCATTCTTCCTAAACCCCACTTATGAATTATAGGCATGCTATTATTTTTTTTATTTTCCTGTTGATGTCTGCTATTTTCTTTTTGTATTAGACTAAATTCAGATTTATATCGAGAAATCTCACACTTGGAAATTTAATATAGTTCGAATCTGAAACCTTTTCTTTTGGTAATAATAAGTTTCACTCCCATTTCTCTCTTTCACTCTCTCAAACTCCCATAAATTCTCTCCGATTGCTTTCTTCTGAACGTCATAACTAAGGTAACAAACACGCTCTCTAATCTTTACACTTTATTATGTACATAATGATTATTGCATGCCAGAATTCGATAGAATAGAGTTTTTCGGGGTTGATAACTTGAATTTAAATTTTGCACTTGATTAAAGAAATTGTTGGAGCATGGGGTTTCCCCTTACATTTACAACGCTACTATAGCGTTCTGGGCGTAAGGATTACAGAAAATAGGGCCAAAAACGAGTCTGAAACGGTGGGGGAAGTTGAAGGGTTGTTCTTGATCGTAACCTTAGATTCGGGCATGAATTAGTAATGGGAATGCCCGGATTCTTGCATATTTTGGTAGTAGGGTACTTCATAAACACTGATCTGCAATAAAATTGATAAAAATGGAGAATCCCGTAAAGATTTTTCAATAAAATAATGATGAACTTTTGGAAATATTTGAAATAAGACTTGAAGACTTATTTTTTTCTTTATACATCGTGATCAAACCATTTCATCATAAAGAAATAAATCATTTTGTATTTGAATCATTTTTCAAAGTACTTCAAATATCTTTATCTGAGAACATATCACTTTCCTTTATTTTTTTCAAATAACTAGCTATTTTGACATGAAGTGGTTCAAATATATTCTACATCACATTGAATAATTGATATGTTACCGTGTGCTTACTTCAAACTCATAATACAATATTAAGATACTAGACATGTAGGAGACAATAAATACTAATAGATAAAATATTTTTAATAGAAATCATTCTAAAGTACATGTAGTACATATCATTATTGAAATAAAATAACAAAATCAAAGAAAAATAAAGCACACATAATAATATGAATTTAAACCTTCATTTTGTTGCATAGGACTTCGATAAAAGATGCTATCCGAAGATGATTTATATATGAAGCACTAGATTAGTTATCTTCATTTTCTAGTGGGGCCTGTAAGGAGGACAAAATTCCAATTTCTAGCTTCTTCAATTGGTCGTTTAAGAAACCCTCGACAGAATTTAATTTAGTTTCAAAGGTGGTTATATTCTCTGCATTGATTTGGCCAATGGACTCCCACCAACATTTATCTCTAGTCTCGTTCATTTGGTCTAAAGAACGTATTTTTTCCCTTGCAACTGCTTCTCTTGCATCTAGTTCATTCAGCCTGATGTTGTTCTGAATTGCAATGTTCCTTGCATTTTCGGCAACGAGTCTCGTACCCAGATCTAAATCCATTGTGGGATTTATAAAACGATCAATGACTACATCAATAGTTGGGTGAACATAAGAGTATTGATTCTTTCCGCTTGGAGAAGATAGAACTATTCCAATATCGGCGTTACATTCTTTTACAATCTTACTGGCATTTGTATATAGAGTCGAACGACGTTTGGAGAATGTGACTTTTCGATTAGCTTCATTTTCTATTTTCTCTAGTGGAATTTTTCAGCGTCCTGTTGTTCTCTTACCCTCCATGCTAGAATGCAATAAAATCTATTGATCAATTGTTTTCAAGCAATGTGAGTTAAAAAAATAAAAATATCATGAATATTTATACACAAATTAAAAATTTATTCACAATAGTAATTGAATTTCAAGCCAATATAGCTATGGAAAGTAATCCTTTCTTTATATTGAATTTATGGTAGAAAATCTATATTAAATTGATATTCAGAATCTGAGTTTTATGGTAACATAAATAAATCTGAAATTCAAATAAAAAAGGTAAGTTGTTGAATATACTAAATAAAGTTTATTGATTAATGATTAATCATTATGAATATAATTTGATGGACCATTAATAATTATATACCAAAATATTTCAGTTCTTTTAGGTAACTAAATCAGAGTTTTCACTTGCTCAAACAAAAATTAAATCTATCATTTATGAATAGAAAATTTTTATTAATACACGTATAATTATAAGCATACATAGATCCTTCACTTATATTATTATCCATATAATTTAAAATGGCTTTTAATATAATTAAATATTTAACTTGACTAGTAAATTCCTTAATAAATTCTGTAATGAAAACTAACTTTCATCATTGCATTAAAATTTAAAAGTAACCGAATCTAAAATTTAATTTTAATTATAAAATATTTCAATGTGCTTACTGAAATAAAGAGAAAAACATTTATTTTTTATGACTACTTATTTTTTGGAAATGCATTATCAATTAAAAAGTTGAATCTTAACGTACAAATGAAATGTCAAGTTAAAATTTTGAATTTGCTAAATTTGACTATCTAATATGTTTAATTGTGTATTAATAATATACATCTCTGAAGATAAAATTATCGACATTTTTCATGAATATAATAATGATAAAATAAAATTAGATGTCAAATAAAGTATCTATCATGACTCAAAATTCCATTAGGCCATGAGGGCACCAACTAACCCAGTAGGCAAAAAACATTTCTTTATTAAATAATTAGTAATTTAAATAATGAAAAAATGACATAAAATAATCAACTAACTTCTACAAATGCAGAATTAACGAGTAAAAAATTAAAACAACTCCAAGGCCTGGTGACACCAATACAAGAGCATCAACGAATACGAAACAAGTTGGTAAAAACTTAACCAATTGTCTAAAAGAAAATAAGATAGAAAATAGAAGAAGTCTCTAGAATCAAATACTGCCGAAAAGAAAGTAGTTCACCTAGAATTTCAACAGCCACGCTAGTCCCAATCACAAGCAGCGAGTCAAGTATTGCTAATACCTGGCTCAATATCTACACACTAAAAGGTACTATCGAGTGAGTATGAAAAACATATGTTCTTATCAAACTTTGATTATGCTACACCCTGGAAATTTCTAAGTTAAGACCTGAACTATTCTTCATTTATATATAAGGTCGTGTCGGGTGATTCTTAAATTATACTTAGGTGTTAAGGTCAATTATTTAGTGTGAGAATAAATTTGTAGATGAACACAAGAAACCTCTAGCACAAAGTTGAGTTGAAAGCTTCCTTATCGATTAAGTTTTGAGATAAGATTATACTTAGGTCATCTTGAAACAATCATCTCTCATAATATAATGAATTAGGTGGCTAATGACCTATCAAAATAAAGGTCATTAAGTGTTCTTTTCAACGCCACTAATTTTGCTTCATTTAGAGTTTGGAGTAAAAGGTTATAACAATGTTACCAGAGACTACCACAACAGAGTTTCCTTAGTCAGTTCCTATGAAACCTTTCTACGGGCCGTCAAAATTTTGACGACCCGTACTGTCAACTCGTCAAAAACTTCAGAGAAGTCAGATTTTGGGGTCCAAATCCTACGGATCCATTCTACGGATCGTAGATTGAACCCGTAGAATGAGATTTTGAGCCGTAAAATTCAATATAAATTCCATGGATGTGATCTACGGTCGACCCATAGAATGTTTTCACCAGTTTTTAAGAGTGGTAGTTTAGTCCTTTTCCACCTCTTCTAAGCCTAAACTACGACGTTTTTACACCAAGTTAAGGGTTTAAACAGTGTTACTCAATCCTTTTACGTTCATTAACGCTTCCAAGCCTTAAAAGTAAGGATCCAAGAGGAGAAAACTAGGGTTTCAAGCGTTCTTCGAGTTTTCACCGATTTCACCAAAAACTTTGTTCTCCCAAGTATGTAAGGCTATCATAGTGATAGACTGAGTTCTTCCTAACGCCCTACATCCACTTTCTATCAGTAAAGAATAATCTAGGATTACATCCTTAGTTTTGATAATTCTTCAAATGATTTTCGTTGTAGAATTCTGAATTATATTCTTGATTTTTGAGTTTCTATATCTTGCATTAAGATTCTTGAGCTGATTGTTTATGTCTATTTTTCAGTATGAACCCTATTATTCAATTATTACCGAGTTAGCATTGAAAATCCTTTTAGCCAAACTTTTTGTCTTAAATTGATTTTTGAGAAAGTAAAGACGAGTTTTAAGTAGAGTTTAAAGAATGATTTGAGAAAGAGTATAAGGGAACTAAGTATTCTCAAATGTATCAGTTCTTACATTGAGAAAAGAAAATTTTTGATTTCTAAACGAGTTAATGAGTTCAGAGATATTTTAGAGCAGTACCTCTTTTAAGAGGATATTTTGAACAATTACCTCAAATTGAGAAAGTGTATGTTTTATACATTTGAACATGCGTATATATTTATTTGGAGTAGTATTGAACACCATTATGAGTATGAGTTCAGACAACTCACATTCCTCATAAACCATGTAGCCAATGTGGATAAAGGATCGTACTTTTTAGACGAATCCTTATTGCATTCGAGCAGAGCTTTAGTGGATCCACTTAGTTGAGGTGTTCTATATTCCGGCATGATATATGACATTTCTGGCAGTGTGGGCGAGATGATGTATCATCACATTGCTCATATTGATGGTTGTCGGTTAGAGAATCTCCTAAATAGAGTTAAAAGTGTATTTTTATCATATCACTTAATATGTTGAGTTCAGAGATGAGTAAGAATTTGTAAAAGTTTAAATGTTTTCACTCCTTTATTTCTTTACATCCAGTTGAGTATATATTTATATCTATTACAATCCTTTCATTCAGTTGTTTCACTTTGACTACATTACATACTCGTACATTCAATGTACTGATGTCATTCGACCTGCATCTTTTTATGATGCGGATATAGGTGTTTAGGATTATCAACAGGCGTTCCGTTGATATAAATTTGCACTTCTTGCTAGCTTTGGTGAGCTTTCATTGCATTCCGAAAGACTCCACTTTTATCTTTTAGTTAGTTGATTTGAGGTGTCATGGGTCTTGTCCCAATATCCATCTGGAACAATAGAGACTTCATAGATAGTTAGTTTTGAGTATGTTTTCAGTATTCCTTTGTTAAACTGTATTTCAACTATTATTGCTTCCGGAGTATTTTGAGACAGTTGAGTACTTTGAGATTAAAAGGTTTAATTCTATTTTAAAGCTTAATTCTGCTAGAGTTAGTCTTCCGCTAAGTAGTCAGCTAGGCAAAGGGTTCACTTGAGGATCAGCAATGGTTCTTGAGTGTCGACCACCTCCATGATAGGCGCGAGGCGTGACATATTACTAACCCTTTCTAGAAGCGATAACAAAATATATTCTACAAGTATAATTATGCCGTAAAATAAATCACGCCAACATAATAGTTAAATTAAGTATTTTTTTAAAAGTACCACTTACACCACTGATAATATCACAATGTGCCTCAGATGTATCAAGTTAAATCCATTTTAACAATTCCATGCCAAATATATGAGAGTGCAATGCAAATGTAATGTAATGCACCAATTAAAATTAGGTACACACCCATTTTTTTATCAGATAGTCGGGATTCATGGAGGATTCACGAGATCTATATATCAGCATAAACGATCTCCACGTGCCTATATGGATGAGTTTAACGTACTATCATAAAATCAATCAATTGTCAGTACGAGTGATTTCTACGTGTCTAACTCATAAACATAAAGCAATCACAACACAGATAATTTTCATGTTCTCGACTCTTACTCATAATTGATCTCATACAAGAAGATTACTCATATTTGATCTCATGCAAGAAGAAGAAGGAGGAGGTCAATTCGATTTTGATACATGTTCTAAAATCGAATTGAATGATACAAGAAGGTACCTTTATTTTGTACTTTGATAGCTCATGTATAATACACATGTCGAAGGCTTCATTTTATTTTGAAAAGCAAAAATAACGAATATCTTTAATTATATAGCTTAGGATCAAATGTTTACCTTTTAGTACATATACATTAAGGACCCATTGCTATCATGTTTATATATTAAGGACCAAAGACACCAAATTCCATAGACTAAGGAGAACCATTTTTACCATTTTCTCGAAAATACTTTCACAATATAGATTGACTAAACAACATCTGAAAGCATAAAAATATCACAATAAATAACTGAGTCAGTTGGGAACATGCTTTTCCTTTCTTCATTTGGAATATTTGGCTAAATAAATATAATAACTTCCATAACAAGGTCAAAAATGATATCCCCTTATCAATACCCCTAGTTAGGACAATGGAGTTCATTTATTTGACTAATAAAGAACCTCAACCACACAACAACAAAAAGATATCCCTAAAATGGGAGCCTACAACTAATGGTTTAACAATAAATATTGATGGATCTTAGAGTAATGTGTGCTGAATCTTAGTTTTTTTCTGTAAATTAAATCAAAGGAAAGAACAACCTTTATAGAGGCTTACAAATAAACAAACTACCAAGTCACTAATTGACCATTACTATCATTAACACCTTGTTTGGATGATTGCTACCCGTTGTATTGTATTGTTAGTCTAAATACAATGTTTGTTTTGATTTTAACTTAAATTCTATTGTAACGTATCGTTTAAATCCATCGTTAGGTAACAACGAAAAGACCCATTTTATGTAATGACTGATTTAGTGTGGCCGTGTCGTTATTTTAATATTTTCTTCTCATTTTGTCTTCACTTATTATTTAATAATTTTATTTAATCATTTACCCTGTCATTTCATAGTATCTCTACCCCATACACTACAATTTCTTGTAGGTTTATCATTCAAATTATGGATATGTGACATTATGTGACGACAGACAACGATACAACCTATCCAAACATTGTATTCATTAAAACAATATAATACAACACAATACAATACAATACAATACATTATGAAATAATAGATAACAACCATCCAAATAAATTGTTAAACTAAGCAACAACTAATAATTAATAACAGTAAACTAGAAACGTACAAAGTACTGCACCATGACTTGCTAACAACCCAAGAATACAGAAAACTCCTAAGAAACTAAAATGACCCGGTCATATTTTGAATTAGTCTTCAATACTCTCCCCTAATTCAAAGTTACAGAAGTCTTCAATACTATCCCTTAATTCAAAGTTACAGACACCAAGCAAAGCCCTTAAATAAATATACCTTTCTGCTATCAAAGACTTCGTCAGTATATCAGCTAATTGCTTTTGAGTGTTGCAATGCTTCAATACAATCTCCTTCTTTGCAATCAAATCATGTATGAAATGGAAGCGTACATTAAGGTGCTTAATTCTGCTGTGAAAATTTGGATTTTATGTGATGGAGATTGATGTTTTGTTGTCACAATATCTCCAATTTATTATTCCTAACCCAAGAGTAAAAAGATGTGCTGAAATGTTCCGTCTATCATCCAACAAACCAACATAGTCAGAGGCGGACCCATACCTATACGTTGGGGTCCACGTGCACCTGTCAACTTTAGAAAAAATCATGTGTATATATGTATATCTATCTTGAGAAATTCACAAAAACTAGGACATACTTAACAATCAGGGGCGGAGCCACCTTAGGCGAAGGGTGTTCCGGTGAACACCCTTCGCCAGAAAATTATATAGTGTATAAAGGTTAAATGTTAGTTATTATGAGTGTATATTTCATTTTGCACATCCTTAACATAGGTGAGAAGAAAATTTGCACACCCATCTCGAAATTCCTAGCTCCGCCACTGTTAACAATGCACCCTTGAGGAGCATATGAACACCCTTGTGCTATTGGTACAAGCCATAGGAAACACTCTTGAGATCAGTGTTCAAATCTAGCTAAGGCCCTTTTTCATTGTTTTTGTTTTAACTTTAGCTTAGACTCATATTTAATCTAAGGTAATATTGATGCACCAGAAGCCTTGAACCCACATAATCTGAAATAATTATTTTACTGTTGAAAAGAGTTCCACTTTAGTATTTGAAAAAAATACACTTAAAAGTACTTTAAAGTTTTTTTTGTCATATTAGTTGCTACTCAAAATATTTTTAAAATTTTTTAGGTTAAACACAAATTATTTCTTATCAATAAGTACTTTTTTGAAAAAGCACTTTTGAAAAATAAACACTTTTCAAAATAACCTGATTTTGAAAATTTGGCCAAATAAACTATAAACAGACTTTAGTAATAGCAATTGTATATACCCATGCCAATTTACTCCCGATAAGCATTACACATTTGTAATAAAATGATTATATATTTGTCTAAAATCATATATTTCTAACAAAAATTTTGAACTATTTGAAATAAGACGTGGACACTTAAATTTTTTTTAATATATTGTGATCAAACTCTGTCATCACAAAGAAATTAATCATTTTGTATTTGAATCATTTCCATTCGTGCATATCACTTTCCTTTATTTTTTTCATATAAGTATTGACATGGTGTGCTTCAAATATATTTTACGTCATATTGAGAAGTCGGTATGTTGCAGTGCATATATTCAAACTCATAGCACAATATTAAGAGACCTACCATGTAGGAGACAATAAATACTAATATATAAAATATTTTTAATAGAAATCATTCCAAAGTACATGTAGTACATACCATTATTGAAATAAATTAACAAAATCAAAGAAAATTAAAGCACACATAATAATATGAATTTAAACCTTCATTTTGTTGCATAGGACTTCGATAAAAGATGCTATCCGAAGATGATTCATATATGAAGCACTAGATTAGTTATCTTCATTTTCTAGTGGGGCCTGTAAGGAGGACGAAGTTCCAATTTCTAGCTTCTTCAATTGGTCGTTTAAGAAACCCTCGACAGAATTTAATTTAGTTTCAAAGGTGGTTATATTCTCTGCATTGATTTGGCCAATGGACTCCCACCAACATTTATCTCTAGTCTCGTTCATTTGGTCTAAAGAACGCATTTTTTCCCTTGCAGCTGCTTCTCGTGCATCTAGTTCATTCTGCCTGATGTTGTTCTGAATTGCAATGTTCCTTGCATTTTCGGCAACGAGTCTCTTACCCAAATCTAAATCCATTGTGGGATTTATAAAACGATCAATGACTACATCAGTAGTTAGGTGAACATAAGAGTATTGATTCTTTCCACTTGGAGAAGATAGAACTATTCCAATATCGGCATTACATTCTCTTACAATCTTACTGGCATTTGTATATAGAGTCGAACGACGTTTGGAGAATGTGACTTTTCGATTAGCTTCATTTTCTATTTTCTCTAGTGGAATTTTTTGGCATCCTGTTGTTCTCTTACCCTCCATGCTAGAATGCAATAAAATCTATTGATCAAATGTTTTCAAGCAATGTGAGTTAAAAAAAAATATATCATGAATATTTATACACAAATTAAAATTTTATTCACAATAGTAATTGAATTTCAAGCCAATATTGCTATGGAAAGTAATCCTTTCTTTATATTGAATTTATGGTAGAAAATCTATATTGAATTGATCTTCAGAATCTGAGTTTTATGATAACATAAATAAATCTGAAATTCAAATAAAAAAGGTAAGTTGTTGAATATACTAAATAAAGTTTATTGATTTATGATTAATCATTATGAATATAATTTGATGGACCATTAATAATTATATACCAAAAATTTTCAATTCTTTCATGTAACTAAATCAGAGTTTTCACTTGCTCAACAAAAATTAAATCTATCATTTATGAAAAGAAAAATGTTATTAATACACGTATAATTATAAACATACATAGATCCTTCGCTTAGATTATTATCCATATAATTTAAAATGACATTTAATATAATTAAATATTTAACTTGACTAGTAAATTCCTTACTAAATACTTAATGAAAATTAACTTTCATCATTGCATTAAAATTTAAAAGTAACCAAATCTAAAATTTAATTTTAATTATAAAATATTTTAATGTGCTTACTGAAATAAAGAGAAAAACATTTATTTTTTGGAAATGCATTATCAATTAAAAAGTTGAATCTTAACGTACAAATGAAATGTCAAGTTAAAATTTTGAATTTGCTAAATTTGACTATCTAATATGTTTAATTGTGTATTAATAATATACATCTCTGAAGATAAAATTATCGACATTTTTCATGAATATAATAATGATAAAATAAAATTAGATGTCAAATAAAGTATCTATCATGGCTCAAAACTTCATTAGGCCATGAGGGCACTAACTATCCCAGTAGGCAAATTTTCTTTCTTTATTAAATAATTAGTAATTTAAATAATGAAAAACAGACATAAAATAATCAACTAACTTCTATAAATGCGGAATTAACAAGTAAAAAACTAAAACAACTCCAAGGTCTAGTGACACCAATACAAGAGCATCAACGAATACGAAACAAGTTGGTAAAAACTAAATCAATTGTCTAAAAGAAAATAAGATAGAAAATAGAAGAAGTCTCTAGAATTCAGTACTGCTGAAAAGAAAGTTGTTCACCTAGAATTTCAACAGTCACGCTGGTCCCAATCACAACCAACAAGTCAAGTATCGCTAATACCTGGCTCAATATCTACACACAAAAAGGGACTATCGAGTGAGTATGAAAAACATATGTTCTCATCAAACTTTGATTATGTTACACCCTGGAAATTTCTAAGTTAAGACCTGAACTATTCTTCATTTATATATAAGGTCGTGTCGGGTGATTTTTAAATTATACTTAGGTGTTAAGGTCAATTATTTAGTGTGAGAATAAATTTGTAGATGAACACAAGAAACCCTAGCACAAAGTTGAGTTGAAAGCTTCCTTATCGATTAAAGTTTGAGGTAAGATTATACTTAGGTCAACTTTAAACAATCATATCTCTCAGAATATAAAATATTAGGTGGCTCATGGCCTATCAAATTAAAGGTATTTGAGTCCTCTTTCCAACACCACAAATTTTGACTCATTTAGAGTTTGGAGTAAAAGGTTATGACCATTTTACCAGAGACTACTACAACATAGTTTCCTGAGTCAGTTCCTATGAAACCTTTCTATGGGCCGTCAAAATTTCGACGACCCGTACTGTCAACTCATCAAAAAGTTTAGAGAAGTCAGATTTTGGGGTCCAAATCCTACGGATCCATTCTACAGGCCGTAGTAACTTCTACGGGTCCTTGATTGGACTCGTAGAATGAGATTTTGAGACGTAAAATTCAATATAAATTCCATGGATGGGATCTACAGTCCGTAGATCAAACCATGAACCATAGATGGATCCATAGAGGATTTTCACTAGTTTTTTAAGAGGGTTAGTTTAGTCTTTTCCCACCCCCTCTAAGCCTAAATCATGATGTATTTACACCAAGTTAAGAGTTTAAACATTGTTAATCAATACTTTTACATTCATTAACGCTGTCAAGTCTTAGAGCAAGGATCCAAGAGGAGAAAGTTAAGGTTTCGAGCATTCTTTGAGTTTTCACTGATTTCGCCAAGAACTTTGTTCTCCCAAGCATGTAAGGCTATCCTAGTGATGGACTGAGTTCGTCCTCATGTCCTACATCTACTTTCTATCGGTAAAGAATAATGTAGGGTTACATCCTTAGTTTTGATAATTCTTGAAATGAGTTTCGTTGTTGAATTCTGAATTCTATTCTTGATTTTTGAGTTGCTATATCTTGCATTGAGATTCTTGAGTTGATTATTCATGTCTTTTTTTAGTTTGAACCCTATTATTGAGTTATTACCGAGTTAGCATTGAGAATCCTTTTAACCAAACTTTTTGTATTAAATTGATTTTTGAGAAAGTAAAGACGAGTTTTAAGTAGAGTTTAAAGAGTAATTTGAGCAAGAGTATAAGGGAACTAAGTATTCCCAAATGTATCACTTTTTACATTGAGAAAAGAGAAATTTTAATTTTTAAACGAGTTAATGAGTTTAGAGATAATTTAGAGCAATACCTCTTTTAAAAGGATATTTTGAGTAATTACCTCAAATTGAGAAAGAGTATGTTTTATACATTTGAGCATGCATATATATTTATCGGGAGTAGTATTGTGCACCTATATGGGGATGATTTCAGACAAATCACATTCCTCATAAACTATGTTACCAACATGGGTAAAGTTTCATACTTTTTAGACGACTCCTTATTGCTTTCGAGCAGAGCTTTAGTGTGTTGACACCCAATTTTATCCAATTTTTCCTTCGATTAATTTCTTTATGCTTCTTGATCATTAATAATTTGAATGTATTATTTTCTTTAGCTTTATTACTAACTTTGTTATTATTTCAAATATTTTAGAGATAAAATTTATTAAAATTGATTATATAATATTAGTTCTAACTTATTGGCAAAGAAGCACAAAAGAAATTCATTTGAAGGAAAAAGATTATTCAAATGGGAAACTTACATAAATATATTATAAATATAAGATTATTCATTATGTATGTTTCAAGCCCAAACTTGTCGAACTTGTTGTGGTATTTTTATCTCGTATAAGTTTATATGTTAAATATGAATACTCTTTCGAGTTTTGTCTGTTAAGCATGAAGAATGTAGACTTTTGAGTACTCCTTATTTATGAAATAGAGAGACCATGTACTTAAAATATGCATACCCAAGTTACTCTATTAGTTTCAGTTCTCTAGCCTCTGTGATCCCCTCCCTGTTTGTTGAGTTGGGTGGTCTTTATATGATTCTAACTCTTAGGAATCCATAGTTGGTTTGATTAAAGTTACTTTTTTATTTTAATATCATATGATTGTGAATTATTTGCTCAAATGTGACTATAAAAGGCTACACCGTATAGTTTTGTTCATTTATAGATATAAATGGCTTCGTCTATTTTTATTGGCTAATGTTCGGGTCCGTGCCATGATCAACAAAATATGTTATTGTAAAAGAGAATCTGATATAACGACTCTTTGATTTTGTGTTGTTTATTTTTAAGGGCCATTATACTTGTGCTAATTTCTATTTTTCATCTTTTGTTTGCATGAACATTTTGGGAGCAAAAATGGAGGCTTGATGAGAGACTCTCACAAATATCGAAACTTGTTTGGGGTTTCCAATGACAACTTTCATCTCTTAGTATTAGTTTTTATTTTTCTTTTCCTGTATGACCTATTTTTTTGTGTGTGCGCTTTTTCTTTTAGTTCAAATCTAGATTTTAGTGTGGGAGATTGACTTAGTTTTTTAGCTTAACTTTTAGTATTTTACCCCAAGTATTAACTAATTATTTTATCACAAATAATCGCAGCCTTCATCTTCAAAGTTTCTTAAAAGAAATTGCTTTTTGTTTAAAGTCCATCTTTATTCTAAAATGGCTTTTTTAAAAGAAAAACAAATCACTAACTTTTACCTCTTTAGCGTGATAAATATTTGAAATTATCTTGCAAACGTGTTTTCTGTCCAATTTAATTTTTTTAAACCTTGGTTCAATGTGCAAATTTTGTGTCTTTTTTTTAAAAGAAAATACTCTACTGCTACATACTTTTTCTCCTTTAAATATAAATAGGATCTCTAAAAATAGGATCTCTAAAGGCAAATGAGTTCAATTTCTTAGTTATGGAAAATGCCCCACTTTCTAAGTGTTTATTGTTTTACTTCAAAGAAAAATGTGAAAGAGTTTCAAGTTTAAAGTATTTTAACTTATTTCAAAGTCAAAAAACATTTTTTAACTCTTCCTTTTTTACCTTTCTTTTTGGCAATTTTTTTTGTTTTAATTAATTAATCTCAAGTTTGGCCGGTTAATCGTTCTAATATGGATCTTAAAGGATGTCTTACCCCTTCCCTTTAGGATTAATTGAACCCTTACCGTAGAATCTCTAATTGGTTAGATAGACCTTAAAATGGAGTTAGTTTTAGAAATTTTAGGAGCCCTAACTCACTTGTAATAGTTAGGTGGAGACTTTTTTAAGTTACTTAATTTAGAAATCAATACTCCCTCCGTTCCCTTTTATATGTCATCTCATTTTATAAATAGTTGGATCACAATATATGTCATTTCATATAATCAATGCATAAATTACCACATTCTTCTTCCTATTATACCTTTGATAGAGTAGTTAATTCGTCTAGAATATATATATTTTGACCTACTTAGGAATACATTAAATAGGGGTAAAATGGTAAAGTTACTTAATTTCTTGATGCAAGTGCAATTTAAAAAGGTGACATATAAAAAGAAACGGATGGAGTAACATGTTGTACACTAATTTGACCTTGGTTAAAATGGGGTATAACATAGTGGATCCACTTAGTTGAGATGTTTTATATATCCCGGAAAGATATAGGACAATTCTGACAGTTTGGGCGAGACGTTGTATCATCATGTTGCTCATAGTGATGGTTGTCAGTTAGAGAATCTACCAAATAGAGTTAAAAGTGTAGTTTTATCATATCACTTAATATGTTGAGTTCATAGATGAGTAAGTATTTGTAAAAGTTTAAATGTTTTCACTCCTTTATTTCTTTACATCCAGTTGAGTATATATTTATATCTGTTGCATTCCTTTCATTCAGTTATTTTACTTTGACTACATTACATACTCGCACATTCAATGTACTGATGTCATTCGACCTGCATCTTTTCATGATGCAGATATGTAACACCTTGAATTTGGAAAAGGAGGAAAATGCAGTTTTGGGGTTGCAGGCATGACCTATGGCTCGCACCTACGGTTGGTAGAAGCATCTACGGGCTGTAGGTGGCATCCGGAGGTGATGGAGAATTAATTTTCCAAAAACAAGTATCAGAACCCTTTTTAAGATTTACTAGAACAGTCTGTCACCCTTTGTACGAGTCGTAGGTAGGTCTCGTAGGTAACTCCCAGACTTAGTAAAATTTTAAGGAAGAAGTTGGGATAGACGGTGGCCATGTACCGTCCGTAAGTTGATCTACCAACCGTACATGGGTCTCGTAGTTCGAAGGTCCAAAATCAGGGTTTCTGAATCTACCTACGGTTGACCTAGACTGTCCGAAGTAGGACCTACGGACCATAGGTCTGAACTATAAGTCAAGTCGGCAGTTAATTTCTAATGGCTTTTTGGTCTATTTCCTAATTGATTAATGCCTAAGCTAGGTCGTTTTGATCCTAATCCTAGACCCTATATAAGTCTTTTAAGCGTAAACTCTAACCATTCTAAATCACTCTTCAAATTCCCCCAAATCCCTCCAAGTTCTTCCCCCCAAATTTCTCTCTAAAACTTGAAGAAGAAGACTAGGGTTTCAAGATCAAGTCTCCAAATTTACCATTGATTGTGGGATTTTGACATCAAGGTATGATAGTATTCACCTATGGAGTTCTTTCCTCCATAGGGTTCCTAAATTCTCCAATTTTACAAGTTAGTACCTCCAATTGTAATTAGGGTTTTATTCAATCTTATGGGTTCTTATCAATTATGATCCAATTGATTGTTTTATGTCTTTTTATGCATGAATTGGTGTAATCACATGTTTTTAAGTTGAATTCACATGAAACCATGCATGATTCGTGATTTCTAGATTATGATCATATAATGAGGCTTTTGAACTATGAAAGATGAATTTATGAAGATATACATGTTTCCTCGTGGAATTGATATAAATGATATAAGGTTGCTTTGAGAGTGAAGCATCAATATTGTTGTTGTGAAAGCTATTTCTCACATAAAGGATTCATAAGGTTGAAAGGTTTTCTTACCTAAGTTGAATCAAGATATTAGTAATATCTACTACTTATATATAAGTGGTGATAACCACACAGGTCGCAGTCAACATGCCTGCCTGGCATTAAAGGGTATATACTGGTTATTTAACAATACAAATTTCAGAAAACTTCCTTTAACCTTCCACATCTACTAGACAAACTAAATCTACCCCATTCTATAACTTTCATCATCTCAAACTTTGCTTCTCTCTAGGTGTATTCTACACTTTTTCTAGTGATTTCTTTTAAGTCCGCTCTAATTTTAGTGCCTGAAACATTGTTACAACTTGGACACCAAAATTTGAAAGAAAATCAAACTAGAAATTAGAAATTAGATGTGGAGAAATTCCTAAAATAATAGATAGTTGAGGAGGAGTGTTATAGCTGCAGTGATCAACTAAGAACCTTAAATTTTTTATCTATCCAACTAAGGAGAATTTTAGCTACAATTATGAAATAAGAAACATGTAAATGAAAAGTGGATAAAAGAAGAACTATAATAAAACCTAGAAGAAAGATAAAAATGAGACCTGCAAAACCAAAAAATGAAGTGGTAAACGTGTAACCCAAAAAAAGGAAAAAGCATACACATTTTAGTGAATTCTCCTTCAACCTCAACTTCCTCTATTTATATTTAGTTTTTTATCAGATTTAATTTATTTATCTTATTTTCTTTTTATATGTCATGTATGTATTTACAAAAATAATACTAAAAATCAACTTAAAATACTAAAAATTAGATAAACCTTCAACATTTCACCCATACTGCATAATTGGGACTGATTGAGTAACATATATTATTTGAAAATTGCATTAAGAGTACTATAAAGCACAATAACTAACAACTTAAAATATTTGAAAAATACATTAAAATGTGATTAACTCTCAAAATTTCACATGTGCCTCATGAATTGGGACAACATGAGTAACATATATTATTTGAAAATTACGTTAAGAGTATTACAAATCACAACTTAAAGTATTTAAAACAAATTAGAAAATTGATTAACGTTCGAAATTTCACATGTGCCACATATAAATTGGGACAGCGAAAATAACATATATTATTTTAAAATTACGTACTTAAAACATATTAAAAATTTGATTCACTCTCAAAATATCACATATGCCACATATATTATTTGAAAAGTACGTTTAAAATATTACAAAAATAATTAACAACAAAATCATATAAATTAAAACAAATAAAGTAATATAGCCCGGCCTTTTGTATCTAGTATAGTATAAGAGGCTAGGAGCACACAGTTGGCCGTCAACATGTCAGCTTCAGTTGTGTGCTTCCCATCATATACAGCTGCTTGGCTTACTAGTTTGTAACACCTCAGACTTTGGAAAAGAAGGAAAATAGAGATTTTGGATTACATGCATGACCTACAGTTCCCACCTAGGGTTGGTAGGAGTACCTACAGACCGTAGATGACATTTGTAGGTAGTGGAGAAATAATTTTTGAAAATCAAGTTTCAGAACCCCTTTGTCGGTTGGCCAGGACGGCCCGTCATTCTGTGTACGAGTCGTAAGTAGGTCTTGTAGGTTACGGCCAGACTTAGTTAAATTTTAAGGCCTTAAGTTGGGATCTACGGTTGCCATGTACGGTCCGTAGGTAGATCTACCAACCGTACATGGGTTCCGTCGGTTGAAGGTCCAAATAATAAGTTTCTGTATCTTTCTACGGTTGACCAGGATGGTCCATAGGTCCAAGTCGTAGGTCGAGTCCGACAGTTAATTTTTAAGGGCTTTTTGATCTTTTCCCTAATTAATTAATGCAAAAGTTAGGTCATTTTGATCATAGTCCTAGACCCTATATAAGTCTTCTAAAGCCTAAAATCTAACTACTCTAGATCATTCTTCAAAATTCTCCCAAATGCCTCCACGTTTTTCCCCCAAAATTTCTCTCTCTAAAGGTTGAAGAAGAAGACTAGGGTTTCAAGATCAAGCCTCCAAATTCACCATTGGTTGTGGGCTTTTGACATCAAGGTATGATAGTATTCACCTATGGAGTCCTTTCCTCCATAGGGTTCCTAAATTCTTCAATTTTACAAGTTAGAAATCTCAATTGAAATTAGGGTTTTCTTCAATTTCACGGGTTCTTCTCAATTATGATTCAATTGATTGTTTTATGTCTTTTATGCATGAATTGAAGTAATTACATCTTTCTAAGTTGAATTCATATGAACCCATGCATGATTCATGATTTCTAAACTATGAATATATGATGATGCTTCCCTTTGCAAAGGTTGGCCTCTGATCACATTCCTTTGGCTTTACAGGGTGGTTCTTGGATAAAAAAGAACTATTTTAAATTCGAAAACTGGTGGCTTGGGACTGCAGGCTTTAGTGACAGGATCAAAGAGTGGTGGAACTCCTTCAATTTTAAAGGCAGGTCTGACTTTGTGCTATCATGTAAATTGAAGGTACTTAAACATAAACTAAAGGACTGGAGCAGAAGTGAGGCTGGCAACCTAGTGATCCAAAGAATTGGCTGAAATGGATTTGATACTGGAATATAGACCTTTGACAGAAGAAGAATCATCCAAGAAAGCAGCTTTAACCTTAGAATTTGAGGGTCTGATTAAAAATGAAGAAGTTCCGTGGAGGCAGAAGTCAAGGGCCTTATGGTTAAAGGAAGGTGATAGGAACACCAAGCTCTTTCATAAAGTTGCAAATGCTCATAAAAGGTTCAACTACATAGACCAACTAATGGTACAAGGTGAATTAACCGAGGAGCCTACAAGAATAGAAAGTGCCACTATCGACTTTTACCAAAAGTTGTATTCAGAGACCACTCACTGGAGACGTATCAGCATGCTCAATAATTGTTCAACTCTTTCAGTGGAAGACAATGTGAGATTGCAGGAAAACTTCACAGAGGAGGAAGTCTTAAGGTGTCTGAAATTGTGCGCAAGAGATAAAGCTCCTGGTCCAGATGGTTTCTCCATGGGTTTCTTCATTAAGTGTTGGGAGATTGTGAAACAGGACATTATGAATGCCTTTCATAACTTCCATGAGCAAGAAGTTTTTGAAAGAAGCTTCAATGCAACATTTATAACTCTTATCCCTAAGAAGAAAGGTGCTAAGGAATTAAGAGATTATAGGCCTATTCGCTTGATAGGAAGCATCTACAAATTATTCTCCAAAGTGTTGATAGAGAGGCTGAAAAGAGTGATCTCCAATCTGGTGTATGTTCAGCAAATGGCTTTCATCAAAGGCAGGCAAATCATGGATGCAGTTTTAGTGGCAAATGAAGCAATAGACTCAAGAGTGCAACAAAAAAAGCCTGGTATCCTATGCAAACTGGATATAGAAAAAGCATATGATCATGTAAAGTGGGAGAACTTGTTATGTATGTTGAAAAAGTTGGGCTTTGGGCAAAAATGGATACACTGGATTAGATTTTGTATATCCACCGTTAGTTATTCTGTGTTGATTAACGGATCACCTGCTGGCTTCTTCAAGGCTCAGAGAGGTCTCAGGCAAGGAGATTATTTGTCTCATTTCTTGTTTATCATTGCCATGGAAGGACTGAACACTATGTTCAAAACAACTTACTTGTATGGATGGATAAAGGGTTTTGAGGTAGCTAGGGCAGGGAGTGATAGCCTAGAGGTGACTCATTTGCAATATGCTGATGATACCCTCATATTTTGTGATGCTGATAGAAACCAATTGAGACACCTCAGAATAATCCCAGTGCTCTTTGAAGGCATCTCAGGCCTTCACATAAATTGGGGTAAGAGCTTCCCTTACCCCATTAATGATGTGCCCCACATGAATCTGTTGGCATCTATTCTAGGAAGAGAGATAGGGTCTTTGCCAACCATTTATCTGGGAATGCCTCTAGGGGCCAAGTCAAAGTTTATTGAGATTTGGGATACTGTTATTGAGAAATATGAAAAGAAATTAGCAAGATGGAAGACCCAATACTTGTCAAGAGGAGGTAGACTGACTTTGATCAACTCAATCCTTAATGCACTTCCAACATACATGATGTCCTTGTTTCCCATTTCAGCAGGGGTCATCAAGAGGTTGGATAGAATCAGGAGGAACTTCTTATGGAATGGTGACAAAGAGAGGAAAGGCTACCATTTGGTCAAGTGGAACTCAGTCATTTGTGCAAAAAAATAGGGTGGCTTGGGTATCAAGAACCTGGAAATCCAAAATAAAGCACTAATGATGAAGTGGTTATGGAAGTTCACCAAAGAAAACCACTTATTGTGGGGAAGAGTGATTAAAGCCAAATGTGAACAAAAGGATAGCTGGATGACCAAAGAGGTCAATGCTCCATATGGGGTTAGCCTATGGAGGTCTATCAGATCCCTCTGGAGTGAGTTGAAAACTCAATCAAGAATCAAAGTGGCAAATGGAAACAAAACCAGATTTTGGAAGGATAATTGGCATGAGGTTGGTATCATGGAACTGGTCTTTCCATATATCTTCAGCCTAGTCCTCCACCAACAAAAAACTATAGCTAACATGTGGACATCTGACGACTGGAGCTTGAATTTTAGAAGACATTTCAATGATTGGGAGGTTCAAAGAGTGGCTGATTTCCTCAGCAAACTTGATCAATTTCCTAGGGTTCAAGCTGGTGAAGATCATTTATAGTGGCAGGGCAACTCCAAAGGCATTTTTAAGGTCAATGTAGCCTATAAAATTATGAACCAGTCCAACCACCAGATAGCAAACTGGCCATGGAAGCAGATTTGGAGGATAAAAGTTCCCCACAAGGTATCAATTTTTGTATGGCTACTGGCAAAGGAGGCCACTTTAACAGTGGACAACTTGATGAGCAGAGGTATGACACTGTGCTCAAGATGCTTCATGTGTAAAGAAATAGCTGAGACAGTCAACCATCTATTTCTGCATTGTCCATACACAACTCATTTGTGGAGAATCTATGGTGGCTAAAAGAGTCTATAGAGATTGTCCCGTCTCCTTATCCCATAGAGTAACTCATGTTGATCTTTCAGAGCTTGATATGTTAGATTTTGATGTTATTCTTGGGATGGATTGACTGCATTCATGTTATGCTTCTATTGATTGTAGAACCCGAGTTGTCAAGTTTCAATTTTCAAATGAACCCGTTCTAGAGTGGAAAGGGGGGAATTCTATGCTTAAGAGTCGGTTTGTTTCTTGTCTTAAAGCTAGAAAGATGATTTCTAAGGGTTGCATATACCATCTTGTTCCGGTTGGGGATATGGATTTCGAAACCCCTATCTTTGAGTTGGTCCCCTTTGTTAATGATTTTCCGAAAGTTTTTCCCAATGATTTACTCAGTGTTCCTTCCGAAAGTGAAATAGACTTCGGTATTGACCTTCTCCTAGATACGCAACCTATCTCTCTTCCTCCTTACCGAATGGCTCCGGGAGAAACTTAAGGAATTAAATGAACAATTGAAAGACTTGTTGGATAAGGGTTTCATTCGACCGAGTATCTCTCCATGGTTCACTTCGTATGTGTATTGACTATCGTCCGGCAGTTAAATTTTAAGGGCTTTTTAGTCTTTTTCCTAATTGATTAATGCCTAAGCTTGGTCATTTTGATCATAATCCTAGACCCTATATAAGTCTTCTAAGCCTAAAATATAACTACTCTAGATCATTCTTCAAAATTCTCCCAAATCCCTCTAAATTTTTCCCCTAAAATTTCTCTCTCTAAAGCTTGAAGAAGAAGGTTAGGTTTTCAAGATCAAGCCTCCAAATTCACCATTAATTGTGGGCTTTTGACATCAAGGTATGATAGTATTCACCTATGGAGTCCTTTCCTCCATAGGGTTCCTAAATTCTTCAATTTTACAAGTTAGAATTCCCAATTGAAATGAGGATTTTCTTCAATTTCATGGGTTCTTCTCAATTATGATTCAATTGATTGTTTTATGTCTTTTATGCATGAATTGATGTAATTACATCTTTCTAAGTTGAATTCATATGAACCCATGCATGATTCATGATTTCTAAACTATGAATATATGATGATGCTTTTGAACTATGAAAGATTAATTTATGAAGATATGCATGTTTTATCATGAAATAATTGAATTGAGGTTGCTTTGAGAGTGAATCATCGATGTTGTTGTTGTGAAAGGATCTATCACATACTACTCAAAACATGATTGTGAAAGGATTTCTCACATTAAGGATTCATAAGGTTGAAAGGTTTTCTCACCTAAGTTGAATCAAGACTAAGGAGCTATCTAATGAACTTTAGCTTGGATCGGTTACTAAATTGTGCCTTTCCATGGATAATAAGATGAATATGATTAATGACTATTCCGTGGGATTTATGCTTAGCACCGAGTGAACAAGCAGCGATTTACCCATATCCCATAAACTATGTGCCACCATAGGAAGACTGTCTTAGATAGACATAAGCTAGTGGATCCACTTTAGCTCAAACTCATAGTCCTTACCTTGGCAAGTAGGACAATCTCTTTTCGGTGTGGGATAGACACCGAATTTCATGCTATAGCTCACATGGCCTATGTGGGTTAAGGCTAACTTCCCACAATAATGAACTAAGGTTACTTTCTAAAAGTATCTCAAATGTGTTTTAAAGATGTTAGCTTTCATTGACCATGATTATGCTTATGTTTTCTAACAAGTTATTTTATGAATTATCTTGGTCATTGCATGTCATATAAAGTCCTTTTTTGCATGATTTTATAACTCTTATGCATTGCTATCATACATGGTACATTCCATGTACTAACGCATACTTTTGCCTACATTATTTCACTAATGTAGGATCCGACGCTTCTCCCTCCATTCGTGGCTAGTGATTGTATTATAGAATTGAAGGTTTGGTGAGTCCTCATACTTCGAGGACGATCTCACGTTTATAGCTTTATGTCATTTCAGTTTTAAGACTTTGTATGGGTAACGTCCCAAATTCATTCTATTGATGTAGTAGATGGCTTATTGAGACTTATGCTTAGACTTCCATTTTTGCCAAACTCTTTTAGATGAAATGCTTTCTTTGAAATCTCTTTAAATTCAATTATCTTGTATGATGTATGCTAAGTGGCTTGTGTGGAGCCTCTGAGAGTCCTATACGCCTTGTCACGTCTAGAGTGTACTTTAGGTCGTGACATGGTTGCAGTAGCACATTTCAATTGCATAGTCCCAGGATCAAACCTAGGCAACATCACTTTTTATTCCAATTTTTAATTCAGCCAATTTACTCATTTATAGCTTTTCGCTAAGGCCCAATTCAATCCTCTTCTTTTTTATAATGTGTTCTCATTAATTAAAATGTATGTTTCATCATTTATCTAATTTAGTGTTAGTTTAAAAGGAATATTTCGTATTACGTAAATATATTTCGTATTCATATTTTAGTTATTTCATCTTCTATCTTACATAAAAATATTTTTAATTTTTAAATGTCATCGAAAATATTTTGTTTTATTTACATAAGTAAATTTTTATTATAAAAAAAACATACCGAATAGGTACTACTTAATAAGTACTCCGTTTAATTATTGTATTTCTTCATCTTTTTATCTGTAAATCACTTTTTATTTCTAATGTTAATGCTAGATCATTAATATTATTAGTAGAAAAGAACATATGTCATTGAATTTAAAAGATTAAAAGTACCACAAATTAAATAAGACTCTTCAAATTTTATCTGTGCCACATAAATTGAGACAAAGAGAACAACATATTATTTAAAAATTATGTGAATTTTATTAGTCACAATAACTAACAACTTAATTTTTTTTTTAAATATATATTAAAAAATTGAGTAACTCTCCAAATTTCATATGTGCCACCTAAATTACAACAAAATAAGTAATAGAAACGTATCTAGTAGAAGTAGATATATCCTAAATGAGAGTTTTATATAGACACAAATATTACAACATAGCAAAGTTTTGTCTTACAATTTGTTGCTATCTGTATAAAGGAATCAGACCAAGTGCAATTCATTTGTTAGAATTAGGACTTGTTACAAAGTACAAACAACCAAAAGAAAAGAAAACAAACACAAAACAAATTTTAGCTCAAAACACAAAACACCTATTTCCAATAATCAACGCTCAAGTAGTAGAATCAACAACCCGTTTTCATCAAATTCGAGCATTGACTCAAAATTTAACCCACGAATAAAGAAGAAACGCAGAAACATTTTCAACATTTTATACACAAAAAGAACAAAAGATAACAATGGATGGTTAGGTACTAAAGGCAATACAACATGTTGGGATTACGTAAGACATAAGTCTTTCTATGAAAATGGCTGAAGAGAAGTGGAGGCAGTTGTTCCATTGAAATATAAAAAGCTAAAGGAAACTGGAACAAGTCACATGTCGGACACAGACCACAGATACGCTTCTCTTTCTGTTGCTTGTTTCTCATTCGTCCTCTTGAACAACTCCTTCTCATATCCTATTAGACGAGAATCATCATTGACATCACCAATATTAACCAAAGAGGAAAATATACGAAGCTTAAATTAGCGATCTATCTAGAAATAATAAGAGGTCTATACCTGTGCTCCGATCAACCCCATCCCAGTGTCGCCCTGGCCTTATACCATAACGATTAGGGGCTGCATCCAAGCCTCTTTTTATCCAGCTGTGAGAAGGGATATCCTGAGGGATTATAAAACCAGAGTCCTTCATTTTCTCATTAGCCCCAAAGTCCGGCAGTATTGGATCTAGATTTTTCTGCAACATCCAAGAATGTAAATCTTATTTAGAGAGACAGAGAGGAGTCAGACATTAAAGAAGAGCCACACATTGTCATCGTGAAAACACACAGAAATCCAGTAATTGGCAATCATCCACCCCAAAACAGATAGAATAGAATAGATGCACTCAAAAGAAAGTGGTTGGGTAGAAAAAATCACCTTAACCAAATGAGCCATTGGGTCACCCCATCGAACTCTTTCCTTCAGCATCGTGTCGAGTTCTGGATCATCTCTGCGAGGCAAAATTAGAACACATAAATATACCACGTCAACCAACCACTTCAACTAGTAGAAACATTCTAGAAAGTAAAGAGTTTAAAATAAGATAACATATATGCATTGCAAGTTTAGCCACATAATAAGAAATGAAATTGAGGTGAGGTTAGGCGATTTGAAGTGCCTAAAATGCAAATAATTCAACTATCTAGGTTAATCCTAACATAAATTAACTATGCTCAATCTTACAATAGAATGACATGATAGATGAAGAAGTACTATATAAAATTAACATATGTGGCTGAAGTGAAAAGTGCTACCAGGTGTTGTGTGACACGAGGATATACTCATAAGAAGAAAGTACGTGAGCAGCAAAGGTGTATGTGAGTGAATGTCTGGGCCTCTAAAACCCAACATATTCACAAGATGAGTGTCATAAAAATGTGGATGACAAGATGGATGATTAAACAAGTTTAGAAATAATCTCATCTCGTAGAGGCATGCATAGCACCACTGGAGGATAATACGAGAAAAGGTCACGTGATATGGTCTGATCATTTTTTATGTAGAGACCTCCAAATTCATCAGTCGGATAGTGTGACAATATGAAACTATGACAATATGATTATTATAGGTGTTCAAAGGAAACGGTCACATGAAAGGAGTAAGTCTCATAGACCTACAATCTTTTGGATGTCATGCCAACTTAGAGAAGAACAGAACAGTAGAGACAAAGCATCCATGTAAGGGTCAACTAGTTGGAATTGAGGTTTAATAGTTCGTACTGGGTAGACTTACATCGAGTCTAGTTTTTATTAGGAGCCCATTCATTTTTGATAGTAATGAGTATGTCTATGAAAGGATATGCATGAGATCTTTAAATATCTCAATTTCAGGCGACCTCTCATTTGTCTTAAAACACATTATTGAGTACAGAAATGAAATGGACCCAAATGGAATAGAATAAATAAAGAGAATACCTGTAACCGATCCCTATTACTTTTGGAATTGAGGCGTAGTATTGTGCACACAAAAACCAAAGGAGACAGATCTATTCAAGAAGAGGTGGTTTCTCAAATATATCACGCACTACGGTGTTTCAACAAGTGTATGCAATGTAGCCAAGATTGAGCAGATTGAAAGGAGAATGTAATAGTGCCTCTGCCAACTCTATAGAACTTAATAAGATGCTTCCTAATGGTGACCTAGGTTTATTAACTCGGGATTTATGTAAAAAAAGCCTCACAAAATGTGAAAACCATGCAAGTAAACTCATCTCAGCCAGCAAGAAAATTTTTAAGTCTTATAAATATGCAATGACCAACGGGCAAGGCTACTAAAAGCATATAGGATGCCCAATCTTTAAAATATAAATACAGGTTCAACAATCCATCTTCTAGCACTATACAGTTACATGTTAGGTAAAATCCAGAAAGAAGTTTCAAGAATTAATGAATATACGTCAAAAGACATACTGCTATTCCAGAAAGTGCAAAGGCAAGAGTACACACATCACCTCAAGTTCAGACCTTCTAAACACCATTGATCCATCTTTAAAAAAAAACAACCACAAGGAATATTCTAGAAATGTAAAAACCTGCTCCGTGCAAACGGTTTGTCCTTCTCACTTTCCAGTTCCTGAAGCCTAGCCTCCATCTCACGCTTTTGAGCCAAGCCCTTTCCCCATTCCAGTTTTATTTCCTGATACAAGGATAAAAAACAAAAGAAATTCACAAAAGATTAACAAGCAGCAGTTGACGGTGTATATATGCACTTCAGAAAACATAGCCTGTTCTAAGCACATATAAAGGAGGAGTAGAGCTACGGCGATGGTCATGGAAAAGACCAAGTGATGTAGCACTGAAAGAGAGACTTGGAGTAGAAAGAAGGGAGAATTGGAGAAGAATACAGAAAATTTGAAAGAAATCAATTCATAAAGTGCTACGCGTCAAGTCAAGTGTCTCGAAACGAAGTACAAATGGTCTACTTATAGAGTAGGAAAAGTGAAAGGCAAATTTAAACGATCAGTTGTGAGACCAATAATCTATCTATATATTATTTTAAGAGAACAAATGTCCAATAATGTATCTATATATAATTTTAAAAGAACAAATGTCAAAACACAACATTGAACGACAAAAATATCTCCAAAATATTGAAAGACTTTGTAGTCTTTCAAAATAACCCATCCATTCAAGGGACTAAAACTTGTTATTGACAAAATTGGTAATATCAGGATTTTGAAATCAACTAAAATTTCATATTTTTGGATACTTTTTCGTGGAAGGACACCAAATTTAAATAGGATCAGATTGATTGTTACAGGATTCTCTATTTAGATAGGAATGCAGTACATTCTTTAAAATAAAGTTTTGTGCTTTGTATTGTAAGCCCATATAGATCCTTGTAATGCAAATATCAGGTAAGAACTTTAGCAAGCAATGAATATTAGTACATAAATTCTACTCAAGAACAGGTTCTGCCAAAAGAAATATTACACTAAACTTTCTTAGATACAGACATTTAACTTCAGCGTTAGACAAGCCAAGAGGGACAGGATAGTCAATGGCTTTCTGGCCAGAAGTGAATCTGATTTGAAGGGGCTTGTGATCTAAAATCTCAACTACTACCAAATCCTTAGCTTTCAACAGACGTTTCTTGAAGAAATACTACTGAAATAACATTCATTTGCCCCTTTACATATCAATTTGACTATTTTTAGAGAATAAGTAGACATTCCACGCAAGTGGAAAACATAATTGGAAAGGAACATGCTAAGAGCCCGTTTGGATTGGCTTAAAATAAGTAACTTTTAAAAAGTTACTTTAAAGTCATTTTAAAAATAAGTAGTTATGTGTTTTTGATGTGTTTGGCAAAAAAGTGTTGAAAGTCACTTTTTTTATCAAAATGTCTGAAATACCCTTAAAGTTGTTAACATTATAAAAGAATTAAGGGTAAAAAAGTAATATACTTGGTCAAAGTAGAATAATTTATAAGTTAAAAAAAATAAGTAGGGGCACCCTACTTTTAACTTTTAACTTATTTTAAGTTACTTTTGACTTATTTTAAGTTATTCTTTAATTGCCAAACACTCTAATAAGTCAAAAACTGATTTAAAAGTTAGTTTGACCAACTTAAAATCCCATCCAAACGGGCTCTAAATAGAGTACTTTTTTATTTGAAGAAAGCCATTCATTCACATATAACTTTAGAATTTGCCAGCACTTGTCAGCAGCATAAAATATGAGAAAGCACTATTTGTGCAAATTACAGAAAAGATGTGCATAGACGAATCTGGGAGAAGTTACACAGGAGATGGAAGAGACAATGAGGAAATTAAAGTAGTAGTGATGAAGAACTACCACTACTACTACCCCACACTAACTAGCAAATGGAATACCCCTATATTTTTAGTTCCTAGAATATCTGCGTTAAAAGAGTCTATTGTTGATTGTAGTCAATATTATTGGCTTGAATAAGATGTAGAAATTGGAAGAAATATTTGCCCTGAATTCTGGAAAGCTTGCACATCTAAAGTAAGAAAAGTAATGCTGAAGAAAGACTAGCTCCAAGGTTGACAACTTATTCATGTAAATAAAAATATATATTGGATAAAAGTACCTTTGGCTTCTCCTTCTCTTCCTTCTTCTTCTTGGACTTCAAGAACTCCTCCTTTGACATCCGTTGTCCTGCAGCGATACAGTGTGAGACCAAATGAAAGACCATATTTAGTAACTATAAGAATAATTTACATAGTTCATGCACCTGTAATTTTATCCCGATATACCGGTTCAGCGCCACGGCCACTAACCAAAGGATCCAATTCCTGAAACCTAAAATACAAATCATTGTTACTTCATCAATTAGAATTAGCTAGAGCAAGGATCAAGCATTAGTGGGATCTGGTGATGGTCATTTTCACGAAAGCTTTGATTCTTTTAGCATAAATTTTCCTCCCCAGAAAACAAGATTTTCCAGTCTCTTCGCACATTACGCAACTTGCCCTGTACTTCCAAACTGACCCTGAATAATGGCAGAAACGAAAAGAAGATAAGGCACATGTAGTAGTATAGAATTACCTCATCCAGTCTTCCTTCTTTGTCCTATCAATTTCTTCTTTGATATCTTTGCCACTAACCAAACCAGTCTTTGGTCCCTGCTTCGTAGTGGATGAATCTGGACGTGCCTGCAGTGCATTTTGGTCCTTCTTTTTCCTCAAGGGCGAGAGATCTGTAGTTTGATCAACTCTCGAATCACCTTGAGCACGGGAACCTCTTCGAGGAGGAGAAACATCAGAGATATCAGAAAGACTTTGGCCGTACTTTTGCCTCCGTCTTGGTGGTGATAAATCAGCAGAAGGTTCTGGTGAAGGGGTATCATTTCGAGTTCTACGTCTCCTTGGTGGTGAGATATCCGTATCTCTACTTCTCAAAGACTTCATATCAGATTCAGGTGTATCATTCCGAGCCCTTCGTCTACGTGGTGGTGAAATATCAGCACCTCTAGTGGTCAAAGGCTCCATTTCAAGTTCAGCTGTATCATTCTGAACCCTCCGCTTACGTGGTGGTGACAAATCAGCATCTCTAGTGCTCAAAGGCTTCATTTCAAGTTCAGGTGTATCATTCCGAACCCTTCGTCTACGTGGTGGTGAAATATCAGCACCTTTAGTGGTCAAAGGCTCCATTTCAAGTTCAGGTGTATCATTCCGAACCCTCCGCTTACGTGGTGGTGACAAATCAGCATCTTTTGCACTTGAAGGCTTCAACTGGGGTTCAGGTGAAGGTGTACGAATCCTAGTCCTCTGTGTATCATTCCTGGCACTACGTTTGCGGGGTGGCGACAGATCACCCTCTTGAGTTCTTGGTTGCTTGCGCACACTTTCTGGAGAGGGTGTATCATTTCGAGCCCTTGGTTTACGTGGTGGTGATAAATCAGCTGCAGGACTTGATGGATTAAGTTGAGGTTCTGGTGAGGGACTATCATTTCGACCAGGCATTTTTCGTGTCGGGGACAAATCAGAAATTTGGTCATTAGAAGTACTTGAAACAGATACCCAACCACTTCCATCTTCTGAAACAGAACCAAATGGACGTCTAGTTCTAATCTGTTCCAATCTCTTCATACGCTTAACTTCAATATCTTCATTTACCTGAGGCAGCTCTTCGTCTGTAAAAGAACACAGTTAAGAGACAGATATACCAACACCAAAGGATACAAAAAATCAACAAAAACAAACTTTTGAAATACATTACCAGCTGACTCATCCTCTTCATCTTCAATTTTTACAGGCTTTTGCCAAACAGGATCTTCGTCAACGACAACGACACCTTTAACATCATTAGGTTTAACCTTCTTCTTTTTCTTCTGTTTCTTCTTTCCTTCTTCACTGGTGTTACTTTCATATTTTTTTAGGTACTCCTTCAGGGAGGTAGAGGTTGAAGATGGAGCCACCATTATGCTCAAAAGTCAAAACTTCCTGCATCAGCAATCAAAACCCAGGTCTTTCACTAAACTAAATCCATAAATCTAATTACATGGCATTTACCTGACAGACAACACAAGGATTATCCCCTTGCTTAATTTTCATACATAAGAAACTCCAACTATATTTTCATTTTTTATGGAGTAACTATTAGACCTAGAAAAAAAAGGGCAAAAGTAGACTTTCGCTAGCATTTCGCCAGCGAATTTTGAATATTTATCTTCAAATATCTGTCTAGCCATAAAATTTGATCACATAAGGAAAATCTGACTCATACCAGTTTTTAGGTTTTCGAGACTTCCACTTACAAAACTTTAAATTTATTCCAAATTTAAATGCTTATCTAACACAAGTTTTTAAATTCCAAAAATTTTCAAGTTTCTATGGCCAAACGGGAGCTTCCTCTCAAGATTTATCTTTCAACAAAGTTTGAATTTACTCAACCCTAAAGCCATAAATGCCTCAAAATTACAAATCCCTGTAGCTCCGAACGTAGCAAAAGAATCTCTAAATTCGAAAAGCTAAGCTCAAATACAAACACATAGACGCCAAATCGCAAAGAGCATAGAAATAAATTCGATTAAACGAAGAAACACAAAACCAAAAGCATATAAAGACAGTAAACCCAAAAGATGAAGGAGATACATACATAAACAAGAGAAAATCCAGAGCAGATGAAGGCGAAGTAAGATATTAATGGCGTTCAAAGTACCGAATTAAGCTGTAGCAATGAACGCCTGTGCTTGCAAAAATCAAAACAATCAGGGTGGGCGTTGGGCATTTGGTTCGATTTTATCAAATTTCGATCATTTTGATTTTCTATTTTTGAAAAGGAAAAAGGGCTCAAAAATATTTTTAACCTATTAGAAATGGAAAAGGGTTATATTTATTTTTGTATTATTAAAAAAGGTTATATTTTCCTTATAAACCCTTTTCCGAAATATGACCTTTTCTGTATTAGAAATTGCTTTAAAAAATATCATTCTTCCATCTTATAATTTAAAAATGCTCTTCATTTTTATTTTTATTCCTTTCTTCCACCTTTTGGTATAAAAATATTTTTAATCAAAATTTAATTAAATTAAATTTCTTACTAATTAATTGATTTTTTTATTTGTTCTAAAAGTAATTTTTTTATTTATTCAAATTCTTAATATTAACTCATCTCAAAATATTTAAAATACTTAAGCCTAAATATTAGTCTAACGTAAAACTAGAAAAAAAATTGTGTAAAAATGTAGAAAAAAAATTTTACTATTAATTTTTACACAATAAATTATTTATTTTATTTTACGTTTTATACTCTATTATTTTATATTCTAATTTGTGAAATGATTTTTTAATTTATTTGGATTGATTTTTAAAATTATATTCAAATTATCATGTAAATAATTAATAAATTGTTTATATAATTAAATTTGCGGGTAACGAAAAGTTGTGCAAATTTCGACGAAACTTCTGGTACATTGAATTTGAGGTTAGTGTTACTAATTTGAATATTTGGATTTCCTTTTCATTATTAGTTTCTAATTACAAGAAAGCCAAAAAAAATCAAAAAAATAACAATTTATTATTATATATTCTAATTATGAAAAATTAATATTCTAATTGTAGGGTTCTAAAACCTTGGAAAAGTTGTCATTAAGGTTTTTTAATCAATATTGTAAGTCCTGTCTAAGACTATGTGAAAAATCGACTTAAAGCACGCTCTTTACTAATTATCCTTTATAAAGACGATAATATTAAAGAAAGAATGTGTCCTTGAGAGAATAATCAAATTGGTTTTTAATATATGAACTTTGGTTCCGTTTGATCCTTAATGTATATCCCTATATATTTTAAAAAGCTATCAATTTGATCTAAAGTCTATCGCTATTTTTGTGTCAAAAAAGATTGAGTCCATTAGCATATTTCTCTATACAGATTCTATTTAGTCCAATTAAAGATATTTTGGGTTTTCTTTCATACATTACTGTATATATTCATCGTAAAGTAGCATTTTTAATCTTAATTGAATTTCTCATCTACAATTATGAGTAATAATCTTTACACGATTTTCACACGCCAAAAATAGGGCCAACAACAATGTAGTTCGTGAAATTTCACAATATTGAGTTTTTGAGAAGATAGTATATATATATAATAGACCTTATATTTACCTCTCGGAGGTAAAGAGGTTGTTTATGAAAGAGCTCGATTCAAGTGAAGATAATCAAAGTAGTTATAGAAAGGAAAAATGATAATGAAAAAAATATGACATCTAATAGCAAATGAGTGTGGAGCATATATATGTGCAAAGAATTGTAACATCAACAATAAGGTGCTACCACCTAAACATAGATGCACCTTTGCATGGAACTGTACATAATAAAAGTGTTTCAATTAGACATTTTTTATTCAAATGTGGGATTTGGGGGGGGGGGGGTGATGGAATAGGATTCCCTATACCAAAACACAAACTCAGACTAGAAGTGCACAAAGATATCTCATAATCCACTTTATAGCATTAGATAGTTAAGCTGTCATCTTTTTTATGCATTCGTCTCAATTAACTGTAAACCCCATACATTTTCTAATTGATAATGATGTGTATAATTAAAGTAGATGAAATACTTTTTGTGGTTAACTTAACTACCTAATATACTATTTACAACAAACCCAAAAGATTTCCAAAATGTGAATCGAAAGTGTCTAATTGAAGCACTTTATCATGTTTTCAGATACAATTAAAACAAACCATAATTTTTTGTGTATGTAAATAAAATCTGCTGACTAGTTTAATGAGTTGGCTATGTATTAAGCCTTAAAAAATAGTCATTAGATACATAACAAGGAATATCCAATAATATAATTGAATTTACACAACAACATAATATAATTTGATAAATAAGGTCGGAAGAGAAGTTGTTTCTGATAGACCAACGACTTAACAACTTAATTATATTGATATACACAATCTAGACAAATTTATTGTAGTAGTCATTGACAGTAGTGTATTTCACTTCAGGGTAAAGCTCTGTGGCTTCAACGCCTATAGAAGGATGAACCTCAAAGTTTGTTGAATCTCCTTTAACAAATACTGAATGGCATATGGCCAAATTGACTCTTGATGGAAGATCAGGTCCCTCTGCAAACACAAGTTTTAAAAAAAAGAGAAATTGAAAGGGGCGGAGTTAAAAGTCTGAATACGAATTTAATCGAATATCAATTAATAATTTTTGTTTAAATAGTTGTTACAATTTGAAGTGTTGTTCTAAAAAGTGCAAGATAGAAATATCAAAGCCTTTAGTTTGTACCATGTGTTAAATTTATTTTAAGAAAGTGTTCCAATTAAACATTTTTAATCAAATTAATTATAATTTGGAATTTTTTTAATTCTCAAACGTTTATTAGATAGTTAAATTAATTATATAATTATTATTTTTAATTATATATATCAATCTCAATTAGAACATGTCTGAGATCTTATGGCTTATTGAGGCCAACATGCATGTATAATTAGATTAAGGAGGTGACATATATTAAGTGGTTAATTTATCTACATATATAATGGACATTTAAGAACACGCGTAAAAAATAATAATTAAAAAATTTAAATCTAAAGTGTTTAAAGAACACTTAATTTATCATGTGTTTAGGTGCTCATCAACTGAAATTCTGAAACAAATCATAGCTCAAGTTAGGGCTGTTCAAAACCGAACAGAAACCGATAACTCGAACCGAAAAAAAATTATTGGTTTATCAGTAATGGGTTATTGGTTTAGCGGTTTTGATAACAATTTTGATTTTTTTTTGTTATCGGGTTATCGGTTTGAGGTTTTTTCTTAACGAGTTAACCGATAACCCGATAGTAAATTAAATAATTATATTTTATCTTTTTGTATATAAAGTCCTTGACTTAGAGTTTAGTTTCCTACTTTTATTTTTGGCTGTCTCAAACTCTTGGGTATTCTACAATGTAAAAGTGTTTACTTTTTAGCAAGATGTTATTTGTGAACTCATGTGTATGGTTCATTTGATTTGTCACTTTGTTTCTAAGTGATTTTTAATGACTTTTTTTTGTGTCAAATCTTAACGGTTAAACCGATAACGATCAATAACCGATAAATCAATAACCGATAAGTCAATATCTTAATTGTTCTTTAACGGGTTAGCATCTCTACAAACCGATAACCAATAAGTCAAACCGATAAACTTCAAAACCAAACCGAACCGACCGATACGCAGCCCTAGCTCAAGTGGCCAAATGAAATTTGTAGACAAGTATAAGATATTGATGATGTATTAACCTTTCTTTTTTTCTTTTTGAATTTCCTATTAATTTTCTTTGTGGGATCGTATCGGGTATGTTGTTGTTGCTTTTTACAGACAAGAGGAAGTTGCTTGGATGATAAACACCCTTTACCTTCAACCCTAAAGTTGTGGATTTGAGTCACCAAGGGAGCTAAAAGGGTGGGAGCTTCTTAAAGGAGTAAAAAAGATATTCCTTTAATAATTTTAACTTGTTTGTCTGATTTTTGTTTGACAGAGAGTATAATAAATTATGTCATACAAATTAAAACGGATAGAATACTTTACCTTGTATCATGTGGAGAATACTTTCCTCTGGAAGATACAACTTGTCAAGTGTCTTGCCAATCTTTTTCTCCCACAAGGACACTATCTCATTGAAGGACAAAATATTGGCAGGAGGTCTTATGTGAAGAGTTGTATTCAAAGTTCTTGGATCATCTACTGCTTTGATAGTGTACGTGGCTATGTCTTCTTCCTTCACGTATATTGCTTACATTGTGAAATAAAATGAATTACATGAGTCAGGACAGGGCAATTACATAGATTAAATTTTACACAAGATTATTACTTCATATTAATTTCAAAAGTTTAGCATGTATATCAAACAGGATACAAAGAGTTGATGTTGTTTTATATTGCGAATGAATACTAGCAATACAATAGCAAATGAATACAAGTGATATCATTGTATTAACATATATCGAATACAACCTGTTGTATTCATTGATACAACTTGTATTTCGTTGAATACAACCTATATCATCATGTATTTGTCCTTTCTCTAGCATCTCTCCTCTCAGCTCTCTTTATCAATATATATGTCTCGAATACAACCTATATCAATTTGTATGTATTAGGTTGTATTCACTATTCATTGATATAACCTATTTTCATCAAATACAGCTTGTATCGGCCTTTATTCATCCTCTCTCTTCCAAATCTCGCTCGCCTTTATAGTTTATCCCCTCTCTCAATCTCACCCTCCTCTCTCCTCTCTATCAAACTGTATTCGTTGTATTTCGTCGAATACAACTTGTATCAACTTATATTCGTTCTTTCTCTAACATCTCTCCTCTTTCTCTCTCTCCCAAATCTCATTCGCCTCTCTCCTTGCTCTCCCCATCTTGTTCGCCTGTCTTTTACATAAAACTTTTGTTATGAATCGTAAATATCTAAACTATATAACTATAAGTCTCTATTATTCCTCAACGTTAGTCATTTTTTAAATTTCTTCATAAAATAATTAGTGAATCATTAACCCACCCAAATCTACACAAAATAGATTGATCATGAACTGATTTTATCGACCCTTAAGTACACATAACATAAATACTTTTTGCAAATGACTCATATTATACCTTTGGTGTTTCCATCACCAAAAATGACCACTTTGTCCCTAGGAGGAGTTTTGGCTTGTAAGTCACCAAAGTTAGGCAAGAAAAAGTCAGCAAACCAGTTGGAGATCACAAATGTGTATGGAATCATTCCTTGTGCCTCTATCATCCTCCTGATTTTGGCTTTGAGAGCAAAATGTGATGCTGCTGGCTCAACTGCATCAACATGATCCACATCGAATCCAAATTCTGAAGGCAAAAATCTCTGATGCAAATTCAAAATTTAAAGTCCGTGAATTTAATATGAATATGATCTTTTTGAATTTATATATATATTTCTAATTTTTTTTGTATATGTAAACATAGTTCGAGTAGAAAGTAATGAACTCTTGGTGAAAAACTTACACAAGTTAAATAATTAACTATAAGTTTGGTATGAATTAATGAAAGTGTAGTCGTGAAAAAATAAGTGATTTTCCTACTTCTTTTTTTTATGTTTAATTGATAAGTAAGCAAAAATATAATACTTATATATAATCTAATAAAATACTATGAGGCAGGATGACAGTGGAATTGTGGGGATCAGAATTCGGATGGAGTGGGGTGTTAGGGTTGGAAGGAGAAAATCAACAACGCAGCGGAGCCACTAGGGGTGGCAAAATCAAGCCCAATCCGATCCAACCGGCCATTTAGGTTTGGGTTGGTTATTGACCCGCCCATTAGTAAGTTCAACCCATCTCAATCCAACCCATTTTAACCCATTAAAAATTGGGTTGATATGTAACCCAAATTAGATTTTGAGAAATCTTGTGAAAATATTATTAAAAAATATTTTTTTTGATTTTATATGTTATACATAGTTATAATAAAGAAAAATAATAATTTTATTAGGTTTTAAAAGCTTATAAAATAACAAATAAAGCTATTAAAACTTAGTAAAAATTGGACGGGTTGGGTTATGACCCATTACCTAACCCGTTTCGACCCAACCCATGTTGACCCAAACAAATTTGGGTTGAGTTGGGTCTTGACCCGTTTGTTCTCTTGACCCGCCAAAATTTAACCCAACCTGCCCAATTGCCACCCCTAGGAGCCACATATACTTGAGGATCGACACCCCTTCGTTCGTTGAAAAATTACACTGTGTAGCTAAGTAAAAATATATTTTATATGTATATATGTAACATATTGGCATACCCCTTGACTTTTACTCATTTTTACTTCTTTTGAAACCTCTTAATGAAAATTCTGACTCTGCTACGGTGTGAAATAGTACTAATTATGTAGCTTGTTCTCCTCCCATAGGGAAATCATTTTCTTGAGTTTTAAGAAATTTTGTTTTTCTTGGCAAAACATAATTTTAACCAATCAAACATGAAAAAGAATATAAACATTTTCTGAAAAATATTTTCATATTTATATAACACACCCTAAATATACAAATTTAATTTCCTTACCTTGATATTTCCAGCTTCTTTAATTGCTTTGATAATGTTCACTTGATCAGCAAATTGCCCTCCCCCAACAGTGGAAATCACCACATCAACCTGCTTAATTGCCTTGATCAAGCTTTCTTGATTGGATAAATCTCCCTAATATAAGGAAAATGAAATATAAGACTGAATTAATTAAAATGATGGTAATATCACACTCACAATTTAAAAGATTTTTTACACTATTAAATCACCATAGTCGTATTAGTAATTTAGAAAAAAAGACAAATTATCAGTTACAAAATTAGGATCCATTTTTTTAACCTAAAAATAGAAAGAATAAGAAAAAAGATGTTAACTTCTCAACTTGATTATCCCCAAAAAAAAAAGATAATGTGCGGGCCAAGTAACGAGGTTATTTGAATTTATAAAATAAAGACATATTATCAATTATAATACGCGTTGTATAATAGGAGTATATTATAGCATCAGTGTCTATAAGTTAAATTCTTATATATAAAAAATAAAATATTGTGGAAAAAAGTAGAATTGTGAATACATACATAAATTAGTGTAACACCAATACTCTTGAATTTGTCTATGAGTTTTGACTTCTCAGGATTTGCAAGTGTGCTTTCTCTAACCAAAATAAAAGTTGAATGTCCACATTTTACACTTTCATCCACAAGGTATTTTCCTATGTAACCTGTTCCTCCAATTATTAAAATCTTGCTTTTCTCTTCCATTCTACTAGTATGAGAAGGGAGAAAAAATAGGTCGGGTTCGTACGGTGAGAATAACGGAGAAACTCTACTTTAATCGGCTTTTTACGAATTTAAAAAGTAGTTTGTGTTCAAGTTAGGGTATTAATATGAGGTTTATATAGGCAAGTTTAAGATAGTGATTAAGCTAACATAAGGAATTAAGAAAACTATAACATTAATAAATTCTGCAATAATATTACTTAGTTGCTTGTTGGATCATTGACTTGCTAGATGAACATGTTAGAAACTAATAAATACAGAAGAAGTATCTTAACCATGTTGTAATTTACAACAAATAAATATATGTAATAGCATGTGGAAATGATATATACAAATTGTAAATTATTTTATACGAATAAGAATTTTTGAAATCATATGAGGGATTGGTTATTAAACTTTATTACAGTCATACCTCTAGATAACAATAATATTTAATAACAATATTTCATTTTAACTATTATGTATTCTTTGGGAGCACTTTTATATTATGCTATGTAATATGTTCTCTATAATAACATCTTGTTATAATTAGGGGTGGTTATCAATCAGTTCAGTTCGATTTTGTTGTCAAAACTTAGGTCTGAGCCGATCCTGCTGAACCACTCGCTGCACTGGTGCATGACAGCCACACACAGTCAAGAAAAAAAAGTATATCTCGACCTAAAAATAAGCCATCCGCCGGCGAGGTCCCTGTCAACAACTCTACAAAGAAAACATCTACTCCCAACAGTTTAAGTAAATCAATAACCAGATAGCACGTAAAACTGTTTGGGTCATCGAGGTCACCATGGTATCTAGGAAAGCATAAATGCTATGCGGGCCGATAAAGTCACAATAATCTCTATACAGAAGCTAAAAATAGGTACATATCTAAACAATATCTCAAACAGCTATCAAACATCAACTTTATCAGTATTCGATTTGTCAACAAGCTAAGTGATAATTAAACTAATAAGATATTCATTATTGATTGGTTAAAAATGTTCCACTATAGCTTTTTGCTTTCTCTTATTTTCATTTCTTCACATATATATTATACCACTTGTCAAATGAATTTAGTGGCACAAAATGACAAAGTCTTGTCTCAACATTTGTTGCTTATAGTAAAAAAAAATTCATTTATAACTTTATATTTGACAAAAAAAAAAGGTAACAATAACAGGACTCAATTCTCATTCAAAAGAACGATATACATGAACACATGCATCAAACCATTTTAAGAAGAAATATGCTAAATTTCTGGTTAAGTAGCAAACTTGGAGAAAAATTAAGAATTTAGAAAATATGATTTGTACTCAAAATTTAAAGCCACAATTGAATAATTAATTAATTAGGGATAAAAAAGTTAATCTTATTGAGTTATCGATTTGATTATTAACAAAAAAAATAAAAATCAAACTGATAATCCAATAAAAAATAATTACAAAGTCATTTTAAAATGTTAATATAATAAAACGATGTCAATAAATCAATAACATTTTTTTTAATTCAAAATAGCAATTAAATCAATTTTTGTGTATTGCTAACTGTAATAATTTTAAAAAATTCAGACAAACAACGTTATTGCTAAGAAGTTTAACTATATATGTATAAGGCTGCTGACACATATTTGGCCATGCGAGATGAAATCATGATATGAAATGAAGTTGAAATTTTGTTTGGACATGCAAATTGAATTTTTAAGTTGTATTGTTTGCTCATAAACATAAAAATCTAATAAGTTGTGAAAACTATCAAAATTGTCCAAATTCTTCAGACAATCTTATCAAATAAGCAAAAGTTCATAACAAAAGTATAATGTACTATCACAACGCTATTCTTAAAAAAGTACAATATTTATTGATCAAACTTTAGTTTATTAAAAAAGTAAAATTGAACATGAGTTATAGTGTACTACTCTTTAATATATGTGAACATGGTCAATATATATGAGTCCGGAACCAAAAGGGTCACTTTTTTCTTCAAAAAACATAAACGGTCTATAATTTTTTTTAAAACCAAAAGGGGCAAATCGCTCCCTCAGGAGCGATATCCTTCGAACATAACTAACTCCGTTTTAAAAAATTCTCAAGAAAATCGTTGCTGGACTCGGGAGCGATTTGCCCCTTTTGGTTTTAAAAAAAATTGATAGGCCGTTTATGCTTTTTGAAGGAAAAAAGTGGCCATTTTGGCTCTGGACTCCAATATATATCATTAGAAACTATGTCATCATGTTCATATTATGTGAATATTTCATCAGTCTTTTGATATTCTCGCAAAAAATTATGTAGATATAAATAGTGGGGATATTTTTACAAAATATAAAAAATTATATCTTATATAAATTGTTCGAGCAGTTTTTTAATACATAACTTTTAATTCTAAAATTTTAAATAAATTTAATCCAATTTATAGTTAATTCCAAAAATTAGTCAAATTAAATATTGAAAAACGAAACATGATAAATATTTTAGAACGAAAAGAATAATTATTTAACAACATGTTCAATTAGTGAACCTCATGTAAGCATACATCTGTTTTGCCAGACTGTCAGGAGTTGCTTGATTTAAAACCAAAATATCCCAAAATTATATTAAATTAATAAAACTTCAAGTTGTAACAGGATTTTTTTAAAAAAACTCCAAGTTGCAATCATAATAATTTAACACCACTAGGGTAATTAGTATATTATTTTGAATAATCGAGACCATTAAATGTTCGTTTGATCATATGAATATTTTTCATAATTTCGATTTATATTGCTCACAAAAATTTAAAAACAATTCAATTTATATTCATGTCAAAACATTATTTTAATTTTTATATATCATTTTCAATTTGATATATATATATATATATATATTTCAAATTTCACAATCCTTATATCCTAGACGGCCACTAAATTATTTAAAAGTTCTTCGAATCTCCTTGCAATAATCGAAGAAAACTAAGCCAGCACGTGAAAGAACGATATATGATTTAGCACATTTGACCTTCAATTAATTAATTAAAGGTCAAATATGCTAAATCATATAATTCAAGGATCAAAATCGTAATAAGGCAATAACTTAGGGATCAAAATTACTTAATCCCTCATTTGTTCAGCATCGACTCAAACCATAAAACTGAGTAAAAAAGGGATTGCGTTTTTTTTTCTCTTCATTTTGGTTGGGTTCGGAGGGGTAAAAAAATAAGATATGAAAAGGCTGAAGAAGGTTTAACATCTACTATATATACATAAGAATAATTTTAACTATTCATAAATAATATATTTTTTCATCAAATAAGATTCGAATAAATCCGTTCAACCTTATCTGATTCCGTCCCTATCAGCATGAGTTCTTTTTTATTTCGCTCTCAACATAAGAAAATGATTAGTGGTCTCGGAGTGGAATTAAAGGCAATTTTATTTAAGCCTTGTAGATCAATGATGCAGTAATTATGAGCTTGAAGCAGAAGTTTAATAAAGAAGCTTACTATTAAACGAGTTTTATTTAGACAAATGGGACAAATATAATCATTTTCATCTTAGCTTGAGAAGGCCAAATCTTTAATTATTGGCCACATCCAAGCCTTAAATCTCACTTTAAATGCTTATTAAGGAATTGATCCCTTATTCCCTTTGATATTTTAATTTTTATATTTTTTTATTTTTTAATATAGAAGCCACCTGGAAGTTGTTGGCGGTTGTTATAAATCACAATATTTAACAACTTAAAATATTTAAAAGACAAATCAAAATTGGGTTGAACTTTGAAATTATATCAGTACTACATAAGTTGAGACAGAGAAAGTAACATAAATTATTTGAATAATTACTTAAATCACAATAATTAACAACATAAAAATTTAAAAGACATAAAAAATTTGGTTGATTCTTGAATTCTATGAGTGTCACATAAATTGGGACAGAAAAAGTAACATACATTATTTGAAAACTATGTAAAAAATACTATGAATCATAAATTAACAACTTAAAATATCTAAAAATCATATTAAAAATTTGATAGACTTTTCAAGTTTTATATGTGTTACATAAATTGAAACCAAAACAAAAAATATATTAAGCCCGTGCTAGCACATGTTCTGTATATAGTTCCCTTTATATACATCACTAATAAAGTATTTCATCGTCCATTTTTTACTTATCTAATTTGAAAAATCAAAAGATAATTTATCATTATAAATATGTGTTACCTTTTTTATTAAGTATTATTCATTTTCCAACATTAAATGATTAATAACTAGGTGTAATATAATAAAATTATTGTTTTATTTATTATTTCTTAAAATATATAAACAAGTATTTGGACCAAGGAAGTACCGGCCAGCACACGGACAAGCAGGGCAAGTTGGTATTGGTATTTGCACAAAAGATTAATTAGCCTTAAAACTCCATCTCCAAATCTTTAACTCATCTGTCCAATAATAGTTGTCTAATAATATTTGTCAAAATTTAAAAATCAAGAGAAAATTTACCTTTTATGTTTATTTTACCCTTGATATTAAATACTATTTATCATCTAACACATTTCTCAAAGAATTAAATTTAATAAAGTCAAATGATAATATAGTAAAATTACCCCTATTATTTATGGGAAAATTGTGCATTATAGCAAACTATTAATTCAAAATAAATGTTATAGCTACAGTTTCATTTAATTTTGATTCGTACCAAACACATTTCCATTCTCGCCACTCCCAATTCTCTCTCTTGCCTCTCTCACTTTTATATAAACACAAATGTATAAATTGTGTTTGTGTTTGTATACAGCGAGAGAGACTGTATATACAAATACAAATACATATCTCTCTGTCATATACACTTATAATTATACTAATACAAATCTTCTCCTGCCCAGTTCTCTTTTGCCTTTCTCTCTCTCGCTTTATACAAACACAAATTATTCAAATACAATGTATAATTTGTGTTTGTATAAAGCGAGAGAGATATGATATACAAATACAAATGTTTTAACTCGATTCAATTGTATACAAATTCAAATTTTATGTAGATATAAAAATACAATCATTGATTCATATACATAGTATATAGTTACATATATACAATTATCTAACCGATATACATATACAATTCACCTCTCTCCATTATCTGCCCCCTCTCGCTTGCGTCTCTCCTCTCTCTCATAATCTCGCTCGTCACGTCACTCTATCCTAACACAAAGAACATATGCATATACAAACGCAATTTTCATAAACATAGACGTCTGATTTATAAAAATTGCTGCGATTTATTCAAATCGCTCGTCACTATGTTTGCTATGGAGCATAAATATCAAACTTGTAGTTATAGAGCGTTAATTTGATTTTTATGTTTGTTATTCCTAAAATTTCCCCATTATTTATTACTTCTTAAGGGATGTACCAAGTCAATAGTGAACAAATATTGTTGGATAAAGAAAATATTAGACTCCTTTAATTTATGATGAATTCATTATCCAATTGTAAGTACTCTATTCAAGCTTAAATCGTGCAATTCATTACTCTAAAACAATGCAAAGTTGATATTTGGCCTAGGTAAATGGGGGTTTTGGGGGGGGGGAGGAACCATCGAAGTTTGAAGTTATATATGAGTAAGTTTATGTAAAAATGATTTGACTGAAGTAAAGTCATATATATGACAGAAGTTTACTTATTTTTTATAGCAATTGTGTTTGCTTGAGTTTCAGTTATATGTATATAAAGTAAGAGAAAAATGGATTAAACTTCAATCATATATATATATATGAGTAAACTTCGACCGAAAAATGGCGAAAGTGAGAAAAAAATGACTAAATTTTAATCACATAAAATTTCAGACTTATATCTGAAGTTAAATTTTATCAAAACTAACTTTAAATCTTGTATATTTGATATTGTCTGAAATGGTACACATAGTTTTAGGAAAAATTACTAAAGTAAACACCTTTAAATATATTATTTTTCATTTGTCCCTATATCTTTTAAAAATAACTAAAATCTCTTATTTTAATAATGTATCCGTATTAATGTATTAATGTATCTGTGCTTGTATTAATGTATCCGCACTTTCATTAATGTATCCGGATTGGGTTAATTTTTATTTTAATAATGTATCCGTATTAATGTATTAATGTATCCGTGCTTGTATTAATGTATCCGCGCTTGTATTAATGTATCCAGATTGAGTTAATTTTTATTTTAATAATATATCTGTATTAATGTATTAATGTATCTGTGCTTGTATTGATGTATCCGTGCTTTCATTAATGTATCCGGATTGGGTTAATTTTAAGGGATTATTGTAATTTAAAAAAAGTAGGGATAGATAGTAATTTCATCTTTACACTATGTGATTTATGTAACTTACCCATCTTGTCCATAACATTTGCTTACCACTTTTATGGCCCAACTTTATAAAATTTCCCAAAATGATTCAACTCGTATAAAAGGGTCATATTTGATGTAATTAATATATTAGCCACAATATATCGCTATTTAACCACGGTTTAACACTATTAAAAAAAACTTTTTTGTTGCTCTTCTTTTTTTTTTTTAAAAAAAAAAATCCTTTTCTATGGGTTTCACTTTTTGGTTGAAAAATGAATATTTATATCGTTTTATTAATTTTTTGTTTATTTTTTTATTTATTAAGGTGAGAATGGATGATAGTTAAATAAATATAAATACATTACATAATTGTTTATATAATTTGATATACGTTATACAATATAAATATATTACATATACACTACATAATTATTTGTACATTATATATATATGTGTGTGTGTGTGTGTGTGTGTGTGTGTTTATATACCATTTATACGATAGTGATACATGTTTATATACTATTTATACAATATCGATACATAACATATACACTATAACTATTTATACAATATCAAAACATTACATAGACACTATATAATTATTCATACATCATATATACATGTTCGTACACCATTTATACAATATCCATACATGTTTCTCTACATTATCCATACAACATTGATACATTACATATACACTTTTTAAGTGTTAGTAATTAAAAAATAAAAAAATAGTTATTTAGCCTTGGTCAAATCATAGCTAATTTCATCTTATTAATTTCTTGGCTATATTTTTTGTAAATTAATAATTTTTTGATACATATTTGAAATTATCCGTATTATTTATCCGAAAATTATTTTATTCCACCATTTTAATATAATAATAGAATAAGTTATCTTATATTAAAAAATGGGATAAGATAATTTTATAAAATCAGTTGGAATATTCTTGTATATCCCATGCCACCAACCAAACTATTCCTATATTTGTATAGATAGATAAGCAATGCTATTGGTACCTCCAAATTTTAAAAAAAAGAAGAGAGAAAATGAGAACAGACAAAAAATCACAACCTCACTCTAATAACATATTTGGTATACCACCAAATTAGGTTGTTATATGTTATATCCAAACTCTTGAACTCAATCAACCTCTCAATTAATTACAATGTCTTTTTTCCATTGTTTTTAGTGAACACTTGCTTTTCTGGGGGCTGAGGGATTCCCCAAGTACCAAATGGAAACAACATTAATTCCATCTAAATAATACTACTTCCCAAGTTTTGTCAAAATAGAAGAGTAGAAACATATATAGACAATGAAAGTTAGAAAATATACTATGTATCTTGTTTGTGAGTTTAATCTTTTGTTTGGTTTCCCTAGATTTTCACTATTTTTACTAGGCCTGACTTAACTTAAATTCGTTCTGAAAAGATTCATATTAAAAGTAAAATGCTCCCTAATAGAATTTATAATCAGGATTTACATGACTTGACTCTTGAGACTAGGGTTGCGTATTTGTTGGCTCGATTTTGAAGTTTATCGATTCAACTTATCGTTTATCAGTTTCTAGACATATTAACCATTATGGAATCATTAAGATATTGACTTATTGGTTATCGGCTTATCGGTTATTGATCCTTATCGGTTTGGTTTACAACCATTAAGATTTGACACAAAAAAATCATTGAAAACCACTTAAAATCAAGGTGACAAACCAGTTATGAACCATGCATATGAGTTGATAGATTGCATCTTGCTCAAAAGGAAACACTGGCACATTGAAGAATAACCGAGGGTTTGAGACAACCAGAATAAAAGTATGAAACTAAAACCTAAGTCGAGTACTTTATATATTGAATTATTTAAATATAATTTATTAGTTTACTATTGGGTTATAGGTTAACCTGTTAAGAAAAAACCTCAAACCGTTAAGAACTGATAACCTGATAATAAAAAAAATTAAAACTGTTATCGAAACTTCTAAACCAATTATCCATTATCGATAAACCAGTAACTCTTTTTTGATTTGAATTATCAATTTCGGTTTAATTTTGAACAACCCTACTTAAAACTTTTAATTAAAGATAAAAAAGTGTATATATATCACTAGGCCATTTATTAGGTAAATATTAGAAATTTTAAATAAATATTACATAATCAGCAATCTGATAAAGTTGATAACTTACTTATCATCGCCGTTAAATTTCACTAAATAGTATAAAAAAAAATCTCTATACATTCAATGCACATAACTTTAAATTTTTTGTATATGTTAAAATGTGTGGACATCACATTTAAATATTAAAGTTGTTAGATAAATTTAATTAATTAATTAATTTATCTTCAACACACAATCTCACATGTTTGCATGCTTGAATGTTTTCTTCTTCTTTTTTAATCAAATATGTAAAAATTCTTTTCGATAATTGGAGACACTGAGATTCGAACTCTGTTGTCCACTCTAATATCATATTAAATTATATAATCATCTTATTTAAAAATTAAAATTATTAGAGAAAACACATTTTAATTTACTTAATTATTTTTTAACGATATAAAAGTATCACATCGATGTAAACAAACTCAACTTTTGCCAAAAGTATACACAATTTGCCTTTCCTATTCATGATAATGCCTAGTTTAGGTGTGTGTCGTTTTGGTTCTACCTTTTGTTCCCTTACGAACAAAGTTATAGACTATAGTTCTAGCTAAAAAGCAATGGGTAAATGACTAAGGATTATAGTCTAATCTTTTTATAATAACGTTGTTCGAATATTCTTTAATTATAATAGTAAAATGCTATAGAAAACATATAGTATAACATCCAATTGAAAATTGAATCTAAAAAATAATTTTTTGTGTATTGTTGTGATTTGGAAATTATTGTTATAAAGGATGAATGTTATGAAGAGAACTGATTGTTTATATCTCAATATTTTCTAAAGTACTATTCACGTTTTATTAGTTTCATACTTAATTATGGATGTTATTGTTACTACCATAAACTTTGATATTTCATAATTAAAATTCCGTAGTAGTGTCAAGTGACATAGAAAGTGATCTTATTCTCGCTAGAAAATAAATCAAAAAGAGCATAAATGTGACCTTGTACATCCATTTTTTTTTCTTTCTTTTGATAAAGTCAGTTAAAAGTATGATGTAACCTAGAAAATATCATACGAATATTCAAACACAAATTATTTGATTTTCGAAATCAACAAGAAAGATATTTTTCAAAGAAATTTCTAGAAGTATGACTTTAAAATTTATGAATATTAAATTTTTATATTTATCTTTTAAAAAAGATATTAGGTTCTAAACTATCGGTCTATACATATTTAATGAAATTTTAAGATAAATACAGAAATCAAATAAAAACTAAATACTTCAGTTAAGACTGCAGTATTTAGTTCAACCAAATCTGCAGCTGACACCTTATCTCCTCCCCTAAAAAGAAGTACAACATCTACTTCAGTTAAGACTTAATTTCATTTTTATTTTATTTCGAAATAGATAACCTTTTTTTTTAAAATTAAAAAACGTTCTACTTTAAATTTTCCGTTTTACCTTTTATGAATTTTTTTTGTCACAGTCACACAAATATCACAACATATTTAAAATTACAAATTTCAAATATATGGTAACAATCATATAAATCTATAATATATTTAAAATTTGAAAATATTTCATTTGATTTTCAAATTTGATGCATAATTAAATACTATATATTATATTCACATTAATTGGAACGTTAGGAAAGGATAAGAGGCAAGGACATGGCACATGTTCATGGGCATGCCTTGTGACCTAAAAAGCAAACCACCCTCGTGACAATGAAATATTGCTTCCTTAGATTTTAGTATTTGACTATTTGTTTGCCTAACGTTTGTTGCCAAATTTGATCGTCTGGTTGGTGGGATACGGGATCATAATTTAAAAATATTTTTTAAAATTATTTTATTTTACATTCGATAATATGTACTACTGTTATAAAATATCTTTATATATTTCATCTCATCGATCAAATAGTAGTACCCTAAAAGAAAGAGAGTGAGAGATATATTATTACTAGTAGTGGTAAGAAGTATTTGTGCAATTTGATTTCTAATAAACTATTATAAGTTGGAGCCTTATAAGTATATTGTCAGATTTCTTTATAATAGTTTTGTTTGTTTCAAGATTTTTTGATTGATATAGCAATGCCATGTTATATATTTATAGCACAATATTAAATATTTAAATTTTATTTAGCCGTTAAAGAAACACAAAACCATAAAATCTAAAAGCATCCATTGTTTAATGTTATAAAAAATAGGAGTAATTTTAGAGACCTTCCTCAAGGATTCGCTTTATAATACTCACATTTTTTGTGGTTTACAATATTACGCATGCCTCTCTTATTTTGATTTTTTTTGTAATCATTTTTAAAAATAAATATAAATTTATTATGATTTGATAAATTTATCCTCTTTTATACTATTAATTTCTTACCATTAATAGTTAATAATCAATAGCACAAAAATTCTTTACCATTAATACTTAATCCTCCCACCGTCCCATATTAGTTGATTATTATACAAAAAATAGCTGTATCATATTAGTTGTCCACCTTATCTTTTTGAAAGTGTTCATATTTGTTTGTAAAATTCCCAAGAAGTTTTTTAAGAGATATATTAGTAAAGTTATTTTCTTATTTATAGTTTCTTAAACACCATGCAAAATAAAAATGATCAATTAATATGAAACGAGGAAATAATCCACCATCTCTCCTTCATAGGATCTCGTTCCTAATATTCATATGGACCTAGGTTTCCTATATATATATATATATATAAATAAGGTCACAACTTTGTTTTGCGTAACTTTATGCATTGTACGAGGTGTATTTCAAATTTTAAGACAACAAATGCAAAGTACCTTGGGACATGGTTAACCTGATGCACTAAATTTTTTGCTATGTGTGCGATTTGAAAAAGATATATTTAAAAAAAAAAAATTAATTATACATAACTAACAACGGAATCAAGATTTAAAGTTAATACGTATTCTTATAATTTAGCCTAAACCTAGTTACACTAGTCACAAAATCATAGTAATGGTATATAACCTCTCTATTTTGGGTGGTTCATAGTAAGATATTTTCAGTAATGAGTATGAAACTAGATTGATTTTCTTTTATATTAGCTTAGATAATAACACAATAATTCTAAAAGCCATGATTTCAGAAATAATCTTGTTGGAAAAGTTAGAAGGATCTTCTGCTTTAGGAATTAAAACTGTGTATGTGAAATACTTTGTTAGCCTTTTTGGGCGCCGAAATTAATCAACTCAATCTCGATGAATATAATTTGAAGGTGTATTTAAAATTTGAAAAATGTTAATTTTTTTTTAATTTTTTCATTTGCACTATATATTTTTTTAAAATTTATCTTAAATTTTTTATTTTTATAAAATCGACTGTATTTAAATTATATTGATGTTTTCTGGGAAAGTACATTATGATAATCAAATAATATTTGCAAAAATTACAAACAAACACAATTCCATCTTTAACTTCAACTTCAAATATTCTAAATATAGCAAAAAAAATATTTGTAATAATGTAATAGCTTATATATGATATCTAATTTATAACGTTGTGTGACTATCTATTTTGAGAAGTGGGAACAAAGATATCTTGCTAAATTGGAACAAAGATATTATGAAAAACGTCAAGTTATTAATGGATGGAGATTTTTTTAAAACACGAATCCAAAACTTTTAATAAAAAATAAAAAATATTTATAACTTTATCACAACCGACCTTATTGATTACGCAATATAATTATTCTAGCATGTTACAAATTGTTTGAATACTAATCATTATTGTCATCTTTTTCAAATACCATAATCTAATTAAGGATCATTGTACCTTTTCCAGCGTATTTTCCATTTTCATTTCCATATTTGAATTATTATTTTTGTGCTTTAATAAATTGGCCCACCACCCATGCGGAAGATAGAAAAAATTACAAAAGTAAATTAATAAAATCACATCCTTATAAAATTTTTTTGATGAGGTTATGAACCTTTTCCAATTTAAGAGAAAAAAAACTTATAAAAGAAAATGTAAATATTTTTTCCCCCTTACATAACATAATTTTGTTCGTTTATTTTAAGAATAAATAATTACATGAATTTTATATTCCCAATATAAACAATACAATAATAACAATTAACAATATCTAATTAAGATGGTATCACTAGTGAGGTATGAAGATAATTGGCCTTAGTGAGATTAGATATATTGTTTCTAATAGATCATCGAGTCAAAGATAAATTCAAAATAGAATTGGAATAATAAAATAACTCAATCATTCATTTACATACTATTACTTCATCCATTTCAATTTATTTGTTTTATTATAACTTGACATAAAATTTACGAAATTAAATAAAAATTTTGAATCTTATGATCTTAAATCAAAGATATGACAAACGATTCAAAATACCTTTTTTAATACTGTGATTTTAGACATATCATATAGAAAATTGAATACATTCTCTTAAAAACAGACTAAAAAGAATTGAAACAGAAAAAATAAATATGAAGTATAATATTTTTTTTAAAATAATTATTTTCGACCACCTTAAATTTTATCCAAAAAAATATTGGATTTAAAGGTAAATAAATAGTGTGGGTAGTCCCTACTCCGTAGGTCCAAAATCTAGCTTTAAATTGAAAAAAAAAAACATTTGGTGGAAAGACAACTAGCAAACCAAATAAATAAATAAAAATAAATTAGTGAGAGGAACTTTCTTTCGATACATATCGGAAAGCCATTTTTTTCGTTCAACTTGGTGGTGGCGGCGGCGGCGGAGTTGGTGGTCACCGGAATTTCTTTTTAATGTTTACCCACCAGGGTTTCGCCGGAAACATGGCCGGAACTAGTTGTGTTTGATCTGATCTGATTGTATCCATTTTTTGAGCCTTTTCTCATCGTATATCGTCTTTTTTGCTACGTATTTCTCAGGTTTGTTTCTTCTCTTTCATCTATTTTAGACCCATTTTGGGTTTTTTTCCCTGTTTTCTCGGTGATTGTTTTTCTCCATATTTAGAAGTTTTCATTTCTACCTCAACTTATCTCAGATCCGAGCTCCATTTATGTTTTCCTTTTTTTTTGTTGCTCAATTTTTCAGCTGACGGTTGATTTCTTTGCTAGAAATTGTACAAAACTATTTGCTTTTCTGGAGATGCGTATTTTGAGTTGTGTATGTATTGTTGTTGATGAAATTTTGAAATGGGAACAGTTGATTTCTGATAAAGTTTTGATTTTTTTTAGAATTCTTGAGCTGTGCTAGAAATTGTGCAAATATTAATGTCTCTCTGGAGATGGGTATTCTAAATTTTGAAATGGGAATAGTTGATTTCTATTAAAGTTTCCATTTTTATGCAAATATCTATGTTTAGTTTGGTTTTGTTCCCAACTATCCCAATTTAATTTAATTTCAGTGCTGATCTTAGGGGTAATTACCTGTTCATGCCTTCTTGCATATCTTTTTTTTTTTTTAAATAAAATCTTTTTCATCTTTAATGTAATGATTTGGACTCGAATAGAGTGAAATGGTTGAACAGTATTCACATAGCCGGCCTTGAATTTGTTTGGGATTAAGGTGTAATTGATCATTGATCTTCAGCTTACTGAGAACATGTCCTAAATAGTAAGATTTGGATGTCGAGGATAAGGGTAGAAGGGTAATTGGTAGTTGTGCATTGTATTATTGGTCAATATATACTAAGTAGTAACTTATTCTCCTAATTTTCACTATTACGTGGTGTTTCATTTGTTCTGTTTATCTTGCTATTCTGCTGCCGATTTATTGTTCTTTCTATTATGCTTTTATTAGAGTTGTTTTGAGCCGAGGGTATATCAGTAACAACCTCTCTATTCCACAAAGGTAGGGGTAAGGTCTGCGTGCATCCTACTCTCCCTAGACCTCACTTGTGGGATTACACTGGGTATGTTGTTGTTTGTTGTTGATGATTGATTGACGAGGCGAAACTATGTAGTGTCAGATCTGGAAAATTCTTGAAAGTTCTTTTTCATAGATAGGAACTTGATCTTTGAACTAGCCAAAGTTCTGAATTTCGTTGTTTCAAATGCTTTTTGATTCTTCTAAATTCTTTGACATCCCATTGTAGGAAAGGCTAGTTGATGTGATCAATAGAGATGTCGTTCAAGAGCATTGTCCGTGAGCTGAAAGAAATGAAAGATGGGATAGGGAGTATATCAAGGAGGGGGGAAGTGGAGGGAAGGCATTGGCGAAACAGAATCCGAACACATATAGCCCCTGATGTGATTCCTTTTGATCCCAATCAACAAGGCCAATGGGCAAATATACCACCAGAACTGCTTTTAGATATTGTCCGCAGGGTTGAAGAGAGTGAGACATCATTTCCTGCTCGGACAGCAGTAGTCTTTTGTGCATCTGTTTGCAAGTCATGGAGGGAAGTTACGAAAGAGATTGTCAAGACTCCTGAAGAATGTGGTAGGCTGACATTCCCCATTTCACTAAAGCAGGTAGGCTCCTTAATCTGTTCGATTATTATCTTGTTCTTCTTGCCTATGTTGTTCGGAGTCTTCAAAATGTCAACGAGTGCGTGTCGGATTCTCCAAAATAGTGTATTTTTGGAGAATCCGACACGGGTGTGGCATTGAAAGTGAAGAGTCTGCACAACTTAGCTTTTTGCCAATCAACAAAAAAGAAGAAGAAGAAACTGAGACCTCTTTTTCCCTTTCTGCTTTGTACCAGCCGGGTCCCCGTGAATCCCCAATTCATTGCTTTATCAAACGGGACAGAGGTAGTTCAGTTTATCGCCTCTACTTTGGTTTGACTCCATGTAAGTCGCACTTTGCTTTTCTTCTTGACACTTGCATTCATTCATCTTCAAACACTCCATGTATGAAGATGATTTTCCTTGATTGTGTTTCGTTGGTATCAACTTCAAGATCTACCTTGTGTATTTAGTCGATGAATGAAGTTCCATCTTAAGTTTCTATAAATTCTTCTTTGATGGAAGACTTATACTTAGGTTGACGGAAGACACCCTTCAAGTTATATACACTGGACCACACCAGAACTGCACAATTTTTTATTGATTATTACTGTTGTGATTTAGAAATTGCCATGCGATTAGGAGGTCACTGGTTCAAACTATGGAAACAGTCTCTTGCAAGAATGCAGGGTAAGACTGTGTACAATAGACACTTGTGGTCCGGCCCTTTCCAGGACTCCGCACATAGCCGGAGCTTAGTGTACCGAGCTGCCCCCTCCCCCCCTTTTTTTTTTTAGTGTTTTGGTTTAATCTTTTGTCACTGAAAAGTACAATTCTGATATGCTACTTCATGACAGCCGAGGATGAGAGCGATAAACTATTGCTGGCTGCCAAAAGGATTAGAAGGGCAACAAGCACAGACTTTGTAATTTCCTTGGTTTCAGACGATTTTTCTCGAGCTAGCAGTACGTATGTTGGAAAACTGAGGCAAGTTATTTTCCTCGAACTGCTAATTTTTCTATAGCTAAACCATCACCATCCGTCGTATTGTCAAAATACGGAAAGCTTCTATTTCATTCCATTTTGTTTTAACAACTTTCTTACAATTTGACCAGATCTAACTTTCTTGGAACCAAATTCACCATCTATGATAACCAACTTCCAAGTGATGCAGCTATTCAACATCGTGGTAGACTTAGTCGACGATTCAGTACGAAGCAAGTATCCCCGACAGTATCTGCGTGCAACTACAGTATAGCCACCGTTTCCTATGAACTCAACGTTCTCCGTACAAGGGGACCTAGGAGAATGCATTGCGCTATGCATTCTATCCCTTTCTCCTCTATCCAAGAGGGAGGTAGTGCTCCAACGCCTACATCATTCCCACAATCTTTTGACGAGAAGTCATCTCCTGCGCTAGTCTCAAAAGCAAAGGGACCATCTGTAAATATCAGCTCAACGGTGTCAGTGCCTTCTCGAGAGCCACTTGTGCTAAAAAACAAAGCCCCTCGATGGCACGAACAATTGCAGTGCTGGTGCCTAAACTTTAAAGGCAGAGTCACAGTGGCGTCCGTGAAAAACTTTCAGCTAGTTGCAGCAGTTGATCTATCTCACAATATACCAGCTGCAGTACAAGAAACAACAATTTTGCAATTTGGAAAAATTGGAAAAGATATCTTCACCATGGATTACTGCTACCCCCTCTCCGCGTTCCAAGCTTTTGCCATCTGCTTGAGCAGCTTCGACACGAAACCAGCCTGTGAATGATTTCGTGCTCAGATTGTAACTCATTATATTTTTCGTTTCGTCTCAGGTTGCTGCATGATGTTATGAATTGATGTGTATTCTCTCTGAGAAGTTTTAAATGCAAGGCAAGATTTATTGATGAGAATATCATTATGTGCATGTAAACTAACAGTAGCTGCTAAGATAGAAGCAGCATCTGTTGTGTAAGTTCTATGATTTAATACTTTTCCTGGAAGGTAAAGGAACCATTTCGCCATAAAAATTATTCACTTTTTTTTCTTTTTGAGATACATTTTAATCGAAAATCAATATTTGGTCGTGAAAATTTCAAATCCAACTTGAAATGAAAAACAACTTATAACCTGTTTTTCCTTTAAATCAGATCTCTATTTCGGTACAACGAGAAGGGGTTTACTATGGTCAGTGCAGTGAGGGTACTTGTATCTTATTTTTTCACCTTTGAAGCTGTAATACAACTGGATGTATTAAATGGATGCTCTGGTTCTTGTAAGTGTTTGATCGTGTAATTTGGATTTTAAATTTGAAGTTTCGATTTAAAATCAGTATTTATTTATAATATTTGAATAAAATCTCAATTTTAATTTCAAATTTTAAATCCTACTAAACGGTAGGATTTCATTTTCAAGTTTGTGACTTTAATTTTTTTAAAATTTAAAACTTGACTCGTATATAAATTTATATTATAGTTTTTTTTTTTCTTCATAATTTTAAATTTTCCAAAAGCAACCATGCTCAACACATACACATCGGAATCTTAACATTTTTAGCGTGGGCTAAAAAAAATTCACTTTTAGTCGTAACCCTTTGTAGCAATTGTTAGTGTATAACAGTATATTAAATGTTTAACAAGTTTATAATAAGTCTATAGTTATGTATAATATATACAAACTAATTATACATTACAATACTGGATTTTTATACTTACAATATTTAGACTAGATTTTTTTTTGGGGTCAGGAGACTAGAGTTATTTGTAGTTGTAGGCTTTGTTAGGCTGCTATATGTGTAAAATTTCCACGAAAAAAATGACATCTAATAAAAATATTAGATCTAGATCGGAACATACATCTAATAAGAACATTAAATTTAGTTCTGAATACTAAATAATTAAAATTATCTTTTAAACACTGGTGTATAATTTATCTTTGGTTAAAACTTAGTAAATTTAGAATTTAAAATATCATAAATAAATATATATTTATGAAATATAGAAAAAAAATAATTTTCATGGTGATGATGAATAAATTATTACTTTGATGATCACACTCTAAAAGATGTGTGATTAATGTGATAAACATGATGTTTGTAAGGTGATGGATAGTGATGATGAGTGGAGGAGACTGATAATGGTGATTGAACAATGATAGTTAGAGGTGATTGCATGGTAGTGCTTAGAGGCAGGGGCAAATGTCCACTTATAATATGAGTTTGATAGAATTTATGTAGCGTTGACTTAAAACTTTTATTTATCTTAAAATTCTATTTAATATATATAAAAACCTAGTAACTTTGAAAACCTAAATTGAATTTAAAACCAACCTACTTTTGCTTAAAGGTGACAAATTTGGTAAAGATGATTGATGGTGGAGTGAGTTGATTAGATGTGGTGGTGGGAGACTTGTGATAAAGGTGGTTTGTTGTGATGACTAATGATGGAAGTAGTTGGTGGTTGTGTGGTAGAGGTTGGTGATAGAAGTGTTGTGGTATATAATGACACTATTAGTGATGATCATTTGTGATAAATGTTGTTTATTTTGGAGGTTGTGCTGTGGAGATGGATAGTAAAAGTGATTGGTGATAGTGATTGATTAAATTGTGAATGTGATTTGAGTGTAGAAATAGTTGGTGTTGATGGTGAATGATTGAACCGCGAAGGCTCATGATTTATGGAGGTGGTATCACCATGAAAGTTGATATTAGAGACGGTTGTAGCCTGTGGGGATGACTAATAAAGGTGATAGTTGATTGTAGATGTGATTAGTGGGTGGTGGCGATTAACAATGGTGTTGTGCAGTGAAAGCTAAGGTAGAGGGTAGTTGATGGAGGTAAATTGGCATGGTGATTGGTAGTAAAAATAGTTAATTATGTTGGCAGTCAATAATTACGATTTAAAAAGTAGTGACAAAATATTACATTCACATGAATTTTTAAGTGAACTTAATGATGTTAAAATTTTATACAAGATCTAAATGATTTGTATCTATCAAGTGTTACTAAGTTATTACAAAAAGAAAAAAGAAAAAAAAAGAGTCAAATATATTTAATAAATTGAGATTTAAATTATTCAAATTTACAATAGATAATACCTATGTTCATCTATCAATAGAGTATATAAGGAAAACATGGATCTAAAGTAAGACGTAGAACTCTAATTAAGAGTAGGAGAATTATTTCAATATGTCACAACTCAAGTAGTTAAGCATTTTGTTGCACCATTAATTTTTAGAGAGAAAATACCAATAATGGTATGTTATGATTTCAACATGTCACAACTCAATTAGTTAAGCATGCACCATTAATTTTTAGAGAGAAAATAGCAATAATGGTATGTTATGGTTAGGTTAGGTTCAAAGTGGTTTCTTGAATATTTTTTCTTTAAAAATAGTTTTGATCTTTTAAATTTGTTAAAAGTGAGCACTGTTGATCTCCTCTAAATATTCAATAAACTATATTTCTTAAATTTAATGAGAACTAGGAAAGAAAAAGAAATTAACATGAAATATTAGAAAAAATTCGTCAAATCTCAAAAATTACACCAAACACTAAAAATATATCAAAATATAAAGAAGTTGCACCATGCACCAAAAATAGACAACAAATAAAGTAAAGTTTAAAAACGACACATCCAAATGTGAGATTTCCTTAACTTTTTTTCTTTTACAATTCTCACTAGATTTAACCGTAAGAATTTGTTATATATTTAATATGAACTAAAAATGTTTATTGTCGATAAATTTAAAGGACTAAAATTGTTTAAGAATATATTTAACTCAATATTTTAAACCTACCCCAAACATAAGAGAACATTTTTTGTTATTTTCTTGTTGTCTTATGGCGATCTGATCAAATAAGTTCTTGTCCAATTTTACATACATTACAACGGTTTGATGCTAGAGGATCAACAATTTTAAGGACTCAACAATGCTATACTTAGAAGATTTTCTTATGTTAAGGAGATTCAACAACAATTTATGTATATATATAATTTGCACAATATAATATCCTGACGAAGAAATTTAATTGAACCCTTTCGAACCTTTAGCTCTGTCCCGGATAATCCTACACTACTTTGAAGAAGATAATATTTCCTATAAACACTCTAGTTGAAACTTGGAGGTGGGGGAGGGGGGGGGGGGGTCCTTATATTGAATATTTCTTAGCTGGATCCAAGTTGTTTTTAATAAAATTAATTTGAATATATACTAGATTTATTAATATTAATCATTTTTTGATGTTCGAAGGGAATTCATCTAATCGAAATCCAACTAATTTGAGATTGAGACAATTGATTAGTTGAACTTCCTTTCAGATAATAGGGATGACGACGAAGTAGAGAATGCTGGAAAAGGAGATGAAGATTGGTAATCCAACCTCCACCTCTCTCTCTTTTGTTTTTGGCTTTATTCATTTGTATGCGAAATTTATTGGCTCGACATTGAAGGGAGAAACGTCCCCTACTAGAATTTTCTCTATTTTCATAATTTGAATAAGTTAATATTTAAGAATAGAGAGATTTTGTCCGTTTCACCGCGCGTTACATCTCAGACCTAATGTCATACCTAACTCTAATATAGGTCATAAACACTAGTATGTGATTGAAAAGAGGACCCTGGGCCTTGTTGTTTAAGTTACTTAAAAGGCTACTGCCTACTGGCATAGATCACAATAGGAATAATTTGTGAATGATTGGTACTCTAAACTTCAAGACAACTTGTTGGTTTGTCAAATGTGCAGTGAAGTACTACAGGCCCTTTCATAAGTACTGGGACCAGTTGCTTATTATTATCGTCACGTTAGTCCTCTCTATAATAGTCGTACTCTATAATACTAAGAAAATCTTATTATAATAATTAGGCATAATACATAAACGTGGTCCCAGCTGACATCTACGTTATTTAACTTTGAATGTACATAAGTAGACACTTAAACTATCATAAGTTGAACAAGGTGACATACATGTCCTTTATGACAAACCACGTCCTATATGGCAAACCACGTGAGATTTGCCATGTAAAATGTGTGTATCTACTTGTTTGGCTTTATGATAGTTTAACAGTCTACTTGTGTCCACCCAAAATTGGAGGACATAGATGCCAATTAAAGCTAAGTTAATTGACACATTTATGTACTATTCCTAATAATTAAGTAGTATGTAAAACCGATTGTTCATATTATATTATATTATATATTTTCTATAATTGCATTTTGTTATAGCATCTAAAAATATCCAGATAAACGACGTCATCTTTATAAAAAGACTTAACTATTTGTGATTGTCCAATTTGAATACTAAAAAGCAAACCATCATGTACTAGTTAGAATTACATAATGGGGACACTTACCCACTACCTCTCCTTATCTTGCCCTATTAATCTGTTTTTTCCCCCCTACTATGCTTAAAGGTTTCTAACTAAAGTTCGTTATGCTGTGTCCCACCTTGTGTTGGTGCTTTTTTTGGAGTCTTTATTGCTTATTATATCATTCTTGACTCCTTCCCCCATGTTCTCTTTTTAAGTTTGTTGGAAGTTTAAGATGATACTTAGGGTGTGTTGGGAAATATTGATGGTGTGAGTTATTTTGGTTGGAAGGTTTATATATTGCATCACATGTGAGAATATGCTACTAAGAGTGGCTTTAGCAAACACGGTCCTACTAAACAGGTTGAGGAATTTAGCTTTTCATCCGGCAAGCCTCTTTCTCTTGTCAATTATAAATTAGAATTATGTGTAGGCCTTTGGATAAAGATGGGAAATCCCAGATGAAGAAACCTTACCACTTATTCAAGAACCAGGTTCTTGTACATTTGCCTAAGTAAACAGACTGCACAATAAAACACAAATTTTATTGTGGAAACCTTCTTCCCTCAAGGAAGGGAAAAACCACACTATGATTTTATTACCTTCAAACTCAATTCAAGATTACAACTCAATAATCAATGAATTAACTCTAACACCTCTATCGATTAACTATAATCGATACTTCTACCCTTCAAGAAGCCAAACCCACTTCTTGAACTAACTCTCACAACTCTCCAAGAAGTCAAACCCACTTCTTGTTACAATTCTCACAAACTCTACTCTCCAAGAAGTCAAACCCACTTCTTGTTACAAACTCTCAACTAACTACTCTTCAAGAAGTCAAACCCACTTCTTGTTCTTTAACCTAGGAACTATTACAACTCAACAATAAACCTAGAACAAATCAACAAAGACTAATAACCCTAGCCTTTAATTGATCAGACTTCAATATTCAATAGTTCAGACTCGAACACAACTCATAAACCTGGTTCCAGTGTTGCTGTGACGAAGTCCTGCAGTTTTGCTCCACTGGCTATTGCTCTCAAGATGATAACTTTTGTGAATATGCAATAGGTGTCGCTCTGCCTTTGCTGGAAAATTCTCTCAATTGTAATTGCAGAAGCCGATCTTTTCTTTCTCTAGCCTTGTCCTTATATAGAGTTTGACAGATCCTTAGCCAACTTCAACAAGGAAAGAAATTTTGTTTTCCTAAAAAACTAATCATTTTCCTTATAGAACTTGTTTGCCTCCTTCCTTAACTGCCTAGGAAACGTCTTCTTTTATTCTTTTCCTTCTTTAACTTCTTTTGCTGCTTTGGACACGTTTTCCTTTAAGGAGTCTTCTGCACTTCTTTTCCTTATTTAGGAGCTTTCCTTTTCCTATAAGGAGTCTTTTGATTTAGTTCCCGCATTGGTTCTTCTACTGGATTGTGAACCAGGTTCACCTTTCTGGTTTCTCAGTTATTTCTTTATTTCTCCTTTCACTTCTTTATTTCTGCACTTTATTACGAGTTTCTTTGCTGCAATCTCCCATATTTGTACAAGCTATCCGCATTCACGTCTGGGGACCTGGTAGAGTACATATAAGACAACAAGTAGTGAATCAGGTTCACTTTATCAATCGTCAAAACTACTTATATGTTCTCCTACTTCTCAACAATTTTCCCCTTTTTGATGATGATAAACAATGCATTATAGTTTACTTTGTCAAATATCAAAACACTTTGTCAATCATCAAAACTACAAACATCATGTTCTCTAATTCCATGGCAATGCATCATAGTTGACTTTGTCAAATATCAAAACATTTTGTCAATCATCAAAACTACAAATATCATGTCCTCTTATTCCCCAGCAATTTCCCCCTTTTTGATGATGACAAACTATGCATAATATGTCCCTAACCCACATCATATAACTTCCCCCTATTGACATCATTGAAAATCAACAACCAAAGAACTCGACGAGCATACAATAAGTGCAATATCATTTTAACTCATGGCCACTTGGGCAACACTTTCTAGTACACTTCTGCTAACAATAAGGTAAGTTGATCTGAGGATATTAGCCATCTTACACTCACACACAATCAAGATCGTCATTGAGGAACAAAATAAGCAAATATGTACCAATTTAAGCCCTTAGAGCCCTAAATCAAAAGCATATGATATCATGAGTATGAGACAGACACAAGCACATCAAAGAGTCTGAAAAAATGGAGGATAAAGATTAGGACAAAGATTACTAAAGTGAGGAGGAAAAGGATGTTTACTGTCATTGATAAATTTTTCAGTACGCCCATTGTGCACCAGCTCCTTCATTATGATCAGTATTCTTAGAAAATAATATTTCATCAATAGCAACACGAGGTCTATCATCAGTTAAGCATAGTCAGTTTCAAGGAGACCAGGTGAGTATTTTCAAGCATTAGGACCAACAACAACTGAGTTATGAAGCTCTTTTTCTTTGAACTTGGTTCAGTTGCAACACAATTTCAGAGATTTTTTTTTAAACTCTGGTCTAACTACATAAAATTTTCACTCCTCCATGGTTCTTTTGTTAGATAGACTTTCCTTGATGACATTTCGAAAGAGTACCAACTATAGGTAAGAGATCCATCACATTTTGGTGCAATAGAGATGAGTTTATCAATAATGAAGGCCGACACCTATAATAGTTTGTTCCTAAGAGAATTGTTCCCCCTGAGAGATAACTAGTTTTACACTTTGAATGGATGGAATATCAATTTGGAATTTGTGAACCTGGTTCATATGTGAGAGGTAAAATAAGGTTCTCCATAAATTAAAGTTAGGGTGGCTTCAAGACTGAGGTTCTCATCTTTGAGTAGTTTGGGATTGAAGGATGCTTATTGTCAAAGAGAGGATTCTTGGTGATTTATTTTTCAAAGAATTGGATTTTGATGATCGACCAGGTTCACTAGTGCTTATGTTGACACAAACTCAGGAAATTCATACGTTGAAAAAGGATGGTACATACCTGAGTATTACAGAGAAATTAGGTTCTCCTTTTGTGTGTTCCTCAATGATTTCCTTAATGTTGCTAGTAAAAGAGTAAGGATAATATCCGCAAACCTTCTAAACATTGTTTGAGATGTGCCAGGAGTGTGTACCTGTTATAGTACGAGACTGAGTTAGCCAATATTCATTGTATAATCACTCAAGCATAAAATTATTAGTTTACTAGACAATTATTAAAGGAAATCATGATAATATATCAGCTTGTTTTGACAAGACCAAGCTCTAGATGATTTTTCTCAAGTTCTTCATATTCAAGGCCTTTATGAGTATGCCTACATCATCATGTTCTACCGGATCAAAGGAATCTCCAGCTGAGTAATAAAGAACCAGGTCTTGTATTTTCATAAGCGTGACTCTCTTCTGTTTGATAAAAAATGAACACCCAGCCCCATACTAAACAAGATATCTAATCGACTTGAAGTCAGATATGATCAAGGAACCTCAATTTCCAATAACTTCCAATGAATAACGAAGACCAGGTTCACATAGCGAAGTTCCCCCTGAAGATGTACCAGACTCTAAGTGTCCTGATTGCTCTGTTGTTCCCCCTATCTCGTTAATCTCAATAACTGCTGATACAAATGCATCAATGATTATCATATGTGGACTAGGTTCATCGACGGTGTTCTCTAAATTTGCATCATTAAAGATCTTTGATATCAGGTCACTTTCTTCGGTGTCAACCTTTTTATTCTGCTTGAATGATGACTTCACATATTTTCCTTTTGTATACGCACCATGCACAATAGCTTCACGAATTTTGATTAGGGGAATTCCATGAATCAGATCCTTCATGACTAGTTTATTTAAATGAGAGAAACTAGCATGACTCATTCTCTTATGTCAAAGTATAGTAATATCATTAATGACGTTGAGGCAAGTAAGATTTTCTTCATGAAAAGATGGGATGTCAACTTTGTACACATTTTTGTGTCTTTTCAGAACCAGGTTCCCAGAGTTGGTGTTTGGCACAAGACATTCAGTTGATGTGAACAATACATTATTTTCTTTGTCACACGTTTCAGAGATGCTCAACGAGTTATGCTTCAATTCTTGAGCATAAAACACATTCTCTATGGCATGGGATTGTGACTTTTCAACTCTATCAATTTTAACTATTTCACCTTTCTTATCATTTTCAAGGACTTCACTGCTGCCTTGAAAATCAGAGAGTGAGAGGAAATTTTCTACCATTTTTAGCAACTGTCTGGAGCATGCACTATTCATGTACTAGGTTAACCTTATTCCTCTCACCTTCACCTGAAACACTAGTCAAAGATTAGCCTAGGGAACCCAGATTAGCTTGGGCCCCTTTTTGTAAGTAAAAGGATGAATAAGATCTCTTCTAGTCCAGAAAGGCAAATAAGAAGACTTTTTATCTGGAGCATATTTATCTGGAACCAAGTTCTTAATTGTTTCAGCCTTTTCCTTTTTAGTAAACTTAACATTTTTCTGAAAGGCCTTAAATAGTACTATACATTGATTCCTGAAATGAACTGAGTTTCCGTAATGAGTGCATAAACTTTTAGACATGTGAATAGTGTGTGGTACATGATTATTCTCTTTTCTGAAACCTATCCCACTTCGACTGGTGATATGCCTTTCTTGAATCTGAGTTAAAATTTCAGATGACCTAGTCCATCTAAGATTTCATTCCAGATCAAGTTTGGTCTTAACAAAATTTTCTTGTAGCGGTCTATTCCTTTCAGTTAAGGCCTGACAGTTTATGGTTAACCATTTTATGTCTTTTTCCAAAGCTAATTGAAGTTCACTAGCAGGGTTTTTGCCCTTGTGACTTAACTCTGGGTTCTTAACCTGTTCTTTTAGACCATTGATGATGTTATCACGAGAAGTAATTTGATCTTCTAGTGTCATACAATCAAGTCTTAGGGATGTATACTCATCCATTAATTGATTCTTTTCAGATTTCACTAGACAGTATGCATCAATAAGAACTGAAGACAAGGATTGCAATTGTTTCTTAGAATAAATATTTATTTTAGACTTAGTTTCAAGAAAACTTACCTCTAGTTGTTTTTCCTTCTTTTCATCTTCATCAGAACTTGTTCCAGCCATTAGTACCTGAATTGTTTCTTGTGATTAACAGATGTTTCTTTCCTCGTCTGGTTCCGTTATGGCGACCAGTGCAAGAAAGTCATATTTATTTGTTTCCTCTATTGCAAGCAATGACCAATTTTTGAATCCACCATCCTCAGACTCTTCTTCTTGTAAGTTCCCCATTGCTGCAAATGCTTTCTTTATTGAAAGATCTGCTTCTTGATTTGTCATTCGTCTGTTTGTGAGAATGAACTTTTCATTCTTGGTCTCCTTTCCTTTTTCTGAGTCGTTCCTCTTGTGTTCTAAAGCCCATAGTGGACAGAACTTGATGAAGTGATCTAGACTTTCGCACTTGTGGCAAACCTGTTCCCTTGAATTTTCAGATGTTTTCTGAGAGTTCCTCCTATGAAACAGTTGTCCTCTTTTTAACATTCTAGAAAACCTCTTAGTCATTAGTGCAATATTTTCGTCCTCAAAATCTTCTAGTGTTGTGGCCTTCAGAACCAGGTTCTTTTCTTTTCTCTTTCCTCCGATTTCCTTTTCTTGGTTTTTCTTGAGTTCATAGGTCATGAGATTTCCAATGAGTTCATCCATAGCTAGTGTATCTAGATCACGTGCTTCAGTAATAACTTCTACCTTGCTTTCCCATGGCTCTGGGAGAACACTTAAAAGTTTTCTGACCACCTTCCCATTGGGAATAATTTCTCCTAGTAAGTAAATTTCATTGATGATTGCAGTAAACCTAGTATGTATGTCTTGAATTGTTTCACCTTCCATCATACGAAACAACTCCTATTGTCTATTCAGATTGTCAATTTTAGACTTCTTTACTTGAGTTGTTCCTTCATGAGCGGTTTGCAGAGTTTCCCATATTGCTTTTGCATCTTGACATGATGAGATTCGATTGTATTCATCAGGATCTATACCGCATATCAGAATCTTCTTGGCTTTAGCATTGTTCTGAATTGCGAGTTTATCCGCAACATTCCATTCATTCCTTTCCTTTGGTACCTGAGTGGTTCCATCAGTTCCATTCTTCATGGGTATGGTAGGACCGTCTAAGACTACTCCCCATTAGTCTGGATTTTCTCCTATTAGGTGATCCATCATGCTCTTCTTCCACCATCCATAATACTTTCCGTTGAACAGTGGTGGTCGTGTTTGGGAAGCTCATTCTTGTGGTGTAGGTGGTGCAGCCATTGATCATTTTCAAGATGTGAGTCTTTTAATGAAAAGACCTGCTCTGATACCAATTGAAGAAACCTTACCACTTATTCAAGAACCAGGTTCTTGTACATTTGCCTAAGTAAACAGACTGCACAATAAAACACAAATTTTATTGTGGAAACCTTCTTCCCTCAAGGAAGGGAAAAACCACACTATGATTTTATTACCTTCAAACTCAATTCAAGATTACAACTCAATAATCAATGAATTAACTCTAACACCTCTATCGATTAACTATAATCGATACTTCTACCCTTCAAGAAGCCAAACCCACTTCTTGAACTAACTCTCACAACTCTCCAAGAAGTCAAACCCACTTCTTGTTACAATTCTCACAAACTCTACTCTCCAAGAAGTCAAACCCACTTCTTGTTACAAACTCTCAACTAACTACTCTTCAAGAAGTCAAACCCACTTCTTGTTCTTTAACCTAGGAACTATTACAACTCAACAATAAACCTAGAACAAATCAACAAAGACTAATAACCCTAGCCTTTAATTGATCAGACTTCAATATTCAATAGTTCAGACTCGAACACAACTCATAAACCTGGTTCCAGTGTTGCTGTGACGAAGTCCTGCAGTTTTGCTCCACTGGCTATTGCTCTCAAGATGATAACTTTTGTGAATATGCAATAGGTGTCGCTCTGCCTTTGCTGGAAAATTCTCTCAATTGTAATTGCAGAAGCCGATCTTTTCTTTCTCTAGCCTTGTCCTTATATAGAGTTTGACAGATCCTTAGCCAACTTCAACAAGGAAAGAAATTTTGTTTTCCTAAAAAACTAATCATTTTCCTTATAGAACTTGTTTGCCTCCTTCCTTAACTGCCTAGGAAACGTCTTCTTTTATTCTTTTCCTTCTTTAACTTCTTTTGCTGCTTTGGACACGTTTTCCTTTAAGGAGTCTTCTGCACTTCTTTTCCTTATTTAGGAGCTTTCCTTTTCCTATAAGGAGTCTTTTGATTTAGTTCCCGCATTGGTTCTTCTACTGGATTGTGAACCAGGTTCACCTTTCTGGTTTCTCAGTTATTTCTTTATTTCTCCTTTCACTTCTTTATTTCTGCACTTTATTAGGAGTCTTCTTTGCTGCAATCTCCCATATTTGTACAATCTATCCGCATTCACGTCTGAGGACCTGGTTCACCTGGTAGAGTACATATAAAACAAGTAGTGAACCAGGTTCACTTTGTCAATCATCAAAACTACTTATATGTTCTCTTACTTCCCAACACCAAATATTTTTCAAGAGTCGCATGTTTCAATGTTAAGCATTTTTTAGCATGTTTTTTTTTTGTCTCACTGGAGCAGTTCTTGACTTTGGATTTGGCAAGATCGACTATTTGTTCAAATTGACTATTAAACCTTTGGAGAGTATTGGTGATGGAAGTTCAATTCTTTGTGTCTGCTTTGGAAAAGAGGGTAAGGTTATATACAAAGAAAAGATGAGAGATCTTGGGGCCACTGGTTGTGGTTTAATAGATGTCCAGTGTCTATCATTAATGACATTATCGATATCCCTTGAGAGTCTTTCCGTGCACATAATGAAGTGGCATAGGGACATGGCATCCCCTTGTCTAATGCCCCTTGAAAGTTGGAAGAAATCAGTCTTTTCTCCATTTACCAAGACTTCATTGTACTTACGCAGGACATGATAAGTTGGGAGTAGACAAATTGAAGAACTCGAGGGTTTTCCTGTTGTAGGACCACTCTAAACTATCGAAAGCCTTTTCTAGGTCCATTTTTAGGATCATGTTAATGCTCCATAATTCTATTGCGAGGCTCTTCAAAGGTTTTATCTTACCTGAATACCTAACAATCATTTTCATGAAAAATTCAAATATGCTTGAATGATTTTTGTTAATACATAAATCAAACCATCCTTTGTTGCAAAGTTCTTGCACTATCAGTATATTTTTATCAAAGCATTTTAAATCAACACAACCAGGGAGGAAGAGTTTAAAAAAGATAACAAAATCAATTTTTTATTACATCCAAATAAACAGTCCCAACATTGGCTATACATGTGAACATATTCTTATATGCCCAATAAATGTACTAGAAGATATGAACAAAATTTGTACTTTAATTGCTAATTACTTCAAAAAAAATTGTGGACTAGGCCATAAATATCTAATATATAATTGCAATTTGCCATTCCTGCACCTGCAAAAATCATAAACAAAATAATGTCAGAAAAAATATGAAAAAAAAAAAAAACTTTTGAATTTTCACATCAATTTAATTAGTCAAAACCAAAACTAACGTTGATTAAATAATTTGGTCTTTCTTTACTACTGAAAGCGTACACCAAAAAGGCATTGTAGATCATTTTCAAAATTTGGTAGCTGGTGTAATGCCTGCAAATGAAACAATTACACTTTAGATATAAAAGAAAATATGACAAATCTTAGAGAATATTTTAAGCTAGAATTTAGAACAGAAAATGCTTTTAATTACTTAATTATATTATGTCTTCACACGTCACCTTTATGTGTTGGCCTGATCTTTCATAGGCCAAACATATGCAAATATTTTTCGCTTTTCAGGTGGTGGTGTCTGAAATCATATCAAATTGTGTACAACTATTTCATCTACGACATTGTAAAGAAATGGATTTTGAGCCTAGTTCATCACCAAAAGCTAGCTCAAAAAGAGAGAGATTGTCCAAGCCATATAAGGAGTCTCAGGATCTCGTCCCAATCTGATGTGGTACATTTCTTTCAACACCCCCTCACACGTATACACTTTCTAGACTGGAGTGTGCACAATTATGAACCGGAAGTATATTCACAACCCACATATTGGATTCTATGCTAGAGTAAAGAAATGAATTTTCGACGTAACAGAACCCCAAAAACTATCTCAAAGAAAAAATGATTGTCCAAGTCACATAAGGAGTCCCGAGATTTATCCCGATCTGACATGCATGGGACATGTCTTTCAACAAACACATTTTTAATTACATAATTATATTAGGCATAATACATAAACATGACCCTTAACTTAGCTTCTGCTGGCAACTATGACCTTTAACTTTTGGTGTGCACAAGTAGGCACTTAAACCTGTATAAAAATAAACAAATAGACACATTCGTCCTACATGGCACCCTTCAAGGTAATTTTGTGTCCTACATGGCATCCTACAAATATTATGTCACGTAAGATACGTGTGTCTACTTGTTCAATTTTATACAAGTTTAAGAGCCTACTTGTGCACTCCCAAAGTTGGAGGGCATAGTTATCGGCTGAAGCCAAGTTAAGGGTCATGTTTATGTATTATGCCATTATATTATGTTTCAAACACGTAACAAAGGATCAAAGAAATTACCGGAACATGTGAAGAATCAAGAAAAGCTTCTGGGAAAGACATCAAACAATTTTCTCTTCTTTGTGGTAACATTTGTGTAACACCAATACTGTTTCCTTCCTCTTCTTGTTGTTGTACAAGATTGTTTTGTAAACATGTTGGATTAGGAAATTCCTCGGCAAATAAGTTATCTGTGTTCATATTAGAAGTAGCAAGTTTGATGGAAAGAAACTCCACTTGTTTCTGAAGAGATTGAACATAATTGATGATTTCATCAAGCATTCCTGCTTTGCCAATCACTTTGTTACAACCTGGGACTAAATCTTGTAAACATTTCATTTTCTTGCTTATTTTCTCCCTTCTTGCCTGCAAAAATTGATTGATAAAACTAATTAGCCCAATTAATTCCTATAAAAAGGGCAGTTCGATGCGTGAAGCATCTCAAGTTCACTGAGGGTTTGGGGAAAGGCCTCACGCCTAGAGTGATATAATATGGGCAACCTACCCTGACACAAGCATTAGTTGTTGATTTCATGATTTTAAAATCGTAATATATAGGTCACACGGAAACAACTTTAATGTTGCTCCTACCAGAGGTGAACCCAGGATTTAAAGACTTCAAGTCTACCAATATTACCTTAGCTCAAATATGAGGTCTAAGATAAACTTAAAATAAGAACAATGAAATAGCATTGTAGTTAGATTCAAACCCAAGTCTCGTGGGTGGTTTCTCTAACTTGTACCAGCAGCACAATGGCACACCTATAATCCTCATGGGTGCACGGTTAATTATATCCTAATTTATGTCAGTTTCTCAAGATAAATATACACATAAACATATGATTTTTTTTGAAATTAATGGTTGTACGTGCACCCCTACTCATAGGGTGGGTCCGCATCTGGCTCCTACGGATAGGGGATATAAATTCACCAATAGCCATCACTATAACAAGTTAAAATACACTTTAAAAAAAAGGACAGTTCAGTGGATGGAGCATCTCGTGTTCACCAAGAGTTTGGGAAGAGGCCTCACACCCAAAAGGATATTACGTAGGCGACCTACCCAAACACAAGTATCAGTAGTTGATTTTGCACCTCAAACTCATGACCTATAGATTACATAGAGACAATTTTATTGTTATTTCCAATAACTTACAATATAAATTATACTGGTAGCCACATCTACAACAACATAACATACACTAAAAAAGGGCAGTTCGGTGGATGCAACATCTCACGTTCATTCAGGATCCAAGGTTCACGGAAGGGTTGCATCTCAAAGGATGCAATTTAGACATTTTATGCTAAATAAGTATTAGTAGCTGATTTCAAAGCTCGAACTCATGATTGAAGATAACTTTATCGTTGCTTTAATGATGTAAAAAGAGAGACATTTATTGTGATAAGAGACTTACTCTCTCTGCTAAGCTGTGGCTATCAGTAGCTTGGCCACGACGTGCCCTGACATGAATAAAATCAGTTTTTATAACCTCTAAATTCTTCCCTTTTTCACTTTTCACTATCATTTCTGTCTTCACTTCCCCTTTTTCTCCTTCATGTTTTTTACCTTTACATTCATCTTCATGTTCATTACACTGCAAAAATAACTATTAGTTTAATGACAATCTAATACATGTGTTGTTGGGAGGTAAATATCAGATACATGTTGTTGGTAGGTAAATACTAGGCTTTTCGCTCTAATTTATGTGATGTTCTTTTTTTTTTAGTCAATTTCAAAAAGAATACTATGATTTATAGTCTTAGATTTAGTTTAGATCAAAAGTCCGACTTTCTTTCTTAAATTTTTTATTCAATCAAATATCATCACATAAATTGAGATGCAAGAAATATCTATTTAGTGGACTAATTGAGATCCGTGCAAGTTGAGAATCTTAATAATTCAGTCAGTTGACTATTTAAACTTTCACCTTGTTAACGAGAGTTCAATTATCCAAATAACACTTGAATAAAAATTATGTGATGTTTTTTTTAGTCAGTTTCAAAAAGAATACTATGATTTATCGTTACACAAATATGTATGATTTATTTTAGATAAAAAATCTGACTTTCTTTCTTAAACTTCATATTGAATCAAACATCGTCACATCAAGATGCAAGAAATATCTACTTAGTGGACTAATTGAGATCCGTGCAAGCTGAGAATCTTAATAACTTGGTTGATTATCTAAACTTTCACCTTGTTAACGAGAGTTCAATTACCCAAATATTATTAGACTAAAAATAGAAAACAACATTTGCAAACCTTTGCTTTTCTCTTCTTGTTCATCCAATTCCTCTTTTCACTTCCAAAATCCATTTGTGTGTCAATCTTGATGGGAAAATTCTGAAATTGACTGAATTCCATTGTATGTTCACTCATTAAACTATTGAATTGAACAAGATTTTGATTTGACAAAGAACTAGAATTTTGCTGTTATTGGCATTGATACAAACGTTCAAAAATGGCTCTGTCTTTCAAGAATGCTCATTTTTTACAATGTTGGAAATTATATTTTTGTCAAGTGGGGAACTGTGTGTTGTATGAGTGGAAATCTGAGTTTATGGTACTGTACTGCTAATCAGTGAAAGTTGAAAAGATTGAGTGGAGATTTATATAGATCAAGTATAAGCTACTATTTGGATATAGATAAAAGGCAGAAGCGGATTTAGAATTTTAATTTGATGAGTTCTACGGTTAAGATTTGAAATCATCGAATCTAGTGTGGGGCATTTTGATCTGAGGCGAATTTACTGGCAAAATTATGGGGCATGTGAATCTGTAGTTTTTTTATAAAATGAAATATTTTCTTATATATTTTTTAAAATTGGTATAATATTATATTCTGACACTCATGCTATAAAGAGGTTAAATGATGCAATTAATTGAATTTTGAGTTATTTACCTTGAGAATTAGGGATCAATTCGCACTTACTACATTTTTTTCTTCCTTAGTTTTAGACATGTTGATATTTTGATAGGAAAAATGAACAATTGTTATTTAAGGTGTGTTTTGATAAATAGTTGATGAAAGTTCAAGAAGGAAACTCACACCCTCATAGTGCAAATATGAAATTCAAAAAACCTGAATACTTTAGGTATATTTTTTACCCTTTATTTTAATTTTTTTGATAAATAATTATAGATTAAGGGATATTTTTCTAACAGAAAGGATGGATGATGAATATGGAATGGAGAGGAAGTTAGAGCTTTTGTTTTGAAAAAAAGGTATTTTGATTAGAAAAAAGTATAAAAAAAATTATCAGACTAAAAATACTTATAATCTAAAAAATAATAAGTTAGGGGAGACCAATTTATGATTTCTGGGATGATCTTAGCTTATAAATCACTTTGAATGCTTGTCAAAGTGTAAACAAGGCAAAAGGTGCTTATAAGTAATTTATCCAGTTTAAAAGTTTAGCTAAACATCTTCTAGTAACAGTCTAAATTAAGTTATAAATATTTATGTAATTATAAATAATCAAATTAAGAGTAAAAATAAAAAATAAAAAATATATAAATATATCATTTTTTTTAAAAACAGATCAAAAAATACATCACATAAATTAAGACAATGAAAGTAATATGTTTAAGATTATGTGTTCATAATTTACTCTGTCTATGCTATTACATTTGGGGCATATGACTGGACATGAAACTAAAAAAAATTGAAAAATTTCACAAATATTCTTAAATTATGTGATTTTAAACATGATATGACATTTCGATAATTATAAGAGCTTGTTATTGAAACTAAATTGAGAAATTGAAAGTCAACAAAGAGTTTGTAAATAGTGAAATATGTCTTCTTCTTTTTTAACAACAATAAATAGAATAAAAATAAAAATATAATATAAAGAGTACTATGAATAAAATAACATTTATTATATTTTTTATTTATGTATAAATTTATATTTTACATCAAATATATTGAATTCACTTATACCGACATCGAGATAAAGGGAGAGGGACAGAGGGGCAGATGGGGGCCGTCCGGCAAGGGGAGTGGCCCTAAAATCAAAACAAATCAAGAATGTGCTGATAAACTATGATAGGGTTTAATGAGTGGACATCCAACTCCTCACTTAGTTCAAAAGCCATTATTATAAATCATATGATATGATATAATATAATATAATATAATATAGAGTAATATAATATAATATAATATTGTTATTATGACAATCACATGTTGCACTTATGGTATAAATTGAAGTGGGAGATTGGAGTAGTTAGTTAGATAGTGTGTCTATGTCCATTATATTGTCTTCAATACATTTCCATGTTTGGGGGAAAAATGAATTTTGTGATACAAATCACCTTTCCATGAAAACCACACTATATGATGATAATATATAATTTAAAGAAATGTGAAAGATTAAATATAAAATATTTTTGTTCAAATTTATATGATAACTAGGGAAAGATAAGGTAAAATATATAGTAAAAATTGGATAGAATTTAATAATTTCAACATAATTCTATATACATATTGTGAATTCACTAAATATGTATTTTTAATAAATTTGTAAACCCGTAAGCATAAAAATCTTTGCGGTAAGCAATTAAGGGACGGCTTAAAGTAGTAATAAACTTCAAATCAAAATAATTAATGTCGGGGTGGTAGTATTTTATTTTTAGTTAGTTTAAAAAAAATGATAACTTTTAAAATTAAAAAATATTTTAACTCAAATTTCTTATTTTTATTTTTAATGAAAAACTTTTAATATCACACAAATATTATTATGAAATAATTAAGACAACAAGCATCCAAAGTCTTATAACTACATAATTGTCATATTTACAAGTGTAAATCTCAAACGTATTTATTTCTTTATTTCATTTTATGGCCAGTTAAATTATGAAAAATAAAGTGAAACGAAGAAATACGCTTCAATATAATAAATAACTTGCTTTTCAATGTATAGCAACTTAAAAAAATAAAATCAAATTATGCAAATTGGAGGTAATAATTTTCTGATATTATCCTGAAAATGTTTCATGCACCAACACAATAGTTATACATTCAATGTTATTTCATATATATATATTTCATATTATCCAAAAAATGTTTCATGCACCAACACAATAATTATACATTCAATGTTATTTCATATTATCCTGAAAATGTTTCTGATATTTCATATTTGCAGAGAGTAGTGTGAATGTATGCAGACCTTAATTTATCTTAACTTTGGGAGGTAAAGAGGTTGAATCCGATAGACCGTACTCTCAATGAAAACAAAACAAAGTTTGGGAGAAAATATCAACAAAAGTGAAAGAGTCTCACTAAAATATTAAATATAGCATGCCAAAACATTTTGAAAGAAAAAAGTATCTACACCCAAATATTACTATAGTCGATGTACTAGAAATTGAAGAACAAGAAACTGCTAAAGTAATCGCATTGGGACATCAATGCATCTCTTCTTCACATGTCTGAATCATCTCAGGCTCTTTCCGCATCTTGTCCTCCACTGAGACCATCTCTACCTTGATCCAAGTATCATCATTTCTAATCTTATCTCTCTAGTAAACCCACACATCCATCTCAACATCCTCATTTTCACATCTTTCATCTTCTGAACGTGAGAATTTTTAACTGACCAACACTTCACCATATATAACATAATTGAAGTACTATATAATTAAACTTGCATTTGTTTCGACGTGACACCTTCTTATCACACATGACTTTGTAAAGGGTAATATTACTTTCATTTAGGAGCGTACATGGACCGGGTTAGTTCGGGTTCTTCAAATACCAAACCAAACCATTTGTGTCAGGATTTTAAACTTGTAAACCAAACCAAACCATTTGTGTTGGGGTTTTAAACTTGTAAACCAAACCAAACTAATAAAACTCGAGTTATTCAACCTCGAATTTTTTTGGGTTTTCGTGTTTTTCCAGTAAAGTATGCATACAAACATATAATTAACTTGTGCTTCAAATATTTCTTTAGTTCTATCAAAATACAACTATCTAAGATGTTTCTTAAGAAAATAACACAAAATATGATATGAGTGATGACACTAAAATATTCAACAAAAAATAATAATGAAATCATATAAAACAAATTAAATATTGCAAATATATAAGTCATAATGAAAATGATCATCCTTTATAAGTACTAATTACATAACTAAACATTAAAGAAAAACTAAAATTAGCTAGATTATGTATTTCAATTGCTAAACAATGTAGAATTAAAGAACAAATATTTAATATTATGTCATTCTTAGCGTTGAATTGACTTTTTTTTGTTAGCATTAATTAGTATTGATTTGAGCTTTATTAGAGTTACTAATATCTATGAACTATAACTTTTATTGAACCATTCAAAATTCTAAGTCAAACTTGAAATAATATGTTAAAAGATAAAAACTATGAAAAAATGTAAGAAATATATATAAATTATATCAAAGTAAATATTTTTATGTATAAAATAAATTTAAAAAATTATATATATGATGTCGGGTTGATTTAATTTTGGGTTAACTTTTTAAAGTTAAAATCAAACCAACTCAAGTATAATCGATTTTTTTTTTCAATACCAGACCAAATCTAATCAAACCACTAGTCAAATTTTTTTTTCTCAATTTATGATTTAATATAATTTTCGGTTTGATTTTGTTCACCCGCGTTTCATTTTGTCTCTGCAAGGATAAAGAATGAGACGACAATGCTTCACATCCTTTATAGCACGTTGTCACCATCACAAAGTAAACAAAAATTGAAAGGACTCTAATTTTCACATGCAATGTCATGTATGTACGTGTGTGAGAGAATATTGGCATATCCAAAAATCATCTCAGATGATACATATTTTTTCATTCTTAATTAGAAATTTTAAATTCGAGTCTTGATTACAAAATCGCCTTAATTGGCTACATATACACTTTATCATTAATGAAAATTTTCAATGTGAATTCTGATTAGTCGGAATTTCAAAACGAATATTGAATACAATGTAAAAAACTAAAAAAGTAAGTTTACATACTTGAAAAAAAAGAAGACAAAGTGAAAGGCAGGTAGAGACAAACTTAGCCAAACAGTTGTCTCCCGTTTGGTGACTGAGACAACTCGTAACAAGTAGTGCTTGTATGGAAAATCATAAATAGAAGTGAGATTAGCAAAATAAAAAATAAAATAAAAATACTTTAGTAAGATTCAAGATAATAAAATATAGTAGTAAGATTCATTTTTTAAAAATAAGCTAAAAAGAAAAATAAGAAAAATAAATTAAAATAGAGTGAGTAATATCTCGACCAGACCAATGAGTTGGGAAAGTATTAATAATTTCAAGATTATTATTTAATATAGAATATAGTATAAAAACTAAAAAGAATATTACATTGTTAGTATGGATAATTTGAAATTTCTAGTTTTAAAAAGTAGTAAATATATTCTTCAATTTTATGATTTAGAGCTGATATATTTCCACGTTAAAAAAAGTCGCATATATACTCTGGTTGTCAAACAAACAACACATATTTACCATTTTAGTTAACAAACTCATATTTACTGAATTAAAAAAAAAAGAGTTTTCAATTCCAAAAATATCACATGGCTTTAATAATTACTATTTTTTACCCAAACTCAGCCCAACTAAAAAAAAGTGAGTGAAGTAAAGAAAAAATTATAGCCACATGGTATTTTTGAAATTAAAAAATTACTTTTTTTTAATTCAATAAATATGAGTTTGTTAACGAAAATGATAAATATGTTTTATTTCTTAGATTGTCAGGATAAATATACTCTATTAGTTAGACATTATATATATATATATACTATTTTTTTAATAAATAATACGTCAATTCTGAAGCACAAAATTAAGAGGTAAATTTATCCCTTTTCTCATAAAATAATCTATAATTTATTTCAATATTATAATCTCTTTATCTGCCAACAAAATAAGCCCTAATAGGATACACCAACTTCAGAATGATTGAGAATGAGAAACCATAGACAATATGGCTAAGGTTAAAGCACATCAATTTAATGGATCTTCATATGGGTGTGTCCCCCACCCATCCACCCACCCAGCCCACCCCACCCTTTTTAGCTCATCATGGCTCCACCTTCTTTACCTAATTAATCGTTACACCAAGGAAGAAATTATAATAGTTCGATCGATTGATTGATTATCTCAATTTTTACTTATTTGATAAGGATTCAAGTTTCTATTTTATAAGACTTTTTCATTTTTCTCCCTTTTAAAAAATTAATCAGACCAATTCATTCTCAACCTTGCACCATATTATTTTGCAAAGTGAAAACTACATAAATGGGCCGTAAAATAAAAAATAATTACATGTTCATACTCAAACCCAAAGTAATTCAAGAAATACTCATTCTCTCATAAATAATTACAGCTCATACTCTCCATTTATTAAGGCTGATAATTTTCGCTTAACTGATACTAAATGAGTATCATACACTGTATTGGTATCATTAAGGCTAATAATTTCGCTTAACTGATACTAGCTAAATCAGTATATATATACTGTATTAGTATCATTAAGGTTTCTTGTTCATAAATTATTCATTTGTCAATGATACTCTAAGAGTATATGTATATTGTTATGGTATCATTAAGGTTTCTTGTTCAAAATTACTCATTAGTCAATGATACTATAAGAGTATATGTATATTGTTGTGATATCATTAAGGTTTCTTATTCAGAAATTACTCATTAGTCAATGAAACTATAAGAGTATATATTTTTTTTTATTTTCTTGTTTAGAAATTACTCATTAGTCAATGATACTATAAGAGTATATATATATATATATATATTATCATTGACTATTACTCATTAATCAATGATACTATAAGAGTATATGTATATTGTTGTGGTATCATTAATGTTTCTTGTTCAGAAATTAGTCATTAGTCAATGATACTATAAGAGTATATGTATATTGTTGTAGTATCATTAAGATTTCTTGTTCAGAAATTACTCATTAGTCAATGATACAATAAGAGTATATATATATATTTATGGTATCATTAAGATTTCTTGTTCAGAAATTACTCATTAGTCAACTCTTATAGTATCATTGACTAATGAGTAATTTCTGAACAAGAAACCTTAATGATACCATTACAGTATATTTATATATATATATATATACTGATTTAGTATCAATTAAGCGAAATTATTAGCCTTAATGATACCAATACAATATATGATACTGGTTTAGTGTCAGCTACGCGAAATTAGCTGGAGGGTATATAGTGTAATTATTTAGTGGAGTATGAATGTAAAGGAATATATGTTTATAATTATTTTGCTTTTATGTGGTATAAGCTTAGTTTCCCCTCTCGCCATCACCCCATCATTATCCAGATACAATATATATACACTACTAAAAAAAATTACTATCTTTCTAGTGAAATTTTTCATTGAAAATTGTTTAATAATTATTTTCACATATATATATTTTGATTGAATCAGTAAGAAAAGAAAAAATAAAATATTTTCATACAAAAATATTAGAAAACTTTTTAGAATTTCAATGAAAATCTATTGCCCATCATGCATTTTCCTAGTGAACTGATTCAATGAAAATACAGTGAAAAAAACATGCTTTTTAACATAATTTTTTCATTGATTTGCGATATAAAAAATCTCTATTTATAGCAATAATAATACATTCGAATTAATATACATATTTTCCAATGATTTGTAAGTATTAAAATTGCTTTTACTAATCAGTAATTATGCATATGGATTTAAATGTGCATTGAACTTGATAATAGCTTAATAAGTAGTATGTATGTTTGGTCAAGCTATCAAAATCAACTTATTTTGAGAAGTATTTCTAATCAAAAGTAGTTTTCTCAAAGTGTCTTGTGCTTTGTGTTTGACTAATTACTTGAGATGTGATTTTTATTTTTAGTTTGTGTCTGACCAATATTTTCAAAAAATGATTTTAAGTGTCAAATTACTAAAAATTACAAATTATAATTTGCAATACATATATGATTTTTTATACGGGTAATCTTGTCCTAAAAAATTATTTTTTGATGAAACTATACTTATTCAACTTCTGCTACTCATAAATTCTTTTTTTTTAATCAAAAATTTAGTCAAACACCTTATTTTAAAGAAATTATAAATACTTTTAAAAATAAGTATTTTGGTCTTTTGAAACTTGGCTAAATAGGTTAGTGGTAGTTGACATATTTGGTAAACAAAGATTTTTTTTCATGTCAAAATACTAACAATATTCTTAAATAAAGCTATTTAGAACATATAAAGTAAACATAACTTTTGATTAAAAATACCAATGCAATATCAATAATCAGTAGCTGGTTCGAGAGGATGATCAGTCACATGGGACTAAGACAACGCCCAAACTCCAACAGGAGGCAACAATGAGAAATTTTCCTCAATGAATACTTTGTCTCAACTAATATTATAAGTTAATTTAAAGTTATTATAGGACTTCATAAACTTCAAATCCTGAATCCTCTTTGAATTCAAATAACTCCCTAGTATCATATTTTTTTATTATTGGAGAAAATTTAGACTCCTATGTATACTCAATTCTAATAGTATGATTTGTGAAGGGATAAAGAATAAGTCTCCAAGCAATTGAATTCATCCATGCACCTTAATTATCCACTTGAAAGTAGTATAATAGTATACTTGTTTAAAGATTTGGGGTGTGGAAAAAGTCCAAAAGAGAAAAAGGAATGAACTTTTTTTTTTTGGGTAATTGAAATAATTTTGATGTGATACGAATAATGAAAGATGCAATGTTTCCAAATCTTATTATCATCAATGATGATTTCTCTCTCTCTCTCTTTATAGTTGGAAAGCCAAAATTTAGAACAAAGACAATGAACTAATATGATATGTTTTCTTTCCAAAAATGGACTACACAATAATTCTTACTAGTTTGTTAGTGTGTCCCTTGGAGAAAAGGAAGTAAATCCTTTTTTTTGCTTTTGGAGGAAGTGAGTTGAATAGGTGGAAGCTTGTGAATAACTCACCATTTCAAACTTTATTTTCTTCCTAAATCCATTTCCTATATTCCCAAGTCATTAAATTGTTTTTAGGTTGAAATTCGAAAGATGTCAAATAAATTAAGATGAAAGAAGTAATTATTAGGTATATATGGGAAGGAACAATAATGGAATTTTGAAGTAACTGTAAAATTACTTATGTGTGACTTATAGGTCATGAGTTTGAATCGGATGGAATCAATCACTAATGCATGCTCCTAATAGGTTGTTTATATCACACCTAAGAACAGATTCTAGAGGCTTGCCATGTGTTATTAATTTTTAATCTATTGAACACCAAACTAGAGGTTAGCTTATTGGTTTAGTGCATTCAAAATTCACTTTAATTTGAGGTTTCAAATTCGAACTCCAAGCACTATATTTTTATTATTCAAACCCCCTTAGTGAAAATTTTGGATCCTTCACTGATCACACCCCTTTGGAGTGCGACCCTTCCCTGAATTCTGCATGAATGCATGATGCTTTGTGCACCGAGTTATCCTTTTGTATTGAAATAATATTTTTTTTTACCTAAAACAATAAATGAAGGCTAAACATATTTATCACTTAGCAATCGTTAGGTGCTATGTATTTTTACTTTTAATTTTAAAATTGTTCGATTTGGAGTAAATAAAGAACGCGAAGTATTATATATATTCAATTGCATCATGGAGTATAAATATATGTGAAGAATTAGCAAAAATTTAATAAAAATTAAATTTTGAATCCATAATTTTATATGTATATAATTGATTCAATGATAAAACTTAAATTTTGATTTTGATTTCACCTCTAACATATGTTCATATTAAATTCTCAAAGAGTAAATTAGGCCCTACATTAATTATTCCTTATCTAATATATATGAGTGGACACCAACAAAAAAGTTGAGAGCAACAGAAGGGCAACCATACTTGGTTGACCTACAAATTAAACCAGTATTCAAAGTTTCATAAAATTATAATCCTATTTGTTTATGGTTTTTGAATAAATTATATATACATATCAAATGAGTTTTTTTAAACATAAATCTATGATTTGAATTTAATTATTGAGTTTTCTTGAATTTATGGCTAAAATCACATCTTTCCCCTTGAAAGTTGGGACCTATTCTCATTGAGTAAAGGCTCGACACATCAATATGGATTGTGGTGCAGTGTTGAAATTACTACATCATTTATCAGAGGTCTCAGATTCTAGCTCTAGGTATGGAGAAAATCATATCGGGAGGGTCACCTCCAAATGAGGCCTGCAATGTGTGATCCAGATTCAATCAGAACTCCAATGCGGACTTTAAACATGGAGTGGAAAACCAAAAATAAAAAGGCTTTACACAACTGCCCCAAATAGCTATGTTTGGGCCACACACACAAATGATCCATTGCACCTAAAGATCAATCTGAATATTACAATCTTCAAGTAAGCCTAATTGATTGTGCAAGTTACTGTTCCAAACTTTCTAGCATAGTAGAGATGGCAATAGGACGAGACGGGTTTAGAGTGGGCCAACACAGGCAGGGCAGATTTTATGCAGGGCGGATTAAAACAAAATGAGAATATATAAATTGTATTATAAGGAATATCCAATAGAATTTATAATAAGTGAAATTATTATTTTAAAATTTTGAGTTGAATGCTTAGATTCTTTCGACATTTCATGAGATTTTTCTCAAATGTCAAATCCCTAAACCGAAAGAATTAAAAAGGTTCAATATATACTTTTTTTTCTTTGAAATTTTAAATATTTTCTCAAAGCTAAGAACTTTGGTTGCTTCTAATGATACAAGTAAACAATTTAAATATAACATATTTGGGATCATATAAAGTATACTAATTTGAGTTGAGGACCTATCGGAAATAACTTACTCCATAAAGATAGAGGTTAAGTCTGCATACATCCTATTTTCCCAACACACCAGAAAGCATTGGACATGTATCACTCCCTTCAGTAAACCATTTCTGATTCCGAAATCTTTCATATGTTTGTCCAGAGGCAGTTACAAGAGGACCATACATCAATCTCAAAGACAACAACAACAACTACATACCAAGTGTAATCCCACAAGTGGGGTTTGTGTAGGGTATGATGAATGCAGCCTTACCCCTACCTTGGGAAGGTAAAGAGGTTGTTTCCAATCGACCCTAGGCTCAAAAGACAAGTATGTAAGGTAAATACAGTAGCGAAGAAGTCATGTTGAAAACAATGAAGAAGAGAATAGTAGCAACGACAAATAATACGATAACTGAAACAAAGGAAATAATTGGTAATACAACACTCAAATAATAAGATAGTAATAATAACAATACTAAAAAGGGAACTAGACAACGCTAGACCTACTAACCCTCTACCCTAATCCTCGACCTCCATATTTTCATATCTAAAATCATGTCATCGGTAAACTGCATGTGAGACACGTCCTATCTAATCATCTCAAAGACAAAGGACATTTTAAGTCATCCGGAGGTAGAGAGCTCCTCAGAACGTCCACTTCAGTACCGTCAAGTTGGCATCTCTAATGAGAATTCACTTCACACTGGTTGTAAAATGAGAATTCACGTCCTATCTAATCATCTCAAAGACTCTTCATTCTGAAGAGAGTCATTATCCGTTTGCTCTGTTACAACTGATTTTCCATGCTTATGAAGGAGCTTAAGAAATATCGATAAGATCCTCCTTTTCGTTGTCTCACCCTCACCAACTCTATCCATCATCTCTTTTATGGATCTTTTTTCAATTGAAAGAGCTTTTAGAGATGTGATATGAAGCTTCCACATAGCAACTTGAATTGCCTCGAAGGCATATTCTTCAGCTGAATCTGTTGTATTTACATATCGATGAAGTAATTCCTTTATAACCTTCCCTGCCTCCTCTTCAGATGGGTCCAAACTGAATATCGCACTCCTCAGTTCAACAATCAGTTGTGAAATCTGCAGCAGTATGTTTCATTAAAGTAGATTACCAAGAAAATACAATAGATATGGAGACATTAAATTCCATGCAACATAATGTGCAGCCAAATGAGCATTACAGACTTCGTCATTTAGTTGAAAATTCTACTAACTAGCATACACCAAAGGCTTGTGTATTCCCTTATAGAACTGAAACACATCAAGAATCATGCAATCAAGAGCACCGGAACAGAAAATATGCATAGATGAATCTCTCAAAGGAATGATTTCTGACTGACCTCTGCAGCCAGCGATACTGGAACCATATATTGCACCTGGTTTAAGCTTTGCTCAAACAAATTTCTTGATTTCATACATCGTGAGAGTATAGTATCTCCTGTGAATGCCTGGAAACGCAATACAGATTGTTGTTTAGTGACTGAAGATAATAGAATATCTTCATTGTATGTTTATAATGTTTAGAAGTATTACATTGGTCATGCAAACACTTAGTTGTATAAACCGATGAATTGTGTTAGAAGTACGGATGGCGATGCTATGAATGTGCCTCTACCATCCAACCTAAGGCTGGCAAGGGGACCGGGACAGCCCGCCCCGGCCCGGTACCGGCTCGAGACCCGTCTCGCCGGTCCCGGTCCCACGTGTCGAAGCGGGATAGGGGATAGGGGGATAGGGGGACGGGTAGGGGGACGGTTCACGATTTGGTCCCGGTCGACCCGGCCCGGTCCCGTCCCGTCTCGTCCCAGTCGAACCGGCCGGTCAAGTGGGCCAACCTTTTTTTTTTTGAAACTTTGCAATTTATCCGTTGGGGAACATTGGGGCAACGGTTAGTGGGCCCCCCCAACGGATATATTTGATTTTTGGGAGTCCCAAACACCCCCCTACCACTCCTACTCTTTAATCTTTTATTTTAACCCTCAAGTTACATAAAATACACTTTAGTCCACTCTTTATATTATAAATACCCCTTTATCCTTCTTTTATTTCTCACAAATTATCTACTCTCTCAATTCTATATTTTATATTCTCTCATTCTTGAATCTTGATTCTTGATTCCACTTAATTCTCAATTCTCAATTCTAAATTTATATCATAATATTTATATTTCAATTAATATCATAATATTTATAATTCAATTATTTTATATTTTATATTGTTGCTATCAAGTATTGAAGCTACAACTTACAACTTACGATAATACATTTGGTTGGAGCAAGCTTCAAGAATTGGTTATAACCGTCTGCTATTAACGCAGACGTTTGGTACATTCGTTCCATTTCTTTATTTATACATTTTTTTCGCAATTAGTTTTTGTGTTATTATTATTTATATATTACATTTTACATTTTATTAAATATGAGTTCTAATAAAAAAAATACCGGTAAGGAAAAAATAGCAACCGTTGTTTCCAATTTATTTAATTTTCCTAAAAAAAGTAGTAAGGAAAAAAATAAAAGTAAATGTGGTGGTTCTTCTTCTAAATCAATGCCTAGAGTTAGAATTAATACAAATGATTCTACTTTTGTTGATGATACTTCTTTCACTCCTCATTATAATATAGATACAAATGTTGAAATTGATCATGAATTTTTAGAACGACGTTTTAATAATCCTAATGTTGATGAAAATTTAGATGATGAAGTACAAGTTGATTTGGAAGAAGATGAATTAGATGAAACACCTACCAGTCCGGCGACGGAAGCTCCAACACAAACTACACCTCCAACTGAGGAAGATAGTCAACTCCCCCACCCCTCCCCCCTTGTACCTCCTACAAGGGGAAAGGTGAAGTATCAACGCCCTAAAACTTCTGTTGTGTGGCAATTTATGACTTTAGATACTGTAAACTCTCTTGCTATTTGTAATAAGTGTAAACAAGCATTTATACATAGAGTCGGTGGAGGTCAAGGTGGGACGGGGGGTTTAAATAGACATTTGCTATCTTGTAGACCGATTGAATATAAGGCGACCAAAGCTCTAGCCGATAAAAAAAAAGGAATTCAAATTGATGATGATGATATTAATTCTAGTGTTCCTCAATCGGTAGAGTGTTCTAACATGGTTCAAAGAACATTGGATCCTTCTAACCCCGGTGGTCCAATTACCCAACGTAAATATAATAAAGAAAGAGATCGCGAAAATTTAGCTAAGATGGTTTCTGTTTGTAGTTTACCTTTTGGTTTTCCTTCATATCCCGATTTTATTAAATATATTCAACAAACTTATAATCCGTCTTTTAAAGGTGTTTCAAGAAATACAGTTAAATCTGATGTTTTAGAATTTCAAGATAAACATTGTCAATATCTTCGTTGTTTATTTAGCATATTAGATTGTAGAGTGTCTATAACTTCTGATATGGGTCGTAGTGTTAATGGACGTGATTATTTAACTGTCACATCACATTGGATTGATCATAACTGGAATTTGCAAAAAAGAATCTTAAGTTATAAAGAATGTGTAGAGAAAAAAACTGGTGCTTATATAGCTTCAACTGTTTTAGGTATTTTAGATTTTTATATGCTTTGTGATAAAGTGATGAGTGTCACATTAGATAATGCCTCTAATAACACCAACGCTGCTGCAATGTTAAAAACTAGACTATGTCCAATTGATAATAACGATTTCCATGTTAGATGTGCTGCACATATATTAAATTTAATTGTACAAGATGGTATTTCATTATTTGATTGTGGTTGTATGAAAATAGAATATGTTGTTTTATGAATTTTTTATGCTCATAGACCTGCTAGAATTAGGGAATTTAACGAGCGTTGTGTACTATGTAATCTTACACCACGAAAAGTTCCAAAACATGTTAAAACTAGGTGGAATTCTTTTTATGAAATGCTTTCAGTTGCTTATGAATATCAACGACCCATACAAATGGTTTTTAATGCCCATAATTCTGACCCACTAGAAAGAATTTGTGATGAAGATTGGATAGAAACCAAAGAACTATTGGATTTTCTAAAACTTTTTTATAATGCTACAACCATGTTTTCTGGAGTTTATTATCCTACTATTTCATCAGTCTTAGTAAATATTTGTGCTATTTCAATTCAATTTCAAACATACAAAAAAATTGAAAAATTTAGACTGTCAATTGAAGCTATGATTGAAAATTTTAAAAAATATTTTTTTCCTATTCCTCAAATTTTTTTAACTGCGACTTTACTTAACCCTCAATATAAATTACGAGGTGTACAAGGACTTGTTCAAACTTTTTATGATACTTTAGAAATTTTACCGGAAGAAGTTCAAACTTTTTATGATACTTTAGAAATTTTACCGGAAGAAGTTTCAAGTTGTGAATTTTGTAAGTCTAGCATAAAAGTGCAAGCCAAAATTTTATATGAAAAATATAAAAATATGGAAATTAATGAAGGAGTTGTTGCTCAAACTTCTAATGCTATCAACAATGATTATATTGATAATTATATGCTTGGTTTTCTTGGTCTTAATTCTACTAACCGTGATGATTTTGAAGAATATCTTAATCAGTGTTTGGAAACAATTACCGACGAGCAGGGCAACGTAAAAGTATTAGATTGGTGGAGGAAACGTGGCAGTGCATTTCCAACTCTTAGCAAAATAGTTCGTGATGTTCTAGCTATTCAAGCTTCATCAGTTGCTTCAGAGGCTGCTTTTAGTGCGGCAAGGTTTCAAATTGGAGATCACAGACATTCATTGGCTGAAGAAAGCTTGGAGTCATCAGTTTTATTTAGAGACTGGATCAACGCCGAGAGAAGAAATTATAATTTGCCAAAGTTAAGCGCCAAACAAGACTCTTATTTTAATTCAATATTTGGATGTAGTAGTGACGATGAACTAGATGCACAAGAGTTTCAAGCATCATTGCCAACACCGGAGGATGTTACTGTCGATTTGATACGAGTTAGAAAAAAGTTTTATTGGACAATACATATATTAGAATTACATACGAGAACTAATTGAAACAGAACCCTTCCTAGAAGGTGGCTGCGTAGATTAGTTACTCATCCAATATTTGTTACAAATATTAGATTTACATACGAGAACTTTTTGAAACAGAACCCTTCCTAGAAGGTGGCTGCGTAAATTAGTTACTCCTCTAATATTTAATTTGTAAATTGTAACTTGTAAGTTGTAAGTTGCAATTGAATGTTATTTGAATAAATTTAAAGGCTAAATTCAAGTCTTTTTTATACAACTATTGTGTTGCATTTAAATTTAATACTTTACTTATTAAAACTTACTTCAAAATTTGAAATTTGAATTTTGAAAGTTAAAAGATGAAATTTGAATTTTTCAAAACTTAAGCATTTTAATTTAGCTAAAAAATAATATTCAAAACAATAAAAATTAAAAATGTCATTCAAAAAAAATATAACTTCAAAACAATTAAATAAATACAAAAAAAATAAAAATCCCGTGTCCTGTCCCGTCCCGTCCCCTAAAACACTGTCCCATCCCGTTAATCTAGTGGAACGGGATGGGACTTAGATTTGTCCCGCGAATCCCGGCCCGGTTCATCCCGGGTCCGGTTGAATCCCGGTCAAACCTCGACCCGTCCCATCCCATCCCCCTATGTCCCGTCCCGGCGTTCCCGTCCCCGTCCCCTTGCCAGCCCTATTCCAACCCGTCCCACATAGTCTTAAACTCCCTTCCTTGACTAGCCTAAGGTAATAGCCTCCGTGGAAACATAAACAAGATAGCATTAAGAAAAACCCCTTGTATATTAATGGAAATTCCACCAGCTTGTTAAGTTCTGTACTAGTTCAACTGACTAAGTTTCGGAGGAATGGGGTCAATGTAGCATTACATAAGAGATATTTAACAAAAACAGTGAAGTATAGCTTATTTGGGAGGTAAATTTAACAAAAACACTCAACAAATAACTAGTTGGCTTAGCTTGTTCAAGAATGCATACCAAGTATAGCTTACTGGATTCACTGCAGTGCTGATGCAGTATCTTGGCTTTGTCAATTTCACTGTTCAACCGACAAAGTGCCTCTGTTCCGGAGCATCCAGGACGGACTGCTTCAATTTCAGGAAGTAATACCGAAACTCTAGTTACAAACTGAATTAGTTCCATGCACATTAGATGATGCACCTGTCGTCATCATAACCAACAGGAGATATTGAGTTAATTTGCAAAAGGGAAATGTAAGTTTAAAGCTTAAAACAAACGGCACCATAATATGGGATAAATGACAAGGAAATATTCAGGAATTGACTGATACATAAGTGCATTTAGAAAACTAACAATGTTCAACTACAAAAATCCCAGCCAGCAGAATTTTCCGAAGAGGCAAGAACCTTTTGGTTTTAATAATTTTTCAGTTCCCTTCATGGCATTCTAACAACTATATTTTTTATAACCGTGGTGACCAGGTCAGCTTGTGTGCACCTCGAATAATACATGTGGGCACATATTACCTCCCACCAACACATGTATTAGGTGACTCTGTCCACCAAGGTTTGGAGCGATGGAAAGTGTTAAAATAAAGATGCGGAAACGACAAACAAGAGCCACACTTTTTGGAAGAAATTTGCTCTTCCTTTTTTTTTTTAAATTGAAAGTATAGAAAGAGTAAAATAGGTATTTTAATTAGCTCTTCCTTTTTTATTGTTTCAATATTCACAACATCACCTTCATTACAATAATTCCTTCTCTTTCCTAGTTAAACTACAATGATTCATTTACATAATTATTACAATTACATAACTACAATAAATACAATTTACCATAATATTTACTACTTTACTCCCCAAGTTGGAGCATCAGGATCCCAAATGCCCAATTTCCCGAGTAGATGTTCATATTGCGACCTTCCCGATGCCTTTGTAAAAGTATCAGCTAACTGATCATTCGTCGAACATAGCTTGAAGATATACGACAGACCAGCGGCTCATCCCGGACATAGTGACAATTCACTTCAATTTGGTTTCATGTCGGGGCGTTCGACTACAAAAGACATACATCTTGTAAGGAAGAAAGGAAGAAGAGCTTACATATGATGTTCATTGACCTAGAAAAAGCTTACGATAGACCCTAGAGTCTAAAGGCTTCAAGTTGAGCACGACTAAGACAAAATACTTGGAGGGTAAGTTCAGTGACGTAACTCACGTGTGAGAACTCAGATGTGGAAGTAAGGATTGATACACAAGTCATATCCAACAAAGGAAGTTTGAAGTATCTGGGTCCATAATTCAAGAAAATGGGAAGATCGACTATGATGTTACATATCATATTGAAGCATAGTGGATGAAATGGAAACTCGCATCCAGTGTCTTATGTGATAAGAATGAAACCATCAAGACTTGAGGGTAAATTTTATAAAGTCGTGGTCAGACCAGTTATGTTGTATGGGGCGGAGTGTTGGCTGGTCAAGAACTCGAATGTGCAAAAATTAGGAGTAAATGAAATGAGGATGTTGAGATAGGTGTGTGAAAATACTAGGAGAGATAGGATCAGGAATGAAGTTATTCGCATAAGGTGGGAGTGACTTTCCTGGGAGACAAAATGAGGGAGGGAGGCTGAGATGGTTCGGGCAAGTGAAAAGAAGATGCACAGCTGTTCCAGTGAGGTGAGAAAAGTTGGCTATAGTGGGTCTTGGGTAGACGTATTAGACAGACACCCTGCAGTTTACTAAGGCTTTGACCCTATATAGGAAGAGAAAGAGGTCAAGGATTAGGATAGAAGGTTAGTAGGTAGTTGAGGTTTATCAAGTCCCTTATCAGTATTGTTATTATTACTCTCCTACTGTTGTATTCTTTGATTTTGGTATTATCCGTTGTTTTCATTGCTTTAGTTATCGTGTTATGTTTCCCTTAGCGGGTTTTATCGTTGTTGTTACTGCTTAAATTCCATATTCCCTTTTTCAAACTAAGCCGAGGGACTATCGAAAACAACCTCTCTATCTCGACGAGGTACGGGTAAGATCTACATACACTCTACCCACCTTAGACCCCACTTCTGGGATTATAGGAGGTATGTTGTTGTTGTTAAATCTGAAACAGAAAGGACATCTTTTAGCCATATTGAATCATTCAGCATAAGGGAACCCTCTTTGGTGGCCATTGAGTTGCTTCTGTCCAGAAGTCCAATCGGACACTTTGGAATGTCCCGTTGATCACATAATCCTTCCGGATTACCAGTTATATGATTGGTGGCCCTAGTGTCAATGATCCAGGATTTATTTTCAGGTCTACCATCCATCTTGTCATTTGTCTTCGATCTTTTAGCTTTCAACATCTCGATCACAGTTTGCCACTCCTCAAGGCTCAGTTCTGGTGGTTCCATCCAGCTATGTTCATTGGTCTTGTGTCCGGTCCTCTCCCATCTTTGATCACTACAACATTGGCGCGATAATTGGTTCTTACTCGTCCAACGCCCAGACCATCTTTCTACTACTATGGTTGACCTCTTCCTCGGGACCTCGGCAACCTATCCTCTCTTCGCATTTTGGGTTGTTTGTCCATTATTCCGGGTAACCAACGAGTCGGTAGCATATTCTTGCTCCATGTCCGAGTTGCTTTTTCTTCTTTTTTTTTTTAGAAAATTCATGTCCAAGTTTCTTACAATGTGAACATACCACATTATTCTTTCTCCCTCACCTTGGTTCCGATAAGTTTATCCTATTTGTAGTGTAAACGCCATTGTTCCACTCTGATCATCTTTTCCACGGGCGACACCCGCTCTTCCTGCACCATCTTTGAATAGACTATAAAGAAGATTGGACCTCACTGTTCCATAGGTTGTTTCATCCAATCCCATCAGAAAAAATATACCCTTTCTTCTGCTCTTTTGGTCTCAGGGATTGCTCTCAGATTGCCTCCATAGGGACTCAAACCTAAGACCTCATAGTTCTCAACCCACTTCATTGAACCCTAAGCCACACCCAAGGTATCATTCTAACGAAGGAGTCGATTGGTGTAAGGTATAAGATATTATAATCCGAGGAATAAATTCAGGACTATTTTATCATGCGTTTGGTTGGAGTCTTGGAGATATAAGGCAGTCCTGAAATTATTTATTCCACCATTTATAACTTAGTGATGAGATACAAAACTTATCCCAGGATAACTTATTCCCAACCAAACAACCCCTACTATTAGGGGTCGTTTGGTTTGAAGACAAGTTATGTTGGGATTAGTTATGATGGGATAAGTTATGTCGGGATAAGTTATAATGGGATTATTTATACTAAGATTATTTTATAATTGGTTATTTGGTTTGTCATATTAAAACAATATGCATGGCATAATTTCTAAAAATAAGTTATTTATTTGCAAAAATATCTTCTAAGAATAAATTGTTTGTTTATAAAAGAGGGTTTAAGGGATACTTTTGTTATTTCATATTTTTATCTAGGGATCAGTATTCCACCCACAAGTAGGATAACTTATCCTAGTTATAATTAGATAAGTTACTCCACACTTTGTAACCAAACAAAGAATTGAGGAGTGCTAAAAATTTATCCCGGAATTATTTTTCCTTATCTATCACACCAAAGGACCCCTTAAAGTAAGACCTCTCATTACTCTGAAAAATTTCTCAATTTGTCACCCTTTGGGATGCAAATAAGGAACTACAACACAGTGGAAAAGAGAGGAGGAACTTAGTATTATAATACCTTAGTAGCATGATGAGATGGAGGTATCTCACTTACTTCAGCACCATCAATCCACATGATAATTTCTGGTAAAAAGAACACAAAACTAAGTGTCATATTTGACATAGTACTAAATATTATCCACAAGAAGCAAATTCAAAGAACAAGGGACTAAGAAATTTCAAGAATGCTTTACCCAGAGAAGAAAAATACAGAACCCCTTTTCTTCTTAAGATGAAAAACAAACTTCAACACTGAACCCAAGTCCACATTTCAGAAACTCATAAAATTCCCAGAAAAATTTCAAAACTTGAGGTTCAAATAGAGATTTCTTTACATAAAAAGATCCAATTTTTCTCCTTATTGTTCAAATACAAGTAACTTCAAGAGAAACCCCACAATGAAGAAACACATTCATTTGCATTTTGCTTTAGAAAAGTTAAAACACTCAGCTCAGCCTTTAATAAGCCTTCAAGAGTACAAACCAATTGAAAAGGCTAACACAAAACGCCAAAATCAAAAGGAACTTTTGGATGGGTCCTATTTATTAACTAGTCATTTTGATCCCGTTCAAATTCAGCACAAACAGCTCATTTGATCCCCCTTTCGATGGTAGAGTTAGCCTAAAGTTATAGGTTCGACAAAATTTAATAGCTTTGGCTTAAACTCTAGGGCGAATTTATGTATGGTACCTAATGACGGAGAATTTTTATTAAGGGGTTCAAAATATAAAAAAGTAAACACAAATTAATTGAAGAGAAGTCAATATTTATTATATATACAAAAAAAATAATTTTAACCAATTATAAATAGTACCATAATTTTTTTTCTTTTTTGACAATTTTTTAGTTATGACTGTTCATCTTACATGTTTAAAATTATAAAATCAAAAAATATTTTTATACATTGTACATATTGTAGTTTAATCCGTAGGATTTTTAAAAAAATTAATTTTTTTAGATTTTATATCAAAATTAGATAAATAAATTAAAACCGAGGAAGTATAATCTAATTGACCATGACTTTTAATACCAAAAGTAGACAAATGGGAGAAAGAACATAAGACTTTTTAATTTGAAAGAGAATCTCCTATTTTTTCTGTGTTTTTTCAACTCACACGTACCTTCCCAAAGCTTATTTTTTTATATAAAAGAAAAGAAGAAGAAAAAAAACGCCTCCAGCTAGTTTGACTGGCAATCCTCCTACCCCTACTTCGTCTTTCACTCGTACGTTCCTAGAAAATTCTTTATACTCCTTTTCTTTCGTCCTAATTTATATGATATATAGATATGAGAAATTTTAGTAGCTTGATTGATTCAGTATTTAGTTAGCATATTAGATAAATGCATAATACATAAACATGACTCTTAACTTGGCTTCAACGGATAACTATGCCTTCCAACTTTGAGTGTGCACAGTAAACACTTAAACTTGTATAAAATTGAACAAGTAGACACACGTGTCCTATGTAACATAATACACATAGAACACCATCTAGAACACAAATTGGTCATGTAGGACACATATATCAACTTATTCAATTTTATACAAGGTTAATTGCCTATTTGTGCACACTTAAAGTTGGAGGGCATAGATGCAAGCTGAAACTAAGTTAAAAGACACATTTATCTATTATGCCTTTTAAAAACAGATTTTAAAAAAAATTACATCGCATAAAATTATATCATACCGGAAAAAAGGGAAAATGGAAAGGGCATTACAAGGTGAGACTTAAATCCTCGCCAACAATGTAAAAATTAGGCATAATACATAAGCATATTCTTTAACTTGACCTCAACTGAAATCTGTACCCTTCAACTTTGAATATGTACACATAGATACTTAAACTTGTATAAAATTGAATAAGTAAACACACACGTCCTACGTGACATAATACACATAGGACGCCACCTACTTGTTCAAGTTTATACAAGTTTAAGTGCCTATTTGTACATACTCAAAATTAAAGGACATAAATACAAGCTAAAACTAAGTTAAAGGACATATTTATCTAAGACATAATACATAAATATGCCATTTAACTTGACTTCAAATCACATTTATGCCCTCCAACTTTGAGTGTGGACAAACAGACACTTAAACTTGTATAAAGTTGAACAAATAGATACACATGTCCTTCGTGGCTTCCTACATGCAATTTATGTCCTACGTAGTGTCCTACATGTATTATACCACATAGGACTCATGTATCTACTTGTTCAACTTTATATAAGTTTAAGTGTTACTTGTGCACACCCAAAATTGAAGGATATAAATATAAAATGAAGCTAAATTAAAGAACACATTTAGGTATCATGTCTTAATCAAATAGTGCCATGTTTCATGTTAATTGAAACGGAGGAAGTATATGTAGCTGATAAACACACAAAAGGAGGAGTTAATTAGGAGTGTGTTTAAAATGTTATTTTAAAAATATTTATATGTAATCTAGCAAAATATTGTGAAGAAGATAAATGGATAGTGGGGACTGAGGATTTGAGAGTGGCAGTTGGGAAGGTCAAGGCATAGGGGTTGGGTGATGGGGACGAGACAATATATTTTTTAATAAGAAATGAAAAAGAGAATTATAGGGTGGATGGGAAATCGTATCCTTACCAACAAAATGAAAGATGTCATTCATAAACTTGTTTTTCTAACTTCTATTAGAAAAAGTTATTTTACTCGTTTTAAGGAACTTGTTTTTTCATAAATTAATATTTTGACCAATCAAACATGAAAGAAAAATTAAAATATTTTATGAAAAATATAAAATATACCCTAGATGTGTGCTATTTTAAAAAAAAAAGAAAAAAAAAAGAAAGAATATCCTCTCTACCCTTTCTTTGTACTATTTGATAGAAAGGACTCTAATTTGAATGAGAATCCTTCTATCCTTTTTTTGTCTTTCACTCACTTCCAACTTTGTTTTCTCAAACAATACATAGTTGACTTATTAATCTTCTACCTACTAATTAAATTCTTTTTCAATATACAGCTCCAAATTTGGAAAAGAAAATTGATTTAAAATTCTCATTTTATCAATTAATGATAAGTTTTTTTATAGCATAAGAATGTTGTGGAATATCTAAGATCAAATCACAAATTTTCTTTTCATCTTTGAACTTCTTGCTTATTCAAATTTTGTCACCTAAATTGAAATAAATGGAGCAAGTTATATTGCTAACCATTATTCTATTTGTCCTTATTTATGTGACATTATTTATTTTTTAGCCAAATCAAAAAAGAAGAATTGCATATTAATTTAACTTTTAAACTTCTCATTTTATCTGTACTGAGGTAATTTATAAAAACACAAATATCTCTTAACTTATTTTAAGTGATAAATTTTAAAAGTTTTGGATTCATATTATTATATACTATTATTGCCTCTCTTTTTTTAACTTAGATACATAACATTTTTGGTGGCTATATAAATAGAAGTTAGCCAGTTTTTAAAAATTAAATCAGTGATCTGAATAATTTGTTTGGATACAATTGTGAAGTTAGCCAGTTTTAAAAAAGTTTGATGGTAACAACTTCTTCCAAACTATTGTGGATACTCTATATTGGTCAAGACTCTTCAAAATTGTTGCCGTATTCGTGTCGGATTCTCCAAAATGCACTACTGTTGGAGTATCTGACACGCAAGAGTCAACATTTTTAAAGAGTCCCAGCAACATAGAGGATACTACATTCAGACTGATATTTCTGCATAATGTATTGTCATCTATCTGCTCAGAGAATTGGTTTGACACATACATTGATTTTCACTAACATCAGTCTCCAACTGAGCCCTCAATTGGTCCTGCATCACCACCTCAGGTGCACTTGTCAAGAAGATTGGGTAATGGAAATAGAGTTTGACTCTCGAAATCCGAACTATGTCGTATAAATTGGAACAGAGGGAATACAAACTAAAGTAAAAATACATATGGTTAAGTAATAAAAGTATACGAGCAAGACTTGCGTGGTTAATATAATGTTGGACATGTTTATTTACAAGAAATCAGCACACTACAGAGAGTTTGAGCATCTACTTTGTACATGTTTATTTACAAGAAATCAGCACACTACTGAAACTTTGAGCATCTATTTTTTACTTTTAGCAACAGAACCTTGTTTCGAAAATAACTTCCGGAGTAATCCTGGTGCCTTTGAACTGGATTTCCGCTGAGTATAGTCAACGGTAGAGCCTTTAGAAATGTCAACATCTGCAACTGAAGATTCTCCATTATTATTAAACAGGCTCAGTAACTCCAAAGCCATTGCCTTCCCTTTGCTATTTCCGTTGGCATATATATTGGCGAGATCAGAAAAGACTCGTTCATCTGTGTGGATGACAAGCTGACAGTACTGAACGCATTGAGAGCACAAAGAGAGAAGGAGAGACACTGCATGCTCCTGATCCTCGAGACTATCACTGCCGAGTAGCTTCACAACTGAAGGAATGCATCCATCGGTCTCAGCTACGGAAGCTGTAGCAACTTCAGTGATGCACAGATTTTTCAAAATAATAAGAGTGTCGCTTGCTAGAGCTGTATCTTCTAGAAAAGGGATCAACTTGGGAATGGCATCTGAAGGTGTGACGAAGGAAACAATTCTGCTGTTTCCGGACAAGTTACATAATATTTTGATGGCTGGTTCGTGCAATTCTCTGTTCTGGTCATCAAGCATCTTTAGAATGGGAGTCAGAGCACCCGAAGCCAAAAATTTTTGTTGACAATATTGGTGGCAGGACAACACCTTCAATACAGAAAGGGCTTCTTTAGAAACCTCCGTTCCAAGAAATGATACCAGAAGTGCAAAAGTATTGTCATTCAAATATGGCAAACTGCTCCTGATATGAAAGAACCCGTGTAGGATTAGTGTGAGGAAACAAACACAAGACTAAAAGAGCAAGAGAACCCAAAAAGCAAAAGAAACAACGGACAAGTTGAGCTCGCATCATTAAACATTAAGCAGGACTTTTTTTTTCGGGAGATGTTAAGCTGGACTACTACTTAACATTCTAGTATCATGTTCAATTTCTGAACCAGAATGCTTCTGAAAGGCCTTAACCAATTGGAACAAATTCATTTCACACTCTAGTAAGCTTTACCTTAAAAAGCATAGAACCAATTTCACAAAAATTATAACACAAAGGGGGCGGGGTAAAGGTTTACCTGCATTTCTGCAGAACGGTTGATAATGATAGACATCCCAGTATTTGGGAATTTAGATCATTTAACTCATGTGCATCTTTCAGAAATCTAATCATTGCTGGAACAAAATCCTCGAGTGACATCCAATTGCAAGCTTGATCGTTATATTTGAAAATGTTACTAATTTTTCCGACCAAGATGCACTGTGACCCCCAAGAAAGTGAACTGAGCCTGGTTAAAGGATTCAGGTCCATATCTTGAAATTGAACTTTGTGAATACTGTCATTGCTTTCCTCTGAGATCGCATCGAAGTTGCTTAGTGTCTTAGCATAGGACACTTGACCAGCATCTGAAGATCCATGAGATAAATTGCTGAAGCTGATAGGAAGAAGTAGATTATTCATTGAGCTGCTCAAGCTAGCAATCGAATTAGAACGAGATTCCAATAAGTGAGCCCCTGAAGCCTCCATGCTGGGGTCGGGAACGCTAACTCCATGTGTTGCACTCCATCTTGATATTAGGTCCTTCATTGTGTGATTCGGAGTCAAAGATAAGTTAGCCAATTTCCTTCTAGTTGTTGGACATGTATCATTACCTTCAGCAAACCATTTCAGAATCCGAAATCTTTCATATGTTAGGCCAGATGCAATTACAACAGGCTCATACATCAATCTCAAAGACAAAGGACATTTAAACTGATCCGGTGGTAGAGAGCTCCTCAGAATGTCCACTTCAGCATCGTCAAGTCGACATCCCAAACGAGAGTTCGCTTCACATTGGTATGAGTCTTCCTGCTGAAGAGAGCCATTCTCTGTTTGCTCTGTGACAATTGATTTCCAATGCTTATTAAGGAACTTCAGAAATATTGATAAGATCGTCCTTTTTGATGTCTCACCCTCACCAACTCTATCCAGCAGTTTTTCTATGGATCTTTTCTCAATTGAAAGAGCTTTTAGAGATGTGATATGAAGCTTCCACATAGCAATTTGAATTGCCTCGAAGGCATATTCTTCAACTGAATCTGTTGTATTTACATATCGGCAAAGTAATTCCTTTAGAACCTTCCCTGCCTCCTCTTCAGATGGGTCCAAGCTGAATACCACACCCGTCAGTTCAGCGATCAGTTGTGAAATCTGCAGCCAGTTTTTTTCATTAAAGTGGATTGCCACAGGCCACCAAGAAAATGTAGTAGAAAAAAGAAGGCATGATACATAAATGTGCCCTTTAACTTGGCCTTATTTCACATTTATGCCCTCCAACTTTGGGTGTGCACAAGTAGGCACTAAAACTTGTATAAAGTTGAACAAGTAGACACATGAGTCCTATGTGGCATAATACACATAGGACACAAATTGTCATGTAGGATGTCACGTAGGACGTGTGTGTATTTGTTCAACTTTATACAAGTTTAAGTGTCTACTTGTGCACACCCAAAGTTGGAGGGTATAAATGTGAAATGAGGCCAAGTTAAAGGGATACTTATGTATTATGCCAAAAAAGAAAGGAAAAAACCACGGAGAAAGACGATGAAGCCTCATGGAGAAAAGAAAGCAAGAACATGAAGAAACAACATACATGACAAAAAAAAATACACTGTGGATATGGAGATATTAAATTCCATATAACATAATGTGCAGTCAAATGAGCATTACGGACTGTCATTTAGTTGAAAAATCTACCAACTAGCATGCACCACAGGCTTGTATATACACTTGTATAACTGAAACACATCAAGAATTATGCAATCAAGACCACAGGAATAGAAAATATGCATAGATGAACCTCTCAAAGGAATGTTTTCTGACTGACCTCTGCAGCCAGCGATACTGGAACCTGATTTTGCACCTGACTTAAGCTTTGCACAAACAAGTTTCTTGATTTCTCACATCTTGAAAGTATTGAATCTCCTGTTAGCGCCTGAAAACACAATACAGATTGCTGTTCAGTGAATGAAAATAGATATAGAGTATCATCGTACTACGTTCATAATGTTTAGATGTACTATATTGGTACCATACATACACATAATTGCATAAACTAAAGAACTGTGTTAGAAGCAGGAATGACAATGCTATGAATGTGCCTCTAACATCCCACCCATCCCATATAGTTGTACACTCTTCCTTGGACTAGCCTAAGCTCCTGGCCTTCAAGGAAACATAAACAAGATGGCATCAAGAAAAAACCCGCGTATATTGATCTATAATGGAAATTCCACCAGATTGTTAAGTTTTGTACCAGTTTAACTGACTAAATTTCTGAGAAATGGGGTCAATCTACCAATACTTGGGAGATATATTTTACAAAAACAGCCAAGACGAAACTAGTTGGCTGCACACAAAGTGTAGCTTAGTTGGTAGATCTCCCATTATTTTTGAGACATATTTAACAAAAACAGTTTAGCATAGCTTATTTGGGAGATAAATTTAACACAAACACTTAAAACAAAACTGGTTGGCTTAGCTTGTTCCAGAATGCATACCAAGTATAGCTTACTAGATTCAGTGCAATGCTGACGCAGTGCCTTGGCTTTGTCAATTTCAATGTTCAACCGGCAAAGTGCCTCTCTTCCCGAAGAGTATCCAGGACGGGCCGCTTCAATTTCAGGAAGTAATACTGAAACTCTAGTTATAAACTGAAACAGTTCCATGCACATTAGATGATGCACCTGTCATCATCATAACCAACAGAGATATTGAGTTAATTTAGAAATGGGAAATAGAAGTTTAAGACTTAAAGAAAACGGCACCATGGTATGGGAGAAATGACAAGGAAATATCCAAGAATTGATCATTGCATTTAGAAAACTAACAATGTTTCAACGACAAAAACCCCAGCCAGCAGAATTTTCCAAAGAGGCAAGAATTTTTTGTTATAAATAATTTTTCAGTTCCTTTTATGGAATTCTAACTAGGACCTTTTTTTTTGACAACTGTGGTGTCAGGGGATGAGCCTTTTCGTGAACGAAAATGATATAGATGAATCAAACTTTTAAGAGATGGGCATATATAAGCCTTTTCTCAAAGTTTGATGGCATGTTTAAACTTTTTCCCAATTTTTTATGATCAGTTAACATAGTAGTACTAAATACTATCAACAGCAAATGAATACAAAGTGAAAAAAGAGAACTGATACCCAGCTACAAATAAAAAACAGAAGCCTTGAAATTACAATGATAGACAATATTTTGGTAATAACAAAATCCTTCAACTGAATTTTTTCTTTTTCCAATACTCTTCAAATTAATATAGACAATCAGAACTGTTCATTTCTGAAATACATAACTAAATGTCCAAATCTCTATCCATTACAAAGCTTTCCAGAGGTAGCAATTCCAAATATTGAAAACAAAGATTATAAAAAAATGACCATCAAACTTAGAATTTTAATAAAGTGATAATTTTCCATAGTTACCAAGAACTAAGCTGACAAAAAGTTCAAGAATTCTTACCCAGAATAGAAAAACAAACTTAAACACAGTTTCAACAGTTAATTCAACTCTGCAAAACTTCAAAACTTAGCCCAACTCCACACTTCAGAGCTCATAAATATCCAACAAAACTTCAAAACATGGGGTTGAAAAAGAGATTTCTTTACTTAAAAAGATCCAATTCTTTGCTCACAGTTCAAATATTATATAAGTCATTTCATCATTCACTTGGTGGACAAGAACAGAAACCCCAGAATCAAGAAACACATGGGCAAGAACAGAAACCCCACAATCAAGAAACACATAGAACAAAAACCCCACAAACAAGAAACACACTCATTTGAATTTTGCTATATAAAACACTCTCAGCTCAGCATTTAATAAGCCTTCAAAATTACCAAACCAATTGAAAAAACTAACACAAAATGCCAAAACGACACATTTAAACTATTTACTTTTTGTTGAGTTTCATACGGAAAACTATATAGTGTATAAAGGTTAAATGTTAGTTATTATGAATGTATATTTGATTTTGCACATTCTTAACCTAGGTGAGAAGAAAATTTGCACATCCATCCTGAAATTTCTAGCTCCGCCACTGTTTTATATCCAAATGTGTGTGTACACACACTTCGGTGCGTCTCGCCTTAAATTTTTGTTCACAGTACTTTTTTTTTGCTGACATGTTTCTTTATATATATATATTCTAAATTGATTTTTAAAGAGGGAAGTAATGTTTTTCAATTTATACTTTCAAATTGTTATATGTGTTAGTTATATATTGTCAGTTTTTGTCATTGTGGGATTGTTTTTCATGTGGCACTTTTAAAAAAAAGAAAGAGTGTAAATACTGAATACATACACCAAAAAATATTAATTGCCAAGTATTGGAAACAATATCTTTATCTATGAACATGTAGGGGTAAGATATACACATACAATATGCTTTTCAGACTTCACTTGGTGAGATTATACGATTTATATTCTCATTATTCTAATAATACTTCAAATTTTGAAAATCAAATAAAAAAACTAATTATAATTTATTTATATGCCTTTTAAATATTTTAAATTATATAAGTTATTTTTAAAAAAGTTTAAAATATAATTATAATTTATTTATATGTCTTTTAAATATTTTAAATTATTTTTAAAAAGTTCAAAAAAAAAAATTTTTTTTAAAAAAAATATATATATATATATATATATATAATTTTCAAAATTTGAACTATATACGACGCATAAAATGGGGACATGAGAGGAGAGTAATGAATATGAAAGGAATATATATATATATATATATATTGAAAATTTGAACTATATACATCAATAAAGTTCGGGCTTTCCATTCTTCCTCCCCCCCTCACTCCCGCTTTTTCAATAAATAAGCCCCGCGGGCCACTCTCTGGTAAGGAAGGAAACGAAATAATCCGGTAAGTTACGTCGAATCAACATCAGGATTAAAAGAAACTGCAAAAGCAACTAAGATACCGAAACTTTTGCTTTCATGTTGTCTTAACTCTACCCCCATCCTCCCGTCGCCTGTCCGCTCAACTCTGATCATAAAATGGGGACATGAGAGGAGAGTAATGAATATGAAAGGAACAAAAGTAGCAGACTCTATTGAATGTTTCTGTTGTGTGGAATCAAAGGACCCTTTTATTAAATGAGTCTATGGTGAAGCAAGACCCTACACTAAGGTAAATGACACAATATTTGGTCAACAACAATGTTGCTAGTGATTATTTTCCCTTTTTGCATGGTTTGATATTCATATTAAGAATGATTAAATTTAAATTTATATGATATTTTTTCCTAATAAGATAATTTTATATCCAAAAAGCTCAAAATAAAGAGTACATATCATTTCAAACAATTTTTATTTGTTAATTTGTATAGTTGATACTTATTTACTTTTTTCGCTTTATTATTTAGTGTTGTGTTAGATTAAAATTGGCTTATCTACATTTGGTTAGGTATATATTATCATGACCTCAAATTTTTTATATATTATCATATTCACTATCATCAAAGTCATTCCTTCCCCACTAGTAGACACAAAAAAGAAAAGATTAAAATTTTATTTATGTAATTATTAAATATATTTTATTTTATTTTTCTTTTAATTATCCTTTGAAATCAAATTAAAATATTTATTAATGAAATATGTTTATAAAAAGGGGCCCTACCAAGGCAACAGCAGCCAACATCAAGTAATCTTTTTGGATAGAAACAAAAGGCGTTTACCTTAAACTATTTAAGTTATTTTCTTTTCTTTTCTCGTAATTTGGTGGTGTTTAAAATATATCATGTCAATTCAATTCTATAAAAAACACATCATGTCAATTCAACTTTGATCATTGGTTGGTTTTGAAGTCTCTCAAAGGTCAAAAATATTGATGTAATATATAAATTTTTTCATTGAAATACTTGATATTTATTTTGAAGCTTTAATTAATTTGAATTTGTATTTCACGAGTCGTCAGACTCATTTTTGAGAAAAGCACTTTCTAATGATTTTTTTTTTTATATTCAAAATTTAAACTCAAAAACTTTAATTAAGAATAAAGAAATATAATTCACTCCGCTACAATTCTTATTAGTATATTGATGTGATGTGTTTTTTTTTGTTCAAAGATGTTGATGTAATGTGATGTTGATGAACACAACGAGACTAATTTTGAGGGCCAAAAATAACAAACTTCTTTTTTGTGGAAAAAATTTACAAGTATATTTCCTTGATCCTTCTTTTATTTTAGGGGATGTTACTCGTGGGGAAAAGAATAGTGAACAAGTGGGAGTATGTTTCAATGCTTATGGTTAGTGAAAATTATAAAAATTCAAGATTACAATTGAAAATAAAAATGAAGAAAGTAAAATCTCTTTAGGCTGAGGCACGGATATCTCGCTCTCTTTAAAAAGATTCAAGCCCACTGCAACATATATTTTTCACCAGTTCAGCAGTAGTCCTTCTTGACTTGTCCCCTCCAGGATACAACAGCCTATCACAAAATATAACTCAACAAACTCTGGACAAGAGTTGAGTCTAAAGCTCCACAAAAAGAACACCTCACTTCAACTAATAAGAACTCTCTTTTTGACAAACTTTATGCACTCTATATTTTCTTATGTGTATGAACCAAATGAAGACCACCACTATTTATAGTAGAAGAAGTCTTACTAGCAATGAATAGGAAGATAATAGGATAGTAAATAGTGAAGATAAATGGCCTAGAGGTTACATAGGTTACAAGGTATAATGAAGGAGTAAAAGAATGAAATAATGAGAGAGCAACCAATGCACTAACGTGCAAATGAAAGCTGCACAACAACCATGACTCTAACGTTCACAACAACGTTTATCAAAATGAATGATGGCAATAAAGCCTCACTGACAATGGATGAAATGTCATATAAGAGAGAGGATTGTAACTCCTAAAAAACATGCCACATATTCACTTTACATAGTATACACATACTGCCAGACAAAGTGACAATGCCAATGATGCATAATTTATTTATTTTAAAATGCAAAACCAACACTTATTACCATTCTCGTTACACATTTTTCTTATTAGTCTATCTCGGGAAGAATGTAATATTTTTATGATTGAAAATAACTTAACTTTAAAATTTTTGTTTACCCTTAATGAAATGATTTATAATTAGATAAATAGGTGCAAGGGCCAAGGAGTGTTTTAGATCACAAATTTCAAATCTTACTTTCTTTCTTAAATCGTGGTAAGTCAAACAATGTCACAAAAATTTGGAATGGGGGAGTATTATATTTTTAGTTATGTGATCATTTTTACAAGAGAACACTAGTAGGATATAAAACATATCTTCAACGTACATAACATACTCAATGTAATCCCATAAGTGTCGTCTAAAGAGGGTAGTATATACGCAAATCTTACTTCCCCCTCCCCCCCACCCACCACCCCGCCACCATCATCACCATCACCTTAGAAGATAGATAGGTTATTTTCAATAGAACTCCGGCTTAAAAAAAATAGTTAAAAATAAAATAAAATAACGGAAACGAAAAAGTAATGATAAAAAACTAAAGAGCATGCAAAACATTCTTAAAAGGAATAGTAACTACAAGTCTACAACAAAATAAGACGATAATCGAAGTACAAAAACAATAAATAATAACAAATCAAATCGAATAACAATACATTATAAGAGCAATAGTACAATTATCCGTATGAAATAATAAGCAAAATATATAATACTCAACTTCTTACTAACTTTCTACCTTAATTCATATCCTCTATGACTTCTTATATATTTAAGATCAAAAATCATAAATTAAAAATTCTGAATCCACCTCAACCGCCTTCTCCCCGTTTGTTACTTGTCTTTTGAAAGGCGTCATCCTAAATTTTCTTGTGCTAGAAAACAGTCGCCATGTTGCATTTATTTTGATATATATATATATATACATATATAATTTATTATAAATAAAATTAAAAATTAATAAATTCAAAGTTTCCGCGTTCATTGACTCTTATTCTGATGAGGAAGATTCCAAACCTCAAGTACGAACGAACATCTTATGGTCATTTTTTTTTCTCCTTTTTGGGGGATTTTAAAAGTAGGATAAGATAACATCAATATTTGGCAAAGAAATAAGTTAATCAACTACCACAAAATTAATATCCTTTGTTCGTTTTAATTTGTTTTGATTTGATATGAAGTTTTTTTTAAAAAAGAAGATTTTTGAATTTTGTAATCGTAAAAAACATGTCAAATGTATCAAATATAGTTCTTTAATCTTGTGATCTTAAATATATCACGTGAAAAATTGAAATTAAAAAATTATTTTTATTAAAATGAACTAAAAAGAAAAATAGATCGAACAAAAAAGAAATAAATATAACAAATTGACCAAGACATAGGACTTCAATTTGAAAGAGAATTAATCTCCTATATCATTTCTCTTTCATTCTGTTCACACGTATGTTTCTAAGGTGAAGAAAAAAAGGTCTCTTAATTCTGATATTTGTTCTACTATTGAAAACAATAGAAAATCTTGGTAAGAACCGCTTTTCTTTATAACGAGCCTTATAGAACGTGAATCCATATTACACGAAACTCCAATCGAATATTCATGAACTTCAAACAAGAAACAAAGAATTAAATTATAATAAGTAATAAAATTTAGTAGATAGTCTTTCTTTACTAATCTACACTTTCTCTTGATAGATCGTTGGCATCAGGCATGAGCAAGTTACGAGTTAGGATATGATGTTGGTTTACGATAACAATATTAATAATATGTAGTATATTCTAACAAACTATGAAGTTTTGAAGAGTAATTAAGGTATACGTCGATCTTATCCTATCTAAATTTTTTAATATCACCCTTAATATTAAATAGCTACTATGTAAAATGTTAGTAAGTAAACTTAGAATTATAAAACACCACTAATAAAAATTTCTCAAAAGACATATTAGATCATCTTTACTATATTTTTTGTTCACGCGTACGTTTCAAGGTGGAAAAAAAAGTCTTAATACTATTCTTATCAAATTTTAGCATAATATTTGATAAATATTATTATATACATATTACTTTATCTAATATTCGATGTTTATTTTAAAGTTCTAATTAATTCGAATTCATATTTCTTAAATAATAAGACTTATTTAAAAGAAAAGTATTTTCTAATAAATTCATTTTTTATATTCAAACTTCGAACTCAAATTTTTTAATTAAGAACGAGAAATCATATGTACTACAACTCTTATTGATAGTCAAAGATATTGATGTGATGATGCTGAAGAACACTTTGAGACTAATTGTGTGGGTCAAAAATAACAAACCTTTTTTTCGTGGAAAATACTTGTGCAATTTTTTTACAAGTATATACATTTCCTCAACCCTTCTTTTATATAATTATTTTTTGTTACTCGTGAAGAAAAGAATAGTACACAAGTGCAAGGATGTTTCAAATTAAAGCTTATTATATTTTTAGTTATATGATCATCTTTACAAAAAAAATAAAAAAATAAGTGAGATATAAAACACATATTAATATGAGGTGTGTCAGATCAATAAGGATCAAATAATATGAAGTGCAGATAAAATAAATTGATCATAACTTAATCATTAAGGAAGACTAGGGGTGTCAAATGGGCAGGTTGGGTTGAAATTGAAGATATTAGAATGAGTTGACATAGAGATTGGGTTGGAATCTGACCCGCCCAAATTTACATTGAGCTCAAATGGGCTAAAAAACGGGTTGGGTCTTGACCCATCCAATTTGACCTGCTTAGTCTCAATAATTTTAACATATTGATATTTAACTTTTATAACCACATACTCAAGATTTTTTTTAAAAAAAAGTTACAAATGGATAGATAAATCTTAAAAGATATTAAATCGGTAATAATTTATACTTTCAATATAGGAACATACATTACATCAATGCAAATAAAGAATCTTAAAACGGAATGAAATTGGAGATTGAATTGGGCTCAATTGAGGATTCTCTACTCTTTTTTTTAAAGGAGGGTAAGATAACATCATTATTGTCAAAGCAATAAGTAAATCAACTACCACAAGATTAATATAATACTTTCTCACTACCAAAATAAGTATTATTTTAATTTTTTCATGTTTATTAAGAAAAAAATAATACAACAGAAAGTTATCGTTTACGGAGTATTTCTTATTTATTAGATGTTTTTTAAAAATTGAACACTATCAAGAAGAAATATTTTTTTAATATAAGAGTGTAATTAGAATCAACACTAATTATCATCTTGATTTTTTACAATAATTATTTTGATTTTTTTAAAATTAAAACGAGACTTATTTTGAAATAGAAAGAATATAATTAAATTGACCAAGACTTATTTGGCTAAGCTTACTTTTTCTTTAAAAAAGTGTTTTAATTTTGAATTTTTCATGTTACTATAGTGAGATAATAAAGAGTTAGATAAGGATAGTGGACTTGCTTATGTACGTGTGGAATAGCGATAAAGAGGCGAACTTAAGATTTGAAGATTTCGAGTGCATTAATATTATCTTAATTTAGGTGTTAGCAAAAATTTTAATAATAATTAACAAATAATGTAGTATTCGATTGGTCACTGATGGCTCAAATATGAGCTTTAAGCTAAACTTAAAATAAAAACAGTGAAATAGAGTTATAGCTGAATTCAAACCCTATGCTTTTCATATATGCGTTGTTAATTATATCATAGTCTCTATCAGTTTCTCAATATATATATAATTTTTTTCTAAAGTTAACGGATGCACATGCATCCCGCTTATACATGTGGATCTGTCTCTACGTAGGTATGTTTCCGCGTTCAATGACTCCTAATTCTCATGAAGAAGATTCCCAAGTATCAACATCTTGTGGTCACTTTAATTTCTCTCCTTTTTTTTTTGGTTTTTAAAAGAAAAACAAGATAACATCATTATTGGGGGAAAAAAAGTGAGTTAATCAACTACCGCAAAATTAATATAATTTCTTTTATTTTACTTGGCTTCTATATTAAAAATAAATATTTTATTTTACTTATCTATTTTAATGAATCAAAAGAGTTATAGTGTTATTTCTTTTTCATATTATTTTTGGTATTAAATAATCATATAAAGTAATAGTAATTAAATTTAAAGTTTTAAAATATTATTAATTTATACAATACATATTTAATTAAAATACTCTTAAGAGATATATCAAATTAACAAGGACCAAATAATATAAAACACAAGAAAGAAGGTGGGACTTTGATTTGAAAGAGTACGTTCCAAAGTGAAGAAAAAAAGTGTTAATTCTATTATTTGGTTTACTAAAATCAAGAAAGGAGAAGAACAAGCAAAGGATTAATATGTGGGAAAATATTTCATGTGATCTTTCTTATAAAAATACTTTCACCATCCTATCTCACCTCTCATAATATTTAATTTATATGATAAATACAAAAAATAAATTAAAATATCATTTATTTTTTTAGAAAATATTTTTCTTAGTATGAAATGCACCTTATTCTTCTCATGTAGAAGATTATCAATATCTTGTGGTCATTTTCTCTCCTTTTTTTTTAATAAATAATAAAGAAGGATAAGATAACATCACTATTGTCAAATCAATAAGTAAATCAACTACCACAAATACTATACTAAAATAAGTATTATTTTAATCTTTTCACGTTTATTAAAAAAGTAATACGATAGAAAGTTTCATTTACTAAATTATTTCTTATTTATAAGATGTTTTTCGAGAGTTGAACACTATAAAAAAAATAGTTCTTTTTTTCTTTAAAATGCTTGTTTTTAGATAGTGGGATATTTGATCAAGTTTTTTTTGAGAAAATAAGTGTTTCTGAGGAGTAACAAAAATTGTTTTTCATAAACAAAAAAAATATTTTTTCCTCTAAAAAAACTTTTTTGGAAAATACTTTTTTAAAAAATACACTTAAAAAGCACTTTTAAAACGCTTGGTCCAACACTTATTGCTACTTTAAAATATCTTTTAAAAAATTATTGGGTTAACACAATCTACATACTACGTTCCCAAAATGAAAAAGAAAAAAATAATAATATAGTTGTATTCTTTGAAAGAGAATGTATCACACTACCCTTTCGTCATGCTATTTCATTTTGTTAGTTTTAAGAAAAATGACATTTTTAAAAATATTTAAATAATAATTTAATTTTAAAATTTTCATGATATTGCTTTAGTGAGAGTTTTATAATTATAAAGAGTTAGATAAAGAGAGTAGACTTGGCCATGCACGTACGAAATGACGGCCTAATTCAATTTTTATTTTGCAAGAAATAGAATAGATTTCGAAACGTGGACAATATTAAGATGGAGGCTAAACATTAGATGAAATAATAATTTGGGATGAGTTTGATTATGATGTCATGTTAAAGAAAATGAGCATCGTTTAATTTAATCTCTAAAGTTAGTTTATGAGGCATGGAGATTTCTCAATTCGATAAAGAGAGTCCAAAATGTTTATGGGAAAAATCTTTATTTTGATTAATAGTAAAATTTGTAAAAAAGGGTTAAAGATAAGTTTTAAGGTCGATTCAAGTTCATTTTCTTTGTGATGAAAAGATCAAGGTGATGGACAAATACAAGAGTATAATCTATATATTAAAAGAAAAAAAGTATACAAGTGAGCAAAAGGTTTAGAGTTTTCTCCCATGAACAAGATTGAAAGCTCTTATATTGCCTTTTTGGATTTTCTTATGGGCAAACTACGTAAATCTCATTAGTTTAGGTCTTAATTATTAAGTTTCTCGATAGTTTCAAATATTACTTCCTCTACTATATTTCGTGCTTAGGATACATGAGTCTGAATCCGCGAGATACATGTATCTGTCGAATTTTAAAATCGAGATACATATTTTATCTGTTTAAATTAGCTAGTTGTAATTAATTTTCTTAATTAGAAGAGTAATTGAGAATTTTCAGAATATATGGACAATTAATTCTGAAAATTTAAATTAATCAAATCCCTTAATATAAGGCGGAAATCAAGGAATGTATCTATGTTTAATTAATTTCATTTTATTATTCTTTGAAATAATAAATTCATTAATATTATTGATAAAAACATATATATCTTGGTCATGTAATTTGATTAATTTCATTTTATTACTCTTAAACTAATAAATTCATTAATTTGATGTATCTATTATCAATATATGATGTATCTAACAAACTAAACACTTAGATACATGAGTATCATACAAGTAATTCATATGTATCATAGAAGTATATAGTATTAATTTCATGTATTTGTTATATGTATCTAGTATTAATTTCATGTATCTATCTAGTAAATAACTCCTTTTAACAGCTTTTGAGAATCTGTAGCATAACAACTTCCTTTAAAAAGTTTCAAAAATCTTGAAACCCTTTCCTTCCTTTTGTCAGAAACGAACTAAAACAATGTACATTTCATGTTTTTACCAAAATTTAAATTATAATGTATCTGAAAAAACACAATATATCTGAGATAAATAAAAATTGAAAGAAAAATCATAAAAGATAATATTTATTCCCTGTATCTACATATACATAACTCATAATGAATCTAAATTAAACACAATGTATACATGTAGATCAGATACATACGAAAATAGTCAGATACATTGTAATAATATATCAAATACATATGATAATATTAAGATACACGATAGAAGGCCAGATACATATGACAAGACTCGGATACATGACAGAACAAATTATGTCAGATACATGCGTTAATCTCCAATATATTTATTGGATACATACACACTTAATCAGATACACTGATAAAAACTAGATACATATAATTGTATCTCAATAATGTGTCAAATATATGCGTAAATCTTCGCTTATTGAAATTTTCCGATTACGTTCGTCGCTAGTCAGGGCATCTCACCGTTGTGGCGTTTGATTTGTCGATGTTGCTTGCTGCGCCTAGATACCTCCACCAGAGCCATAGAAAATTTCGCTTTTTCATCCCTCCGACTAATAAAAATTTGAAGAAGAAGGCCCTCAATACGGTCACAGATTTCATATAGGATGCATCGATACCTGGTTAGACTTGCACTCGTCCTGTCCTTCATGCCGACAGATCCTAGTGATGACTAGATGGCATAAGTTGTTGAAAACCAGACTAGAGCCTGGTCAGGAGATAGAGTTATGCATAATGTTATTGGAGTGTTGCAGCTAGGAGAAGACTTTTCTTCATTACTATGCACTTTCTTTTGGGGCAGCGGTTATGCATGATCAACAAAGTTCACTTCTGAGGGCCGGAAGCTCATCGAGATTGGGGAGGATATGGGGGTAGGGAGAGAGATACTGATGGCGTTGGAGATTGTATCTTCAATAATATATGGTATAAAATATTAAAAGTGATAATATATGTAATTGTTTAAAAGTAGAGGTAAAATTAGTATATATGGTAGTGATGTATGTCTAATAAGGTAGTTTATCCTTTTCTGGGCTTATACCTTCTATTCTTAGCCCATAAAAGTCAAACTATCGACTCAATGTTAAATGAATGCACACTCAGCACTAAAAAGATTATCTAGTAACACATGTTTACATAATGATGTTTTGCTAGAAATTTATTGGGGGCAGACTGACACAAGACTCGAGATAATTGATTGTTGATCTCTCTGAAAGTCATTATAAACATGTCTAACTATAAGGTGACTTTTCCTGAGGAAAAGGTCCTTTAAGAATTTCAGTCTCGAGACAACTTTACACGGACATGTGTTGAGGCGTCTCACATCGCATTGGCAACGATCCTTCCCAATCTCCCCGGGTTGTAACAAACACATTCTTAGTCTTGATTTTACTATGTGTCACGATCTCTATTTGTTCTATTCTTAGGCGTGATTTTTACCCCATACACAAACTCCCTTTTCCCATAGCTGACATTGGACTCAACACAATCACTTTCTCCTAGAGGACCGTAGGCTTGAGCAAATTACGAGTTACGAGGATGGGATATGATGTTAGTTGACGACGACAACAACAATAGCATATGTAGTGTATTTCAACTAGTGAAGTTTGGAAGAATAAGGTGTACGCCGATCGTATTTTACTTTTGTGAGATAGAAATATTAATTGACAACGAATCAAAATAACTGCTATTTCAAAAATATTTTTGTTTAAGCTTAAGTCTTGTACTCTTGTCTTTTAATTAAATGCAAATCAAAATGGAGACCCACATATAAAAGATGTCGAGAATAGAGAAAATTATTACACTTCCTAACTTCTAAAGTCCGATAGAGAAAATTACAATTTAATGTCTTTAATTTAGACTATTATACAAGGCCATGAAAGTGGGCCATTAAGCCTGTATGCCATACTTCTTGGGCCATTACATTAATTCACGTCACTATTTAATTTTGGGTAAGTTAAATAAATCACATAGTGTAAAGATGAAATTACTTTCTATTCCTATTTTTTTTCTAATTACAATAATCCCTTAAAATTAATCCAATCCAGATACATTAATGAAAGCGCGGATACATTAATACAAGCACGGATACATTAATACATTAATACGGATATATTATTAAAATAAAAATTAACTCAATTCGGATACATTAATGAAAGCGCGGATACATTAATACGGATACATTATTAAAATAAAAATTAACCCAATCCGAATACATTAGTGAAAGCGCGGATACATTAATACATTCATACGGATACATTATTAAAATAAAGAATTTTAATTATTTTTAAAAAATATAGAGACAAATGGAAAATAATATACTTAAAGGTGCGTACTTTAGTAATTTTTCCTTTAATTTTTTATTTCATTTCAAAGATTATGTAAAAATAACTTTTGCTTTAGAATTTAGAGTTCAATTTCTGAAAAGATTCTGTATTAAGATTTAAGGTTACGGAGATTAAGCGTGCTATTAATAGAATGATCTGATAAGATGAAATTTTGATATAGTAACATGATAAATAGCGACGGAATTAGAATTTCTTCACTGAAAAAGTAAACATACGACCTTTTCAAAAAGAATTCAATATCTACTATATATACATAAAAAATAATTTTTCAAAACCCACTGACGTTACCCTAGTTCCGCCCTGATAACAAGTATGAAGTAATTAACTAAATTGTATAATGTTATTCTTAAGACCATAAAAATTATATATGATTAAAAATAATAACATATTTTATAAAGTTCCAGTAGTACGTGACTCGACATACGTGGCAGAATGAGAAAACAACACGTTACATACAACATCTAAAATACTGCCACGTGTCTCATTTAGTCCTTTTGAAAATCAACCGCCTCTTCTAATTTTTAATTTAACCCGCCTTTTTATATCTTGCTTTTTTCACTCCATTTCTTCATTACACAGTTGACAAAATTTACTACTAAAATTAAAATTGTTTGAAGTTACAAAGTTTTAGCTCATTTTTGAGGATTCAGTTGTAGAAATGGAGAAGAGGAGAGTGCTGTTTATACTATGGGTGGCGGCGATGTTGATTATGTGTTCGTGTTGGATGGAGGAGGAAGAGGAGGCAGCGAAGCGGAGAACGAATTTGGCTACCGGAGAGGTGAAAATCGAAGGCGAAAAGGCTATGCAAATTGATAAAGAGAAAGCAAATTCTTTGGGTGATTGGAGCTCTGGCAAATTCTCCCAGTAAGCCAATTCCTGCTGTTGTTAACTTGTTATCCCCATTGATTAATAGATAGGGGTAGTGATTCACCCAGCTCTATTACTATAGACATTTTTTGTTTAAGAACATAAAGTTTCTTTAAAGACAATATGTTGATCTAATAAGATGACTTGATGAGTTGACAATACATAAACTTACATCGTAAAGTTGACTGGTGTTAAGGTTATTACTTATTTTCTACGTCGAACACCAGCCTCGATATGGAGGTAAGTTGTTATTGTACTTTGGATTTGGGAGTACTTGTTGAAGTCTCCGCATAATTTGAGCGAGCAGGGAGGCGGAGCCAGAATTTAGAGTTTATGGGTTTGAACTTTAATTGAATATTTGTACATATTTAATGAAATTCATATTATAGATACAGAGTCATAAACAAAAGTTACTCTCCCTCCATCTGTTTCTCGACTACTAACAGTCGTAAATGTATGATATCTTGATAAAACAAAGCATATTGAGCATATTTAGGTATCAAGAAGATGCAAAAGATGCAGTATCAGATGCTAAGGACACTACTGCGTACGGTAATTTTCCCTTTTCTCTATGAGGATTAGATGATGCGCGAAGAAATGCGCTTTGCAGCATCTAAACACTTTGAAAGAGCAACTGATGATCAGTTTTGATTGCAGGAACCCAAAGAGAGGCGTTTCAAAAGGTTAGTGAAATGGCAAACATGGCATCTGACAAATTAGGTAACACGAAGAATGTTGCTTGCGAGAAGGCAAATCAAGCAATGGATGCTGCAGCTGAAATGGCTCATCGTGCCACCGAGAGAGGGAAACATAGTGCATCTGATGTGTATGGCTTTGCATCGGAGAAAGCAGGTAATATAATGTACCTTGAGCATGACTTTTGATGCACTTTAGCCGCAAAAATTTCATTTTTAGCTATGACATCACTATAGCAAAAACAAGGCCATAAATATACTTATTAACAAAGAGTGCTAAAGTCTTTACAAGCATTGGTTAATTGTCATTGAATCCAATGTCATTATAGGCTTTGGGGACATTTATAAACGTTAAAAATACATATTTAGTGGTAATTGAGTTATTTCCGTTAATTAATTGTCGTTAAAAGATCATTTTTGGTGTAGTGTGCTCTTCATTTGTATGTGCATTATTAATATACTGTTGTGGACTTCTGGTTTGGCAGGTAATGCCAACAATAAAGCAAAAGAGAAAGCTCATGATGCTTATGACTTTGCCTCCAATAAGGCAGGCCGTGCGATGAACACGGCCTCCCACATGGCAGCCAATGCCAAACATAAAGCTTCTGAGGCCTATGATTTCGCCTCTCAGGAAGTGGATGATGGCATGAACACAGCTTCCCAAATGGGCAAGGAAGTGAAAGATAAAGCTAGCCACACCTATGGTTTCGCCACTGACAAAGCAGGTCAAGCCATGGACAAGGCTTCAGACATGGCAGGCGAGGCCAAGGATCGTGCCAAAGACGCTTACAGATACACAACCGATAAGGTGAATCAAGCAAAGGACACGGTTTATAATTGTGCAGGTAATGCAAAAGACACAGTGAAAGATAAAGCATCCAATGCCTACGACCAAACCATAAAAATGGCTATTGATGCAAAAGACTTGACGAGGGATGCATTGGTTGAAGGGAAAGATAAAGCTTACAATGAATATGAAGATGCAAAATCAAAGGTTGATGAAACATATAAATCTGCCAAGGATACTACGACCGAACAAGCGAAGAAGAAGTATGAAGGTGCCAAAGAGAAGACCTCAGATGCTGCTGGCAACCTTGGCCAAAAGATGAGAACTGGAAGTACAGAACTATGAGGAATGAATAGTCACTTCTTATATGTCTCTTTTGTCTTCTTGAAGTGTCTCGTTAACTAGACTTTGTAAGTTAGGCAGTTGCTGATGAACTTCATTTCTGTATGTGCTTTGTTTAGGTTGAAAACACAAGGGTTGCTTTTTTCATCGCGATTGCTCTTGTTGATACAGTTTTATGTCTTTCATCCAGGGACGTTTAATTGCCAAAGAGCAGATGGATCTTAGTTTTCAAAATTTATGGTCAAATGCTATTTTTGAGAAAGCAGCCTAGCTAATCAAGAACCATATATGTGCATAAACATTATTACAATACAATGGAAGAATGATTTAAGCTCTAGTAATTACTACTCCATAGATTGAACAAAACACAAACTAGGGAGATGAAACCTGAATGATACCAAACATTCGTAATTTGGATGTGAATGAATCAAATGATTTATCTCTCAGTCTATTAGTGAACTATTTCTTTCTTCAAGAATTGTGAAAGATATTCTACTAGAAATATTATTGTTATTGCTTCGACTCATATTCCCCAAAAAGTGGATCCCGCTCAAATAGCTCCGTACATTAAAGCACTTTTGCTTAAACCCGACCAAGCCCTGGCCAAATGAACCTGAGTTACTACTTTGATTTCTTCCCTGGCTTCTTTTTTATAACTTCATCAATGTACATAATACCTTTGCTTTCATAAACTTCAGCAGGAGGTTTACAACTCCTTACAGAAGCAGCGAATTGCTGTACCCTCTCCTCATCAATCCCAGCGCAGCATATGATATTGGGTTTGAAACAGAACACGCAAACTGCAGGTGGAACGGTCAGTTCAACCTCATGGCTACAACCAAGCTTGAGGTATAAGAGACAGCCTTGAGATTCTGCTTTCGCCTTGACACCAACCCCAACAGTTTTGAGAAAGCGAAAGAATTTAGCTTCCATTGGGACTAAAGTTATCGATCAACTGAAATGAGATGGAATATGCAGAAAACTACATCAATAGAGTACAACAACAACAATAACAACAACTACTACAGCTCGATTTCAAGCAAGTTGAGTTGGCGAGATAATCTTAATTATCCATTTCGCTCTATTTAAGCTCGTCTAAGTCCACATCAGACAAACAAAATAAACAGCAGTAAAAGTTTCTGTATATTTTTTATAGGCACAGAAAGCTACATCAACAGAGTAAAAGAATATTGAAGGCCAAAGGTGAAAAGACTAGAGATTCATTAACAATGTGGAAATCAAGGGAGAGTGCCGTTTTAGAAAAGATACAGTAGTTTTCAAATGACCTAAGGTTAGGGGTCAATTAGAGGGGGTAACCGGTTGATCAACTCATTTTGCGGTTAACCTGTCGATCAATTGTTTTATGTAAATGCAGATATCAAAATCTAATAGAAATTGAGAAAATAGATTCCTATTTTCAGATTTTCTGCAAATCAATATGCTCGACAAGTGAGCAAAAGGTACCTAATTCCTAAACATTCTCAAATGGAGAAGGCATCAACAGCTACAACGATCAGTGCTATGGCCAATTATCTCTTACATTGGATGCGAACCTCTAATAGATCAGCTCAATTAGACCGGCCACAAATGTCCTGAGGCATTGGAAGGTTTACACTCTTAAGTAGCTACCTGATATGTATTTTGTGTTCTGCAAACTTGTTAAAGTCCGAAATACCATTCACCTCGTTCATCAGCTGGCGATTCATAGTGCACTGTGCCATAGTTATCGATTCTTGAACTAGTGGGAGGTTAGTACAAATAGAAAAATACACAAGCTCATCTAGACACCACTATTATCAAAAAAGCAAAACAAAAAAGAGGCTTGCAATCTGCAACCGCAACTATGAATTCAGCTAACTTTGGAATATTTGGAGCAAGTACCTATCTGTATGCATTTCCTCTGGTAATCTTGGTACAACAACAATATCTGATTCCATATGGTGTTTCAGAAGGGTAGGATGTACGCAGACTTTATCCTTACCCTATGGAGGTTGAGAGACTATTTATGAAAGACCCTCGGCTCAAGCAACATGAAGCAAAAGCAATTTTAAAAAGATGAAATACAGAAGTAAAGCACGCATAACAATTACTAGAGAAATCATTACATAGCATATACAAAAGTGGAACATTAACGACAATAGAATAATACAATAATCGAAGCAAAGAAACAACAAGTAGTAACAAAAATAGAAGGACAAAAGACTATGAGACTAGTGCTAATACTACTTGTATGCAAGGAGATCAATATCGATCATTTCTTTTTTCTTTTATAAGTAATCCATTCTTAGAATTTGGGAGTTGAATTTCATCCCAATTGCTGAAAACTTAAATTATGATGACACATATTTCATCTTTTATGACTTCAGTTCCCTTTTTTTTCCTTTTTCTGGAGCTGAAGTTTCCTAGCTCAACCCTCTATCAAATAGTAATCCAATACAACAATAGCATATCTAGTGTAATCTGAGTACGGAGAGGTTAAAATGTACTTAGATTTTACCTCTATCTTTGCCGTTAGAGAGCTTGTTTTCTATAGACCCTCGCTCAAAAGAGAAGTTATTTGAAGCACTGATCAAATAGGAATTAAATACAACTACATACACAATGTAATTGAGGCATAGAGAGGGTAAAGCCAACTTATGTGAACGGGTGTCTCGAAAAATTACACTGTTTAACTAGATTAAAATTTTAGTTTTATTTATAAATACAATAGGTTGACTCCCCTTAATAAAATTTCTGATTTCGCTACTGATTCAAACTTTACTCCTACCCGTGTAGTTAGAGAGACTCTTTTCGATAAATCCTCAGCTCAAAGAGAAGTTATTCGAAGTGATCAAATACAATAGGCACATACCCAATACATATATTCCAAATAAAAGAAAGAAACACAAGGAGAAACTCACAATTTCGGATTTGGCGGCCGATGAAAAATGGAGAAAATGCCAAAGATAACAGTCAAGGGAGAGTGGTGACAACTTCCGCCGGAAATTTGGAATCGATCTGCTTGATTTTTGAAGGTTTGAGTTGAAATTAACAATTTGAAATTATCGGAACTGACATTAAAAGGTTGAATAATTGAAATAATTTGAAACAAAAATGTGTTGTTGAAATTTTGCACCTAATTTTGCATTAAATTCTAATAAGAGATAATACATAAATGTGTGTACAAATAGATATTTAAATTTGTATAAAATTGAATAAATAAACAAACGCATCCCACGTGACATCTTATATGCCAATTCATGTTTTACGTGTATTATGTCATGTGGAACTATGTGTTTACTTGTTCAATTTTATACAAGTTTAAATGTCTACTTATACACATCCAAAATTAAAGAACATAAATATAAAATAAAATCAAGTTAAATAACACATATATATATATATATATATATTACGAATTTGATGGCCAACTTCTAGAAATTGTCAGGATAATCAATTTGAAGAGTTTTATCATCGAAAGGAAACGTTAAGATAGGTCGGGTTCTAATGGTGGGGTTAAAAGTCCATATGGATCAATAAATTAATGCTGCTTGATTAATTAGAAGACTCACTAGTCACTAATGAAATGTCATCATTCCAATAAAAGAGTGCATTTTTAAATTAAAGAAAGTGTTAAGGGAAATTTAATCCAATATATGAAGGAGGACATTTCCTTTTCATATTGTTAGCTTAAAATCATATGATTCAAAATTTGAAAATGTTCTTTATTTTCTTAAGAAAGAAAATTTAAATATGTTATTGAACTTTGACAAAAGACTTATATATTTATTAAAAGTTTTGTTCATCTATGCATTTCCGTTTGAGAAAAGGCTCATTCATGTCATTATTTGTTAACTCAAAACAATTTGATTTTGTAAAATTATTTTTTACGCGTGGTCAATTATGATTCGACCCAGTCATTAATTAAATCATTTTTTTAAAAAGGGGAAAAAACTCAAATATGTCATTGAATTTTGAAAAAAAGGCTCATCTATGTCATCCGTTAAAAGTTTTGCTCATCTATGTCATTTTAGTTAACAAATAATGACACGGATGGGTCTTTTCTCAAACGAAAATAGCATAGATGAGCCAAACTTTTCACGGATAACATAAATGAGTGTTTTCTCAAAATTCAATGATGTATTTGAACCTTTTGCATTTTAAAATTTTCATATCAAGTTAAAATGAAAAAAACAATTAAAACAATTGTCTATTTGGAGGAGCTACTAGAAATGATACAAACCTCTACTTAGATTAACTTTTTATGAAGATAAATTTCGAGAGTAACTTTGCCAACAAAGTTTAGAAAACTAAGAAAAAATTATTTAATATATTTTAGGGTATCTTTCATATATGGCAAATGGATTTAATGAAATAACACTCTATGAGTATAGTTTATATAATTACATTTTATGGGTATATTTTAGTTTGCTATTAATTTTTTCTTTTTTGTATATAGCGTGTTTGTTGTTTCTGATTTATACAACTTTTATTTTATCAATAAATATATCGGAGAAGGGCCTAAAATGCCCCTCAAGTATTTGAATTGGTACAAAACTACCCTTCATCCGCCTTTCGGCCCTAAAATACCCCTTGCGTCCACCTTTTCGCTCAAAAATACCCTCGATGTTAATTCTTTGGCTTATATTTGCCCTTATTTTTAATAGCTCTCTTAAAGTAAAATTATTAAATATTTATTTATTATGTTTTCCAATATAATTGGTCCAAATTTAAACCCTTCTCAAATAAATAATAAAAAATATATTTTTACAAAATTATTTTTTAATAAAACCACATATGATTCATATTTTGGCTCGATACACTTAAAAATAATATTGAAAAAATAATTAGTTTCCTGATATCTTGCTATTGGCCTATTTTAAATCAACCCCCAATTTATTATAACCCAACTCATAAATGGGGATCCAACTAAAATCCATACTCACCCCGACTGATTGTCCATCTAAAAAAATTTATTATTTTTATTAATATAAAATTTCCTATCATTTATCCAAATGTCTTGTTCATTTTCTCTTTTTATTTCTCTTTTTAATCTCACATTCTTAATTAGGATATCCGGAACTCAAACTTGAAATGAACTCACATCTTCATATTCTTTCAATTTGTATTATTGTCGTGGTGGGATGGGGGTGGGGATAGGAGAAATGATTGTTTTTATTCTTTTATTTTGAATTTTGGGTACACACAAAAGAAAAATGCAGTATTCGTACATATTTGCTTAATTAAGTCGTCTTTTATTGAACTAATTATTTCTATATGAATGTCATCGTTATCTTCCTCCTTTTTTTCTCTCTTGTTTGTCATAAATTGAAGAAAAAAAATTAAAATGGTGGACAAAATTCAAATAGAAAAAAAAAAGGAAGCGATAGGAAGTAAAGGGGTGGGAGGGGAGCAGTGTTGAGAGTATATGCCTAACCTTTTTTTATTTTTAATTTACTATGAAATTCAAAATCAAGTCAATCATGTGAGTTCATATATTAAGTAGTTTCAAATTATTTTAATAAAAAAGGACCTAAAATTCCCTTAAACTATGGGATTTGGTACAATATTGCCCTCCATCCACCTTTGAGTATGATCCGTTAGACATAAGGACATTTTTGAGCCAAAAGGTTGACGTCAGGAGTATTTGGGGGCCCAAAGGTGGATGGAGGGTGTTTTGTACCAATTCAAATAGTTGAGGGTTATTTTAGGTCCTTCTCTGTAAATATATTAATGAGCGTTAAATGACGATATACAATCCCATGATTCAAGGGAATCATGTAAATTAAAATAGTTGTTGTTCCAAAAAAAGAGTTCTATGTCCATAGAAACTACATACGATTCAGTTTCTTCCTCCAGCACCTACTAAAGCATACGATTAATCAAAGTTATTGTATATTCAAGTGTAGGTAAGCGTTTCGTTCTTTTAAAATTCATGTTTTTTTTTGTGGTTATAAACATTGTTTGCAAAAAATGTGTTTTATGTTTATACAAAAAGTAAGAAATTGTACATTAGAAAAGAAACTCTAATTCGAGAGACTGAATGACACGGTTTGTATATTTGAAATGTATATGATTCGACAACAAGAATGTTTTTCATTTGTGCAGGAACAGGAATAGGGGTAGACAATTTTTTCTTCTTCTTTATCAAAGGCGAACGTTCAACGACTTTCTCCTCTCCTTTTATGCTCTTTAGGACAGGAGGATGTTGGAAATCATCGTCCGACTCCATAGCTTGATTGTAATCAGACACATCAAATTGTCTGACTGGTGAATCTGATTGGACTGTTTCAGGAGGCAGTTTGTATACATATACGTCAATCAATTTGTATATATCAAATAAAATATACAAACGACAGCATAGAATTGAGAATTAAGCATAAAGTATTCATATAATTGCTGGCAATCTTGTATGAAAGTAACAAAAAATACAAATATCTACATACAAATGTGGCTTAAGCAGAAAATATAGATATAATTCATACAATGTTGTGATACTACATGCAATTTTGTATATAGTAACTAAATATACAAAACTTTGTATACATATACGTCAATCAATTTGTATATATCAAATAAAATATACAAACGGCAGCATATGGTTGAGAATTAAGCATAAAGTATACATATAATTGCTTGCAATCTTGTATGAAAGTAACAAAAAATACAAATATCTTTATACAAATGTGGCTCAAGCAGAAAATATAGATATAATTCATCTTGTGTATAACCCATGAAAAATACAATTTTGTTGTGGCATAAAATATACATAATCACTGTCATCAGCTTTCCTCTTACTTCCTCCTTCCACAATTTTAATGCCGCTTGACTTGGCATTGTTGATGACTTTCTGAAGTGACACAGGGTCATTTTTTCTCTTCGATCTCAATTTTCAATAGATTTTTACTCAAGAACAAGTTTAGAAGATGGGGTTGAATCGTCCATCTTGCTTTGAAATCTGATAGTCAGATAGCTAATGGAGGAATTTTGAAAATTTTTTATACAAAAACTAACAAGCATAATACATATACAACTGATGAAAATCGAAAAAAAAAGAAAAGAAAACTTACCTACGAATTAGGCGGTTCACGAAAATTGAAAAAAGAATTGGAGGGAGAAGGTGAAATTTTCCCAATTCAAATTGAAAGATGAAGAGTGATTTTAGGAGAAACATAGGGAATGAGAATATGAGAGAGAAACTTAATTTTATATAAAAAGATATACAATAGCCTATTAACTCTTTGTTGGTCGGTATAGAAATATGTTTTTCCCTTCTGTGGGTCCCATTAATTAATTGCAAAAAATCTTAAACTGTATTTATTAATTGTAAATAAATTAAACTTTACCCTTAATGACTAATAACCTAGTAATGTTTACCATTCCATGTAATTTTTCTATATTTTATCCTTTCCAAAATAAAAATCATAATCTTCAAAATTTGCACAAAGCAAGTGACCCATTATCACACCTCACCAAACCTCATAGGTCACATATTAATTTAAGAAGAGTTTGATTACCAAATTAACGTTAATTATTTGTAATACTTATCTCTTAATCAGACTAAAAAAAGGGACTATTTGGGAATCTTATACTATATTAATCCACTATCTAAATAATTTAATGGATTATGATTATAAACAATTGGTGATTAATAAATACTAACTAAAGTTATCTTTACAAAAAGAAAATGACAAAACTGATTCCTCATCTTTTTGGAGAAATAGATTTAAAATAATCTCTTAAATATTATTTGATTAATTCGAATCCTTTGAGTTTGTCAAAAAGTGATCATTTTCTATCTTCTTTGATATATCAAATTATGATTATTAAATTTAATCAGAATTGTAAAAATAAAAAATATTTAATGGAAAATATATTATTTTTGTTCTTTTTTCAAGCTATTATGCAATTTTAGGTGTTAATTTTGTTAATATTTTGTCTATTTTTTTTTGGTGTCTGACGTAATTTCTTATGATGTGATTACTGTGAATTTGACAAATTTTCTGGTATTTCTGTTTTTTCTTTTATAATGCCAATTTAATGTAGCAATAAAAGTTCGATAAATATTTAAAAGAAACTAAATATATTCACTTTTAACAAATTTTTTAAAAATAAAATTATCTAAATAATACACAAGAAAATATTTTGAACCTACTACTATTGAACTCTCATATCGATTGCGGATAAAAAAAATTGATTTTTTTTAAAAATAAAATAAAATTAGGAATAGGGGAAGAGGAAATGGAAGAGAGTTAAATGTGAGGAATCGAAGCCCCTCACCAATAAAGTGAAAGTTTAGGTAGCCAACTAACTGAGCTACAAAAATTTCTAAAAAAATAATAATTCAATCTTTTATATGATACTAAATAATTTTCTCATTAGCGAATTTTGGATCGAGTTACATTTTTTTTTTATTGAATATCTCTCGACCAGATGAATTATGTCCAAGGTTCATTTTTTTAATCTATTACTAAAGCACTTTTGTCTTTATCTATACAAGTACTGTACTTACCATCTGGCAGCTTGTTACGTATAGTGGTCACTAGCAAGACAACTTTTTTTTTACTATAAAAATCACGACTTGTTTGATCGATACTTTTTAATTTTTCTTTTAAAAACTATGGAGATAGAAAAAAGAAAAAAAAGGACGGAATTACAAGATCGGAGAATATAATCCTCACTAATAATATGATTTTTTTTGTTTTTTTTATTAACTCTTAAAATTTCAATTTTATCACATAAATTAGACGGGTAGTTCATATAATCAATTAACCTACTTCTTTTGTTTCAAAATATTTATCACGATTTTCTTTTCTGAGAGTCACATGATAATAAAGTTTGATTAATATTTTTAATGTATTTTTTTAACCATATTGATATGAGAAAATTATAATTTGTAATCCTTCTATTTTAAAAAGAGAGCATTAATATTTCAAGACTACTTCATGTTTTACTAAATATTTCAAGCCTGGTACGGAGAGAATTCTATTATAAGTGCCACCTCAATGAGCTATGCAATGCGTGAATTCAGATTTAGTTGATTTTTATCAACACCTGTTAAAAACCCAAAAAAAAAATGAAAAAAATCTCGGACCATGGAATATATAGAGTAGTGGAAAGAGAGAGCGTATTTAGAGAAAAATTAGGCGAGATGACTTTGGGACTTATCAATGCAAATCCAGTGGTTCACGCCAAGAAGGAAAGAATCGCTCGTGCCGATGATCTTCCTCACGCCGATGACGCCGTTGATCCTCTTGAAATTTATGATATCCTTGTCTTTTCTCTTCATTTTTTTTTTTTGAATGTTTCTGCTAAATCGGAGTTCATGCCTGCAATTTTTACTCCGGTAGAAACTTAGCTACTTGTTTCATTTTTAGTATGTTGATTTGCTGAAATTATGGAATTACTGTGCTTTGTAGCTTGTGAATTTCTCCCTCGAATTTTACAATTTTTTTTTTTGCGATTTCTCTTTGTTTTGAATGCTCAGCTGAATCGGAGTGGAATTCATTGCTGAAAATTTGTACTGGAGAAAATGAGTGAGAAAAAAGAAGCTACGTAGCTATTTCAAGTTTTAGTTTGTTTATTTTTTTTTAATTTAATAAAATTTGGAATTGCGATTTTTTGTAGTTCAAATGTTTGTGAATTTATGAATTTGCTATTCCTTTGTGTTTTTTTTTTTGTTTTTTGAATGCCTCAGCTAAATTGGAGTTCTAGCTGCAATTTCAAAATTAAGTTGATTTAGCTGAAAACTTCTACTGGAAAAATTGAGTAAGAACAGGAAGAAACTTAGCTATTTCATTTGGTTTGTTCTTTTATTTTTTCACTTTTTTTTTTATTTACTAAAATTTGGAATTGCAATTTTTTGTAGTGCAAATGTTTGTCATATCTCTGTTTTTTTGATTGAGTGAAATTTAGAGTTTGATTTTCTGTAATTTAGTTGTTTGTTGAATCTACTGAGTCTGGAGTTGATGTGATCCTTGATTTGAAAGTGGATACATTTTGTGAGGGATATAAGAGATCCGGAGCATCCATATTCGTTAGAGCAGCTGAGTGTACTCTCTGAGGAGTCCATAACTGTTGACGAGAAGCGTGGACGCATTCTGTATGTTCATTGTGACCTTGCATTCTTATATTACCTTGTTTATTGTATATCCAAATAAAATATTGCTTGTTTATTCTTTTCGTTTCCAAATATGGGAGGGAAAGGGGAGAAAGGTGACGTGTTTTAGCCATATCTTGTTCGATTAACTGATTGGTGAGTCGTGTAAACTTGTAGTTAGTCATATAAGTCATCTTCACTCTAGTCACAACAACAACAACAACATACCCAGTGATCATCTTCACTCTAGTCACTGTTGAAAATCCAGTGTATTTGTGTTGGAGTCAATTTTTTCGTGCTCACCGCTTAGAATTCATTTAATTGTTCATTTTCTTTGAATGCACTGTATTGCTTTCCTTATTAGTTGTCATGTTTCTTCACTACTGTATTTCCTTTCTCATGATTTGCTGCACTTGAGACGAGGGTCTTTCAGAAACAACCTCTCTACCTTTATGAGGTAGGAGTTACCTCCCTAGACCCCACTAGCGGGATTACACTGGGTATGTTGTTATTGTTGTATTGTGTAGAATACATGAGCGGTTTTGCCATAAAATGAGTTTCTTTGAGTTACCTATTTCCTTGTGGAGTTTCATCTCCCTGATTTCACTCTTATAGCAATGTGATCTCATGTATTCCGAGTTATGCTTGGTCGCTTGATTCTTGTTTAATTTACGCTTTTTTGGATTTTGAAATTGATGAATAAATTCAATTCTTAACAAATTTACCAGAATATACATCCTATGTCCAAAGGTTTCTTGTTTATTCAAGTTACCTGATTCACTAATTTGAGGTGACAATATCCTACATGCCTGTGCAATTTCTTAGAAGTTTTGGTAAACGAATTTGTTTCTATGATGAGCAACTGTTATCAATCAAGAAAAAATAGTGCAGAAGAACCCCAAAAACACAAGAATAGAGCAAAATAGCTTTTAACTTTGTTAACTAGACTTGTGCTTAATAAACTATTTTTTTCTTGTTCTTTTTACCGCAAAATGTCCAGAATAGACAGACAAAATGGAGTTGTCTACCATGATTCGTTGCTATCTTTTCACCTGTGATAGCGTAGCACATTTGAATCCCATATATGTCAAATGTTAGTCCATTCCCTAGAAGATTGATACATTTCTGTATCAGGAAACAGTTAACTTTACTTAAGATTCCCATTTTAACCCTTCATGAAAAGCTTTTATAGCCACACAAATGTTATGACATATTTAAAAACCACAAGCTTTAAAGTCTGCATATTTTCTTAAACTTTGTGCGGAGTCAAATTATACTAAACTAACTGGAACGAAGGGAGTAATGAACAACAAGTTACAAATAATTCCTAACTCATGTTACTTTTTACTTATTTATCTACGTTTTCTTAAAATTATTTGTAGGATAACTTTCACCCCAACCATCCAGCACTGTACCATGGCAACTGTCATTGGCCTCTGTTTGAGAGAGAAGTTGAAGAATTGCTTCCCTCCACATTTTAAGGTGGCGTTCCTTAACTCTGACTTAGATCGAAATAAAGTCGTGTTAGATTTTGGCTGTTCACAGTAGTCTACATGTTCCACAATATTTACTTTAGTTGCATTTCAACATTGTGAACTATATGCTGGCTTCCTTCTTGGTCAATTTGCTGACCTGATAAGTTGTAACTGTACTTAAAAAACTAATAGTTTATCATGGGTACCTTATGAAAAATCTAAACTGTTTCTTCTCTTTTTTAATTTTGTCATTCGACATGCTTTTGTTTCGTATTTCTTAGTTAGTAATTAGTTTTTTCCTGATAGTTAGTTATTAGTTTTTTTAATTTTATTTCTAAATTATAGTTTGTGTCATAACATTCTTGAGTCGAGGGTATATCGGAAACAGCCTCTCTACCTCTTAAGGTAGGGATGAGATCTGCGTATTCAGTACCCTCCCCAGACTCCACCTGTGACCCCACTTGTGGGATTACAGTGGGTATGTTGTTGTTTGTAGTTTATGTCATAACAGAGTTTGTCATTCATCAGTTATCTATCGTTGTAGTATCTTCATGTTTGAAATTCAGTTATACTTCTATCGAGTCTATACTTCATTGCTGACAGAAATCAAGTGGCGTGTTCTGAAGCCAGCCGCTGCTTACAGATTTTCCATCTGTTACATATATTTGCTATGCCAAGATTTCGAAGTTTGATGAGAGTGACTTAATATTTTCTGGTGTGAAGACATAATAGAGTTCAGTCCACACCTACCTCTTTTGTTAAAGATTAAAAAAATGTTACGGTATTGGTTGCTTATGTAGTGCCTAAAAAGGATTTGGGATACATAAGAGTAGAAATGAGAAAGGTAAAACGGAAAGGCAATCAATTCAATAATGTGCTCATTCCGTAGTTTTTTCCAAACCAAACGAAGTGCGTGTGGATGTTAGTTGAAGTACATAAGGGTGTTATTTATAGGATTGTGTAATCTAAAAATAGACTTCTACGACAAGGTGCACTCATAAAATGAGTCATATCTCCACAACTTTTTTATTTGATTTACTTCGAAGTGCTTATTTTTTGTGGCATTACAGGTAGATATAAAAGTGGCTCCTGGATCTCACGCGTATGAAGAGTCAGGTAGAGTTTAATTTTAGAGTACCTAATTACCTCTGGTATCGATACAACTTCTTAAGTAAGATACTTAACTGCTCAACATTTTTTATTACCATCCTCTTGCAGTTAATAAGCAGTTGAATGATAAAGAACGAGTTGCTGCTGCCATGGAGAACCCAAATCTTCGTCAGCTTGTAGACGAGTGTCTCTATTCGAGTGAGCTTTAAAGGAACTATGCCTTTCATTTCCTAACAAATTGTATAGTAGGTCAACTTGTCTTTAACAAATGCCAATCTGGATATGGATTTGTTTTACGAGATTTTATCACTCTGATGCTAGGAGTAATGATCAATCTGTTTGATAGTGTTGATTAACATGAAGTGATTTATCGGTGACTTCGAGTAAGTCTACTTGCAATGTTCCTTGAGGCTGATGAAAGTAGCATTGATCAAGGGATATAATGTAAGTTGCCATCAAAGTTTGTAAAATCTGCTTAACAACAATGGTGCCTGTTGTTTGTGTGGGCAAAATTTGTATAATATGAAAATTCCTCCTAAGTTATCTAAGATATATTAGTTTAAGAAAAAAGTTCAGCAATCGTTATTTTTCCATCTCTTCTCGAGAATCAAGTGAGCTATTTCTTTGCAAAACTGTGCTCAATTTAATATGTGGCAATTCCGTCAAGATCTCTTTGTTAGTTGGGGGAAGAATCCGCCCGCTCTAATCTATCTAGTTCCTTCTTGTACAATCATCTGATAAAGTCTCATCAAATAACTCTTCCACTTCCTATAGTAACATAAATTGGATTTTTTTAGCAAGTTAGGATTTGTTAGAAGTGAAAATTAGCTTACAATCTTAGCAAACACGAATCAAGGGTATTCAAATGATGAATTGTTTGAATTATTAAAAATGAGATTTTGAGACCTAGAACATTTAGATATCGTGAATAAATTCTTTTGTTATAATAATTTATAACCTTTAGAATTGCTATGTTTAAAGAGAATTTTATTTTTAAAATGTATTTTTAGTAATTTTTTTTTTAAGTGGGAGGATTTGCAATTCTTTTCCAACGAATTCAAATTAGACTAAAAATAATTTGGAATAAAAAAAATAAATTCAAAAGCAAGTACGATTTTTTATTTTTTTTTACTAAAGGCAATTCAGAATTTTTAAAAATATATTTAGGAGAGATATCATGTACAACTAAAATTGTGGTATTAAAAAAATATTTTAAGAATAAATAAATGAAAGTAATTAATTATCTTAATTATGATTAAGACTTATCTTGAATTTATTAAATTTCAACCATTGATTCAAAACTATACCTTTAGATCAAAGAAGGGTGTAGCTGTTGGAATAATGGTATCCCATGCTATTTGAGCCATGTGTCTCTCATCCAAATAAAAATTTCATGAAAACGGAGAGAACGGAAATGAAGTGTTTTTGACGTATAAGTAGGTATCCAAAGGACGAACAAGATAGATATTTATTGTCCCAACCATTCTTTTAGTCGCCTGCGACCTCGATGGCTTTTAAAAGGGGCAGGCCCCATTATAAGTTCTATCCCTATATAATTTGATCGCCAAGCCATAATTTTCAAAGTTTAAACCAAGGTTTTGAAAATAGGAAGAACGCAAGACAAGGTTTTATAATTTTAAATCCTTGATTTAGAAATATATTAGGATTACATGTCCCAAGTCTTCTTAGGATTAGGATTAATTATAAAATGAATGAGAAATTTAGTTCGAAAATTAAACCTTTTTCTTGAAAAAATATTAGGAAACCTTTTTCGACTTTCCCATTAGAAATAGGAGTTACAACCCAGTAAGGTAATGCATATAATAAAATTCTGCATTGTTTCTAATAAAAATATTTTTATTTGTGATTTCATCAATAAATAAATATAATTTTTTTATAATGTTAATTTGTATCTCCTCTAACTCAACAACATTATAAAAACAATCATTTTCTTTAATTCACTTATGTCTTCCATATATTCACCATCATTGCGAAGCGCAAATAAATTTACTATAGTGCTATCATTGCGAAGCGCAAATAAATTTACTATTGTGCTTATAGTTGAATGTGAGAAAAAATATTTCATTGGAGAAGATGAAAATGTTGATGGAAGGATGTTTTTGGTCACTTTTATGAAACTTAAACGATGTCTCACATAAATAGAGTCGAATAGAATAACATTTATTATTTAAAAATTATATTAAATATTATAACTTATAATAATTAATAATTTAAAATATCTAAAAATTATATAAAAAATTGATTGATCTTTTTAATTTTATACGTGCTACATAAATTAAAAAAAGAAGTGAAGTAACAGATATTGAGCTCGTGCTTGCATATTAGAAATGAGAATGTTGAGGAGCTTAGGGATAGCTGGTTAATTGATTAATTTGTCCTTCTCCTTCAACTTCCTCTATTTACTACAAAAATAGTACTAAAAATCAATTCAAAATATTAAAAATTTGGTTAACTTTCAAAATTTCACATGTATTGCATAATTAGAATTGAGTGAGTAATATATACTATTTGAAAATTACGTAAATAGTACTAAAATATAGTAAAAATAGTATTAAAAATTAACTTAAAATATTAAAAATTCAATCAACTTTCAAAATTTCATACGTACTGCATAGTTGAGATTGAGTGAATAACATATATTAGCTGAATATTACGTTAAATTACGTTGAGAGTAATATAAATCACAGTAATTAATTACTTAAAATATTTGAAAAATATATTAAAATTTGATTAACTCTCGAAATTTCACATGTGCTACATAAAGTGGGACAGGGAGAGTAACGTATGTCATTTAAAATTTACGTTGAAAATACTATAAATTACCCACATAAATTGAGACAGATAAAGTAACAAATATTAGGCCCGTGCTTGCACGGGCTCATTGTGTCTAGTATATATTAGAAGAGTCTACCAGCAGGCATGTTGTATGACAGGGATGTTTTCGACATTTTCTATATTTTATTCTTCAAACAATTCGTACTTTGCCTTTTCATACATGTACCTTTCCCTTGATTAGACAAAAAAACAGGCCAATATTACCATACTACCCATATGTCCCTAGAAAATTTATATTCTTAGTGTGATGTGAAGCTTGTGGGCCCAACTTTCTTTATAATGTCGGCTGAGTCCTGAGAGGCGTCATTTAATACTTAATAATTTGTACTACTATATTTCTTTAAAATTTAACATAACATAACTTCTTAGAAACATTTATCTGATTCAGCTATTATTAATACTCTCTTTATTATATATTAATTGAATTTGTGAGACAATGTACACATATTAAGAAAAATATTGAAGGACATAATTTAAATCATAATTTTCACTATTGCTCTTTGTAAAATCATAAATATAACTTTATATTTATTCCTAGAAAATATGAAACTTCAATAAATGAAAGCGCAAATATGAAAAAAATTTCAAATATCCATTTTGAACTTTGAACAATGAAAAAAGCCTAAAAAATTCACTTATTATGAAATAGAGGGAATATTTGGTATTTCGTTTTAATTTAGTTATCTTACTTTCTTATTTATTTTGTTATATATTTTTAAAAAATATATAAAAATATTATTTAATAAATTACGCAATAATTAATAACTTAAAATGTTTAAAAATCACATAAATATTTTATTGACAGGCTCTGCATTTCATTGTGCCACATAAATTGATATCGAGAGAATAACATATATTATTTGAAAATGACATAAAAAGTTAACAATTTAAAATATTTTATAAAAAATGACCAACTCTTCAAATTTCATCATTATCACATAAATTAAAAAATAAAGAGTACCCTGTGTTGGGCCGTGCTGGCATGGGCTCCAATGTCTAGTATATATATATATTTATTATTTTTAAAGATAAAGTTTAATAAGTTTGAAAAACCTGATTTTGACCCTTAGCTAATTTAATTTGTACATATTTTTGTTTTTTAAATTTAACAAAAAAAAGTGTTTTTGACCAGATTTCAAGTGATTTTTTTTTTCAATTATAAAGAATTACTCATTCGGTTTCAATTTCTTGTCTGATTTTAACTTGATATGATGTTAAATTAAAAAAAATGAATATTATAGTCTTAAATTAAAGATACATAAAATTATCAAAATATTTTTTAACCATGTGGTCTTAAACATGTGATTGTGAAAAATAAAAATTAAAGAGATGCCATAAAAGGAAAGAGATTTAATTTATTACACGGACTAAAAAAAAAATAAGACAAACAAATTAAAACAGAAATAATAAGGACTCATTTGATCATAGATAGTACAATCACCTTTTGAAAAAACAAAAAATTGGCAAAATTTGTTTAGTTCTGGGGAAAGTATTTTGAAAAAAAACCCAAATTCAATTAAAAAAAACCTGTAATGACCCGTTAGGTCATTTTGAGAACTATTCTTCTGTCTTTCATAAAAGAACCTTTCTGTAATTTTTTTATGGGAATCTCGGACTATTCGTTTAACTATAATTATTTAATTGACAGGTAATTTTGGATAATTAATTTAAATAAGTGATTAATGGGTCGAGTCCATAATTTATTTAATACTCTATGTCACTTGGCCCATATATAAGAATAAATTATAGTTAGTAGGTTATTATATTTCTGGGGCATAACTTCCGTTTCAAAACAAAGAGGAAAACACAAATAATACCAAATGTATTCGGCGATAACAAGAATGCAAGACCAAATGGCATCAGGTAAATCCTAATCATGTCTAATATCTATGTTGTGAATATGGATATATGTCATATTACTATTATTATATGTTTGGTGTGGGACGGCTTATTACATTGAGGGGAAAGTATGATTTCTGTTGAGGGTTATATACAAGGATTAGTAGTAATTGGTGTACAATTGGATAACGATGATGAATAGTGAATTGGGGAATTAAGGGTGGTCAATGATTAGTTGATTATTGGGATATTAAATTAGTGTAAAGTTGAATATAGGTTAGGCATCAGTTGTGGTTGCAGTTACCGATTTCACTAATTAGTGGGTTAATTTCTTTTAAATTTATTTGATTACCACATTATAATTCAAGTTTTGATATATTGAGATAGTTAATTAAATATTATGTGTATTATATTTTGTGAATACCATTAGACTTTTGATATTTGAAGAAATTGAGACTTAACCCTAGACTTGAGATTTAAGAACTTGATTATAGATTTAAGGTGAGTTTTTGGGTCTAGGCTAGACCTATAGTAATATGGGTGTTGTTAGTTTCGAAATCTTATTGTGATTATTTACTTGATTGGATTGCATTGAGTTGGAAGCTCAACAAAAGGGAAAGGCTCAAGTACCGAAGTGATTGTTCAATTATTTGAAGCAAGTGGATTTCTCAACCCTTGTTAAGTGTATAGAATTAGTGTCTTTCCTTGTGGTATGTGTTGGGGAGTAATGAGACTTGGTGATGGGTTGACTTGTCCATATTGAATAATTTTAATGATGAAAAAGGAGTAATAAAAGGTAATGTGATTAATTATTGGTGTGTGATGTGTTGATAATGGTTTAAAAGGCTTATTGATTCATTGTTGATGTTGTATCACGATTGTGTTGTTGTGAAGTGTGCATTGTTATGAAAATGGTCATCTCCTCATTATTTATGTGAACATGTTATTTGCATTGGTTCTGAGACATGATTGTGACAAGTGTTATGTGAATTGAGGAAGAATAAGAAATTAAAGAGGATGTACCATTTCGAGGGATGTGTCGCGCGCCGCGACGAATATTATGATTCGAGGGACGTGTCGCGCGCCGTGACGGATACTATGATTCGAGGGACGTGTCGCACGTCGCGACGAATTTTATTATCGAGGGACGTGTCGCACGCCTCGACGGATTTCATTATCGAGGGTCGTGTCGTACGCCTCGACGGATACATGGACAGATATGTCCCCCATGGGTCCCGGACTAAGAGACAGCGGGTGTGTATCACTAGGTCAGACATGCATCACTATACTTGACATTGCATTTCATTGCATTGTGCATCTTTATCATTTGTGAACTTATGAGTACTTGTTTGTGGAACTTGTGACTGGTGAACTTAATCTTGTGTGTTGCTGATCTGTAATTGTTCGGGTGATATGGTTGAACTATGTGCTATGTAAATTGTGAACTATTAGGTTGGGCTGATTTTTATGCAGGTTATAGTTGTGGAGGTTCGGTTGGGGTGTAAGGAGTACCAGTATTCCATACTCTTAACTTGTGTTTAGAGGTTTGCTTGCTGAGTACCGTGTGGTTTGGTATTCACCCCTTGCTTCTACAATTTTTTGTAGGTTATGAGCCCGGATCTTCATGATACCCTCTCTTATCTTCTTGTCCGAGGCTTCCTATGGAGATTTGTGGGGTAGCTGATTGTCATCTCAGCAGACCTTCTTACTCCTTATTTATGATCTTGTTCTATTCTAGAAACAACATCATTTGAGACTTATTTATTTCTTTCATGTCTATTGTAATAAATTAGAGGTTTGTACACGTGACAACCAGGTTTTGAGGTATATATATAAGTTAATTATGAACTTCCGCAATTTATCGTATTGTTTGGGTTTTAGGCTGACTTGTCTTTGTGGGATAAGACGAGTGCCATCACGCCTATTTTTGGGTCGTGACAAAACCCCTTATTTTTGGGTCATAATATAGTTATTGAATTCTTTTAAAATTTTAAACTTACCCCAAATTTGTATATTTTATATATAAGAAAAAAGTTCATCTATTTGCAACTTAAACTAATTTTATTTACTCTTTTCCCTTATTAAATGCAGTCCTGAAATTGATATCGTTTTAAGGCAATTGTGACTATGCAATTACTCGTTTATCCCTAGCTTTTGCAAAATATTAGTTCATATGATCGAAAAAGAATCAAGTTCAATGGTTTAACGACTTATGAAAAGATTGAGTCAACCGTTATTTTCATTTGATCATGTTGTACTCTAATGCGTGAAAATGAAGCTAATTATTTTAGTTATACTTTGTTGTAGTGTAGAAATGATTATAATTTATGTATTGACTTTTGAATAATGTATTATCTAGTTCAATATAAAAAATGATAATTTTGTGTCAAACTTATAATATTTTTTATTGTTTTTAGAACTTATGGGTATAAATCATGTTTCATGTGTTTCTTTTTTAATTTTAAAAAAGGTGAAATATGTTTTCAAAAACCGTGGTCAAAAGAATATTGTTAGATTTCTTGTTGTTTTTGACAAATTGATGGTTTATTTAACTTCTAGCTCATTAGGGATGGGATTCCTAAGACTAAGACCGGTAATGCCGTATACTACGACCGGAAAAAAGAATTGACCTCTAGAAAACTCATTTTTAAGGTCTCTTTATGATCTTAAGGACTCTTTTAAAGTGGGTTAAAACCTCCTGATTTGTTTTTATAATATATGAAACTTATATTTCTATTTTGAACTTATTTGAAGAATATTTAAGTGTTTAATTATTGAAATTTGAAAAGAAAATTACTATCTATCTACCAAAAAAAGAGTAAATCAAATACACGTAACTGAAATTTTAGCCAAATTTAACATGTGCTTAAATAAGACTGAATTTTCAACTTAAGTCACATACACAAATTAAATGGCAACTTCAAAAATAAATATTTGCGCACTTGTCCCAAAAAATAGTTTGGAGTTATTGTGAATCTTCATTAAAAAAAGGGATGTCTAAATTACGGTATAACATAGTAACAAAATAGAATTAGTACAAATTTTAATGAATGAATGAATTAAATACACTTCAAAAATTATTACAATAGGTTTTAAAAGTCTAAAATTGTTAAGTAATGAGGAGAAAAGAGATATAACTAAGATGCTAATAGGAGTAAAATTGATTTAAAAACTGAGATTAAATTTATTTGAATTTGAAGGCTAATATTTTTTTTTTGAAATTGGTGCCGATACAGCGTTTTAGTAAAAATAAATAAATTAAAAAAATCGCTACTGTGGCAGCGATTTTAATAATTTGTTTTTTTTTTTAAAAAATCACTGCCGTTAGAAAACATATATATTTTTTTGAAATCGCTGCCGGTGCAGCGTTTTAGTAAAAAAAAAAAAAATTCGGAAAAAATTGTTGTTGTGGCAGCGATTTTCTTGAGAATTTTTTAGCACGGAGTTAATGGAGTTAGTATGTTCGAAGGATATCGCTCCTGAGGGAGCGATTTGCCCCTTTTGGTTTTTAAAAAAATTGGTAGGCCGTTTATGTTTTTTGAAAGAAAAAAGTGGCCCTTTTGGCTCCGGACTCTTATATATATTAAGAGTAAGTCTATCGTAGCGGACCCAATATTGTCTTAAGGGCTAGATGCTAGTAGGACTAGAACATACAACCTGACTAGAATACACAACATCAAAAAAAATTCATAACACTTTAATCAGACTAAATCTTTAACTTGTATCAAAAGGTGTCAGTACTTGTATATATATTTATTAAACCAAAATTTGATCTCTATATACAATGTCCACAAGCTACCACACTTTATTCTTCGAATTAATTATTTCAACACTGAATTAATTAATTATCAGTCATTAGAATACTACTAATGATCCTTACTTGACCAACTTTTGAAGAACATTGAGAGGTACATTTTACCAAATTGACAAACTTAGAACTCATAAAAACAATAGTACCACTACCAAGTTTGGTTGACGAGGTTAAAGAAAATAATCTCATATAGCTAATACAATATTTGATTAGTTGTATAAGAAAATAAAAATCTATGCATAATTATGCAACATGTTTGGTTGATGATATTAGATAATATCTAACTAAATTAAGTTGTGATCCATTTAAATAATTTTACGTCAGATAAAAGGTAAAGAATACATGTGTTAGCGACAGATCTAATCTGCTTAAAGACAAATATATATGTCTATAAAGTATAGGTAATTCATACATACCATTAATTGTATTATTATTACATAAGTACTCCTACATTTTTATTCACTATATTACAGTTAACCCGTTCATTATTATTTGTACACCACGTGTGTACGCCTAAATAATTTTGTTTGTTATTTTTTTCATATTTGAGTTTGATATGTTTTACTTGAGCTAATAGTCTATTGAAAACAATCTCTCTATCTTCACAAAATAGGAGTAAGGCTACGCACACATCACCCTCCGTAGATCCCTCTTGTGAAATTGCAGCACACTGCGTTGTTGTTCTGAATAATCTCTACATTTATAATTCCCGTAACCAAATCACACCTTTAAAAAAAAAGGAAAAGAAAAAAGGAGGGATATATGGTGCTTTTTAATATTTATTTAGTAAATTTCAATTAAAAAGAAGAAGAAGAAGAAGAAGTACAGATACTACGTACCATATTAAGTCAAAGATGAAAAACACAAGCTACCTATAGTTTGTTGCCAACCACTTTAAACAACTAAGTAATATATATTAATTTTCCCTTATACAAACAAGTATCAATAATAATTGTTTTAAATAGAAAATAAGTCATAAGCATAAAGTTTAATTTAATAGCCAAGCACATTAAGAACTAACAAGCAACAGCATAAATAGACATTTAAACTTGTATAAAGCTGAACAAATAGACACATATGTCCCTAAGTGACATCCTACATGGCAATTTGTACCCTACGTGGTGTCCTACATGTATTATGTCACGTAGGACTCATGTGTCTACTTGTTCAACTTTATACAAGTTTAAGTGCCTACTTGTGTACACCCAAAGTTGAAGGACATAATGTAAAATCCAAGTTAAATGGCACATTTATGTATTATGCCTTTTAGAAAAAAGAAGAAGAAATATAAGTATATTTTACTAAACTTAAAACCTTGCCTCAAACTCTTTAAAATTTTAAAATGAAAAAGAAATTATACATCTATTTTGCAAATTAAGTTTTCAAAGTATCCTTTTTGCCAAATCATCTCCAAATACTATGTACCATATTAAGTCAAAGATGCAAAATATAAGCTACCTAGTTTGTTGCCAACCACTTTAAACAACATAACAAAATAATATATATTCTCCCTTTACACAAAACAAGTATATTATATCAGTAATTGTACTAATAAAAAAAATAAGTCATAAGCATAAAAAGGTTAATTAATAGCCAATTAAGCAAATCAAGAATTGTAGCAATGGATTTGAACTTGAAGCTAGAGAGAAAATTATCAATAAGAAAGTTAGGAAGAAGCAAAAGCACACTATTAGCCTCAGAGTTGATTAATATTCCTTGTGGAGATACTGATTATTATGAGAGAATTTCACAGTCTATGAGACATGTTGAAATTATTGATGATGAAACCATCCCAATAATAAGACATAAGTGGAAGAAGAAGAAAAATAAAGCATGGGTATTTCTCATGAAGGTATTTTCTTTCAAGAAAATCACAAGAAGTGATGAAAGTCATGTTGTTGTTGGGGAAAAGTCTATGGAAGTTGTGGATAAGATGAACAAGAATAAGATGCAATCTTCATCATGGTGAGATTACTAATCTTTTATCTTAGCACTCTTTTTTTTGGCCCCTCCCTAGGAGCTCCTATGTTTTTGCTCCCTCCCTATATATATATAACTCTAACCTGCAATTTTGTGGTGGAAGGTGGAGGGTGCTTACCATCTGACACTACTAGAAACAAAGGTTTTTTTCCTTGCGAATCAATAGAAAATTTGTGCTATAAAACATGATTTTATCACCCCATTCTCATCGAATCAACTCACTAAAAAAACACATGGTGGAAAAAGTTTATCATTGAACTGTTGAGAATATTCACTGACCATTTTTTATTTTCTCACTAATTCAATCAAAATATCTTTGGGAATAGTCATTGAATATTTTTCGGTGGGAAATTTCGATGGGATGGGAAAATAGTGAACTTTTAGTCGTGTGAGCAACCTCCTCTTTTGTCTTATTTTAGTACCTTTTGGTTACAATCATTGTCCCAATTTATGTGTCATTTTTCCTTTCTAGAGAATTGCAACTTACATTATCTTTGTATAGTTTTTGTAAATGTTGATTTAAAAATCATTAAATTGATCTAATCCTTTAACTTTTAAGATTAGTCAAATTGACACTAGAAAAAGAGAAATAAACGAAAATACACATCAAATTAATCAAATAAAATAATTGTACATTGAGTTGAAATTATGATTTAGAATATATTTACAAAACTTTCAGCAATATTAACACATTGATCATCAATAAAAATTGAAACTTTATGTGTAGGGAAAGAGATGGTGAGATCACACAAAAGCCAGATGAAGTGTTGGTTGTGGAAAAGAAGAAAATAAGGCACCCTACGTTTCTTCCTGATCCTTATAGACGATGGCCTGTTCAAGGATGGAGATATTGAAGATTAAATATGATCTAAATCGATTATTTCGTCGTTCAAGAATTCTTGTTTAGACAGTTTATATCGATAATAATTTTGCATTTATTTTAATCTAGGAGCTCCATCTCCTCTGTTCTTATTCATGATTAATGTTGTTTGATCATCTCTTTTGTTTGAAATGAATATTTATCTTATAATATCAGATCATCTAAGAAGTGATTTGTGAAGAAAAGAATTGTTGATAGATAGATTTTACTTATCGTCTTCATTCAATTTATTTTTGTCATCACGTTTTGACTTTAGCATTTGTTGAGCACATCTAAGCTAAATGTAGAAAAAAGTGTTTGAATTTAATTAGATATATTTTTTTTTCTATTTCAAGTTCAAGTCAACTTGAATTTACAAATAGAATTTGTATTAAAAAATTTCAAAATCATTAAAATTTACTATGAAACAAGGTAGGAACCAAGCCATAATTTAAGACTTTGGAAAATTAACTCTATGTACCAATGAGTGTATTTTTATCAATTTTTCTTTTGCATAATCCTCAGTTAGAAGTACCATGTACACTATAACTCATATATTTATGCTGGAATGACATCATTTGAACTTCATGTATTAATAATAAAATGTTTTAAATGTTTTTAAGCAATTAAGTCATATGTTTATTTTTATTTTTTAAGTGAATTCGTTAGGTGGGGTGTTTAGGATACAAGCGATAGTCAGAAAGGAAAGAACAAACAAAAGGGGTTAGAATGGGGATCTCTCACCTAGATAACAAATCTCAACTATACTCGATCTCCAAATATCCTAACTGTAAAAAGAGCTTGATCATTAACAGTATCATCTCGAACACAAATATGAACTACTCGATCTTCATTATTTTTAACTGCTTCCACTATTGTCATTTCATTATTTTTTGTATATGCACCTCAAGTTTTAGTATCAGTACTTCGATCTATATATAATTTCTAGCCCCCTCCTATCATTTGAAATTTGTCGCAAATTACCTTGAAATTTATGTATATTTAATGTAATTTTTAAGACAACTTCAATATTTAGGTATCAAAGCTATTAGGTTCAACTAAACCTGAGCGCATACCTATCATTCCCTGTTTTTCTGTGACTAATAACACAAAACAAGAAAATAGTCAAAGAATTCTGTTGATTAAAACCTCATGTACTTTTTTAATTAGTCAATTTAATATATAGATTTCAGCTCTCATTAGTCTTCCCAATCCTACAAATTTCAAAAAAATAGTAATATAGTACTATAGACTATAGTAATATATAATACACTTATACAAACTTTTTTTTTCTTTTTTTTTTGCGGTTAATTCGTGCATAAAATTACAATTATCATATGCACATTAAAACTAACTAAATTAGTAGTAATTATATATCATTAACTTCCTATGTAAATATATATATATATATATATATATATAGGAACTTAACCATTCCATATTTGAGTCTCCTTCTCCTCAATAAATCATACTTCTCGACGTTGTTCGGCGAACTCTTCAAAAATGTCTCCTCACACATATTGCAAGTGCGATAACTATTTTTCAGAGTCCGAACAACTCCAGATACTTCCACCTTAGATCAAATTGATCATTTTGCTTGCTTGTGGGCTCCAGAATGATTATAATCACTGCTGAATTCACTGCTAGTGTCAGAAGGATGGAGTCCATAATCACTTGTGCCACCATATTCACTACTATTGAAATTTTGACTTGTCATCACCATTTGCCTAAATTTCACCATGTCAGCATTGTATGCACGTGTGTCGTAGAGATCCGAGGCGGGCCCACTTGCACCACCAAAATTAGCCGTGTTGTTCTTGCCAGCTTTTTCATTCAAGTCCTCCAAAGAGGAATCACCATCCAAGGCACGTACAATCTGAATTATTATAATAATATGTATAAGCGCAAAATGTAATATTATACTATGACTAATTTCACGTATGGTCACTTAAACTTTACTCACTATATAACAGTAAAGTCACTAACTATCTTTTATATGTTACTCACTGTAATAGTAAAGTCATGATACTATTTTTCGTCATAGTAAAGTAACTAAACTATATATGTGTGTATTACTTTAAAAATACAAATGACAAGAAGGTCAAATTTCTGGTAGAAAATACAAATGATAGAAAGAAAAAAAGAACAAAATAGTTGCCAGGCCACAAATTTGACTTTTCGATCATTTGTATTTTTTTGAAAATTTGCATATAGTTTAGTTATTTTAATGTAACAAAAAATAGAACTATTATGACTTTGTTGATAGTGGGGTACTTAAATTCAGTTACTTTAATGTGACGGTAAAATACTGTTATAATATATCGAGTTTTGAGGACTTGCCTGGCTCATTTTTGGACGTCTTCTAGCAGAATGGCGAACGCTAGCAGCAGCACAGGCAACCATCCTTTGTAGCTCATCAGGATCATAGTTTCCTTCTAGTCGCGGGTCTACCAATTCATCGTAGTTATTCTCTTCCAACGCTTTTGTAAGGAAGGGTCTAGCCTGTTCACGTAGGACATGATACAAACTAATCAGTTACAATTTGAATAAAAGAAAATAATTTCATAAAAAAAAAACTTCTAGGTTATATCACCACACTCTTATATATGAAATAGGTCATATAACTAAAGGAAGTGGAAATATAATTGTATCAATATTTTATTCAGAACCAATAAGCTATCTTTTCTAAAATTCAAAACCTATAAACTATGGATTCTGAATACGCTTGAATTTAAAATTTTGATATGAAATATGATCATTTACTATAATGCTCAAGAAAAAAATAAAATTAATTACCCAATCTACTAGGCTGTCATCCATGAGTTTATTGGTAGTATCCAAAGGTCTTCTTCCAGTTATAAGTTCCAATAACATAACTCCAAATGAAAATACATCTGACTTTTCTGTTAATTTGCCACTTGATGCATATTCTGGAGCTAAGTACCTGTTATATAACAAAATTTATTAGTAACTTGTTATGAATTTATTGGGTTTTTATTATGAAAAGATTATGCAATAGATAAAATGACGTCTACTGTTCCTTCCATTCCATTCCATATTAGTTGTCATTTTGCTTATCAAAGTTGTATATAATATATCAATCTTGTATAAAGTGTATAACAACGTATAAAAGATGTTTATACACAAATATGAGTTAAATTATGTGTTTATACACAAAATATGAGTAAATTATGTGTTTATACACAAAGTATGAGTTACGTGGTGTAAGCATTTTTTAAAATAGACATAAAACAAAATTTTCTTACCCAAAAGTTAAATTATGTGTTTATAACAACGTATAAAAGATGTTTATATACAAATATAAGTCAAATTATGTGTTTATACACAAAGCATGAGTTATGTGGTGTAAATATTTTCAAAAATAGACATAAAACGAAATTTTCTTACCCAAAAGTTCCCATAACACGAGTCGAGACATGAGTATTATTGTCTTCGGTAAGTTTAGCCAATCCAAAATCAGCCACCTAATAATTAAACCATAAAAATTCTTGTAAATACTAATTTTTTTTCTTTTATTTGCATAACAAAAAAATAAACTTATATAAATGAGTTATGAAATGTCTCATTTTTTTACCATGGCTTCATAATTGTTATCAAGTAAAATGTTTGCACCCTTGATGTCACGATGGATAATGCGAGGATGACCTGCGTTTAAATAGTTTTATAATTTTACTGTTATAATGAATAAAATTTCAAGTATTTAATGTAATAAAAAATAATATTGTTATAGTGGATGAAATTTAGTTATTTTGCGTGAGATTAACTCGAAACGAGAGGGTAGAAAGGGAATTTTCATACAATCTTCATGGAGGTAAGCCAGTCCCTTGGCTGATCCCAAAGCAATTTTGAGCCTAAGTCCCCAGTCCATAACAGGTCGACCTTTACCTGCAACCACACCACACAATTAATTTCAATTTTCACATTTAAATGTCTCAAAAATGTATTTCAACAACTAAGTCTTTCATGATTAAGAGTTTTTGATATTCGACGTCAGAAAGTGTTCTCATATCATCAACTTATTCTCAACAATTTATAGTTAGATAAGGCATTTTGTAACTTTTGGGTGGATAAGTAGTCAGACACTCCTTTTGTTTCATTTTATATAAGAGCATTTGGCAAATCACTAAAATGTTTTAAACAAGAAAAAGAAAAGAGACTTTTTAGCAAGTACTAAAAAAATGTCTAAAATTTATCATTTTAAATATATATATACTATAACATTTCTATAACTACAAAATATATATATATATATATAGCATGTCACTAAGGCAAAAAAATAAAATAAATAAAGAATTTCCAAATAAAATAAACTAAACTAAAATGTGCCATTTTTTTAATTGAAAACTACAAACATTATTTATATATATATACATCTACATATTTTATTTTATTTTTTGGAAAATGTAAGCCTATATACATCTACATATATTCTACTATAGGTATGAAAATTGTATCTAGTTCCCAAAAATAGCCAGAAAAATCAAATTTCCATGTCTTTTTTAAAAAAAATCATAGCTACTAATTCCTCATTTCTGCTATAATTGCTAGTAAGTATTGCACAAAAAATCACCTAAAATGGTACAACAAAATTTTGTACATATTCAATCATAAGTTTTTTGTGACACATTTGAAGTTACTATAACCAATAGTAACCCTTTATAAAGTATTGGAAACAAAATATTGTAGCTAAATAAATATACGTACCATGAAGATGATACTCCAAAGTTCCATTCTCAACAAATTCATAGACCAACATACGTTGTCCATCAGCAATGCAATATCCCACAAGTGAAACAAGATGTCTATGATGAACTCTACTTATAATTTCAACTTCAGCTTGAAACTCTCGTTCCCCTTGTCCACTTCCGGACTTCAAACTCTTCACCGCGACTACGTTTCCATCTGTCAAAACACCTTTATGCACGAATCCGAACCCTCCTTGACCCAACACATTTGCTTGTGAAAATCCACCCGTGGCCGTTGCTAAGTCAGCATAAGTGAACTGAATTTTTGATAGTCCACCATAATTAGGGGATGGTATTGTGGCTGGCCCTCCTCCAGGGACATGGCTTGAATAACCTGAGCTAAATTCACTGCTCGTATTCGCAGCCGGAGGAGGGGGAGGTGGGGCCCACCCGCGAGCGCCTTCTTGAGGCGTTCCCATTACACCTGGTGGTGGAGCTAATGTAACAAGGTGATCCGTATGAGGACTAGAATAATTGCCCGTATTGTAGTAAGGATCACCACCTACACTAATTCCCAACGTTATTTAGTTGTATTGTACCATATATTTTACTTATATACATTGACAGTATGAAACATTATCAATATAATTCAACATGTTTGTAGCAAATAATGTGTCTTATTTAATTTCTAGGTGTTACATACAACAAGACAACATCAATAAACCCCAATTTATAACTAATATATCCAAAGTATATACAGTCAAATCTCTTTATACGATATTGTTTATCTGCATATATTTTTTGTTATTATAGGAAAATGTTAGTATAGAGAACATATAATGTATTATAGCGGAAAAGAATCGGTGATCGTTATAGTAAAATATTGTTATGGAAGATGGATGTTATAGAAAGGTCTAACTTCATAGTTGAATATTTAAGGAAAACACAATGTAATATTCTTACAAGAACATTAAATTTCAAGGACGAATCCAAGCTTTAATCTTCAAGGATATGTGTATCTATGTCTAAATGAAAAGTTTCAAGTTCAGTTGAACGTGTGCTCTAGCTACATAATCATTATATGAAAATGGGAGATTGAGATAATAATTAACATACCTTTTGGTGGATGTGCGGGATCGACATAGTATGGTTGTTTCTTCTTCTTTCTATTACATAATAGGCAGACAATGACAGCGGCGAGAATTAATAGACTTGTCACAGCTACTGCAGCTAGTATTACCACAGTTGAGGAAGATGATTGTTCATGCGGTGGCGAGTTATTGCTTCCTAAGGAACCAGGTGATTTATTCGATGGTGCATCTCGTGAAGGTGTAGCAGTAGGTAACGCCTTTTCAGACGGAAATAGAGATGATTCTGGAGAAATGGGAGCGGGTGGAGAGAATGTAGATGATGGAGGAGAATTAGGTTCGTTAAAGAAGGTGTTTTTGGAAGGAGAGGGTTTGGTGTTTGTGGTTGGTGGTGGGGGTGATGATGATGATGAGGATGATGAAGAGTTCGAGGAGGGTGGTGGTGATTGTGTATTAGGTTTGTCATTGTCAGAAGAAGGAGAAGAATCTGATGATTTCGGCGATGGAGGAGAAAAATCTGTAGATGATGGTGGAGGAGGAGAAGATTCTGTAGGAGGTGGTGATGCAGGAGGAGGAGAAGAATCAGATTTTGGTGGGGGTGATTGATTAGGGGAGGGAGGAGGAGGAGATGAATCGAATTTTGGTGGTGGTGATGATTCAGGAGATGGTGGTGGAGGAGAGTCAGATTTCGATGGTGGAGGTGGAGAAGAATCAGATTTTGGTGGTGGAGGTGAAGAAGAGTCAGATTTTGGCGGGGGTGGAGAAGAGTCAGGAGGAGAAGGAGGAGGAGAAGAGTCAGGAGGCGAAGAAGAAGAAGTTGGAGTAGAAGATGATGATGAAGAAGAAGAATTTGGAGAAGGAGGAGAAGAAGAAGGAGAATTTTCCATGTTCAACAACGTTGACCTTCCGGCCAAGATTGTGCGTGAAATCTACACGCAATCGCCGGAAAATCAACCTTTTGCCTGTATAATTGTTTGTCTCAACAATTCCTCAATGCCCCTAATACATTGCCATGCAAAGAACAAAAAACATTACCTCTCACGCATTAATGTGAAAGAAAAATGTTACACAACTTCCTTATCAGAATTTCTCGCACGTAAAAAATAACGAATTGAATTAAGTCAAAATCCTTCAAACATTACAATGCATATATATACAATATCCTTTAGGATTCATTGAAGGTTTGGCATATTCATTTCGTTTTCGAATTATATTGAAGTTGGTTAATGGAGTTTTTGTAGTAAAGAAATTAAAAAGGTAAAATGAAAAACAAAAATAGAAAACATGTACCTGAATGAATACCGAAAAAGAAGGGTTCTCAAAGGGAGAGAGAGAAAGCTTATTGGGACTAACAATGTGATTTTCCCTTCTTGGGGAGAAAGTCCCCTTCTCTCTTTCTTCTCACTCAAAATTTTTTGCTTTTAAATGCCTCTAATTTGGAGGAGACCTAATTCTCTAATGACCTAACAATTGTCAATAGTTTTCTAGTTCGACTAAGGCTATCATGTTTACTTGTAACTCGAGTTTATCCTTATTCCTTGGTGAAATCGACGTATTTGAATCGAACAAATAAAAATGACAAAAGTATGTCTACTAATATATTTTTTCGATATAACTAATATAATCTTTGTATAACCAATATAATATTTGATTTAGTATTAATCTTCGCATAAGTTATATAGAGTTTATTATTGGAGTCTGATGTTATAATTTATATTACTAATTCTGATATAACTTATACGAAAATCGATATAATGTTTTATACAAAAATAATTCATTTAAAAGACAAATCGTGCGAAATTAAGTAAGCTATTTCAAATACCAAATCAAGAAGAAGAAAAAAGAAAAGACATTTTGAGTGATTCTTTGTTAGGATCCACTCACATTGATCCCCATGGAAAAATGAAAAGAACCTTGTCACTTTGATTATTGCATAGAGAAACCAAGGCCACATAACATTGGATAACAATTCAATGGCCTATACCAAACCATTATCTACACAAACTCAAAATAGTACAACTTCTTGTTCTATTTGCATTCTGATTCTTGGAATGAAGAGATAAATTATACCCTCAATACTACTACAACAACAATTATGCACCAATCAAATAATAAGTTTGGAGCATTTTACAAATCATTAGCTACCACGTCATTCCATTTAAGCTCATCTCCAAAGGCATAGATAGAGTTCTTGTAATATGTTTATCTAAATCGGAGCCGAATTTAAAATTTCTAACGCATGAGTACACCACTTTAAAAAAAGAAGAAGTGGAAATTAATCCTTATTTCTTTAAATAAATAACTCAAAATTCAATAAAAGTGCATCACTCGGTGTTTTTAAGGGTAAATAACTTAACATTCAACTACGTACACTAGCAACTAATAATGCTATATCAATCCTAAAAAATATGTATATAATTTACCTAATTTTGCAGAGAGATCATGAATTCAAGTGCACCAGTACAATAAATACGCCCATGATCTAAATCCAAAACACCCATCGTGGAAACAAACCGTTGATACAAACTCATAACTTTAAAAACACAATGACAAAAAATTAAAAGGTAAAAACATTAAAAATTAAACTTATAAAGTTTAAATCCTGAATTCGTCTCAGACCAATAAAATCTTAGCCAAAGCATTGATCTGTAGGAAGTGGCCCAGGAATTGAACCTTGTTCCAAGAACTGCAACCCAAACACAACCAAAATGGCCAACAAAGACAAGTAAGACAACCCTTCAACAGCACCCAACAACCCAAAAGGTCCATTAGGCAAACCCGACCCGGTTTTGGACTTGGTATACAATGACCAACCCACAATACCCACCACAACTAAGTAACTCACACCTTCAATTGCTCCAATTGAACCACCTGGTCCTGGTGGAAGCCCACATCCTGTTGTTTTTAGAGTGTAAAGTGACCATCCAATTACTGGTGTGGATATTAGTCCACCAGCTATGGCAATTTTTTCGATTGGGGTTGAGGATGAGGTTGTTTGGTTAGACATACATTGGATTTTGAGATGTGTTGGGGAGTGAGTTGATTTGGGATTGTATGGGTGTTGTTTTTGTGATGGAAGAAGACATTTGGGAGATAGAAACATCAACATTTTGGAGAAGGGGAAAAAGGGTGATCTATTTGAGTGTGGGAAATAAGACAAGGCAATGTAGTATTTGATCTTAAAATTATTTGGCATGTCCCAATATAATTTTTTGGTTACTTTTATTTTTTTAGTTGGGGTAGGAAAAGGAGTGATGTTTTTGTGTTACTTTTTTTTTTTTAGAAAAAAAAGAAGAAGGGATTCCAAGAGAAAAACGAGTGAGAAATTGAATTCTTACCAATAAAGTATAGATCGTGATTATAAAATAATACTTTCCCCATTCCATATCAGATGAGCAACTTCAAACGGCAAAATAGTAAAATTGATTAATCTAGTAGTAATTTTTTAATTATCGTGTAAAATAGAAAATGTCTCATATAATATGGAACGGAAGAAGTATTATTTTAAGGGAAAAGGGTCAAAAATGTCCTCAGTTTGTAATTTGGTCCAAAAATGCCCTTAGTGTCAATACTTTGGTTCAAAAATGCCCTTGTAGTCAATATTTTAGTCCAGAAATGCCCCCTATAGTTACTAAATGGGTCAAAAATGCCCTTTTCAAAATAAATATATTATTTATTTTCTTTTTGAACACATCTTCTTCCTAATTAAAATATTATTAAAAAATCCTATACTTGTTTTTCTTTCTTTTAAAATACTTTAACAAATAAAAATGTATGAAATAATTTTTTTCTTCTTAATCTCACTTTATCCAATAAAATAAAATAACTTCAGGTATCCTTTCGACCGATAATATATGTCATATATATAAGATCATAGTATATCCATCATTAATTTTATTTTATATAACGATAAAAAATAATTATAATAAAATAAGAATTTTTTTTTTTTTGAATTGAAGTAGGATAAACATTTGCTAATTTAAAAAAATATTATTAGAAAAAGAATGTGTTAAAAAGAAAATAAATAATATATTTATTTGGGAAATTGGCATTTTTGACCCATTAAAATAACAATAAGAACATTTTTGAACCAAACTACAAACTGAAAGCATTTTTGTTTCTTTCGCATAATTTAAGGGCATTTTTGACCCTTTTCCCTTTTAATAATTTTACTTAATTATAATACAAATATATTTGTTTGTGATGAAAAAAATTAAAGGAGGGTGTGTGGGGCGAGGGAGTCTACTAAAGAAGAAAGTGAGAAAGGATATGTAGTTTGTGTATCGTATACCATTCAATAATTGCAAATTTAAGAAATGTCATACAAATCCAAGCGCACACGCGCTACATTACTTTATAATTTTGCTTTAAAAATTGTACAAGTAAAAAATAAACAAAGCGGAATCCCATCTGGTCGCAACCTTGCGTTCACATCTTGGACGAAAAACCCACGTCAAAGTTAAGCCCAAGTTTTAGGGCTTTTCCATCATTTTGAACATCCAAACTTTTGGGCTTCCAAGCCCATTAATACTCTGAATACCCGACAACACCAACGCTTGATGGCTGGCACCAAGTGGGTTAAAAACAGCATTTTTTTAGCACAGAATAAGCAAGGAATTTTTTCCCTTTTTTGGTGGGATTGGGACCATTGCTTTATCACTTTGTTTTTTCTTTATTAAATAGATGGGATATTCTGAGCCGGTGGGTTATCATATCATATCATGTCATCGCTCACATGGTTTGAGACCAAGGAGCAATCAATTGAGACATCTGGCACCACCTGCATGTTGCAAAAACATATTAGCTCTAAAAGTAGGCTCATCATCTCAACAGTCATTAAACGCTCACACTTAACTATCCACAAAGCTGTTTTACAAAGCCAATTAAAAACTATCCCCCATAAAAAAAAAGGCACCAAAGCATTCTTTTTTAATTTAAGAAATAAAAAAGGCGGAAAACGAGTTTCAATCACCTACTACTATAGCAGAACTAGCCAAAGATTTTCCCTTTCGCTTTTTTCCCCCATCAAATTCAAATTCCCCACCAACAAACTACTCATCAAGAGAGGATTCCCTCTTCATGAATAACTGTCATTTGAATCATTAAGCAACGGCTACTGCACCCAAACCAAGAGCGCCAATATTTACTAACCACCTTTTGAACATTTGTCTATCCATCATCATCATCCTAGACCTGAATTTCCCACCAAAACATAACTACCACCATCATCAAACCCACCACAGATATTCTTGTTAACGGTGCTTCGATGACTTTGAATACTCTTCATCGTCGTCATCCCCATCATCATCATCATCATCTCTCTTCCTCTTCTGAGAAGAGGATGGTGGCTGCTCCTGAACTTCACCATAATCATCCTCTTCATCTTCAACATCTTGCTCCAGATCTGGATCTTCATCCCCAATTACTGCCTCCACATCACTGCCTTCAGCATCATCTACTACAACCTGACCAACTGGTTGAACAAGGTACCCATTGCCATTATCTTCTTCCTGCCATTCATAACAAAATCAGTGAAGCTCCCTATTTACCAGCATACCCAAAATAATGGTAATTCAACAACTGCAAAATACGTAAAGACAATTTTGACATAGAACAAGATGATGATCAATCCACTAAACCACAAATTAAAAAAAAAGAAAAAACAATTTTCCAAGATGAGAATACAGGGTAAAACAAAATACAAAACTACAGCACCATAGAATACATCTAAGGAAGTAGAAGATCATTCATACATGCCAACAACACTTGGGCCAAGGAATCGCAGATAGAAGATCTTATAGCAGAAGGAAGAAAACAAAAAAAACCAATATAGACAGAAAACCCAGAAAGGAACACAAAGCAGTGAATTCAACAAGGTCAAATTACCATAGACTTCAGCAATGAAATTTGACAGTCCCTTCCAGAAAAGAAACACTGTATATAATAGCAAAGAAGTGAAAAACAAGAAAATGAATTTTAACTTGGGATAATCACTTGATAAAAAAGGGTGGCAAATAGACATCATTTAACCATTTTTTAGAGACAAAAAAATTAAGGAAAGCACAGAGCACATAAGCAGCAGATCAACACGGTAAGATTCCCTATATGTTGGCACAATTTACGGTCACCTTCGAGAAGAATGGGATTTGATTTTTTTTACTTTTCTGGCATCATTATCCCATTCTTCTCGAAGGTGACCGTAAATTGCCAACATATAGGGAATCTTACCCTACCCTCTTTTCTACAAGTAAAGGATACTATTACCTTAAGCCAAGAGGAGAAGTCCAAAAAAGAGGTTCGAGGGAGTTATTTCAAGTTAAGCTCAATGGAAATCAGGAGATAGTGCATAAAACAGCAAGCCATTCAGTAAGGAGAAAAAAAAAGAGCACAACAGCAACACAACAAACATGGAAAATCACCTAAATTTTCACTTTGAGCCTCTTAACATTTGCTATAATTGCAAGCACAAAAATTGAAAAAGAACCCTCAGAACTCTCACCCAACAAAACACAATCCACTGGAACATACTTCAAGATATTCACACATGTTATTTGGGTAGGAAACCAAAATACAGATAAGATCTCAGCCAAAATCCAGTTTCAAAAAAAAATCTCTGGCAAAATCAGAGTTCCCAGTGAACTTCTTGCAAGTTTGACTCATCTGTTAAAATCAATTAGCTAATGTCTCTAGTCAGTCTTCAATACAAAACTATAGCTTTGGTAGTAGCCTAGGAATGATTAATCCTAAATGGGTACCTGCATCAGATATTTTGTAGAATACGCAGATTCAAGCAGAATAATATATATTACACACCTCCTTGAGCTAGTAAATCAGCTTGGTTTCGAAGGCAACAGAATCAATCTGTGCACCAAACTTCCAGGTTACCAATATGTCAGCCAAAATTACTGGTATTTCCAACAACAATCAATTTAACATATTGATTAATCACTATTGAATCCAATAAGATAAGAATTCTAACAAATCCCTAGCAGCAGTAAGCAAATGAATTGTGCACATTTCATAAAATTAATAACAAGAGAAACAACAAAGCTAACACAGAATAATCAATTCACCGATCAGCACAGAGTACAGAATAAGTTATGCTACAAATTATGACGTACATTAAAATGAAACAAGAAATAACCAGCTAAAAGGGTAGAGATTTTCACCTCATCTTCAGCATCCTCATCATCTTCAAAATCACCATCCTCCTCAACACCTAGCTCCTCCTCCCCTGTCTCGCCATCATCATCCTCATCTGCATCATCTTCCCCATGCTCATGCCCATCAATCTCCCCTTCTGTGCTATTCAACCTCCCTGTACTTTCAGGCTCAGCAAAATCCCCATCATCGTTATCAACTTCCTCTTCATCCTCATCATCATCATCATCATCATCCTCATCATCTTCCACACCATCTTCGTCCTCATCGCTGTCTTCTATCTCATGAACCTCCACAACATCATCTTCATCTCCCTCTTCATCTATCTCCTCCACAAAATCCTCATCTTCATCATCCTCGTCATCGTCATCATCCTCTCCTTCAGAAACTGCCTCTACTCTAAAACCATTTGAGTGACTGGAACCATCCCCTTTTGACCCATTAGTCACTCTAGTTATCTCTGTCTCCTCCTCATCAGCATCACTCTCTTCTTCATCCACATCTACGACTCCTTCACTCTCAACCCTATGTCCATTCGTCATCCTGAACGGACGATCCTCTCCATCTACTTCCCCACTCCCTGGATCATCCTCTTCATCCTCCTCTTCGTCTTCCTCCTCATCATCCGATTCAGGCCTCTCATTACCCTCTGCATCCATCTTATCCAAAAACTTCAACGACCTAATCAAACCAAAAACCCTAGATCGATAATCCTTAACCCTCGTCACAGGACACTCATAGAGATCAAGCGAGACAAGCTTGAGTTCAGCCAAAGGCCGAAGATCATCGATATCCTGAATCCGGTTATTCGACAAATCCAGGTCTTTAAGAGAATTTAAACCAGCCTCTACAAGGAACTCAAGCCCTCCAGCAATTCTATTGTCCGATAAATTCAGTTTCTGAAGATTCCGAAGCCTAGGAAACTGTTCAAGCGATGTAACACCGGTGTTTGCAATTGAAAGGTGCTCTAGATTCTCAAACCTTTCAAAAATCGACGGAGGAGCCAACTTACCATGAATACACTTCACCGCTCCGTCCAACGTTAGGGTTCTCACAGAACCAAAGTTTCTCTCACCGTCTAACGCCGTCTCCACCGCTCTTTCCCAAATCTCGTCCATCAATCAGAACCACAACTCATATAAATACGAATTTTGCAGAAAAACTACAGAACCACCAAAAACGAAATCCGAGAGGCAAAACGTCGAAACTAAACAGGACTAAAAGTTCAAAATACCTCAAACTTTTCCCGATATCTTCCTCGTCGGCGCCGGAAAATGCATAGAAAACCTAATTTTTTTCTTTCTCTCACAAGTTTCTCTCTCTAAAAAGCTTACACTCTATCGCTTCATATTGGGGGAGGCGAGTCGAGAAAACACAGGGTTGGGGGAAAAAGAGTAATCAGGGTTGAGTTAACTAACCTGAGTCATGGCTAATATGTGTTTGTTGGGGGAGTAATTTACAGCCGTTGATTTTGAGAGACGCGGATCGATGACGTGGATGTAAAATCAACGGTGGAGATTGAAGTACGGTGTGTTTCTTTATCAAAAAGCTAAAGACTCGTTTTTTATTTCATAATTGATGAGAACGGACACGTCACTGTTGACGCTAATGTATCGGGGATGTTAAAAATATGCCCTTATGTTTCTCTAATATTACGGAAATACCACTGGCCTATTCACACAAGAAGCTTTTTTTTCTTTTTTCACATAGAAAAAGAACTCTTTAATTTTTTGCCTGTATAATTGAAAAAATTATTGTACCTTTTATAGCTGATGATACTATAATTGCTATTTGTACATATTCATAACTACAGCAAAATTCACAATAATTATTTTCCATCTATATAAGATAATACTTAGTTAGGAAAATCGTACAATAGTGATACTAAATTAGAATTAAAAAAATAAATAAATTATCAAAAATATTATATCGTGGCAAGTCAATGATTTAAAAGCGATTTCGATCTGCGATGAAAGAAAGAGAGTAGAAGTATGACATTTTCAAGAAGAATATAAATAAAGTAAGATTTCGACCAAGCACGTATCGAAGGAGCAAAGGAGGAGTTAGCAATAGCGGGAGCAGTAGGTAGCGAACGAGAGTGAACTTGTTCTTGAATCAACGCACTAGAAATCGAAGAGTGAAGATGATTTCTCACAGGATTGTAGTCGATCGCTCCCAAGATTATATAGTCACTTCAAACACGTGCACTTGTAGCTGAAAGTTCCAAAATTGTACTAATGCCTAGAAAAATGAATAGAAATGAAAACTTTGAAACATAAGAGAGGAATTAGAAGACGTTGTTGAAGAAGAGAAGAATTACTCTATATTGACAAGAGAAATCTCAACATGTATTTATAGATAGATGGTAAAGTTTGAATAGTAAATGTCTTTTAATTCAGGAAAATATATATTGACTAACGTTAATTCCAAGGAACAAAACTAATTAATTCGAGAGAATAAATCTTAACTAAGTTTAATTTCAAAGGAATGGATCTTGACTAACTTTAATTTTCAAAAAATGGACTTGGTTAATTCGGGGAAATAAATCTTTGACTTTACATTATCATCCGTTAATAAAAAAATCAGCAATCCCCCGTAAATTCAAAGACAATAAAATAGGAATGTCACGACCCAATCACCGAGCCATGCGAGCACCTACTCTAACACCTAAATAAGAGAACTCTTTCACCCAATTAAAATTAGGTCATGCGGAAAATAAACAACTTACTACGAAAAAATCTCTTTAAATACCTTTAAAAATCATGTAAACATCAAACCTAATGAAAACCGTTTACAAGACCGGAAAACTCCTTTCCAAGGAACTAATCTAAATAGGTACAAGAGCTAATAGGATGATATAAAAGAAAATAAGACACAACTCCCTCCATAAGGAAAAAAGAGTAGTAGCTATCGGAGATCATCATCGCCTTCACCTATGAAACATTACTGAATCCTGCAATCAGACTATGCCATTTGCATAGCGAGAGTAGTATCAGTACAAACACACGTACTAGAAGGCATCATCGGTCGATCCGAACCTACCACAGAATATAAAGTAGACATTCAGAAGAAACACTCAATGATAAGGTTACACCACCCCAAGTCTTTATCCACATATTTTTACCATCCCAGATGTAATACCCATAACTAGTACACTTTGATCCCAGCTTCCTACCACATTCTGCTGCCAACTCTCTCATTAAACATTCGACCCTTTTTACCCTTCTAAAGCTTCCCAAGCCTACCTTTTATGCCACCCTAATATTATATCATAACCTAACCCTTCTATCACATAGAGATTTTCCTAATATAAGATCACTACCAACTGTGTTAACCAGTCTACTATTCTAACTCACCCTGCTATAGTGGCCTAACATGCTATAGCGGCGTCGCCATAATGGTCTAACCCGATATAGCACCTGCTAAGTGTCCCGTTATAGGGACTTGCACGGGATCAAAGACTCGAAAACCTCCCAAAAAGTCTCAATTTTATGATATACCTTCGATCCTTGACATTCCAAACTAACTTCTTCACGCCAAATTCGATATCGAGAGTTTTACTCACCCAAATTCGAATCCCTGAAGCCCTACAAATTCCTTAATATCTCAGGTAATCACAACTTAACAAAACATTAATATATATTCTATTATTTATAATATTCTAATAGTTGGACGAACACATCATTTATAAATTGTACCTAAAGTAGTATGAATTGTACATTATATTTGGGCTTTTCTTTATCTTTATGCATTGTATGAGCTTATTTTATTGGCTATTAAACAGATGTATGTGCTTCTTTTACACGTGTATCTGCCATTCTCAAATGGTGGAAGTCTTATTTCACACTCTCTTTTAAGCTTGAATGAAAATGGTGTTTCTTTCTGCTGGTGAGTTTTCAGTGTTCTCTTTTTGTTCACGTTAACAATGTTTAAGTTAATCATATTCTCCCACGAGATCGATCTGTCACTATTGGATTTGATTTTAAGTTTTTACTTTTTGGATTTAGGTTTCCTTTTGTCTATTTTTCAGTTGATTGACTTGATTTTTGTTTCAATTTTGCTGCTTTGTTTAGTACTTGGATTGAAGTCGTGTTGCATGCATTGAATTTATATTTCATTAGTTGTTCTCATGTGTTGTTGGTATTGTGGCTCTCCTTGTCCTCTCTGTTTTTCTCTATTTACGGATTTTTATTTTAAAATTATTTTTTCCTTATTTTTGATTGTTGAAATTTAGGGTGTGTTTTTTTCAATTTATTAATCGCAGGTGGGGGCATTTGCATTCACTTTGGGTAGAAAGGAACAAATGAAACTTCATACCTCAAAAATCTATCCATTTTTTGGTGAAATGGTTATACTACAGGTATAAATTATTGGTTATTTTCTAATGAATATTGTTCTTTTCTTTTTACTCATGTTGATTAGTTATTTGATTGCATTTTCTTTTTTAATTTTTCTATTGATATTAGTGTAGTTCATTTTTGTGTGTTCATATGAAGTGGAAGATCTATTTCTTAGTAAGAAAGTCTTAAGTTTGATCATAGTTAACAATATTATCATGAGATTATAAGTTTCTTTTATGTTGACTATCATTGCTTCATTCAATATGTTTGGATTTCCAATTTTTTTTGGGTTAGGTGCTTAGAATGGTTCTTACTTGCTGCACACCAAGGAGCTTAACAGAGGATAAAATTAAGCAGTCATCTAATGTCTTTTTCCTCCTTTGAAACACTTCTCTTATGTCACCTGAATTCTTAAGCAATGTTGATTTTTGCTATGTTTTATCCTCCTTTTCTGTGTGCTAGCATATAGTTTTCTGCTTGCTTCACTAATGTATGAAAAATTAAAAAAGAATGATTTGAAAAATTAAAAAAGAATGATTATCATTGCTGAATTTATCAAAAGATATATTTATTGCAAAGACAGTTACAAATAAATTACTTGCTAGGAAACTAATCTGTGCTCACTTGATTCAAAGTCATGGAAAGACCTCTCAAGCATGAAAGTAGGTAAAAACACTCTCTTTCTCCTTCATTCTTACGATGCTGCATTTGTCTATTTCAATTTGTATAATTATAACACCTTTTTGATACTTTTGGTGATAAATATATCTGCTTTTAAATACTAAAATTTATTTTCTTGTTAATGCGATAGACTTTTTACAGATAATTGATGCGATTAATGTGTCTGACAAAAGTTTCCTACGAAAGCAACACTTGTCTGACGTGATGAGAGATTAGTCCCAAGAGTTGGTCATTTAAGAAGATGTTGCAAAAGCTAAAGAAATTGAAGTATGGGCTTCCCTACGCTGACTATGATCCTGTGATTTTTGATTTAATAAAATGCTTCCCTCCGCTGACTATGATCGTGTGATTTTTGATTCAATATTTTATTAAAGTATCGAAAAAGGTATCAGTTAAAGTGTTTTTATAATTACCTTTATTTTATTGCTCTTTTGTAAAGGTATTTCATTTATTTGCATCTGTAGTTCTACAGTAGCATTACTACTATTTCTCTAACTTTTTTGTCGACGAGAAGAATTAAATATAACCTATAGTTTTTCAATATGAGTAGATATTTCTCCATATGATATCTTTTGTCAATTAGTAATTTTCCAACAAGATAAATCTTTGCATATTTGAGACTCCTGCTTCGAGTTGGTTTATTCTTTTTGTACCTCTAGATTCAATTTTTGTAATGACTTACCTTTCTTCTGATATTTTTAATAGTTGAATTGGATATTATTGATTTGGGATGATAATGAAAATAGTGAAATTGAGAGGATGATCACACTAGACTCTACTTTTGGAGTCCCTAGAGTGTGTGGCTTTTCAATCTGAATGTTGATTCCTTTAATGGAGGTATACTGTGTGATTGTTTGAGGACCATGAGGTTGGATGTAAACATAATAATTTTAGTAGCTTATTTCAGTAAATTCAGAGTACATTTTAACTGCATTAGGTAGTCCCTAAAATCTTTCGACTCAACCGCAACGTTTTTCTTCCTTCATCGGGCCTTTACTTTAATGGTTAGGAAAAGCATTCCCATATCTGAACTTGGCGTGCATTTCTCCTTCACAACATAGTTTTTTTGTCTAGGAATGTGCAAAGAAAATTTGTTGATTTGGTGTTTCTCTCGATATGTTGTTGTAAAGTATAATTTATTTTATTGGTATAGGACTGCATTATCTTGAATCATCCTGTGCTTTTATATTGAACTGATAATTCACTTTATGTTCATCAAATAAATCTGCCAACTCTGACTTGTTCTTAAATGTCCCCTCCGTTTAGTCTAGGAAGGCAATGTCCATAGGTTATCTATGTTCTTGAAGAACATTTTGTGCCTATATCCCCATTACCATTATCTTTTCACATGTTAACTAATTTTATTGTATGATCATAATGATTGACAGAGATGTTATCGGCCATGAAGTGTTGAATTGAACATAGAATTGTTTCAGCTTATAAATTGAAGACATGGCATATCAAAATTTGCAAAAAATATCCTCAAAAAAAGTGAAGCTAAAGGAATATCCTTAAAAAGATGAAGCTAAAGGAATTTCCTTGTAATCACACTGCATATTCAATGTTATTAGAAGGGATACACAAAAAATTGTATCCTTATTTTAAGAAAATATTTAAGAGTAGTATATGTTTGATGTTGCTGCAAACTCAACACTATTAAATGCATTTTGTAAAGCAGGAATAATGCTAAGATACTATGCAAGATGCAAGGTTTGGAGTTTTCTTCAAACCTAATGATATATGTAATAATCATGTGAAATGTTGCTATATATTTTTATTAGCCTCTCAAAAGGCTTCTTGGCTATTCAACATGTCAAATATTATTCAAATTCTAATAGCTGGTTTACTCATATTTAGGACTTGGTATATCAATGCCACCTTAGTTGTAATTGTCTATGAGCTCTTTATTTTAAACATTTTGGTGTAATATTCAACATTAAGCCAAAGATGAACAGATATAGTGCAATTGCTTGATATAAGTTATATTACAATAATTAATTACTTAGTGTTGGGCCCGTGCTAGTATATATATACAATTATAACTATATGTATAGTCTAGCTCGGACTTTCAATCCTCACCCTGAGTTGTATGCACAACTACCCATGGATGTAAACAAATAATCATGAAACAATAATACTGGCCAATACACATAACAACATAGGTTCCTAGTCACAATATACTGAATGTACCAATGTATGAAACATGTCCCACATGATCATACACAAATGCATACCTGAGTCCTACTCACTATTTAAGTAATCTGAACCATTCAATGATCCCAAAGACATCAACTACAGTGTTTAATATGCAATTTCGATCTATACAAGAATCATTCTGATATTTAAACACAAATCCCGGCCACTCATAGACCAACATGCAATAATCAAATTATGAAAAAGTAAACATGGTTCACTCATGTAACCAACATATAAATCCAGTTCTCTTATGGAACCCACACATAAATTATTAGTGTATCGGCATGGTATGCGAGCCAACTGTTGTTAGTAATTATATCAAGTATAATATCCGAGCCAATCATTAGTATTCTTGTATCGGCGTGGTACCCAAACCAACTAGCAATCATAGACAATCATGCACAATCACAATAAACAATAAAACTTGATACCACAAGTAAAGTAAATAGGTTCATTGCATGAGATTATCAACATGATATTATTACATATCATGCCTTATGGTTTCCCCAATGTGCATTACACGAGTGATACTAATAAGTAGTGAGCATACATACATATATATATTGGACAACACAAATCATATCAATATAACAATGGCTCCACACTAGACCCCATAATGAGTACATATTTATTCCCCTTGATTACCACAAGTCCCCGAAATGGCTACAATTCATCAATGTCATAACTCTCAACCTTACAATTACCACCGAACCATCTCAACCAGAAAGTTCAAGATTAACAATCAAGAACTATAGAATCACCCCCTAGTCATTATCTTTTTTCACCCTAATAGCAATAAATAACCATTTTTAGTCATCCAAACTCCATGCCCGAAGGTCTAGGCATGAAACCTCTCGTCAATCTACAAAATATCATGCAATTGGAAACATGACTAAACTACTCAATTAAGAAAATTTAGTCTACCTAGGCGCCAAGCTGTTGAGACAAGTGTGTTGTGCCGCTATGATCTTCCTTTTTCTTCACATTTCCAAAGGCTAAATCATCTAATAATAACTGTTATAAGAGTAATTAATAAACTACTTTTCCAAAAAACACTTTGAAATTCAAACCCACTAGCTCTGTCCTCCAATCTACTCAAAAAATCTATATTTTGAAATGGTTAGATCAATTTCTAGTCCCAAGGACATAATCTATCAACACTAACTAAAATTCAAGAGACTTTCAACCTATTAATTCCCTTAACATTAGAGAATTCTACCTAGGTTAACTTTGTACCCTCACCATGATCAATCTAATGTTATTCTAAGGATTAAATAATCAAACGAGTGTTAGTTTGATAGAAGGACTTTGTCACGTTCCGAGCCTACAACCTGGACGTGATCAACATTCGAGAATCATTTCTAATCTTCAAGTGAACCCTTGGCCTAGATGAATACTTAGCGGAAGACTCACTCAAGCAATAATAGGTTTAAAACATAATTTGATCTCAAAATAAAACTCAACTCGAATATCTGAAAGTACTCATTGCAATAATTATAATAGTTTGCGAAACATCTTTAAAGGAGAGAAAGTACTGAGAGACTCCTCGACTCTATCTATCTATGAAGCCTTTAATGTTTAAGATAGGTGTTGGGACAAGATCCACGATGCCTTAAAACAACTAAACTGAAAGTAAATGTGAAGTCCTCAGGAATGCAATGAGGCTCCCCAAAACTGTTTGGAGTGTAGAGTGATCTCAACGGAGCGCATGTTGATGATCCTGAACACTTGTGTCTGCATCACAAAAAGATGCAAGTCGAATGACGTCAGTACATTGAATGTACGAGTATGTAATATAGCCGAAGCGAAACAACTGAAAGAAAGGACAACAGTAGATAAAATATACACAAGCTGAATGTAAAGAGATAAATGAGTTAAATCATTTAAAGCTTTACAAAATACTTACTCATCTCTGAACTCAATATAATAAGTGTTATATGAAAATACAATTTATTTCTATTTGGGAGATTCTCTAACCGACAACCATCACTGTGAGCTACGTGATGATACAACGTCTTGCCCACGCTGTCAAAACTATTCTATACTGTGCAGGGGTATAGAACCTCTCAACTAAGTGGATCCACTAAGCAATAAAGATTTATCTAAAAAGTATGATCATGTACCCATGTTGGCAAGACGTAGTTTATGAGGATTTTGAGTTGTCTGAATTCATCCCCATATCGGTGCTCAATACTACTCCTAATAATATATGTACTCATACTCAAATGTATAAAACATATTATTTCTCTGGTTTGAGATAATTGCTCAAACTATCTTCTTAAAAGAGGTAACTGCTCTGAAATATCTCTAAACTCATTGCTCATTTAGAAAACAAGGTTTCTCTTTGCTCAATGTAAAAAAAATACTTTCTCTTGGTTGAGATAATTACTCAAAGGGGCCTCTTTAAGAGGTAATTGCTCTGTACTCAATCTTTCTGAAAACTCTTTTACTTTTCTCAAAATAATACTCTCTTTCTTCATTTAAAATTAAACATTTAGGAAATACTTAGTTCCCTTATACTCTTGCTCAAATCTTGATTAAAACTCTTTCTCAAACTCCTCTTTACTTTCTCAAAAACTCAGTTTAAACAATGATGTTTTGTTTAAAAGATTCTCAATAAGAACTCAATGAATACTCAGGAATAGGGTTCATGCTGAAAAATAAACATGAACAATCAACTCAATAATCGCAATACACAATATACGACAATTCAATAATTAGAAATAGAAATTCAATAATCAGCAACTCAAGAACTCAGAACTCAACATCAACTCATCTCAAGAATATTCAAATCTAAGGATAGAACCATAGATTACTCTTTTATTGATTTGAAAGTAGATGTAGGGCGTGAGGAAGAACTAGTCTAACACTATATAGCCTTAAATACCTGGAAGAACGAAGTTCTTGGCAAAATCGACGAAGCACGAAGAACGCTTGAAACCCTAGCTTTTCTCCTTTTGGAACCTTGCTCTAATGACTTGAAGTGTTAATGAACGTAAAAGAACTGATTAACACTTTCTAAGCCCTTAACTAGGTGAAAACGTCGTGGTTTAGGCTTAGAATAGGAATTAAAATGACGTAGCTTAAGTACCAAAAGCATAGGGGAAAGACCAAAACGACCCCAACTTAAAAACTGACGGTGTGCCTTAAAAGGAAGGCTTCACAAACCATTTAGGGCTCCACGGTCCGTGTAACACTTGACCGTCCATCACGCCATCCGTGAAACTTCGACTACCTAACTATGCTTCACTAAAATGGGCATAACGTTTTACTCTGAACTCGAAATGGAGCAAACTTGGTGGCGTTGGAAAGAGGACTCATAAACCTTTAATTTGATAGATCATTGGACACGTAATTCTTTTTATGCTGAGAGATATGGTCATTTGAAGTTGACACAAGTAAAATCTCATATTGAAACTCAATAGGTAATAAAGTTTTCAACTCAACTTTGTGCGAGGAGATTCTAGTGACCTCAATTCATATCCAAAATCATTCCCACATTTAAAGAATTGACCTTAACTTCAAAGTCCGAGGTGTTACAGACTTACCTTGAAGGAGGAAATCAATGGAAACTGAAAAAATCGCTCCTTCTATGCTCTATCATGACCTTGAACGAGTTTTGGGAGTAAAATAACGTTTTAGGTTTGAAAATTACATTTAACTATGCGTATCCCGCTGTAGCGGCCTAATTTCCGCTATAGCGGCTCAACTTTTCAGCACAGACAATCTCTGGTAAAATAGTCATTATTTTTTACTCTAGACTCTAAATGATGCAAACTTGGTGGCATTGGAAAGAAGACTCATAGACCTTTAATTTGATAGGCATGGGCACCTAATTCATTTTAGGCTGAGAGATATGATTATTTGAAATTGGCCTTAGCTTAAACTTAAGCTCGAAACTAAATCGGTAAGGACACTTTCAACTTAACTTTTTGATAGGGGCATTGTACAACCGTAATTCATAACTAATGCACTCGCATACCAAAAAATTGATCCTAACTCTATGACGAATGAGACTCGTATACCTTTACCACAAATATTTTCAGTAATAACGGAATAGATTGTTACAATGAATAATCTCTCAACAAAAGGAAGGAACAACATTATAAGAGATTAAGAGTGGTGCATTATGAGATTTTTTATTTATTTAATTTTTTGATAAATAAAAATCTTTTATTAAGAACATTATATTTACAATATTAGTTCTGACAGTTGTTTACAAACTGCTTCTCCTAGGTCTAATTCTCTAGCTTCTCAATGATATCATTATATACATATATACATATTCTTTTAATTTAAAAAAGAATGATCTAGTTTAATTTGTCACGGAGTTTAAAACAATAAAGAAGGCTTTTTAATCTTGTCACCTTAAATATGCCACGTAAAAAGTTGAAATTAAAGTATTGTCATAACAAAAAGGAGTCCTTTTTTAACGGGATGGGTATATATATATATATATGAAGCCTAGGAATATATTCATACATCTCAGTACACAATTCTATCACTATAACACCTATGGAAGGGTATGGATACTCTGTAATATATGGATACTCTCATTATCTTGCAAAATTCGTTCCTCTGATGGGGATGTGTAGCACTATTTTCTTGATCATTTTTGTACTGGTGAGTTTCCCTATATGTTACAAGTCTATTTTAAGTCAAGTACGTTGTTAAATTTCTTTTTCATTTTTAGAACGGATTAGGTTTAAAAATGTCCTCAACGTATTGGAAATGATACTAAAATATCCTTAACCTGTTAGAAAGTAGTTCAAATTTGCCCCTCCTTCTACTTATTAAATAAAAAATGTCCTTAACATATTAAAAGTGATTCAAATATTTTTTAATTCTAATTATATATATCAATGGTTTTTTTTACTGTACTTTGACAATTATTTAGTTTCCTTTTGATTTGTAATTTTTTTTGAAAAGTTCTTGGTTGTTTGTCTTACCTAATAGAAGTACTTGCTTTAAATAAACAAAATATATGAACTAACATGTGAATTAACCCATATGTATGTTGTTTAAAAATATTATCTTAGTCAGAGAGAATGAGGAATTTTATTATGTGTGTATGCCCAAAAAAGAATTGTTTAGATTGTTTACTTTTAAAATGTTTCTTAAAAAAGACTGCAAATACAATATCACTTAATATAAATTATACAAAATTTTCAATAGCTTTAAAAGTCTAAAATTGTTAGTGTTGTGAAAAACAAAAAGAAGAAAGAGATATAACTAAAATGCTAATAGTACTAAAATAGATTAAACAATTAAGACGTAATTTATTCAAATTTGAAAGCTAATTTTTTTTTTAAAAAAAATGATCGATATTATAAAAATATTATATTTAAAAATTCTAAAAAGATACTAGTATTTAATATATAGTAGTTGATAAACATATTTTTAGTTAGAAGGAGGTTGAATCATTTCCAATAGGTTAGGGTTATTTTTGATCGAATAGGTGAAAAGAGAGGTAAATTTGATCCAATAGGTGGAACAAGGGGCAAATTTAGTCTAATATATAGAAAGAAGACATTTTAAAATAATTTCTAATAGGTTAAGAACATTTTAAACCCTTTTTCGTTTTTATATTAAGTATGATTATCATTATATTATTATAATTATTAGTCTAGTCCTAATTCTAATCCTAGTCCATTATTATAATTGTTAGTCCTAGTAAATCTACACTTGTATTGATTAAATCAGTTCCTTTATTCTAGGGCTGAACTTCCAACATCAATTTTGATTAATCAGTTCCTTTGTTTAGTGTTATCATGAGTTCAAATTCTCCAAATCATCTTGTTTATTCTGAAGCTCCGCTAAATTACTATGTTTTAACAAATATCGGTGATCCACATATGTATAATGGACAGGGTTGGTCTGATACATTGAGGATCCATACTTGACTGATTTTTATGTATAATGGACAGGGTTTGAGGATGAATTTTATGGATTGTGCTAAATAGTGTATTTTATTTGTAGGAGTAAATTGGTATAAAGATGAATAAGTTTGGAGCTAAAACGAATTAAATATGGAAGATTATAGAAGAAAATTAAGCAGACAGCTTAATAGATTAAATTCAATATAATAATATATAATATATAAAGTGCAGAATTGCGAATTGAAAATTGAAAATTGAAAACTGAAAACTCTTGCCACGTGTCACTCACAGAAGGCACAATAGCAAACACAATTGAAGTTGTCATAGTTTCGAGCTTACAATAATTCCAATTCCTTTTGGTTATGATTTTTCGATTTGTTTTGGACTCTGTTATTTTATTTAGGATTTTCTACATCTATAAATAGTCCATAGAAATTATAATTATGGAGGATACTTTGTAAGGAAAAGTTGTCAATAACTTTTAAGATTTTTTTCTTCTTCTTTTTTTCTTAGACATTAGTAGCTAAAAATCCTTGTTCTGGGTTACGGCTACGAATAATTGTTGAACATCAATTGTTTTGAATTAATGTTGGTTATCGCTTAAATTAATTTTTATTCTTGTTTTAGTATTTCATGTTTGATCACCATAGAAATAAATATATTGTCTATTCTTGGACTCGAGAGACGAAGAGATAAATAGACCAAAGAATACAAAGAGCTTGATCTAACTTGCATATCACTTGATTAGATACGTGTTTAGGAGTGACGCCCGGAAGAACACCAACCTTGGTTACGAAATAGGATGAAATATAAATGCTCGCCAATTGGGATTGCCTATCCCCACTCAACGATGTAGTTAGACAGCCTATTGGAGTAGGCGATTAGAGGTCATGAGACCATGATAGTAAAATCAACCATGTAAATCAGTAATTTGATAACCGTAGTTAATTCCAGGGCTGTAGAATTCTTAAGGTTTCATGTAACACATCTCATGCATGAATTAACTATGGTTATCAAATTACTGATTTACAGGGCTGATTTTATGATCATGGCTCCCGACCTTTAATCGCCTACTCCAATTGGCTGTCTAACTACACCGTTGAGCGGGGATAGGCAGTTACAATTGGCGAGCATTTATATTTTATCCTGTTTCGTAACCAAGCTTGGTGTTCTTCCGGGCGTCACTCCTAAACACGAATCTAATCAAGTGATATGCAAGTAAATATTTTCACTTCCTTTAGAGGAAAAGAAACCTGCTCTCGGCGTAGGTTCTGCTAGCGTGCGCCGTGGAGAGTATGGCAGGAAAAATACGGCAAGGGAGACCAAAGAAACAAATGGTAATCGCATTTGGGAGCTCAGTAAGTAGGAAGGAAGTAAAATTGCAACTGAAAGATCTTCGCGAGCAGAATATAGAAGCAGCAACTAACAACAAGAGTGCAATAAGGTTGATGAATGAGCCCATTGGTAGCTCCATACGGATCTAACGAAGTATCAACTGGAGCCCAGAGGCTACACAAAAGTTAGCAACTCCATATCTGGTGGTTTCAGCCGCTAAGGCACCAATGAACACTGTTCCATCGAATGCTATACCGGTGAACACTGTTCCATTGAGTACTGTAGATTTAGTGGGAAGACACCATTTGAAGGGGCTTGCAAGGGACTTGGGAGCAGATCCAGCGAGAATGAAAGACGCTAATCCATGGGTTAGCTTATTTTCTGGAAATCGAGTTTCCAGCAATGGTATGTCCTTGAATTATATTACACCTGAGCTAATTAATGGTAAACTGGTAGTCAAGCTGGATGAAAAGGAGTAGGAGAAAGAAGAAGTGAAGTGGAAACACTCTCTAATCTTGTATGTTATTGGGGAAATGCCTGGATATAATTATATGAAACGATTTATCTCACAAACATGGGCTAATGTGGCAAACCCTGAGCTATTTTACCATGAAGAGGGCTATTATGTGGTGAAATTTCAGTCTGAACCTGACTTGAAGGAGATCTTATTTTTAGGGCCATACAGTATAAACAATAAGCCTATGATCTTAAAATAGTGGACCCCCAAACTTGACTTTAAATCAGAGTTCTTAACTGAAATTCCCCTCTGGGTAACATTTCCAAAGTTGCCATTAAATTGTTAGGTGTGTGATTCCTTGAGTAGAATTGCTAGTGCGATAGGAATTTCAATATTTGCTGATGAATGTACAACCAAACAAACAAGGATATCCTACGCCTGAATGCTTATTGAGGTGGATGTCACCAAGCCTATCCCTACAGAGATTACAGTCATGGATGCTCGTAGTCAATCATTCCAACAAGTGATTTTGTTTGACTGTAAGCCTGAGTATTGTGAAAGTTGTGTGATGGTGGGACATATCTGTCACAAGGATAAGCCCAAACAAGTTGGCCAACCAAGGCCAAAACAACCACCAGCCAATCAGAGACAACCAAAACTGATTCCTACTTGGCTACCCAGAGAAACAAATGTTCAGAACCATCCTAGGCTACAAGAAAACCAATCAACCTCATTGCACCAAGGTGATGGGCATACTAAATCTAAAGAGGCAATATAGGGGAGTGAGATGTTTACACCAGTGATTGATAGAAGAAAGCAGGTAGACAAGGTCAACACTACTTTACCGGGTAGTAATGGCCTAAAGAGCTATGCTCAAGCTATATCATTACCCACGAAAAATGGTTTTGAAGCCTTGCAACCTATAGAAGCTGTGATGGCAAACCCTCCACCTCCTGATAAAGGAGGTGGCATATTCACGAATCTTTAAATGTCTTGGCTAGTATGGAATGTAAGGGGTACTAATAAAAGGTATAAGCAAAAGGAATTGAGTAGGTATATAAAGGACAATCATATAAAGCTAGTAGGCATGGTAGAAACTAGAGTTAAGATGAATAAGACAGCTTCTATAGTTTAAAAAATAGCTCCTGGCTGGAACATGATACACAATTATACCAATGCTATGAATGGAAGAATTTGGATAGTATGGGATGAGAATGTTTATCAAGTTGAAGAACTTACACAAGGTGCCCAACATCTTCAATGTGCAGTGCTTAGTAGAGACAAGAAGATTGATTGTTGTATGACTATGGTGTATGGCTTTAACATTATAAAACAAAGGAAAACTTTATGGAGTGAACTAAGAAATCTGGTGACTCAATGCAATAAACCATGGCTTGTATGGGGAGAATTCAATGCTCTTCTACAAAGTCAAGATAGATTGTATGGTGCCCTAGTAACAAGGGTTGAAACCAGGGACTTTGTTGAATGTGTTCAAGATCTATTATTAAATGAAGTGATGTGGAAAGGAGAATTTTATTCATGGTCAAACAGACAACTTGGATTGGCCAAAATATTTTGTAGACTGGACAAGGCATTGGGGAATGATGAATGGATACTACAGTATGGCCAACTGGTGCTGGATTACAGATTGCCACACATTTCAGATCACACACCTATGGTCTTGGAGATGAAAATGATTGCACTCAACACTAAAGCTCCATTCAAGTTCTTTAATGTGTGGACACAACATGAGACATTTCTTCCAATTGTGCTAAGAAGCTGGACTGGTAGGTTCCAAGGTAATAAACTCATATGTGTTTGGCAAAAGTTGAAGGAGTTGAAACCGCAGCTTACCCACTTGAACAATACAAACTACAAAGGAGTTACAGAGAAGATCCATCACCTCAGAAATGCATTACAACTCACACAGTTGAAACTCTCTTCACAGTATACTGATGCTATAGCACTGGAAGAAAAGGATCTTTTGGTCCAACTAGAGAAATGGAGCAATATAGAGGAGAGCATCCAAAAAACAAAATCCAGAGCTATGTGGATTAAATTGGGGGACTCAAATACTAAATATTTTACAATAGTAATGAAAGAAAGACGACACAAGAAACAGATTGTCGAGCTTACTTAAGCAAATGGAGAAAAAATTGTGGATCCGAATGCAATTCAAAATGAGATTATAACATTTTACAAGTCTTTAATGGGAACTGCTCAAGTAAAAACAACTGCAATCAGTAAGAGTATTATGAAGCAAGGGCCAACACTGAATCGCTCTCAACAAATGGCCTTGTGTGTAGAGGTGACGGAGATGGAAATTTATGATGGACTATGTTCTATTGATGATGATAAGGCTCCAGGGGTTGATGGCTACAATGCTATGTTCTTCAAAAAAGCCTGGCCAGTAATTAAACAGGATGTTTATGCAGGACTTAAGGAGTTCTTTCTTACTGGAAAGTTACACAAAGCTGTGATCTCATAAACGCAGGCTGGATTTATACCAGGGAGAAAAGTGGTATATAACATTATTCTTGCACATGAACTAGTCAAGCCCTATAACAGGAAGAATATCTCACCCAGATGTATGATAAAGGTAGATATCCAAAAAGCTTATGATAGTGTTGATTGGAAATATCTAGAACAAATAATGTCTACATGGGGGTTTCCTCTCAAGTTCATAGGCAGGGTGATGCAATGTGTAACTACTGTCTCATATTCTTTCTTGATCAATGGGGAACTAACAAAACCTTTTAAGGCAGCTCGAGGACTACGACAAGGGGATCCAATGTCCCCCTTTCTGTTTGCTATGGTCATGAAATATCTTAGTAGGAACTTGAATGACTTATCCAATCACAAGATATTCAAATACCACCCTATGTGCAGTAGGCTTAAGATCACACATTTAAGCTTTGCAGATGACCTCCTCATGTTTGCAAGAGGTGACCAAATATCAGTTCAACTACTCCACGACAAGTTCACTGTGTTCACAACAGCTTCAGGATTGAAAGCTAACATGTCTAAAAGTGCTATATATTTTGGAGGAGTCTCTGGTACTGAAATGTCTCAAATCCAACAAACTATGGGATACAGTCATGGGGCCTTACCCTTTCGATACCTCGGTATACCTTTGTTCACCAAGAAACTCAATCTTATCCAGTGGCAGCCATTGATTGATCAAATAATAGCAAAAATATCTTCATGTACATCTATAAAACTATCCTATGTAGGGAGAGTTCAATTTGTTAAGATAGTGATTTTTGGGATTCAAGCATACTGGGCACAACTTTTTGTGATACTAACTAAGGTGATGAAAGCAATCTAAGCCTACTGTAGAAGTTTTATATGGTTAGGAGTCAACAACATAACTAAGAAGGCCCTAGTCTCTTGGGAGAAGATGTGTACACCAAAGGTGGCTGGAGGATTAAACTTGGTAAATTTAAAAATATACAACAAAGCAGCAGTTCTAGAGATGTGTTGGGATTAGATCAAAAGCAGGATAGGCTTTGGATCAAATGGATACATAGTTATTACATCAAAGGCCAAAATATGGAAGCTCTCAAGGTTCCTGCTCAAGCTTGTTGGATGGTTAGAAAAGTTCTTGGAGCAAAGGATCACCTACATGTACTGCATCATGCTATTGATGGCAAGAGAAGCAAGATAAAACAATCTTATAATCAAATGCTAGCTGATTATCCAAAGGTTGATTGGAAAGGTCACATATGTCGCAACTTAGCAAGACCTAAAGCAATTTTTATCTTATGGCTGCAAATCCATAATAGACTCTTTACAATGGACAGGTTGCTGAAATGGATAATGCAAGTAGATCCTAGATGTGTTATGTGTAAGCAGGAAGATGAAACAAGAGACCACTTATTTTTTGAGTGTGCATTTTCCAACTCTTTATGGAGGAGATTACTCCAATGGAGAACTATCAGTCAACCTCCAAGCACAACTTGGAATGCAATGCAACAGTGGATCATCCAGAAGACCAAGGAGAAAAAGCCTCCAGGCCCAACTACTACAACTAGTATACACAGAATTTATCTATGCCATCTAGTAGGAGAGGAACAATAGAGTTTTTGAGAAGACAGAGGCTACAATGAAGGATATTGCTCGTAGAATTGCTTGTGTTTGTTGTGTTAAAGCTACTGCCCGAGCCAGGGTTTTAATAGATAGATGTAGCTTTTAATTTCTAAGTTTGTAAGCAGACTACAGATTTTGAGATAACTAGTTGAGTAGGACTGGTTTAGCTTTGTAATTATCTACTTTGGTGATTAATAAAATCCTAATTACCAAAAAAATAGATATGCAAGTTAGATCAAACTCTTTGTATTATTTGGTCTATCTATCTCTTCGTCTCTCGAGTCCAAGAATAGACAATATATTTATTTCTATGGTGATCAAGCATAAAATACTAAAATAAGAACACATAAATAATTTAAGTGATAACCAGCATTAATTTAAAACAATCGATATTCAACAATTACCCGTAACCGCAGCCTCAGAACAAGGCTACTAATACCTTAGAAAAGAAGAAGAAGAAGAACCCTATGGTGAATTCTATTCCTTGCCTCTTGCACTTGAAAAAGAAGTAGTTCCCTTTTACAAAATAACCCTAGGGTCCTATTTATAGAGTTTAAGAAATAAGTTCCCAATTCTAACCCTATTTGGAATCCTAATTCAACTCAAATTTGCCGAAAAAGTCATCCTCAGGCTAGGGCAATATGCCACCAATGCGCCAGAGGGGCTGGCGCGCTGCCCTAGCAATGCGCCCCAAATGACTCTTTGAAGTTTTTAGGCTGGTGCGCTACGCCACCATCGCGCTTAATGTGCTAGGGCAGTGCGTCTGACTTCTCCTTTGGTGCAACTTTGTCGTCCTTGTTTCCTTTGCTCTCATTATGCGCGCACATTTCTTAGGAACCCTACAAAATAGCTAATCATGTATATTAGTATGCAATCATCGCAATAATCAATCAAATCATAGAGAATGTCCCAAAACTTAAGGTAAAGGAGGGTACTTTGTAGTAATTGGGCATATAAATATGCCCAAGATCAGTGGCCACAGAGGATATTATAGCAAATATGATAAAAACAAGAACTCATTGTGGTACTAACGATGGAGAAGAAATATGTGTTATTTGCCAATGTGAATATGAGAATGATGAGACAATTGACACTCTTGAATGTCAACATGAATATCACGCAAACTGCATAAAGCAATGACAGATAAAGGGGAAGAGATCTTGCCGAATTTGTAGGTCATTAGTTTTGTCGTCATAGGAAGACATGTCATAGAGAATCTTCACGTGTACTTCCTCTGTTTCAATTTTGTTTGTATAGTCCTGACACAAGTTTCGAAAAAGTAAAAAGGTTTTCTTCCAAGTGTCCGTTTAGTGGCTGAAATTATTGCTGAAGTTTTAAAGATTAGTTAATATCTCAAAAGGTCACTCAACTTTGAGAATTTAGTAAAGTCTTTGAGAGCATCAAGGTTTTCTTCGATTGAATATGCCCAAAGAAAGTATTGATGATTTTGGGTGATGCTAACAAACATCTGGATTTATTTATGAATTCTCCTAAAAAAAATCATATTTTTTTACACCTGAATATTAATTTTAAATTTTCAAATATATAAAATGTTCATCCATTTTTGTTCTTTCTATTATACTCAACTGAATAGTAACTTCTTCTCTGAATCTAACAATGATTTTATTTTGTTTTTGTGATGGTTTAGTGATTCGATGACTGAAAACTTGATCTAGGAGAGGAAATGGATGGTAATATTTTTTTAAATAATAAATTAAGTTGAGTAATTTTATTGATATAAAAATTTAAGTTGTTTTATTGATACAAAATAAAGTTTAATGACTTTGTTAGATATATTCTCAAAGTTGAGTGACATTTTAAGATATCAACTCTTTCAAAGTTGTTCTTAATTCATTGCATCCCGAAAACTCATGAAGTCTCATGAATATTAGTGTTTTAAAAGGCGGGGTGTGAGACGAGGCGTTTTATGTCGTACGGGCGAGGCATAAGCCCCGAGACACGGGCCATAAGTCCCATGGATCTACGGGTGTACATTTCATAATTTTATTACTAAGAAAATAAACAAAAATAAAACTTTCAATCATTTTACAAATAAGTTTTAATAAATAATATAGAAAAAACATTATAATTATTATTTGAAAACGATATTAATAACCAATAATATAGAAAAAGTATTATAATTATTATTTGAGAAATGTAACAATTAGCGACACAAAAAATGATAATAACAAATACAGTGAGTGTTCTAAATCATTTTTCAGTCTATATTATTGAGTTTCCTAAAAGTGAAACTCGGACAGGACTCCATTGTTCATTGAAGAAACTTTGTGTAAAATTTACTTTTAACCCTTTTTTAACTTGTACAAGAAAAATGGAAAATAATGAAAAGAGACAAAATTCTCACAAAATATAACCCAAATTACTATTTTCATCTATCCTATCATAGCATACTTAGTACTGAAGTAGCACAAGAAAATATATGTTTTTAAATCTCGCATTAAAAAAATAATCTCTATCTTTAATTTGTACTAGTTAATAAATATTTATATTTTTTTTAAAAAAATAATCAACAATTTTATGATTTTTTATTCAACAACAACATATTCAATGTTAAAATATCATGAAAATTAAAATTATGAAATTTCAAGCCACAAAAATTAACTAAAAATTTATATAATATTTTTTTTAAAATGCTCATTTTTCAATCATTAATTGTATACATTTATAAATTAATTTTTTAATATACAATATATTATTTTATATTTTTACTTTTTTGATGTATGAAATAAGTAAGAAAACATATTTGTATTACTTTATGTCCATATTTTGTGGATACTATAAGATTTAAATCCACTAAATAATTTTCCTAATAAGAAAAATTTGACTCAATAAAATTGGTCAGTATAAGACCAGAGTCTTAGACTATATACATTTCAAGATAATCATATTTAATTTGGTATATAATTTACGCTTATTTAATTTCATTCCATGATAGTTATGGATGACAACTAAGAAACCTCCAATTCAAACTATTCAAAAAAATTCAGAACTTGAGTCTCCCCTATAAATTGGAGTCAATCCTAGGCAAAGAAACACAAAATAACAACAACGAAAACAAAGTCATTTGATCTCCATATTCTAACAAACACATGTCTTCTCCTTTCCTTCTCTTTAGCCATGACTAGAGAGAAAGTGAAGTTTGCTTAGATTGAAAGTAACTCTAAGAGGAAAGCTTCTTACGAGAGAAAAAAAATAAAGAATTCATGAAAAAGGCTCATGAACTCAACATTCTTTGGGATATTGAATGGCTATTTAATATCACAAAGAATTTTCAGTTCATTAGGTTTTTTCAAAAACTCTTTATGTATTTTCTTGTATGAGGCTTTTCTCTCGGTGTTAATGTTCAGTTCATTAGGTTTTTTCAAAAACTCTATATGTATTTTCTTGTATGAGGCTTTTCTCTTGGTGTTAATTTCAATCAAAGCAAGTTTCTCTCTCTCTCTCTCCCTCCCTCTCCCTCTGTCTCTCTCTCTCTCTCTCTTTCTCTCTCTCTCTCCCTCCCCCTCTCTCTCTCTCTCTTTCTCTCTCATGACTAAAGAGAAGGAAAATGAGAAGACACGTGTTTGTTTGGATATAAGATATCAAATAACTTTTTTGTTATTGTTGTTGCCTAGGATTGACTCCAATTATAAGGAGAGGGGGAGGGGGGGATTGAGATTTTGAATATTTTTTTAATAGTTTGAATTAGAAAATTCTGAGTTGTCACCAATAACTATTTAAGAGTGGATTATATACCAAGTTAAATATTATCATCATGAAATATATGTAATTAAGGCTCTACTCTTGTGTTGACCGATTTTATTTAGTTAAAAAAAATTAATTATGAGAATGATTTAGTTGGTTTAAATCTAAGTAGTATCCATAAAAGATGGCCATAGAGTAATAATAAATGTGTTTACTTACTCATTTCAATCATCAAGAAAGTAAATAATAATAATAATAATATATTAAAACAATACTTTATGAATGTAAAAAATTAAAAATTGGAAAACGAGATAAAATAACACTTAAGAATTTAATTAATCATAGTGGTTTAGAATTTTAGAATTTTAGAATTTTAATTTTGACAATATTTGATCACTGAGTATGTTGTTGCGTAAAAATCATAAATTTTTGGTTATTTTTTAAAAAATACAAATATTTACTGAAAAGTACAAATCAAAGAAAGAAGTAATTTTCTTATGTGCGATTTAAAAAATATCTTTTCTTATAGCTACATTAATTTGACAAAATTAAATCACTTTTTTCCTCCAAAATGTATAAAAGACCACTCAATTTTGAATTTAACCGAAAGATACATTTCTCTCGGTACTAAGCAATATATGTTATGGTTTAACGTCGTTTAACATCTATCTTTTACATTTCGCTCATTACTGAGCGATTTTAGTTTTTTAAAAAATTGTTTCTCGTTACAACATCCACGAATTGCTCATAATATTTTTTTAAAAGTTTGCATCTCGCTTCACCATGAGATATTTTCTCCTCTTTTTTTTTTAATTCTCACTCCACTGTTAGCGATATCCTTCAAGGGAAATATAAGAGATACTAGGAGAATGTTCATTGCTATCAGCACATAAAAAAGACTACTAATTAAATTGAATTTAGTGAATGACAAATTTTGTAGCTAAACAGTAAAATTTGTCGCTAATTCTATTTAGTGACAAATTAGCAACAGATTTTCATAGCTACGAACAAAATAATGACGAACCAACGATGAAGTTCTTAGCTAATTACAGTATTTTTTAATAGATGTATCAAAACACAAACAAAAACATGGCAAAACATGAAGAATCATTTAGTAAGAGGTTAAATTATCATTACAACATTAAAATATTGCTCATGGTGCAGCGAGATGCAATTTTTTTTAAAAAAAACTAAGACGCAGTAAAACAGTGGTTAAATTACAACATATATTGCTTAGTACCGAGCGAGATGTCTCTTTTGATTAAATCCAAATTTGAGTGACCCTTTATGCATTTTGAAGGAAAAAAGTGACTTTTTTTGACTCCAGACTCTGAAGAAATATATTGTTGATTCAAACTCCAAATTTATAAAGGACATCCCGTTGTTATTAGGTAGAGGAAATTGTTGGAAAAGGCAAGCACAAACAAATGTGCACAACAGGGCAATAGCAGAAGAAAACCCAAGTCCAAACTTTCCCTTCTATTTAAACCAAGAGAAGACAAACTAATGCAAGAACAAGCATTGTTTGGGGCAACAAACAAATCAACCAAAGCAAACAAAATAAATCAACACACGAGACACCAAGTTTAACGTGGAAAACCTCTTCGGCGTGAAGAGTAAAAATCACAACGTCAAAGCTCCACTAAAATCAACAAGAGTTACAAAAATGTTCTCCAAAATGGCCACCAACAAAGTGCCAAACAATGAGCAACACAACTACAAGATAGCACCAAAAACTAGAGAAATAAAAGGAGTAAAATCACTCAATACGTAGCTACTGTCCGCGAGCAAAAATCTGGAGCTATAGGATTCCAAATTACCCTCTCTCGGTTCCCAATCAAAGATTAAGTTGAAAGGAACAAGCTGTCCAAAAATCAACTCAATCAGACAAGGAATGAAGCAGGAATCACGATTTGAAATTAACTACTAGGGTTTATGCGAAAATTTGTATTCTCTCACTTTTCTCTTTATATGACTGTTGATTAATCTCTTGTGATTACTTCAAAATAAGACCTAAAAGAAAGTCTTACATATGCACCATAATATTGGACTTATAGGCAAAAGTAAGCTAATTCAAGTTAGACTTTTATTTATCCACGGAAAAAGACCCAAAACCCAACAGATATGTCAAAGGCTTGTAAATTTAGTGAATTTGAAAGTAAAGATTTTGATGATATGTTTTTTTTTTTGTTGGTGGAAATGACTTCCAAGAATTGGAAGTTAATGTTTTGTTTAAACATGTAAATTTGAAAAAAATTACATTTCATTAAATATATTTTGAAATGTACTTTTATCACAAAATTCTTTAAAAAAAAAAAAATTCAAATAACACACATTACATAATTCAGCACTTTGATTTAATAGTAATATAATAATAATATATGAGAATGAAAATTTAAATTGTCAAGTCTTTAAACTTCAATAAGAAAAATGGCGTTGTGAAGTAAAGTATTTATTTTGTCAAATTTATAAGTAATTTTAAACACGTGCAAGGTTCCTAAAATTGCTAATATATAGTGCGACACAATTAATAAGGTTGAGTTGTGTATTTGAAATTAATATTTTTCTCTTATCATTTATTTTTGAACTCCTTAATTTTAAAAATATATATTCTTCTTATCATATATTTTAGGTTTCCTTAATTATCAGTTCTCCTACAATTTCTTACCATATACTTTAGGAAACCTTAATTTTAAATTTAACAAAGATAATTAAGTAAGAATTTGAAAAAAATAAATAGTAGATAACAATTTTATCTATTATAAAGTTAGGGTAAAAAGTTCAATAAACATATATAAGAATACTTTTTAATAAAATATAAATAGCTAAATTATTATTATTATTAGTCTTAGTCCTAGTATGTAAAGGATTACGATGAACTGTTCGATACTCCTATTTCTAGTATTTTTAGGAATAATAGTTGCTTAGCCCTCTATATAAATTTATATTCCTCATAATGATAAATTAATAATTAGCATTATTTTCTCTCTAAAATTACTCACTTCTATTCATTTAAAAAAAATTAGTTCATCTGTTTAGAGTTATCATGAGTTCAAATTCGCAACGTTCGTTTGATAACATCATCGATCGAATCTTGTTGACTGATTATGTTAATGGAAAAATAGCTAATGGGATATTGCAATATATTGTGGAAATCGGAGAGGAGGAGAAGAAGGCGGAAGAGATTATAGCAAATATGATGAAAATAAGAATTCATTGTGGCACTGATGATGGAGGAGAAATATGTGTTATTTGTCAATGCGAATATGAGAATGATGAGACAATTGGCACTCTTGAAATATGCCAACATGAATATCACGCAAGTTGCATAAAGCAATGGTTATTGCAGGGAAAGGAATGTTTTCATTATTTATTTTTACGTAATTTAAAGATTAAGGAATCGATCACTTCTTCACTTCAGACTGGTGAATTTGGTAAAGGGAGGTTTTCCCTCCGCTTTAAACGTCTTTTCCCCGCTTGTTCAAGTGACCCTACCCTATAAAGTGAAACAAAAAGCAGTAATTAGACTCTTCGCCTGGTTTTATGCTCATTAAAATCAACTTCAAAGGAGAATTCTTTTTATTGGCCATTATTTTGTTTTCTAATGGTCAATTTCATGTAGGTCTTCGATTTCAACATCATAGAAACAATACATGTCATAAGGAACCTTTCACTTGATATCTTTGTTGTATTTGTCCTCATTAAACTCATATTACATATAGAATAGATAAGTACCTTAAATTGTTCTTTTATCTGTTTTAATTTATTTGGCTGCTCTGATTGCACCTTCTTTCTATTTCTTCAAGTTCACACTTATATAAGTGTCACTTGTCTATTTCAGATTTTAAAGACTTGAATTAAATCAACCTAAACAACCATATGAACTGTAGTTATAGTTTGCTTTGGAAAATTTCTTCTTTTTTTTTGTACGTTAAGAATAATTATATACTTTGTTGTCTTTTAACCATGAAAATAATATTATCTCTCACAAGTTTTTTCTTGCTATCTATCTAGTAATTTAAAATTGGAAAAAATAAGCAAATACCCCATAAAAACAAAATAATTACAAATATATACCCCTTTATATTCATACCTCACTAAATAATTACACTATATACCCCCCAACTAATTTCGCTTAACTGATACTAAATCAGTATCATATACTGTATTGGTATCATTAAGGCTGATAATTTCGGTTAATTGATACTAAATCAGTATATATATATATATATATATATAATTAATTAATTAATGAGTAATTTCTGAACAAGAAATCTTAATGATAACACAACAATATACATATACTATTATAGTATCATTGATTAATTAATGAGTAATTTCTGAACAAGAAACATTAATGATAGCACAACAATATACATATATTCTTATAGTATCATTGACTAATGAGTAATTATCAGTCTTAATGATACCTATACAGTATATGATACTGATTTAGTATCAGTTAAGCGAAAAGTATCAGCCTTAATGATACCAATGTACAGTACTCCCTCTGTCCAACAATACTTGTCCACTATTGACTTGGCATACCCCTTAAGAAACAATAAATAAAAGGGTGATTTTACTATATTACCCTTTGAATATAATAAATACAATGTATTGGAAAATGTAATAGGGAGATGACTATAATTAATGATAAGGGTAAATTAGGAACTAAGTGTAAAATTATCCATTGATTTCATAAAGTGGACAAGTATTGTTGGACATCCCAAAATAGTATAGTGGACAAGTATTGTTGGACGGAGGGAGCATATAATACTGATTTAGTATCAGTTAAGCGAAAATTATCAGTCTTAATGAATGGGGGGTATAGGCTGTAATTATTTATGAGAGAATGAGTATTTCTTGAATTACTTTGCATTTGGGTATGAACATGTAATTATTTTTAATTTTATGGCACATTTATGTAGTTTTCACTTTAAAATTAAAGGACAATAATATGAGGCGGTAAACATTATCCTTTTGGCCAGAAAATTTTGGCCATAATGGCTAGAATGACACATTCACACTATAAACAGGTTTATTTTTTTTATATTTGTACCCTTTTTCAAATTTAAATTTATTAATTATTTTTTAATACATGACAAAGTTTCCCAATACATGGGGAATAGACTTATTCCCATAATTTCCATAAATACATGTCAATTTCAATTTCTTTTAAAAAGGCTACAAAATGGTAGCCACACGTGAATAATTTATTTTCTTCCCTCTATTTCCTATAAAAATTATAAAGAACACAAATTTGAATTGACAATTAAAAAATAAATTTTAAATTTTGAATGGCAAGATAAACACTAATAATATTAAATTTAAAATAAATTTAACTCACACTCAATTTAAATTCAATATTTATAAAATAACTTAACAAGTAAAATTATTAATAAAAAGTGTCATATATACTGGTCATTTATATAACAACAACAACAACAACAATAATAATAAATTATACTTCTCAGTTTTGTAATTTAGAGATAATATATTTTTTTGTTAAAAGAAAGTGTCTCACATTTATTTCAATTGATACATAGATAACTTTGATATAGCCAAAATCCTTTTTAGCTGACGGAAGTGAAAAATTGATTCAAAATTATTTTTTGATAAAATAAAAATTATACAAGGTATATTTGACCCTTCTCGCAATATTTTGAGGTATGTTTGAAGAGCCAAGATCTTTTTTGACTGACAGAAGTGAAAAAACTGATTAAATTTTTTTAATTTTTTAATAAAATAAAAATTATACAAAGTATATTTGACCCTTCTCACAATATTTCAAGGTTTATATTTGATCCTCTTCATACATGAACTTTTGTCTTTTTATTTGTCTTCTTTAATTCAACGACTAATTTTGATTTATTATGTTGATGATCAAATTTAATTTTTCGCTCATTTTCATTCAAAGTCTATTATAGATGCATCAATTTTTTTAAAACTACAAAAATAAAATTCAAATATGCCAAAAAAATTAATTTTAGTTTGCTTTTTTTTAAAAAAAATCATTTTTATTTCATTCACTATTTCTTTTTATTTTAATGTTTTCCACACTAAAGAATGAAAGCGAAAAATTAATAAAGAACAACAAATTCAAATAATGATAATCAAATAGATTCATGATGGAGATAATTAAGACCCAAATTAACCGTTGAATAAAAAAAGTCAAAAATAAAATCGCGTGAAAAAAATATCAAATTTACCTCTATATGAATATTATTTGATTAACTAACTAAAATAAATAAATTAAAAATAAAAATTTTAATTTTCGTTAGTTAAAAGAGGATATATGAGTTATTTAATTTGCACATTTAACAGTAGAAGTATATGTGACTTTTTTTTTAAACGGGATATATATTATCTCTGTATCACAGAATTGAGGAGTATATCAAACTCTTTTTTTCCTAATAATAATCCAACATTATCTGCACAATATATTTTTTTTATAAAGATCAAACAATGTGGTATAGTAATGAACTGTTAAAAATATTATGAACCTTATTTGAGTATTCTATATCAATATTAGTATTATATTAAAAAGAGAGTAGTCAAATTATTAGAAACATTTGACATTATTAGAAAATCTATTTATTTGTACCATTTTAAGAAAAGAATGTTACTTCCTTAGTTTATTTTTATCTGTCCATAATTTTAAAAAATTACCTTTTACATATCTAAAAAAGACAATTATATATATTTTTTATTTATATTTAATATTAATTATTTATTTTCCAAATTATTTTTCAAGATTTAAGACTATACATCAATTAGTATTGTAACAACTCGTTAGGTCGTTTTGAGCACTAGAACCATTTTGACTCTTCCCGTAAAATTTTAAATGAAAATTTTGAACTATTCGGTAACTACGATTATTTAGGTAACGACTATTTTATTAAATAATAAATATAGTTGATAGTTAATGGGCCAAGTCTATAATTTATTTAATACCCTTTACCACTTCGCCCATATAATTAAATTAAGTTAGTGGAATTTACTGATTTAAAAATACTTAATTATCATTAGAAAAGAAAGAACAAGGGAAACAGAAAACTCATCGCGGCAGAGAGAGAAACGTCGAGTGAATAGGCAATGTAATTAATCCCTTTTAGTGTAATTGTTATATGTGGTTGGATGATATATTAGTAGTATGTATTGCTGGGAGTTGGAAAAGAAAAATATTTTTTAAAAAATTGTCATCATTCTTTGGGTTGAACAGAAGGAATAATTCAATTAAATTGGTTTTTGTTCAACGTGAGTGTGTGGCTATATTTTTATGGTCAATTAATGTAATGTTTAATTAGGATGGGTATACAGTGATGGAAGGAGAAGCTTTGACCTTTTGTTCTTCAATTTAAATAGTATTAATTATTTATTATATTATAGATTTAATTTTTAATATATTGAGATAGGTAATTAAATATTAAGTGTATTGTATTTATATGAACACCATTAGATTTATTATATTTTGGTAAATTAAGACTTAACCCTAGCCTTGAATTTTAGGAAATATGAGACTTGACATATTAATTGTATCAAAATTAGAAGCTTCATTAGAGATGTGAGTGAGTTTTTGAGTCTATGCTAGACATACAGTAATATGGGTGTCTACGGACTCACTTGCTTATGAATATTCCATATTTGATGGATTGAAAACATTTTGAAGCTTTACGAAAGGGAAAGGCGAAATCTTGAGGAATTCGTGGCACGTGTTCAACTTTCAAGGTATGTTAAGACTTTCTGACTTTCGTTGAAGGACATCTTTCTAATTAAAGATTAAAACTAGAATAGACAATGGGTAAGGGCGAAAGATGGGGGTCTCGTACCAATGGTGTGACGGGCATTTGTATGAGTACCGATGTAATAAAGGAAAAGTTTATTACTATAGAATGCGGATTGTAATCCGAGAATGCCAAAGCATATGGGCATTAGCTGATGTATTATTGACTTGATTTCTTTTGTGTGATTGTGTTTCTTTATTGAACCTGTATATTTGTGATAGTTGAGGTGATTATTTATCATAACGATATTTGATTGAGTGAGATGCATCTCCATCCCCTTTTATTGAAATCATATTGTGCACATGCATTGAAATGAGATTGAGTATAAGTTGGGCACGTGGAGATCATCTGTGCTGGGGATTGTGAGATGTTATGATTATAAGTTAGGCATGTGGAGATCGTCCGTGCTGGGGATTGTTTGATTTTATGATAGTGCGTTGAGATCGTCCGCACAGACACGTGGAGATCGTCTGTGTCGGTATATGGACCTCGCGAGTCCCTCATGGGTCATGAACTCTCGATATATTTTCGAGGAGTATCATGTATATACGGTTGAGAGAGTACTTGACATCTGAGGCATATCATTTCATAGTGTCACATTGCATTGCATCTAATTACATCCTTCATTCTTGTTGATTATGTGTTTTATTGGTGGTTGGACACTGTGATATTTGATTTCCCCCATTTGATGAAAGCTGACTGATCGATAAGTATAATGAAGACTGGTATAAGTAAAAGGATGATTTTCTTATATGTACTCCCGTCACTACTTCTTCGTTGTCGGTCTATGAGATATGCTGGGTACACGTGGTTTCGTACTCATACTACACTTGTTGCACTCTTTTGTGGTGTAAATTCAATTTCGAAAACGAGTGCATCCCGTGGAGATTTTTGAGTCCGAGCTTGAAGCATCTTGGAGTTGGAGTGAGCTGCTTGGCTGTTCTGCAGCCCACACTTCCTTCTATCTTATTACTTATTCTGTTGTTTTAGTATTCACACATGATATTTCTTATGTTTAGACTTGTCATTTTAGTTTCAAACTTGCACCTTATTTTAGAAGCTCTTGTACTTATGACACCAATTCTTGGGGGGTATTTTTGTTTTCCGCATTTCGTATTTCTGAAGGACTTAGTGTTAGAGATATTCTACTCGTGGTTTACTTTTCACCTTATTCACTTAGTTAAATTGGTAAAACTAGTGGGTTGTCTTACCTATCGATTAGGAACATAGGTGCCATCACGACATGTGAATTTGGATTGTGACAAGAATAGACATTGTTGTAAGATACTCAAATTAGTATTAATTATATATAAACACTCTTTTCATTATTTTAAGTTATTAATTATGCCATTTATAGTATTTTTAAATGCAAAATTTGCAAATATAAATAAGTTATTGAAATGTCTTTTTAATTATTGAAAATGTCTTTACTTCCACTGTCCCAAGTTATGTGACAAGAATGAAATTTGGAAAGTCAATTAAATATTTATTTGACTGTAAATTTTTTACATGTTTATTTAAATATGTTTAATCATTAAAATTATAATTTATAATATTTTTATGTAATTTCTAAATATATAAATTATTATTAAAAATTTCTTAATTAAATGACAATAATATATAGTGAAGGTAATAATTACATTAGGGATAAACTTACAATAAGCTTTATAAATTGTCACTTACAAATTCTAAGACTATTAATAAGCATTGTAATTAAAAAATTGAATATACATTGAAAATTAAAATATTTAATTGAAATAACTATTAATTTTTTTTATATAAATTAAATAATAAAGATGTTAAATTAAATTGAGAAAAAGTTAAATTTTAAGTGTAAGATAAATCTTTCTATGTATTATATTAAAAGGAGAATTGTCATATAACGTATATCAATAATTTTTTAAATTCAATAAATTGTATAATATGCTATACACGTAAATATATGTAGAAAACTTTTATATTTCTTAAAAGTTCTTGTATCAATCAATTTTAATTCTTTCATGTGTTTGGGAAATAGCAAAAAGTTAGTGCATCTATTATTATAATTTGAAGTAAAAAACTTATTAAGAAAGGGAAAAATACCTTAAATATGGTAGATATCAATACATTATAGGAAAAGAAATCTAAAATATAATTCTTACTTAAGTATTACTTGTAATAAGCAATTATTGAAATTGCCAACATAAAATTTTAATCATTTTTGGCTATAATTTAAGTTATGCAATTTTATTTATTATATAATTTTTCTGATGATAATTTAAATGATTTTTTATTTCAAACTTTTTCTATCCATCTCTAGAAGAAGGACGAGAGAAAGTCGATACGCTATTTGAACAATATAAAAACTAATGACATTTAAACTTCAATATCAAAACTTCACCTTATATAAACTTTGCACTTAAACTGCATATAAATGAATAAAGGAAAGAATTTCTAATATTTAAAAGTTTTAAATTTAAAATTTTACATGTTTAAATATTTTTTAAAAATAAAATTTGAAAATATTTTAATAACGACAGTCATAACTCAAAACACTTTAAATGTGAAAGATATCGACACATTATAAAAATCATAAATATCATATAGTTCATGAGTACTATCGTGTATCAACCTCATTTAACATCAACCCAAGAGAGTCACACATTAATGTTGAAGTTTTGCATATTTATTCATTATTAAAGATTAAATTAAATATTTAAATAATTAACTGACGACTCTAATTAACAACAACCCAAGAGAGTACTCACTCGTTAATGTTGTAGTCTTGTATTCCTATGTTATGACGATGGATAACTTGCAAATAAATTTATATTTGTTATTAATATTACCTCTAATTAAGTAGTTTTGTAAAATTTATTATGTCTAAATAAATTTAAACTACATATTTAAATAGTTTTTGAAATACAATTCGAAAATATTTTAATAAAAATAATCAAAACTCAAAATACTTTAAAGTGTTGATCATAATTAACTACACTAAACATTCCTACACTATGACTCAATTAAAGATAGACCTTTTATATTTTATAAAAACACTTACATTTTTTATATAATTATATATCCTACGGTTACATTCGTCATTCTTCAATAAAGTTATCCATATTTTTCTAAAAACATTCAAACCTTGTATAGAATAGAAATCCTACACAAATGAAATTCTTCTTAAATAATTATATATAAAATAATTTTAAAGTGAAAGAATAATAAAAATAAAAAATAAAAAGAGAAAATATATAATAAAATATTATTGTTAAATAAAATTACAAATAACATACGTATTTAAAGTAAAAGAAAGTTTTTAGTAATAGAATAATAGTTGGTATATCTTTTAAAAAAATTTGTATCATTTAATATTTTCAAAAAATATTAATTCTTCTTTTAATCAAATGTATTAATAATTTTTTATTTTTGTTTAAAATTTCGTAGGAATAACTTCAAAAAAATGTTCTATTTGTGATTTTAATTTGTCGTTTGATAATTATATTTTAATATATTTAATTATAGATAAATTTCATAAGATGTGTAAGTGTAAAAGTTTCTTAGTTCATGAAGTGTAATTGTTTGATTTTAATATATAAAGAGTGTATTTAAAATTGAATTGTATTATAAAACTGTTTAATGTATTAATTATTTACATACGAAGAATATGAAATTAAATCTCATAAGTAATTTTTTTTGTGATTTAAAAAAAAAGTTTTACATTAGTGAAGCTTTATGGAAAGATAAACTAATTTTTTAAATATAATTTCATTTCATTTATGTCATTTTAAAGATAAGTTTAATCAATTTGAGTGCTTAAAATAAAATCATTTATTTTCACCACTTTTTTTTAAATTTTTTATAAAGAGACAATTAAAGAAAAATATTATAAGAAGAAGAAGTAAACTAGCAAAGAAAAAAAAAGAAGAATAAAGAATTAAAAATAGGAATTAAACCATTAAATGCTTTAATAGGTGGGACCCAAAGAGTTCATGTGATTAAAATAATAATTGCATCCTAAAATTCATTAATTTTGTTTTGGAAAGACTTTAACTTTGTTTGAAAAGAAAAGATTATTATAGTCTTTTACATGTTTCTGGCCAAATTATGGCTACAAAATTCTGGCCATTTAGCACTTCCCTAAATAAAAATGATTAATTAAAAGTTTTGAGGTGGTATAACATTGTCCCCTCATTCATCAACTAAAATATGAAGTGTTGGAAAACTTATGGGCGTTGGAATTTTTTACAATAGGCATAAAAGGTAAATGAATACTAACGATTTCCAAAAATTTAACGTAGTTGGAATTTTTTTTTAACCAAAGTTAGGACTTCATTCCTAAAATTTATCTTATTAACTATGGTTTTTTACCTTGTTAATTTTTTTTTCCTGTTTACCAGCCTTGAATTCTTGACCTAGTGATCAGGAGTAAACTCCTAAACTAGTCAACCACTTAGACTAAGAAGGGCGATATTAACTATGGTTAATATGCTTGCTTAAGTTAATTTAATCCAACCCTTTAAAATTTGAAATAGACAAGTTTTTTTAAATAAACAAAGTGGCCAAGGGCCACATAAATTTTATTAAAATAAATAAAAAGAGAAAAGCAAGAACTGTACAAAGACAAATCATTTTCCTAATAAGAAAAAAAATTGACTAAATAAAATCGGTCAACATAAGACTACATATATTTCAAGATGATAATATTTAATTCGGAGAAGGATCTAAAATACTTTTAAACTATTGAAATTGATACAAAAATATCCTTTGTTTACCTTTTGACCACAAAATGCTCTTGGGGTTAATCTTTGTGGCCCTATTGTACCCTTTTCAGAAACAGAATAATTAGTCCATTTAAAATTAGCACTAAGGTGAGATGTTAAATCAATTCTTCTGGTTAATTTACCATTTACTAGCTAAGTTCTAGAAATGTTAATTAGAGTTCTATTGTTTCTATTAGTGTGCTCTCATGTCAGAATACATAAGAAGGCTTAAGCTTTGCATTAAGTGGTTTCAGCCGCTTAAAGAAAACAATTGGGGTTTTCCCCTTTTAGAATAATTTTAGAAGACGGGTCTGATGTTTTTTTTGGGGTAAATTTCATATATGGCAAATAGATTTAACCAAATAACGCTTTATAGCTATAGTTTATTTAATTACGCTCCATCGCTATAGTTTAGTTTACTTTGGAAATTTGTGTTTGTATATCTCGATTTATTTGTTAAAATTTATACAAATCATCCACTATTAATTAATGAATATATGAGCAGTGGCGTAGCTACAACCACTCCAGGGTGTCCAATTGGACACCCTTTGTCGGAAAATTATATGATATACATATGTCAAATTCTACATTTAATGGATATATATTTAAAGTTAGACACTCTTGACAAAAGCTATGGCTTTAATGAGTGTTTATTTTAATGGAGGAGTTCCAAGTTCAAACCCCAAATAGCACAATATTTTTTTGTTTTATTTTTATATGATAGTCACTCACCATTATTCTTGGACACCCTTAATAAAATTTCTGACTCCGCCACCGTTAATATGAACGCTAAATACGATAACAAAAATAATAATGAATCCCATTATTCATGCTAACATATTTTTTTTTGCCTAAAATAACTTCTACTACAATAATAACACCATAATAATTGGATTCGTCATATTGGGAAAGCTCCATTAAAAGAAAAAATTATACATTTTATTTCGTATATGTGTTTGTCTGACAATGAATTTATCATAGAACGTATATGTTTTATATGTATATTTGAATTGTATATGTGTCGGATAATATTTGTATATGTATATAGATGCTTGAGTTTATATATAATATAAATTGTATATGTATATCAATATGTATATACATATAATGAACATATGATTTACATATACAAATATATAAAAAACACTTCAATATAAACTCTCTCTCTCTCTATATATGTATGATTTACATGTACAAATATATAAAAAAACACTTCAATATAAACTATTTATATATATATATATATATATATATATATATATAAATAATATGTGATTTACATATATAAATATATAAATACACTTCAACATAGTTATGTATATACAGTAATCAGTCACAATTATGTATATGTATAAATAATAACAAAAAAAGATACAAATTACTATATACAATTATGATTTAAATAAAAAGCCTGAAATTCTTCTGATTGTCTTGATCTAATGAACCAGAAACAACCTCATCAGTTGTTCTTGACCCTCCATCATTCATTTTTTTAAAAAAAAAAAATTGAAAATAGGAAGACTAATGATAGATCTTGACCCTCCATCGTCCATTTTTTTTTGTTGAAAAAATTGAAAATAGGAAGAGTAATGACATATTTTTGTTCAAAATAAAATAAAAATAAATCATATACAAACGAAAAAAAACAGCTGAATCACGTTTTGAGCTGTTACCTTGAATTGTGAAACCACGATTAGAAGGAGAAAGTAGATTTCAAAATTCAAATTTAAAGTATATGAGTGATTATAGAAGAGAATTAGGAAAAGGAGAGAGGAGAGATAATATTAGATTTGTATAATTAATTAGTGTACAAATTCGATAAGTGCTTTTATTCCTTATGTATACAAACCGGCGGTGGGTACCCTATTTAATAGCAAATCATATTAAACTATAGTCACACACAGTAATTAAATGAAACTATACCCTCATTGAATAATAACCTAGTAATGTTTGCCAATTCACTTAATTTTCCCCTTTTTTTATGGATCCGGGTTTGGATTGGGTTAATTTAGTTTTAGTTAATTAATTCTTGCAACGAATCAGATATTGCCACGTATTAAATGAAAATGCTAATTAAATGAACTAATTATTCCGTTTGTAAAAATGGTATAATAGGGTCACAAAGATTAACCCCAAGGGCATTTTGTGACCAAAAGGTAAACAAAGGTATTTTTGTATCAATTCCAATAGTTTAAGGGTATTTTATACCCTTTTCCATATTTCATTTGGTATATAATCCACTCTTTTTAAAATTTATTCCAAAATAGTTATTGGTGACACCTAACAATCCTCTAATTCAAACTATTTTAAAAAAAGATCAGAATCTAAATCTCTCCCTATAAATTGGAGTCAATCCTAAGTAAAGAGACACACAACAACAACAAAAATAAAGTCATTTAATCTTTCATAGCCAAACAAACACATATATCCTCCTTTTCCTTCTCTTTAGCCATGACTAGTGAGAAAGTTTGAACTGGTCGTTAGCGCTCTATATAAATTTATTTACGTTCCTCATATTCATGAATTAAATTGTTGATATGAAATCGTCGGAGTGTTGTAGTGAGCTATGAGTTATTTAAATTATGCTCTGTTAGGTTGGGCTGGTTTTATGCAGGTTGTAGTTGTGGAGGTTTGGTTAGAGTGGCAGGAGTATCCGTATTCTATATTACTTAACTTGTGTTTAGGAGTTTGCTTGCTGAGTACAGTATTGTTTGGTACTCACCCCTTGCTACTACATTTGTGTAGGTTATGAACCCGGATCTTCATGATATTCCCTTTTCCTTCCTGTCCGAGGCTTCCTGTGGAGATTTGTGAGGTAGATGTTTGCCATTTCAGCGGACCTCTTACTTCTATTTATGATTTTGTTCTGTTTTAGAGGCAATATCATATGAGACTTGTGTTTTTCTTTCAAATGTATTGTAATACATTAGAGATTTATGCACGTGACAACCAAGTTTTTGGAGATTTAGTTAAGTTGACTTGTTATCCACATTAGTAATTGTTATTAAACTTTTATTTTTATTTTATTTCCGCACATCATCATAATGGTTAGGTTTTAGGCTGACTTGTTTTGGTGGGATAAGACGAGTGCCATCACATCCATTTTTGGGTCATGACACCGCAACTCTGCACATGTAAATTTCTGTTTCCCATTTCTTTTCTTTTTAAAAATAATTATGTACTAAAAATGACAAACCCCACTAATTTATTTAAATATATATGGGTCATGGTATAGGACATTAAATAAATTTCAGACTTGACCCATTAACTACGATTAAAAATTAATTATCTAAAATTATCTGTCAACTAAATAATCGCAGTTAAACTAATAGTTCAAAATTTCATTTAAAATTCTACGAGAAAGGATTAAAATAGTTCTAGTGCTCAAAACGGCCCGATGAATCGTTGTACTTATTGCTAAATATTATGTTTGAATTGATAATTAAGAATTATTGATCATTCCCACTTTTTAAAAATCAAAATGGGTATTCGTGTTGCGTTTTTTTTTAATGGAGCGCATATTTTATTACTATACTTTTTGTTTTATATGAATTTTACCTCCACTTCTAATGCTTTCTCTCACTTTTAATAATAATAAAAAAATTAAGAAGTAAAATGTTAATAAATTTAAAATACTAAATATTAAAAAAAATTATTTTTTACAAATAAATAAAGATTTAATAATTAAAAATTTGTAAAACCTAAATATTAGAATAATAATTAAATAAAAATTATTTTAAAAAATAATAAATGATAAATCTACCATAGAAATCTTTTAATAAAGAGAACAAAATTTAATAAATATTCTAATAACTTTCATGCTTTTAGTACAAAGTTATAAATAATTTATAAGAATACTTTTAATATGATACAAAACTATATAAATTATTATAGTTTTAGTAAGTAAAGGATTACGTGAACTTTAGGAATGGCACTTGGTTAGCGCTCTATATAAATTTATTTGCTCTCTAAAATTACTCACTTCTAATCATTAAAAAAAATAAATTAGTTCATCTGTTTAATGTTATCATGAGTTCAAATTACTATATTTCATCAAATTTAGGTGATCCAAATATGTACAATGGACAGAGTTGGATTAATTACGACTACTTGACTAATATTGGTCTTTATCATACATATAATGTTCAAATTTCGTACAACGAGGAGGAGGAGAAAAAGAAGGCCGAAGAGATTATAGCAAATATGATGAAAACAAGAATTTATCGTGGCGCTGATAATGAAGGAGAAATATGTGTTATTTGTCAATGCGAATATGAGAATGATGAAACAAGTAGCACTCTTGAATGTCAACATGAATATCACGCAAGCTGCATAAAGCAATGGTTATTGCAGGAGAAGAGATCTTGTCCAATTTGTAGGTTTTCAATTTCAACATCATAGGAACTATATATGTCATAAAGAACATTCACTTGACATCTTTGTGTTGTATTTGTCCTCATTAAACTCGTATAGAATAGATAAGTGACTTAAATTGTTCTTTCATCTATTTTAATTTAATTGTCTTGAATTTGACTGCTCTCGATTGCACCTTCTTTTTATTAATTTCCTCAAGTTCATAATTATATAATTGACACTTTTCTATTTTAGATTTTCGAGGCATGAATTAAATCGACTCAAACAAACCTATGAATTGTAGTTATAGTTTTCGTTAAAAATTTACTCTTTTTTTTTGTACGTTAAGAATAGTAATATACTTTTTTTTTTGTGTTTTAACCAAGAAAAGAATATTATCTCCCACAAATTTTTTTCTTGCTATCTATCTAGTAATTTAAAATTAAAGGACAATAATATGATGTGGTATAACATTTACTGAAAATAATCAAATATAAATATATGATTAATTAAAAGTTTTGAGGTGGTATAACATTGTCTCCTTATTCAACTAAAATATGTCAGTTTTTTTTTTTTTTGGGAATTGACATCCTAGAAGGTATTATTTTATTTTCACAAATTTTAAATAGCAAGTTATATTTTCTCAATTTAAAATTTATAGAAAATTTTAATACACAAATTCATCTCACATTGGTGTCCGTGATTTAATTGAGTTTGCTCCACCGCCAATAGTAGATCAATATTTAACAAGTATGGATACTATTTTGATTTTATTTTGTTAACTTATTGATAATTATTATGTTTGAATCGATAATTAAAAATTATTGATCATTCCCACTTTTAAAAAAAATCAAAATGGGTATTTATTACCATATGTCTTTTAGGAATTTTACCTCCACTTCTAATACAGTAATACTTTCTCTCACTTTTAATATAGTTCAAATAAGAAAAAATTAAGAAGTACAATGTTAATTAATTTTAAAAAACTAAAATTTAAAAATAATTATCTCTTACAAATAAATAAAGATTTAATAACTATAATTTTAAAGACATAAATATTAGAATAATAATTAAATAAAATTATTTTTAAAAATAGTAAATGATAAATCTACTGTAGAATCTTTTTAAAAAGAGAACAAAATTTAATCAATATTTTAATGACTTTCATGGTTTTAATATGAAGATATAGATAATCTATATCTATCTATATTATATTAAAAAGCATGAAGGTCCTTAGAAATGTTGTTTGAACTTTTTGCCCTTAATTAAAAGACTTCGCTTTAGATAAAATCAACTTTTCACTATTTTCCTTCAATTATTATACTATTACTTTAATGATATTAAATATTAATTGTAATATAAAATAGAAAAGAAAAAGCACGTAGACTCCTAGAATTACTTGGATACTTGTTGAACTATTCGTTAGCATTGTTTTAATTAAAATTCTATTTTCTATTTTAAGTACAATTCTTACTAAAAAAAAAGAGGCTACATATTAATCTGAAATCGGAAAATAAAAGATAATACAAAATTACCTAAATTATGATTAGTAATTATGGTAACTTCGTACTATGCTACTTCTAATTTTTTATATAAATAGAATTCAAATTGATTTAGAATAATCAAATAACCAAAACTAAAGTAGTCCAAAATTACCCAAATTCAAAGTTCAAACTACCCTTAATTAAGAGTCTAATCATACATATTCATGGAACTTTTCCATTATTTTAGGTATAGTCAATATTAAGTTATCCATATTTAGGAGTGTCCTCATATAATTAGGACTCATGGAATTTTTTATTTTTGATTTTCTTAATTATTAATAATTCTCCTACTAGTTTTATCATATATTTTCCACTTACAATAAATTTTAGGAAACCTTAATTTTAAATATTATAAAGACAATTAAGTAATAATTGGAGAAAAAAAATAGTAAATGACAATTTTAGGGGTAAAAATTCAATAAACATTTATAAGAATACTTTTAATATGATACAAATAGACAAATTATTATTATTATTATTATTATTATTATTATTATTATTATTATTATTATTATTATCTAGTAAGTAAAGGATTACGTGAACGGTCCGATACTCCTACTTGGTTAGGCTCTATATAAATTTACATTCCTCATACTTATGAATTTGTAATTAGCATTATTTGCTCTCTAAAATTTCTATATGGATGACACTACTCATAATCGATTGTATCCCCTCTATACTTTAATTGGTCCTCATCGAACATATCATGTTCAAATTTCGTTTGATAACATTATCGATCCAATGGAAAACGAGGAGGAGAAAGAGAAGGTCGAAGAGATTATATAGCAAATATGATGAAAATAAGAATTCATTGTGGCGCTGATAATGGAGGAGAAATATGTGTTATTTGTCGATGTGAATATGAGAATGATGAGACGATTAGCATTCTTGAATGTCAACATGAATATCACGCAAGCTGCATAAAACAATGGTTATTGCGGAGAAAGAAATCTTGTCCAGTTTGTAGGTCTTCAATTTTAACATCATAACCTTTCACTTGACATCTTTGTGTTGTATTTGTCGTCATTAAACTCATATAGAATATATAAGTGCCTTAAATTGTTCTTTCGTCTGTTTTAATTTATTTGTCTTGGATTTGAGTGCTCTCTATTGCATTTTCTTTCTATTTCCTCAAGTTCACACTTATAATTATATTTTTTTTTTTTTGTCTTTTAACCTTGAAAATAATATTATCCCCACAATTGTTTTCTTGCTATCTATCCTTTAATTTTTTAAAATTAAAGGGCAATAACGTGAGGTGGTATAATATTTACTAATTTTAAATGTTTAATGAAAAGGATCAAATATAAATAAAAATGATTAATTAAAAGTTTTGAGGTGGTATACATTGTCTCCTCATTCAAGTAAAATATCTATGAAGTATTGCTAAACTTAAGGGAGTTGGAAATTGTAATCTAGATAAGAAATCATAATATATAACACTTCTAGATCAATTAGAATTTTATCTTATACAAAAAAGAATTTTTACAATTTTTTTTTTTTTATTATTAAAAATATTTTAGATGTGGAGAAAAACGGAAGTAGTAATATTTACATGTAAACTTTCACAGAAAATTGTAACAAACTCCAATAAGGATTAGGAAGTTGTTTTTGTATATATATTTTTGTGTTAAATATTAGTCATGCCCATTTCTTTTAACACTTCTAATATTTCCAGTTAAATTATATATATTACTAATTAATATGATATACACGTACACAATATGTATGCTTAATTAATTTATTACTAGATTAAAAGCATTATAAAGATTTTTAGAAATATTGTTTGAACTTTTTATCTACCATTAAATTTTTTTTATAATAAACAAAATTGTCTTTTTCTATTTTCTCCAAATATTATTTAATATTGACTATAATATAAATCCTAAAATAATTGGGGAGCTTTTTCTTCTGTCCGTGAATATGTATGGGGAAGGCTTCTAACTTCTTATATGTATAGTTTTAGTATAATTTATTATTAAGAATTTTAAAATTGATTAAAGTTATAGATATTAGATTTTTACTTAGTTATAAAAGGTAAGAACTTTGAAGGATAAAATGTAAGTGATTAAATTTGAAACACCACAAAGTTAAAAAAATTAGTATAGTATTATTTGTGATGTAATGACTTTTCTTTATATATAGTTTTAGATTATTTTTTTTCCTTAGGAAAGCTGATTTAGGAATTACTTTTATCAATAAATGTTATTTATGTAGAATTTTCAAAAGCAAAAGAATTTCAATTAAAGGAGCCGAACAGTTTTATAAAAGAAGTCAATATATTGTACATTATTTAGGACTTCAAAATTAATTAAAGTTCTTATTTGATCTAGATAAGAAATTAGAATATTTAACATTTCTGAATCAATTAAAAAATTCATTATATAAAAATTTATTTTGGAGGAGTTCCACCAGAGGATAAGCAGTTAATTATCCAACAACTTGGATACGCCATAGGAGAATTGCCTTTCAAGTACCTGGGAATACCATTAACCACGAAGAAGCTGACAATGCTACAATGGCAACCCCTCATTGAAAAGAACATGGCAAAGATCAACTCATGGACAACTAAGAAGTTGTCGTATGCAGGGAGAGCACAACTTATACAAACTGTGCTATTTGGGGATTCAATCCTATTGGGCACAACTGAAACCTATACCTACAAAAGTTGTCAAGGTGATTGATGGACTATGTCATAGCTACTTATGGTCTGGTGAGGGGCATATTACCAAAAAAGCTCTTGTGGCCTGGGAGAGAACCGTTGCCCTAAATCTGCTGGAGGTATAGGACTGCCTGATTTATGATTGTGGAACCAAGCAGCGGTGAAAAAGTTGTGCTGGGACTTAGCGAATAAAGCAGACAAACTGTGGATCAAGTGGATACATGATTTTTATACAAAGAACCAGAACACATGGACTCCCCATAGGCAAGCGAGCTGGATGACTAGAAAGATTATGGGCGCAAAAAATACAGTAGATCAAATGCAACAAAGTGATAACAGGAAGGGGAGCTTGATCAAACAAATATACTTATTTCTGGTAGTGGACCAACCCAGGGTAGAATGGAAATGCCTTGTGTTTAAAAATGGAGCCAGACCTAACATATGCTTTATTAAGTGGCTCGTGTTCCATAGGAAGTTGGCAACAACAGATAGACTAGCTAAATAGAGTCTGGATGTATGTACAATATGTGTGTTATGCCAGAGTGAGGAAGAATCTATTGAGCACTTATTTGTGCAATGCCCATTCTCCATATATATGTGGAACAAATTACTTATGTGGATTCATCAACAAGTTTCTCCAGCTTCAGATTTGACTCAATTTCTACTATGGAATACTCAGCATGGGAAAGGAAATTCGCAGCAAGCTCAAATCTTTAGAACTATTATGGTTGAATGTGTGTATGGCTTGTGGATTGAAAGGAACAATAGAGTATTTGTGAAGAAGAGTAGACATGTAGAAAGTATGGCCAAAGAGTTAGCGTACATAACTATTGTTAGAGCCCATCCTAGCATTAGAAATATTTTACTTAGCTATAAGTTCTAAGCAATAGAGATATGTTAGAGCTCTAGTACACATGGTTTCATTTAAGAACCAAGTATGCTGTGTTGGTAGCTTGAATTGTAATGTTTGTTACTGGTAATTAAATACAACCGTTAGTTACCAAAAAAAAAATGAATTTCTACAATTTTATTTAAGTAGTATTCTAAATCAAACTTTATAAGAAACATAACCTTTTTCTATTTTTATTTTTTTTTGTTTATTTTGGTTTTGTTTGATTTTGATTCAAGTCATCTTCTTACATTTATTATCATCACCCTTTCAGCATTTTTAAAAATCTCTTTCAACAATTAGTTTTAAAAATTATATATAAATTATATAATCAACAAATTATAATGGTTTGTTACCTTTTGATAATATTTAAATATATAACATTTGAAAGAATAAGTTTATGAAACAGTAAGAATTCATTTAGAACTCTTTAGCCATGGATTTCTACTTTTAAGCTTCTCGAGAATATGTATTTTTATTTTTTCTGAAAGTCTAATATTTTAATCATCCTAATAATAAAATATTATTATAAAACATATAAAATTATATATGCTTACGATACTATTCAATATTTTCAAAAAATTATAATATTGAAATTAATAATATTACGTGACACACATGCAAACACATGTACACTTAATTAGTATATATATGCGCGCACTTGAGGAGCTCATATTTCAATCATTAATTTTATAGATCCATAAATTAATTTTTAATATACAATTATTATTTTTACTTTTGTGATGACTGAAATGAGTAAGCAAACATATTTGTTATTATTCTATGACTGCTTTTTGTGGATATTATTTAGATAAATCAACAAAATAATTTTTCTAATAAGAAAAAGTTTGACTCAATAAAATTGGTCAACATAAGACTACATATATTTCAAGTTGATAATATTTAACTTGGTATATAATTCATCCTCTTCTAAGTTTTAATGTTATTCCAAAATAGTTATTGGTGACACCTAAGAAATAAGAATCCTTTTATTCAAACTATTCAACAAAAAAAAAAATCACAATCTAAATCTCTCCCTATAAATTGTAGTCAATCCTAGATAAACAAACACACAACATTTAGAACTCTTTTCCTAATATGTGTTTACCTAGAATTGACTCCAGTTTTAGGGCAATCCGTCAGTTTTTAAGCTGGGGTCGTTTTGGTCTTTCCTCTATGCGTTTGGTACTTAAACTACGTCGTTTTAATCCCTATTTTAAGTCTAAATCACGATGTTTTACACCTAATTAAGGGCTTAGAAAGTGTTAATCAGTTTTTTTTTACGTTCATTAACACTTCAAGTCATTAGAGAAAGATTCCAAGAGGAGAAAAACTAGGGTTCAAGCGTTTTTCGAGTTTCGTCAATTTCGCCAAGAACTTCGTTCTTCCAGGTATGTAAGGCTATCATAGTATTGGACTAGTTCTTCCTCACGCCCTACATCTACTTTCAAATCAGTAAAAGAGTAATATAGAGTTCTATCCTTAGATTTGAGTAATCTTGAGATGAGTTGTGATGTTGAGTTCTGAGTTCCTGATTATTGAATTTCTAGTCCTAATCATTGAATTGATGTATATTGTGCATTGAGATTTATTGAGTTGACTGTTCATGTCTATTCTTCACCATGAACCCTATTCTTGAGTATTTATTGAGTTCTTATTGAGAATCTTTTAAACAAAACATAATTGTGTAAGCTAAGTTTTGAGAAAGTAAAGAGGGGTTGAGAAAGAACTTAACCAAGATTTAAGCAAGAGTATAAGGGAACTAATTATTTCCCAAAGGTTTCATTTTTTACATGAAGAAAGAGAATATTATTTTGAGAAAAGTAAAAGAGTTTTCAGAAAGATTGAGTACAGAGCAGTTACCTCTTAAGGAGGCCCCTTTTGAGTAATTATCTCAACCCAGAGAATGTATTTTTACATTGAGCAAAGAGAAACCTTGTTTTCTAAATGAGCAATGAGTTTCAGAGATATTTCAGTGCAGTTACCTCTTTTAAGAGGATAGTTTGACCAATTATCTCAAACAAGATAAAAAATATATTTTATACATTTGAGCAAGAGTATATATTATTGGGAGTAGTATTGAGCACCGATATGGGAGAGAGTTCAAACAACTCACAGCCCCCATAAACCATGTCTTGCCAACATGGGTACATGATCATACTTTTTAGATGAATCCTTAGTGGCTTCAGGAAGAGCTTAGTGAATCCACTTAGTTGAGGTGTTCTATATCCCGACACGATATAGGACAGTTCTAGCAGCATGGACAAGACGTTGTATCATCACGTAGCTCATAGTGATGGTTGTCTGTCACACCCCTTTTTCGACTGCGGAAAAGATTTTTCCAATTAAAGTGACGATATTGAATAAGGATTATTTTAATTTTTGGAGTAGCCACTTGGAATTGAGTTATGGTGTTCCAAGTCACTTTTTCTTTTAAATCCCCAATCAAAAGGAGATGACTCTTATTTTGGTCTGTGAAAACAAAAATTCGGGTAAGGAATCTATTGACCGAGGGGAATGTATTAGTCATCCCTTGAGTCCCATGGTTTTAGCACGGTTGCTTTTATTGGCTTATACTTATCTTCCATTATTTTTTGAATATATTATTAAGGGTCGTGATTTGTTCGCATATTTTATTTTTGAATTTGATAAATATGTAAAATAGAACAAAGAATAATGGAGAAGAAAACAAAAGTACTGCGTAACTCTCTTATTTCAATAGCAACAGGATAAGTCTATTATACAAACTTTTTACATATATTTTTCTGCTAAGCATTAAACCTACTAACCCACAACTATAAGGACTCATAAAAGACTCAACTAAAAGTAGGCCACTTCCTAATAACTAGGAGTTGAACAATTCAACAAAATAAAAGACCAACAAATATGAAATAAATGGTTCCTAAATAAAAGAACAATTCCAACAATACCTCCCTTAAACTGATGAGTCACATACATCAGTTTAATTGTCTTCACAAACGACAACCTCCCTCAACGAACAAACTCTCAGTAGCTTTCTCATCTTCACAATTGCTGCATAATTGAGGGGCTTGGTTAAAATGTCAGCAGCTTGGTCTTCACTTTTGTAGTAGACAACATCAATGATCTTATCCTTTGTGAGATCTCTCAGGAAATAAAATCTCACATCTATGTGTTTGCTCCTACCGTGTAACACTGGATTTTTAGAAAGGTTAATCGCTGAACCATTGTCACAGTAAATTACAGTTGGCTTTTTCGAAAGAAGACATAGTTCAAACAGAATGTTCTTCAACCAGATAGCTTGAGTAGCACACACAGTTGTTGCCACAAACTCCGCTTCTGTGGTTGACAATGTAACAATCGGCTGCTTCTTGGAACACCATGAAATAGCACCTGATCCAAACATGAAAACATAACCGGATATGCTTTTCCTATCATCCTTATCTCCAGCATAATCACTATCTGTGAAACTGATTAAATCTGATTCTCCTCCTTTCTTGTACAAAATGCAAAAATCAACAGTACCTTACAAATACCTGAGAATTCTTTTAGCAGCCATCAAGTGAACCTCTCTTGGACTTTCCATGTACCTGCTTATAAGACTTACATAGTACATTATATCAGGTCTAGTGGCTGTTAAATACATCAAACTTCCCACGATATGCTTGTAGAAGGTGTTGTCAATCCTCTTTCCTGTGGGATCTTTTTCAAGTTTCAGCCCCATCTCTGCTAGTGTGGTGATAGAGTTGCAGTTTGTCATTCCAAATCTCCTTAAAATTTCCTGGATATATTTCTTTTGTGAAATAAAAATTTCACCAAAATATTGCTTCACTTCAATTCCCAGAAAGTAATGCATCAAGCCAAGATCCGACATTTCAAACTCAGTCATCATCAATTGATTAAAATTTTTAAGCAATACATGATCATTCCTAGTATAAATTAAATCATCTACATATAAGCATACAATGACAAGCTGTCCATCTTCAACTTTAGTATAAAGTGTATGCTCATAAGGGCATTTTCTAAAACCTGCCTTATTGAAATAAGCATCAATGCGACTATTCCAAGCTCGTGGAGCTTGTTTTAGCCCGTATAATGATTTTTTCAATCTACAAACTTTATTTTTGCTACCATACTTAATGAAACCAGGGGGTTGATCGACGTATACCTGCTCTTGCAATTCTCCATGTAGGAAGGCCGATTTCACGTCCAATTGATAAATTGGCCAGTTGTTTTGGGCTGCCATTGCCACTACTAACCTGATGGTATCGAGTTTGACTATTGGAGCAAAGATCTCTTTGTAATCCACACCATACTCTTGCTTATATCCCTTGGCCACTAGGTGCGCTCAACTTCACCATTCTCATTGAGTTTAGTTTCATAAACCCATTTAACTCCAATGGTCCTTTACTCTTTTGGTAGATCAGTAAGCTCCCAGGTGTTATTTTTTTCAATTGCTGAAATTTTAGCATCCATTGCCTCCTTCTATTTTGTTTCTTGGATAGCACTTTCAAAACTTATTGGGTCACAATCTGCAAACAATGCAAAATGAGCAATTGTATCAGCATTGAAATTAACACCGGTTATCTGATAATCTTGCATCCATACAGGTCTTTTTCGGACTCGAGGGACAACTTGCTCTGTTTCAATTGGTTCTTGTGCAGGTGGCAAATCTTCAGCAGTTGGAGTAGCAATTACAGGAATTTCAGACATTGGAGCTGCTTCTTCAAATTCATCATCACATAAAACTTGATTAGATAACTTTTCATCCCAGTTCCATGTATTGTTTTCATCAAAAACAACATCTCTACTGGTCACAATCTTTTTTTTCAAAGGATTAAACAACTTGTATGCCTTAGACGCCTCGCTAACACCAAGAAAGACACACTTAATGCCTTTATCATCAAGCTTCTTTCTCTTTACATCTGGGACATGAGCATAGGAAATGCATCTAAAAATTCTGAAGTGATCTACAACCGGTCTCCTTCCACTCCAAGCCTGCTCCGGTGTCACATCTCGAAGAGAAAAATTAGGACTTCTGTTCAAGATGTGAATGCTTCAATTTATTGCTTCCGACCAAAATGTCTTTGGAACTCTTCCTCGAGCCAGCAAGCTTCGAACCATGTTGAGAAGGTTCTATTATTTCTCTTCGATACAAAGAGGTGTATACACTGTTGTGAGCTCTTTTCGAATGCCACGAGTCTCACAAAATTCTTCAAATGCCTTAGAGCAATATTCGCCTCCACGATCTGTTCGGAGGGTCTTAATGGTCTTTCCAGTCTCATTCTCCACGTGAGCTTTGAAACTTTTAAATATATTAAAAACCTCTGATTTTTCTTGCAAAAAATAGACCTAAGTCTTGCGGGAATAATCATCAATAAAGGTAATTAAATACATTTTCCCTCCATTAGAAATTGGGTTCATTGGCCCACAAATGTCTGAGTGAACCAACTCCAACACCTCATTTGCTCGCCATGACTTGCCTTTCACAAACTGAGATCGATGTTGTTTGACAATAACACATTCTTCACAGACCTGGGAAGGGATGACAATTTCTAGAAGCCCCGTCACCATTATTTTCCTTTGAAGGATCTTCAAGCCACCAAAGTTCAAGTGACCATATCGAAAATGCCACAACCATGAAGGATTTTTTACTTTTGCCATAGAGCAAGATTGAACATTTTCAATCTTCATAGGAAACAACCTGTTTCGATTCATTTTGACAATAGCAATAACTCCTTTGGAAGGATAAAAAATTTCACATCTATCATTCCTTAAGGTGATGACATATTCTTTTTCTAACAGTTGACCAATACTCAATAAATTGCTCTTCAAAGCAGGAACATAGAACACATTAGATATGGTTTCCACACACCCATTTTTGGTTTTGAAATTGATATCACCCTTTCCCATCACATTCATTGTTGAGAGATCACCAAAACTAACTGTTAACCGAAAGTTTTCATTTAAATCAGTAAAAGAATACTTACTTCCATTCATGTGGTTACTGCAACCGGTATCCGCATACCAAATAATATGCTCTTCGGGCTCATATTCCGCATGAACTGCCATTAACAATGTTTCTCCTTTCTTGTTCTCAGCAAAATTTGACTTTTCTTCTTTCTCATTAGGCAGCCTAATATAACATTCAGATTGATAATGACCAAATTTATGACAACGATAACATTCTACCTTGGATTTGTCAAAATCTTTTCCTCTGCCTTTGTTGTAGTCACCATTGGCTCTAAAATTCCTGCTGCTATCTTTGTTTCCTCAGTCTCCACTCCCTTTTCCTTTTTCTCTACCTCTACCCCTTCCTCTAGAATTGGAAGAAATAAAAGTAGAAGCCTTGAGGGCTTGTTCCTCAAAAGTTGAATTGCGGGTCATCTTCTGCTCATGCACCAACAAAAAGCTTTGTAATTCATCAAGAGACAAAGCATCTATGTCTTTTGACTCCTCAATAGAGAAAACAACATAATCATATTTCGATGTCAAGGAACGCAATATCTTTTCAACAATTGTGACTTCATTCATCTTCTCACCATGAAACCGCATCTTGTTGCTTATCTCCATTCTTCTAGCACAGTAGCTAGTGACAAATTCACCTTCCTTCATCTGCAAAGTTTCGAAGTCCTTTCTCAAGGCTTGAAGTTGTGCTCGTTTCACCCTTGTAGTGCCTTGATACTTCATTTTCATTGAGTCCCACATATTCTTGAAGTTTCTTTGCAAAGAATAGTTTCCAAGATAGGACGCTCAATGGCCTGAAAGAAATAATTTTTTGCTTTCAAATCTTTCAGTTTTCTTGCTTCGAATTCCGTCTTTTGAGCATTTGTCAAAACTTCGCCATCCGCTGGAGCACCAATGCCTTCCTCCACAATTGGCCAATACTCATTTGACCTTAGAAAGTTTTCCATCAGCATACTCCAATGGTCATAATGACCATCAAAACGAGGAATGACTGCTTGTACAAAGTTGCTCTCTGAAGCCATAGATGAAAAATAAATTTGGTAAACTCTCCCTCACAGGTTTTTTTTTGTTTTGTTTTTCTTCTAGATCTAACCTTGCTCTGATACCACTAATAAATATATAAAATAGAACAAAGAATAATGGAGAAGAAAACAAAAGTACTGCGTAACTCTCTTATTTCAATAGCCACAAGATAAGTCTATTATATAGACTTTTTACAGAGATTTTTTTGCTAAGCATTAAACCCACTAACCCACAACAATAAGGACTCATAAAAGATTCAACTAAAAGTATGCCACTTCCTAATAACTAGGAGTTGAACAATTCAACAAAATAAAAGACCAACAAATATGAAATAAATGGTTCCTAAATAAAAGAACAATTCCAACAAAATTTTTATTTGGTCTCAACCTAGATGCGTAATCGCATTCTTGGTCTTGACATTTAGAGGCATAACTGCCTTCTTCGTATCCCACCTAATAATTTTTATTTTTACATGCTTTGATTGAATTATTGAAAGTTAAATTATTAGAGAAATTAAGAAAAATCAAATATGAGTCAAGGTGCATCACTGCATCCTCGAGTTTTGTAATTGTCTAAAAAAAAAAAGATATGCAACTGCATTCTTAATTGAAACAAATATTTTTAGTGTACCTAAAAGTTCGTCTAAAAGAAAATATTTGTTCCTTGTAAAGAAAATCCAATAAAGTAAAATAAATCTAACATCTAGGATACAATATAAAATTTGGATCATTTTCATATCTTTTTATATTTTTTTATTATTCGTAAAGTTGACGTCAAAATTAAGCATACACATTCTAATCCAATAAAACTGTAACACCCCGAATTTTTTTAAAATTAAGACCCGAATCATTCTTGAATTTCGTATAAGGTTGTACCGAGTGATTCTTAATTATTCTTAGATTCTAAGGTCAAATCATTAGTGTGAGAATGATTTTGGATATCAATTAAGGTCACTAGAATCCCCTAGCACAAAATTGAGTTGAAAGCTTCCCTACCGAATGAGTTTTGACCTAAGAATTTTACTTAAGTCAACTTCAAACGATTATATCTTTTAGAACCTAAAGCATTAGGTGGCCTATGAGCTATCAAATATGATCTGAGGCCAAAAATATATTTTCTTATCATTAATTGCCTCATATTTATTATTTATATTTGTCCTTTTTGAGCATGAATTTTATGGAGTGTGCTTAATAGTGTATTTTATTTGTAGGATTAAATTGGTGCAAAGTTGAAGAAGTTTGGAGCTAAAACGAATTAATTATGAAAGATTGAAGAAGGAAAATCAAGCAGGCAGCTTAATGGATTAAATTGAATATTATATTAATATTTATATATATGGAAAAGTTGGGCGAGGAAAGCAAATTGTGGTTAATTACCTTGCTGTCACGTGGCAGCAGGTGAAGTAAAAAGAATTGTGAAAGTTGAGACCGACACAACTTCACGTGGAGAAAAAAAGGAATCCAATTCCTTTTGGTTTTGGGTTCCTAATTTGTTTTAGATTCAGTTATTTTATTTAGGGTTTTCTACATCTATATATAGTCCATAAAAATAATTATTAGGAAGAATGGGAGAATATTGTGGAAGGAAAAGTTGTCAACATTTTTTAGGGTTCTCTTCTTCTTCTTTTCTTAGGTATTAGTAGCTAAAAAATTTTGTTCTGGGGCTGCGGCCATGGGTAATTGTTGAACATCAATTGTTTTTGAATTAATTATTGGTTATCGCTTAAATTACTTTTGTATTCTTGTTTTAGTATTTCATGATTGGCCACCATAGAAATAAATATATTGTCTATTCTTGTACTCGAGAGATAAAGAGGTAGATAGACCAAAGAATGCAAAGAGCTTGTTCTAACTTTGTTTGGATTCGTGTTCAGGAGTGACGCCCGGACGAACACCTCGCTTGGTTACGAAACATGATGAAATATAAATGCTCGCCAATTAGGACTGCCTATCCCGCTCAACGATGTAGTTAGACAGCTAGTTGGAGTAGGCGATTAGAGGTCGAGAGATCATGATCATAAAATCAACCCTGTAAATCAGTAATTTGATAACCTTAGTTAATTCATTGCATGAGATGCGATACATGAAACTCTATGCATGTTGCAACCCTAGAATTGTCCCAATCACTATAAGTTAATCTTAGTATTTAATTTTTGCATTCTTTTATTTCTTTTGACACTCTTAAATAAATAATTAGACTAGTATAATTTAGTAAATAGTTAATTGACAAGTCTCTGTGGGTTCAATATTCCGGTTCTTAAAGAGCCACTTATTACTTCTGCGACCAAGTACACTTGCGTGTGCAATTGGAAGCAACAAATTTTTGGCGCCGTTGCCGGGGACTTAGAAATTAACTATTCTTCTAGGTTATACTTTTTCTTTTTTATTTATTTATTTATTTTTAGTTAATTTTTTTTAAAAAAAATAATTAATTTTTTTTTCCTTTGAATAATTTGGTACTCTTATTGATATGACTGATTAGGATAAATCATGGTTGGGTGAGGAGTATCCTTGTAATTATTGTAATGGACCGCACTTGGATATCGAGTATCCTATTTGTCATATATGTGGTGGTCAATTTGGCCATTGAAATGGTTGTCCTAACTCTTACTCCCCTTCCCCGAACCCCTATTATGATTCTTCTGTTATTTGTGATGTTGGCAGGGGTGATGCAATGGATAATGCAAAACAAAGGGTTCACAATGTGAATTCATTTATGGAATGTGCGGACATGCTGGACAAAGTTAGTTTAAAAATCTCAGAACAAATGTTGGAATATGTGGAAGAGCAGTCAAAAATCAGAGAAATGCAGGCTATGCTTGACGATGTTGGATTGCAAATTGCAATCCTAGCTAAAATAGAGGAAGATATTAAATCCCAACAAAGAGAAAGTTGTGAAGAAGCAGATATAGTGAGTCAATCTTGGCTACAAGAACAAACCCAACTTCTAAAGTTTCATGAGTCTATCCGTGATGGCCTGACATACATGACAACCCAACTGATAGAAGGAAGAGTTAAGCTCACACAAGAAATAGATCAATTTGGCTCAGATATTCATGACTTGGAGGCTCACCTGAAAAAAAAGATTGAGGCGTATGATGCCCAATCACCAATTGTTGTGGATGATGACCAACTAGTGGAGCAAAAAGAGGAATTTCAACCATTCAACTATACATTATTCCTTAATGTCGATGTTGAGAAAGAGTACAAAAGTGAGAATGTTGTAAATAATGTTGCTTTGGAGTTGAGGCATATTGGACCTCATTCTAAACATTTTTCTACATTATGCTTGGATGACGACATGAAATTCGAGTGATATGAACTAATAGAGGAGTGTCTAGATGAGGAACAAAGCCCCTACATTCTAAAGTTTTCTAATCCACGTAGACAAAACGACATTCCTCACATAAGGGCTAAGAAGTGCAAGATGCGACATTTATTACTTGATTCCTTTATCTTTATTCCACCTCCCCTAGAAAGGAGTAGAAAAATTGATGCAAAGTTAGGGGTACAATTCATAAGTTCAAAGTGGAAAGAAAAGTAGTGAATTTACTTGTGTCGTGCCGCGACGTTAAATCAGGCGCTTATTGGAAGGCAACCCAATTTATAGTATAACTTCTTATTTTTTATTTTTTATGTAGTGTCATTTTTTTCTTTTGGTCTTTTTTTTTTTGCAGATTAGGGGAAGTCTGAGTACCCAAAAATTTGGAGCTAAGGAGCACGTTTGAGCTTAAGTGTATGGTGTGTACGACCCTTGATGAAAATTAAGAGAACATGCTACTAGCTAGGCCTAGAGGCCTCAGGGAGTTTTCCTAACCCTTGTTTTAAATTTTATTTGATGCTTTGGGAACATAGCATCTTTTTTAAGTGTGGGGTGGAGGAATGAATTCCTAGTTTCTACTGTTTTATTGAGTCTTTTTGTATTTTTTAGGATGGGTTCCTTGGCTTTTATTTTTGGTTCTTTTCCTGAGGATAGTCCCTTTGAACCGATAGGGAGTAATTTTTTTTTTTGAGAGAAAAGAAAAGACCCTTTTGAGTTGTGTGATACTTTCTATTTAGACCTAATTTTGAGTAGTACGTTCTTGTGAATGCTTGATTGCTAATGAAATTACAGACTCTTTGACACTTAGGCTCATGGTTGTGACTTTGTATATAGCTTATTTTATTTTGTAGTTTGTTATGACCCTGCCTCTCTAAGAAGTAGAATTGATCCATCTTGATTGATACTTGTGCCATGTGTGGTGAGAATTTGTTTATTCCATGTTTTGCATCTTAGTTTAGAACTTGCCCTGCATGTTATTGAAGCGAAATAAAAAGTGTTGCTCAGTTTAGGAGATGATAATAGGCTTTCTTTGATTTGTCTTGTAAATTTTAGTTTTTTCAGATATTATATCACTAGTTAGCCCTTTTGAGCATGTAGCCTTTTGTTGGTAGCCATATTTTGCCTTAACTATTTTGTTGAATCCCTAGTTTTTGCACCTTGCTTCCTTGAGCACTGTAGCATAGACTGATTATAGTTATTATATCTGGAAGAAAAAAAGGGATGGTTGTAAGAAAAGAAAATCAATGATAGCTACAAAGTGATGAAAAAGCCCTCTTCGAAAGAATGTGACATGAAAAGAAAAAAAAATTATTGTGAAAGAAAAAAAATGATTGAAGCATTCTTGAGATGATGAGAATTACATGTAAAATAATTGTTGAAGAGAGGGCTGAAAATAAAGAGAAGAAAATAATGGGTGATGAAATCTAAAATTGCAAAGTGCTTAGGGAAGTGTAAGTCACTATTATATAGTTTTCCTACCCGTCCCCTAGCCTACATTACAACCCTTAAAAGTCCTATTTGATTCTATTCGAGCATGCTTAATTAGTGGAGATGCACATAATGGGCAAGCATATGGTTCTTTGAGCATGCATGTGAATTTTATTTGTGAGTGTGAGATTTGATCTTTGATGTGAAGTCCTTAATTTATATTCAATCTTTTGAATTGAGTGTGTGGACTATTTCTTCTTGTGAGGGCACTTGTTTCATGATAGATAGGTGATTTTATTAACTTTCTTTGATGAGAGTAGATGAGAAAGCTTAAATTTGATGAGTTCAAAGTCCTTCCTTGAGGTTAGGAGGTTAGAGGTTTGTTGTTTATTTGGATGTCTTGCATAATGATTGAGAAGTGTACTTGATGTTTTAAAATTTGTGGATGGCCTAATTGTATTGTATCAACCAAAGTGATGACATTCCTAGTATGATTTTTGAGATGAACTGTAATGTTTGCTCGAGGACGAACAAAAGTTTAAGTGTGAGGTGTTGATCTGAGGCCAAAAATATATTTTCTTATCATTAATTGCCTCATATTTATTATTTATATTTGTCCTTTTTGAGCATGAATTTTATGGAGTGTGCTTAATAGTGTATTTTATTTGTAGGATTAAATTGGTGCAAAGTTGAAGAAATTTGGAGCTAAAACGAATTAATTATGAAAGATTGAAGAAGGAAAATCAAGTAGGCAATTTAATGGATTAAATTGAATATTATATTAATATTTATATATATGGAAAAGTTGGGCGAGGAAAGCAAATTGTGGTTAATTACCTTGCTGCCACGTGGCAGTAGGTGAAGCAAAAAGAATTGTAAAAGTTGAGACCGATACAACTTCACGTGGAGAAAAAAAGGAATCCAATTCCTTTTGGTTTTGGGTTCCTAATTTGTTTTAGATTCAGTTATTTTATTTAGGGTTTTCTACATCTATAAATAGTCCATAAAAATAATTATTAGGAAGAATGGGAGAATATTGTGGAAGGAAAAGTTGTCAATATTTTTTAGAGTTCTCTTCTTTTTCTTTTCTTAGGTATTAGTAGCTAAAAACTATTGTTCTGGGGCTGCGACCATGGGTAATTGTTGAACATCGATTGTTTTTGAATTAATTATTGGTTATCGCTTAAATTACTTTTATATTCTTGTTTTAGTATTTCATGATTGGCCACAATAGAAATAAATCTATTGTCTATTCTTGTACTCGAGAGATAAAGAGGTAGATAGACCAAGGAATGCAAAGTTGTTTAGATTCGTGTTCAGGAGTGACGCCCGGACGAACACCTCGCTTGGTTACGAAACATGATGAAATATAAATGCTCGCCAATTAGGACTGCCTATCCCCGCTCAATGATGTAGTTATACAGCTAGTTGGAGTAGGCGATTAGAGGTCGAGAGATCATGATCATAAAATCAACCCTGTAAATCAGTAATTTGATAACCTTAGTTAATTCATTGCATGAGATGTGATACATGAAACCCTATGCATGTTGCAACCCTAGAATTGTCCCAATCACTATAAGTTAATCTTAGTATTTAATTTTTGCATTCTTTTATTTCTTTTGACACTCTTAAATAAATAATTAGACTAGTATAATTTAGTAAATAGTTAATTGACAAGTCTCTGTGGGTTCAATATTTCGATTCTTAAAAAGCCACTTATTACTTCTGCGACCAAGTACACTTGCGTGTGCAATTGGAAGCAACAAATTCGAAGGTCTTTGAGTCCTCTTTCTAACTCCACCAAGTTTGCTAAATTTCGAGCTCGAAGTGAAAAGTTATGGCCATTTGAGTAAAGCCTCTTTAGTTAAGGCTTTTCATCCGTTTAAGGAAAGGGTATTTTGGTCTTTTCCTTTTTCCTACGAGGTTTAACACGTTTTTACTGACCTAATTAAGGGTCTAATTAGATTCTAAATCACCTATTCACGTTCCTAAACACTTAGAGAAATTAGGGCGAAGTTTCAAGAAGAGGAAAAGAGGATTTTCAAGCGATCTTCAAGATTCGTCGATTTCGCCAAGAACCTTTGTTCTTACCAGGTATGTAAGACTTCCCATAGTGATGGATTTGTTCGTCCTTACGTCAAGCATGTAATTCTTTCATTAAGTCGCCCATATAATCGTTATGTAAGTATTCTTGAAGAGTTCTTGAGTTTTAATCTTCATTCTTTATCAATGGAGGTTTTGAGTTCTTGAGGTGAAGGTTTTGCGAATGAGTGATGGTTCTTGATAGAATTTGAGTGGGATTTTAATAATTTCATGTTGGGTTTGTGGATCAAAGAGAGTTTGGAAGAAATCAATTGATTCTAGATAAGTTAGGACCCGAAATTGAGCAAGAAAATTCATCAAAAATTATGAGTAGGGGGCTGGCGTGGCACGCCACCATAGCGCCATGATTACTGATCAGCAGTTTGGAGCCTGGCGCCCCACGCCAACAGTACGCCCCAAACGCTGGTCAGTAGTTTGGGGCCTGGCGCCCCACGCCAGCAGTACGCTAGGGGTCGTCGGAGCCTATTTCTTCTCTGTTCATTCGGGCGTGTTCCTTTAAGTCGTGGCTATGCTTTCCCACTCTATATTAGCTCCTATAGGCTCCATTTATTATTGAAAACTCATGCATTATCCTAGTCATATGTCTTAATGCATTTTCAAAACTAAAGTTAATTTAAGAGAAGAATCAAGAGCTATTATTGAGAAAGTAAAGAGAAGTTTAATAATCTTTTTAGAACAAATGCTTGGTCTTTAAAATTGATTCTGAGAAAGAGTAAAAGATGAGTTTCAAGAAAAGAAGTAATTCCCTAAGATAACAGTTTTAAATTGAGAAGAGAGAAACTTTGCTTTCTAATTGAGTTATGAGTATTGAGATACTTCAGAGCAGTTACCTCTTTTAAGAGGATAGTTTGAGCAATTACCTC